>JARHVA010001849.1:0-1340000 GCA_037957365.1 Torreya grandis | reverse complement strand
TGACAATGTTGCATCTCAAAAATTCCATCCAACTTACAAGAATGTTTATTTTACATATGATACTAATATATATAAGGTTAAAAATTCACATGCATCTCCTATCCTTTCTCCTTATGATATTCAAACTATTTTTATTTCAAAGGATCATAATGCAGCTAGAATTCCTATCGAATGTGTTAACACTCTAAAGAAGGTAGAAAATGTAACTATTTTTCCTTCGTTCTCCTTTTTTCAAAATAAATATGTTTCTATTTTAAATATTCATAATGAAATTAAATATTGCATTCCTCCATGTGATTATGCTTTTAAAATAACATTGAAAACATAAATAAATCTCTTACACCCTCTTTTAGTGAACATAAAAGTGCGGTTATTTCAAATATTGATTCTACAAGTGAAAAAGAATATGATCATGATGAAAATTTGAATGATGATGATGATTATTATACACATAGTGAGGAGGAAAATATATATACTACATCTAGGATTATTTATTATTTACCCACCCCTCACTTTGATGCCAATTGTAGGTTACATGATAAATCAAATAATAATGTCCTTAGTGATAATGTCATTACAAATAATAATGATATTCCTAGTTTTATTTTTAAAGATAAAGTATGTGAGCATGTTGATTCTAGTGATGAAAATAATAGTTCTCTTTCTTCCATTTCAATATAATGTCATATGCCTTTACAAGATAATGATACATTCAATACCAACGAACCTCCCAAACCTACCCTTCATAAGGTAGAATCTAGTCTTAAACCTCTTTCTCCTATGCTAAATAGTGTACCAAGGGCTAAAATTAATAATAATATTCAATTATTAAATGAACCCCTCAATGATCTAGATGTGAATTTATAAGAGGTTCTTTTTATTATATATGTCATTGGTGAATTACAACATAAAGTACACCAATTTACTTTGGAAAGTAAGGCATATCATTCTTGGGTTGATTCAAATTATATATAAGACAACCCCATAATATGTAATATCTTATATGCACCATTACCACAAAATTTCAGTATACCAACATTTTCTAATTTCAATGGAAGTGGTTATCCTTATCTACATATTAGAGATTACATAAAATCTATGAATGGTTACAACGGTAGTAAAATTTTATTGCATTTGTTTCCAAAGAGCTTAGAGGATGATGTATTAAATTTTTTTCATCATTCACTTCCTAGTGGGTCTCTACATACATATGAAAATTTAGAAGAAGTATTTATTATGCATTTTATCCAAAATAAGGGAACCATAATCACATATGATAGATTGTCATCATTACATCAAGGCAAATCAAAGCCAGTTTATGATTACATATTATGGTTTAAATCTGTATACAACAATTAATCTATCAACCAACATATTTAGAGACATAATATATCTTTTGTAGAGGTCTCATATTATATCTTAATGAATAGTTGTTATACCAAACATATAAGTCATGTCAACATTTATGCTATGAGATTATTGGATTAAAGAAGAAATTGGGACGTGTTTAGGCTAATACGGAGGTAGATTTTGATATTGAATTGTTACCACTAGAGTCGTCCAATATGGTCCAAGCATCTAATACATCTCTTCCAAAGAAAACTATGCAGCAAAAATAATCAATCAAATTACTCAATAAAGGGAAAGAATCATTTTACAAAGCAACTACTGTAGTAACTAAAACACAATGTGCCAAGAGATAGCCTATATACTTTGATACATTAAAATATAGGCCTCATGACATTATTTAGGCATTATTGGATAGGAGGATGATTACACTTCATCCCAATAATTATCATCTATCATATCACTTGGAAAAATTTATAAATAGACCTTATTATAACTATCATTGCATTAATGGTCATTGGGATAATGATTATTATGCACTCAAAGATAGAATTGAGTAGTATGTTGAAAGAGGTGTTATCACTTTATGAAGGGGACATCCAAGTATCCTTCTCCTCATTCTCGTAGATCCCATTCTACTACGACTAATTTATCCTAAGACATTCCTATCAAGGAATCGATGGTTACTCATTATGATACTATAAATGTTTCTAGAGCACCCAATTATGATATATCAGTGGTAACACTAGTTCAATGAAAATGGAAGCCAATAAAAAAAGACAATCCAACTTGTAGCAATGTCTTGGTATAAGGAAATAAAAATTAATCAATAGTGGCAATGTAAAAATTGATAAATATTTTTTAAATAGATAGTACAAAGATTCCTACTACATCTATTCCTAGGGTAGTAACACAACCAAAGTCCAATAACTTAAATAGCATGATTAGTATGGTTCACAGTTATTAATGCCTTCAAGTTGGTCAGACATTCATGCAGGGTATAAATAGTTCCTCCATTATTCTTAGATATATACCATAGAGCTACATTACTAACATTATAACATGTAAAATTAAAATTAAAAAACATACATATTAAATTCTAAAATGTTAAATACATACATAACAAATTCAAATATGCCAATTAATCGACATTTATATTTGTGAAACATTATAATATAACATAATATCTAGTAAAGAGTTTGTATAATGACATAAACAATATGACTTTATGATTGGAGTACTATCGACAAGACCCTCCTCATTAATATCAACATCATTTATATCAAGAAATACAAGAGACCTAAAACTAGAAGCCCCAAGATCACCTTGTGTTTGGGACTATGATCTCTCTATACTCTCTCTATCATCATATACAACCAATCATTCCTTGAGATCAACATGTTTCAATTATAATCAAACATACTCATATAATATCCTAGAACCTAGAGTAGCACTCAAGTTTGGTGGTGGCATCCATTGACTCGTTATTGTTATTCTTAGCTCATCATGCTCTATCACAGATCAAGCATATATAATAGAGGTAATTGTAGCTCAATCAAATAAGTATGTGTGAACCATGATAAATTTTATGGTTCACTCAATCATTCCATGCTCAATGACATCATTATATACATGTCATGTGAATTATTATAATGATGAATCAATGGTCAACACTTAGTAATCCTCATCTCTTGCATATACACTGAACAAAAAAAAAATTAATTATTATCTAGTAAACAATTCTAAACCAACAAATATACAATAACTAATTAATTAAAACATTCTATACCTCCAATATCCCTCACAAACTTGAGATATAACACATCATCACCATCTGCACATCCTCCACCTAGGAATAATGGGCCCCACCTATGTTGTACCCACAATGTGGTGTATGCAATAATGTAACCCGTATTGTCCAATTTGAGATATCTATCATAGGATTTCTCTCATCTATTAGAATGGGGGAAAGATCTATAGTAGATGGCCTACCCCTATCACCTAGTCTCATTGGATCCCAAATACTATATGCCCACACCCATGAAGTTGGGGGCACATCCTACTACAACCCAAACTACCATATCACCTCTCATATTAAAAATGCTCAAAAAAATTAGGCCATCGATCATGGTACCAAAACATCACATGGATCTAACACAGTTGTGTCCCACCCTCCATCCACCTAGGAAACCCTATGTATGGTCTCCAAATAATGGAACCAGTAGTCAACTCATCTAATATACTCCAACAATACATGGTGATATAATATCAAACTTGCCCTGTACTATCCACCTTAATTTAAATACATGTAGATGTGCCCAATCCATGCATGCATACCCATTGGTCAAGTAGTCTCTATGTGCTTATATGTTAAATAATATAGTAAGGTGGATAATCCAATACTACCACTAAACTCCTTGCATGTGAAAGTATACATATCTTTATACAAGTATGTAAGCATGGTCCAACCCTAGGAATACATGGTTCAATTCTCCTCTATGTCTTATATAATGGTATGTATCCTTTACGAGATGCATACCCCACCACCATTAAGTGATATGAATGAATCTAAAAAACCACCAGGAACTTCTGTATGCATCTAAATTTGCTCACGTACATTATTGTCACTAATATTCCTATTGGTTGACACTAATTTTTCCTAATCTAATTTATCCCATTAATAAATCACCCCTTATGATCATTTATCTAATATCTCCCTTCATTATTCTTCATTCACTAACATTAGTCCTACCCCACTTCTTCATTAATTTTCCTAAATCCCCATCATCCTAATCTAACCCCACTTACCTATTATTTGGGAATTTTAAATTCTCAATGGCCCACCTACTATCCTATGTCTAGGATCTCCTACACCCCTAGTCCCTAATCACCCACCTAATCCCTATCTAAGCCTAATTAATCCCTATGAGGATTCTATAATTGGAGGATTCTAGAATCCTCTCTATTGTAACCCTTCCTCTTTAGAAACCTCTAAATCTGGAGGCTTCCAAATAATTTTAAATTCCTTGGATAATCCCCAACCCTTGATCTCCCCAAAACCAAGTTTGAATATCTACAATCGATCCCTCCATCCAAAATCTATGTAAATAACTCCTCTCCTCCATGGAAGATCATCTCCAAGATTCATAACAAATCCATGTTAAACTAATCAAAAATCTTAGGAATCCATAGCAAAACCATGCCAAACTAATCTCAAGCATCCATCCAATAATCATTGATCAAGCAACATCACTATGTCAAAAAATTGAGTCAAGATATATCAATCCAATCTCAATCTCTTTTTATTTTGCATTTCATTTAATCATTGTGTAGAACACTTAGATTTAGGATTCTAATGTTGTTTTGAATTGGTTTTATTCATCCATTGCATTGGGTCTTAATGGCTCTATCACTTTAACTAGGTAGTTGGTTATTTGGGTTGATTAAATTGCATGATTTAATCCATAGAGCTGAAAAATCATCTACAACTTATACACATAAAACACTGAATAACATAATCAATGATAGTACATTATATTCATTATGATTGTGTCACCCACGAGTTCTACTAGTTACATGTTTGTGCACAAGATCCTTGGGGCATGATCTTGTAACATCCTATAGTACAATTCTCATGCCAGTAACTAGGAATATAAGTATCCTTCAGAGTGACTGTCATCTTGCTCATAGGCAACTAGAATGTGCAAATATATGTATCCCACCCCTTAGCCAATGTGATCATCATGTGAACATTGTATGGCATAAATTCTAACCAACTGAAATAAATGAGGCATGCCCTCTCAACAATGGATCTTTCCTCATTAGATAGGGGAATCCTACAAATAATATCCATCATTTAACCCTACAATGCATATCCTCTTACATGCAATAAATAACACAACAATGAAAATTTAAAAAACCATTAAATATAAGTCTAGAAATAGTAAATTTCATTATTAAATACTATGTTTTATCTCTCTCCCTAAAGGATAATAACATAGTATATGTACATGGAAATCAAATAGAGATACTACATGTACAAACATGGTTGAGCCAAAGAGGATGAGGTTGTGGTAAAAGTCAATAAAATTCAAAAGTAAATAAAAAAATTACAGCTACCCCAATTCAAATTTTTTAGAAATACTCAGCTTAGGTTTCGACACTTACCAATCTGACCTCCTCATCAACCTATATCATCACCTCTACCTCCTCAAATTTTCTACAAGAATTCACTCTCTTTTGGGGCATTTTTCTAGTTTCGAACTCACAAAAATTTATTTCTAAATTTTAAAATGAATTTTTTTTTTGAAAATTTAAAAATTATATATGTATTTTTACATATGCCATACCCCTAAGGTATGTGTTGTCATGACCAAAATATTGGATTTCTCAAACCAAATGGTTGATATATTACAAACCATTGCTTAATTTCTAAAACCATTTCTTCCATGCAAAATAAGGTCACAACACCCTCCATATTGCATAATTTTTGATCTCATGCTAACCTTTTTAGTGATTTGATCATGCATGCTTCAATCATTCATGTTTCACTTTTATATTATAATTCCACTATTTATATGGGATCCCATATTGGTATCAATCAATGTTCATTCAATTATCAATGTTAAACTTGATCGTACAAATTGGTAATAAAAAATTAAGCTACTATCACTATATATGTTATCACTTTTGGTTCAAACTCCTTATGCTAGTTTTGTCCCTCTCACCAAAATAGGGACATATATAAGCACTAATTATCCTAACTAAAATACACATAGGTTAGTTGACTCATCATATATTCATTACACATCAAATATTTGACTTGGATCATACTTCATATTACTTAATACACTCTCATTTATGGCTCACAATGCTTCAATACACAATTTTTGGTCATTACGTTACAATTTTACATAGAATTTACACATATTATACACAATATGACATGATGATTTCATAGATTAACACATTTACCTATAAAAACTCAGTTTAGTCTAGATTTAGCTTATATTTGTATAACTCAAATAGGTCCACTCCATTTAGACTACAACATAGAGTGCCCTTGTCCAAATAGAGTGTTACTTCCAAACCTTTCACAGAGTAGTGGTTTCATATTGCTATATGTTATCATAATTAATATAGAATTTTCTTAGATAATCACAAAGATTTTAAATAGTTTTGATAGTTGGCACCATAAATAAGGTATGCACATGGTATATGCTTGCATTTCATGTAGTTTGGCTCAATTTTTACATGGGTTATAATAATGGGGCCATGAAAATAGTGCATGTCGACATAAACATAGAATTATTACTCAAAACTTAGACTTCTTCTTAGATTATATGACTCAGTTTGATCAGTTATCATATTAGGGGTTGTTGTGTGGCACATGTTCTCATCTCCCAATTTTTGCACTAGATTCTATAGTAGTGGTAAAATCATGTCATTATCTATGTTGTTTACACTAGACTCAGTTCAAAATTATACTTACAACAATTTTTGCACTAAACCAATTTTTTCACCAGAATGAATCGTATAGCTACTTGCAGTAATTGATTAAAAAAATCACTAGAACCCAGTATATTAAGTTGTGTGGCATTGAAAATAAATAGAGTTTGAATTTTGGGCACATCTATACCTAAAATAGATTGGGAGCAAGCATAGTTTGGTTGCTCATACTGTAGTGATTTACTTAGATTCAACACATGGACTCCCTATCATGAATTCATCTTCACAGACATACTCGAATTCTTGTTCAATTCATTGAATAAGAAAAGAACAAGATTAGAGATCATCTTCTCTCTTTGTGGGTTGATCAAATCGAACCCATGGCACTTCCACTTGCAATCAAACACATGCTACACAAGTAAGTACATTTGTGACTTTCTTCCTTTTACTCTTGTACTTTCATTTTATTGCATTACTAGGATAAAAGGGGGAGGGGGGGATGTATACATCCAAAATTGGTCAAGCAAACAAAATTATTATGTCTTTTATGAATTTGTATTTATAAGCTCCTAACACTGAATTAAGATCCCATTATCACATGTTATTTTAGTCCTATGTATTTTTCTATCACTCCTTCACACTCATTTCATTGTATTTGTTGAAAATATTGTCTTCTATATTATTCCTTATATAAGTCACAAGGATACTTGCCCCTTATTATCTTCCATTCTAATGTTTCCTTATTTCTGGACTGGAGCACCCTAATTGGACTACAATGCTCTATTGGATTGTTTGAAATGACTGCTCCTATACAACACACATTTTGGGACTTTTTTCAATGCATGTTTATTTTGGGTCTCTTTTTATGATTGTTTTACCCTTGTTTGAGTCATTTGGCATGCTAATGGGTTTTTTTTAATTCAAAATTGGGATTCTTATATTTAAAGGTTTCCCTAAGGCACTTTGCATCTATCATTGATTAATTTAGCACTAGCATAATAAATAAAATTACATTGAAGTAAGTTAAATATTTGTATTGATCTGAAGTTTATACATATCACATCTAGATTGCATGTTTGGACCAATAGGAGGGCCTAGGCAAAGAGTATTTAGATCCAACTCACATATGATCCATCCACACACACACCTTATAAGGAGAACTATATTGGCCTGAGGTCCTTATTTTGGGGCTATGTAGACAACACTTAGTTAAATAAGGTTTTAAGATAAATCGACCAATCCCACTTTCCCATTTTTCCCCTTTTGCATTTGATCTTCATTTACTTATTGTATGCAAGACTTCACTAGGGTTGTTGAACAAAAGGAGATAAAAACATAGACTAAATTATGCAATTTGACATATGTGACATGTTGAAGCTCATCTATAGGTAAATCTACACATAATCCTACTTTACACTTTTATTATAGGAGCAACCTAGACGACAACACTCCATATGGACAGTATGGAAAATCACTCCAATCCCAACCCATTAGTCTTATTTAAAGGAAAAAGTGACAATCACAAAGTCAAATTAAATAGCATATTATTCAATCTTAGATTCATATGCAATCATCTATAGTTTGCATTTTTTAAAAAATATAAGTCACTCATTCTTCCCTATACTTTTTTAGACAAAACCCTAGTTAATCAATATCATTTGTTGCAAGTGAAGGCATGCTTGAATTTCCATTTTTTTGTTCATTTACTTTACCCAGTTGTTTGTCATATTAAGATTAATTTCACTTAATCACTAATTTGATTAAACACCCATACACTAGGGTTCTATACATGTTCATGTTAGGTTGGATAGGTTAGTCAAGGAAAGGTATCCTACTATGGCGTAATAAGGATTTTATATAAAGTTTCAGGACCATTTTATTAAATTTTACCCTATAAAGAAGACATAAATGCATTCTAAAAAGGAACATCATTGATATATTTTATTAAAGTAACCTTAATTTTTCACCATTAAACACATTTCAAAATTTATTTTGTTTTTCCAGCTTAACTTAGGATTAACCAAAGGAATTTTATCAAGATCTATAGATTTTGTTATTAAAACTAATACTTTCCATAGTTGGAATCTCATATATAATCAATATATATCACACAAAATAAAATTAAATATGAAAAATACATGCCATACAAGTATATTAGGTTTTAAATATTTTTTCAAAAATTAATTTAGGACTTAGGATCAAGCAAATCAAACAAAATGTAGTTTGAGATGTTTAGATCTAATACAATAAACTATATAAAATTTCAAAATTTAAGATCTAACACATTATAAGTAATATCTATAATAAGGGGTATGTGGATTCACCCAATAATGAAACCCTAAGGAGCATGGAAGAAAGTGGGATCATCAAAATATACCATAGATAAATAGACTAGTGACACACAATTACCCTATTATATTAATTAGGCTAAGCAAATGCATGTAAAATAATTAATATATTTTATAAGATTTAATTAATAATTCAAAATCCAAAAGCAAGGCATTTAAATAGGATTTTGATACTTAACATTTAATAACATGGGTTTATGTGATAGTTGTTTGACTGGAATTGAAAATATGCACCACAAGTGAGTGACCTTGTCCAAAAATGTAAAACTGATTGATGATGGAGGTACAAAGTGCCAGGGGTGCTATAGATTGTTTACATACAAGACTATAAATGAATTAATGATTGTTTTTGCACTATCTAAATCTCTTGTTTCTCACTTTGATTTGTATGTTATAAAACATATAACATGTAAAAAATACTTTATTATCTTTCCTATAGAATGACAATAATGTTAGAGTTACAATCATTGACGGGGGGGGTGCAGTGGTGGGGGTCAATCAGTGACCCCAGATAATCAAACATAAATTTCAAACTCTTAATTAAATACCACAAGCATTTCATGAAACATACACATTTTTCATACTAATGAACAAGAAAGACAATACAAGATCAAGCACATAACACATGACATATGTGGGAAACCCTCTTGGGGGAGAAAAACCACTAGAACCTACAATTGGACTAATGTTCTATATTAACAAGAACCAATTTAGACCAAATACAACTGATCAAGGAACTACAATCCCTTATTTAGTGAGACTACAATCCCACAAGGTGCTACAACACGTTCTAGCTGAGCAACCATAACAACTAGACTTTTAGCAAGCTTCACCTTGTAAGGAGGATAAAAACCCCTAGATGTTAAGTAGCCACAAAAACATCTAAGAACATAACATCTCCTGAACACTGATTACCTATCAATATGATGGAGATATAAAGTATATCAGCTCTCTTCAACTCTGCACATTCAATGCATCCAAAGCCACCTTTTGGATCACCCTAGATCTCTTTGCTCATCCTCAACTTGAAATATCAATATTCTAACATTAAAAACATGACCCACAAGTCATACACACATTCCTTAATCTGTTGTACTCATCAACCCATCCATTGGGGACACTACCTCTTTTTCGCTCCACAACTATCACATATACACCTCTTGTCTCTCACAAGTTTCACCCACGTCTAGAAACCATCACATTTGGTTTCACTATTTATAGAGAAATTAGGAATTATCATGTCCACAATATTCCTTATCAGCCACAACACATGAATTCACACTTAAGGTATCTTACATGGGTCAAACTTAAGCACAACTCACTTTCAAATAAGCCTAAGTCACCTTTTAGGTCCTATGATGACCCATTCACCTCTTTGACACTTATCCAAGCAAACTAAGAAAATATAAACACTTTCCAACATATGGACCCATGTCAAAATATCTATAGTTCCCATTTAAGTTCCAACATCCATCATAGCACTCTTATGCTAACCCCCAATTAGTTCAAACACTTCTCTATACACACAGTCATTATGAACAAAAACATAATCGACTTCTAACCCTTTGTTCATATTGTATATGATTGGTCAATCCTTCATAATGCACATAGATGGTCCTTATGGAGTCTAAAACATACTCTAATAGCTAGTTCACCTTTAAACATCGAGATACCAACAAGCACAACTCAAATACCCTTTTCAGGTTACTTGCATAACATGCACAAACACATAGTTAAATTTGAAAATCAATATATTTGACTATACACACTTTCAAATCTTCAAATTTATATTTATAGATGTGCCTTGGAGTCCTTTACAACTTTGCTTTTTATAGCACCTTTGAATTTATCCTAGATCAAAATTTATGGATAAAATACAAAGCACTAGTTTTTCCCTTTGCAAAATTCAAATATTTAAATTCAAATGGTCATAGTTAAACCTCGAACACCATGCTATCATCTCATTTCCTCATTTCTTAGATCAATTACGCATCATCAAATTTCTTTGAAATTTAACTCATAGTGTGCCAATGCCAAATGTTAAACTTCAAACATTTGACCTCATCTCATGCAATCTTGCAATCTTGACCACATATGCACTATTGATCTCTGCGAATTAGTTCAATATTTATCTTATAGTGCTCACCATTCGATCTTGCTCAGAATCCCCATGATCATTACACTTGGCACCCTCACATGCCTTCTGAGCACTTAGACTTATTTGACTCAATGCACACCATTGATCTCAATTAGTACGAACTCCCATGAACCATTGGATCTCCATTTGGTCCTGAACTTTATCTCTTGCAAAATTGACTATGGGAACTATTGCAATCTACCTAGAAGGCCAACTTTGGACCTTAAAATTTTTACTACACTAAGGTGCATGATCTAAAACTTAGACCATATGATCTCCTCACATAGAAGAATCCAACCATATATTAATTTGCACCTGAAACGCTCGTGTGTGTGAGATATAATGCCATTAATCTGCTCACTTAGATTTTTCTACCACAGAGCCAACTATGCCTAGAATTACTTGGAAGGCCAACTTTGCACATGCATAACTTTTGATGCGCTTCATCTCATGAACTAAAACTTAGTGCATATCAACTAGGCACAAAACTAAACGAACCCATATGATCAAATTATTCTAAAACTTTCACAAGTGCAAAATATAATGACATCAAAATGCCTACTCAATTTTTTTTACAACATGCAAATTTGGCTAAGTATGGGAAAACACTGTCAAACTGCCTAGGAGCCCAACTTTGCACTTGCATATCTTTTATCATGTTTAGTCGCATGACCTAAGATTTAACACATAAGATCTTCTCTTATAATGTAATTCATCCATATATCAAGGTGCTCCTAAAACCCTTACACATGTGAGACATGATGACATCAAAAAGCTTACTCGGCTATGTTTAAATATAGAAAACACTATCATAATGACTGGGAGCCCAAATTTGCACACACATATCTTTGGTTTTGATTCATTGCATGACTTGAGACTTAGACCATAGCAACTTGGGACTAATGTGATCACAACCATACGACCAACTCACCTTGACTCATCCACATGTGGTAATTATGATGTCAGCAAACTATATACTCAATTTTTTTCCCATTAGACCAAAAATGTATAGATGAAATCCACTCATGCACACAAGCACTCAAAGCATATAAAACTTCTTATGGGACCTCTTGCACATGCTCAATACTTTAGATTCATCCCTAATCATCTCTAACCATGCCAAAATAGAAGATCAACCAAGCATACTTGTGGCATGTTAGGACAAGCACATTGCACACTTTGTCATTGTCACTTAAACTATCAAGGCCCTTCATCCACTCACTTGGACACCTCCATGACATCATTAAAAAATCAACAACAAATAATATCTGAACTCAAGGACAAAAGGTGAGCTTTTACGGGCATACAATAAATGTATGATTAACATAACTATATTAGTATTTTTTAGGCCTCCAAATAATGGAACCACTTGATAAAAAGTATGTTGAATATAGTAAATTACATAAATAGTAACAATTTCAATGATACACAACACCCTAGGTTGTGCACCAAAGGTGCTCTATGATAAATATTAGCTTTAGACAACGATAAATACTATAAGGATTGTTTGATCTCTCCAAAATTCTTGAGTACTCAATAATATTTTATAAAAGTTTAAAATATTTCTATGTATGAAATGAACTACAATATTTGTGTGTATATAGATAATTGATTTCAAATGAGGACCCTATGGGCGTGCAAATTAACATCAAAAAGTCAAAAAGTGAAAAAAATGAGAAAGTATGGATGCACCCTAACTTAATTGAGTCCAAATAAAAAGACTTAAGAGCATCAAAGGCACTCTGGGCAAATTCAAGGGTATTGGGGTGCTCTAGACATACTTCAAAAAATGTGCTCGAAAATCCAATGAAAAAAGTGAAAAGGAAAAAAGAAAGAAGGAGAATATGACAAACATGCCAATAATACTTAATTTAGACCAATTTTCAACAAATAAAGACATTAAAATCATGCATTTAATGACTAGTAAATACTAATAGACCATTACTAAATTTATATAACTTCAATAAAAAGTTATCTAGAGGAAGAGAAAATTTGGTTTTAAGTCTCTAATTTGCAAAAAAAAGTGTGACATATTGACTCAACCAAGAAACAATGTAGGTAAGAAAAATTAGCTTTTTTAAAAAAACTGGTAACTTTTTTTAAAATTGGTAATAGTTTTTCTTTGGGGGAGGTTTAAAAACCCACTAAATGTTATTAATAAGTCAACTATTTATGACATGGTAGATATAATAATTGGGCATCACAAATATCTATTTAAGGCTTTTCAACCATTTGTAAGTTATGTGAATAAGAGATCAATTATACTTGTATGTTCAATATACATCTTTTTTATAGGGAATTAGTATTGATGCCAATCATTTAACTTTTAATATATGTTCTATCAAAGCTCCCAGCATTTTGGAAAAAGATATTCATAGATGCAATAGATATGAGATTTACAAATATTAAATAAAATCAACTTAGACAGAGTTATTGGAATTATTGAAAACAAAAATGCATCATTACGTGGAACACTATCTTCAAATAGAAGATGGATGTATTATAACTTCCAAGTACACTTGGCTCTCTTTTAGTTTGAGATTTTCTTTAGGTCAATTGTGAGAATGCTCTCATCAACATTACATTGACAAAACACTTTCTTCTACAACATCAGTGCATATGTAAACTTGACAATAATGAACTAAAATCATAGGAGCATTTTGTATTTAGGTGTCCAATATATTATGAATTATGTCGCAGGGTTTACTACCTCTTTAGAAGAACTAAAAGGTCTCTACAAGATCTTATTCATTATAAAGATCAAAGATGTGTAGTTCTATTCATGAAAAAGATGACCCAACACAAAGATGGCCAGCCTCCTTAAGAGTTGTTAGCACAACACCTTATTTCACAGTTCAACTTTAGATCCTATTTTTAACTTTATTTTCAAAGGTACAAACGAACCCACTATTCTATTAAATATTCACGAGTTATTAGAAAAAAGATCTCAACAAATTAACCTTTGTAATACATCAAGGATTTAAGCTTTAACCGATCATATGACCACCCCGGATCAGTTAATAGTAATATACAAACAACGGATCTTTCGTTTTTTCAAATATTCAAAACTTTCCACATGCTTTTTAGCAACTACTCGTCAAAATCTCTGCCGCTATTCTTCTTGGTATATAACATCCAAAACAGAAAAAACTGGTGGAACAACAAACAGCCACTTATCATATAATATAACACATGAAAAACTCTGTATTTACCACTCATTCAAATATGCCATTAACAAACACCTCTAACCGATTCATCTTCTTCCTCCTCATGAGAACCCCTCATTCTAATTCTATTATGAACGCCATTGCCTTATTGAATGCTCTTTATAAAAAGAAAAAAACACAAGGATGGCTCCATCTCAGAGTAATCATAGTATCAGGAATGAACTCTTATCACACACAATTTCTGCACAGATGAAAACAACTCCTACATCAAAGTCTCGCGACAATACCAACAACAATAACAAGAAGCCCAACAACAATCCCTTGGCCATGATCAATGCTTCAAATTATTCATATGACCACCCAGTAGAGGTGGTGGGAAGAATCAGGGACTTCTCAAATCGAAAAGAGCACCCTGCATTTGAGTTGTTGGAAGGACCCAATTCACAGGTGACCAATGTGAGGGTCAAGACTGAAACAGGTTACAGAGATTTCAGTCTAGATGGCATTTCCATGGCAGAGAAAGAAGATTTGTCAACCTTTTATAATACATATATTGAAGACAGGGTTTATGGTATACGAACAGGTAGAAGGTGCACCATTATCATGTATGGACCTACTGGCACTGGAAAAAGCCATACCATGTTTGGCAGTGGCAAAGAGCCTGGGATTGTGTACAGGGCTTTGCACTCCATATTGGGTGGGGAAGGGATTGAAGATAGCCTCATTAAGCACAGATTGAAGGTCAAGGTCTCTGTTTTGGAGATATACAATGAGGAGATTTTTGACCTGCTTTCCACTGGTGCTACCAGTAATGGTTTGTGCAAGAATGGAGGATGCCGGGTTTGAACTCTACCCCTACTTCCAAGTTTGTTTTTCCATTTTATAGTCACCATTACTATTTTCCTATTCAAAATGATTTTTAGGATTTTGGGCACACTTCTCGGCATCCCCTTTTTGCCTACCTGAGTTTCTTGGTCAGACTAAAAAAACATGCTAGATATGATTTCTAAGATTTTGGGTGAACTTCTCAGTATCCCCTTCTTACCTGCCTGAGTTTCTTGGTCAGACTTAAAAACATACTAAATGTGATTTCTAAGATTTTGGGTGCACTTCTCGGTATTCCCTTTTTGCCTGCCCAAGTTTCTTGGTTAGACCAAAAAAACAAATTAGATGTAACATGTAATGTGAATATGAAAGGGCTCCTGTTCTTGGTTGTTTTGAATCAAATGCTGAAATAAAAAGTAAGCACACCCTAGTGGCAAAAACAGGAAAAGGGAAACACGTTAAAATTTTACCAATAACTTAATAATTAAGCACAACTAACTATCCTAAAAAAATATCATTTATCAGTCCAATACTCCAATAGGAATGACAGAATTCAATGAGCAAGCTTTACAAGATCAGCACAGGTAATTCCCATGCCAGTATTGGGAGGGGGTCTAATTACTCCATATTGCCACAGGCCCTAACCTATAGGTGTAACCGTTATTTACCTTTGCTTATAATGGTTGAAAATAATATTTTTTTGAACATTGAAACTCAAAATATTGGCGAAGTTACCAAGTGGCAAGGAGTTTGGGCCGTGCATATCAACTGGCTATTTTATTGTTGTAACCATCCTTGTATTATTATTATTTTTTGTTTAGTAATTGATATGGTGATGCATTCCAATAGTAAAATATTGGCAAAGTTGTTTGCCAAATCCTGATCATCTTCAGAGTAACCAAAATTGGAAATTGTTTGTCAAAAGGGAGACCTGATATTATTGGGAAGTAAAGGTAAACACATTATTTCATCCTGATGCATAGGAAAACAACATGTTTTAGAGCCAGTAATGCCGACTCCAGTCGGGTAAACCTTCTTTCCGGCTATACAGAGGTGATATTATCAAGCTTCTATCATTTGCAGGGCTAGTGATCCTTGGGAATGGATTGACTGCATGGATCCCGGCAGCCAACTTTGTACTTAGACATCCTAGTAAGCATAGGTTAGACTTTCAGTCCTCAGCCTCACCAGCTTGAGATCAGTTAAAGCACAACTTCAAATAGTGTCATTGGATCCATTAACTACAAGGGCACTGAAAGGGTGTTCAGGTGGAACTTTATTTCCCTAAAACATATACCCAATTTCAATCTGAAAGAATGTGATTCTCAAAATTTCTTTAAAAAATACATTCTTTGATGAATATGTGTCATAAGAAGGTCCAAGGATATGTTTGAAATCCTTATTTGAGGGCCAGGAGGGAATGTCCATTTTATGGGCCTACATGTTTTCAGTTTTTCCATATAAAGAAATTCAATTGATTGATTGAATGCGTACTCATGAGCTAAATAATGCCACTTCTTGCTTCAAAAATTCCTCAAGCAATTTATTGACCAATGAATGTTTTTATATATTTTACCAGAATCCAGAAGATATCCCTCGCAAGTCATGTATATCTGGCCATTCAAAATATGTTTCCATTCCTGACCTAGATGGAAAAAAGTGTCTAAACAAGATGCCCAAAACTTAGGTCAATGCCTTCGTTCTTCCATCTCGAGTTCTTGTTACTATGGATTTTCTTGTATCAGAAACTTTTTATTGGTACAATGCAAACTTGTGAATATTCTCGTAGACTTTGTCATCTGCTAAATAGAAGCATCCGTATTCTGCTAACGTTTCTGTCACAAAGATGACATCGTAGCCTTTCATAGTACTTTTGTGATCTTGTTTTGAGGATATGGGTTTTCCTTTTGACTCATTGCAGGCAAAGCTGGAAGTAATAGGAAAGAAAGTGAAGAATGCAACTTCCATCTATGGCAGTGAAGCTGGGAAGATTACCAAGGAGGTTGCCAAAGTAGAAAAGAGGAGAGTTGTCAAGAGCTCTCACTGCAACGAAAGAAGTTCCCGTAGCCATTGTCTGGTGGGTATTTTGTCCTTATATATGTCAAGAACATGTTTTTGAACTTGCTGAATTATGTAATTTTGTGACTTAATAATAGATGTACTGAAGTGGGAGGAAGACTTGTGCTTGTGGATATGTCTTCATACTTGCTGAATCATGTAATTTTTCTTCTGAAGGTAATAATAGATGTGCCTGAATTGGGAGGAAGACTTGTGCTTGTGGATATGGCTGGTTCGGAAAACATGGATCAGGCTGGCTCTGTGGGACCTGAGGCAAAAATGCAGGTATGGTTTTTTTGTCCATAAGCTTTTGGTCTAGTGATTGGACCCTAAAGCATACTGTCCTGAAGGGTAGTTAATTGTCCAGATTGCGAACTTTCAGACAGGAAAAATTAATCAAGGAAACATTGCACTGAAGCGAGTTGTTGAATCCATAGCAAATGGAGACTCACATGTGCCATATAGAGACAGCAAACTCACCATGCTACTTCAGGTACTACTTCAATTAAATTATTACTATTTTGATTTTTATATACTTGCAGGTGTTCATCATTTACTATTACGAGTATAATCCTTTATTCCTTACAACTGATACATATCTTTGAAATATTTGAACCCCTGGCTCCTTCAGCCAGTGTCATGAGGTAAGGATGCATGCAAATTCAAATGTAAATGATGAATTTGTATTTGATAATGCAATAGGATTCCTTTGAGGACGATGGTGCCAAACTTTTAATGGTGCTCTGTGCGAGTTCAGATCCTCGAGATGTACACAAGACTGTTGGGACGCTAGAATATGGGGCCAAGGCAAAGTGCATTGTAAGATTACCCAATCCACCTCCATTAAAGAAGAAAACCAAGTCCATGGGATTGGATGCTGTAATGCTTAGGACTCAAATCTTGGCCATGGATGAGTATATTTTGAAGCTTCGTGCAGAAAATAAGTTAAAAGAGCAGGAAAGGCAAGAAATGCAAAGGAAATTGGAACAGAAGGAAGAAGAAGTTGCTCAATTGAGGAAAGAGTTTGAAGAAATGGAAAGAAAGGAGGAGGAGGCAGATGCAGAAACGCAACTCAAGATTGAAGAAACTATCAGGCTATTAAGAGCTGAATTCAGACAGAAGTATGAAGAGTATGAATGCAAGGCAAACGAATTTATGGAGCTTGGGCACATGCAAATGGAAAAACACCTTCTACAACACCAACAGGAGGTTGAAATGCTCTGCAAAAGATTGGAAGAAATTGAATCTTTAGTCCAAAATCTCGGAAGCAATCCCCAGGCAAATTTTCAAGGAGGAGGAATTAAGAATGCTAGTAAAGAAATTAAGATAATCCCTGAAATATGCCTGGTTCAGGCCAATGAAGAGGCTGCCACTATATCAATGGTATTAGATGATGTGCAACCTCGTGACATGTCCTGGATGTCTGAAATCCAATCACAGAACACAATGAATTATAACATCTCTGAAGATAGAGGCCAGTTGAATGAACTCCATGGATTGATCTCAAACAATGAGAATAGCTCGTCTGAATTGCTCACAAGAAGGGACTCATATGGAAACGATTGTGAAGATTGTGAAGATGAAGAGAATATTCTAAAAAGCACAAGATTTATGGGAAAAGGATGGTTGCCAACTGTCTATGAGGAAGAGGAAAGTGTTGATGATGAAGGCAAAGACGTCTCAGATGGAGGAATTACTCCCAAAAAAACCGAAGGCAATCATGCAATTGTTAACAAAGGTTGCAGGGAAGGTCATTTTGATGAGAAACGACACAAATTAGCGAGCTTGGAGAGGCACGTGACAGACGAAAGAAGAACACGCATTGAAAACATATTTTTGCTGTGTGGGGATTACAGGGAAATTGCAAGAAAGAAAGCTCCCAAGAAAATAAATAAGGCTAATCAGATACCCGAGCCTGTGCCTGATGAAATCCAAAAGGTGGCTGGAGTTCAAAATTTTACACCATCTCCAAGGTCAACAAGCAATAACAATCCGCTCCTCTATCAAAAATCAATCAGAAGCATTGATCTAGATCGCTCAACTATTGTTTCTCCATCTGCAAGGCCAACATCAACACATTTGGTAACCCTTTCGCCATCCACAAGCCCTGGAGATTTAACTTGTCCAAAAAGGAAAATATATGGAGATGCATCTTCAGGAAGCAATGAAGCTGCAACAGCATCAGTACCAGAGACAACACAAGACCAGCTAAAAGAGATTATCCACACTGATACCTCCTCCAATGGCCTTAGCTCTTGTTCAGCATTGAATCAGATAAAATATTCAATCTCTAGTTCCTGTCAAGACAAATCAAGGATTGCGCCTAATTGTTGTACAGATGGTGAAGATGAAATTCAAAGCCAACATCCCAGAAGTTGTGATGTATATGTGAAATGGGAGGCTTCCTCCCATGAGATATCAGGGAAGCTGATAGGGATTATTAAAATTTCAAAGGATGCATTTATAAAGGATTTGAGAAAGGTGATTGAGCTCAATGTCAAGCAAGATTTCATTTTCCTCACTCTCAAGGTAAGATTCCCATTCTGCTTTTCAAGTATTTTAGCTATGTTGCCAAAAAACAAGAAACAGAGAATGTGATGGAAACTAAAACATGACAAGAAATGGGAGCGGGAGAGGTTGCACATGAAAAACAGGCTTTTTGTACACATGCGCGGGTGTATATATATAGCTATAGATATGGATAGATAGAAGTCGGAGACCTTTTAAGAAGTGTGATTTATCCTTTATTTCATTATTTTATTTGAATTGAACATCTTAGAAATTTTCTTTTCAAGATTATTTTAAGAATTTGAGGATGTGATTGATTGTATTTGAGATCAAAGGATTAATCAGACTGTAAAAGTCTATAGGACCCAAGTGGTGCTCCAGTTGCAAAGAAGAATGAATCAATTCTACCAGTAACCAGTCTGCCTGGATTTCCCAATCAAACAGATGGCTATCTTGCATCCCTACGCCTGTGCTCTCAACAAAGGACATTTTTATTAGACTCATGCTCAGGATCATTACCATTAGGCTCGCCTGCAAATCCAGCTCTCACTAGTGGCCTGGCCCAATCTTCTAGCTGCAGTCTGTGGTTATCTGCAGGCTTAAAAACCACGTCCAGATGCAACTCATCAGCAAATTCTCCTGCTAAATCAAGCCAAAAAGGTGATTCTCCTGCTAATATGAATGGACTCAAATAGTACGAGCAGTGCACAGAAGAGGTTTCTCACAGTGATCTTGTTCAGTGCTCTGTATTCAATAAGAGGTCGCGACTTTTCTCCATGTCCTGGACCCATTGAACAGTTTCGGCATGCTTGGTAGCAGATTTGGGATTAGGGTCAGCATACTTCAGTGAAACATTCTCATAATTGAAATCCATGATGATGCAGGAGTTCTTTAAAATTTTGGGGAACAACTGCAAGGAGAAAAACGTATTGAATCATGTAAGTTATTCAGACTAGTGATTGCCCAACAGAGTATCTCTAGGATGGTAATGGGAAAAATGTATCAAAACAATATCTTCATAATGGAGTGAAATTCCTTCCAAAGAGACTCAACCTCTGCAATTTGGTTTTTTCACACCCAAGGATATGAGTTACTAATTTACTCTCTAAAGAAATGTTTCCTTATATACTAACATAAATAAACTTGTAGCAGAGATTCTGCAGCATGGCATTTTTATGGGTTGCAACTGATTACTTTATTTAGCAATAAATACAAATTAGATACTTGAATTAAGGTGTCATAACATCACACCAATTCCGAAATTTTTTAATGGATTTAATATGTTGTCTTAACTATTTATAATTAAGGTTTTAAGGTCTAATTTATTATACATTTTATGATATAATAGATTTTATAGAGAGATCATAAAATGCATTTTTTAAACTTATGACCAAAATTTAACCTTTGGAGTGTACCAATAGCTTTGCATTAGAATGTCAATTCTTTTAAGTGCTACTTGTCAAGATTGGATTGTTTACTTTTAATTTTATAGAGTAAAAAATATTAGATACTACATGGACCACTACTAGTGCACTTTAATATTTATACACACCAATATGTTCTATCAATGGAGCACACCTACAAAAACCTTATTCCACCATTGAATGGTGCACCACTAGTGGGGCCTTTCCCCTAAGTATGTAGTAAAATGGTCTTATAAATTTCAAAAAATTTAAAATTTATATATAAAGAGAAAATTTAGGAAGTTTGAATGCAAAATTAAATTAAAAAAATCTTTATAGAATATTTAGGTAGGGGTCCCGTGGAGGGGGCTGCGACTCTTATTTTTAATGAGCAGGGGTCCCATGAAAAATGAAAGGCAATAAAAGAGAAAATATTAGAATATTTTTCTAAAATTATAGCGCTAGGGTGTTTTTAGGAGGAAAGTTTGTATAAAAAGAGGGGTTGGAAGTTCCTATTCCCATACCTACTTCTATTTTATAGGAAAATATTTTACCAAATATAAACTTATGAATGGTTGAATTTCATTTAAATTTTTATTGTAAATAAAAATATAATAGTTTTAAATATTATCTTGGGACTACTTTTATTCCAAATGCTTTTAAAATTATTGTGCAGCGCCAACTAATAAAATTTAGGAGTCCCCCTTCCATGGGGCCATTTCTTTATTATTGGTTGTAAAGTGCCTAAAAATTCTTTGCAGGGGCTGCAACTTTGTGTCCCTAGCTACTACCTATCTATAAATTTTTTTCTCCTATACAGTTATTGCTCCTAATTTTCAAGGAAAGATTCTATTTTTTGTAATTTAATGGATTTACACTTGAATGGGACTCCCTGCAACTGTTGTAGTTGCCCGTTTATAAGATCACCCTCTTACTTCACGCAAATTACCTTTGAACTTCTACCAAGATGAAATAATTTATTGACCATTACACTCAAGAAAAAGTCGTGGTATTCCAAAATGGGTTAGGGTCATAATAGAATCCATCTCTTTAACCTATTAAAAAAATAGCATCTTCGTGTTAACTCTCCACGAGTTAAAAAAACATAACATAAAAGATATTAAATATGCAATCCAAATAATATAAACAAATATTAAATATATAATTCATTTAAGTTTTGACTACGAAAATTTATTAATATTATATTTATAAATTTTTAAATATATATATATATATATATTGGATAAAAGTAAGAATTTTGATCGGGTCTCACAATTCAATATTAAATAACATAAAGGATATTAAATATGCAATCCAAATAATATAAAAAAATATTAAATATATAATTCATTTAAGTTTTGACTACGAAAATTTATTTATATATATATATATATATATATATATATATATATATATATATATATATATATATAATGTGGATAAAGGTGAGGATTTCGATCGGGTCTCACAATTCAATACAAAGTTAAGAAAGATCGATAAAAAAAATCAAAGCTAAAAGTTCCAACAGTGTTATTTTTTTTTATATTGAAATAAATGCAAAATTACATAAAGAGTTTAGTGCTCAAATAACACTTGAAAGAAAGAATCTGCTGGCAGCATTTAAAAACCATCAAAAAGCAATAACAATACATAAAGTGGTACTGGAAGCAATCATATGCCATCTAAAACAATCATAAACATGGTACAAGATATACATTACAACATCATAAGGTCTGTTGAACCACGCAGGAACAACGACAACAAAGCCCTGTCAACTATCATGCAAAAGAAACTTTAAATCCTAGGCGATACAAATTTTCTTGTCATTCAACAACTGGTTCACTTGGTATCTGATTTGCTGAAATTGGAGATCCACCGCTATATTCTTCTTTGATTATGTCTGACATTGAGAGAAGAAAGAAGCAAGACAAAAAAATAAATCAGAGTAAAGCCTTAGAACTACAAAATCTTGTTGATCATTACAATAAAAAACTGCTTTGCATCTGTTCTTCCAAATGTGCATCAAAATAACATGTCTAACACAATCAGTTATAACATTATCATGTAATCTAACCCCTAGTAAGGCCTCTTTCCAGCTAAGCTTATCTCTAAAAATAGCAAGTAAGTCACAAAACATTGAATTCCATTATTTTTTCATGAATGGGCATCCCTAGAAAATATGTCTCATACTTTCATGTCAATGACAATAGGGATAGTTGATAGGTTGGATCATAATACATTTTACTCTATCCCCAATGGGCAGTGTGCAATGTAGTATCTTCCAAGCCATCAACTGAGCATTAGAATCAACTTCTTATTTCCAAATTTGAGTAGTGGGTTTTATCCAATGCCTTTCACTGAACCTACAGTTCCACTTGTTGTTCAAACAAGGCTTTAAAGGCAAGTCAAGAAGAAATTGGATGTATATCTTCTTTAAAGGAAAAAAATAAAAGGATAAGAAGCCAACAATAACCAGTGTTTAAAAAAATTACATTGGACAGGGGTACATAACTTCATAGATAATTTCGGAGGCACCAAGTACTGCGAAAAAAAACAAAAATGGTTTGTACTTATTACTCAGGCCAAATTGAGTTTTAATAGTTTGCCATGGTAACCAACTCAATGTAGAAAAATCCTGAAGATCTCCAACACAACAAACTTCCTTGTTAAATATAAAATAAGACTGTTTAGGACAACTTAAGGCAAGGGATTAGCCCTGATAATGAATATGTTTGTTCCACCAAATAGAAGAGGTGGAAAAATTGAATCCATGTTGCAAAGAAGCATCCCTCCATTTTAAGAAGTGACAAGTATTTTGCCAAGCCTTCCAAATAGATTGTAAGGGTGTTGAAGCTTTCACAGAGAAGGTTGATTATAGTTGAGTATACTAGTTGCATCCAACTTGGTTGACAGTTTTATTCAAAATTTTGACCAAAGTCTTGTTTGTTGCTTCTGCTTGTCTATTACCTTGGGGATACTATGGAGAAGAGAAATGTTGTGTGATATGGTACTTCTGACATAAGGCCTCCACATCTTGATTCTTGAAGGACTTGCCATTATCAAAAATTATGTTTGTGGGGATACCAAAATGACAAATGATTTGATTAAGGATGAATTTTAATATTTGGAGACCTATTGTATAAGTCAGCGGTATTGCCTCCACCCATTTAGTGAAGTATTATGTAGCCATGATGATAAATTTATGTCCATTAGAGGAAGTAGGATTAATTTTTTTAGTCAAATCAAAGCCCCATATAGAGAAATGCCATGGAATCATGATAGATTTTAATTCTTACATTGGTGCATGGATAAGATTTCCATGTTTTTGACAGTCCATGTATTTTTGCATATACTGATAAGCATCTTGTTCCATAGTTGGCTAGTAGTATCACGTTCGGAGGAGCTTCTTGGCTAAGGCCATCCCACTGATGTTCCCTCCATAGATACCATCATGGACCTTCCTTATGGCTTGAGTCACCTCATTCAATTTTAGACATCTCAACAGGGTTCCATCATAACCCCATCGATAGAGCATGCCATCAAGGATGGTGTAACAGGTGGTACGATGGATGAAGGCTTTGCATTGGTGGCAGTTAAGGTTTGAGGGAAGGATATTGTCATGGAGGTACCGATATATATCATGGTACCATGAAAGACTGGGATTATCAATTGCACAAATTTGAAGATGAGCCAATGACTAATGGGTTGGCATAAGGATATGCTCAATCAGAAAATTATCCTCTAAAACATCTTCAAGAAGGTCAATGAGTGAGCCTAAAGTGGCCATAGAGTCATCTACCTTATTGCTTCTATGTGGTACTTGATCGAAGATGATAGACTAAAAATTTGACTTCAATTGATCCACCAATTGCTTATAGGAAAGTAATTTTTCATTCTTCATTTGGAAATACTTGTTAACATGTTTGATGATTAGTTGTGAGTCCTAAAATACCTGTAAATGTTGGATGTTCTATTGGATATCAAGATGGAGTCCTGCTACTAAGGCTTTGTATTCCAAAATATTATTTGTACAGAGGAAAGCAAGATAAAACTCTTTGGGAATAAGATCACATTAAGGGGTGACCAAGAGGATGCCTACCCCTGATCCATGAGTTTTGAATGAGCTGTCAAAATATAACTTCCAACCTTCTGCTTATGAAGTGTTCATGATGGACTCATCAGAGAAAGTGGTTACAATCGGCTTAGTCGACATTAATGGTGCTTCAACTAGTTGATCCACTATGACCTACCCTTTAATGGTTTTCTAATTAATATATTATATATCAAATTCACTAAGTAACATGATTCATTTTGTTACTTGCCTGGTTAATGCTGATTTGGATGGTAGGTACTTTAGAGGATCAACTTTGGCAATCAGTTGAACTTGGTTGTTGAGCATATAATGCCAGAGTTTCTAGGATACAAAGACCATGGCTAGACATGCTTTCTTGATAGGTTTATAGTTTAGTTCATACGATATTAATGGTTGACTGAGATAATAAATGGCCTACTCCTTTCCTTGATCATTATGTTGGGCTAAGGGAGCACCAATAGCACATGATGTAGCCAAAATATATACGAGCAAAGGATTTTCTACAACTAGTGGAGATAAGACAGGTGGATTTTCCAAGTATTATTTTTAGAATTTCAAAATCTCATTAGCATTCTTCATTCCAATGGAAGGCAACTCCTTTCTTTAACAAGTGAGTAAAGGGGTGGCATTTGTCAGCCAACTGAGAAATAAATCGCTTGATGGCCTGAAGTTTGCCCTGGAGACTACGAAGTTGCTTGAGATTATGAGGGGGTGGAATTTTAGTTATCACTTTGACTTTAGCAGGATATACTTCAATACCCCTTCTTAAAAAAATGAACCCTAGCAATTTTCCTGACATTAAACCAAACAAGCACTTTTAGGGTTCAACCTTACCTTGTATTCCCACAATCTCTCAAAAATTATTTTAAGGACTACATGGTACTTAGATCGTAAGTAGGACTTCCCCAAAATTTCATCGACATAATCCTCTACTATGTCATGCATAATATCATGAAAAATAATGGTCATTGCTCATTGATATGTTTCCCTTGCATTTTTGAGGCCAAAAGGCATGACTTGATAACAAAATGTGCCCCATGGAGTAATAGATGTTGTTTTATGTTGATCTTCAAGGGCGATTTTTATTTGATTATATCTTGAGAAACCATTCATGAGGGATAACATCTCATATCCAGCTGTGGAAGCCATGATCATGTCAATATTAGGAAGTGGGAAATCATCTTTTGGACATGCCTTATTGATGTCCCAAAAGTCAGTGAATCTAGATTCTACCATGAGGTTTAGTAACAAGAACAATATTTGATATCCAATTAGAATAGTCAATGGGGCAAATGAACCTGGCTTCCAAGAATTTTTGTAGTTCTTCTTTAACCTACAGTGATAACTTTGGATGCATCTTACATAGTTTTTGATTGATTGGTTTGGCATTTGGGTGTATCACGAGGTGATATACCACTATTGAAGGATCCAATCCGGGAATGTTGGCATAGCTCCATGTGAAGACATCAATAAATTCTTTCAGCAACTCAATGAGTATTTCACACTCTGACATGGTGAAAGATGCCCCTAGCATTATTATCTTAGGTTTTTCCTTATTTTCAATGTTTAATTCTATCACATCCTTAATGAGTGAGGGTGACTGATCTTGTAGATTAGGAGGTAAATTTATTTGAGATTCATTATAGGTGAAACCATCTGGTAGCTTAGTATTGATATCTAAGTATTCGTGTGAGATAATGGAGTTGGATGGGGTTTTATCTTATTCTTCTGAAGGTTCTTATTATGAAGATTCTTCTTCATCTTGGACATGAGATTGTTCTTGTTCCCCAAAGTATGTTGATTCACACAAATTGATGGAAAATTCTTTCTTATAGTCTCCAAATGGCATAAAATCTCTTGCCCCCATGTATTCAAGGATGGTGTCATCATTTTGAAATGTATCAAAGGTAGGATCTTGTTTGGAATCCTAGTCAATGAGGGAAGGATAATGGAGGGAGATGTTGATGGTGGATATAGTGGTGTCAAGAAAAAGGTTTGTGGCAGCCAACTCTTCGAATCAACTACAAATAGAACTTGTCTCGATGTCCTCATCAGGAGAGGTTGCTCATTGGTCAGGATAGAATCCATAATGATATTGTTTAGGTCTTCATCATATAGTTTGTACCCTAGGCCAAATTTGGATGAGTTTTCTTAAACAATAATAGGCTCTAATCGACCTTGTTCTTATTTTCCTAGTCCTTTTCCTCTATAGTTCATGTTCTCTATCATGAGGTGGACTTTGGGATAGTGATGCTTGGGCGAGATGAAGACTTCATCATCAAGTAGGAGCCAAGAATCATCACCATCTTCAATTTAATATTCAAATAAAACCCTACACTTTCAAAGGTTGTATGCCTGAATTGATATTTGGTGAGCTTGCTCTTCTTTATGCTGGGGGACCTATAGCTATGGGGAGATAAAGGAAGATAGCCAATGCAAAAGGTTTTATATTCATATTATCTGTAACCAGTATATGTGATCTTTAGCTTGGTAATATTTGGTGTTGGAGTAGATGTGGATTCCAATTGGTTGAGAGAGATATATTTTGTATTTGTAGGACTAAGGATGGAATTTTTAGTGCCATGACATTGGGATGGAGGTGTGGATTGATCCATATGATAGCTACGATGATCAATAACTCCAAGAATGGTAACTTTCATTCATGAATGGGGAAACTTTAGACACTAATGAGAGTGGATGGGATGGCTTGCATTTCATGGATCCATGGTCTCCCAAAGAGCATGTTGTATGGTAGATCCACATTTACCATGTGTACCAAGGTTTGATGAACATATCCCATGGATGGCCTCTCATTGTCATCATATGCTTTTATCATTATAAGGGTGGGCCCAAGTGATGATTTAACATATCCCAACTTCTTTAGGATGTCCACATTACATAAATCAAGTGCTGAGCCTCCATCTATAAGGACATGAGAGACACAATGATGTGCAATGGTGACTTCAATGTATAATGGGTAATTATGGTGAGGCCCAACCAGTGGCAAATCCTGAGCACTAAAGGTGAGATATGGGGAGGGGGATAAATGTACCATGAGTACTTGGAATTTATTTGTATCAAGGTCACTAGGCACTTTCAAATTAGTGAGCACTTGATTTAGTATTTCCCTATGGAAAGTAGATTTTTTGAGGAGCTCCATTAGGGAAATTTGAGCAAGGGTATTTTATAATTGTTGAATAATCTCATAGGATTTGTCTAACCCATTTGTGGTTTTCTTATAGGTATTCCACCTAGATGTAGAAGATGAGGTAGAAGGCTGTTGAGAAGAGGTTGCAGGAATGATTATTTTTCTATGATGGGTAGTGACAACATAATCAGCTATAACCCTATTTATTTTTAGGTGGGAAATGGGGATTGAGATGGAGATGGAGTGGAATATTGGGTGTTGTGTATTTTTATGGTATTAATGTAATGATAGGGAACATTATGATAATTAGTGCAATTGGAAGATGATGACTAACCCTGGTCCCATTGGGGTCTCTGGTTCCTATGTTCATGCTTTGGGAGAGGATCTTTATAGATGTCAAGGTGTTGATTAGTTGATTGATTTGAGGGCACTTTGCCTTAAATCTCGATATCCACTCTCTCTAACAGGTATTGAATATAGTGTTTTAACTACATAAAATTCTCAGTATTATGTCCCTTTACCTGATGATATTTGCAAAACTCATCTTCATGGTACCAATCAGGGTTAGGCTGATGATTATCTATCGATCTACCTTTCAAGTAGAGTAATCACATTAGCAGTAATCAATTGTTCTGAGAACATTTCTAGTGGAATTATTGTTAGGAATAAGTGATTAAAATTAATTAATTATGCAATAATATGCAACACAGAAATCATTCCTCATAATCACAACATTAGAGACATATGGAAGAAAAATTCAGATCTAAGCAAAAAATATACACATAACACCGATATAACGTGTTCACCCAATGTGGGTTATGTCCACCAAGAGGATCTCAATAATATAATAAACAAGAGTAAAAACAACTCTAAACAAGAAACCTCTCACAGAGATAATTTTCTCCAGCATAAATTCACACTAGATTGCCCGAGATGAAAAGCTACACCTCAAAACCAATCACACTGACCGCAGAAAGAATGCAAAACTCAAAACTCAATGCAAAATACAATGAATAATGTGTCACCCTCTCCCCTATTTATACTTTTCAAAATCCCTTGAAAAATGTGCCATAACCATAAGGATAACCATATCCCCACAAAATAAGGCACAAAATAAGGGAGGTTCTAACCACATAATCCCCTTATTCTCTCAACACTTTTAAATCATACCCACTTCCCAAAAATGTGCCACAAAAAAGGTAAGTGGTTAAAATTCATCCCACCATTGTAAAAGGTAAATATTTCATGTTAAAATTATCTTGGTAATTTTATTTTTACCTTAGGGGTGTTAAAAACGAACTCCACATTTAAAAATCTCCCACTTGGAGTTCATTTCCTCTTAAACAAAATTTAACACTCCTCCATGATCTTCATGAAGACCAACCAAAGCTAAACATAACCTCTACTTCTTTAATGTGACTACCTTAGTCATCATATTCATAGGATTCTGGCTCGTATGTATCTTCTCTAGCTTCACCATGTTTTCCTCCAAATTTGTCCTAATGAAATGATATTGCAACTATATGTTCTTCATCCTCGAGTGGAAAGCAGAGTTCTTAGCTAAATTTATAGCACTCTAACTATCACTATGTAGTCCCCCAACTTCCTGATTATGCCCCAACTCATTAAGTAACTATTGTAACCAATAATCTCCTTGTTGTCCTCTGTAGCAGCAACATACTCAACCTCTATGGTTGATAAAGCCACAACCTTATGTATTCGATAAATTCAACTAACCAGTGTATCCCTGATAGTAAATTCATAACCTATCATAATCCTCCTGCTATCAACATAATTGGCCATATCCAAGTCCACATAACCACACAAAGTGGTGTATGATCCACCAAAACATAATGTTGTACCCATGGTTCCTTGTAAATATTGAAGAATCCATTTCATTGCTTGCCAGTGCTCATAACCTGGATTACTCATGTACCTACTTACTACTCCCACTACATGGGCAGTATTTGGCCTAGTACAGACCATAACATACATCAAGTTACCAACAACTGATGAGTAAGGTACCTTGGACATCTTTAGATTTTATTCTTCTATCTTGGGATATTGCTCTTTTGATAATCTAAAATGGCCTACCAAAGGAGTCCTAACCAGATTAGCATCTTGCATACTAAACCTCTCCAAAACTTTATTCACTTACTCTTCCTAAGATAAGATCGACTTCTTCTCCTTCCTATCTTGAGTTATCCTCATACGAAAGATTTTCTTCACTGCACCCAAATCCCTCATAGAAAAGGAATCACCAAGCTAATTATTGAGTACTTAAATCTATTTCATGTTCTTTCCTGAAACTAACATGTCATCTACATACAAGCATAGGATAATATAATTACCATCCTCAAATCTCTTGACATACACACAATGGTTAGAATGACACCTACAGTAACCTTATTCTAACATAAAATTGTCAAACTTTTTATACCATTATCATGGAGCTTGTTTAAGGCCATACAAGCTCTTTTTTAGTTTTCACACTAATTTCTCCTTTCCTTCGACCTCATAACCCTATGGTTGTTCCATATATAATTCCTCCTCCAAATCACCATGAAGTAATGTAGTCTTCACATCTAATTGTTCTAAATGCAAATCCTCTACTGCAACTATACCAAGCACAGTTCTAATAGAAGTCATTTTAACAATAGGAGAAAAAATATCATCAAAATCAATATCTTTCTTCTATGCAAACCCCTTACCCACTAACTAGGCCTTATACCTTTTCCTTCCTCCATCCTCTTCTTTGATTTTGTATACCCACTTATTTTGCAATGCTCCCTTTCCCTTGGATATCTTCAACAAATCCCATGTCTGGTTCTCCATGAAAGAACTATGTTCTTCTTCTATGGCTTGCTCCCACTTCTTCCTAGCATTCACCTGCATTGCTTCCTCAAAACATTCTGGTTCTCCACTATTAGTAAGTAATAAATAACTTAAAGATGGGGAAAAATGTTTAGGATCTTTTCTTAACCTAAGAGACCTTCTTACTATAGGAGTTTAGTGTTCTTATGTAGGAGGTTCCTAAACTGTCTCCTTGGATACTTTAGTATTCATAATATCATCCAACACTATTTAATCTTTTTGTTCCCATTCCTGCAATTGATCCTTATACATTACTTTTTATTTAAAGACAAGATCCCTAGACCAGAATATTTTCTTGTCTTTAAAACTCCAAACTCAGAAACCAAAGTCATCCTCACCATAACCAATAAAGGTGAATCTCTCATACTTAGCCTCTAACTTTGTCCTATCCTTCTTGGGAACATGAACCAATGCCTCACATCCAAAGACCCTAAGAAAATAATAATTAAATTTATTACTAGACCAAGCTTCCTTAGGTATGCCTCCATCCAAAGGCACTAAAGGTCCTCTGTTAATTAGATATACTATTGTGTTAACTGCTTCTACCCAAAACATTAGGGGAAACCCTACATGCAAACTCATGCTCCTAGCACACTCCATGATTGTCACGCTCATCCTCTCTGACACTCCATTTTCCTATGGTTTCCTTAGAACCATCCTTTACCTATGAATTCCATTATTTGAACAATAATCATCAAATGGTTTACTACAATACTCACCTCCATTATCTGACCTGAGACATTTCAACTTAAAACCTATTTCATTCTCAACTAAATCTTTCCATCTCTTGAATGTTTCAAACACATCAGATTTCTTCTTAATGAAATAAACCCAAACTTTTCTAGTTGCATCATCAACAAATGTAACATAATAATTTGAACCAACAATAGAAGATACCTGAACTGGCCCTCATACATCTCAATTAACCAACTCCAACTTATTCTCCTCCTTTGTAGGTCCAACCCTCAGGAACTTAACTCACTTTTTCTTCTCATACACACAATCATCACATAAGTCCAAAGCAACTTGTTTCAATCTGGGTAACTTATGTTTCAAGATCTCCATGCCCTTCTAGCTCATATGACTAATCCTATAATACCACAAAGTTGCATCTCCATCTGCAACAACTAAATTATAGTGATAAACACTACTAGTCAAATACAAAGTGCCAATTTTCTTACCTCTCACAACCAAAAGAGCACCCTTGGTAACTTTCCAAGAGTCTGCTGAAAACATCATCGAACAACCCTCACTATCCAATTGCCTTATTGAAATTAAACTCTACCTTAACTATGGGATGTGTCTAACATCCTTTAGTAGCCATGTGTTCCCATTTTGCATCTTCACCTGAACACAACCTTTCACTACTATACTGTTTGGTTCATCATCACCAAGATAAACATGCCCAAAATCTCTTTGAACATAAGCCATAAAATGATGCTTATGTGGGGTGGCATGAAAAAAAGCTCCTGAATCTAATAGCCAAGGTTCAAAAAAATTATCCAAGGAAAGAATTAAAGCATCCTGACTAACATTACCTATTATCATATTTACCTCCTTGGTCTCCTCATGTTTGGTCTTCTTGTCTTGAAGTTCCCAACATTCCTTTTTTGTGTGTCTACTTTTCCCATAGTGCCAGCACACCATCTTGGTTCTAGATTTATATCTTCCCTGACCCTTTGAATTTTCACAATTTCCTTTGATTTTATCTTTTTGTCTCCCTCTAGTCTCCATCATCAAAACATTCCCTGAAGATGATTCCCCAGTGCTCTTCCTTCACATTTCCTTGCTATGAATCATACTTATAACATCCTCAAACTTTAAACTCCCTTAGCAGGGATGGCATTACTCATAGCCATAACTAGTTCGTCCCAACTATCTGATAATGAGTGAAAAATAAATAAAGCCTTAACTTCATCTTCAAATTTAATACCAACATAAGTTAGCATACTCACAACCGTATTAAAATTATTCAAATGATCAGCTACAGAACCATTTTTAGACATTTTCATATTAAATAACCTTTTCATCAAAAATATTTTATTAGAGGCAGAGGGTTTTTCATATAAGTCCCATAATTTCTTCATCAGACCAAATTTAGTCATCTCTTTTGAAATATTGAAGGCAATTGAAGATGCAAGGCACAACTGTATGGCTCCCAGTGCTTTCCTATCGAGCAAATTCTAATCTACCTGATTCATAGCTAAAGGTTGTCATATTTTCCCCATAAAAGGGAGATGAAGATCCTTCTGAAATAATTCATCTCCCATCTACATCTTCCACAATCCAAAATTCTACCATTAAAATTTTCAACTCTAGATCTGCCATTATCTACCATAGCTCCTACTCAAGTTAATATCTTTTCCTATAATTCACCACTTTATTAAAACCACTAAAGCTAGCTATGATACCAATTTTTAGGAATAAGTGATTAAAATCAATTAATTATGTAATAATATGCAACATGGAAATCATTCCTCAGAATCACAACAGTAGAGACATATGGAAGAAAAATTTAGATTTAAGCAAAAAATACACACATAACACCGATATAACATGGTTCACCCAATGTGGGCTACATCCACCAAGAGGATATCAATAATATTATAAACAAGAGTAAAAACAACTCTAAACAAGAAACCTCTCACATAGATAATTTTCTCCATCCCGAATTCACACTAGAATTCCTGAGATGCAAAGCTACACCTCAAAATTGATCACACTGACCGTAGAAAGAATACACAGCTCAAAACTCAATGCAAAACATAATGAATAATGTGTTACCCCTCTCCCCTATTTATAATTTTCAAAATACCTTGAAAAATACACAATAACCATAAGGATAACCATATCCCCACAAAATAAGGCACAAAATAAGGGAGGTTTCAACCCCATAATCCCCTGATTCCTTCAACACCTTTAAATCATACCCACTTCCCAAAAACATGCCACAAAAAAGGGAAGTGGTTAAAATTCATCCCACCATTGTAATAGGTAAATATTTCATGTTAAAATTTTCTTGGTAATTTTATTTTTACCTTAAGGGTGTTAAAATGAATGAAATCCAAATTTAACAATTCTCAAGCTTGTTAGTGGCCTTTTACCTATGCGAGGCTTAGGCTTACCTTATGGAGCCTAGATGGTAGAGATATGAGGATATTATGGAGGCCCTTTTCTTTGAATGGTTTGGACATGTTGTGATTATTGTTTTGAGTCTGTCACCCCATCACCTACAACATTCTTGCTCTTATTAAAGACCTTGGGCTTATTTGAAAATGAGTTCTCTGTATTAGATGCACACTCATTATGAGAAAATAATTTGATAGTTCCCTTCTCTATAAGGGTTTTTTCAATTTTCATTCCCTTTTATATGATCTCTTTAAATGTTTTAGCACACTGTAATTTCAATTGGTATTTTGATTTTGTGTTGAGGTTGTCTACAAAGATTTTGGCTTGTTCCTTTTTAGGCACACTACACCTCAATCAGCTTTCCAATCCATGCCATCATTGCAAGAAATAGATGAGGGTTTCCCCATTCCTTTGTTTAGTGTTATAGATGTCAATGATATATATATCATGTTCTATATTAAAAAATAAATGCCTGATGAACTGCTCGGTTAATTCACCAAAACTTGAGATTGACCCCTTTAGTAGATGCATAAACCATTATAATACCAGCCCTATCAAACTCTTAGAGAATAGCCTCATCAAATAAGCATCTTCATATGCTACTTCATGGTAGGTGACATAGAACTCCTATACGTGGTCTCTTGGATTGCCCTTTCCCTGATATTTTTTGAATTTTAGAACTTCAAAATGTGAGGGGAAAGGAATTTAGAGAATGTTTATGTCTAATGGTGATGAAAAAAATACTCATACCTATACTTAAGGACTTGTGATCAAGGGTCCATCTGTTAGAGGGTTTATTTCATCATCTTACACTCTTGGGAAAAGGTGGGGTCCCCAAGAAGATTGGTAGTTTGATTGTGAATACCTTACAAAATATGAGTTTAGTGAGTATTATTAACAATACTATTGGTATGGCTAAGATTGAGTGTTGTTGTTACTATTATTGGGATTATTGGCATTTTTGGTGATATTGGTGTTGTTATGTCATTGATTACAAAAGGAGAAGGTTAATTTGTTAGGTAAGTTGATCCAGGTGGTCTTCAATGGCATCCTATTTCCTATTAGCCTCAGTATGATTGTTGATAAGAGGTGGTTGTTGTTCCTCTTCCTCCATAAATCCATAGTCTACTTTTGCTTCTTCTCAAGGATTAAGAGGAGTATGTTGATGTTGTGACTCTAGTATTGATGGGTGGATGATATTATTTAAAAGTGTGAGATCAAAGGTAGGTGTTAAGGTGCCCCTAATTTATATGGTTCATACTAGAACTTGATCATGGTTTTCATACAAATATCAGTCGATGAGATTACAAACATCATCATTATGGAGGAGGTTATTTCTCTCATTCTCTATCCGAAGAGTATGCATGTCACTATGATAGTCCTCATATTTTTGATTAGGATCCATTATTTATCCCCTAGTATTGTCGTCTTGACTAGAGATTTGTCCAAAGTAAAGTTGAGATTGGGTTTCGATGACCATGGTGAAGGATTAAGTGGGTGATATGGGATGAAGTATGAGGGAGAGTTTCAAATACTTATTTTGGGCTAAAAGATAGACTAGTAGTGGTCAAAGAAGAGGATTATTATAGATGTGGTGACTAATAATTACTAAAATACAAAGTCTTTTAAGAAATAAATATAGCAAAGAGATGAAAAAGGATGATGGGGTCAAATAACTTTGTCAACTAGTAAGCGGACAAGTTGATGGGTGCTAAGAGACAAAGATACCTGATAGAGATAAAATATAGTGATGGGTGCTAGATTGATATCTTATAAGGCTATATATAATGATAATTTCAATTCAAGATAAGATGACGATGATGATGGGTGATTTGAGAGGGATGGGTGACTGCCAAAGGTATAGTTTTTAGACAAAAAACTAGTATTTGAAAGGATGATGCGGGAGTGGATGATAATGATCTGTAAAATGTGATGTGGGGGGTTAGATAAATGCTACTACTCAAGATGGACAAATGGGGAAGATGGATAAAGATGAAATGAATGAAGGGGTGACTATAGATGGTTTATGAATGGATGGGTATATACACGTGATAAGAAAGGGATGTAAGATTATATATACCAGTTGACTTATGGATGATTTCTATGAATGGATTGTGGATTGACAATCAAATCAGAGGGTAGAATGGAGAGATATCAAAAGGATATATAAATAGTAAATGTGGTTTGTGGATTATGTGGATGAAACGATTAGATGAGAGGGGAGGGGAACATGAAAGAATGAACTAGGATTATATATGAATGAATGAAGGTGAACCAGATTATGTGAAAGGTGCAAAAGATAGACTATATGGATAAAATAACCAAAAGGAGATGGATTATGGTGATATGACGGGATGGAAGGATGAATAGGTGGATAAGGGATGGTCAATTGGCAAAAATAAGTGGTTAAATGAACACTAAATGTGAGAGGTGGGTTGACACGCGACTAGGATTCTATGAAATATAGACTAGAAGATATGTTGACACAAGGATTAAATGGTTTACATGTGATTAGGATATGTGAAATATAGACTCTAAAGATGAGCTATTTATAAGAAAATATGATAATGAAAGGATAAAGTAGAGGGGATGATTTGAGTGGTTGAATGTAAAGTAAGATAATATATATAGAGAATGTAAGTGAAGATGATGGAGGGTGGATTTATATGGATGGGGTGATATGGAAAATAGATGAATGGATAATCATTATGAAAGATGGATTTAGGGGGAATGAAAATAATTACAAGAGGATTATGATGAGATAATGACCAAATGGATAAAGTGATTATGATAAAGATGGTAGATTATTAGGATGGTATGAAGATAATATGGATAAGACTAGAATAGATGGATTTAATTACAAGATAGGGTAATATGATACGATAAAAATATGGATAGGATGGATATCTAGACATGGGAGAGGAGTCTACAATGAAAATGATAGATGGATGAGATGATGATATAGGTTGGGTGATAAGATAAGGTAATCACAAGATGGGATTGGAAATAAGTGTATATGAAAACTAGATTATGATTAAATGGGATGATGTAAGGATTAAAGGATAAATAAGAGATGTGCTATGAGGACAAAGGAAGTGAGAAGATGATATGATATAAATATAAGATGGGGGATAGGTGGATAATTATTGAAAATGGAAGGTAGATATGATGTGAAGGATGAGACTATGGGTGTTGGAAAATTTTTGGTTTAGTATAAAGTGTATGGATTGGTGGAGGGGGATGTAGGTACAAGATGAAAATACAATAGAGTGATGAAGAGAAAATTGATAGACACTATATGTGGGCTAGTATGAGATGGCCAATATAAGATAAATGGATAAAAGGTGGTCAAATGGACATACAAGAATAAGAAATGGACAAGGTGTGGATGATATGTGATCCAAGATTACAAGATGGATAAGGTGTGGTCAAATAAGAAAGGATATGAAGGGTTGGTTATAAAATAGATAAAAGTGTGGATAAGGATGTAGGAGGGATGAGATGTGGATAATGAGACAAGGATATGGATGTCGAAATACTATGGGATGGATGCTAGGTGAGAGAATGTGTGTGGGATGGGTAAAAGTGAGATAAGGATCTAGTTATGATGCATAAGGGAGAGTTTAGAAGATGATAGTATTATGTGAAATATATCATATGATGTGTGGATAGGATGAAGAGGTGAAAATGATATGGACAAAAGAGGAAGGGAAAGTGTGATGGACAAAAGGGGAATGGATACTAGGTGTTATGAGATGGATGTATACATAAAAGTTGATATGATATGGTATGATTATGGGGATGTGGTATGGTCAAAAGGTTTGACTAAGATTGGTCAAGGAAAAATGGATGATTTTTAGGATGAATGTGGGAGGTGATATAACATAAAAAGGAGTGTAAACTAAGGTAAATGTTAGGAAGATAAGATATGGATAGTTAAGATGAAATGAGGATGAGATGAAAGAAGGAATGATGAAATGATGATGGAAAGATAAAAGTGATCCTATAATGATTTTAAGGTATACCCACAAAAATTAAGGGCATGGCCAACTTGACTATCAAATAAAATGGGCCTCAACACAACACACAAACAACACTCACACATACAATCCTAAATTAGTAAACTAAATAGGAGTTTAATACGATGTCCACACCATCCAACAACTACACAAGTGAGGTTGTAAGCTAGTGACCCATTATGGAATCAACTGAACCCTCTTGACCTTGTTTGCACCTAATGGTTGCTTCGACACTATTCTTGATGCTTACAACAAAACACCTATTATGATCGTAGTCCCATACTCTAAGGTATACAAAAGGCTCTAGGGGAGTCATTGATATACATGATGGTACATTAGGGCCTAAGTCTATGTAGGAGGCTATTTGACTGCCATAGTTATGTGGAAATAATCATCCCTCACTCCATAGAACCCTTTATGGGGAATTACACTTAGGTCATAATGACAACTTTCCTTATTGTTATACTCTGCTAGAACACGGAGTGTGGTTAGATCATGGTGGTAAAATCCATGACACTAACCCCTAAAGACTAAGCCATGTACATGGTGATGAAATCCACATCATGTGCTATCCTAAAAGAGGGCTTAAAAAAACAAACAAGTACATGATACAATTAATTAACCATTCTAATTACCTATGTGAGCTTCACATGATACGACAAATTATATACAAGCAAAAGATGCACACTCAAATATTTATAAGAAATTTTAAAGAAGACAATAATCTATATAAATAAAAAAATTACCAAAAATAACTAAAGTGGCATCCCTTTTGCAAGCACAAAGGTCAAATATCTACTAGGGGTGCCCAAAATTCCTTATAATTCTGTAAGGAAAATATTAGTTATTTTAGATCTGCAATCTCACAAGTACATAGGGCAATCCCACAACTAGAATGCACAATCCTACTATTTGGATGCAATATCATGAGACTATAATGGTGGGATTGTTAGCTGACTACTATGGTGACCATCACGATCAGACAATACCACTATTCTGACTAACAAACCCGCTACTAAGAAACAAACTCTAATGGCAATATTGCAAGACTAGACCAAACTACCTAAATTTATCCTAGACTTGAAAAAAAGGTTTATAACACTATAAATTATTATAGGGCTTTGTTTTTAATACAATTATTGATGACCAAAATGCTATAAAATCCTAAACTAACCTTGAACATATTAATCTACAATATCATGACTCTGTGTGACAATCCCATTATTAGCACGGCGATCCTATAATTATGGAAGAAACGATATTGCAAGATATGGCTAGATCAATTTGTAAGATGAGTCTTCAATAGATTCCCTTGTTTCTTATAAAATACCTACAAGATAGAATATTCTCTGTAAGTGAATTTTTTTTCAAATACCAAGGAAATACTAGTTTGACTATAGAAAGGAATGTTTTCAAGAAAATTTGTCGATAAAAAGGGAATATTTTAAAGGCTTACAGTCTTAAACTTATACTAGAAAGAGCCTGAATGCACTATAGGTGAGAAACTAAATGTAATAAGGGAGGGGTTTTACCAGTTCTAGATGGCTAGGCAATATCACAACTGAGAATAATAATCCCACTACTTACAGGTCAATCTCACTATTCCAAGAGTCATAAGATTATCAAGTGCTTGAAAGACCTTACTCCTGGTTTAAAGATAGTTTTCTCCTTCTATCCTGAACATAGTTTCAACAATAGAAGGAAAAAAACCTACAGAAGCATAGACTGACCCAAAATAGAAGGTAATACATACCTAAGTATTAATTTAAACAAAGTCACTATTAGAATCTACGTTACCATTAATAAAAAGACAATATCTCTACTTTAAAATTAGCGAGGTTTTTGAAGATGTATGAATAGTATATATTACAAATAAATATTACCTATCCTACACACACACCTAAAGACAAACCCATAGTTGGTTTAATATGTCTCACAGTTTGAGATTTTCTAGTAGGAGTTGCAATACCACCACTAAAATCATCAATATCACGACTATCATGTCAATCCCATGACTATCAGAGTTATAGTATTATCAAACCTAAAACCCTACTAAAACCCCTAACTGCTAATGGCTTATCCTGAAATACCACTACTCAGGTTAATAATATTGCTACTAAAATATCACTACTTATAGTGCAATCTCGTGACTTTCTTGGAACGCATAAAAAATAAAAAAATATGGGTTTGATTCCACTTCTAGTTGATCCTACAATCACCTAGAATGCCTATAGCAAGATTTTTAGCCTAAATAAAGGAGGTTGGTCCCACCGTGGTCACTAAAATGTGCACCAAATTTGGGATACTTGCAATATTATCAAATGACAATAATACAACCAAAATATAATGACACCAATAGGAAAGGATAGAGAAAGTAAATCAAAATTAATGAAGCTTACTTACCATCATCTTTACCTTCTTATATCTCCATTCTAGGATTTGAACTCGTGTGATTAAGATTGAAGACTTGATTGTTATATTGCTTGTAGTTGCTTGACAATGGCTTCCACAAGACTATGGATATAGACAATGGATTTATGAGTACTTGAAATCTTGTATGGATGCTTGATGAGAGTGTTAAATATCTTACTTAGAGGATTTCATTCACTTCTTAATTAGACTTGAGAAAGGATAGGTGGTTTGGTTTTATAGACTTATGGGGGGAAAGATCTGTGGTCCAAATTTAAATTTGGGCCAGCAAGATCTATGGTTGAGTAATTTCCATGAAATTTTTAATTCCATGGAAACCTCTAAAATAGGAAAATTCTAGAGGGAAAGGGGTTAAATTGGAGAGATTTATATAATTCTCCAATTCTATAAATATCTCTATAGGTTTTAGGGGTTTAGGGAAGGCTAGTGTAGGGTGGTGGGTGGATAGTTGGGATTTTCTTGAATTTAAAATTGGCTAATAGGATTAAGGACTAGGTTAGTAGGTGATGGGGGTTTATTAGTGGTTTTAATGAGAGGATTAATTGATCTTAGGATAGGATACAGGTTGTGTGGGATGCGAAAATGGGTTATGGGTGTTAGACTAATAGCTAATATGGCTAGGAAATATAGGAATTAGGTCAAATTCACGAGAATTATTAAAATTAGCAAGGTGAACATATTTTAATGCATACAGTGGGTTTATTGATCGAGTATGATGGGAAACCAAGAACACGGTCCTAGATGTTATCCACCCATATGGATGTGTTGGCAATGATAGTTTACATTGAAAAAGCACTAGAAATAGAGTTCTCAAATAATAACTTGAACTTTGACAACATTTGTTGTTAGTGTTTCTACCCTTTGAAATAACAGTGAAAATGTATCTTCAAGTGGACTTGGATGTCAGGGTCATGGAAGAACATGTAATTAACCTATCTATACATGATATAAGTGATAAATTTTCACTTGGGGGTCCTAGAGGTAAAAAATTTTGTTCGAGCTTGGGAAGTTCTCTTGCATGACAAAAAGTTGCATTTTAGGACCCATTACTACAACTTATGCCATGAATTTCTCTCAAAAGTTTGGCCAAAGTGTTCTAGGTGTAATAATATTTTTTAGACATGCAAAGGAAGGATATTATTATTCATTTAAATGACTTATAATTTTTTTTATATGCATGTCTGAAGTTAGGTTAAAATTTTGCATTTTTATTGTATTGGGAAGGGCATTCTTGAGGCTGGAATGGGTGGTGGGTTTGTTGATTGGGCATGATAAGAGGAAAAGAGAATGGTCTTAGACATTATCCACCAATATATACATGTTGTCAGTTCTATTTTGTAGTGAAAAAACACCAAAAATGGAGTTCTCAAATAACAACTCAAACATTGACAATATTTATTATTAGTGTTTCCACTCTCCTAAATAGTAGTGAAAATGCATTTTTAGGTGGAATTAGGCATCAGGGTCTTGTAAACATATGTAATTAAAATATATAGACATGTTACAAGTGATACATTTTCATTTGGAGGTCTTAGAGGTAAAAATGTCTGTTGGAGCTCGAGAAGTTGTATCTTACATGCAAAAAAGTTACATTTTAGGACTCATTACTACAACTTATGCCACAAATTACTCTCTAAGGATCAACCAAAGTGATCCTAATTAAAATAATATTTTATATAAATGTATGTGAAGGATATGTTGGTTCATAAAAAAGACTTATAGTTTTAGTTCTATGCATGTCTAGAGTTAGGCTAAAATTTTGCATTTTCCTTGTATCAAGAAGGGCATTCTTGAAGTTAGAATAGGTGGTGGGTTTGTCAACCAGACATGATGGGAGGATAAGAATGTGGTACTATATTTTATCCACCCATATATATGTGTTGGTTGTGCCAGTTTGCATTGAAGAAGCACTATAAGTAGAGTTCTTGAATAACAACTTGATCTTTGACAACATTTGTTTTCAGTGTTTTTGCCCTCCTGAACAATAGTAAAAATGTATTTTCAGGTGGAATTGTACATCAGTGTCATATAAAATCATGTAATTCACTTATATATATGTGATATAAGTGATATATTTTCACCTTGGGGTCCCTAAGGTAAAAATGCCTATTGGAGCTCGAGAAGTTGTCTCTTACATGCCAAAAAGTTTCATTTTAGGACCTGAAACTGCAACTTATGCCACAAATTGATATTTAAGGTTTGAAAAAAGTTATATCAAATGAAATAATAATTTTAAGATACATAGAGGATGTATCTTATAGTTTATCCAAATGAATTATAGTTTCCATTCTATACATGTTTGAAGTTAGGCTAAAATTTTGTATTTTTCTTGTATTGAGAAGGGCGTTCTTGAGGCCAGAATGGGTGGTGGGTTTGTTGATCGAGCATGATGGGAGGAAAAAAATATGGTCCTATATGTTAATTTCCAAAATATATATGTTGGAAGTTCCATTTTTTAGCTAAAAATCACTAGAAATAGAGTTCTCGAATAACAACTCAAACTTTGACAACATTTGTTGTCAATGTTTTTGCCCTCCTGAATAGTAGTGAAAATGTATTTTTAGGTGAACTTAGACATCAAGGTCATAGAAAAACATGTAATTAAACTATATATATGTGATCCAAGTGATATATTTTCACCTAGGGGTCACAGAGTTAAAAATGTCTGTTGGAGCTCGAGAAGTTGTCTCTTACATGCCAAAAAGTTGCATTTTAGGACCCATTACTACAACTTATGCCACAAATTGCTCTCAAAGGTTCAACCAAAGTGACCTAGGGTGAAATAAGAATTATAAATCATGTAGAGGATATATATTATGGTTCATCAAAATGACTCATAGTTTTCATTCTATATATGTCTGAATTTATGCTCAAATTCTACATTTTTCTTGTATTGGGAAGGGTGTTCTTGAGGTCAGAATGGGTGGTGGGTTTGTTGACAGGGCATGAAAGGAGTACAAGAACATGGTATTATATGTTATACAACCATATATACATGTTGGTAGTGATATTTTATAGTGAATAAGCACCATAGATGGAGTTCTCAAACAACTTGAACTTTGACAACATTTATTGTCAATGTTTCTGTCCTCCTAAATAGTAATGAAAATATATTTTTGGGTAGAATTGGATGTCAAATCCATATAAATATGTATCATTCACCTATCATACACATGTCCATGATATGATACATTCATACACAACCCATTAGAACTATGTTTGAAGGTTTATATGAGCTCAATTATACTATTGGTGAAGTGAGAAAATGTTGTTTACCTTCCTCTAAAGGTGTTAGGGAGGTTAGATAGACCTTGTAATTAATGAACAAATTATAATAAGTTATCAAGTCTCATGGAATTTTATAAACCCTAATAAATACATAATGAAGAAAAATTGGCCTTAAAATGAAAACGATAATGTCTAGAATTTGATATGTACTTGTTTTAAGACCCTATTCTTATGATCGAGTAGGTTCCATGTTTCAAATAACCTTTATATGCTTGATTTGATAGTCTAAAGATTAAAAAACCTATAGGGGTTAAGGTAATCAGGGTTTAATATAAATAAAAAGGGTCATATCTATACATTTGAGCTTTATGAGTGCATTGAAACTCTGTGTAAGAGTATAAAGGAGTGTGATAAATGATTTAAGAAAGAGTAATATTATTGGTAAGCTAAAAGGAACTTGATATGAGGATAAGTCTCATTGGTCTCTAAGAGACCAATATAAGTGGAATTATAAGAGAGGATAAGAAGATATAGTAGAGGCCATATATAGAGTATTATTTTTTACTTGAATGGTTAAGCAATCAGAGAACCCAAAGTCACTTTTTGCAAACATCTTATTTTAAGGGTATGGGCCTAGTTTCATGAATTTGTGATAGATTTTTTGTACACAAAATCATAGTGAAAAATCTCATTAGTAATATTTTTCATATAATATGATCAATTATATTATTCCCAATATCACATGAATTTCACATAGGGTGTTAGTAAATTATATTGTTCCCAATTTCACATACAGTGTTAGTACTTATCTTGAAAAAATCAAAATCCAATGATGGTTTTTTGAATTTTAATTTTGAAATGTTTTATAAATAGTGGTAGTGACCTCACCCAAAATTATGACATTAATTGACAAAGCTAAACATACAATGTGTCATGGATGCTTTAGACATCTACATAACATTTGGGGTGCTTCAAACATGTGGTAGTCATTCTTCAAAATAAATGTATGATTGTGTTTATATGGTATTAATGGATTGTATTTGTGCGTTGAGAGACTTGTATCTAATAAAACATAAATTTTTCTCTTTGCCCTAGAATGGTCACAATATATGAATCTTACAGAAAATAAAGTGAGCTTTAGAGGCATGTGTTGAGGGTAAGTCTCTACAACAACATCTAAGCATTATATTATATAAATTAAATTAATTTAAGAGATAAACAAACCTTATGTCAGTGTTAAAAATATACCATGGGAAATGATATCTTTGAAAAATAATAAATTCACTTATGATTTGCTATTTCTTTAGAATGTTTGTGAGTTCTTAATAATTATATATGAATGCTCAGTGTGTTTTTGAGTGATTCTTTATACTAAATGACCTAAAATGCTTTTATAAATATAAACAGTTGATTTCAGTTAGGACCATATTGGTGTGCCAAAATTGGCATCAAATGAGTTAAAGTGAAAAAGAAGTAACATGAGAATTGGTGCATCTTGACTTGGTGAATTCTAAAAGAAGGGTCCATTACATTTTATACCTTGCCTTTGGGGACTCTTAGAAAATATTTTTTTAATAGTTTCATTAAAATATTATATATAATACAAATAAAACTACTTGAGTGTCTTGAAAAATTTGGTGACCTCGCGATTGACATGTGCTTGAAAATAAAGTTTATTGAAGATGAATAGAATGCCAAGGACGTGTTAAATGTTTTGATCATCTTGATATTCTATAGATACAATTGGATTTTCTTAGGTAGAAAGTGATGCTTTACTTTAAATTCTTACACAAAAGGATACATATCCTTACATGTGTGAATGCTTTACTAAAACCCCAAATTAGTTACATGTCTATTAGGAATAATAGCATAAGCATATGCTTATAATGTGTGTGTTGACCTGATGATAATAAAATCCAAGAGGTAACTCACTATCAACTGAATATAAATCTTAATATGGTTTAGAGAATGCATTGCCTTATTATATGATGGTTCAAATGGTAATGGTACTTCTATACATGAGTTGTTTTCATGCCTCAATGTTAAGAGAATAAGAATAAAGAATACAATTGGTGGACTAATCTTGAATTGAATGTTTTTTTTAAAGAATCCCTAACTGTCCATCAAATTGAGGTGACCTTTTCATTCCTTATACAAATTAATTCTAAAATGACACTCAATGATGCTTATGATAGTTGGTATTAGAAACACTTGTTATACTCTTGTGAAGATAAAGTTTAGTCCTTATGAAAATATGAGATAGCATGTATTAAAATAAATTATGAATTATAAATTTCTAAGATTATGTTGAAGGAGTAAAGGATAGATAAGATTCTACCATGAAAATGGGGCCTTTCTCTACCAAATATGCACAACGCACTGCTAAGGTATGCAAAGTAAGATAATGTAATGCACTGCTAAGGTATGCAAAGTAAGTAATGCATGACATTATCTTTCTTTCCTTAAAGTTTTAGATGCTTCCTTATGTGAATTTGAGATGTAATTAAGTGATTTTTATGAAATGGTCACAATATATGAATCTTACAGAAAATAAAGTGAGGTTTAGAGGCATCTGTTGAGGGTTAATAAGCCTATACAACACCATCTAAGCATTAAATTATATTAATGAAAGTAAGTTAAGAGATATAACCTTAGCTAAGTGTTAAAAATATACCATAGGAAATTCTATCTTTGTAAAACAATCAATTCACTTATGATTTTTTATCTCTCTAGAATGTTTGTGAGTTCTTAATAATTATCTATGAATGCTCAGTGTGTTTTTAGTGATTTTTTCTACTAAATTAAATAAAATGCTTGTATAATTATAAATAATTGATTTAAATTTGAACCATATTGGTGTGTTAAAAATTGACATCAAACAAGTTAAAGTGAAAAAGAAGGAACATCAGAATGGGTCCATATTGACTTGTTGAATACTAAAATAAGGGCCCTGTATTCTTAGGGTCACTTTGGATAGGCTTGGGGGCATAATAGATGCTCTAGATACCTAAAATTATCAAATGTGGATCAATGGTCAAACATTACACTTCATTGTTGATAATGAATTTTTTAAAAAAAACCATTTCTCATAGATTAGTTTTACAATATAATAATAAAATTCATAAAGGATGACAAAATAAAAATGTAATAAAATGCAAGTGAATGCCATATAGGCACATGTACAGTGTAAATAATATAAATATTTCCATATAGGCATACAAAAAATGCGAACATTGCCATATAGGCATACAAAAAAGTAAATCATGTAATACATGAGCTAATCATCAAATAGCCTCCCTCTCTTTTCCTTCCTCAAAGAAGACCCTCCCTCGGATACCCTATTAGTAGATGGACATCCCTTGAATGCCTTAGATTACTCCAAGGTCCAACTATGGGTCCTCTGCTCATACCTAGCGTATAGCTAAACCTATTCAAATACAAGTATTATTATAAAATTAACATAAAATACATGCAACCAAGTTAAGAAAATAATTTTAAAATAGAATAAAAAAACATTTAAACATGCATTTACTACAATCTCATGGTCCCGCTCAATCTGATTTTGATGCTTGATTGGGTCAGTGGTAGGTTGAGTTACATGAACATGCATCTGAAATGAGGAAGAAACATGAGAAGTTTCCCTATTAATCATTTGAATGTGACTATTATATGTCATGGGACAACCCTACATACACAATACATTCACATAAGTTATATTTGGTGGACAAGTATGTAGTAAAATTATTAAAAAATCTATTTTACAATTCAAATTACAAGTTAATATGTACCTCTATGAGGGCCTATGTGGATTACTTTACCATAGTAATGCCTATGTCTATCTCCACTCATAGTGATGGAGGAGTGTTTACTCGAGACATCAACTAAACAAACATCTCACTTAGTTTTCTATAAATTATCAAAGATATATGGAAATTTTTTCTCCTTTATTAAATCAAAAGTGCAAGATTAACTCAAAATTTTACCTCTATATAAGTAAAAGGTGTCATTTTAACAAAGGAAGATAAAATAGTGGATGGTCCAATATCTATCTCCACTCGTAGTGATGGATAAGTGTTTACTCAAGACATTAACTAAACAAACAAGGTCTCACTTAGTTTTATTTTAAGTATCAAATATATATGGTAATTTTTTATCCTTTAATAAACTAAGAGTGTAATATTAGCTCAAAATTTTACCTTTGTATAATAAATAGGTGTTGTGCTAACATAGACAAATGTAGTAGTGGATGAGCCAAAAACTAGCTCTGTATATGTAAATAATGGATGAGTAAGATCAAATCTTACAAATGTGGACTGTGATGATAAAGGCATTGTCTCCTCCTAAAATATAAAAAATTACATATATATTATTCATTTTATATTTAAATTAATTGTTAGATTTTAAAGTTGAAAATATAATGTAAATTTGACATGACAATTATAGAAAAGATACATGCATCCATGTAGTGTTCGATGACTGCACACCAAATGTGCATACCAAAAAGTCTTCACTCAAGACTATATCATCCAACCCCTCTAAAACACTAGCATCATCATCATCATAATGTCTAGTACATATATATCCATAATATCTACAAGGATGGGGTTGGGTATACACACTAGGTAGAGACACCTTTTATACCTCAATGCTCTAAAACAAAAACAAATCCTCATATTCCATCTCCTCCTTACTCATCTAATATTTGTAGTTATTATTATTTATCTTATTCTTTGGATTAGGAGAAATAAATTCCTCATCCACTACAACATTCTCCTTTTATTTTATGATTGAATTGACAATATATGGAGACAACACAGATTCATTACATACCTTTTCATTTGAATAATATTATTTATAGATTGAAACCTCATCATTAGGAAAAAAAATGGTTTTTATTTACATGATACATGATCAACAACAATAGGATGTTCACTTGAATCCATACATACCTCAGGACTAACCTTAGTCAGCACCTTGGTCTTTCCTTGAGCTTGATTTCTTCATTCTCAACATGAGCAGACAAAGAGACCTCTTGGTAATCTTCAAATATTGAATCATTTTAAACCATAACAAAAAAATTACTTGGACCTACAGTCGCATAATGACTCATAATTTTCACCTTTGGCTTACATATGTTAACTTTCCTTCTTTCTTGAACTCTAGGACCCTGATTGAATCTATTTTGTCTTGTAGGCCTTTGCTTGTAGAACCTAGCAATGTGACCTCTCTGTGGCATACCATACCTTTTTCAAGAAATGTATTTGGATAGAAGTTTTCAATGTGTCCTATTTCATGACAAACAAAATAACCTCCCTCTTTTTAAGCGGACTCACCTTGTCTAATCTTATGTGGAAAATGGTTTGGAAAGTGTCCCACATCAAGATAGTTAAATCACTTAATTCTATTCCCACATTTTAATTGATGACCCACATCATAGTCCCATGCAAATTCATTTATAATAATTCCCTTATAGTCTCTAACCCTATGATGAAATTGATTACATGTATAATAGTAACCATTGAATTTTGCATACCTCATGGCATTTGGATGTCTTATTTGATTTATCTTTACTCTACTAGCACCTTCATTCCTTGTCTAATGATTTGTCTTCAAAGTATGATTGTCCTAGTTTACATTAGCCTTCATCTTATCTTGAGTTACAATATTTTTTTATTCTTCATATCCAAGGCCAGTTCTATCACTATCATGCTTTTGAACACTCAGAGTATTGTCTAGATCATATGAGATCTTTTCAAATCTCACAAATGTCTTCAATTTAATAACTATCTTTTCTAGCTCAAATTTCGAAGATGAATTTTTAGAAACATACCTTGAACATTCATCTTCTTTATATTTTAAGCTTCTAGACAAAATTTATAATTAACAACTGAGATGCTTGATCATATCTTTATGCTCTTTGGAATCTTCATTCAATCTTGTCTCATATACACTAAATTGCTTTTCATAGTCCTTGAGCTTAGATTTCATCTTCTTATTTATCTTTTTCTCAATCTTTAGTTCTTCAAGAGCATTCATCAAAACAGTCTCACAGTCTACCTCATCTTCGTCATCATCTAAATTACTCCAAGTAGACTCCTAATGTGACCAACTTCCTTCCTCAACTATGAACATCGATTCATCTTCAATAGGACCATCATATTCATGATCATATTATGAATCACTATCTTCACTCTCATCTGATGACCTGTAATCTTCTTTAGTGTAAAGACTCTTCTTGTTCTTGAAGGACCTCTTCTTGTTATTATACTTTTTGAAACCTTTCTGCCTGTATGTCTTCTTGTCATCATCTTGGCCTTCACCATGATCTTCATCATATTTATTTTCAAGCTTATGAGGGCACTTTTGAGAAAAATGTCCTATCTCTACACAATTGAAACATTTGAGGGGTAGTTTACCCTTATACTTCCCTGAGCTAGTGTTCAACTTCATAGTAATCAAAGTAATTAGTTCATCATCATCAAAATTAGATATGTAATCCTCTTTGGATTTATTACCTTGGAAATTATTCTTAGGCTTCATCTCTATCTTGAATATTGATTTCTTCTTTGGTGATATATCATCATTCTTCCTCATCTCATAGGTAGCAAGGGTTCCATTCAATTTATCCATCTTCAACTGAGGTCATGACTCTCTTCTATAAAAGATAATTTTAGATCAAACTTAGGGAATAAAGATATTAATACCTTTTGAATAATAATGGTCTCTTTAATATTCTCTCCAAAACCTCTGATGATATTCATAGTCTCATCAACTCTCTACAAAAGGGATGCCACAATATCTTCTTTGTTGATCTTGAGACTTTAAAATTGCCTTCTTTGAGTCTATAACCTAGTAAGCTTATCCTTTGAATCTCCTTCAAAAATAGACTTTAATTTATCCCATATTTACTTGGTATCTGTGCAATGAATTAGTTTGGTGAACTTAGTTTATGTAAGACCACAAGTGATGGCATTCATTTCCTTGGAATTGTTCTCAAACAACTTCTTATTTGCAATACTAGATGGAGGAATAACAAGAGAAACATAACCATCCAAAGCTAATTACCATACATAAAATCCTAGGGACATAATGTAGGTCTTTATCTTAGCACTCTAAAAATCATAATTGGATCCATTTAACATCGGTGCTTGCTTAGTAGAGAAACCACCTTGCATATTCTAACTGGCCATTGTACCTTGGGTCACCTTCAAGCTGTCAAGCCTTTACCAAAGGACCTCACTCTGATACCAATTATTAGAGGTAGAATCACTGAGAGGTGGGGTGATTTAGTGATCCCAAATTATCCAAATTAAATTCTTATCTTTATAAGTCCTTAGTCAATTACCATAAGCATTCATGAAGTATACACAACATTCACATCAATGAGCAAGAGAGACAATGCAAGATCAATCACATAACACAAGACATACATGAAAAAACCTCTTGGGGAGAAAACCCACTAGAACTTATAATTGAAATACTGTCCTATAATAAAAATATTCAATTTAGACCATATATAAATGATCATGGAACTACAATCCCTATTTAGTGAGACTCTAATCCCATAAGGTGCTACCACACCTGTCTATCTAAGCTTCAACAACAACTAGACCTTTTAACAATTTTTAACTTATAAGGAGGATAAAACCACCTGAGATGCTGAGCTACAACAACAACACCTATGAATAAATACACCTTTGAACTGATGTTAACAACACCTGATGATGGACCTCTACTTATCACACTTTCACCTTCACTTAGACTCAAATAGTAAGTGCATAATTCTATAAATAGAATTATGACCAATAGGTCATACAAATAGTCCTTAATATATTCTAATCTTCAACTCATCCTTAGGTCACTCTACCCTTCCATCACTCTTAAAAACACACAAGACTCTCTCAAAACTCTCCCAAGTCTCACATACCAAGTCTAAAACCCATCATCTTTAGTTTCACTATTTATAGAGCAATCTTGATAATCACTACCTTGGTTAGCCATTAGGTATGCCTTAGCTCTTAAGGCTTCTCTCACATGAAGACACGACTCAATAAAATCTCCTTAGGTTGGCCATAACATCTATGGGTCACCCTTAAGGAACTACACCTTTTAATAAGACAAACAGGGAGGTTTTCAGAGCTTGACAGTTGCCGGCGTCGACAGGCCAAAACCAACGTCAGTCAGGGGACAGTGCAAGGGAAACTAACATCGGTAGGAGATCGGCTGGCGTCGATCACCTCTAGTCAGGTAGGGACCGATGTCAGTCGCCTGTGGCGGTCAGAACTGCTATTGATGAACAGTCAGTTAAGTGAACGCGTATTTTGCATGATGAAGACCAGTTCGAGTCTTTGAGCCGCTTGTCTAATTATTGTATGCATGAGATCTATATAATAGACTCATGGGATGTATTGTTAAGCGTAGAACTTGTAGAACCCAAGTAGAACTTAGAGAGTTCTTCCCATGGTGGAATCAAGTAGGATTCCCCATGTATGTAAGATCAGGTTTGATATGCAGGGTGTTGCAGGATCATGGTGGAGATCTACATGTGATAAGTAAGATCAGGTTGGTCTGCAGGGATGTGTGTATGCAAGGGTCAGAACAAGATCGGTGGGGGAGAAAGATCAAGGTGACAGCAATACATCAGGAGCAGGATCATGGTGAGATCTACTTGGAGTACCGGTTCCTACTCGATTGTACAGGTGTATAATGAGGTGAACAATAGCTTGTGTTAGCTGTATGTTGTGACCTATGAGAGAAGATTACTTAGGTGGGAAGATTACTTGGAGCCCTTGAGGAGGAAGCCTCACAAAGGTGGAAGAAGTGTGTGATCTCTTTATTGTAATTTCCTTTGTAATGAGTTGAATACAATTGTGTGTTGCCTCTCATATTCTATGTGTTTTCTCATTGATAGTTATTTGTTCTTCCGGTTATTTTTGCATGTTTAAGTTGCTTATACAAAGGTAATCATGTGTGCTCTTAATTTTGACAAGTTGTGTCAGAGCTTTGGGGAACTTAGGTCCTATCATGCCATAGCATCTATCGGTCACCCTTAAGGAACTACACCTTTTAATAAGGCCCTTGTAGCCCTCATAGGTCTCATGTGAACCCATTCATTCTTTTAGAACTCCTCAAGAAAAACAAGAACATAGGACCGATTTCAAATACTTGGGTCCACTCCTTATGTCCCCTTCAATATCCTCCAAAGATCATAGTCAAATTAGCTTACCTCTACGTATGTTCAAACAACTTGAACACTAACCCTATACACACAGTCACCATGAATGAACACACAATATAATTCTTAAGCATTGTTCAAACTCAAGATAGATTGATCACACCCCCAAAATATACATAGAGCATCCTCATGGAGTCTAGAACAAGCTCCAATAGCTAATTCATCATGAGACATCAAAATAACATCAATACAAGCTTGAATATCCTTCTCTAGTCACTTAACATGAACACATAGTCAACTTTTAGGCTCAAAATATTTGATTGTACTTACTTCCAAATCTTAAAATTAGGTTTATTTGATGCACCATGGAGTCCTCTACCACTTTTATTTTTAATTCATGAACAAATTCATCTTTTATCGAAAGATATGGTGAAAATATAGATCTCTAGTTTTTCCTATGTTAAATTCAAATATTTGAATAACAACTATCACAATTAACCATCTAACACAATGCTCGAATCTCATGGGCTCTTAGCTCAAGATCAATCTTTCACCACCAATATTGTTCAAGCTTTAATACATAGATTAACAAATCCAAACATTAAACATCTATCATGTTAACCTCATCTCATGTAATTTGGGAAATTTGAATCAACACGTTCCTTCGATCTCTATGGATCAATTAGGACTTTATCAATCAACACTCACAATTCAATCAACTGTAGGAACATTCTCTCATCATTAGATCATTATCTTGTACCTTTTCTCAATCATTAAACATCATGCACCTATCTTCATTTTGATGCCTTCTAACTCCTTGGAGAAAATATGCTCCATTGATCTTGCTTGAGATTTAACACTTAAAAAAATGATTAATGTATGGGAATCCTTTTAATATGCATGAGTATCCATTTTTGCACCTCAATAACTTCTTTCACACTTACATGATCTCAAACTTTGATCAGATGATCTCCTCACAAAGGAGAATCCAACAATGTGACACTCTAATCTTAAAACCCTCATGCATGTGAGATATAACACCATTAAAGTGCCTTCTCAAAATATTCTATCACAGAGCCAACCATTTCCAAATCTACTTGAGATGACAACTTTGAGCATCCATATCTTTTATCGCACTTTAGTGCATGAACTCAAATTTATTAAAAGTGATCTATGCTCAAAACTAAACAAACCCATATGATCAGTTTCTATTGAAACCTTCACATGTGAAATATATAACACCATAAAAATCCTCACTCGACTCTTTATGCCTTATTTAAAAATTGGCTAAGTATGAAAAAATACAATCAATCTTCTTGGGAGCCTAACTTTGCATATGTATATCTTTTGACATGTTATATCACATAATATGGAAATTAGCATAAATAAACTAGGTCCAAAAATAAACAAACCCATATGATCACCTTGTCCTAAAACCTCCACACTTGTGAATTCTAACCTCATCAACATGCTTACTCAACTCTTTCCAGCTAATCTGTAAATTTGGCTATAGGAAAATAATGAAATCTGATTGAGAAGCCAACTTTGCACCCTCATATCTTTGATTATGTTTTGATGCATGACTTGAGATCTGGAACATAATAAATAGGGAATAATGTGATCACAACCATATGACCCACTCCCCTTGACTCCTAACATGGAAATAGTGATGTCATTAAACTGCCTACTTATATTTTTTGCCATTCGACCCATATTGTCTAGATGAGAACTATGATCAACCAGATGAATTCCACTTATGCACACAAGATCTCAAAGCATGAATCACATATTATATGACCCCTTGCACATGATTAAACCTCTATACTCATCCTTGATCCTCTTAGGCTATGTCAATACCAAAGATCAACCAAACATTCTTCAATCATATAAGAACAAACACATTGCACACTTTGTCATACAAGAATAAACATATTGCACACTTTGTCATTATCACTTAGACTACTAAGACACTTCATCCATTCACTAGAGTATATCGATAACACCACCATGACATCATTATGACAACTCTCCAATAATTTACATGAAATTATCCCCCAACTCTGTGTATATACTCGTTAATGTCTTTATATTATCAAAAATATTTTAAATTTTTGCACTTTAAAATCTGAATAGTTTTCAAAGTCAATAAATTGTTTCAAGAAAAATTTCAGCTCAGTTTAAGTTAATTCTAGTTGAATGTCAAAATTTGTTGATTAGGGAAATTCAAAAAAAATTATGCAAAGCCCAATATAATATGAATATAATTGAAGCATTTGTAGAAGAGGAACTTAAGAGGATGATGAGACATGTGTGGGTAAGGAAGGATAATTAGTTCAATTTTTTTTAATAGGGTTCTAATAATTTATAAAATATTTATTTTGCATGAAATTTATATAGAAACTATGCATTAGGAGGGGCAAAGGCTCCAACCTCAAAGCATAAACATAAATGCTTAGGAGAAATTATGTAATGATTAGATCAAATATGATAGAAATTGGTTGAGGTGATTTTAAAAAATCAAAACACGACATGTAAATAATTTGTTATTTTTATATTGATTCATTAAAAAAATTGAAATTAATGCATAAAGATTTACAATTTTTTTAATGAAACAATTTAATACATAATAAATTTTTACATGCCATGGTTTTATTTTCAAAATCACTTCTGAGCTAATTTTTATCATGCTTGATCTAATCATCACATAGTTTCTTCAAATCATATATGTTTTTGCTTCGATGTTGGATCCTTTGCTTCTCCTAATCCATAGATTCTATATATTTCAAGCAAAATAACTATTACAAAAATTTGCTATTTTTTTAATGAATCAATCTAAACAAGTAACAAACTTTCACATGCCATGGTTTTATTTTTTAAAATCATCACCAACTCAATTTAATCATGCTTGATCTAATCATGTATAATTTCTCTCAAGTGCATACATTTATGCTTCAATGTCAGAGCCTTTGCCTCTCTTAATCCATAGTTTTTATATATATTTTGATGCTATAGAAATTATGGATTAGGGTAGACAAAGGCTCCAACCTTGAAGCGTAAATGTATGTGCTTGGGATAAATTATGCCATGATTAGATCAAACATGATAGAAATTGGGTTGAATGTGATTTAAAAAAATAAAAGTATGGCATCTAAAAGTTTGTTATTTCTACATATTAATTCATTAGAAAAAATAAAAATAAAAATTAATGCAGAGGTTGAAATTAGTAAAGAGAAGGCCCACAAATCCAAATTGAATTAGGGGAAGTAGGTACCCATCACTTGGCCCAAGTAAGCGTAGAATAAGCTACACAAAAAAATTTAAGTTCATTTGAATAGGATAGTTTATAGCTTTTAATTGAGGCATCAATTTAACATTTACATTTTATTTCAAAAGAATCATTATGACTATATGGCTAGTATGTAAGTGTGGGAGCAATTGAAAGCCCTTGGATGGAACACTGATGTGTTCAACAAGTGGGATTAGTTAGGGGCTTCATGCCAATAAGACATTATGTACTACCCATTTAAGAAAAAATAACATCCAATTATTTCAATTTTAATTATCTATTTGATTATTTTAAACCTCAAGTACTTAAATTATTATTAAATCATGTCTTTGTAGGTCAATAAACCATTTATAGTAGTTTATGGTCTTGATTTTGAAGAAGATAATAAGGGTGATCATGACTACAATGAGCAATCAATGCATCGATATGACATATAAAATGAGTTGATATATGATAATCATGATAAGTACTAAGGTCTAGCTAATAGCCATAATATTTTTATTTTTATTTTTATTTTGGAAAGGATAATAAATAATTTCACTCCCTCCTTTATTATTATATTATAAGTAATAAATTATCTATTTTATCATCTAATACATCATTTTATTATCTAAGAAATTAATTTATATATCATTTTCTCATATATATATATATATATATATATATATTAAAGATAAATTTATACATTTATAAAATAATACACACACATATATTTATAAATAGTTTTAAATATATATATATATACAATATAATTTTGATTAATTACATATATATATATATATATATATATATATATATATATATATATTTGTAATTAATCAAAATTATATTGTATTTTATTTTTGAAAATTTTGGTAGTTTATTTAGCACCAAAATTGCATCGCTTAATTTTGCATAAATTAGAATGAAGCTCAAACAAAGAGTTTTTTTATGATGCATACATAGTGAAAAGTCAATGCAACTAAAATTACTTAGTCACACTGAATTTCATCACCAAAGTAGACATAAAAAATCAAGATTTTCTCTACTCAAAATCTTAAAAAGATTGAATTTTTGATGCAAATCTGACCCATATGGTGATGCAAATTATACCTAGTGTAGTAGTGTGAATATTTTTTTACAATTTTATTTAAATTAATTTATTCCTAAAACATTTTTATGGACCTAATTATATATAAGAATACAACTAAAAAGACTTCTAGGATTAATCATTACCTTGTTGATTTTATTGAAATTCCATTAGTTAATTCTAGATCTTGCTTGAAAGAAAAAAAAGAATATTGAAATGTAACTAGTGTTGCTCCAACAATTGTGTTTGGGTGACAATATAATAATGTGTCTCATTTTTTGAAAATTTGGACCCATAAATAGTACAATGTTATATACAACAAAGCACGAGTTTAATTTTTTATATTTCAATAAAATGTACAAGTTTTGTCATATATACGAAGAGTATTGTGTGAAGTTTTTTTTTTTTTTTAATAAAAAGTTTGTTATGTTTTTTTGGAATAATTTTTAAATTATTATCTAAAATATTTTTTATTTCAATATGTGACATAATATTATGCTTTGACCCTTTTTTATTGCAAATAATCATGATGTGCCTTTTAATGATAATGGCATGAATAAATATCAAATTGATGATACATGTTGAGTAGCATGATAAAAAAACTTGCATATATAAACAAGTTAGGGTTGACAACAATATTACACAATTTGGGGAACATATTATAGAAAATCCTAATGAGATATTTATATTAAAGAGTGTGTTGAAATTGGTCACAAGTCAAACCCTAGATCAAGAGTCCCAATATGGGGTTAAGGTGTAATCAACACCCTATAAGGTAGATAATGGATATATGACTTTTCACAATTTGGATCAAGCACATAACTTATACAAGTGGTTGATACACATGTTTACTCATTTATTCATTTCTAAAATTAACTCTAAAACTACTCATTCTCATGTTTCTATTGTTTTTGATATCTCTAACACTTCTTTTTCTTCTCAAAATGCAATGATTATTTCTCAGATTATTTAAAATGATCAATACACTCCTAGTGCTTCTCATTTTATTCAAAATTTACATTGTCTTTTTCAAATTCCTTTTATTCAACCATATTATTCTTATAAATCTTATCAAATTATTTCACATGTTGCCAATCATTCTACTTTGAAAAAGATTTATACTCCAACATATTCTACCTCTAATTATGTGTGAAATGAATACCATGATGCATACATTGTGTGACTTGAAAAATAAAATTGAAGTTCTTTCTAAAGGGTTTCAAAAGAAAAAAAGTAACCTGGTCACTTATAATGATGTTCTTTTTAACCCCTTGGCTTATAAAGTAATTGCATACACCTTTCCAATAGGATTTATTAATCTAAAGTTTTAATTATTTATGTAGACACTTAATTTTGGTACATGTCATATACTTGTAGTGATTTTGTCATGTTTTAACATATTAGGTTCATTTCCTTAAATTAGGCTCTTATTCACACTTTCCCTTCACATTGGACCCTTCATAATATTTTGTCATCTGCATTTTATTATAAATATCTTTAGATCTATCATGTGTCTACTTCGAGATCCACATATTTATTTTGAAATTCATTTTATTCTTTGTTTTATGGGTTTTCATCTTGATTTTTTTTTAAATAATCTGAAAATGGTTTTAACCTCTTTTAGAGTTGTCCAAAAGTGTTCAAGTTTTTTGTGGGTCCTTTTTTACACCATATCATGTTTTCTTGTGCCTTTATTGACAAATTTCATGCCTTTCCATCACTATCCTATGCATGAATGTGTTCTAATTTGAATTAAAATATGTCTAATATATACATAAACATGTACCCTATGTCATTAATTATCAAGTCCTAAGAGATCATAATCCTATCAAGTGTTATCAAGAAGATTACATCCAATATTTTATTAATTCATCTTCTATTTTCTAAAGGCTTTTGGTTGCATACTTGAACCCAAAAAAAGAATTGAATTATTGAAATATCATATATTTATACTTATTTTCATAGGGAGAGAATGTAGAGGCTTATTTAAAATTTATTTGGGCCACTCATATGCACTATAAATACATTGAGCCCTATTTTTCAACACTGATATGTAGATAAATCCTCAGTCAAGGGGTCCAAACCACTAACTCTACATTTTTCCTCTAGTCTTGGATGTATTACTAAATATTTTGGATGGATTAGGGTTACATAAAAGGATAAGAGATTTTTATAATTGTTCACATCATTCTAATTATCAAAGAGAATATTTTAGAATTTTATTGTTGACAAAGGGTTTCAAAATTTTTGGACCCGATGATCTATAAAACCATTTTTAGACTTGCCTATCAACTTTTGGGCCTACCTAATTTTTTGGATTTTGTTGTTGGTCACTATCCTTTTTAGAATAGTCTAAAACTAGTCATCATCTCATATCACTTCTAATTTATGAAAGCTCTTATGTACTATTATAAGACATGTTTTACAACATCATTAGTAACTTTCAAAAATCAAGTCATATCCAAATATGAATCTCTCTATATTTCTTTTTTCCTTTCAATTTTAAATTGCTCAAGGTACTTTCATTATATGTTGATATTCATGTTTTCATTTAAAGTATTATTTTATTTGTACTACATATGAGTTTTTGCCTTTGATTTTATGTGGTTTGTGTATTGTTTTGAACATGTGTTCATTATACACATAAAACAAGTTAATGAGCCCCTCATTTTCCAATACCAACCTTGGGATATTATATTCTCATTTCCTCTATGGTTTGTTGTTTTAATTGTTTCATATTTGATTTCTTTAGGATTTTATTTGTTATTAAAATATCATTAGCCCTAGATTCTTTCATGATCTCAATGTTTATATCTTATTCCAATTAATAAATATAGATCTATAAAACCTATTAAGTGAAGTGTTAGTTTGAGTGAAAAAATATTTTATTTGGTTCAAATTCCTTTGCTAGGTAGTTGTGATTATTTGAAAAATAAAGTGGTGAACATTGATGATATTATTACTCCTTAGATTTATGATGTTAATGGAAATGACATAAATGTGATTATAAAAATGCACATGTTTAAAATGATGATGCGTGTGATTCCAATGCTTGTAATGATAATGCCTATGATACCAATGCAAATATTTATGATTTCAATGTTATTAATGATAATTACATTTTGAAACTTGCTATTATGAATATACATGATGTAGCTTACTTTGAAAATTTTATTTTGTCATTTTCTATATAAATTAATGGCATGATTTATGTTGATAGAGAGGGGGAAAATAAGTTGAATTTAGCTAAGGAATATGTATTTGGAGAAATACATGTTAAAAATGACTATTTGAATGCTTTTATTTGTTTTCATGTTTTTGGTTTTTAAAAAGATAATACCTAAGCAATAAAATTTATTTGAAAGGAATGAAAATATTCATATTTACACTAAAGTATAGTCAATAGTACAAATTTTATTAAATTTACATATGAAAGTAAATATAATAATTATAAAGTGGCTAAGGGATAAAAGATAGAGCTTATATTGTTTGATGTTCTTTTCTAGTGTATGACAATGATCAGGATTCATCACATGATTGCAATAGAGATCTGAGTTCCATTCATTCTGAGTTTTGACTATGTTTGACCATTGGGCACTTGCATCCAAGTGGGATACCTGCATCGACAATAGTATCATAAAGTTTATGATAGTGTCCATACCATAATATAGCTATGTTTTTGAATTTGTTAATTGGGTTTTTTCTGGATTTTTTGTTGATTTCTTCTTGATGTCTTTAGATTTTATGTATAGTCTATCTCTCTCAGTTTATTATCAAAACACTATATCCACTCTTATTTTCCCTTGAATAATTCCTTGGGAAAAATGGGTCAGTGGACACATGGTGTTGAGCTACCCCAAATACCCCTTCATTAGTGGGCACTACCTACATAACCAATACTCTAAAGAATGCTTTAGATACATGTAGTTATCCCTTACATGTTGGATTGTGTGTGAATCATATAATATGTGAAAATTAAGTACAATACTGACCTAGCTTGTAACTTGGTAAATTGGTCTCTTAGGTTGTTCCTTCAGTAATTCACACTTGTAGATGTGTTTATACCTATGACTTATATGGTAATAGGAATACATAGGAAAATGTTTTCTCAATTGAATGCTCTTTGGTTTAATTTTTAGGTAAGGAATGAATTAGTGTTGATATTTTATTTATATAAATACCTTTGAAATAATAACTCACATTAAACACTTAGGTTGACCATTAGGATACATTTCATTTGTAAATTAGATGACTTTAGGGCATTGGATACTTGCATCAGTAAAATATAGTAACATTCATGCTACTATCTGACTTGGATGTTAGTGTCTAAGGGGAAGGAAATCAAGTACAAGTTTTTTAATTGTATATGTATAATATAAGTATATTTTAATCATTTTGGGTAACATAAAAGACTTGGGTCATCAACATAAAAATGGCTAGACTAAGAGATATAGGCCAAGGGGGAAAAATAGAGCAAGTGTGAGATTTGCAGAAAAGGGAGAGGTAAAGAACTGAGAGGAACAACTAAGGTTTGAGTTTACCAAGTGTAAAATACTAAGGTGATATATAATAATAAAATATCATCTACATTCCCTCTTTAATCTAGTAATGAAGTTACTAGTTTAAAGGAAAGGAATGTGTACCTAGGTGTGTATACACACATTGTCTTTGTGTGATCCCAAATTGAGTGCTTTGATAGTGATTAAAATACAATCAAGAGCATGTTGTAGTGTATAATAAATTAATATAATATATAATTTGAAAGCAATAATAAAAATTAGTATAAATGAAGAGCATGGATATAATACACATGTGCATGTGTCACGTAGTAATGGTTTCAGAGTGCTAGAAATTAGAGAAGTAGATAGGTGGATTGTAACCTCATCCACCTTATGGCTAAGAATATGAGCGAGATTACAAGTGTTCAACTTGGTTTCACCATAATGATGTTATCCCTAGAGTATGGAGAGTTAAGAGGTGATCATGCCCCCAATTAAGAATAAATGAGTGGTGTTCCAACCATTGAGAGTATCATTTCCCAACCAACATGAATCAAGTGCAAAATCTATATATATAGCTTAGTATAGGATGAGGGATGTAATCAAGTTCACCCAAAAACTTTATGAGACTAGATGATTTAATCCCTCTAATCATGTCAAAAATAACCAACTAATGTAGACAAGTAAGGCTCAATCCAGTCCATAATAGTTTAACTGGGGTATTAGTACATAAAATTCCAATTGGGGTATTAGTATGTAAAAGTACATGATATGGTAATAGTCCATATAAGATTTTTGGAATTTAAAATTGATTTGTAGTTTTTAATATTAGGCACATGTTTCATATCATATGCACCTTAGATATGTCTTATGCATAAAAATGGTACCAATGTATATAATTCTACCACAACTGTGAATCCAAATCATATAATTATGTGCTTTGGATAATTTAGATAATTGTGTAAGTGTGGAGGACATGATTTCAAAGCATTCCCCCACTATATATGGAGAATTCTGAAAACTAATATAAGTACCAATGTGGAGGACATGTTTCCAAAACATGCCCCCACTATAATTTGGAGATGTTGAATACTAAATAGGTGTGGAAAACATGCTTCCAAAGCATACCCACACCGAATATAGGAACTATAAATGTGTGGAATCCATGCTCATATGACATGCCCCAAATTGAATCTTAAAATTGATATAAGTACCATATACTGAATGAGTGTGGAGAACATGCTTTCAAAGCATGCCCCCACTAAATTTGAAAAATATATCAAGTGTGGAGAACATGCCTCTATGACATGCCCCCACTTTGAGGTGAGGGAAATATAGGAACTGGTAGTTACCTCACTTCAAAAGGATAAGACAACTGTATAATCTGTGAATGTAAGCATGTAAAATATAGAAGGGAAATGTCTAGGTAAATTTATTAGTGAAGTACATAAAACCAATGTGATAATATGTAGGCCTAATATGCATGATAAATATCATGGAAACATCTAGATAATAATAATACAATATCAACAAGTAAACAAACACACACACAAGAGCACTCAAAATCAAGTCAAAATGCAATGGTCCAAGGAGACTACAAATAAGGGGCATGTTCAAATGCCACACAATTGAAGTGACATGACTTAGTCCAATGTCCATAAAGGCAAATATGACATATTAAAATGTTAAGGCAATAAAAAATAAAATATGAAAATGTCATTGAAAGCATACATAGACACAGGGGCTCAAGTAAAAAATCATATTCAAATACTCAAACAAAGTATATAATAACAAGGCACTACACTCAAGGAAGTGCATAAATTAAAGCATAAGCATGTTATAGTAGCCAATGGATCAAATGTGTTGAGAAAAGTATGTCAAGTGTATAGTACATTAAGTACCATGTGTAAGCTATAATCATGGATAAAGGCATATGTAAATACATATGTAAGCTCGAACATGATAATGTAGAGTGATCATCGAATCATATAACCTATATTTATCAAGATCAAAGAAATAGATGTTGCCAATGTCCATATGAAATGAGTAGAGGGGAAACCAAAAATCTAAAATAGGAATGTGTCATGTATCTATGTATGATTTTATCACACTTAAGTCTAAGTATGACACACATATATATGTAGGAGTAACTGAGCATGCCATCCATCAATATGTAACTAACACATAGATGACAAAGTGATAATAGAACATATAGGTGCTAAAAATGTTTTTTATTTTTTTGGTATTTTTTTGAATATTTGAAAGGGAAATATGATCCTATGATTCCATCCAATGGGTGGTCATACATATCTACCTATTATAAACCTAGTGTAATAATCTTATGACATAGTCGAGGAGCATGTGTAGATGTAATATCTATCACTATAGTATATGAAATTCTCTATATATGTAAAATAAGACTCTATGGTCTAGAGGAGATAGTAGGAGTAATATGAGTAGGGGTTTATGGAACCCATCATTAAATGTTTTTTGTCTTCTTTTGAATAAAAGTAATAGGTACATGTGTAGGTGCTCTAGATGTTTGAATTAGGAATTTGTATCATGGTTATTTCATAGGTTTGTATTTTTTATTCTTATTTCACATGATAGTGTATTATTAGTTTCTTACATTTATTTCTGTAATGTATGTTTGGATATGGTAAATTGTTGTATTATATTAGTAATAAATGCATCACCATATGTAATGAAATATGGATGGGTATAAGAACCCATTACTGTAATGATCAGGTGAAAATGGGACCATAAATGGTACTTCTATAATCATCTCTGAAGTATCTATAGAAATACCCTATGAATTTGTATGTATTTTTTTAGGTACCCATATCTAACATGTAGGTTTAGATTATCCTTGTCTTTATATGAAAGAACTGATTGGCCAATGGTTCCTCGATAGGATTAGTGTGGGAGAGATCAGTCTTGGGAGAGAGTACACTAGGAGAAGAACTTATACTAGAAGTCATCTTTTGTGAAGGCCGATGGACCATGTGTTCCTCATAGGGATCAACATGGGATACTCAAACTTCTTTGATGAGCCTCTAAGATAAGTATGTATAACAAGTCTAGATATGTATTTTTGATATGTAATGATTCTATGATTGGATAACTATATAATCTTTTGTGTAAGAGAAGAACACTCATTATATCAATGACCATTAATACCGTGATAAGTACAAAAGTGTTGCCCTTTTGCCTTCTCAAATATGTGAAGTGGGTAATGTGAATTATGAGGGAGTCTGATTAATAATTTATCCAACAACATTCATAATATGTCATGTGGTATATCATGGTACCAATAAAACTAAAGAGCTACTAATTGGTAGTGGTATATGGTCTAATTATGAGAGATACTCGATAAGCATGATCTTTTCCTTTATTCAACACCTTTATTATTTATTTTGTAACATATGGGGCTAGTTTTGTATAAATATTTTGAATTGGTTTGAAAGTTTTTGTAACTTTTTTATTTACCTTGGAAACCATATTTTTACCATGTGTGGGTTTGAATAGAGAAATAGGTAACTTGGTTTGTGTATTCATCAAAATGCACACATATTTATGCACATCCCAATATAAGATCTTGAATGAAACAAAGGGATTATGTAATGCTCTTTCTCTTAGTGGATAAATAAGACATTTTCTAAATATAAATTATATTTCCAAATATGAGGGTGTGTAATGTAAGAAATATAGAACACCCTTAATTCAAATAATATTATCTTGTATAGGCTTATTTTTTATTTGTGTCAATGTTTGAAAATACTCCAATGGTAATTTAGTTAAGGTATAACAATGAAAATGTGATATAAATACATCTTCAAATTATTTAAAAGTTTATAATGAATCATTTGGAAAAGTATTAAACCAGTCAAGATCTCCTTGGTTTAAGCTATAATAAAAAGCCTTTAATATCAAGCTTTTATTTTTGGCCCAATGTTCAAAAGAGTGTGCATATTGTTACAAATGAATAGTTATATCCCCTTGGAAATAAAATGAAGATAACTTAAGCATAATGAAGTTTGAAAGATAAGGTTACTCAAATACATCCCTTGCAATAGGTTTCTATGTTAATGTATTCTCCTCAAGAATAGCTTCATGAGAAGAAACTTGTAATTTTAGAGTATTGACTTGTTGATGCAAATCTCTGATGGTAGTCATAATAGATGACATGTCATAAGAAGAATATGAGGCTTTTGATAGTGGTTTTAATCTACCATTTGTATAGAACATAGGAATGATGGACTCTTTAATACTTTCTAAAATAGGCTCCTCACATGATTTTTTAATGTTTAGTAAAGGAACACCCATGTCTACAAATGTAGGTATATATTATGGAATAGCACAAAGTTTAATGTTATTATCATTGTAAGGTGATACATTGATTATAAATTCATGACATATTATAGGAATAGGAGGTATGATTTCATTTTGATGCACATTCTCCTTTTGAGAAGAAAATGCAAAGGAGGAAACAGAAGAAACATTTGTTAAGTCATGAACCACAATAAGAGATGTAAGGATATCACTTTCACTTTGAGTTTTAGTGTCTCATTCTATATCAAGAGGAGTAAGTAATGCAATATAACTTTATACTTTAAGTGCATAATTATTATTTATGAAAGGAATATTTACATGACTATCATTTGCATCCTTCCTAGTTGTTTTATAATATTATTTTTTTAGGAAACCTTTAGGAAACAAGTTTTTTTATTGCTTGATTTTACATGGTTCTACCTTTCCAAAAGATACATCAAATATCTTTGGGAATTTTTTTGTGTCCCTAAATAATGAAAGTTGTATAGGTGTTTCCTTGAGCTTTTTAGATGTAATCTCATTTTTTCTTTAACCAACACAATGGGAAATATGGGAAATGTAATTTGTTCCTCAAAAATGAGAGGGAAAGAAGGAAGTTGACTATTTTCATTTGAATCATGCAAAGAAGTAATGTAATTTTCAAAAATAATATTATTTGGGGAAGGAGAGACACACTTAATTTCATCAATATTTTCACTATGAGAGATAGTGGAGAAAAATTCAAATCATTTGATTTTTTCAATATTAAAAATGGGAGGATCACACTCACTTGTTGAATTAACTAAAGAGGGTATGGATTCAATAGTTTGATTTTCAAAATTAATAATAATATAATTTTTTATACTTGTTGGCTCTTTGATATCATAAAATAGAGGGATAAGAGAGGTCTCATAACCAAGAGCGGAAGAATCATGATCATTACTTTGCTCAGTTATATTTTCATTTGCATTGTTATTTCTTTCATTGTCATAGTTGTAAGTGAAAGTGGCTTTATCCAAATTTTAGAGTTCTTCTAGGTCCTCATATGTATTACATTGATCATTAGGTGGATTAAAGAAATGGTCATAATGTAGCTTCCATGCATAACCTTCCATTAATAACTCCATAAATTTTAGAAAGTATTTTAAAATGATAACCAAGCACACAACTAGGAGGAGCAAAACAATAATGTGAGTAACCATTCCTAAGCTATACCCATATAGATGAAAGAAAGAAATAAGATCTGAAAATAAAATATATAAATTTGAGATGAATTTTCAAATAAGGTAAAAACCCTAATATGCAAAATAGGGTTTTGGTCCAACAAACATATGTCAGGTTCACCAAATGTTTTAATGCTTTTTGAGTTTTAAAATATAATACCCAAGAAATAAATTTGTTTGAAAGGAATGACAATATTTAGATTTACAATAAAGTACAAACAATAATATATATATTCCTAATTTAGCATGTGCAAATAAATATAACAAGTACAAATTGGCTAAGGGATAAAAGAAAGCATATCTTATTTGATGTTTTGTTCTAGAGTATAAAAATGATTAAGAATAATCAAAGGATTGTAATAGAGATTTAGGTTCCATTAATTTTGAGTTATAATTGTGTTTATCCACTGGACACTTGAGATTATTTAAAAGTTGACAATGAATCATTTGGAAAAGTAAAAAACTAGTCAAGATCCCCTTGGTTTAATCTACACTAAAAAGCCTTTAATATCAATCTTTTATTTTTGGCCTAATGTTCAAAAGAGTGTGCATATTATTAAAAATGAATAATTATATCCCATTAACCATAAAATGAGGAGAACTTAAGCATAATGAAGTTTGAAAGATAAGGTTACTCAAATACATCCCTTGTAATAGGTTTCTCTGTTAATGTATTCTCCTCAAGAATAGATTCATGAGAAGAAACTTGTAATTTTTTATTATTGACTTATTGATGCAAATATTCAATGGTAGTCATAATAGATGACATGCCATAAGAATAAGTTGAGGCTTTTGATGGTGGTTTTAATCTACCATTTTTATAGAATATAAGAATGATGAACTCTTTAATACTTTCTAAAATAGGCTCCTCACATGATTTTTTAATGTTTGTTAAATGAATGCCCATGTCTATAGATGTAGGTATATATTGTGGATTAGCATAAAGTTTAATATTATTATCAGTTTAAGGTGATATATTGATTGTGAATTCATGATAGATTATATGAGTAGGAGGTATAATTTCATTTTGAGGCACATTCTCCTTTTGAGAAGAAAATGCAAAGGAAGAAACAAAAGAAACATTTGTTATGTCATGTACCACAATAAGAGATGTAAGGATGTCACTTTCACTTTGAGTTGTAGTGTCTCATTATATATCAAGATGAGTAAGTAATGAAATATCACTTTCTAGTTTAAGTGCGTTATTGTTATTTATGAAAGGAATATTGACATGACTATCATTTTCATCCTTCCTAGTTTTAGAATATTATTTTATTAGGAAAACTTTGGGAAACATGGTTTTTTGTTGCTTGAATTTATGCGATTTTGAATTTTCAAAAGATACATCAAATAGATTTGGGACTTTTGTTGTGTCCCTAAATAGTGCAAGTTGTATAGGTGTTTCCATGAGATTTTTAGATCCACTCTCATTTTTTCTTCAACAAACACAATGGGAGATATAAGAAATGTAATTTTTTCCTTAAAAATGAGAGGGGAAGAAGGAAGTTGACTATTTTAATTTGAATCATGCGAAGAAGTAATGAAAATTTCAAAACTTATTGAATTAACTAAAGAGGGTATGGATGCAATGGTTTGATTTTCAACATTAGGAATGGTATAATTTTTCATACTTGTGGATCTTTAGTATCATAAAATAGAGGGATAAGAGAGATATCATAACCAAGGGTAATTTTATCATATTCATAACCAAGAGTGGAAGCATCATGATCATTACTTTGCTCAGTTATATTTGCATTTGCATCATTAGTTCTTTCATTGTCATAGTTGTAAGTGAAAGTGGCATTATCCAATTTTTAGTGTTCTTCTAGGTCCTCATATGTAATACATTGATCATCAGGTGGATTAAATAAATGGTCATACCATGCATAACCTTACATAAATAACTTCATAAATTTTATAAAGTATATTAAAATGACAACCAAGCACACAACTAAGAGGAACAAAACAATAATGTGACTAACCATTCCTAAGCTATGCCCATATAAGTGAGGGGGGGAAATAAGATCTAAAAATAAAATATAGAAATTTGAGGTGAATTTTCAAATAAGTTGAAAAACCTAATATGAAAACTAAGGTTTTGGTTCAACAAACATATGTCGGTTTCACCAAATGTTTTAATGTTTTTTGAGTTTTAAAAGATAATACCCAAGAAATGAAAGTTGTTTGAAAGGAATGACAATATTTATATTTACACTAAAACACAATCAATAATATATATTTTCCTAATTTACCATGTGCAAATAAGTATAAAAAGTACAAAGTGGCTAAGGAGTAAAATAGAGTGCATATCTTGTTTGATGTTTTATTTTGGTGTATAATAATGATCAAAAATCATTATAAGACTATAATAGAGATATAGGTTCCACTCATTCTGAGTTCTGATTGTGTTTGAAAACTAGACACTTGTGTCCGAGCAGGACACTTGCATCAAGGATAGTGTCTTAAGGTTAACAATAGTGTCCAAACCACAATATAGCTCCATTTTTGAATCCATCAGTTGGGTTTTTTTTATCTATTTATACTTGATGTATTTATATTTTTTACATAGGTTATCAATATTAATTAATTTATCAAAACCCTTTATCCACTCTTCTTTGCCCTTGAATGATGCCCTAGGAAAAATGGGTTAATGGGCACACAGTGTTGAGTTGCCCCAAAGAACCCTCTATAGCCAATACTATGAAGATGGTCTCAGAGAATCATAAAAAATGTGAAAAGGAAGTACAACAGTGACCTAGCTTGTAACTTAGAAAATTGGGCTCTTAGGTTACTCCTTTAATACTTCATACCTATAGATGTGTTGTACCTATGATTGATATGGAAATAGAAATAAATAGGAAAACATTTACTCAATTGAATACCTTGTGAATGCTCTTTGGTCTGATTGCTATGTGAGGAAAGAATGAGGGTTAATCTTGTATTCATATCAATCCCTTTGGAATAATAGCTAACATTAAAGCACTTTGGCCGACCATTAGGATATGTTTCATTTTCAAATTGGATGACTTGATGGTACTTGACACTTGCATTAGGATAAGAGAGTAATGTTGACACTATTGTCTAACTCGAGTGTTAGTGTCTAAGGAGTAGGAAAGTAGGTATAGGTTCTTAACTTAGAGATTTGGAAGATAAGTACATTTTAATCATTTTGGGAAAGATAGAAGACCTGGGTCATCAACATAAAACTAGTTAGACTAAGAGATATAGGCCAAGGGACACAAAGATAAATTAGATGCAATACTTGTACAATCAGGAGAGGTAAAGAACTGAGAGGAACAACCAAGGTCTGAGCTTACCAAGTGTACAAGACTAAGGTGGTATATAATCATAAAATATCATCTACACTATTCCACCTACTAAATGTTTTATTTATACACTAGATCATGAGGCAAGTCCTCTTATTACTCATAATTTTGTGTCTCTCCTTCTACTCAAGCTATTATATATTATTAACATAGCTTAATGCTTATTTTTTTCCTCCTATTATTTCTCAACCTTCTCACCCTGCTCCTCAATCTCAATATTTTGGTCATGATAAATAAATAGAATATATATTCTTACACATGTCAATTCTACTTTAGTTCCTACATCCAAAATAAACAATTAAAGATATGCAAGTAAAAATTTAAAAAAATTCCCAAGGATCTAAAAGATCAATCCATGTGATAAATTCACATGACACACATAATTTATATGCTTATGAGGTCCTTGTCTACCATTTTAATGCTAGGTTTATTGTACCTAGGTTTAAATTATTCAAATTTGGTGATTCATTGTGAACATGGTCAAGTGTGGAAGTCATTATTTATATGGTAAAATTTGGCAAATCATTATGCACATATTAAAATTTTGAAACTCATGTGAACATAGTTAAAATATTTCCACTTTAATTTTGAGATTGTGGAAGGTAGTTTTATAAGGAAGATCCTAAAATAATTGACATGTGTTATAAACTTTGACAAGATGTAATGCAAGTGATATGTGAGATATAACACAATTGATTTATTTTATTATGACATAAGATGAAATGAAAACCTTAAAGAGAGACTAAAATTAAAAGGATAAAATAGAAATTAAAACTACAAAAAATATGAAGATGGAGTGTATAGTCTTTGAAAACAAGACTCTATTTTTTTCCATTCAACTATGGGTTTCCATTTGTTAATTAAGATAAACTTGATTTCATTACCAATTGGTTTAAATAAATTTTCATAATTTGTCGAAGTAATTTGTTTGATGTAATTAAATTACCAAATTATGACACTTGTCAACTTTATATCGACCATCCAATGTTGACTGCTTGACCAAGCCCATGTTCTGAGGTTGACTAAGCTTGTAGTCTAAGGATGAATAAGCCCACAATATTTATTTGAAATTTATATCTCTATTTTTTTTACCATGTTCTAGTTAATTTTTACTATATTTAGGTGTATGCCCCAACAACCTAGTTGGAAGGATTTGAGGTGAACTACCACCAATTAGGGAATAAGTAAAAGAAATCATTGCATTTCCTTAAAGATCTCATGGATAAATTTACCCCTGCCCTCATTAGATGTAACATTTTAGTATTTCATGTGTTAAACATGAATAATTCACATTGGTTAAACCATTTAGAGTGAAACACCATTTGTGCCATCATCTTGATTCAATATGCTACGCATATGAATATAACTATGATTAGTCTTATTTTTTTATTAGATAGGTTAATTAATGGATTGAATGGGCCTTGTACCCTTAAAAATAAAGTGGAAGATAAGCATGAAAAAATAATAAGACAAATAAGGATAAAACCTATAACTCGATATGAAAAACTACCTTCAGCCTAAAAGACACTAAGTTTTAGCCAAAATCCATGCCAACCAAAAGAGAAACAAATGAGGACAACTATTCAGAATCAGAATAATAGACCAATTTTTTGGTCTCATTGCTTTCTAATTTTTTGATATTTCCTCTGGTCCTATACCCAAATTCCTATTCTTTCTCCTCAATCTGCCTATTGTGATTGGAACCCATAAGCTTAGATTCCTCCCTCACTTGCTTTGACTCCTTGTTATTTTCCTCCACTCCATCTCTATGAGTGGTTTTACTACCCTAGGGAGTGAGCTCATCCATGCCTGCATGTTCCTTATCTAAACTCATATCATAAGTTCCTTGAACCAATAACCCTTTAATATTTTTGAGTTCATCCATAATTTTGCTGAACAATAAATTTTGAATACACACCTTGTTATGTAACTTATTGAGGGACTGCTCAAAGACATCCTTGATCTTAGGATTTATAAAATCTTGACCCATACTATTAATTATTATCATGAATTTAGGAACCCCCATGTCTTTTCCTCTCAGATTTGTTTCCTCCTACATAAACTCTTCTTTATCACCAATATTTTGATCGTTCCCAACTTTGTCAAACTCAGATTCTATGAAAAAATCCTCTTCCCTGGTAGAGTCTTCTTATTCACTGGTGATTTTAATCATTTCTAACATAATTTTTGACCATAGGGGTTCACCCTTATTAACCAACAATAGAATCAACCCTTTGTGGATAAGATCCACCAAGGGATTATTCTTATAATTTAAAATTGTGGCTTCTAGAGATTTCAAAAGAAAAAAGGGAGACTGATAATGTGACCCTTAAAGTGATTGAGCAAAAGAAAATGATGTGAAAATATTACTATATGTTTTCCTTCTAATGTGATATAGTGCATGATCTACAATCATACATCCATATATTTCCTTGGTAGGTTTACCATCATGAACCCTTTTTGAGTCATCGCCTTTGGCTTCTTCTTTTATTTTCTATTGAAAATATTAACAAGTTCCTCCTTCCTTTTTAATCCTTGAAGGATTTAACTCCCAAATAATCCATCCCCATGATCTCCCCTATAAGATCTTTAGTAATCAAAGTCCTTAGACCATACATGTGAACCTCTCTATCCTTCCATCCATGGGTGAAATCTTTAGTTAATGCAGTGTCATGCCCAACCAACCACTCCATGTATGTAGCTAGACCCCATTTTACCCTATTATGCAAAACATACTCATCCTCTTTAACATTTATGCAGGAGATGGGTTCAACATGGTCATGGTCTCCTCCCATTTTAATTTTTTTTAGACTTATTTTACAAGCTTCATAGCTCGAGCCCTTAGAAATGAGAATGGAAGGAGTATTGAGAGCAGAGCCAAATAAATCATTACTATCAAGTTCCAAATTAATTCGTACATGAAAATCCTTTAGAAGTGATTGGATTATTATATCCTTACATGTGTTAGCATCTTTTCTCTTAGGTTCAGTGTGAATAGTCACAAATAAACACATCATTTCATTTTATGGGATGTCTTTTATTGAGTTTGATAAAAGGAGTGATGCCACTAGGGAACACATCACCTTATCAACTTGTAAAAGAGATAATATGGACCCATATATTATCCATTTTATTGGCACTTCTATACACATGAGAGATTGACACCCCTTTAACGTAGGATAATAGGTTTATTGAATCATTGATAACTTTAAAAATGTTCTAGGAAGATTGAGTTGAGACTTTTAAGTAGTTTATGATATTCATGGAATCTCCCTCAATCTAGAGATACTCCATGCCAAGTTTCACATCAAGATCAATGCCCCATAAAGTAGTTTTAGCTTCTGAAATGTGATTCATTTGGATCCCAAGGGGTCTCACATAAGCTACCTTGAGGTTACCATGGGAATCTTTTATGACTCCTCGTACTCCCACTGGTGTTGGGTTTCCTTTAGTATCCCCATCAAAATTCAATTTGAACCAGTTGGGAGGAGGATGAGTCCACTCAACCTTTGATCCATCAACATACTACTTTTGGGATTTACCAGGGATGTTAATATTAATATGATTGAGAATCTAATAGAAATATGGGGAATAAGACTTGTCAAAAGAGGAAGCAAAGGACAACCAATTTTATTTTACAAAGGCCATGATTCTCTTGAAGGTATAAAAATGGTTAGGCTTGCAGTTATCAAATATAATCAAATTTCTTAAGATCTAGATGCCCCAAAAAATATGGGACAAAACCAAGTTCCACCAATATTTTAGCGGTGGGTAATCCCAAAGTGGATTCCATTGGGTGATCAGATCCTTGATAGTACTGGGAGTTACCCAGGAGTAGTTGGAGAGGTTAAAGAAAGATCAAAATATGGAGGAGGCAAATGAACATGAGAGGAAAATGTGCTTTATGGATTCAACCTCATATTTACAAAGAACACATCTATTAGGGATAGGGATTCCCCTCCTCATAAGGTTATCCATCGTAAGAATCTTGTTCTGAGTAGTCAACAAGAAAAAAACATTGATCTTTGGGGTGAGATTTTTAATCCAGAGATCATTCTAGTTTTCTTCAAAATTTTCCTAGTCCCATAGAGAAAGATAACCATATTTAAATGAATATAACATTCTAGGATCCTCTTTCCAAATGAGAGCATATTCTTTTGGAAATATGCTAATGTGAATATTTTAGAGAGTCAAATTTAAATTTTTTTATAAAAAGAGCTTGGTGATGACTTAGATCTTATTTGTGGAGATATTTCCATCTTTTCCTACCTTCAATGTCCTCTCAGTAATTGCATACCTTGTGACTGATGGTCTTTTTGAAATGAATTGATAGCTTTATGACCTGAATTGTAAAGGCTAGAAGGGTTTGGATCTAGGGTACTACCATAAATCCACTTTGTTACCTTTGATAATATTCTATTTATGGCCTTTTCTAAGGATGTTCTTTCCAACTCTCAAAACTTTTCAAAATTCCAAACAATTACAAGGACCATCTTCTACCAGGAAGCAGGAGCCTTCCCTAGAATCTAGATATTTAGCCTTGATGATCCTAGTCCACTAGTTGTCTTCCTTTATCACCCTTCAACCTTGATTTTATATAAGATATTGGTTCATGAATCTCACCTTTCTAAGCCCTAATCTTCCTTTAAAGATAGGATGACAAGCTTTGTTCCAAGAGATAAGTGGGAATCTGAATCTATACTTCATTTCCCTCCAAGGAAAATTATTCTAGATTTGTTCGATATGATCATCCACTTTTATAGGAATGATAAATAAGGACATGAAAAAAAATTAGAATAATCTGAAGTGAAATCTTAAAAAGTTTTAATTTTCCATCCTGAGATAACAAATTCACTTTCCACCTAGATAATTTCCTCTGAATCCTATCTAAGAGAAGATTCCAAATATATATTTTTATAGGGCCTTAAAAAAGGGGGAATACCAAGGTAGAATGAGGGGAGATTATTAATAACACAACCAATAATCTTAGAGATATTATCTTGTAAGACAATTGGGGTATTGATGAAAAATAGAGAGTTTGAGAAAGTTAACACTCTGACCAAAAATAATCTCATAGATTTCAATATTTTTTTTGAAAACTTGGCTTCAGAAACCAAAGCTTATCCCATCATTAGAGTATCATCCATGAATTTTTGGTGGGTTATGGGTCTGGTGTTTGGTGTCAATCTGATTCCTTTTATGATTCTAGATGAGCTAGCCTTGTCGATAATCTTGCTAAGGGTTTCAACCATTATGATGAATAAGTATGGAGAAAGGGGATCTCCTTGTTTGAGACCTATGCTTACTAGGAAAAAAACTCTAAGAAATCCATTGATGATCACTGAGTACATGGGAGATGATATGCAAGAGGAAATCAAGTTTTGAACAATCTGATTAAAATTGAATTTGAGTAGGATTTTATCAAGAAACTGCCAAGAGACGCGATCAGAAGCCTTATTCATATCCAACTTGAGAAACATTCCTTGCCAAGAAGAATATACCATCAAGTGAATGGTTTCATAGGCAATAATGATTCCATCAAAGATTTGTCTACCAAAAATAAAGGCTCCTTATTTTTCCATAATAAATTTATCAAGTAACATTTGGATTCTCAAAGATAGTCTTTTTGTGCAGATTTTGTAGAAAGTAGAACACAAGCTGATGGGTCTAAAGTCCATCAATTGATTAGCCCATTATTTCTTAGGGATGAGAATAAGGAAATTATTATTGAATTCTTTTAGCATAATTCCAACATTAAATAATTTAGAAACCACCAGACATACTTCATTTTGAATGATGTCCCAGAAAACCTTAAAAAAAATAGAGGAAAACCATCAGAGCTTGGAGCCTTACCCCCTTGCAAAGAAAAAAATGGATATTATTTCATCATCTAAGGGGGGAAAGAGGTTGGTGTCATTATCTTCTTAGGATATGACTCCTTATATGATATTTAACACCTATTCTTTTAATTGAGCACCCTGAGAAGGGAGAAAAGACAACAAATTTTTGTTGAAATTAACAATTTGAATCTCAATATCTTTTTCAACCTTATGCTAGTTTTCATCCACTCCTCTAATTTCCATGATAACCGTATGTTGTTGGTTCCTATATTTTGAGGTATGGAAGTACTTAGTGTTTTTTTCTCCCTACTTGAGCCAAGTCTTCATTGATTTTTGCCACCAGTAAATTTCTTCCTTAGCTTCCAAATTGTGGTAAAGACTTAGGAGTTCATTTTATTTAGAATGAAAGGAGGGGGATAGTTTAGAAGTGTTTATTTCCATCTAAATTCTTATAATTTCCTACTCAATAAAGCATTTTTTAACTAAGATGTTCCAAAAAACTTCCTTGTTCCAAATCTTAAGTTTATTCTTAACATGTCTAAGCTTCATGGCTAGGATATACATAATAGATCCTTGGACCAGGAATTTCCACAATTACTTAAGAGAGACTTCTAGGGTATGATTGGAAAGACACATTTTTTCAAATCTAAAAGGGATAATTTTTGATTTAGACATCTTTTCACTTTGAAACATCAGTGGATTATGGTTAGAACCAATCCTGGGAAGAGAAGAAAGTGAACTGGTATAGTGTAAATTATAATGCAAAGATATCAAAAACCTATCAAGTCTAACTTGAATTATATTATCACCTGATATCCTATTAGACCACATGAAAGGCTTACCCTTTAAGTAAACATCAATTAATCTTTTATTATCAATAAACTCACTAAATTCTAACATGCTTTTGTTAAGGGAATATATTCCCCCTTTCTTTTCCCTCAGAATCAATAGAGAATTGAAATCTCCAACCACCATCCAATTCTGGTCTTTAAAAGAGTTTATAATGTCTATCAAGTCCTTCCATAATTTTCTCCTATCATTCCTAGAGTTTAGAACATACACATTAGTGAAGACCCCATTTTTTTGTGTGTGAATTTCATGGAAAAAAAGTGTGATGTGAGAATCAATTTCTAAGAGGGGATTACCATCCAAAATTGAGGGGTCCAAAAACACCACCAAACCTATAGAGGCACCTCTAGAGCTTATGCAATTACACAAATATTTATCCCAAAAATTAGATTTATTCTTCACAAAAAATTCCATAGACATTTTAGTTTCTTGAACAAGTAAAATATCGGGTTTGTGATTGATGACTAAATTTCTCACCAACCTCTATTTCCTAGGGTTATTCATCCCCCTTATATTCCAGAATAAGATCTTCATTTATTGTTATTTGGGAAATATCTAAGGGTCATGTGCATACCCTTTGCTACTTGCCTATCTATTTCTTCTTTTTTGCTAGAGTATATTTTTTGGATGAGTGGTTCAGGACATCACAAATTTTTTTGATTTTTTATTCCCTTTCAAATTCAATTATTTGATTCCAGACTCCATATTTGGATTTAATCTTGATGGAATGAATCAAAGGTTTATCAGCTAGAATAAAATCACAAACCTAAGCAATGAGGAGTCTGTGTTTGGATTTGGTCATAGAGTCAATGGAAATTGGTTGGCCAAGGGCTCTTATAATTCCAAAAATAGCCTCTAGTGCCCAAAATTCCAAAAGTAGCTCTAGCAATCTAACCCATATAGGAATGTCTTCCATAACGACATTTCTAAGATCAATACTTGCCTTCCACTTTTAGATGCTAACTATAGATTTTCCCATAAACCAAGGACCTCTAGTGAGGATCTTTATATAGTATTTAAAATGGGTGAAGTTAAGTAGAAATAAATTTTTGGGCATAGCAACAATGTCAATTTGACCCTTGGGTCACCACTTAAGATTCACCCACTTATGGAAAGAGTCTATATTTAGCCTAAAGTCATTGAATTTAGCTAAAATAGAGTTTGATAAGGACAAATCAATGTTATCTATGACAGTATTTAGGATCTTGAGACATACCTCATTTCTATCACCTGAAGGGACTAGAAAGGAATCTTCTAAGGGTTTAAAAATGGGATGCTCACCGATAACCAATTTAGCCCATGAAGCAGGTCTTTTTCCTATGGAAGATTATGATCCTATGGCTGGTGGACCTTGACTTATTTTTGGTATGTGTACCAAAGGATCCTTCATGGTAATCAATGAAATAGGAGCCTTCAATAGGACTATCATAGACTGAGTAGGGTCCTTAGGTTACAACTCACCTTCTTCATGCCCATTACTTGCATTTAAAATTCTTGCAACAGTCTTCTTCTTGCCCATTGTGTTCGAAGGCAATTTTCCAATCTGAGTGCTTATTGTGATTATCACCCACTATGATTAGTCTTATTAATTTACTTAGACATTAGATTTAATTGTTAAGTTTAGGTTCATAATTAATTTTCATAAGTCTTTAGACAATATTTTCTATCACCCTTAATACTTTCCTTTATTGTGATTTCACATCATTTTTTAAAATAATATTGATATTATCTTACCCATTTTTCAATACAAAACTCATATTTAATTTCCTGAGTAACCTATTAATTGCTACTTGATTAAAAATGGGGTTCCACTTCTACCAGCTAAATTAGTTCTATTTTTAACTTTAATTTTAGGATCCATTCCATTAAATTTTTTTAAGTGGATTAACCTTATTACCTTTGCCTCACTTGTTATTAAGACCTGAAGGGTAAAACCCTTCTTTAAGGTCTTCCATGTTTAAGTATTTATGACTTATTTAAGTTTCCTTGTAACACTTATGACTTCTCTTAAGTAAATTTACATTTCTAATGTTTTAGAGTTGTTCGTCCTACATCACATTATTATTTTTATTCCTTCTTTTGAGTTAACACCATTTAATATCAAATTAATTTCTAATAATTGAACCCTCACTTATATGAAAAGTACTTTCACGGCCATTACCTAAATTATATCAATATTTATACTTATAAACACAAGTACAACATTCATGGAAGATTGTAAAAATGAGCTTTATATGACTAGGTATATTATTAATATTGATGCATTCCATTAAGACAATAATTTAAAGCCATTATCCATTAATTCATGTTTATAACAAAGACATATAATTTATTAACAAAATATATTCCAATTTTGAGTGCACAAGGACATTTTTTCATAACAATCCAAATAATTCAAGTATGATAAAAATATATTTTTATTTATTAATCCATCGATTATCCATTACATAAAAATTACTAGTCACAATTCTTGAGAAATGTAACTTAAACATACTAACTTAATACATTTTAATGTATTCAAGTATAAAATTTATTAGTGAAATTCATTGAATACTCTTTCAAATAAATACCAATGATCTATTTCAACATTGGATTCAATGCCAATTTACACCTCTCAGTTCCTCATAACAAAAAGAACTTGAAAGTCAATGGTGCTCAAGAAATACATAACCAAATAACTCATGCTTAAAGTCCATGTGAACTCAAGGTCACTATCAACCTAGGCAAAAATATGAGTGCTCATCAAATTGTTTTTTAAGCTTGTGCCCAAAAAATGGGATGCCATACATACCCATTATGACATGGGATCAAGGATCAATGTGGATATGTGAAACATTAAAAATAAATAAATAAAAAAGAATCTGTCTCTTGTGCTTTACATCAAGCACTTTGTCAAATTTCATGAGGATACCTCAAGTGTCATTTAAATGAACACTTGGCACATCTTCATAAATTTTGATGAATCATTGACCCACAATTAAAATTACAAACCCTTGTACACTTTCCTCAAGATAATCCTATTTTTGAACTTGCATTTATTTTTCTAATTGATGATCTAGGTGTCCATAGATCTAATAAATCTCACTGTAGATAAACTTTATTATAACAATCTAACATTTTTTTAACCATTTAAAATATCTATACAACCATATAATCAACATTGAATGCATGACTAATAAGAACATCCTCCATTTTTAACACTCACATACAAGTTTCCTTAAACATCAATGTAGAATGATCAAGTGCATGCTTGTAAATGATTACATCTACAGGAATGTACCTATCCATCAATCACACATGTTTGTAAATGCATAACACTCAATCTAAATCATGCAACTAAGTAACTAAGAAGGGGGAGGAGATGAATATGTTAAAAAATACACATTCCCACCTAAATCAATGCATTTAAACCTCCTCAAATATTTCCAAAAGCAAGGCATGATAAATACTAAATGTTATTCAACCCTTCCTTTTTACTTAAGTATGAATTTCTCATGGTTAAAATAGATTAACTAACTTTAGAATAAACCATTCAAAGTGCAGATGAGATCAACATCCTTGTTAAGAAGATAAAAATATTTTAAGAAATTCCAAAGTAATATCAAGAATACATTTAAGTTAAATTTATCCTGTGAACCAATTAATGCATGTGAATTACTATAAAAAATCTAGATTTGCATCATACATTCCTCCTACTATGCATTTTCAAACATTTTCAAAAAAAAAAGAGTGTATATTAAATGCAACTACCTTATTCATCCATCTAATACATGAATTTCACATAATGATTCCAGGTTTTTTAACTTCTTTCTCTTACATTCTTATTATAGGTAGTAAAGGGAGATACATACCCATAAAAAGAGATTAACCTTTTCTAATACATCTATAGGTGCAGGTTACATATCTCACTTATGCATCACATAAAAAGTAAAATCTAAACAACATTCAACCACCATTACCATTTCAAAATATAGGTATAAAAATAAGGATATAAACCCATTTCCACCAATGATATTATCTTCCCCATGCATTTAAAATGCACATGCCTAATCCATGATAAACAACAAATTCCTCACCATTATCTTCTAGTAAAGCAAACCCATAAATTTATAAGTCAACCCATAGTCATATTTTTTACCTCTAACACAAGTTGACAATAATGTAAGTCATTTATGTGTTAATGATAAATCCAAGAATCATATTCATGCGGGACCAAGCAAACATAAGTACCAAACCAAATTTCCATTATTTATATTCAACCAATTCATGTCTTAAAAAGAATAAAGGAATTTTTTTGAGAGTGAATTCAAATAAAGGGTAGTCAAGGTTTGAAACATACATCCCCAAATCTGAGTTTCTAGGACCTTCAAAATAAATTTCACAATCTCCCAATGTAGATCAAAACCAAAAAAAAACCCAACACACTAGCCATGATAACCCGCTTTACTACATGGCTTCCAACTCAAATAAACCCACAGATACTTAGATTTCTTAGTCGGGTCTTAGCATGGCATTAAAAATAGAATAATAGTTAAATTCCCATAAAAAATAAAGGCCATAACCAAACTAATAGTTTTCATTAAGACCCATATGTAGAATGCTTGAAAAAATGCTAGATTGAAAGAGTAAAACCTAGCTAATAGCTTCTTCAAGTAGTCAAAACATAGATAATTGACATGTATTTTACTTACCTTAGTAATTATCATGCTGATAATCATGCCCTCTTAAATATTCAACATCAATCCATGCATATATGGCTTGAAAATGTATGTAATTAGAAATGCATCATGCCTATAAATCAATCTTAGCTCGAAGAAGATATAACATACCTACACTTTTGATTAGGGATACACTTGTTAAGCAAGAGCATGACCAATATGGGGATATGCTAGACCTAATTAGGGGATCAAATTTCACAACATATCATGTTAGGAAGGGTTACAAAGCTTATAGTCTAACACAATCGCACAACAACCCTAATGTAGTCCTAATGTTTAAAACATCCACTCTATTCTAATAATAAGAAAGCAAAATCTAATCTAGTGCACACAAAAGATTGTGGTACAAAGTCAGGGTTAGAAACAATTAAAAAAAAACTAAACATGTATTAGAAGACATATACTCAAGTCAATGTATACAAAATCTTAATACATGGGAGAAGAATATAATTGCATTATCTATCTACTCTTACAAAGGAGAAATAAAGTTAGGAATACTTACCTTTAAATATGAACCTATTGAGCCTCAATCTCTCTCTTGGCCAAGGTGATTCACAAGATATTATTATGGTATGTAAGGATAACTAAGATAAATAAACTTTAGGCTACACAACCTATCTAAGCATACAAAATACTTCTCCACAAGATAAGATCCGTATCTCCAAAGAAAGTATGGAACACTAAGCTTTATTCCTTAAGTAGAATGGTCAATAAGTAGATGTTCATTCACAATTCTTTGTTAATCATTCTTATCTTATGAAATGATGGGAAATGAACTTGTATATGTAGGTAGATCTTGCCCTAAATCCTCCTAGGAATGTCAATTATACATGGTTGACCCATTCGACCTAGTGTGTTTTTAGGGATAAATCACTAGGTCTGAGCTAGGTCAGTTGAAAGGCTAACAAGCTAAGAAAGTGAAAAATACCCCTAAACTATATTGGGTCGACCCAATCAACCTAGTACAATTTATTATTCAAAACGGCATTAAGGCAAGAAAAAGAGGAATGGAAAGAGGAAAAGATTGGAGGAGGTAGGACTAGGAAGAATAAGCCTAGGGTTAATGGTTTTAGGAGACAAGTGTGTATATGGAAAGTGGCAAAAGGAACAATAATATTAAAAATCACTAATGGTCTACCCACCCCTTTCTTGGTGCACCCCTTAAGGCATGCACTCAAAGATATTGAGAATTGATAGGTTCCTGTAAGATACAAAGTGTCAATAATCAATAAAAGTTTTAAAATATTATGTGTATACATATGCTCCACTCAAAGCTCATCACGTGTCACGTAAGTGCAACATGGGATGGTGCTTCAAGATAAAACATGATAACACACAATGTTGATGCTAAGTAAAGTGTAGTAAGCAACAAATAAGATAAATGAAAGGACTAAATTTAAAAACACATACCTTTAACTTACCTTAGTATCATAGATAAAGAAGTAGATTGCAAGAAAAAGTGAAGGCATCCAATGTAGAGAACACTAAGCAAACCTATAGAAGTTAGTGCAAAAATAGCCAAAAATTAAAACTTTTGGAAGATAGGCATACGATATTGGAAAATAATCTCTATGTCATGATGAATCTATCACACTTTATGGTTTGAAAAATGGATGATTAGACAAATATATAAGCTAAATAAGGAATCTGTAGAATAATAAATTAAGAATTTAAATTTTGAAAAGCATTTTTAAATAGGGAAAAAATAATTTATTTGTTATTTTTACTTGTGAGAGAAAGAAAAAAGAGCTCTGGAGAGAAAACAAGGTAGGGTGGCAAGGAGACAATAGGCTAGATAGGGAGAGGCTCCAGAGATGACAACAGGTGCACTATAGGTATGCAACTAAGAATCTCAAACCAAATTTTAAAATTTCTATTAAATTAAGTGTAATTTTAGTAATTTTTAATTTTAAGCATTTTTAGATGTCAGAATGAGGCAAAATTAGATTTTAGGAGTAGAAAATAGGAATATGGGAAATGGGTTTGGAGGATTTAAGCAAAAATTTAAAAAATTACACTTTTTCAAGAAAATGCAAGGGGTCAATAGGGAAAAAACATTAGGTCTAGTAGGTTAGAAAATGAGCAAAATCCATAGTGCTGACCCAATAGGTATGGTTTGACCCTGTACATTATGTAGGCTGATGGCCTAGTTTAGAGTTTTTAGGTGGTCCAAAAGCTTCATAATGGAAACTTATCACTAGGGAGGGGAAGATAAGGGGGTTGAATTAGATTTTTAAGTCAACCAAATGAAAAGATAGTAAAATTTTGGTCAAACTAGTTTGATCAAAGATCTAGAAGAATAAAAAAAAGTGTGCAAAAGGTCGAAAGAGGGCTAGAATGGCCTGAAATGACTAAGTAAGGTCAAGAAGGACTGAGAATGGACTTTTTTTTTAATGTAAAAATGTAAAAACAATGTATTTTGACTATACATGACATGAAAGAACTGATACATCTTTTGTTGTTTCTTAGATGTAGGGATGACAAATATTTTGGAGACTTGTGCATGTAGTATGGCTACTAAACTTATTAGATAGGTCGTCAGATAGAGATAGGGTTAGACTAAGATCCATAGGTCTAGGTAGGATAGCAAATATGTGTCAGATCCCCCTCAGTGCTGACCTATTAGTAATGTTCCTTGATTGTTAGGAATGATTGACTAACACCTTTAGATGGGAGGTGGATGAGGATACAATAGAGGTGTCTATCATGCTAGAGGATGAACATGCCATCCTGGGGCTACCAATAGTAAGAGCATAGGTGACCATAGGGATACTAGATAGTCTAGAGGAGAGGAGAGCCTTAACCATGTGGGCTACAGGTTTAAAGATGATATTATCAAATAGGAGAGTATGTTTGATGTCTATAAATCATAGATTCTAGACATTTAAAAGGTTATGAAATGCCTTGTAATATAGTTGGTGCTATGTCATAAGTCAGATGGTAAGGTACCATTATTTATGGTCGCCTTGAGCAGGATGGTCTTGGAGGAGTGAGTTATTTATGACCTAGGCTTCATCATCTAGGTCTAGTTGGTACATGATATGTACAAGATGCTAGTCACAAGGCATAAGACCATGGGGATGATTATATTACTAAAAAATTGGATATATGAGAGGTTTCCTATGTACTGGTTGGTTGGGTTACCCCATGTGGTTGATGATAGGTCACCTCAAGTGAGGAGATAGAGGGAAGACCAAGTAGCATGGGCCATGCCATCACTATAGTTAGTGAGACATACATACATAATGTGGTAGCCATATAAGCACATAATAGATACATGGGCAAGTTGGGACATAGTTGCACCAAAAATAATGAGGATAAAGGTTATTGGACACTACTTCTAGTGGAGAGAGCCACATCTAGTGGTATGGGTACTAGAATAGATGGGCCTACCTCATACAATAGCATTGATATTGATGCTTGAGTAGTGGACTCAACATGTGAGGGATCCATGGGGGAGGAGAGGACTAAGGGCATTAGTGGTGAGGCCAACACTGAGGCCACATCAAGAATGACCATGGTTTGGTTTGGCACGATGAGGAGTTGAGAAGGAGGAGAGGGATGTGGAGGTAGAGATATTAGATGTACCACTACCAGCTCCATAGTGAGATGAGTAGTGACCACCAAGTATATGACATCGATGGAGGCAGGAGGTAGAGTAGAGAGTAGAGACTATTACCATCTTGAGTGACCCCATAGGTGAGCTAGAGGAGATGATAGAGAGAACACTCAGACATAGGATAAGATTGACATGAGCTATGATAATTGGGTTTGAGATGGAGAGGTGACCTACAGAGGAGGTACTAAAAGGCCACATAGATGGGGAGACTATGCTAGGTAGTCACACAGATGGTGAGACCATATTAGTTGAGACATAAACAAGTAAAAATATGATTAGTTTATTGCTTTAAGTTTTCATTTGGAAGTAGAGATAAATAGATATTATGAGATATACCAATGATCTAATATCTATCTTATAGGATTTTGTAGGTATAGGTGAGGATGAGGAGGAGAGATGAGGGTACTTGGTAAGGGGATCATTCCATGACATCTTAGATGAGGCTCTACATCTAGACGACCCCATGACACTAGAAGATCCAAGTGTACCATCTACCCTAACTCAAGTGAGTTGGTCTAGATTAGCTGAAGAGGTAGTGAGGAAAATACAAGCATAGAGGGAGAGGATGCAACCAATAATAGTGATGGGTATAGGGGAGATATAGACATGGTAATACCTATAAAATGAGAGAGCTACACATCTAGATATAGTAGCACAAACAATAGAGGTTCAAGCCTAGCTAGTGGAGTCACAAATGTGGAAAACACACCTGTAGGGAAAGGTAGAGGGATTGAGATCTTAAATGACCTCCTTATAGTTCACTATTCATAGGGGTTAGATTGAGGCCTTATTAGGAAGTATGGATAGGCCATGAGATAGAAAATATGGGACCCAACCATAAAACTATAGCATTGCATATGGTTGTATTTGTTGTATCAAACTCATGAGATATATATGTGATGGATCATTTTAGTATAATGTTGGATTTGTTTGTTCATTATGGTTGTGGCTATGGATGCTTTGGATATATTTCTTTCTAGCACATGTATTTAGATTTGTTGCATATGTTATAAGAAATATATGAGATGTGGTTTCTTTTCTAGCATTATGAAAGACACATGCATGGTTAAAAATAAATAGGCAAAAAGGACTTGGAAAAATATAATCAATAAAGAAAATGTCCTACACACTATTTCAAGTTGGGAAATGTGTAATAACAAGAAATGACTAAGTATAAAGAACCAAGAAATGGAAAAATAAGATGGTAATAGGGAATTTGTTTTTAAACCAATATGAAAGATGTTTACACCAAATTAAAACAAATAAAATCATACTAATATCATGTTGGGAAGTATGAAAATAATGTAATAAAATGGAAGGTATGTAAAAGGGAACAAATGGTAATAAAAAAAATTTAATTAAGTTAATCAATCATACTAAATCATGTTGAGAATTATGAAAGAAAAACAAAATTACAAAATTTTGGTCTTAAATTGGTCATACTAATTCAAACTGGGAAGTATGAAAAATTTAAGAAATGGTTGAAATATTACACGCACTTGGAAAATAAGAAGATAAAAATGTGAAAGAAAAATAAATTAAGCATAAAACATACTAAATTAATATGGGAATAATGTAAAATGACATGTAACTTCATAATCGATCAAATCTTATCTCAAATTTGACATGTAATTTGGATGGTGACTTGGGTATTGGAAAATATTGTGAGGAGGGTTGGGTCCTATCCATGGTCTTACACTGTAACTTGACAAAGAGAAGGGTGGAATAAAAAAAAATTGGGTAATAAAAGGATGTGGGTAATAGGAAGGAAAAGATGGTAATTTGTGAGAATGGTTGGGTCCTATCCATAGTTTTACAATGCAACTCACAAATGAAATATTAAGGGTAAGATTAATAAGACAAAACAATATTTCTTAAGAGGAAATATAAGGGAGACAAGGAGTGAAAAATGGAGTGTAAAAAGCAAAACTTAGGCATCTAATGAGAAGACCTTAGTCATTTATATACAAAGGAAACCTATTCACTATAGACACAAAGCTTTGTAGGAAAATAGGCATGATACTAAGATCAAGTCATGAAAGTAGATTGGTACAAGGAAAAAAAAATTACCCACCTCCCCACAATGTGTTCCTCATTATTCAGGACCCATTATAGAGTCATCACTCTACTACAAAAATTGGGTACTTACATGAGAAAGTAAGTAGCATTAAAAGATTTCCTTTTTTAATTCTCCTCTTCTAATCTACTAGCCTACTACACCCCAAAGGACCTTGGATCTCTTGTGAGGCCAAAAATGGAGTTTGAGATTTGACTAGAAGAAGGAGATGTGCTTTGAATCATGTCTTTTAGTGTGATTTAGACTTTTAAGAATATTTTTGCCTTTTTCTATCATTGCCTTTTGTTTAAATGATTTAAATTTTAATGTTCTTTTGAATGATTTTTAAGATTCATCCTCCATATGGATTTGGAATGACTAGTCATGAGAGAGATAGTGATACACATGAATTAGTTGTAGGCTAAGGCTAAAGGAAGCTAAGTAACCAAAGACAAAGACTGACTAGGACACTTAGGCTTGACAATGAACTAAAATGTGATCTCAAGTCTAATACAAATATGAAAATGAAATCAACATGAATGTGCTCATAAATACTAGTAAATCTATCCACACACATTATCCAATACATAAGATAATTTCCTATGAAGTTGCAATCAAATTGATGCTAAGGTTTAATCAATATTCAATGAATACTGGGAAAATACTTCTTTTTTGATTGCCTCAATTAAAAAATTAGGAATGCTCCAAGGATCATGATGAGGAATAAAATTAGGTAAAGGATGGTTAGGATAATGCATGGGTGAGATATCTATAGGAAATGCAATAATAACTGATGGATAAGGATCCATGGGTGAGGGATTCATAGGTGGATAAGGATCCATATGTGAGGGAAGGTCCATAGGTGAAGGAATCATAGGTGAAAGAATCATAGGTGGAGGAAAAAAAGGTGGTGAAGGGACCATAGGAGGTGATAAAACCACTAGAGGTGTATCCATATGAGAAGAAGGAGAATCCTTCTTGCAGGAATGACCTATCACAGGAATATAAGAAGGTTTGAGAATGGATATAAGGTGATCTTCAAGATGTTATTGAAGGATGTGACAATAATCAGTGTGATGGGTGCCACATAGATACCATAGACAATATACCTCACCATAATTAGGCATATATTTAGGAATTAACTTTGGGGGAGTATGGATTTATCTAATGATAGGGAAGAAGGACGTAAGGTGTTAATATATTATCACAACTTATAAAAATAGGTGTAAGAATGGTTGTTTATCCCATGAAAGCAACAAATATATCAGTGAGTGGTTTTAGGAGAAGAACTCATATAAGGAGGTAAAATAGGAGTGGAAGAAGCTGGAGAACACTCATCAACCCATTTGGTGGTAAGAGGAGCCATCTTAGGCAAGGGAAGTAAACCATCACCAAGGAAGGGTGATGATGAGGAAGGAATGGAACTAGGCTCAATAAAAGGGGAAATAGTATCAAAAACAAGGGTAGGATTAGAAATAGTAGGAGAAAAAATATACTCAATTATAGTAGGAGTAAGAAGAGGCTTAAATATAGTAGGCTCTACTGAGGGAAGAATGGGATCTATAAAAGGTCTAAGGAGAGTTTCACTAACCTCAGGGGTAAACCAGCTATGGGGGTTAGGGCACCTAGTAAAATGGTAAGGACCAATCATAACATGATCCATGAGCATAGTTCTATGTGGATCCTTAGAAATTGGAGGTATTGGTGCCATCTCTACCCTATGATAAAGGGGGAAAATTCAAAAATCAAGAACTATAAGTGAAGGAAAATAATGAGATGCATGAAAAGATTTAAGTAAAGAAGAATGATAACAAATAATTTTGGCATCACGATCCTATAAAAGAATGCCTAAAAATGGATCATATATGGAGTAACCATCATCATAATTTAGGGTGTGAATTTCAATGGCACATGTAGAGATAACCTTATCATTTGATGAAACATGGTGAATAGAATGCCTAGTCTTGGTCAAGACTATGGGAATGTCATTACAAGGAGGTTTACGAGAATGAAGTTACAAGGAATTAGGAAGTTATGAGATTAGATGAGGTGAGAGATCAGAAGTTTTGATCTTTAAGTTAATCTCTTCAAGATCATCATGATCAAAATCTAAGAGGTTGGGAGGAAATTACTTATGAGCTCAAGATGGCCACTATAACCTCAAGTTGAATTAACGAGAAAGCTAAGACTTTGAGACTCACGAAATGGAATGTTAGGCAAAGGATCAAGATTAATAATCTTTAAGACACCACAATCTTGGAATTATTCAAAATTATAATGGTTAGTATCAACTTGAATCCTATAAATGGCTCCATTGTAAGGGAATTTAATGCATTGGCAAGAAGAGGAAGCAAATTCTCTCATGCAGTCAGTCCACAACCTACCAAGCAAGTTGTTATAAGAAAGAGGGAAGTTAAATATCATCAATTTAATGTGAATGAAGATAGGTGGGATAGTAATGGGAAGTCACACATAACCTAGAGGAGGCATTTGATTTATATCATATCCTTGGCATGTGCTACATGTAGACTTGGGATTGGATTTGAAATATCCAAGGGTTTTATTGAAATTGAGAGAGGAAATGCACATGATATAACCCTCATCAATAAATTCACACTTAACTTTGATATAACCTATTTAAATTCTAATGAATAAGGGAGTATCATCCACTTAAAGCAAAATTTCATCAGGAATCATAGAAGCTATAGGAAATTTTAAAGAAAGAGAAGTGTCTATAGTTTTGTCAACATTGATAGAAATCTCTTGATATTACTGTAAAATACCATCTTTAGAACCAAATAAATCTACCTCCCATCTTGTGAGGGGAGGATGAGGGATATTCATCTCAAATAGGAGCTGCATGAGATGGTTTATATGATGTAGAAAAGTCCTCATAAGCTCAAGGAATGGAATTTGGGATGGGAGATTAGTGAGCTCAATAATGGGATCCCACTCATCATATCCCATAATAAGGTTTTTAGATAAAAGTGTATAATGGTTAATAAGCTCATTAAAAGGAGGATCCAAAGAGAATTAGATTTTTTTTATAAGAATAAGAAGGTTTAGAATAAGGAGGTAAATCATGTTGAGGTGATAAACAAGTCAGTTTTTCATTGATTTTGAGAATTGGAAGAAGTGTTAGTATAAACTTGGTTATTGTTAGTATTTGAAGATGATGGAAGGTGGTAGAAATAGAATGGGATGTGTTATCTAAGGGGGAATTGAAAATTAGATATTCAAAAGGGATAAAATCTTCTTGCCGCAACTCATTTAAATGAGTTGGAAAATAACTAGATAACATGATATGTCTTATGGGAAGGAGGAGTGTAGATAGGTTGAGAATCAATGAAAGCTACCACCCTTTGTATGTTAGTCATGCTAACCAAATTCTCTTTGGAATTTGTTTCAATAAGACTTTCTACATTATTTTTGGAAGGGATGGGATTGTCTTGAGTGTCTTGAATATGTTGATGATTAGGTAAAGGATATTTGTAGATAGCCAAATGAGCATTTACTTGATTTAAGGCTTGAGTTTTTTCATTTAATTTTTAGTCCTTGAAATTAATCTCATAGGCTTGTTGACACTTATGGATAATGGAATCATGATCAAAATTAATTCCAAGAATAAAATCCATAGCTAAATTGTGAAGTTATCTATAGGTCTCATGAGGATGACCCCAACTAGCATGAAATCAACTAGAATGAGTAGGGTCAAGTTCTCATGGAAGAGCCCTAGGTAGATGCTTAAGTAATTTAGTTGAGGATAGAAGTTTGTTGACATTAATGTTTTTGGGTGAATATAAATGAGTATTAGTGTATTGTTGAGAAGGAGTTGGTTTCAAAGAAGGATTAGGAACGACAACTTCAATATTATGAATGGTGTTATAAGAATTGGTAATAAAATCATTGGTAACATTATGGTTGTTTTAATTTAGCAGTAGATGAGGACCCATATAAATTTGGGGTGGCTTGAATTGATTCATTAGGACATCTTGTCTTTTAGCTTGGTCAATAGCCTCCTCTAAGGTACATAAAGAGAGAGTGTAGACTCAATATTATAGTTTAAGAAAGAAAGCATTTGTAAAGAGATGAAAAATATTGTCATCCACCATAATATGTTCACATTTATTTGATAATATTCCATCTTTTAAAAAAATATTGGGAAATTTCATTCTCATTTTGTTTAAAATTAATGAAATGGGCCAAAGTGTTTTCAAGAAGATCATTAGTTTGGAATTCTTGTACTAAAGCATTTACTAAATCCTCCAAACTAGAAATGGAATGAGATCTAAGTCGATTGTACCAATCCAAGGCATCACCCATGAGGGTTTTGGTTAAGATATTCATAGTGGCAAAGGTATTTAATTTGACCCAATACTTGTAAATATTTCCAAATGTTTTAAGGTGAAGTGTGGGATCAATTGACCCATTATAATAAATTGTAGGTGTGATACCTCCTATATCAATTTTGGCAATTTGAGTAGTGAGAGGTTCATTTTGTAGATGATTGATTGTTTTATTGACTAAATGAGGTTGAGGAATGAGATTTCCTTGAGAATCTTGAAGAGGAGGGGGAACATTTTGGCTATGTGTGCCCCAAGCCATTGGTTTTAGATGAGATTGAAGATTAAGGAGGTGATTTTGAATCCTTATCATTTGATTTGTGTTATGCGTGCGAAAGGTATTCATTTTATTGAGAGTTTGAAGCAAAATTTAGTGTGTTTGATTAGAATTAGAAGCATCAAAATTGGTATCTGTGTTGGTATTAGTGGTTTGGGTGCCACTATTAGTGTTGATATCAGCTTGAGAAGAATTATGAGAATGTGAGGCACTAATGAAAAAAATTGATTGTCAAGCAAAAGATGGACTAGTGAATGGTTGAGGGGAAGAATCATTAGAAGCATGATTAATTTGGGTATCAAACAAATAACTAGTGGAAGGATTAAATATAGTGGACTTTATGAGAGGCCCACTAGATGTAGAACCTACCATGTTAGTTGAGATATTAGGCATGGAGGTAGAAGAGGTTAGAGAAGAAGATGTCATGGCATAAGGAGTCAAAATTGAAGGAAGAGGTTGAGAAACAAAGAAAGTGGTACCTCCAAATATTTTTGAAAATGTAAGAGTAGGTGAATGAGGCTCTTCGGTTTGACCATTAATCATGAGGTTATAAATGGTATAAGGATCCTTTCCTCTATGTTGAGGAAATTTGGAAATAAAGAAAAGAATTTTGGGAGTATATTATAACTTAGGTTGATCCTCTAAGAAAAGAGGATTATGCTACAAAGAGGTATTGGGAGGGGTCTCATAGTTCATTGTGCGAGTGTCAATACGAACATTACTAGCATCCAAAAAAGGATCCCTGCTGTGTCTATGGGAGACCCTACTAAGATTAGTAAAGTTCATCATGTTTGTTGAATGTGACTTAGTTTTAGTACCAAATAAAAAGTCCATGATGAACGAAAAATAAGAGAGATGAGAAATCAAAGGATAAAGAGTTGATTTAAATAGTACAAGGTTGATTGGGTCAACCTAGTACAAAAATAGGGACTGTAAAACTATACAAGGTCGATTGGTTGATCTAGTAAAATGTACAAAAGGCAAAAAGCTACTGGATCGACTGGGTTGATCTAGTAAAATATATAGGGAATTCAATAATCTAAAAAAATAGATTAAAAAATGAAACAAGATAACTTTTCAAGTAATGAAAAAGTAGTAAGTAATGAAAAGAAACAGATAGTCAATTAGATTAACACTGGCCAATCCAATAAAAGCACACAAAACAAAATCTTGCACTAACACTAAATAAAGAAAGATTTTGTGCACAAAATTGAGCAAAGAGAAAGAAATCAAATTGAAAAGTAAAGAGATAACTAATTGGTCAACTTGAATGTTTATTAGATTATTAAGATATGATTTTAAATGTGATTAAAAATTGGCTATAAGTAAGGTACTAAATAAAAATCTAAAGATGGTTTCAAGTAGTTTGGGATGAAAGGGACTATAGTGGAAATGATAAAGGCTTGGTATTGGGGCCTACCCCATCACTTCACACATTACAGTGATAAGGGTATTGGGTGCTTAGCTATAATATACCATTAACCATGATTTATACTTGAAAAGGAAATCCAAGTAGGTTGGCCTAGGGTAGACAAATCTTAAAGTGATTATTTAAATTATGTGATTTGTCCAGTATGAATAAAATAGAAATAGTGAAACTAAGAGATTAGTTGAAAATCCCCTAATTAAACTATGTGAACTATTTTAAGCATGCAAGAAACAAGAAATGAAAGATGTGAACTAATTACTAATAGATATGAGGTTAATTCCAACTTGAAATAAGGTATAATGTTAATAATAAATGCATAAAAATATAGAATAGGGTTGAAACTATACTATAGAAGCAAGGTCTGAAAATGAACTGGGTTGGCAGGTTCGATCTAGTTATTTCAGACAACACACATAACACATAACTAGGTCGATAGTGTCGATCTAGTTAACTATGCAACGGTAGTTTTAAAGACTAAAAACCATGAAAGGAAAGATATAAAAGATAAATAGAAAATTATAAAGGAACCTTAGTGGATTAGAGCTGAAATGAAGGAAGATTGATGATGAAGAACCTTGAAGTATGTTGGCAAAATTTGTAAACTAGGTTGACATAATCGATCAATCTATACAAAAACCTACTAAAAAAGTACTAAAATTATAAGGGGTCAACTTTGTCAGCCTAATAGGCTAAACTAGATGTCCAAAATGCTATAAACCTATACTGGGTTGATCCAGTTGTTTGTTCTTGGAAACCTATGCATAAAGAAAAATAGTTGGGTCGACATAATCAATCTAGTATGTCAAAATATTTGATAAAAATGATGATAAAAATAATAAAATAAAGTGAAATAAATCTTGTAAGGGTTAGTTTCACATCAGGTTCACCAGAATGTAATATGAAGTTAGAGCCAAAGTGAATGCTAATACTAATGAGAAAAGAGATAAAAATGGAAATGTGAAGACAATCTAACCTATGGTGGGATAGGATTCCATGTTGGGTTCACCAAAATGTATGCAATAAGAAATGCATCATGTCTATAAATCAATCATGGCTTGGAGAAGATAGAGCATACCTACACTTTTAATTGGGGATACACTTGTTAAGCAGGAGATAAACAATATGAGGATCCACTAGACTTGGTTAGGGGATTACTTGTCAAAACATATCATGATAAGAAGGGTTCTAAAGCCTGTAGTCTAATACAATCACACAACAACCCTAATGGAGTCCTAATGTTTAAAACATTCACTCTATTCTAATAACAAGAAGGCAAAATCTAATCTAGTGCACACCAAATCTTGTGGCATAAAACATGGGTTAAAAATAATAAAACAAACTAAACAAAACATGTATTAGAAGACATATACTCATGTCAATGTTTACAAAATCCTAATACATGGGAGAAGAATACAAATACATTATCTATCTACTCTTAAAAAGGAGAAATAAAGTTAGGAATACTTACCTTTGAATATGAACCTATCGAGCCTTAATCTCTCCTTTGACCAAAGTGCTTCGCAAGAGATCATTTTGGTATGTAAGGATAACTAATATAAATCAGCTCTAGGCTACACAACCTATGTAAGCATCTAAAAGACTTATCCACAAGACAAGATCCGTATCTCAAAATAAAGTATGGAACCCTAAGATTTATTCCTCAAGTAGAATGATCAATATACAGATGTTTATTTTCACTTCTTCACTAATAATTCTTCTTTTATGAAATGGTGGGAAATGAGCTTGTACATATAGGTAGATCTTGCCCTAAATCCTCCCAAGAACATTGGCTATATAAGGTCAACCCAATGGACCTAGTGTGTTTTTAGGGATAAATCACTAGGTCTGAGCTAGGTTGACTGAAAGGCTAACAACCTAAAAAAGTGAAAAATACCCTTAAAATGTACTGGGTTGACCCAATACACTCGACTATCTAAAAGGGTGTTAGGGCAAGAAAAGGAAGAATGTAAAGAATAAAAGTTTGGAAAAGCTATGACTAAGAAGAGCAAGTTTAGGGTTAATGGTTATAGGAGACAAGTGTGTATATGGTAAGTGGAAAAAGGAACAAAAATATTACGAAGCACCGATGGTCTACCCACCCCTTAAGGCATGCACTCAGAGAGATTGAGACTTGATAAGTTCTTGCAAGATACAAAGTGTCAGTGATCAATAAAAGTTTGAAAATATTATGTGTATACAAAAAATACACTATGGTTTTACTTAGACCAACTCATCCATGGACAAAAATGATGGGCTCAATAAATTTAAATAGCTAACTAATTTAATCAAACCTACCTACCAAGTTTGAATTCCAACTCAAGTTGAGTTGAAATCCAATAACCATCTCCAAAGCATAGTTCAAAATTACAAATAACATTATTTCATACTTGGTTGGGTCCATTACAAATCCATCAATACTATAGTCTAAGCCAAAATATATTATCAATAACAAATAACATGATGGAGAGGTGCCCCTTTCCCAAATTAGACTAGGTTCTGCATAGTGGCTATGACCACTAATTATGTTTAAAAAAATAACCTCTTCTAATCATTCTAACATTACCTTCTAAAATGCTTATGCCTCTATGACATCTAATTTTTTTTTAAATTTTAAACCTTTATTTTTACCTCTATATTTCCCATAGGGGTTTGAATTCAAAATAACCAAGGTGATAAAATAGAAATGCCAAGGCTCCCAATGACAAGCAATATGCAAATGGTGTCAAATACAAAAAATCAATTAGATTAAATTGAATAACCTCGATAAATTAAATTGAATAATGTCGATAATGTGATATCCATTGACTTTATATGTTATCAAATTTTATTGATAACCACAAAATACCATACACATGTATATGATTCTAGGTATTATATTTAAGTATAAAATAAACTTAAACTTAAAAATCACTTATTACAATTTAAGCCATCTAATAAAATATGTAGGCTATATGTTGTTCAAATTGGACTCAAAAGGCATTAAATTCTTCCTTCTGCATGTATAATTTACAACATTTTATAAAATTTGCAAGTTAAAAGTTCAAATGTGAATTTAAAGGCATTAAATGCTCCCATCCACATGTACCTAAAAACATGAAATCATCAGCAAAATTTGTATGCTTGAATATCAAAATACATTTTAACAACTAAATTAAAGCAAGGCATAATACACAGAATGTCATTCAATAATTTTATAAACCATACATCACTACAATTATTTTAAAACATAACAATTGTCATTAGTACAATAATCTAATAATATTAATGTTTCACCCTTTGCCATCTATGACAAAAATGAAATAAAAAGTTCCACATTTTATTGGTGCAATTATTTATTTATGCACCATTAGTTAAGTTTACATAAGTATAATTATTTACTTAGGTAACTTAATTAATTAATTAATTTCTAAATTTTGTGTGCACATGTCTAGAACACTCACATGTGTCATATCACTAGAATATTCTCATTCATATAAATGTTTTAAGTGATAATGTTTATCACTTGTTTATTCTATGTTAAGAATATTTTAGGTGTGACACTTGTCACAAGATGTTTTAGGGTTATATCCTTATAGCTTTTTCTCTCTCTCCTATTTAAGGAGCACAAGTGTACTTATATAAATGAAGATTAGAGAGAGTTTGTAATATTATTATTATAATAATATTATATATTTTACATTATGATGTGTATGGCTTCTATTGTGGTGATGATTTGTGGATGATATTTTGGGTTATGATGTTCATCACTTCTTCATGGTATCAAAGCATCCATTCCGTAGCCATTGCTCATTTTTTTAGTCTCTTCCTTTAAATCTTTTATTATTTGAATATTGATGAAGAAGTGATGACTACTCATAACATAGGAACACATCCACAAATCATCACCATAGTAGAATCCATACACAACATAATGGAAAATATACAATATTATTATAAGAACAATATTATAAACTCTCTCTAATCTTCATTTGTATAATTACACTAGTGCTCCTTAAATCAAAGAGAGAGAACAAGTTAGAAGGATCTAGCCCTTAAAGATCTTGTGATAGGTATCACACCAAGAAGATTCATACTCGAAAACATACAAGTAAAAATTATCACTTAGAACATTATAAAAATTAGAATATTCTAGAGATGTGACACATGTGAGTGTGATAGACATGGACACACACAAGTTATAAATTAATTAATTAAGTTACCTAAGTAAATAATTATACCTAATAAAATTTTACTAAGGATTCACAAATAATTAATTGCACCAAAATCCCATTTTAAGTGAAACTTAAGGAGCGAATTACAAAAAAAAGAATCTTGTATTCCCCATAGTAGGTCCCAAAAATAAACCATTTTAGGCACCTATGTACAATAAAGAAAAAGAACCCAAGGATGCATTGCTCAATCACATATTTGATATCAAAATGACAAAATAAAAGTTATAAAATATAAGGATGTGACATCCTTTCCATTATGAAAATAACATCAACCTAATGGTTCATAAGAGTATGTGTATATAAGGGTTATACATGAGGTTCTCATCCTCCCACATAGCGCTTCTCTCATTCATTTGATCCCCCTAGATCAACACATACTGAATGCCCCACTTCTGTAACTTAATGATGTGATGATCCATCACTTACACTGGCTCTAGTTGAAGAATTCCCTCACCTTCCACCTGTAAGTTATGCCAATCAATTATATGCAAAGGATTAGCAACATGTTTTTTAAGTATAGAACTATGTAAAACATCATGTATTTTTGAAAGAGAAGGGGGAAGTTCTATCCAATAATCCACCATATTGATTATGTAAATCACATCAAATGATGTAATAAATATTGGAGATATTTTGGCTACCTTGAAAACTTTAATGAAGCTCTTACCAAGCCAAACTCTTAAAAAATGATTTATCACTTATCTAAAATTATTGATCAGTTCACTTTAGATCAACATAACTCTTTTGCTAATATGAGGCTTCTTTCATATTTTGCCTTATAATTTTAATTTGTATATGTCAGGGGATCTAGCTCTACCAATTAGAGCACATATGATTACTTCTCGTATTAGCAATTAAACACGGAATTATACCAGAATGATAAAGTAGCTAGAAACATGAGACAACAAAGAATTTGAGAGACAATACACACTCTTGTATTAAATATTACTAGAAGAAAATACAATAAGGAAGATGCCACTTCTTCCTCCACCTCAAAGGCTTGCCACACCTCAAGACCTTCTTCCCTCTCTCTCTTGCTCAACACAACAACTCTAAACCCTGAGTTGCTATCCCTCCTTGAATGCTTCAGCTGATCTCCTTGACCTTACACCTTTAGATCTCCTTGACCTTGCTAGCTTCAATGCTTTTACTTGCCTTCTTGCTTAATTACAATACATGTCTTATGGGTCTATAAATAAGATCCCATGCTTACAAAAATAGAACTCTAGTTACAATAATTAGACACGTAGCTCGTGACTATAATTAGTCGCTTGACATGCAAACACTCGCTTCACTTAACTGACTGTTCGTCAACAGCAGTTCTAAAAATACACAGGCGACCGATGTCGATCCCTGCTAGTCTGGTGCTACCGACATCAGCCGACTGTCTGCCGTTGCCGGTCTCCTTCTCCACTGTCTATGATCGACGTCGGTTATACTGCCGATGCTGGTTCCTCTGGTTCTTCAGCATCCTCTCTTGTGTCTGCAAATTGTTGAAGCTTTTAGCTCCACACCTTAACAATATCCCACTTGGAGATAAATAGCTGAAACTTGTACCTATACTTGTACACCATCTATTTTGTTCTTTAGGCTTTGTATCCCTCTTCAAAGTCACTCTTGAAGACCAACCACCACACAAACCTGTGATGCAATACCTGTATCTTATGCCACAAGAATTTCGCTACTCCCAAATTCTCCATGACATACTTCTGAACCAACTCTACCCTTAGCTCAGAAAACTCCCTGTATATGAAACCCTGCAACAAGTAACACAATACAGTAATAGGATAATGTAGCTAATATTATCCAACCTGGTAAAGATAAAATACAATGGTCAAACCTCCATTGTTCTGAAGCAAAATCAAGACCATATACCATAGCCTTCTGTCTCAAGTGTCCATCCACTCTCTTCTCTAAAACGGGAATCCATCCCTCTATCCAGTGCTTCCTTCCAGCTGACAACACTACCAACAAATACCTGTTTGGTTCTCCAAGGACTCACACTCCTCATCCATGCCAAGCTCCCACTATTTCTGGATTTTACCTGCATTGCTTCTTCCATCTTCCTAGTTCATGACTATCAGTAAGCAATATAAAGAAGGTGAAAAATGAATATGAGGTTCACATACCTTTCCTAACCTCCACATGGGTGTTTGAGACTTATTAATTCACCCAACATCCATTCCAGTGACCGATCTCGGCCATCTCCTAGTCTGCTCCTGATTGATGTCGGTTCCCTGCACTGACCCTGACTGCCGACATCATTTCCCTGGCCAACGCCGGCATCCCTCCTGCCAACGTCGGTCCTTATGACCAACGTCAAACTTCTCCTGCCTGACCTACCGACCCTGCTGGTCTACACATGACTGATGTCGGTATCTGGATGACTAACGTCGGTGCCAAGCTACCGACATCGGTGTCTGTGTGTTCCTGTAAGTGATGAAATTTTCATCCGCGAGCTCTTCTTGGATCAAACCTCTATCTATGCTACCCTGCTCAGATTTATTCAACCCCTGTGACTGATCTTTGTCCTTCATCTCCTCCATAAACACCAAGGCTTCTTTGTTCCTGTCAAAAGCATCAAATTTCCTCTTTCTGCAATGAACTGTATTTATGATTTCCAAATTTGAACACATACCTTTTGAATCAAGAACTTCCATTCCCTTCCTATTCATGTGACCAAGCCTATTAGGCCACATCTTCGAATCTACACTAGAAGTAGAATCAGTAATACAAGTAGACAGATAAAGAGTATCTACTTTCTTACCTCTTGCTAAAACAAGTGTTCCCTTGGTAACCTTCCAAGAATCTGCTGTGAGGGTTATTGTGCATCCCTCATCTCCCAACCTTCCTACAAAAATCAGACTCTACTTCAAAATTGGAACATGCATGACCTCTTTCAACACCCATGTGTTGTCAATCTGCAATCTCAGCTGCACTTTCCCTTTGCCAACTATCTGACAAGGCGTACCATCCCCTAAATAGAGCACTCCAAAATCTCCCTGTTCATACTCATAGAACAAATCTCTGTTTGGGGATGCATGAAAAGATGAACCAAAATCTAAAATCCATGATCCTACCTGACTATCTGAAGAAAGTATGAGAGCATCCTGCATCACAATATTTGCATCCTTTACTTCTTCTATACCTGCATGTTGATTCTCTTTATCTCTCAACCAACACTCCTTCTTTGTATGTCCTTTCTTTCCACAAAACTAGCAGGTAATACCTTTGGACTCGGATCTCCTTCCTGACCTTGATTTTCCTTGCTCAACCTTCTCCCTTTGCCATCCCCTGCTTTCTGCACTTAGAGCATTCCCTGATGATTCACTTGTGCTTCTCCTACGTATTTCTTCATTCAAGATCACACTCACAACATCATCAACTTTTAAGATTTTAGAAGCAGATGCAAAATTAATTACTGCCATAACCATACCATCCCAACTTTCAGGCAAAAACATAAAATCAAGAGAGCCTTTACCTCATCATCAAAAACAATATTAACTGAAGCTAGTTGGTTTACCAAACCATGGAAATCACTGAGATGAGTATGTATTGATCCACCTTCCTGCATTTGCAAAGTAAATAGCTGCTTCATAAGATATACCTTATTAGAAGTCGAGGGCTTTTCGTATAAATTTGCCAAGGACTTTATCAACTCTTCCGTTGTCTTGCACTGTGATAAGCTGGAAATCACAGATGATGCAAGGCTCAACCTTATGGAACCGAGAGCCTTTCGATCAAGAACGTTCCATTCTTCATCCTTCATATCTGTGGGCTTGCATGCAACCCCACCCAATGGTAAGTACAAATCCTTTTGATATAGATAGTCCTCAATCTGCATCCTCCAATGTTGATAATTCTTGCCGTTAAACTTCTCCATTCGTAGCCTGCTTTCTTCTATCATTGCTGAACTCCCACTCAATCAGAAAACCCTGTGAATGACCTGTAATCAAAAACAATACCCTGCTTCCTAAAAACCATAGCTCTGATACCACTTGTCAAGGGATCTAGCTCTACCAATTAGAGCACATATGATTACTTCTCGTATTAGCAATTAAACACGAAATTATACCAGAATGATAAAGTAGCTAGAAACATGAGACAACAAAGAATTTGAGAGACAATACACACTCTTGTATTAAATATTACTAGAAGAAAATACAATAAGGAAGATGCCACTTCTTCCTCCACCTCAAAGGCTTGCCACACCTCAAGACCTTCTTCCCTCTCTCTCTTGCTCAACACAACAACTCTAAACCCTGAGTTGCTATCTCTCCTTGAATTCTTTAGCTGATCTCCTTGACCTTACACCTATAGATCTCCTTGACCTTGCTAGCTTCAATGCTTTTACTTGCCTTCTTGCTTAATTACAATACATGCCTTATGGGTCTATAAATAAGATCCCATGCTTACAAAAATAGAACTCTAGTTACAATAATTAGACATGCAGCTCATGACTATAATTAGTCGCTTGACATGCAAACACTCACTTCACTTAACTGACTGTTCGTCAACAACAGTTCCAAAAATACACAGGTGACTGACGCCGGTCCCTGCTAGTCTGATGCTGCCGATATTGGCCGACTGTCTGCCGTCGCCGGTCTCCTTCTCCACTATCTGTGACCAATGTCGATTATACTGTTGATGCCAGTTCTTCTGGTTCTTCAGCATCCTCTCTTGTGTCTGCAAATTGTTGAAGCTTTTAGCTCCACACCTTAATAGTATATCATAATCATGAAAAACTTTACATCTATGAGTTATCTTGTTATCCAAACCATCCCATCCAAGTAGAGTTATATAGTTTTTATTGTACAAGAGCTCAAATGGTACCATCTTTAGTGAAGAATTATATGTGTTGTTATAGTTAAATTCCACTAATGAAAGATAATCATCTTTCTTAGTAGGATGATCCATTATGTACATGTGCAACATTTCATTAACCACTTGGTTGACCCTTTCAGCTTATCCATCAAATTTTGGTTGGTAAGTTGTACTAAAATTTAACATAGTGCCAAAAGCATTAGTCAAAATTTGCCAAAAATGAGATGTAAACAACTTATCTATCTTAAATTATTACTTTAGGTATTCCATATAGTCTCATAATCTCACAAATAATCCTTGATGCAAGTGTGGATGCATCATAATTCAAGTCTCTGGATATAAAGTGAGATACTTTTGTAAATTTAAAAACCACAAATAGAATTGTATCATGACAACTTTGAAACTTAGGCAAACCTAGTGTAAATTCCATGGACACCATTGCCCATTTATTAGTTGGTATGTCATGCGAATATAGTTTTATACTAGGGTGGGAGTGTTTGTCCTTTAGTCATTAACATCCAAGGAATTTTACCATAAATTTAGTGGCATATTTTTTCATTCCATAACAAAAATAGTATAATTTTTAGTTCATGAACCATCTTTATCATATGTAAATGCACGCACTAGGGTGCATTATGCACTTCATCTAGTACTTTAAATCTTAAACTATTTTCTATAGGTACATAAATCTTACCTTGGAAACTTAAAATGCCATCTATATTAAAGGTGAAACATGTATTTTTACCTTCCCTTGTATTTAAAACCTATTATACCCTTATTTTATGTAAAAATAGTATTTTATCTATTGTTCAAGGACCAAGTCCTTAAAATTAGACCTTATACAAGAAATGGTAATAATATATGTTTGCCTACTAAGTGCATTGACAAATATGTTTTATTTTACCTTAATATATTTAATATTAACATCATAGTCATTGATAAATTCCAACTATCTTAATTGTCTAACATTCAAGTTATCTTTTGTAAAAATATGGGTAAGCCCATGGTGATCTAATTCAATCAAAAAATGTTTTCCTATCAAACATTATCTCCACATTTTTAATGCATGTAATACTGTAGAAAGTTTGAGATCATGTGTGAGGTAGTTTATCTCATGATTTTTTAGTTTCCTAAACTTATAGAGTACCATGCATCCATTGTGGGATAATACACCAAGATTACTTAGAGGCATTGGTCCAAACTAAAAATTACCCATTTGGACCTGAAATAAACAAAATAGGTGTTGTAATAAGTATTCCCTTTAGAATTTTAAAGCATTATTCACACTCAAGAGTCCCAAAAAAAACTCATTTCCTTTGCACTGGAGTGAAGTTATAGATTTTATACCTTATAAATTTTCTCAACAAACCTCCTATAGTACCTAACCAATCCCATAAAACTTATAACTTTGTGAACTTTTTTTAGAGTTGGCCATTCCATAATGGCTTTGATCTTGTTTAGATCAACAAAAACTCTTTATTTAGAGATCATATGACTCAATTAGTGAATTTTATCTTGGAAAAATGAACACTCGAACAACTTACCAAAAATATTTTTCTCTCTAAGTTGTTGTAGCATTAATAGAAAATTATGTTTGTGTTTTTGTATATTCTTTGAATATACCATGATTTCATAAATAAATACTAGCGTAAATGGTGTAGGCAGTCCCTAAACATGTTGTTTAAAAGGTTCACAAAATTTTTAGATGCATTTATTATCCCAAAAGACAACACTATAAATTCATAGTATTCGAATATTGTCCTTGAAGTTGTTTTATGGATGTTTTCATCCTTCTGAGATAATGGTACCCAAGTCAAAATTTGGTATTTGAAAATAATATTTTACTCTTTAACTGATCAAAGAGAACATAAATTTGGGGTAATGAGGATTTTTTTATGGTAAACTTGTTTAGCATTTGATAATCAATGCATAAACATATAATTATGTATTTATTATTTACAAGTAGCATTGGTGCTCCCCAAGGGTACATACTAAGCCTTATTAGTACTTTGTTAGGAAACTCATGCAACTATGTTTTCAGCTCTTGTAATTCTACAATGTTCATATGATAAGGTGTCTTTGGTAATGGAACAAACCAAATAAGTATATCAATTAAAAAATATAAATCTTGTAATGTTGGAAATCCCAATAATTGTTTAAGAAACACATCATTAAATTCCATCAGTAAGGGGTGATCATTTAGATTTGGTTGTTCTTATTTGGATAATTCTTGAACTTGGATTAAATAAAACATGTAGCCCTTCTTTGTTTCATTTTTAGTTACATGGATGTCATTAAATGTAAATTAATGGGTTTCTTAGTACCTTGAAATAATATAATATTTTAATGGTCATCACGGAAATTGATGGTCTTGTTGATACAATTCAACCTTACATCATGTGGTTGCAACCAATCCATGCTCAAGGATAATACATAAGACCTTAGGGGAATACAAATGCAAGTTCAAATTTGTGGAAATTTTTCCTAAGTCTATGTTGTATACTTTTTTAAGTCATGAAGGAACATAGTAAAAACAACCACCCTTTCCTATTGGCCTTTAGTATTACTTTGTTCCTACCAATAATTTTCAATTTTTTTGTTCTAATCATTATTTTGGCCAAAATAATGGACCATAGAATATTTTTACATGAGAATAATTATTTTAAGGTTGTTCAATGATGTGAGAACACATTTAAAATCCACTATAATATAAGGTGTGTTATCAATCCTTTTCTCATAATAATTTTCAAGGTTGTTATCAAAATTTAGATTCTATTGATTCCTAGTAGTAGCTTTTTCCTTACCGCCTCCATGGTTTTAGCTATGATTTTGACACCTCTTGTCTAAGTCCTCACCATATTATCATGTAAATAATAGATATAAATCAAAAGTGCATAATACATAACATTATTTATAATAAAAACATAGTTTTCCTAAGTGTTACAAACTAGGCTTTGATACTAGATATAAAGACTCCCAAAAAGGGATTCTAATTATTTTTTCTCCATTCAACCTTGTGTTTTTAGAATTTTATGCAATATAATTTTTTTTTCATCACTAATTATTTTAAAGAAACCAATATACTTTATCATAGTAATTTTTTGATGTAATTACATTACCAAGCTTGTGATACTTGTTGACATTATATTGATAATTTAAATTCAATTGCTTGACCAAACCCATGGTCTAAGGTTGATTAAAGTTTGAGTTTTACTAATCCAGTGTTCTTCCTTCAAAATTTATACTTTTATTTTTTTGTGACCATTTTTTAGTTCATTTTTACTATAATGAGGTCTATTCCCTAGCAACCTATTTTTAAGTATTGGAGGTGAACTCCTGCTAATTAGGGGATGAGTGAATGACATCATTGTGCTTTCATGAGGATCTCATGAATTCATTTACCTTGTCACTCATTAACCCTAACATTTAAGTATTCCATGTATTAAACATGAATAATTCATGTTGGATAAACTATTTAAGTGAAACACCATTTATATCATCATCTTGGTTCTATATGATGAGCATACAACCATAATTATGTTTAGTATTATTAATTTCCTTAGCATGAACTTTCATTTTTAAGTTTATGTTCACAATTAATTTTCATAAGTATTTAGACAAAGGCTTCAATAACACCCTTCTATACATTTTTTTAAATTTTGACTTCACATCATTTATTTATACAAGATTATTAATATCTTTCCCTTTATTCAATACAAGACTCATAATTAAGTTCTTAAGTAGCCTCTTAATTAATACTTGATTAAAAAACCACTTGTACCTACAACTTTTTTTTTTTTTTAAAACTTTAGCTTTAGGATCCATTATATTAAATTTATTAAGTTGATTAACCTTATTACGTTCAATCACTTGTTAGGAAGACCCAAAGTGAAAAACCTTCATTTAAGGATTTCTATGTTGAAGTATTCATGACGTATTTAAGTTACCTTATAACACTTATCACTTCTCTTAGGTCAATTTACATATATAATGTTTTAGAGATGTTCATTCCTTGAGCACATAACCATGTTCATTCATTATTTTAGTTTAGCATCATATTAAGTATCTAAGAGATGAACCCTCACTTCTATGAAGAATACTTTCATGGCCATTGCCTAAGTTTCATCAATATCTATAATGAAAGCAACATAATAAGTACAACATTCATGCCAAATTTTAAAAAATAACTTTATACTATGAAGTATCTACTTAATATATATGCACTCTATGAAGTTAATAATTTAAATCTATTATCCCTTAATTCATGCTTATAACAAAGATGTATAATTTCATTAACATGATATATTCCAAATTTCATTACACATGAACAAAAAATATTTTTTAATAATAATATAACTCATTCAAGTATGATTAAAATCAATTATTATCTATTAAGCCATTAATATCTACCATTACATAAGAATTATTAGTCATAATTATATAGAAATGTAACTTAAACTTACTAACTTGATACATTATAATGTATTCAAGTACAACAAATCTCCCAATAAAATTCATTGAAACATCCTTCAAATAAATACCAATGATATATTTTTAACATTAAATTCAAAGCGAAATACACCTATCATTTCCTCATAATAGAAAGAACATGTAATTTAGTGGTACTCAATAAATATATAACCAAAAAAATCATGCTTATAGTCTATCTAAAATCAAGGTCACTATCAACCTAGGTGCAAGGAGAACCCCCAAAGAAAATTATTTTAATCCTATGACCCTGAGATGGGATGCCATACATAACCATTATGACATGGGATTAGGACTAATGTAGTTCTGTGGAACATTAAAAATAAATAAATTAATAGAATTTATATATTTCACTTTGTATCAAGTGCTTCATCAAATTTAATGAGGATACGTCAAGTGTCACTTGCACAAATGCTTTGTACATCTTCATTAATTTTGACAAACTATTGACCTAAAATAATAGGTAAAAAACCTCATACATTTTCCTTAAGATCAATCTAGTTTTCAACTTGCATTTATGTCTATAATAAATCAAATGCAAAATATTTAATTTGTAGATCTAATAATTATCATTATATAGAAACTTTAATGTAACAATATAACATTTTTAACAACATCCAAAATATCTATAAATCCATAAAATCAACATTAAATGCATGAATAATAAGAACATCCTCCATTTTTATCACTTTTTAATAGGTTTTTCATCCTTAACAATCAATGTATAATCATTATGGGCATGCCTGCATATGACTCCATCTGTAAGGATGTACATATCCATCAATCACACAGGTTTTCAAATGCATAAAAATAAATATAAATAATTCAATTGAGTAACATAGAAGGGGGAGGTGATACACAAGTTAAAAATACACCTTTCTACCTTAATCAATGCATTTAAATTTCCTTAAATATTTACGAAAGCAAGGCATGATAAATACCAAATGTTATTCATCACTTATTTTTTACTTAATCATGAATTTAACATGGTAGAATCAAACTAAATTACTTTAAAATAAACCATTCAAGGTGCAGACAAGATCAACATCTTTTTTTTCCAAAGCAAAAATTGCATTTTTAGTACAAATGTAGAATTAAAACATAGGTGCACATAACGCAATAAAAATAGATTTACTAGAAAAATAACCACAAGGTAATGTATAATAGGTTTTATATAAAATACTTAGGATATTTAAAATATTATACCAACTAATGATCTACAAACTTAACTTTGTTGAGCATTGTTTCTATTGATGAGGCTAGACATTGATATTATCATTGATGTAAAAAGTTTGTTCATAAGGAATGAGGTCATTGAACAGTATTTGTGTTTGATTTCATCCTTTATAAGTTTGAAATTTTTTCAAAAACTTATAAGGCATGTAATTAAGGTATAAAAGCATCAAATATCAATGGTCAAGGTTAACAAGTGTTTGAACCCAGAAGGAGACTTGAGAAGGCTTGTGCATAAGATATCTAGTATTATGCATGAAGGAACATGGTGTCCAAATGAGATGGATGCATATAGGCATAATAGGATGTATGAGGATATTTTAACTTACATATGAGGCATTGGAACACTCATGAGTGTCTTAGAGTAAGCCTACTGGGGTAAGACCTACAGACCTATCATGCAACTAGACTAGTTCTAGACTCTACCTGACTTAATGAAGGGTCATGAGATGTTGTCAAGTTATATTAAGGATGAAAAGAAATGTTTGAGCATGTGAGAGGTTTATTAAGCATGTATATGAGGTATGTAGCATATTAAAAGTGCTTATAGGTTAGTTTCAAAGACCTAATATGACTTGTAGGTTAAAAGCCTTGAGAACAAAGAGAGAGATGGTGATTAGATGGGGTATCAAGATTAGTTTTTAAGATAAGAATGAAAAAGTGTTTTTAGAGTTATTTCATGTGTTTTTACCAAGTCTAAGGAAAATTTTTGCAAGAAAAGGCAAGAACACATGTTTCAAGGTCTCTTGTGTACACAGAATAAAGGATTCTCAACTTGAGAATAACTTTTAAGTACTCATTGGAATGTGTAACCTCTACATGATAAATTAATCCATTTATGGTAGATGGGAAAGGGTCCAGCTCAAATTTACAAGTATTTTTTTTGGAATAAGGGCCTAAGCTTTATGAATTATCATTAAGACTGTATGATGGTCTTAACCCTCTCTAAAACCCTAACAGTGACCTGATTTGGAAGATATTGATGGAAATGGATTAGAATGGATTGGATGACCTATTTTTATGATTTTATAATGTATTGGACTCTCCCAAGTACCTCTAGGTGGAATTTATTTTTCATGAGAGTAAGTGGACCCTATAAGAAAAGCCTTGTTTCTCAAAAATTTATTGTAGCAAGTAGAGTTAACCGAGTCAAAATTGATAAATGGATGGAGGTTAAAGCTTGAGAATTATATATTTATTACATGGTGGTTTATAAGTAGGTTATAGACCTTATATATTATAAACGATTCATGCAATTTGACCTATCGCTAAAAGGCATAGTAATACAAACAGTGAGAATGAGATTAGGGATATTTTGTCATAGATTAGGGATGGATATAAATACATGGGGTTATTTTTAAATACCTATAACACATGTAAATTTTGGATATAATATTTGGATATGATTTTATATAGGATAAATTTTCTCTCAAATTGACTTGTCTAACTCAGTGAGGCATGTGTATAATGAAGCCATGAGATTGGTCTGTAAGACTGATATTGATATCAGATATTATAATATATTTATTTTAAGTTATTATTAGGATTTTATAATATCATATAAATTAATTTTAATTCAATTAAAGTGACTATATAGGTAATATAAGTCATTATTTCCATGAATGTGTTTTGAAGCTTATTGACAGTTCTGAGTGGACTACTTTCAAACAAGGGTTTTATTAATTTTGCCTTGAGTTGTGAGGTCCAATGAAAATGGTGATGACTATAAGGTCATTATTATTCTATTTATATTATTTTTTTCCATTATTTTTTAACAATATTGTGTTTTTGGTTCAGTTGCTTAAGATAGACTTTCTCGGTATACACAGACCTAATTATGAATAGTGTTAATGGCATGGTTCAAGTGGTAGTTGGAGATAAAGGTGTCATGGAAAAAATATGAGATTGTTATGGGTATATTAAAGTTAAATATTATGTGTTACTACCATGTGAGAAGTATGAGAGTTTTTTAAGATGTTAAAAAAGTAATGTGTGCTAATGAAGGCCTAATTGAATTAGGTCTCCTTAAGGCCTAAAAAGGGGTTATGGTCCTATATGATATGACCAACCTATTTTAATGTTTGGTTAATGTTTTTTACATATCTTAAGTAAAATTTAATTTAAAAAATAATGGGTAAGTGTGTATGGCCAACCAAGAGGTGTATGAGTAAGAGCCTAGTACAAGAATAAGGCCTAATAGGCCTAATTATCTAGGTTGAGAATATATGTGTTAAAGAAAATGAGATAAAAATTTGAAGAGTTGAAGGAGTTATTTTATACCATTATGATAGTAAAAATAAACCATGATAAATATATGATAGGGTTACTAAAGATAATTATCAAGGTCATATGACCTAACCTAGTCAAGAAGAGCGCTATTTGAGCAAAGAAGGCTAGATACCAGTTTGAGAAGGATAGGTGTGTGTGAAGAGCTGAATATGGAGATAATCATATGTTGTATGAAAAAAATGTTTTAAATTTTATCAAAGGTGTGAGGTGGCTGAGTTGGTGCTAAGTCATCTAGGGGGTTGGTGCCTCCTTGCAAGTGGGTACTTGTTAAAGCCTAGTCAAGTTAGTGTTTGGATAGTTGGAGTTGGTACTCCAAGTGAAGTTGGTGCTTCAATAAATATTGATGTTTGAATTATAAGATAGTATTACATTTTCATCATCAATTATTTTTATTCCCCTTGAGTTTTTCCCACTCAAATAAGTTTTCTGTGTTATGTGTTTCTCTCATGCTCGTGGTTCTTATTATGTTTCTAGTTTACTATATTGTTTTGATAATTCATAAATGAAAAGGTAAAGAGTTTAAATGTTTTAAAGAATAATTCACCCCCCCCCCCCCCCCCCCCCCCCCCCCCCCCCCATCAGTCATTTTTATTCCAAAAATTGGTATCATATCCTAGTCCTTTAAGACAAGATTAACCACTTGAAAGGTGATCCAAAGAATCATAAGAATGCCTTGTGATCAACAAGAAGAAGACAACATGTATGATGAAGTCTACTATGACAATGAAGAAAGAGAAGCTAAATTAGACCGTAAAGCTGAGCTCATGAATACCCTTGATGATTTAAAACACCAAAAATAGATAATCAAGGATCTCAAGAGTTAGTTAGAAGAGGTTAACACAAGGTATAAGTCAAAGGAAGTTGAGTATGACCACTTGAAGATAGAGATAGATTAATTAAAGGTTGAGCATGAACAACTCAAAGACAATTTGAGAAAATTTGAGAGAGAGAATGAGAAGTCAGAATATGTCAAGATTACCAACCTAAAAATATCAATCAAGCAACCCAATGCTATAAAGGATAAGTCATCATGGAATCAGGGTAAGCATAAAAATGTTGCTTGTTACATCTGTCACAATACAGGACACATTACTAGATTTTTATCTAATAGAGTTAGAAGGTTCACAAGATTCAATAAGACATATGAAGATCCTAGAATTCATAAAAAGGACCAAACATTGGTATGGAATCCAAAACAAGCTAGGACAGATCATATTGAGCTCAAGAAGCAAGATGGACTATTTGTCAAGGAGGAACAAAAGACCAAAAAAGACTCTATGTTAGATCAAACTACCTTTCACATTCAATATGAAGGCATGACATGGTATATATATAGTGGTTGCTCAAGACACATGACATGAGATAGAAACAATTTAATCTCTTTGAAAAATAATGTTTTAGGAAGAATACAATTTAGAGACAACATAAATGACAATATAGTTGGCAAGGGTGTCCTAAGTTCAGATAATGGAAAGACCAAGACACAAAGTGTGTTGTATGTAGAAGGTTTGAAACATAAAATACTTACTGTGAGTCAAATTTGCAATCAAGGACACACATTAACCTTTCATGACAAAGGGTGTGAGATAAGGAGAGCTAAATTAAGAAGGATAATTACCAATTCTAAGAGGACTGAGAATTACCTATATGTTTTAAATGAGATCAAGAAGGAGAGATGTTTCATTAACAAGATAGATGAAAGTTGGCTATGGAACAGAAGGCTAGGTCACCTAAAATTTGATAATGTAGTTAGGATTATCACTAAAAAGTCTATGAAGAATGTGCCTAAGATAATCAAACCTACAATCATACTTTGCAAGGCATGCCAACATGGTAAGCAGACTAGAAGAAGCTTCAAGTTCAAAGAGTAATCTACTACAAGACCCTTAGAGTTAATCCAAACTAATATCTATGAGCCTAAAATAATTAAAAGCATTCAAGGAGATAGTTACTTCATGTTACTCATTGATGATTACATAAGAATGACTTGGGTTGCATTCTTGAAAGAGAAATCAAAATCTCTTAACAAGTTCAAGGCATTCAAGGCTCTTGTTGAGAATGAGAAGAGTGGGAAGATCAATTATTTAAGGTTTGATAGAGGAGGAGAGTTTTTGTTTAATGATTTTGATGAATTCTATGAGATTCATGGTATAAGGACATAATTCTCAGCAATAAGGACACCTCAACAAAATGGGGTAGTCAAAAGGAAGAATAGGATAATTCAAGAGACGGATAGAACTATTTTGAATGAGTCTATACTATCTGATGGATATTGGAGAGAGGAAATAAGCGCTATTGTTTACATTTTGAATAGGGGACAAATAAGAACTAATGGAAATAAGACTCTTTATAAATTATGGAAGGGCAGACCTGCACATGTATAACACTTTAGAGTGTTTAGGAGTAAATGTTTCATAAAAAGAGATGATGAATACTTGGGTAAGCTTGACTCTAGATTTGATGAAGGCATATTCTTAGGATACTCTTCAATGAGCTTAGCCTATATATTCAAAGAGACCACCCTAAATCTCAAATCATTGGCAATAAAAATTTAGGTATGCAAAATAAGAGAAGATTGGTAAGTAATCTAAATCAAGAGAATGATCTATTATCCAAGATTAGACCTAAAAGTCTTATCAAAACAAGCAAAGTCAAATTTTTGATAGGTGATATGTATGAGGAGATGAACTAAATAGAGAATAATGAGACTTGGGAATTAGTGCCTAGGTTTAAAAATAAGAATGTCATTAGCACAAAAAGGGTGTCCAGAAATAAGTTGAATGAAGATGGTGAAATCACTAAGAATAAGGATAGATATGTATGAAAGGGATATGGAAAATTTGAAGGGGTAGACTTTGAAGAAACCTTTGCACCAATAAAAATATTGGAGGCGATCAGATTGTTTCTAGATTATGCAGGATTAAAAGGACTCAAGGTATACTAGATGGATGTCAAATCTACCTTTTTGAATGGCAAATTGGAAGAATAAGTGTACATTGAGCAACCTAAAATGTTTTCACTATTATATGACAAAGACTATGTTTGAAAATTGAATAAATCTCTATATGGTCTAAATCAAGCTCTTAGCTTGGTATGCTAGGTTTGATAAGTATCTATTAGATCTAGGATTCAAAAGAGGAGTTACAGATAGTAATCTATACATCAAAATAAAAGATGACCATAAAATGATAGTAGTTATCTATGCTAATGACATTGTACTTTGTGTAAATAATGAGAACATGACAAAGGCTTTTATAGAGGTGATGAAGAAAGAGTTTAATATGTCCATGCTAGGAGAACTATCATTCTTTCTTGGGTTGAAAATAACTCAATCTAAAAAATTTATATTCATCTCACAAGCCAAAAACATAAGAGAGATATTGAAAAAGTTTTAGATGGAAGATTTCAAGTAGTTAGTACACCCATGATCACAAGATGTAATTTGAGAAAGGAAGATGAGTCGTCAAAGGTTAATTAGACGTCATATAGGTCAATGATTAGAAATTTGTTGTATACCACTTACTCTAGACCTAACATCATGCAAGTTATAGGTTTTGTGGGAAAGTTTCAAGTAGACCCAAAGGATAATCATCTACAAGTAGTCAAGAGGATATTCATGTATCTCAAGGGAACAATGGATATGGATTGTGGTATCCAAGAATCAAGGAGTTCAATTTTATAACCAATACACATGTAGATTGGGAAAGGAGTATAGATTATATGAAGAGTACCATTGGAGGAGCCTTATTCCTATGTGGGTGCCTTGTCTCATGGTTAAGAAAGAATCAACCATTAATAACTTTTTTGACTTTTAAGGTTGAGTAAATTACAAAAACTTCTTGTTGCACCCAGGTTCTATGGATGAGACAGACCCTAAAAGAATACAAGGTGGAGTATGATGGTCTTATCCCTATCTATTATGATAATACAAGTGATATAAGCATCTAAAATAACCCTACCATGCACTAAAAAACCAAACACATTCCCATTAGGTATCATTTTCTAAGAGAGCATGTAAGTGAGCAAAGTGTCAAAATTGAATATGTGTGTACATAGGATCAAATTGAAAACATCTTGACCAAACCACTTCCAAAGGCAACTTGTGAACACTTAAAGGAATTGGGTGTAATTACTACCCCTAACAATCATTTAAGAATCCAAGTACATAGGGGGAGATAATCATGCTCATTAGCTCCAAGAATAGGTGAGTTGTTCCAAGAAGGTCTGCATGGAGATAATGGGAGCACATTTGTACTATGTCTCATAAACTCATAAGTTCTATATGTCAAGTACTTTTTATTTCAAGAAGTGTGATTTAAGGAAATAAAGACATCACTTTGTCATTTATGTCAAAGGGGGAGAAAAAAATAATTGGGAGATAAGGATGATTAGTATGGTTTGCCATCAATGACAAAGGGGGAGATTGTTGACCATTATTTCTATTGATGAGGATTGGCATTGATATTGTCATTGATGTCAAAGGTTGTTCATGAGGAATGAGGTCTTTAAAAAATGTTTGTGTTTTATTATATCCCTAAGAATTTTTAAATTGTTTTAAAAACTTATAAGGCATGTAATCAAGGTATAGAAGTATCAAATATTAGTTATCAAGGTTGACAAGTGCTTGAACCCAGAAGGAGACTTGAGAAGGCTTATACATAGGATATTTAGTCTTATGCATGAAGGAGTATGGTGGCTAAATGATATGGATGAAAAAGGGCATAGGAGGATACATGATTCTATTTGAACATACGTATGAGGCATTGGAGCACTCATGAGTGTCCCAGAGTAAGCCTGTAGGGGTAAGACCTATAGACCTATCATACAATTAGACTAGTCCTAGACTTTGCTTGACCTAATGAGGGGTCATGAGATGATATCGAGATATATGAAGGATTAAAATCAATATTTGATCATGTGAGGTGTTTATTTATCATGTATATGAGGTATGAAGTACATGAAAAGTGCTTATAGGTCAGTTTCAAAGACCTAATGTGACTTACAGGTCGAAGGCCTTGAGACAAAGAGAGAGATGGTGATCAGATGGGATATCAGGACCAATTTCAAGAAAAGAATGAGAAATTAAGAGTTTTTAGAGCTATTCCATGTTATTTCATGTGTGTTGACCAAGTTTGAGATAAAAGGCAAGAAAATGGGTTTCAAGGTCTCCTGTGTACACAGAATAAAGGATTCTCAACCCAAGAAGAACTTTCAAGTACTCATTATCATGTGTAACCTTTGAATTTGAACCTAAGACATTCATGGTATATTGGAAAGTGTCCTATCTAAAATTTTCAAGCATTGGTTTTTTGAATAAGGGCATAATCTTTATGAATGATCATTAAGAATATAAGATAGTCTTAACCCTCTCTAAAACCCTAAAAGTGACTTGATATGAAATATATTGATGGAAATGGATTATATTACATAGTTTTATAATTTTATTATGTATTGGACTCTCCTAGGTACTTCCAAGTGGCATTGGTTTGTCATGAGAGTAAGTGGACCCTATAAGAAAAGCCTTGTTTCTCATAGATTTGTTATAGCAAGAAGAGTTGACAAAGTCAAAATTAATAAATGGATGGAGGTTGAAGATTTATACTTATATTTTAATTCCATGGTGGTTTATGATAAGGTTATAGACCTTATATTTTCTAAACTAATCATTTAGTTGACCTATCACAAAAAAGCCTAGTTATACAAATAATGAGAAAAACTAGGCAAAAGTGGGAATGGGATTAGGGATGTGTTGTCATAAATTAGGGATGGATAAAAATACATGGGATTGTTTTTAAATACCTATAACACATGAAAATTTTGGATATAATATTTAGAGATGATTGTATATAGCATAAAATTTCTCTCAAATTGACTTGTCTAACTCAGTGAGGCCTATAAATAGTGAAGCCATGAGATTGGTATATAGGACCAATATTGATATTATATATTGTAATATATTTATTTTACATTGTTTTTATGATGTTTTAGGATCATATAAATTCATTTAAAGTACATTAAAGTGATTTTATAGGTGTTCTAAGTCATTATCTCCATGACTGTGTTTTGAAGCTTATTGACAGTTCTGAGTGGACTACTTGCAGAAAAGGGTTTGAGTATTTTTGCCTTGATTTATGAGGTCCAATGCACATGGTTATAAATATTATATAATGATTATTATTTTTATATTATTTTTTCCATGATTATTTTAAAATATTGTGTTTTTGGTTCAGTTATTCAAGATAGACTTTTTGGGTATACACAAGCCTAATTATGAATAGTAATAATGGTGTGGTTCAAGTGGCAGTTGGAGATAAAAGGTGTCATGTACTGAATATGAATTTTTCCTTCCATATGGGAATTTTTAGAGTGTTCTAAGATGTTTAAAGAGTAACATGTACTAATGAAGGCCTAATCGAATTATGTATCCTTAAGGCCTAAAAAGGGGTTTTAGTCCTATATGCTATGATAAACCTATTTTAATTATTGTTTAATGTTTTTTGCATGTCCTAAGTCCCATTTAATTTTAAAAATATGTGGTTAAGTGTGTATGTCCGACCAAGAGGTGTATGAGCAAGAGCCTAGTATAAGAATAAGGCCTAATAGGCCTAATTATCTAGGTTGAGAATATATGTGTTGAAACAAATGAGATAGAACTTTGAAGAGATAAAGGAGGTATTTTAGACCATAAATATAGTATATAAAAACCATTATAAATATTTTACAAGGTTAATAAATATTATTATCAATGTCATATGACCTAACCTAGTCAAGAAGAGGGCTATTTGAGAGAAGGCTAGAGACCAGTTTGATAAGGATAGGTGTGTGTGAAGATATGAGTATGGATATAATCATATATTATATAATAAAAATAAGGTTATGAATGTTATCAAAGGTTTTATGTGGCTAAGTTGGTGTTAAGTCATCTAGGGGGTGGTGCCTCCTTGCAAGTGGGTGCTTGCTAAAGCCTAGTTAAGTTGGTTCTTGGCTAGTTAGGGTTGATGCTTCAAGTGAAGTTGGTGCTTCACTAAATATTGATGTTTGAATTATAGGATAGTAGTCCATATGTATCATCAATGGTTTTTATTCCCCTTGAGGGTTTCCCCCTCAAATAAGTGTTCTGTGTTATGTGCTTCTCTCATGCTTATGGTTCTTATTGTGTTGCTAGTTTACTAAATTGTTTTGATAGTTCATGAATGACAAGATAAAGAGTGTAAATGTTTTAAAAAATAATTTACCCCTCCTCACAGTCATTTTTATTCCAAAAAAATTTATTCCCTAGGATAAAAGGAAAGCCTCTATCATATGGAAATATCCATGATATGCCCTTTTTTTCTTTTTCTTCTTTTTCACCTCAATCCAACCTGTGGAGGAGTTCCCGTAACCACAATTTATATGTCTAAAAAAATAATGAACTATTGGTGGATCCTTATCAGATTTAGATTTAAATTTGTATATATACCTAATGTGGATGGTTCCCATCATATTCATTTCTTCCTCTGAACTCTCTGATGAATGATTTATATTAGCATTTTTTTTCTTTTTTTCCTACATTGGTATCTTTCTCTTCCTTTGTAGTATGTGATTATGATATGCTCTTGTGATTATGATATGCTCATAAGGTTTCCAACTGTATGGTTTGTAATTAAATCCCATTTTCCAATTTGAATGCCCTCTTTCTTGTGAGAAATATTCATTTAGATACCATGTTTGGTGATAAAAATGGCACCTAAATTTTGTATTTTCATATTCCAAGATTTGAATCCATATCAATTCACCATGTTTTAGAATTATGCTTTCTAGTAATCCTTTACTTATATCGATATCCACATAGATGCAAGCAAAGGTGAAAATACCTTGACATGTTCAATCATGATTAAATTTACAAATCTTCCCAAACCATTCTCAATGTCTATGAATACAATCTAATGCTAAAAAGGAAGAGGCATATTTAGAAGGTGAACCCAAACAAGCATTTTGGAAATGACCATAGTGTTAGGATTAAATTATATAAACCAAGGGGTAATAGAGAGTCCTACTCTTCCCCAAAACCATTATCCCTCTTCAAATATATTTTTTATAATCTACAGGGGTACAAAACCATACTACAAAGAAGCCTTTTGAGCACATAAGTATCTCAAACTATTTGGGCCAATGTGTATAAATCCACTGAGGCAATTATTTAAATTGAGGCCAAAATATATTAAATCAACATATAATTATGTCATATTTAAGAGAATCATACATTTCATTAACCTCAAGATGCCTTACCACCACATTTGGCACTTCATCCATTTTCTCAACAATGTATGGGCTTGTCTTGTTAGTAGGGAGCATTGAAATGGGATGCATCCTTGTAAGAAACCAAATTTGAATTAGATGGTCTTCTAGTACCACTACTCTTCCGTGTAAACACAATACTAAAAAAAGAGGAAATATTTATAAATGTTTTAAGTAATCATTTGTGTAGAGTCTTCCAATTCTTTACCCTCATAAGAAAGACACTATTTATCTAAAGGGATCCCCACTTTGTGTTAAATCTTGTGTTTGAGTATTAAAATAGTATCTAAAGATTTAATTGAGAGTGTAATGGTCTACCCGTCAATAGTTTTACCAAAATTTGAAATTTATTGATTCCACAAAAAATCAACTTAGAGGAGACCAGTTGGCCCTTGAGATCATCCTGATCTATTGTCAGACCATTCCTTGTAGAGGGGAAAATTTCTAACATTTTTTCAAACACTTTGTATGTTTCCTCTTTTTCCATCACGTCCCAAAGAGTACATGTTGATAGAAAAAGATTTGATAGTTGATTAATGGTCCACATACCTTCAATCTATTACAATGGATTATGGGCCCCCAAATCCCCTTTATGGTGCTCATTAAAATTAGTATATTGAGGTAGGAAGCCAAAAAACTCTCTGCAACATTTTATTAAATAATTTATACTAGTGCTATAAGTGAAAGGTGTTAATTTCATTGTATCCATCCTTATAAAAATGAGGGGCATCATGATCCCATCATGCCAAGGTCCCTTCCAAGATGGAAACCTTTTCAATGGTGTCAAAACCCACCACTTAAATCTCTACTCCATTAGCTACAACTTGTTTAAGGAACATTTCCTCTACTATAGTAGGTCTAGGCTTGACAACATGACTATAGTGAGGATATTTCAAGAATTTTTTTGACAAATAAAACTATGGCATAGTTGACTCCTACATGCTCTATATCAAAATACATAATGATATTTGTTTTGAGAATTACCTTTATAGGCTCCACTATGCTCAAAGTCTTCTACCAGTCCTCCATCATTTCCAGGCCCTACATTGCCATTTTCATATATAGTTCATCTGATCTCATTTCCCTCACCTCAATAGCTTCGAACATCCAAGGAATGAAAATTTTGGCATTGGGGAGTGGTAAATTGATTACATGGTTGTGTCTCCTTCATTCAAAATCCCCAAAATGGATTATCAAATATCATATTGATCAACATCATTTTCAAGAAGATAAAAAACTTTTTAAGTATTTCCAAAGGAATATATAAATACCTTTAAGTGCATTATATCATTTGAACCAATTAAATCATGCATTACCACATAGAATCCAAAAAATCCTCCTAATATGCATTTTTCAACATTTCCAAAAGAAAGAAAAAAAATATATAAAATGCAACTACCTTCTTCATCCATTTAATGCATGGATTTACCATAAGGATTCCATGTTGTTTAACTCCTTTATCTTATATTATTATTGTAGGTAGTAAAAGGATATATAGACCTATAAAAAGAGTTTAACCTTTTCCAATGCATCTACAAGTAAATGTTACATATCTCACTCATGCATCACATAAAAACCAAAATTTAAATAACATTAAACCACCATTACCATTTAAAAATACACGTAGAAAAAGAAGGATATAAACCCATTTACACCAATGATATTATCTTTCTCAAATGCATTTAAAATGAACATTCTTAATCCATTCCCAACAAAAAATTCCTCTCCATGATCTTATAATAAATCAAACCCATGAATTTAGAAGTCAACCTATAGTCACCTTTATTACCTCTAGTACAAGTGAGAAGAATGTAATCCATTTATGCAGAAATGATAAATCTAAACATTACTCAAAAGTAATAACCATCTCCAAAGTGTAATTATAAATTATAAAAACCTTAATACATACTTGGTTGGTACCATTACAAAGCCACAAAGACTATAGTATAAGCCAATATATATTATCAATAACAAATATCATGGTGAGGATGTTCCCATTTTCCAAAATGGACTAGATTATGTATTGTGGCTATAAACACTAATTATATTTTTAAAAATAACCTCTTATAATCATTCAAACATTACCTTTTATAATTCTTATTCCTCTATGGAATTTAAATGAATTTAATTGTAAACCATGTTTTTTACCTCTGCATTTCCCCTAGGGGTAAGAACTCAAAACAACCAAGGTGAGAATACATAAATACCAAGGGTCTGAATGACATATAATGTTCAAATGGTGTCACATTAAGTAACTCAATTATATTAAATCAAATAAAATAAATAATGTGATAGCCATTGGCTATATGCATTAATAAAATTTATCGATATTCAAAAAATACCATGGACATGTATATGATTCCAAGGATAAAACTTAAGTACAAAATTAATTAACTCAAACATAAAATTTTCTTAATAACATTCACACCATCTTATAATAGTTTCATGCTACATGCTACCCCAATTGGACTTGAAATGCTTCCATTCACGTGCACTATATACACCATCTACTAAAAATTATAGGCTACATGTTATCCAAATTAGACTCAAAAGGCATTAAATGCTCCCATCTACATGTACTTAAAATACATAGAATCATCAACAACATTTGTATGTTTTAATATCAAAATATGTTTTAAAAACTGAATTAAATTAAGACATAATACATAGAAGGTCATTCAAAAATTTCATAAACCATACATGAACTTCAGTTATTCTAAAACATAATGATTGTCATTATTATAGTAGTCCAATTAATAATAATGTTTCCCCTTTTGCCTCAAATGATAATAATTCAAGAATTTTTTTTGAATTCGATATCAAAACAATAAAATAAAAGTGATCAATAATCAAATAATAATAATGTTTCTCCCTTTGCCACAAATGATAATAATACAAGCAAATGTTCTGAATTCAATATCAAAACAAAAAAATAAAAGTTATCAAATCTATAGATATACAGTGATGCTAAAATTGATGTCTATGTTCTATGTATTTTATATGGAGTCCCTATAATTGTCTTAATGATGTATAAAAATGAAAAGGGTGGATTTTTATAGAAAAGAATTAAGGACTAATAAAAAAGAGGGTTTGTCAAAGGTTCACCAAAATGTATTTTTGCAATTTTGAAATCTCCATATCATTCTAGATACAATCGTTCGATATACCAACCATGCAAAAAAAAAAAAAAGACAAGTAATCAAGGTTAGGGACAAATAGATATGTATATGCTTAAGACATTTTCAAATCATGAATTTTACTTACTGACTTAAAAAACCCATAAAATTATTTGAGAAAATTCAAATATGATGCATATATTTATTACAATATTTCATAATTTTTAATGATCTATCTAAATTTTCACTTTACATTTCATATGATCATAAGACCATAAAATTTAATCCCTAAATAAAAATATTCTAACAATAATTTTTTTGGTAACCAAACACTTTATTTTTGGGAATATCCCTCACCTAGAAGATCTAAACCTATGGCACCAATAATTTTAAGAGTTTGATTGTCACAATATAACAATACCAAAGTATAATTTAAAGCACAATTACAAATATATTTGATAATTATGATGCTATTTTTATTTTAGAATAAGGATTGTCTTACATATTTATACCCTAATCAAATCCCTATATTTTTTTACTGGTTGTCAACAAAAAATAATAGGGATAACTTTCGGATGTCTTGAAGTCATCTCCCTTGGTTAAAAATGGAAAATGGAAAGTAAAATGGACCTAGGGACCAATGAAAAAAGAGGAAAATGAATATAATGAGGAATGAGTAAGAGGGGTGGGTGGAAAGTTTGGCTCCAACACCATCGTGAACTTGATCTTGGCTGCAACCCACCCAATTCTAAGAGAAATTCACCTTTGATCTTGCAATACTCCAAGACTACCATGTCATCTTTGAATTTATTGTAAAATTCAAGATGTTATAATAAGTTTTATTTAATTGATGAATTCAATCAAATTAATGAATATGTATATTTTTTGAAGTAGGGAAGATAAATCTAAATCTAACATATATAAGATATCAATCTATAAAATAGTATGGGACTATAGATAAGGGTGGTGTGCAAAGGAAGTTAAAATAGATCTGTTAAAGGAATCTAAATATCCAATCTCAAAAGAGATACAGGGTGGAGGACCTTACTAGATTCAAGGTGTCATTAGATATTGAAGCAAAAGTTACAATAAACTAGGGGTGATAAAAAAAATAACTATAAAAACTTAAATTATATTAGGTGCAGTAAGTAAGAGTTATGAGTAAGAATAATATACATTATAGTAATAAAACAACAAGTATGTATTATATTATCTAATACATGGAGCATACCATGACGACCCAAAACACCAACATTTTTTTAAACAATATAAATAAGACACAACTCAACAACCATAACGGTTCTTAAGGCTATAAGAAATAAAATGTTCTTTTGACTTTATTATTAGATAGGTTGAAGAAGGGGGAAGCATCTCAAAATCCAGTTAAAAATTTTATTCCTCAATTAAATTAGAGTTGTGGGAGAATCAAAATAAAATAAAATAAAATAAAGAAAAAACATTCAACAAATTCTAAAAGGTGAAGTGTACCTGAATATCCCTTAATTTAATTCCACATAAGAAGGTTTAGATTAATTTAATTCCACTTCTTGTGGAATAATTAATTAATTTTCACTTTCAAAAGTAAAGCAATATTCCAAATAATTAATTATTTTATTTTGAGGTAAATAAAATACAACAAAATTTTAATTAATCCAGCATGCTAATAAATAATTAAAACTCTTTTATATTGGATCAAGCTCACTGATAATTTACATGTGGAGCCTAACCAATAGTAAACTCACATTTTATTTCCATCGTAGGATTAATCTCACATCACCAAAGATTTAAGAAATCCTAAAAGAACTATAATTCATGGTTATTTATTTAATAATAATAATAATAATAATTATTATTATTATTATTATTATTATTATTATTATTATTATTATTATTATTATTATTATTATTATTATTATTATTATTATTATTATTATTAAAGCTAAAAAAAGACACACAACACTCAGTAAAATAATAATAACAAATTAAAAAATGATACCCTTATGGGTAATAACCTATGCAAAATAAAACACATAATAATAATAATAATAATAATAATAATAATAATAATAATAATAATAATAATAATAATAATAATAATAATAATAATAATTTCCTTTTGTAATACGTTTCATAAATATATAACTTATTTGGAATAGCATTTTTAATAGCAACTAGTTGTTATAGTAATAATTTCACAAGCTACATTTTACTTGCAATAGTAAATCAAAGGCTACAACAATAATGAGCTACTTCAAGATATTAAACAATCCTATGCCTCTTCCTCCCTTTTTTAGCATAAGAAACATGTGCACATAAGTGTTGTATTAAACTAGACAATCCTAAATAATATTAACTATCTTTATTCCTTGCATTATGCAATATTTCCTCCATAGGATTCTAGCAACTTATAAGAAAAGAAAGACTACTCACCTCCCAAAATTATGGCATCATAATGTCTCCACCCTAGTCAATGCCCAAGCCTAAGAGGTCATCTACACACACACACATAAGTACATGGCCAACCCAAGGAAACAAAAGACCCTATAGCTTCCTAAATATTGATGTATACACTTGCACTTCCCTCAGGACTGTGCTTGGGGAGATTATAAAAACAACCATCAACTTCAATAATTTATTTTTATTTTATAAAACTTCTTATAAAATATCCAATTAGAGGGGGAACCAAAAACCAACCCATACATGCCCTAAGTTCATCCCTCAACTAACTATTACAAAAGCAGCTAGCAAGCAGCCTACAAAGGCCCCAAGTTTTTGTTTCAACCATCTCTTAGAAAGGAAGCCAAAAGGCAACCTACACAGGCCCCAAGCTTCTCTTTCAACCAAACAAATTTCCTTCCCCAAGTAGATCCTAAGCTTTGAACACAATCACAACTAGAATTTTCCCTCACCTATGACCACAACCCACTTTCCATTTCATATGAAATAATAATACTCACACAAGACACACACATAAAATAACTACTTAAAAATAATAAAAAATGTTTCTGCACTTGAATTGTCCTTTGGCTCCTCTTCCAAGTTTCCAAATTTTCTTCCCTTCTTTAAAATTTTGCTACAGTCTAGAATTTTGGAGAAAAAAAGTAGATTTTTACTTATATGTGGAAGAAGGTTGTTGCCTTATTCTCCTATTCAAATGAGTACAAGTGTCCCATTTTGGGGTTGTAGTTCCTCCCCTTTTGGAGGTGCCTAAAAGGATGAAATCATAAATTTTTTAATTCCCAAAATTTTCCCTTGGACCACTAACCTACGGGACCCCTTTCTAGGCCAATAGAAAATTTTAGAAATAGATTTTAAGACTTTCAAATTTTAGCTTCCCAAAAAATCTGAAAATTGAAATGAAAGAGTTTAATCAATGTTTGGTCAAGGGATTAATTAACAAAATAATAATTTATGGGCACATTACTAGATAATTAAAAGGGCCTTGTGTGTCATTTAAACGTAAGGATATAAAATAATCAACTTTAGCACCATGGTAGATAACACACACATAGCCACTAGGGGGTACATACACATGTACAACTATCACTTAACATGGATTTGGATGGTGTGTGGTTTATTAATTATCCACCTCTTATCCTTCTCTTGCTTTCCCTTTCCATTAATTTTATGCACACACATTGCACATATCAAAGCATCATGGTAATGACAATAACCATATAATATATCACTAATAACAACATATTAAAGAATCAACATAAAAATCTTTTGTGATATCATCACAGGTGTTAGAGCTCACTCTAAGTAAAACTTATGCTCTATGCATAACTATAATTTATTTTTTTGATTTTTACAGTCTTTTCCCATGCAATAAGAAGTGGGATGAAGCTGCATCAAATATTAGTGCACATTATAATAATAACAAAATCATATGATCGTTAGTACCCCTAAGCCAATCAATCAATGATAATCAACAACCATGCACATTCACATTTGTAATTCATTTCCTATCATATATCATATAAGTGGCATGAAATGAATCATAACATGTAAATATAACATGATCATATCTAAATCAACATGCTAATCATAGAATATGTCAAATAATCGATCCATCATAAGCCCTATTCAATACAACATAACAAAAAATACATATAAAATGGATGCAAAACAAGGGAGGCCAAAGATGACACAAAACATACAACATCAAAATTATGGACATAAGTACAAAAAAAAAATGATTGTGGATACTTAACTTTAGTTAGTTTTTAGTGCATTAATCTTTCCCTTGGCTTGTATAACTTTGTGAGAGATGGTTGTAGGTAAATCAAGATAGATATGGGAAACCCTAAGTAGACTAAATTTATGAACTCTAAAGACTTGTTATACCTTGTTGGTGTAAATCCTATTTTTAAAATATCCAAGGATTTTTGCACTAACATGCCTTCATTAGTGTAAAATCCTTTTAAACATAAATTTTTTTTTTCTTAAGGTAGATTTGTGTGAGTGAGAAAAGTGAATGGATCATGTATTTTTTGAGAAATGATGAAGGGAATCCTATAAATATGGATCAAATATTGAAAATTCAAAACTCAATTTTAGCCAATGTCATCAACCCAATCGATGACATACAAATAAATCCAAAAAATTTACAATGTCATTGATCTAGCCAATGACATCAACCAAAATAAGGTGTGATATAAGAAGTCATTGACTGAGTTGATGATGTCAACTATGTGCATGCAAGTAAAAAAATGAGACTAAAATAAAGGTACAAAGACTGATAATGAAATATATATTGATATGATGGTGATATAAAAGTAATAGTAAGGAAAGGAACTCGTAACACATCTTTTTCAAAATGGTGCAAGCCATCCCATCTTGATCCCAATGTATGTGGAAACATATACTCACAAAATTTAACATCAGTACTAAATTTAAATCAAAATGATCTGCCAATAAAATTTAAATAATTATTTTCCTTGACCATCTTTATTACGTCAAAGTCTAGGTAGAATTTAATTCTTGTGATGTTTATTTTTGCATTGGACAATAGTCCTAATGATTGCTCTCTAGCTTTGTATACATAAAACATGTGGGGGTGGATTCAAGAGGGGACTCCCCATGGTCATCCAAGAATCCTATGTTAACACATTCACTACAATCATTATATCTATAACCACATCCTTAACATCATATCCATTCACAAAAAATATCCAACAAAATATCAAAATCATACTACGTAATTTTGGTTCTTAACAATTTTCAATTTATGTACATTTGGTGGTAGTAGAATCTAATCTAAGCTATTTGGCCACATGTTTATCTTGTGTGCATCCTGAATCTATTTAGTTATGACCTTAGCCTATGTCTCCCAAAGAATATATAAGACTGCTTATTAGACTTATCATTAAATTAATAGTTGAGAATTCATAGTATATTAAATTGGCATCACAAAATGGAAAATTTATGATATGATTTAGTGATGCCAAGACTTGTCATTATTTGGTAGGATCACTTAATTAGTGATAGTATTACTTAGGTCTTGCATTTGCACCAGTCCATACACCATAATGTTTTAGATTATGCACCATGCATAATTTAACATAATGTTTATGGACCTTAGTCTATAATTTGGAATGAATTATACTAGTGTTATTTTTATGCTCTTATTTTTCCAGCAACCCAGAACATTCCAATGTATTATGTTCTCTTTCACAATGGCCACATCTCAAGAAGATTGGACACCTTCTTCTATATCTCTCCACTTTACCATAATTATAATAGGGGATATATTCATGTCTACCACCATAACCTCATTGTCCCTTAGTAATTATTCCATGGAATCCACATCCACCATCTCATGCTTGAGGCACATAACATCCCATCAAGGTTAGTAATATGTTCTTTCCACATTTAACACTTAGATGTAGCATGCATAGTAGATTCATACACTTGCCACATATAGTTTACTATAAATCCCTTCATTTCCTGTAATAATGGAAAATAAAAGTTGTGACATTCATGGAAAATCTCACAATGAGGTATGGTTGGTGGTCATTGATAGGATATTGTCTTGTGTGTGCTTCCAAGTAAGGGGGTAGTCTAATAGTTTATACCCCTAATTCTAGTAGTCCCCACACAATAAACCATACATATTTTCTAGTTGTAAAGTGATCACAAGATTTTCTAAATTTGTAGCTACCTCCATCATATATGATTTTATATGAGACCAAATGCCTTATGAATCATGTTGGTAGCTTACTACCTCTAGTCTTAGCATGAACTCTGGGACTTCTTTATGTGTATCAAATGTTCATTTACCTATTTTATGTTCAAGGTGTTTGGTGAGACCCATAATAAACCATTCTTGGTGTAAGAATGGATCCAAGTTGTAGGATAACTTATCTAGATGGTATTTGACCCTATGATCATGGGACCATACCAACTCACTAGAAGACACTTGAATTTTTTTTCAAAATTATAATATTTTGATGCTCTAGCTTCAAATATTTGAATTCCTCTAAGAACAAACTCTTTTTCTAGTCAAATTATTACACATTTATTAGGACCCCTTCATCATAACTCTTTTAGTGAATATTATAACTATTTTAGTATATATTAGGTATTATTAATAAAATCTTATATGCATATGTTTTTCAAGTCATCTCATTTTATACTTGTAATTATCCCATATGTATAGGAAGTAACAGTTGTCTTGAGTAAATTAGTTTAAATAGAGAGTTTGTGTAAGAGGAAGGATCATCAATTTAATATTTTATATGGATTTGTGCTTAAAGGAGGTTGCCCCTTGAAGAGGACTATAAAAAATTGTAGTGTGATTTTATTATTTAAATCTACTTTTAATTTTGTGCATATTTGTTATATTATTTTTGCTAAATTAATATATGTGCAATTAAGTTCCTAACATTTAGTATCAGAGCATATTCTAGGGCTATGTTCCACAAAAAATTTGATATATTAGGACTTTCTATGACTATCCACCATATGCTCTCACTAAATCACTTAGGGTCTTGGTGAATAGAAAGTGGTAACACAAGTGTTGACACTAAACTTCTTACCAAAATTTTATCCATATTTTCCCCTACAAGTAGTTTTTTAAGGTTAGAAATTATATTCTAATAGTTTCAAAACTCATAAAATGTTGTCATTATTGGCCACACTAAATCATTTTTATTACTTAAGTGAGGGGTGTCCCCCCAATACCCAAGCATAAAAAAACATTGTATATAAATTTTAGCTTTCATGTATCTTTCAGTATATAATAAGCACCCAGGGTATTTATTTCCTTTAGTCATTTGTATTTTAATGTAGGAGCATCATACCATAGGGCATGATGGGGAAGCTTTTTCTCATTCAAATTTAAAATTTAATTTTGTTTAGTTTGTAAATGTTAATTAGGAGTGATTTCTCAAAGGATTAAAGTTATATGTCAATGTTTATCTTCATGGTTCCTTCGAGCTTAAAATAAAATTAGGTATAATATCTGGATAATTAATTATTCCAAGCAAAAAGGGGTAAGTATCTAATATTAAAGAAAAATATTTTATTTCGCATGGTGGGGGCATGCTTAGAAAAATTTGAAGTGTTGGAGATATTTGTTAATAAAAAATATATATTTTGTGGAAGTATGTTATTTATATAAGTTATAGGTGTGATTACGAAAAGTGAAAAGAATGTCATCGAGTGCAGAAACCATATAATAATTTCTTTATTTTTATTGAATTATTATTTTATCACCCCACTTTATTTAATTTAATAAATTATATATTTATTGCATATCCTTGGAGAACTAGACTTGAGGGCACTTATCTCTCTCTGATGTATTTATAGATCGACTAGTCTACCAATAAAGTATGGCGTATTGTTAAATTACATGGAATATAGGTTTTATTTATTTGCTAAAGTATAGATATTATTTTAATCTATTTGCATGCAAATTATGCCACCGTCTAAGGTGAGTCAATCTTGCTGTTGAATATTTTGAGGATCATCAATTGAAATAGAGGCGTCCAAGTATTTTTTAGAATTCATAGAATAAATAAAGAAAGAAAATAATAATATATAATATACATTATATTTTATTGTTATTGAGAACTATCAAAGGAAATTTTTGCTCTAATTATTTCAATTCCCAAGAACCCTAGTATGGTGATCAAATAATTTGCTTCTATAGTTTAAGATGCCATTGGTGTATAGCGTTTTGATTTGGAGGTGGATCGACAAATCAAGAGAGTCTTTTAGTCTCAATTTATGTATAACTAAAACTTAGATGTGTGTTGAAGGATTTTTCAAAGAAGTTTGCAATTATTATATGAAGTGCATCATTATTTTTCTATTCATCATAAAATCACATAACTAAAATGATTTTGAATAAAGATATATATATTTTGTGAGTATATGGTAATGTGGAAGTAAATCAATCTACCATTCTCTTCAAACCTAAAATTTTAAATCGATTTGTTCCACTTCCTTAGATGTGGTGTATTCCTTTAATTTGGATATATTGGTGTTGCTACTATCTATAATCTCTTAAGAGATTCAATAATAAATTGATTTGGATCGATCCATAATCATATTTTGGGTTATAGCTTATATCTATCACAAAGGCAATTTGAATTTTTTACTTGTAATACTATATTAGATGAGAAAATAAAATATTTCGGCATGGTATTAATTTTAATGAGGTGTTAAATCTTAGTGGATCGATTATAACTATGAAATATTTGCTTTGTGAATTAAGAAAATAAAGAGTATCAATTTTGAGACTTATTGATTTCATGAATAAGTTGGATTTGATTTGAATTCATAATAGGGTTTGATTGAATAATTTATTATCTTGAGTGCACCAATCCTAGTATCAGAGCAACAGGGTCTATTAAAAAAATATTAAATATCCTAAAGTAAAATTATAAAGATGGCAATGAGATCACGAGGTAGAGGAAGGAGGCAACTAGGTCAAGCTAGACACATAGTAGTAATGGAAGAGATAAGGAACCTGAGGACCATATTACAGGGTTTATAATTAGCCTAGAAAAGATAAAGAAGAGACAACAGAGGAAAGGATGATTAAATTAATTATAAATTTTGGTGCAAGGTCTAAATTAGAGGTTTTAATGTATGAAAACAACCTCAATCCTAAAGATCTCATTGATTGGGTAAGTGCATTAGATAAATATTTTGATTATAAGAATGTTGTTGATGAAAAGAAGGTTAGGTTTGTTGTGCCCATATTGAAGGGTCATGCATCCCTTTGGTAGGATGGAATGTAAGAGGAAAGAAGAAGAAAGGGCAAGCCCAAAATTAAATTCTAGGATAGAATGGTGGCAAATTTCAAAGGTAAATTCATTCCAAAGGATTATCAGGTTGAATTGTTTAGGAAATTGCAAAATTTAAAGTAGAAAGAAAAATCATTAAAGGACTACACTGAAGATTTTTATAAGATAACAATCAGAGTAGGGCATATTGAAGAAGATGTAGAAAAGGTGGTCAGGTGTCTCAATGGATTGAGATACAACATATAGGATGAGATTATTTTGTTAGCACCTAGATCAATGGAGGAGGCCTATCAACTTGCTCTGAAGGATGAAGAGAAGGTGTCAAGGAAGCATATCTAGTATGCAAGGGGAAAAGGACAATCTAGTGAACAGTCAAGAGGAAGAAAATAGTTACAAATGCATAATGAAGAAAATAACTTATAAATATAAGATTAGTTGCAAGAGGAGGTGGTCAAAAATTTAGAGGTAAGAGGCCATTAATAGAAGTAGAGGATTTCTTGGTAGATGTTTTAGATGTGGTAAATTTGGGCATAGGTCTTATGAATGTCTAGAGTATGCATTTAGTAGCTAGGGAAATATTCATATTGCTCAAGATGCTCAGGATGAAGAAGATATTGCATTTACTATGTATGAAGATGATCTTAAAATTAGAGGATCCTTACTTATGAAAAGGATTCTAATCAAGCCAAACAAGGAAGTTACAGAAGAACCTCCTAAGAGGAAGGCATTATTTAGGACAACTTGCAAAGCTAAAGGTAAAGTTTGTAAAGTTATCATTGATAGTGGTAGTATGGATAACCTTGTTTCTAGTGAGATTATTGATAAATTAGGATCAAAAAGAGTTGCACATCCTAATCCTTATAAGGTTTCATGGTTGCAAAGAGGCCCTCACATTTTGGTCACAAAACAATGTGAAGTAGAATTTTAGGTGGGGAACTACAAAGATCAGGTGATGTGTGATGTAAAGCCTATGGATGTTTGTCATTTACTCCTAGGAAGACCATGGCAATATGAAAAGAATGCCATGCATGATGGAAAGAAAAATACTTACAGTTTTGAGTAAGGAAGGGTAAGACATACACTCTTACCATTAAAACATGAACATACAAGTGAGAAAGAGTATTTCAAGGTGTTGATCACAGTGCATAAGGAGTTGTTACATCAAGATGAGGAAGAAAAAGTAAGTGATGAACTTGTTGATCAAACCAAGGTAAGCTTTACAGTCCATGAAGGATTAGATTTGGTTCCAAAATCATAAATTTTTCCAAGTAAGGTTATTAATGAATTATTTTCATATTTGTCTAATAGTTTATCTTGTATAATAAATGTAAAATACTTTGAGGAGTTTATTGAGAAGGTTAGCTTCTTGAAGAATTTTTTTATGGAAGGCAATGTGATTATAAATTTTATAGAGGAATAGGAAACAGAGAAATGAAAGTTATCTTCAAAGAAAACAAAGAATATTTTAGATTTGATGATAGTAAAGGGTTGATGGTTATCCAGGAAAATGAGAATAGAGAGAAGGAAAAACAACAAGGAGTGCATATTGATGCACTAAATGGAAAGATAATATTTGTAGAGGAACCACATGGACTTTAAATTCCAAAATAAAAAGAAGAGTTTGTTTTATTTAACATGTTTGTGTCATGTGCAGGTGTATTCAAAGATAATGACAATATTGAGAAGATGATAAAAGAAAGCCATAATTTCAATAAAATCCACTTTCAATCCATTGAAGGTGAAATAGATTTGTTGTCAACACATGGACCATGGGATCTAGGAGGACACATGATGGTTTGGTGTAGAACAAAGAGCATTGAAGAAGTACCATAACATTGAAGCATGAGCAGGAGCTCATGAAATTTTTTGAGGTGGGTAGTTTGATATAGGAGCATCATACCATAGGCCATGATGGGGAAGCTTTTTCTCCTTAAAATTTAAAATTTAATTTTGTTTAGTTTGTATATGTTAATTAGGAGTGATTTCTAGAAGGATTGAAGTTATATGTCAATGCTTATCTTCACAGTTCCTTCGAGCTAAAAATAAAAGTGGTTATAACAACAAGATAATTAATTATTTCAGGAAAAAAGGGGTAAGTAGCTAGTATTAAAGAAAAATATTTTATTTCACACGGTAGAGGCATGCTTAGAATTTTTTTGAGTGTTGGAGATATTTTTTAATAAAAAATATATATTCCATGGAAGAATGTTATTTGTATAAGTTGCAGGTGTGATTATATAAAGTGAAACGAATGTCGTTGAGTGCAGCAGCCAGATAAGAATTTATTTATTTTTCTTGAATTATTGTTTTACCATCCCACTTTATTTAATTTAATAAATTATATATTTATTTCATCTCCTTGGAGAACTAGACCTGAGGGTACTTATCTCTCTCTATTGTATTTATGGATCGACTAGTCTACCAGTAAAGTATGGCATATTGTTAAATTGAATGGAATAGTGGTGCTATTTATTTTCTACAGTATGGATATTATTTTATTTTATCTGCATGCAAATTATGCCACAGTCTAAGGTGAGTCGATCTTTCTATTGAATATTATGAGGATCATCAATTGAAATAGAGGCATCCCAATATTTGTCAGAATTTGTAGAATAAATTAAAAAAGAATATAATAATATATAATATATATTATATTATGTTATTATTGAGAACTATCAAAGGAAAGCTATGCTCTAATTATTTCAATGCCCAAGAACCCTGGTATGGTGATCAAACAATTTGATTTTGTAGTTTAAGATGTCATTAGTGTATAGTGTTTTGATTTGGAGGTGGATCGACAAATCGAGAGAGTCTTTTAGTCTCAATTTATGTGCAGATAAAACTCATATGTGTGCTGAAGGATTTTTCAAAGAAGTTTACAATTATTATATGAAGTGCATCATTATTTTATTGTTCATCATAAAATTGTAGAACTAAAATGATATATATATATATATATATATATATATCATTTTAGTTCTACATATATAATGAGTATTTGGTAATGTGAAAGTAAATCAATCTACCATTCTCTTAAAACCTGAAATTTCAAATTGATTTGTTCCACTTCCTTGGATGTGGTGTATTACTTTAATTTGGATAGATTGGTGTTGTTGATGTCTATAATCTCTTAAGAGATTAAATAATAAATTGATTTGGATCAATCCATAATCATATTTTGGGTTATAAATTATATCTACCATAAGGGTGATTTGAATTTGTTACTTATAATAGTATATTGGATGAGAAAAGAAAAGATTTTAGCATGGTAATGATTTGAATGAGATTTTAAATCTTAGCGGATCAATTGTACCTACTATGAAATATTTTATTTATGAATTGAACAAAAATAAATCATATCAGTTTTGGGACTTATTGATTTCATGAATACATTGGATTTGATTGAATAATTTATTATCTTGAGTGCACCATATTTTATGATGCACTAGTAAGTGGTTAGCCTTGAGAATTCACTCACATTGTACATTGAATATGGGATAATTGGCTATGGGATGGTTCAATACTCCATAGTTATTGATATAAAATGTTAGATTGTAATTGTTTACTAATGTGATAAGTATATTTACGAGCTCATAGACCATACATACCTTATAGTAACCTTCCCTATCATAACCCTAGCACTCTTGAAGTTACACATCTAAAGTATTTATTTTTGGACATATAGTAGACACAACAACCATAAAGTTTAAAACTATTTTTGCATTTTTTAAAAACAATAAAAACTAGAAAGGGTCATAATGTTCCTAAACTATTACCTAGACATAGTAAACCTATCAATCATCACCCTTGATTAATAAAATTAAAAAAAGTCTATCATTTTTTTCAAACTTGAGGCACCTAGAGTCATCTCATCAATCCAATCCTTTTGGTATATAAATTGTTATCACCAAAATTTAAACCCTTGGAAGATTGTTAAAGCCTTTCAAATTCGGGGTAACATGGAGACAATCCTAGGATGTGGGTGACCTTTAGGTGGATTTAATCTCTAGGTTATAGGGCTAGTTTCCCTTGATGTATCACTTAGGCTCATTCACTAATCTATCAAATTATTTGGAAAAGAGAGATAAACCTACTCTAATGGAGGTGATGCACAAAACTAATCAACCACTACCAACTAGTTTTATGTGCACATTAACCCTAAGACTAACCTAAACAAACACTACTCCAAATTTATCTCTCTACATCAACACTTCATGTGAAGGTTGTGATAAATGTTTGGGCTAGGAGGACTAAACAAGAGGTCATAAAATGAAATTAATGAGTAGACAACTCACTTAACCTTTCACACTTCACTTGGACACACCACATGACCTGCAAAGAATCTTTCAAATTACATGTGAGTGTTAGAAAAGGATAACATGCCAAAGAAAGCTGAGAAAAATACTTGATAAGATAAACTAGTCATATACACACACTAAAACTAGTTAAAGGAAGAGATCAAACTAGAAGTTTATCATTGATAAAAGGCATAAAAATGGGTAGGTATTCACCATAACTAGGTAGAGGATACATAACAAGCCAAACAAGGTTGCTTAAATAGAGAAATGAGAGTAGAGGAGAGAGAGGCATAGAAATGAGCCATAACATGTGTCAAATGAGAGTTAAAATCAAGAATAATGTTGAATACCAGTTTCATCAGGTCTCCAAAGACATGTTTCTCTCTTAAAGATGCTTCTTCTTCCAACTGGCATAGGAGTTTTATTCCTTTGCTTGATACCTTTTGCTTCTTCTTCAAACCGCCCTTCTCTTAGCTTGTGAGGTGACAAGTGACACTCTTTATCATCAATTCATATTTATTTGTCTCTTTATATAATATTTAACACTTTCACTTGTTTAGGAAACTCATAAAACTAACATTGTAATGATGATTACACCTCTTAGGTGTCTTAAAGCCTAATTTGTCTTACTACTCCTATCTTGCCCAAATGGCTCAAATATTCATGGATGTAATTATTCTCCATGGATGGAATATATCAATCATAAAATACTTGAAACAAATAATTTGGACCCACTAAACACTCACCAAGACATCATCTTACACTCAAAGCTCTCACTAGCCCTTAATTCCGTGTAGCCTTGAAAACAAGTAAATCTCCTTGTGTAAGACAATGTACAAATGTTATTGGAAAAATAATCATGAATTTTAGTACCTAGTATGGTATTCATCTCCATGGCAAATTTAATGACTTGAAACCAAGTGGAAGTGTCCTTTTATACTTATTTCTTTCTCCAATTAGGTCTTAATTAGGCCTCTAGGCCTAGAAATTGAGTTTTTACTCCATATAATATCCACACATGTGAAACCTTTAGTAAGTGTTTGATTCAAATTAATAAACATATATCCATTCTCCATGCCAAATTTTGGCTTCTGAGACCTTATGTAGATAGGTAAACCATAAAATGGTAAAAAAATTAGCCTTTTACAAGCCTTTTTCACACTGCCTTGAAGAATCAGACTTGTTTGAACATTTATAGAATGAAATGTATACATTTTTTGACTTAAATAGATATAATACACCTCAATCCATGCTATCCAATTATTTTCATCTACCCATGAGGTCAAATACCCTATTTTGAGCCCAAAATCTCATAAAAACATAGAATTTAATAAGCTCATACAATTGCAAGTACATGAAAGTGTCATGGTGATACTCTTATTAGAGTAAGCAATGATTAAAATTGGTTTAAAGGTCAATTAATTTTATCTCAAGCACTTGGGAAGCCAATATCTCTTAATTGGTCATCACTAGTCTTCTTGACAGCCAAAAATGTGCTTATCATCTTAACGATGATTCATAAAAATTAGAACCTTAACTAATCAAAAAATTCTAAAAATACAAAGTGGACAAGGCACCCTAACATCCCCTAGGATATTTGGCTCCCTTAAAACTTTTATATATTGTTCCAAGCTTGAGAAGGTACCTCTTGGGATAGAAAGAATGCATTTGGTGAGGTCAAGAGAGAGATTGACTTTGAAATGGCATCTTAGAGTCTAGATTTAGCTCTAAACACTTAAATGAGTTATTTAACATACACCATGACATGTTCCAATGGTTTTATTACCATTTTCCTTCATTAGACCTCCTAAAACCTTCATTATTTCATTTTAGGGTTTATAAACATTCTAATGAAAATGACCCTAATGACTGTGTTTGGTCCTTTTTCACTAACTTCTCCTAAGTTTGAATATTTTTGAGGTATTTATCCAATTTATATACCTTTTATTCCCATTTATCCTTCAAATCCAACTCATACTAGTATAAATCATCAGTCTTTCATGGACAGGCTTGAACATTCCATTAGGCATGTCGATATTCGTGGGAGTCTAATGCTTTATTAAGATTGAGAATGGCTTAAATTGATGGTTTTTCATTTATTTAAAATGATAAAAACTCACTATTAGACTCCAAATTTTGAAATCTAAGGCTCTATGTAGCTTCCAAAATTGAAAGTCTTCTTGAGTTCATACACATACCTGTTTAGGCTTTATGAGCCTAATTAAACTCTTTCTCTCTTTTCAATTCCAATTGTCTCAAAATCCAATGAGTCTTTTATATTTCTCTTAGTATGATTTCAAGGAAGAGATAACACTTAGTCTTGTATTTCATATGTCTTAAGACCTATTGTTTGTTCATCCTTGTTCATTCTGCCTATAGGAGCACTATATGGTTGTAGGCATAGGATGGGCCCTCTACTTCCCTTTTATTGGCATTGGAAAAGTATCAATACCCCATGAATGTGTTATTTAAATATTCAAACCTTTTAAACACCTCTATCTTTCCATTCATACACAAAAAATAAAGTTTTTTACTAAATTCCACTCATAGGCCTGTGTGTGTAGGGTTGGCTCTTTGACTATAAGTATGCAGTAGATGCTTGAGATTTCTATTTTGGAGGTATAAATTTATACCAATAATTGAATATTTAAATGAATTTTTTATAGTATTGATAGTTTATTGGTCTTATTTTGAACCTATGCAACTTTATATCATTTTCAACCTCTCAATCATACATCTTCTTTCTCATGTTTGTTTAAGACATGGTTGTAGGTGATTAAGAAGTTAATGTGTTTTTAGGTTATTTTCAAATAAAAAACCATCATCAATATCATATATTTATTCTAACCTCTTCATCTTACATGTATATTTTTATATGTTCTTCATGTTATCTCAAAGTCTCAAATTGCTCAATTCTTACCATTCTATCTGTAAGTGATCATTTAGGTGTCTTGAGCACTAGGTTTTGAAGACACACTTCTCCATTAGTCATAATTTTTTTCCAAATGTAGAGACTATATATTTCCATCATAATTTAGGTCTTCAAAATTAACTCTTAGTGCACATTTCAACACATTTTTAATAAAATAAAGACCTATAGGTTTGTATTTTTCATGTTTTAATCCTTCAATGGTGCTTACTTTGATCTCTTCCACCCAAGATAATTTATCCATTATTTAATTTCATTCTTTATGAGTTTATTATCCTCATATCACTTTGACAAGGCAAGATTAAACCTTATCAACTCACCTTATGCAGGCAACCTATACACAATCCAATAACCAAGGCCATTACATGTTACTTGGAGAAAGTGGTATTGGAGTGAATAATGGAGACATTAATGGACCTGTAATTACATTTAAAAGAGTAAAAACATGGTGATATACCTCCATTCCATTCCTTCAACTATTTAAAACATTGAAACAAATAAGATACCATGACATCTAACTTGCAAATTATGTAAAAGAAGAGTTTTCTTATCCTCTTGAGCTCACACATGCCAAGTGTGGCTTGGAAAATCATGTGATATGTCTTAATAGACCATATACATCCTATATAATTTATCCAATGCTTCCAACTAGTCAAGACTATCATTTCTAAGAGAAAAATGAGCCTGTGGGGTTTATACATAGTTTTAGACTACCCTAGAGTCTTAGCAATTATTCATAAATCAGGTGTCACCAATATGAAAAATATTTATATGAATTTTAATATAATTATTACCCCATCATTTTTATAAAAAAATTAGGTCTCAATTCCCACCAAACTATATGGAATGAGCACTTGAAATTGGCCTTTGTGACCTTGTCAAGGGAGTGATGGAGATTTTAATGAAAATTTTAGAATCCTAAGGAATATACCTATACTCCAAAAATTAATTTGATTTTTTAAATATTAATATAAACATATAAAAAAATTTCACCTAAAAGTGAGTCTTATTGGTTCATAAAGTGCTTAAAACTACCTTCTTCAAAGCAAAATTGACCTGTTCTGACATGTAGACTATCACCCTAACTTTATATTTATAGTATTACATTTAAAATTCATTTTAAATCTTTTAAAATTTAAATTTTATGTATATTTCATCTTGAACATCTTTGGAAGTGGCTTTAAAACCCTTTAAAAGCATTTCAAGTGCAAAGAAAGCTAGTGTGTATTGGATGATCTCATTGAGAGAAAATATATCAATCCAAGACTTATAATATTTCAAATGAATTATTCACCATTTTATTTAATTCTCCATGAAATAATACTACCTTTAAAAGTCTTAATATGGCCACAATGGAAACCTAGGTTTCTCTAAAAACCTTAAAAATTGCTAAACTACCTTAATCTCTCCAAACAAGATTAACAAGCTTTAAACCAAGTGACAAAGTGAAAGGATTTACTTTATAGAACATATACCATCTTGACACATCATAACATACCCATAGGACCCACTACACTAACTTTGAAGGCATTATGAATCTTGGTAAAGACACTATATTAAATAATGCTAACAAGACATTTTAAAAGACCATTTAAGACCTCACAAGGTATGTAAAGGACTATGAAAAAGGTATGCAAGCATGAAAAGCAAGTTTTTTTAATAGGGGTTGACCTTTTAAACTAGGGGGTAAAAAATGTCAATAATAACTCTAGTAACACTTTTTTTTAAACCTTGGAAACCCCCACATATGGTGGTACTAACCTAACCAAAGGACATAACCTTCTAACATAAATTCATGCCATATAAGATGACATCTAATCCAAACTCTCTAGTATCAATACCCAATAGACAAATATTATTGAGACTCTCCATGAAATAAATATTCGTAATCCACAGACTAGTTTGATAAAAGAAAATCTAAACACAACTCCATTTATAAGAGAATTCCACATAGTCCTGAATTGAATTTTCTTAAATTTCATGGTAAAGATCCTCCCAGTTGGATCTATATGGTAGATAAATAATTTATTTTGTGTGACATCCCATTATATGACATTGTAACTATATTATCATTCAAATTTTAGCAATAAGTTATCCAATGGATCCAATGCTATGAAAAATATAATGGTATTCTACCATGGTAAAAAAAATTGAAGTTTTATTAGTTTGTTAAGGCCCAAGTATATATGAAGATGTGAATGTTTGGGTCTATAAATAGATAAAATGCATCTAACTATACAAGCCTATGTTATCTAGATAAATCCATGACTACAACACTATATAGTGAGTGTGGATCTATCACATGTAATTTCTTCTGTGTGATAGTACCTATGTTGCATCTACATTTTCGATGTATTCCTATAGGTTTGGATGCCTGTGAATCTACACAAATGTCTCTATTTTCCTTCTCCTTTATTTAAACCCTATTTGTTCATTGTAAGACAAATTTGAATTGGGATAATGGGAGAAAGGGATGAATTAAGCTAACCTTAGCCACCCCAATGTGACTAAACATTGTATGTATATGTAATAATCCAAGAAGGAAATCAAGAAACATGTATTTATTCCACCTAGTTGAGTGTGTGCAATCATGTGTAATATTAATATGTTGTGAAATCCTACATATGAATTTAAACACTTGATATCTTGTGACTTTATTTTGAAAATAGTGATTAATAATTAGGTCAAGGATTCAGCCTTTGAGGGATTTCAAATTTAGAAGCTTTTGGTAATATTATCTCAATGTGCATTTAGGAGAATAAATATCCAGACCCCCACAAATTATTAGACTTGATGTGTTTATATAGGGAAATATTTTGGGTAATTTACTTTAACTGACTTCCAAAACCTATGGGTTGACCCTTATGGACATTTCAAATTTTGAAAACTAGTTGTTAAAGGGTGTAAGGATAAGTCTGCTCTAAATGGACAAGTCCATCGTGGTGGGCTTGTTTACAAAGTGTAGACCTATTCTAAAAAATTAGGAACAATTGGCCTAAGGCTAGGAGACAATCTAAGAATGATATAAAGAAGTTTGATCTAAATACTTGGAAATTTCTATAAAGCAGTAATGACATTTTAAGGGTCAAGTCCATATATTTGTAAATGGCTAGAAAAATGGTGAATAAGATTCATGCATATGAGAAGAATTATGTGGGTTAATATTTGGTCAAATTGCACATTTTATATTGCCTAATACTAAATATAAGTGTCTAAATTTCCCCCCTTTTTATTTTAGTAAATAGAATTTGCTAGATCAAAAGGATAAAAGTTTACTGGGGTGTTTACAACACACTTTGTATTTCGAATGAAAGCTCCAATTTGTGTATGTCACTCAAATAAAAATTTGAAATGAAAAACGTATAATTTTTCCTTACAATTTAAAAATAAAAAGTAACAACATTAAATATGTGTGAAAATAAAATATAAAAATGAAAGAATACACACGTGCATATGTGAACCAAATTTGTTTTCTAAAATGTAATGAAATGTAGGGTTATCATGCCCCATGAATATGTTTGAGTAGTACTTGATTAAGAACATGGATTGAGTTGATTATGCCCCAACCCTCATTTCAAACAAATAAGTATCAAGAATTTATGGTATGCATAACTTCATCCCCACACAATTCCATTAATCTGAGTAAATGGAATCCACTAAGGGGTTTGATAAATCTGAGTAATGCTTTAGTAAATTCTGAGAGTCTTAGTATAGAATTATGAATCATATATTGATAATGGATATATGATTCTATATGTATAGTTCCTAAGTATAATTAGTTTATAAAATAAATGTGAGTAATATTAAATAAAGAATGACATAAGTTCTCATTCGATTAGGTGATCTAAATAATATGAGTTACATTACATGTGCCAATATATCATGATATCTACAAAAAATATGAAAATATGTCATGCATATGCCCTTACTATAATAAAATGTGTAAACTAAATCTATGGTTTTTGTGACATATCATAAAAATATATGAAATATATCATAATCTTGTGAAAATTTGTGACTTATTCTATGCATATGCCCCTAATATGATTAAAATCTATCACAATCTAAGAAAATTTTGAAATATATATGTAAAGTTGTATCATTATAAACTAATATCTATCCAAAAATATAAATGTTATGTACCTATGAAGGTTTAGTCTCTAAGACAATCTAGTATGTATGCCCCCATTTTTTCGTGAGGATTGAAGTTTGTAAATTACTTATCTCAAAATATAGTAATTAAAATCATCATGTTGTATATAAAATATGTAATGTAAGTATAGTCATATAATAACATGCAGAGAATATGTTATCATAATAATAGTATAACATCTAAGTATGTATGAGATATGTATCATAAGCATACAAGTTTCATGCCAAGACAAATATATCATTAACAACATAGTGAATAGTCAACATAGTAATGAGTATCCATAACTAAGTAATAACTAAACATATAAAGTGTAGGATATGAATCATGGTATTACAAAAAATAATTAACGTGTGTGATGTATGACATGGTACCAACAAGCTGAAAATGTAACCTAAATTTATCCATGCATAGCAAACAAAATATAAGAGTCACACATAATGAATAATCACATGTCACACAAGGCCAAGGGACACACTGTATAAATAATTTAATGCCACACATGCAAAAGGACAATGAAATTTCCCACACACCATTGGAAAATTTAATGTCACACATGGAAAAGATAAATTCATGTCCCAAAGAAGTAGATTCAAACAAGCAACAAGTAACAATATAAATCATGTATAAAATAAGAAAGGCTAATATACATAATCCATGTATGCCATTATCACATATATCAAGTACAATATCTAGTATAGTAACAATGTCAATAGTATGAGTCAGGATAATCATGTATAATCAATTTAAAGTATCTTAATATGATCAATATAAATAATCATATAAAGATATAACCTATGTAAAATATAAATATGCCCCCAATGAACATTCCCCCAATATAAGAAGGTAGTCATGGGTCTAGGGAAGTCTTGCATCTGTGTGTCTATGTCATATGAAACTTGTATGTCATGCATATGTCCTAGTTTTATATTTTTTGAGTACACACACACACACAAAGTATCTTAATATGATCAATGTAAATAATCATATAAAGATAGAACCTATGTAAAATACAAATATGCCCCCAATGAACATTTCCCCAATATAAGAAGGTAGTCATGGGTTTAGAGAAGTCTTGCATCTGTGTGTCCATGTCATATGAAACCTGTATGTCATGAATATGTCCTAGTTTTTTATTTTTTGAGTACACACACACACACACACATGCATGACATATGTGTGTGTGTGTGTACTCAAAAAATAAAAAACTAGGACATATGCATGACATACAGATTTCATATGACATGGACACACAGATGCAAGACTTCTCTAAACCCATGACTACCTTATTATATTGGGGGAATGTTCATTGGGGGCATATTTGTATTTTACATAGGTTCTATCTTTATATGATTATTTACATTGATCATATTAAGATAATTTGTGTGTGTGTGTACTCAAAAAATATAAAATTAGGACATATGCACGACATACAAGTTTCATATGACATAGACACACAGATAGAACCTATGTAAAATACAAATATGTCCCCAATGAACATTCCCCCAATATAAGAAGGTAGTCATGGGTTTAGAGAAGTCTTGCATCTGTGTGTCCATGTCATATGAAACCTGTATGTCATGCATATGTCCTAGTTTTTTATTTTTTGAGTACACACACACACACGTGTGTGTGTGTGTGTGTGTGTGTGTGTGTGTGTGTGTGTGTGTGTGTGTGTGTGTGTGTGTGTGTGTGTGTGTGTGTGTGTGTACTCAAAAAATAAAAAACTAGGACATATGCATGAACACACACACACACACACACACACACACACACACACACACACACACACACACACACACACACACGTGTGTGTGTACTCAAAAAATAAAAAACTAGGACATATGCATGACATACAGGTTTCATATGACATGGACACACAGATGCAAGACTTCTCTAAACCCATGACTACCTTCTTATATTGGGGGAATGTTCATTGGGGGCATATTTGCACATGTGTGTGTGTGTGTACTCAAAAAATAAAAAACTAGGACATATGCATGACATACAGGTTTCATATGGCATGGACACATAGATGCAAGACTTCTCTAAACCCATGACTACCTTCTTATATTGGGGGAATGTTCATTAGGGGCATATTTGTATTTTACATAGGTTCTATCTTTATATGATTATTTACATTGATCATATTAAGATAATTTGTGTGTGTGTACTCAAAAAATATAAAACTAGGACATATCCTCTGTGTGTCCATGTCATATGAAACCTGTATGTCATGCATATGTCCTAGTTTTTTATTTTTTGAGTACACACACACACACATTTGTGTCTGTGTGTGTGTGTGTGTGTTATAACTTATAATATTTTTAGGACAATGTACTCATAAACCAATTATATAAGTCATAATCAAATGGGTCTATGCCCCTCTATGTATCATTTTATTTTGTACTTTTTTTATGATTGTAAAAATTCATTACCTTTTTCCCCAACGATTAACTTGTATTATTTTTTCATTTTTTTAAAGGTTCTTCATTGTCATTATCATTTTTATTATCAATTAGAATATGAAGTATATGTCCTTTGTATAAGAAGGTAATATTCCCTTCTTGTTTATCTACTATAACATGCATTCACCAATTATTGATTGTCTATTATTTTTACATTTTTATTTAAAAGTTGTTTGTTGTCATTATCATTATTACTATAAGTTAGAATATGAATTGTATGTACTTTGTATAATAAGGTAATATTCCATTCTTGTTTTTAGTATTGGTAAAGGTGAGTTTTTTTTAAATGGGGACCCTACCCATCATAAAATAATGATAATAAGGTCTAAAACCTAGATAAAATCAATCTAAGAACAAAAGGAGAACAAAAGAACTAACAAAAAAATAGGAGAAAAATAGCAGCAAAGCAATAGACTAATTTTTAGGATTCATCCAGTGTTTATATTCCTTAGCCCATTTCTAAGTGAGATGATCTAGCAAAGAAATACCAATAGAAGTAAGCTTGAGCATATCCATACTAGCAATGCCCTTCAATTTGACATCCTTGGAATGAGATGAAACATTTTCATCTTTGGATTTTTCTAGGGAGTTTAGAGTATCCATAATTTTTAGACTTTTTAGCATAGTGAATTTGTTGTAGTCGATTAGGCCTCTTAGATTCTCATTGAGGGAGGCATTTTGATTTTCTAGATTGTAGATCCTTTCCTTAATTTGTTAAAATTTAGAACTAATTTCAATAAGATCATTCTTGGTACAGTATATACCATAATTAAGACTTAATTTGTTTAGTTCATTTTTGAACCTTTTTTGGTCCTTTACACACCAATATAGGATGTATTTATGCAGGTCTATTTCAAATTTGACCTTGCTCAACCTTGAAAGTTGCTTTTTTACAACATCAATCAGTTTGATATCTTCCAAGGTAGAGGTAGAGGGGTGGGAGTGTAGGAATTAGGGGTGTGATAATGGGGGAGATTATGAAAAGGATAGGGGGAGGAGGGAGGGGAGAGGCCAAGGGAGAAGGAGGGAGGGAGATGGGAATAGGGGAAAACTAGAAAATAAAATTAGACAATTTCCTCTTTTTTATCCATTGTTTCCCCAATGTAAGTCTTAAGTGATTGGTGGGGTGTATAACCCATATACATGTATCAATAATTATTGGTCCATAATAAATTAGAATATTAATGTGCTTTATTGATCCTAATCAAAACATAATGTTTTATAATTATTTAGTGTTATGTCTAATATATTGTAGGAATGTTACACTACATTTGCTAAGGTATTCATTTTCATCAATTTGAATTGACTTCTTTAGGCCCCCTTAATGTCGAGTGTAATAGTAGATGTTTGTGGTGGTGAATAATTTAATGATTTTTGTTTTATATCTTTGTGATGATGTATATTATAATCTAGGGTAGTAGCTCTCCTTGATTGTCAGTAATTTTGACATTTGTTTAAATGAATGTATGCACAACAATATACGAATCTAAATATGAATTGATAGCAAAATATATTCATACATAACACATAACACTAGATGTAGGTGGAAAAACCTCACATAGAGGTAAAAAAACCCAAAGTAATTATTTATTTATTTGAGAAACCAAATTGACCCAATAAAAATATATTTTCTTTCGTCATTTTTTCTCACAATCTCTTCACATGACCAATTATTTAAACAAGCTTTTGAATACTCGTAAGCTTTTTTGTATTGAAATGCATCAAGTTTTATCTGGTTAATGATTTTACCATGTAAAATAATTTATAAGTGGAGTGAATCATTGTAACCAATGGATTCAACTCCCTCGATTCACAATGGTAAGTTTTATAATTATTTATTTTATTATTTATTAACATGAGTATTAACTCATGTAATTTAGATAATAAAAATATTATTATTTTACCAATTTAATTTAATATATTAATGAAATTTATACCACTTAATCATTAATTGTTCTAACATTGATCCACCTAATGTTTATGGGGATTCATGCTATTACCATATTTATACAAAAAAAATATACTTTGTAAACCATCTATAATGAGTTTAGGGTGCATGTAACATTTTAAGGATTTAAAAATTTTCATCATGTCAATTTAACATTTTGACACAAAATGAATTATAATCTATAAACTATTTATAGTAAGTTTAGGCTAGCATGATCATGAGACTAAATCTTACAGTTTTTTAATGAATAATCAACTAAATATTTTAGAACTTTTATAACATAAGGACCTCCATTCCAAGATATATTTTTAAGTATTGAATACACTATAAACTCACATATGATGAAATTCACAAAAAAAATATAAAAAGTGAATTTTTACAATGATTATATGATTTGAGAATAAGTATATATAAGAAAAAATAAACACATAGCCATTAAGAAGTGATATTGTCATGCACACTCCCCCTCATTGTACAAAACTTAAAAAACTTGGTAACAATAAGTGGGGTTTTTAAGAGATCTACCACTTATTCATTTGTAAGATAAAATTAGATATCAATATCACCATTCAAGACTTTCTCTAAGATAAATTTCACATGAACTTAAATATGCTTAGTTTATTGGTGTTGTACTAGATTTTTTGCTAGAGCTATACAACATTTATTATCACAAAGAAGGGTGGTATTGTGAGAAATATTCAAATAAAGTTATTATAATAACCGTTCTATCCACATGGATTTTTTTATCAACTTTCGTAACATTTATATACTCTGCTTGTGTAAAAGAGATAGAAACAATAGGTCAATTTATGATGATCCAAGTGATAGCATCTACATCAAATTTAAACACATATCTAGAAGTAGATTTAAAATCTATAATATCACTAGCATGATCAAAATCACAATAACCATATAAATTAGCATTATGAATTAAAAAATAATATAAAATAAAATTTATAGTTCCTTTGATATATCGAATATCTGTTTTACTAATTTTCAATGATTGAAATATGGACCTGCATGAATATAGAAGCAACATATATAAAAAATGAAATATATGACTTAGTAATGGTTAGATAAATCAAATTACTAACTTTTTGTCTATATAGAGTGGGGTTGGCTTCCTCAGAAATAGGTTATAGATCAATCTTAACTTCATATTCAATAGAGGTAGTTGTAGGCTTACAATCAAACATATTAAATTTAACAAGAAGGTTATGTGCATACTGAGATTGAAATACAATAGTTAAATTTTTAACCTAAAATACAACCATTCCTAGAAAGTGATGAAGAATTCATAGATCAATCATTTTAAAATATTGATTTAGTTTTTTTATTTATTTAAGAATTAAACTAATTTGATCACCAGTAATAAGAAGATCATCAACATATAATACAATTAAGATAAAATGACTATTTTCAACTTCTAAAAAGAGATCATTATCAAAATAATAGTTAGAGAAACCTATTTTTTAAAAATAAATAATGATTTTAGAATAACAAGTTTGAAGATCTTGTTTTAAACTATAAAGAAATTTATTTAACTTATAAACATAATGTTATTTGTTAGGTTTAGTGAAATCTTTAAGTTGGGTCATGTAGATTTGTTATTCTTGATCACCATTTAGGAAGGCATTTTTTATATCCATTTGGTATATAATCCAATCATTTTGAGCTACAAGGGTAATGAGCAATATAACAATACTCGATTTTTCTATAAAATCAAAAGTTTCAACATAGTCAATCCTGAGTTTTTGAATAAAATTATGAGTAACTAATCTAGCTTTGAATTTATCAATTTTACCAATTGAATTATATTTAATTATTTAAATCCACCTATAAACAATAATATATTTTTTAAGTGAAAGTGGGACAAGATCTCAAGTTTAGTTTTTAATTAAAAATTTATATTTAACTTGAATAATAACTTTACATCTATCATCTTGAATAGCTTCTTCAAAATATTGATATTTACATTCATATAGAGTCATTAAAACATAATAGGTATTTTGACTCTTAGTTAGTTTATTAATATTATCAAGATTAAATCACTGAATTAGGGATTCAACCCATTTAGGTCTTTTATTTTGAACACAAAATGGAGAAGATTCCTTAGATTCTAATATATTCAAAATTGGGTCAACTTACTTTAGGGTATTTGTTTTTTCATAAAGAGTAATAAAAGAATCAGATTCATCAAAAGAAGCATTTTGAGGGGGTTCCATAGAAGTCTCACAAAAATATTTCTCAAAGGATTTGAAAATTCCTATTCTCAATGATTTTTCATTTATATGAATCATAAACTCTTAATCCTTTAATTTTTGATCCATAACCTTTAAAAATACAATACTAAGAGGTAAAAACAAGATCAATAATTTTTTAATTAGGAATAAAGATGCAAGCAAGACTATCAAATGTCCTAAGGTGAACAACACTTGATTTATTATTTGAAAACATTTACAAGGGTGTAAAGAGATTCAAGACTTTAGTAGAAATTATATTTAGAATGTGAATATCAATATTTATGGCTTCGTATTTACAAAAAATAGTATTGTTCCAACCATTTCAAGGATAGTTCAATTTTTTCCTTTCAAAACTTCTATTTTGTTGTGTAGAACAGGGAAGTGTTAACTCTATTTATATATCAAAATTTATATTAAATAAATTGAATTATTTACTAAGTTATTCATCATAATTATCAGTTCTTAATATTTTAATATAAAAGTTAGAAGAATTTTCAACTAAAGCTTTAAATTCTTTAAATTTAGAAAACACTTCAGATTTATTTTTAATATAATAAGACTAGATCATTCTAGTGTAATCATCAATCAAAGTAATAACATATAAAGAACCATTAATAGAAGTAACTTATAAAAGTCCTTTAATATCAATATAAAAAAGCTCTAAAGAATGAGAGGAGTTAGCATCATGATTTTTTTGAAAGAGTTTAGTGTGTTGCTTACCATGTAAGCACCCTCACAAGTTTCATGATGAAAATAAATATCAAGAAGACCAATCGTAAGATCATGATGGAACATATCATATAAACTTATAAAATTATCATGACCTAATATTTCATGTTATAACTAAGATTTATTTTTACTTTGATATGAAAGACAACATGTAAAATAAATAGAAAACATATATAAATGATTATATTGAATTCCTTCAGTAATTAGAGAACTAAATTGATTATTAATAGACCTTTTATTTTTAAACAGAAGTACTATAAAATTATTATTTTTAATCTTAGAATAAGATAACATATTTTTTCTTAAGTTTAGGAACATAGAAAATATCATTTATGATTACATTTATAAATTTAATTTTTCCTTGTTTAGTATCTTCTAGAAATAAATTTTACTTTAAAAAATAATTTCAAATATATATTTATTGTTAGGTAAAATATTTGATAAAAATTTCATGTGATGTGATGCGCCACTATCTAAAATTTATTCATTATTGTTAGAATTAAATAAAGTAGCATACAATACAATAGTGTTAGAGTTTTGTTCCTAGTTACTGTTTTGATTATTCTATTGATTCTAATTAGAATCTTTCTTTCTTTTATTATTTTTAGAGGTTTTGTTATTATACATGTTCTTAATTTTGTAACAATATTCCCTTTTATGTCTAAATTTAACACACATATTGTAATTTCTATTAAATTTGACTTTATGATTTTTATTACAATATTTATTACTCCCATTTTTGCCATTGGTAGGTTTATGTTTAATTTTTTGGTTTCCATTACTTTTAGTAACACTATTAAGTGCAAGAAGTGTCTGAATGTAATTCTCTTTAGAATCAAAATTTAACATCACTCATTATTTTTGAATAAGAAGAGTCAAAAGGGTAGTGAGGTTAGGGATGTCTAGTTCAATTTAATATTTAGAATTATAAATATAAATAAAATTATAAATTTTTTCATGAATATTTAATTTAATAATAAATTACACAAGCTTATATTAAAAAGATTACAATTACATCTATCCAACTGAGATTTAATATTTTTGATTTTGTAATAAAATAAACTATTTTTCATCATCTTTCATGGGAGAAGTGAGCAATTAAGTATAAGTTTAATGGTTTTTGAGAGACGAGTGCCCTCATATATAGATTCAAGGAGTTTTCAAGCATCGTTGGGTGACCCTTAATTTTTGATATGGAGTATAAATTCATCGTTTACACTTTCAAAATTATTGACATGGCTTCTTATGATTTTTGTTGAAATACATTGGTAAGTTGACTTATGACATATCTCCATAATATGATCTTTTAGACTTGATAACAATGTTCCATAGTTTTTGAGCCATAAATTTAGATTTAATATGTATTGTATAAATGTTATATTTTGAACCATTTAACATTTGTGACTTATCTAGCATAAAAATCTAGAGAAGCCATAACTTTTATTCAAAGTTTGACACTCACTAGTTTGTGTTTTATACTAAAATAACACTAAAACATTTAGAAAATATTATTTTTAATGTGATTTTATATTTTATTATGTAATAAAACAAATATTTTAGAGTACAAAAATAATAATTATTTAATTATATGCAAAAAATTTGAGAAAATAGTAAAAATAATTATAATATAGTAAGAGTCACAATTGTCATAAAATAAACAATGTAAAAACTATTTTCAATATAGTTGTTGTAAAAAATAAGATATGAAGAAATTTTAAACTATAAAATGGGCTCTTCCAATGTTTCCAAAATGTGTAAAAACCTAGATATCATCTAGCCACATGACCACCTTTGCACAAAAGAGTAACTAGATAAAGTTTGCAAGAAGAGTTGCTAGAGTTGAAAGTGTCGAAAGTGGATGTTTACAAGGTATATATAAAATAAAACTTAATTTTTGATTAATTATTTGTTTAAAAAATAGTTTGACCACAAAACACATTTGATTAAAGAGGTAAGTTTGGTGGGGTTTTAAACTCTTGACCTCATTTTTTTAAGTGTCTCACAAAATTACAACAACCAACTCCACTACAACACTACTTGAAACTATATATACATAATATTTTATTTAAAACATATTTTTCAATATTATTTAAATTTCAATATTTTATTCAAATTTTTGATGTGCATGTAAAAACATTATATATTTTTTACTTTTGGGGTTAAAAATCTAATAGAAAGTGGGGTCCAAACTCTTTGCCTGTAATTTTTGAATTAATAAAAATAATAATTTAATAAATATTTTTTGAAAACCATTACACTAAGCATGGAGTGAATTATTTTATAGTAATGACGTAGACAGAATAGCATGGCATAATAAGGAATCTTTAAAGAGGCTAACACAGTCCCTTAAACCTTCATACAACCCTCCAAAATGAATCATGAAGCATCCAAACATGTAATCTAATTTTATTACCTAAAAACCTAAATTTTTATTTGTTTTGTATCTTGTACAACTATACAATGATGCCACATGTGGATGTAAAATTCTTAGAGAATATTCTGATCTCTCACAGGCTCTATAAGAGATCTTAGCAGGCCAAACAATGATGTTTAACATATTTAAAAACTAGAAATAGGTAGTAGAAGTTTAAAACTATTTTTTTATCCTTCTCAAGCACTACAAGGTCATACTATCACACCTTAGATTGAATTTTATTGCATAATTGTGCTTTTTTAGTGTTATTTGATGCTTGAATTGAATAATATGCAAGTTTGGACTCGTCAAAAGCAAATAAAAGTTAGAGATTAGAATTCTATCAGATGGGATGCCATTTTTGAATATAGATGCCATACAAAGCTGAGTTTGAATTAAAATAATACTTGCACAAGCCAAAAAAATCCAACAACGGGTCTTACCAATCAATTACATATCACAATAGCTTTGAAACCATGTTAAAATAAATGTATGCACAATGATATAAGATCTAGATATGAATTGATAACAAAAAACATTTACACATAACATAAATAACATTGAATGTAGGTGGGAAAACATCACATGGAGTTAAAAATATCAGATTAATTGTTCATTTATTTAAGAAACCAAATTTACTCAATATAGTCATCTTTCCTCTCCTCACTTCTTCTCATAGTCTCTTCATAGAACTGATTGTTAGAACAAACTTTTAAATGATTGTAATCTTTTATGTATTGAAATGCATAGGTTTTTATCTGGTTAATGATTTTATCACATATGATCATTTATAAGTGAAGTGAACTATTTTAACCAAAGGATTCGATATCCCACTCAATTTATAATGGCAAATTTTATAATTATTTATTTTATTATTTATTAACACGAGTATTAACTCATGTAAATTAAATAATAAAATATATTATTATTTTACAGATGTATTTCAATGTATTAATGGAATTTATACCATTTAATCATTAGTTGTTCCTCCAAAAATTCCTTCATATTTGAAAATTTTAATCATTTGTGCTAAGATTAACAAAGCATCTATGTGATGCCATGTTATTTTGTGATAATTATAGAATAAATTTCCTTCCTAAGTGATCCATCTACTAACTCTATGTCTAATTAAGGGTAGAGTAATAAAATACCTATCTAGCAACATATTTATTATAATACTCAGTGTATCATGTGCAATATTAAATTCTAATCTAATATATGGTCATGGATTTGTGGATTCTATATTATTTACTGAGTATGTCAAAAATGTTAAATGTGAATACATTGTGCATTGTGAAATATTTTTGTGCCTATTGATCTCTACTAATAGTGGATCTTGTAAATAATTACATTAGTGGAGAACTTAATGTTGACATATGTTATTGTGAACTTATGTTACAAAAAAAATTCTTACTATCATTTTTAGGCATACCTAAAAGAGGTGTCTTCTCTTTATTTAGCTTAGTCTCATTTACTAGCTTTGAATCATCATGGTACTCCCTAGACCAATAAGTGTGAACAAATTATCAGATAAGTACCCATTTGAATCAATAAGATCAAAATTTAACTTGTGCAAGTGATCATAATTCATAATGGTATCATAGTCATCACTACCATAATAATCTATAACTTTTCTATCTTTATTTTCAAAATTTACCACCAATGGAAGATTTGGAATTATCTCTTGTTGTGTGACATTAACTTGTGATTATTGTTGTGTGTTGAACTTATTTGTTATGAGTGGATCCTTATCATTAACTTTACTTGATTTAATTTCATATATGTGTAACTATCATAGTGGTATCATCTATGATGGAGATATAATAGTAGGCTAAGAAGTATTTTATTGTGGATTGCATTTGCTATTATGGTAATCCATCTTATAGTATTTAAATGGTTGATGATCTAGTTGGGCGTGTATATAGGTGTCCTTCATGTATAAATTATATATCGATGTGTATATATGGGATAGCTTCAATTACATATATACATGGTCTACTAAGAATTATATTATAATGAAAGTGGTTAAACATCAAATGAAACATTGTGGGTAAAGTCTTAGGTCCCGCTGTGATATCTAAAATGATGGAGCCTAATCTTGATGAGGTAAATCATTAAATACTTCAATTTTCTTATATGAATTTTGAATAGAGTATAGATTGACACCTAATGTTTTCAAAAATGTATTTTTTATATATTCAATCATGATCCATAATCTATCAAAACTCTCTTATTCCCTTATTTAAGATTTTTATTTGAATGAATAACTAAAAATATTGATGTATAGTGTGTTAAATTATCAAGTCATATTTTTCAAAATATATCATGTCTTCCATTATTTTGAATGTATTAACATTGGATACAAAGTAAATAGATTCTATGTCATTAGGTAAAACTGTATCACATAAAGATACATATAATATGTCTTGATAGATGGATGAACTCTTAAGTAATTCTATCAAATAAATCCTAGCTAAGGTATTTATGATTTGATCAATAATATGATAAACCTTAGTTATAGTGGTTGACATTATGGGTGGTGGTTAGGGATGAGGATAAATATTTTGGTTATCTTCTTCATGTAACACATTATGAGGCACCCTTCCCCATCTAGTTGTCGTAACATGGATTGTGTGACTCAATATAATCATACAGTTGATAATGGGATCAAAATGGTAGTTTTTGTAACCATGAGGTCTACGGGGAGGGATGAAAGGATTCATTCATGCCCTTTGACATCTAGTGGTGACTAGAGGGATTTGAAATTTGGTATTTAAACAATATAAATTCTACTAGGATAGTAAAATAGTCTTCCTCATTAATTTCAGCCTTAGCTACATTATATTTGATTTTTGGCATTACATGATTATGAAAAAATTTGTAGATTAAAAGTAAATAACATATAATTATGACTATAATGGATTGAATTAGAAATTAAACACTACGCTTATCCATTATAGCCATGTGTAATGAAAGGAAATTAAAAATCAATCCTAAAATTAAAATTGGAATATTTAAATCTGAAACCTTAGGAAACCCTAAAGAAACAAGGTTTTGGTATGCTCACTACAAATAATAGATTCACTACTATGTTTTATTTATTTTTGGATTAATGTGACCCTACTAGGATAGACGTGTTGAATAAATAATATTGTTAAATTTACAATAATTACATAAATTTTAGTGTAACTCGTTAAATATAGTAACTTACTATTTCTATAAATCACTAAAAATAAATGTACTTAACTTGTTTCAAATTAATTTAGGTCTATAATAAAGGCACAGTTGTCTAAAATTGACCAAAATAAGCTAATGAATGATTGAGTCTATAAATAGAGAGTATGTGTCTAACTTGACAATTCCATGCTATTTAGATAGGTAATGTAGGAGCATCTAGGGCCTCATGAAATATTACATCAACCAAAAATATGAATAGGATGGATAGATCAATAATTAGGATTATAGAGCTTTGTTGTAAAAATATTTCCAACATTTTTGGATCAATTATGTAGGTTTGCAGTAATCTTTGGATCCTTAGACCAGTACAAGACTTAAAACATGTGGTGCATTTATTCTTTATTGCATTTAAACTACATAGATTGTGGTAACTTGAAAATTAGTAGAAAGCATGGAAATGACCTAAGGAACACATCTAACAATTCATATCTTCTCATGTTTTTTATGGATTTACGTGAAAATTTTAAAAAATGTCAGGGAATCCAAGAACAACACACCTTGTTCTAATCCCACTTGTTAGGATCTTGCTCCTCAAAAAGATCACAATATGATTACCAAATACAAGCAATTAAACATGCAGAAATATACCAGAAGCACAAGTAACTAGAATTCACCAATAGCACAGAATATGAGAGACAATACACTATCTTGTATTAACATTTGTACAGAAAAGAATACAATAAAGAGCCACCACACTCTTCCACCTTACAGAGGCTTCCCACACCTCAAGTGTACAGTAATTCTTCTTCAAAACACTCTCCTACCAAAAACGGTCCCAACACACAACTCACACATAGAATTGGTGTTCACCTCTCCAACCAGTTAGTAATAACCCTGCCAGTACCCAAGCACTCTAAAGTACTTCAAGTAGATCTCCTATGAACCTGCAACCTGTAATTCAACAGACCATACTTACACATGTAGATCTCCTATGAGCTTGCAACAACCTACAACTCAATGATCTTACAATGGAAGGATCTTCCTTTCCTTCCTTTCTAGCCCATTAGTGGAACTAGGAGAAACACACACTTTGTTCTCTTCACTAGCACACTTTACAATACATGCCAATGGGTCTATAAATAGATCCCATATTTGAACAATAACTTAGACTCTTTGTTTGCTAATAATAGACACGTAGCTCAAGACTCAAAATAGCCTTTACATGCAAACACTCCATTCACTTAACTAACTATTTGTGTAATGAGCAGTTCTGGAACACACAGGCGACCGACATCGGTCCCTGCTTGCCTGGTGCTGACCGATGTCGGTTGACTTCCTATCGACGTTGGTTGCCTTCTGCTTCATCTTGACCGACGTCGGTCATACTGCCGACGTCAGTGCTTTTGGATCTTTAGCAACCTCCTATTTTTGTCTGCATAGTTGAAGCTTTTAGCTCCATAACCTAACAATCTCCCACTTGGAGATAAATAGCTACAACTGTACCTATACCTATACCTATATATCATCTAGTTTGTTCTCTTGGATCTGTATCCCTCTTCAAGATCACTCTTGAAGACCAACCACCACACACCCTGTGGTGCAACACTTGTCATCCAAATCACCTGCCACATCCACATCTACAAATCCATGTAGAAAATAACTTGACCCTGCATAGCATGTGCACCTACTGCTGGTCCCTGTAAGAATCCACTAAACTGCCCTCTAATGCTTCTTTCCCAGATTGGCTCCAAATTGTGACAACTCCCACTGCTTGGGAAAACTCAGGTCTAGTACATACCATGCACTTAACCTCATTATGTGAATCAAGACAATGTTTTGTTCTGTGAACTGTCCAACCGTCAGCGTGTTAACCGGTCTCACACAATCATCCTGAAACAAAGTAAACCTGTGACCTTCCATGTCTCTAAAACACACTCATGCCAAAGAATCTTGCTGCTCCTAGATTCCTCATGACACACCTCTGAACTAGCTTTACCTTTAGTTCAGCAACTCCCTGTATATGTAACCCTGCAACAAGCACATCATACAGTAATAGGATAATGTAGCTAATATTATCCAACCTGGTAAAGAGAAACACAATGATCAAACCTCCATTGCACTGTAGCTTACTCAAGACCATATACCCTAGCCTTCTGTCTCACATGTCCATTTCTGCTCTTCTTCATCTTGAACATCCATTCGTCTCTCAGTGCTTACTTCCCGCTGGTAACTCCACCAAAAACTCCTATTTGGTTCTCCTCCAAGGAATCACATCCTCCATCCATGCCAAGCTCCCACTATTTTTTGGATCTACCTGCTCTGCTTCTTTAATAACTTCTTGGTCCTTTACCATAAGTGAGCAAAAAGTAGTGTAAAGAAGGGAAATGATGAATTTGAGGCTTACATACCCTTTAAGTCCTCCATATGGGCGCTTGAGACTCTTTAACAGCTGGCTGTCCACCCAAAATTTGTCTCAGTGATCGATGCCAGTCACATCTCAATCTGCACCCAACCGATGTTGGTTCCCTATGACTGCCTCATCGCCGACATCGATTCCCCCTTGCCGATGCTAGTGTTTATTTGCCCTGAGTCACCGACGTCGGGTTGCACATAGCCAATGTCAGTCCCTGTCTGGACGCCGACGCTAATTTTCTAGCTGACGTCGGTCTCTGTGTTTTGCTTGTGAGAACTAACTTTTTCTCGTGAGCTCCTTTTGGATCAAACCCTTGTCCAAATCACCCTTACTCTGATCAGAATTCTTCTACCTCTTGTGCTGAACTCTGTCTGTCACCTTCTCCTTGAAAACCAAGGCTTTCCTGTTCTTGTCACTAACATCAGATTCCTCAAGAAACATTACCTTTTTTTTTTGCATACAAAAATCTCGATTCATGCCTTTCAAATTTTAAAGCATACCCTTTGACTCAAGAACATGCATCTCCTTCTTATTCATGTGGCTAAGCCTATTAAGCCACATCTTCAAATCTACAGCTGAAGTAGATAACCCAGAAAGAGAATCAGTAATACAAGTAGATAAATAAAGCGTACCTACTTTTTTACCTCTTGCTACAACAAGTGCACCCTTGGTAACCTTCCAAGAGTCCGTTGTGAGAGTTACTATGCAACCCTCATCACCCAAACTTCTTACAAAAATCAAATTCTACTCCAGAACTGGGACATGCATGACCTCTTTCAACACCCATGTGTTCCCTGTCTGCAATTTGAGCTTCACTTTCCCTTTGCCAACCATCTGACAAGGCTTACCATCCCCTACACAAATTTCTCCAAAGTCTCCTTGGACATACTCATGAAAAAATTCCCTATTTGGGGATGCATGAAAAGAGGCACCAGAATCTAAAACCCAAGATTCTACTTTATCTAAAGAACATACCAGAGCATCCTGTGCAACATAATCCGCAACATCTGCTTCTTCTTCATGTCCTTCATGTTGATCAGCTACCAACCAATAATCTTTCTTTTCTTGCTTTTTCTTTCCACATTTCTAGCAGGTTATTCTGCCATACCTGGACTTGGACCTCCTACTATTAAACTTCTCCATTCGTAGCTTACTGTCTTCTGCCATTGCTCTACTCCCACACAAATAAAAACCCTGTGAGTAACCTGTAATCAACACACACTAACCAGATCTAATCCAATTTGTTAGTATTCCAACCAAAAGCTCTGATACCAGTTGTCGAGGAATCCAAGAACAACACACCTTATTCTAATCCCACTTGTTAGGATCTTGCTCCTCAGAAAGAGCACAATATGATTACCAAATACAAGCAATTAAACATGCGGAAATATACCAGAAGCACAAGTAACTAGAATTCACCAATAGCATAGAATATGAGAGACAATACACTATCTTGTATTAACATTTGTACAAAAAAAAATACAATAAAGAGCTGCCACACTCTTCTACCTTACAGAGGCTTCCCACACCTCAAGTCTACAGTAATTCTTCTTCAAAACACTCTCCTACCAAAAACAGTCCCAACACACAACTCACACACAGAATTGGTGTTCACCTCTCCAACCAGTTAGTAATAACCCTGCCAGTACCCAAGCACTCTAAAGTACTTCAAGTAGATCTCCCATGAACCTGCAACCTGCAATTCAATAGACCATACTTACATATGTAGATCTCCTATGAGCTTGTAACAACCTGCAACTCAATGATCTTACAATGGAAGGATCTTCCTTGCCTTCCTTTCTAGCTCATTAGTGGAACTAGGAGAAACACACACTTTGTTCTCTTCACTAGCACACTTTACAATACATGCCAATGGGTCTATAAATAGATCCCAGACTTGAACAATAACTTAGACTCTTTGTTTGCTAATAATAGACACGTAGCTCAAGACTCGAAATAGCCTTTACATGCAAACACTTCGTTCACTTAACTAACTGTTCGTGTAACGAGCAGTTCTGGAACACACAGGCGACCGACATCAGTCCCTACTTGCCTAGTGCTGACCGACGTCGGCCAACTTCCTGCCGACGCCGGTTGCCTTCTGCTTCATCTTGACCGATGTCGGTCATACTGCCGACGCCGATGCTTCTGGATCTTCAGCAACCTCTTGTTTTCGTCTGCATAGTTGAAGCTTTTAGCTCCACAACCTAACAAAAAAATATATAAACCTTACAATAGCATGTAATATTTCAAATAAATTATTATCATCATTATATATCCATTTGTCAAAATAGATCTTATCACACTATCATGGTTTACCAAGAAAATTCAAAATATGCTACAAGAATCATGGAAACTTATGGTTTTACAAAAAACACATTGACACCATTTTGAGTTTTTATATATATATATATATATATATATATATATATATATATATATATAGTTTATGGTGCAAGGTTATAGATTGTTTCTAAAAATGTTATTTGTTTATAATTGCACATCACTTATTTCCAACAAAGTATGATCTATTCAAATAATTAGGGAACTTTTGATGAGTCATGATGACATGTCATAGAACCTATAATGTGTTATGAAAGGGACCATTGTTGACCATTGGTTGTTTGATCCTAAAATTCATGGAAGATTATAAGGATTCATTTAATAATATTCATGACTTATTTGGTGATGTGTTAAGCTATAATGTCTTACTGTACCTTGGGAATGTGGAAGCATTTAATATATATAATACACTAAGGTTTGTTAATGTTATGATTGGGGTAAAATCACTTAATGTCAGTAGATGTGCCTTGTGTCTATATAAGCATTACACTATGCTTCTGCTAGTGGATATATTTTAAGACTTATTCAATTGGAAAAGCTTGGACATATTTTGGAGAATATTAGTTGGGTAGTGGAGATTATATCTGAGAGATTTTAGGTTACTAGTAAAGACTATGAACTAGAAAAGTTTGAGATATATTGTTCTGATGTTATAATACATCTCATTGTGTGACTATGGTGATTCTATAAGTCTGTAATCAGACTATTATATGTATGCACACTGTAATTTCTCATTTGAATAAATAAATAACATTATTATTTAAAGTTTATTATATTATTTCTATGCATAGGACTATAAGTTAGTCCATCCATTGTGTTCACTCTAATAATTGTGTGTTCTAAGGTTGTATTTTATTGGATACCCTAGTTATGATTGCATCATTTGGTATGAGAGAAAGGTTATAGTTCTTGTTAGTTATTGTTTCTCACTGTATTTATGAGTTTGGATAGGAACTATCTATAGACATATTTTAATAATATTGTTTGGTATAATATGTAGAGGTTTTTCTTGATTCAAGGAAATAATTGGGATACAAAGGAGTTTGAGATATTTTTAAGATTTTTTTTCCATATAGGAAAGTGTGGGTAGAAAATAAAGTGAGAGGATGAGATTTTGTAAATACATCTTCCAACTTAGAAAAAGGGTTGGGTAGAAGGTATTAGTGTATTTAATTATATTTCACAAAAAATCGAAGTGGGTAGAAGACATAGATATAAATTACAATAGATGAGTTGAAATAGTATGTAATTTGTTATCATGTGTAAATAATTGTAGATACATGCTCCATTGATTGCAAGAGGATTAGAGGGTTCATATAAGTGTTATCCATCTTGTGTAGTTGGGTAGAGAATAAGACATAAAATTTGTAAGAAGATATCTAAGTAGGTTTACAAAGAGAGCGTAACAACAAATCTAGAAGAGTGAAGGTAATGAAATCTGTGGTATGACAGCAGATCCAAAGTTGTGAAAGTGGTATCTATGTAGGATTTTTTATGATACAAAAACAAATATAGAGTGTTATGTTCACCATCTTATTGGGTGATTAGAGGATTAATAATTAAGGAAAGGATATAAGCTTGATGTTTGTAAGATTTCTTGTGTAGGTTTGCAAGAGGATTACACATTGTGTTGAAAGTGAAAATTGAGAAGAATATAACTTGTGAAGTTATAGAGAATGGATTCCAAAAGAGATAAATCAAAGGATATTCTAAGGAAAAAAATGAGTGAAATTTTTTTTGAACAATATTTAGAAGATAGTGGAGAGGTTATGGCAATGATATGTTGTATGAAGAAATAGATTGGGTTTAAGATCAAAAAACCCAAATGATAGAGATAAATATTATGATGAAATCCATGCAAGAAAGGATTGTATCTATTTAGAAGTTGGAGGGGAAATTTAAGTCAATAGTACTCAAATAAGAGATTGATAAGTTTAGAAAGGATTTGAGAATGATACAAGTCATTACGAATACTATTGAGAAAGAAACTATTATGGAAATAATAGGTGAAATAGAAGGTGAAGAATTTAAATATGAGGATCAATACCTCAATAAAGGGGTAAATATGTGTTACCCAAAAAAAGGTGAAATCCTTGATGATTTTCATGGCATAGGTTATTATGAATAGTCAATTATGGAATAAGGTAAAAGAATTCTATTGAAAGAGAATGGAGGAAGCAATTATTGAAATTTTAGATATTCTTTGGAGGCTTCACAAGGAGTTGAAAATATGGAAGAAAACCACATCAAAATGAGAAAATAAGTAACAAAAAAACTATATTGTAGTAAACATGCATAAGAGCGAAACAAAGGTGCAAGTATGTACACCTAATGAAGATCTCAAGATGATGGTGGTGGATTTATTTCTACCAAAGAAAATAAAAGAATAAAAAATTGAAAGGGGGCATTATTTCCAAAATTATTACCTAGTAGAAGTGAGAAAATAAATTGAAGATGAATTCTAAGTATCCTTAGTATTTTAATATGGAAGATAAGACAACCTCATTGAAGATGACATAGTTAAATAAAATGGAAACAACATCAATGAAATAAAAGTATGTCTTATTGAATACATATAATAAAATATGAAAGGAAAAGAGTTATGTCATGAGAAACTAAATCTTGAAGAGTATTAAGTCAAGTGTGAAGGAAAAGAGAGTATCCTCATAAAAAGGGATAAAATTAAATAAAAATATGATTACATCAATATCACCAACAAGCAATAAGAATGTTTTCCAAAAGAGATAAAATAAAAGATGAATTTGGAATGAAAGAGTTTATTTTACTTGGAGAATATTGTAAAGAACAAGTGGAGAAATTGATTTCTACATCAGTTTACATATGCAAATATAATAAGAGAAATGGAGAGAAGAAAATAAAATTATGTGAGAATGCAAAGATAGAGAGTGCAATGCTAATTACACGAGTTTAGTTTGATGTCAACAGAGAGGAGAAAATAGAGTGTTGAAACAAATAATGGTTAAGCAGTGATCATGTACCTTTGATACATTCATTATACATCAGGTAAATAAATAAATAATATATTTTATTTATTTACATGAGGTTAACTTGTGTTAATATATTAAATATAATATAGTTGTATTAAATGTTCATCAGGGAGAGGTTGGACCCATTGGTTACAATAATCCACCTCCACAACCCAATATAAAAAGGGTTTTACCCCTTTGGTAATTCACAAAATGATGTGATAATTGATTATCATGACATTTTAAAGTTTACATGTGGATAATATCATCGTGATGGTTTTGTGAAGATTGTTAAGAGAAGAAATGAGAAGAGAAAGGATTATGTATTGGGTGAAAGTTTCTCAAATATATTGAATATATCAACCCATGAATTTTTACCTCTATAAGGTTTTCACATTAAATATTTATGTCAACATTGATCTATGTGTCCTTTCTCATTAGTTACATCATTAGATATTTTGTGTTCATATTGCATATACTTGCATATTTTATCATGATTCCCGAGCTTAGACATGTTATACTAATTGGCAAGACTTTAGATATTGGTTTATTTTCCCTATGTGATATCAAATTCAAGCTTCTAATATTCATCATGTAAGAAAAAAACATTCCTCGATGTGTTGTATGGCCCATGTATGGACAAGGTGGATGAAAAAATCTCTTAAAGTTTCTATTGAATTTTTTTTAGGCCCTATTATATGGCCTAGTAGGACTGAAAGATCATTTTCTCACTCAAAAATTGTGTTTTGAAGTCATTTTTTACATCTATAGGCTTTGGCAGGGCGATTTACAAAATTTCAAGCTCTTTAGTGGCATGTACAAGGTACTGTTTTAATTATAGCTTCCACTTATGCTCCATACATGCACCATTATCAACTAGAAAAAGATATAAATATAATTAAATATTTTTAAAATTTATTTATTAAATAGTTTATTTATTAATATTCAATATTTATTGCATATACAAGTGGTCCCCACCTTCCTTATTTACTTTTAAAAAGTTTTTATAGTGTTGTATTGTCAATTTTAAAGGGAATAAATGGATTCTCCTAATTTTATGTTAGATAAATCTCAAATGATTAATGGATCTAACTATAATACCTATAAAATTTGTATTAAATTTGAGTTTATAGCTCAAAAATTATGAGATATTGTAGTCAAGACTAGAAAACCTTGTTAGGGAGGAATGTCCTAATTGAGCATATCAATGCATTTCAATAATAATCATAGGAAGCTATGTTGATTATTTTGATTAGTGTTAAGTATGAATTTATATTCCATATCAACAATTAAGAGTCTCCCAATGATGCCTAAAAATACCTTGAGTCTGTGTAAAAGGGCACTCATCTATCTAAGATTATTAAACTAATTTTTGAATTGTTAACTACACTAGTCAAAAGTGATGAAAAAATTGTTTATTTTTTTGAAAAAATAAAAATATCAAATCTCAATTAGATGGATATAATTTTAATTTAATTCAATATCAATTATTGTATTTCATTATTCAGTTAAATAGTCATGAAATTTTTTGTAATTTTGTTTCAGTCCTTAATTAAAAATACTAAAGAGATCAAGATATCCTTGACCTCACTATCCTTTCTACTCTTCTTATTCAAGAATAAAAATTGATATCCAATTTTTATTCTAAGTAGAATGCCATTTAGGCACTTATCACACTTAATTCTATTTTTGAAAATAATAGATACCAGAATTCTAACCCTAATTCTACAAATGGTAAAAATAGGAATAAGAAATTTGGTAATAAGAACCATAAAGTTAAGTTTAATAGGAATTGTAATTTGTGTGGTAAATTTAGTTATAGAATAGAAGATTGTTATAAAAATAAAAATATATCTACTAAAGAAAACCTCTGCAAATAATATAGAAAGAAAGGTTCTAGCCAGAATCATCAGAACAACAATCAGGAATAAAATTCTAATGTTATTTCTTTATATACTGCTTTGTTTTTTTCTAATGAAAATAAATTAATGTTATATATCGGTGCATCACATCATAAGAATTAATTTTCTAACATTTTATATGACACTATAAATATATCTTAAAATATTTATTTAGGAGATAATTCATTTTTATAAGCTATTGAGCAAATAAAAATAAAATTTGTAAATGTTGTTATAAGAGATATTTTCTATGTTCCTAAACTTAAGAAAAATATGTTGTCATTTTCTCAACTTAGGAATAATAATTTCATTATAACTTTGATTAAGAATAAATGGTTTATTATAAATCAATTTGGTTCTCTAATTGTCGAAGGTATTCAAAAAATGGTTTATACATAATTTTTACTTCTACTTGTTGTCTTTCATCGCAATGTAGGAATGAATCTCAATTATGGCATGAAAGATTAAGACATGTTAATATTATAATTTTATATGATATGTCTTCTCATGATCTTGTTTTTGGTCTTCCTTATATCTCTTCTCATCATGAGACTTGTGAAGGATGTTTAGGTGGTTAACAACATACTAATCCCTCTCACAAGAATCATGATGTAAATTCCTCACCTCATTTAAAACTTATTCATGGTGATATTATAAGACCCCTTGAAGTTGTATATATTAATGGTTCTTTATATGTTGTTAATTTTATTGATTGTCATACTAGAATGATTTGATTTTATTTTATACAGAAAATTTTTGAAGTATTATCTAAATTCAAATAATTTGAATCTATTGTTAAAAATATTTCTAATGTTTATATTAAGAAATTAAAATATGATAATGGTGGTGAATATATTAGTACATAATTTGAATCATTTTTAATTAATTTTAATATTTAAAGAGAGTTAACAACTCCTTATTATTCACAACAAAATGGTATTGTTGAAAGGAAAAATTGCACCATTATTGAAATGGTGAGAACGATGTTGCAATCTACAAATGTTCATAAGTTATTATGGGTTGAATATATGAATATTGTTTTCCATATTATAAATAGAGCCCCTATTAAATATTTTTATCTTTATACTCTTTTATAAATGTGGTTTAAAAATAAAACCAATGTGACTCATCTTAGGATATTTAGTGGTCATACTTCCATCTTTGTTCCTAAATAAAAATGAAATAAACTTTATCCTACCTCTTATTTGTATATTTTTTTAGGTTATAGAGGTAAAAATAAAATATTAAGAGTATATAATCCATATAAAGGATAAATCATTAAGAATAGGAATGTTTTGATGCTTGAAAAATCTTTTTGTGAGTCATCTATAAAACCCTCTCAATGTTCTTCATTTGATGAACCTGACTCTCATGTTACTCCTTATGAATAAATAAATGTCCTAGAGTAATTTGATCTAAGTTTGGATAAATCAAAGTCTTAAGAACCTTTTGAGTTTCATGTTTAATCTAAAAGACTTAAATGGGTTGAATCTCTAATTTAGACATCTAATCTTGATAATGTCAATAAATTGACTAGGAGTCAACATTATTATCATTCTTTAATGACTATATATGAATGTGAACCTCAATATTTTAAGGAACCTATTCAAGAAGATAAATATAAAGTTGTTATGTAAGATGATTATAATACCTTAATTAAAACTCAGACTTGAGATCTTGTCCCACTTCCACCTAAAATACATATTATTGATTTTAGATGGCTTTATAAAATCAAATATAATTCAATTGGTAAAACTGATAAATTTAAAGTAAAATTAGTTGCTTGTGGTTTTATTCAAAAAATTAAGATTAATTATGTTGAAACCTTTACTCTTGTATCAAAAATGAGTATTATTAGATTACTTATTTCTCTTAAAACTTAAAATAGTATAACTATATACCAAATTGACATAAAAAATGTCTTCCTAAATGGTGATTTAAAATAACAAATCTATATTCCTAAACCTAAAGGTTTCACTGACTCTAACAAATAACATTATATTTGTAATTTATAAAAAATTACTTTATGGTTTACAATAAGATCCTCAAACTTAGTATCCTAAAATCACTAGTTATTTTAATGAATTAGATTTATTTAACTATTATTCTAATAATGATATATTTATTAAATTTAAAAATGGTAATTTAATCTTAATGACATTGTATATTGATGATTTTCTTATTATTGGAAATCTAATTAGTTTAATTCTTAAATATAAAAGTAAACTAATTCAGACTTTTAAAATGATTGATCTAGATATTTTTCATTATTTTTTAAGAATAGTTATATTTCAAAATAAAAATTTAATTATTGTATCACAATATCAATATGCACATAATCTTATTATTAAGTTTAATATGTTTGATTGTAAGCCTACATCTACTTATATTGAAATTGGTGTTAAGCTTGATTCAAAATATGTATGTGACAAAGCTAACCCACTCTTTATAAATAGCTTGTTGGTAGCTTGATTTATCTAACCATTACTAGCTTGTTGGTTAGAGTAGATGAAGAATTGATCTTTATATTAATTAATGCATGTGATAAAATGAATAATAATGCATCAGAGCCAAACTTATAAGTACATAAAAAAATTATTGAATTTAAAAATTATAATTTAATACAAGTTTTCTAGTATGTTAATGTAAATGTAGCAGAGGAAGAAAATAAAACCCTTGGATAAAATTTTAGGAATGGAAAAAATAAGCTAGTTGAATTCATAATGAATAAGTTATAAAGATAAAATAGTTCTTTGAAGCTCTTATGAAAAGTGAAATTGATAGAGTGTTAGTGTAATTATGTATTTAACTTGGGTTATTGACTAAGGTAGTATGTCTATGGTTAGTTGCCTTAACCACTTGGGTTAAGAGGTTAGTTTGTTTATCAAGATTAGATATTTCATGCTAACCAACATTGGTTATTTTATCTACCTTTTTTACATGTTTCTCAGGTGATTCATTTCTTTGTCTATTTAATAGGTCTTCTTGTATGGGGTGTGTGTGTGTGTGTTGTGTAATGTAATCTGATTCTCTTTTTAATCTCTGTATTCAATATAATATGGTATTCAAAGCCCATGGTTCATAAAACCTGAATGGAGATCTGTGGAAGCCAAAGAGGTCAATGTCTTACCAGGGAGGAGCTTCATGCACCCAGTGTAGATCTAGAGGAGAGAGAAAATTTTGTAAGCTCAATCTAAAGACCAAAAAACTACTCAAGAGAATCAAAAGACCAAATAAGATCAAAATAAGGTTAGAGGAAGTAGTTTAAATCCTTTGTTTATTTTTTTGGGTAGATCATATGGTGTACGACACCATATAGTTTATGAAGAGGAGGAAAAATTCAAATCTTGATCATTTTTAGTGAAATAAAAGTATAAAGTGTGAGTTAATTCATAACTTAAATAATAGTGCAAACAGTTTATGATTTGGTTGAGAAACAAACTCAAAATTTGTGCCTAAAGTTTCATAAGTAGGCTAATTTTATGATTGACTAATTATTTTTATAAAAATTGTTAACTTAAAGTTTTATTATTTTAATTATTTTAAATATTTTAATTAAAATAAATCAAAACTTTAGCCAATAGGAGTTATTGGGGACCTACCGCTGATTAATAATCATAGAAGCATTCATGAAGTTAAAAATTTTATTATTTTCTAAGTTTTTTATCTGGATGTGGATGGAAAAAGAATTTTTTAAATCAGAGTTGTAAGTTTTTCAATTTAATTGTTTTAATGACAAAAAATTTAAGATCTTGAAAATAGTATTGAGTTTGTTGTTGAAAACTGACAGAGTTAGTGTCAATATAGAATTCGTATGTAGAAGGAATTTTTATAAAAGTCATTATAATTTTTTTGATTTAATTATTTTCATGAAAAACTAGGTCAAATAGCTAGTATTCAACACTTCTTACTACCAGATTCTCAAAAATTGATAGGCAAGACTTTTAGTTTATGAAGTCACAAGGTTTTGACAATATGTATATCGAAACCTTGATCAAATAATGCTCGGTAAAGAGTAAAGGCCTACCACTAACTATGATGACCATGATAAATGTCATCAGGAAGCTCTTATATTGTTAAAACTATTAGTAGCAGATAATCTAATCTCAGAGGTCAGAAATGCAACCTTGCATCAGCTTTGTGGATTAATCTTACTTACAAATACCAAGATTTTAAAGCTAGTAGGGTATTATATTTGAAAATTTTGTTATTTTCTACTAAGATGCAGGAAGGTGGCTCTATTTTTGATTTTTTATTTTAGATCAAAGACATCAATGATAAATTGAAGGCTATGTAGAAGCCTATTAATGAGCAAGATTCGATTACTCTAGTTATGAAAAATCTTCTACCTTCATTTGAGTCATTTATGGAGTCATTTCACATGATTGTTAAGATGCAGACTTTAAACTTTGAAAAGTTGTCCACATTGCTATTGCAGAAGGAGAGACAACAAGAGAAAACAATGTTGTCTACATCTACTTCTATAGAGAGTGCATTCTTCATCAAGGTAAAGGGTAATTAGTCTGGTAAAACTACTAGTTATCTGACGAAAACTTCACAAGTGGTTCTAATAAGAGATCTAAGTAGAAATGTTTTTATTGTAAGCAGCTTGGTCACCTTAAGAAAGATTGAGGAAAAGATAAAAGGATATGGCTAACCCTAAAAAGAAAGCCCATCATGAGAATTTAATTGAAGGTAAAAGCAATGAAACATCTCTTGATTTTGCTTTCATGGCTTCCAGTAGTAATTTTATGGTGGATCGAGGTTGGTACTTTGATTTAGGGGTATATTACCATTATGCCATAAGGACTGGTATGTGGATTTTATTGAAAATGATAGTAATAATTAATCTATATCTTTGGGAGATGGTAGATCTCATTTTATGAAAGGATATGGTAATGTTCAAATCAGTTTTAATGGTGTAATTCACTATACATTTAAGAATGTTAGGTATGTGCCTGATATGAACAAAAATTTGATTTCCATTAGTGAGATCACTTTAAAATCTAATTTTTTTGTAAATTTTCAAGGACAACAATGTTTAGTCACTACAAAAGATAAAAATATTATTGTTGTTGGGATTTTTAATAAAGGCCTGTATAAGCTTGCAGATCTATAGAAGGCAAAGGAAAGTGCACTTGTTGTGGTTGATAGCATAAGTTCACTATGGAATGAAAGGTACGGGTATTTGAATTTCTAGTATTTGATGGTTAATGGGATTCCTTCTATTTAGGATAGTCATCATGTATGTATTAGGTGTCAGTTGGGGAAGCAAATTAGGCATTTATTTGATGTTGGTAAAGTTTCAAGAGCTAAGGGAGTATTAGATCCGGTACATATGGATTTGTATGGTCTAATGTAGACACCTACCCCTTATATATCCCCTTATTTTCTATTTTTTTTTGATGATTTCTCTAAGAAAAAGTGGGTATACTTTCTAGTGAAGAAATATGATTGTTTTTCTAACTTCCTTACTTGGAGAGCTATGGTTGAAAAGTAGGTAGGATGGTCAGTGAAATCTATTAGAATCGATAATAGGGGTGAGTTAATCTCCAAAAATTTCAATGATTTTTATTCCAATGAAGGCATACATAAACAATATACTACCCCTTACACTCTACAATAAAATGGAGTTGTGGAAAGGCAAAAAAGGACAGTGATAGACATGGCTTGTTGTATGGTCCAAAGCAAAAATGTCCCATATAAATATTGGGCAAAAGTATTGAACATGGTGGTGTACATCCTCAACATAAGTCCAAAAAAATCATTGGAGAATATGAATCCAAAGGAGGTTTGGTCATGTCGAACTCTAGATGTAAGTGCTTTTTGAATTTTTGGTTGTGTATCTTTTACAGTTATTCCTAGTCAAAAGAGAAGTAACCTAGAAGCAAAAATCAAATCATACATGTTTGTTGGGTATAGTGAGTAGTAAAAGGAATACAAATTACTTGATGTTTCTACTAATAAAGTTATGGTAAATAGAGATGTCATAGTAAATGAATAGATGCCATACTTCTCAGCAACTAGTATAGTTTCTGATATTGAATCATTATTTTCTTCTAATAGTTCTATTATAAGTTGTGGTGTGAAAGTTGAGTAAGATTATAGTTCATCAGTGGAATCACATTCTAAGGAGGGAATTGATGTAGGTCATTTTGAGGTTCCAATAGAATAATTAAAGAAGCCAAAGTGGTATTCTACCACAATGGAAGCATTAAAGGAAGGAGACTTGTCATAAGGTGTGGAAGGAAGAAGATTGAGATTAGGAAAGTAATTTCATAATAAAGATGAGCATGACAATTTTGCTCTAAAAAATAATATTTCACATGTATTTGAGACTAATTCTTTTTCAGAGGCTAAAGGGAAGCATGAGTGAGAATTAGCCATGCAATTGGAATATGAGTCCTTGATGAAAAATAAGACTTGGGAGCTCATGGAGATACCACTAGGAAAGAAATCCATTTACAAGGTAAATGAAAAGTAGATGGTTCCTTGGACAAACACAAAGATAGACTTATTGTAAAAGGTTATGACAAGAGGAAGGGGTTGATTATGAGGAAAAATTTTCTCCTACTACAAAGATGATAACTTTTTGTTTGATTGTTGCTATTGCTGCTCAATTTGGATGGAAAGTACACCAAATGGATGTCAAGAGTGCTTTCTTAAATGGATTTTTTGAGGAGTAAGTCTACATGATTTATCCATAGGGTTTTTAGGTTCCTTTTAAGGAGAACCTTGTTTGTAGGTTGATCAAGTCCTTATATGGTCTTAAGCAGGATCTTTGAACCTGGTATATGAAGATAGATACATACTTTATGGAGTTTGGTTTCAAAAAGTGTAACTCTGAACCAACTCTCTATGTAAAATTGTATGGTGATGATATCTTGATTCTCTTTATATATGTTGATGATTTATCCATCACTAGGAGTAGTGCTAGTCTCATTCAATAAATGAAGGCTGATATTTGTTGTAATTTTGACATGACAGACTTAGGACTACTAAAATACTATTTAGGTGTTGAGTTTTGGCAAGGTGATTATGTTATATTCATGTCAAAGAATAAGTATGGAAAATAATTACTAGAAAGGTTTAGAATGATGAATATTAATCCAACTCACACACCTATGGAATTTGGAGATAAAATTTAAATTGGCACTACTTCACCTCTGATCAATGAAATAGTATATCAGTAGTTAGTGGGTAGTCTCATTTACATCACTACCCTTAGACCAGATATTTGTTTTGTAGTGAGTTTTATATCTTGCTTCATGTATAAACCATAGGAATTACATTGGTTAGCTTCAAAATAGGTATTAATAAATGTCAAAGGTACTCTTGACTTTAGCATATTATATGAGAAGTCTATAGATTTTGAGCTTTTAATATATTCTAACTCTGATTGGGTAAGATTAGTAGATTCAAAAAAATCTACAACATGATATGTATTCACTCTTGGGTCAAGAGTTTTCTCATGTTAGAGAAAACTACAAACTATAGTGGCATTATCTTCAACAGAAGCAAAGTATAAAGCTATGGTCAGTGTAGGATGTGGAACTATGTGGATAAAGAAAAACTTGGAGGATCTTCAATTTAAGTCATCAAATCCTACTCTAATTTTCTATGACAACTAGAGTGTTCTTCACCATCTTCAGAACACTCTAGTTGTCATAGAAAATTAGAGTAGGCTTTAATGACTCAAATTGAAGATCCTCCAAGTTTTTCTTTATCCATATAGTTCCACATCCTACACTGACCATAGCTTTATACTTTGCTTTTGTTGAAGATAATGCCACTATAGTTTGTAGTTTTCTCTAACATAGAGAAAACTACAAACTATAGTGGCATTATCTTCAACAGAAGCAAAGTATAAAGTTATGGTCAGTGTAGGATGTGGAACTATGTTGATAAAGAAAAACTTGGAGGATCTTCAATTTGAGTCATCAAAGCCTACTCTAATTTTCTATGACAACTAGAGTGTTCTGAAGATGGTGAAGAATCTAGTATTCCATGTTAGGACCAAACACATTGAGGATAACCATCATTACATCTGATGATTGGTTAAAAATGAAGACATCGGTCTCTTCTACTATGTCATTATAGAATAGCTGATTGATATAATGACCAGATCACTTGGTGCAAACAAGTTCATAAAATTTAAAGATAAACTTGGTCTTATTTCTTGTTTTGTCATTAAATGAGAGTGTTAGCATAATTATGTATTTACCTTGCGTTATTGACTAAGGCAATAGGTCTATGTTTAGTTACTTTAACCACATGGGTTAAGAGGTTAGTTTGTTTATCAATCTTAGCTATTTCATCCTAGACAATGTTGGTTATTTTACCCACCCCATTCACATGTTTCTTGAGTGTTTCATTTCTTTGCCTATTTAATAGGTCTTCTTGTATGGTTCATATATATGTGCTATGTAATACAATCTGGTTCTTTTTTTAATCTCTGTGTTCAATCTAATATAGAGACCATCTATCAATAGAGGTGGATGATTTTTTGAAAATACAATACATAAATATAAGAAGGAAGATAGTGGAATGATGAGGCACCAAATTCATTTGATCGAGAATAATACAAGGAAATAAGATCTAAAATAGGAAAGCGTAGTAAAGTGTCTTTTGAAAGACATAAACATGGAAAAAGAAGATGTGAGGTTAATCACAGATGAGTCAGATATAAAGGAAAGAGATTTTCCAATCATGGAAGATAAAATGGTGGAGAATAACATAGATTTAGGGATTACGAGGGTAAATTATGGAGATTCCATATTTGATCAAGGAGAAGAGGAAGATTGTCTCTTAATTAAAAAAGAGATGAAGATGATTGAGTGGATGTTTGAGAGTATAAATATATATACAACTACAGATAAATATAGTGATTGGAGTAACAAAGTGGATGTAGAGAGTAAAGGGAGATATGAACTTTCTAAGTCATAATACAAATTGAAGTGATAAAAGTAGAGGATGTTAAAGTGGAAGTGGTAGAGATATTTGAATTTGTGAATACTTAAATATAAGAGAATGACTTAAGGAGCATTTTAGAATTAGTGGTAATGTGGATAGTAATGTGTATGATGCCCATATTTGTGGTAAACATTTTAGTTTTTAAGATAAATAAAAATAGGTTAAATAAGAAGTGAAAGAAGTAGGAGATCAAGTTTTACTTAAAAATGAGTTGCATATGATTTTAGAGGTGTTAGAATGTATTTTTAAGAAGAGTGAAGCAACAAACAAAGAGTTGACACAGAAAAATGTCAATAGAAAGAGAAAGAGATATAGATTGTGGATGGATTTTGCCTATGTAATAGGTTTGACACATATGAGTAGAGAACAATATGTGATAGAAATCAAGAGGAAATATTATGCAATAATGAGTATAGATATTGTGCGAAAGAGTAATATTTGGTTTGTGCATTAAACAAATTTGGTTGTATGTATTAGAAAGAAGCATTTTTAGGGTAGATAATGTGGGAAGATGTAGAATGGAATTATACAAGTGAGAAAAATTAGGTTTGCATAAAAAATGAGTATTACTATGAAAGGAAGGTAAACAAGAGTATAAACTAGAGGTGTCAAAATGTTTCAATAGACAGTGTCACAGTGGAACAAGATCAGATGAGGAATATCATGATGATAGTAGTGGAAGTTATGGGAAATTATTTTTGGATTGAAAATATGAAAGCATAAATAGGCATAAATCTGGGAGATAATGAAAAGCATGAAGAGTTACATTCATCTGAAGATAGTTGGTATAAGAATCCAAAAATAAATTGGATAAATGGTAAACAAATCTGTAGTGGCTTTTAGTGGAGGAGGTCAGACTATGGTAGGTTAAACCCTATAAAAGAGAAGAATATTAGAGTAAAGAAAACTTGGTGGAGGTGGATGGATAGAGGTGGGTCAAGTCCCTTAAGAGGAAAGAAATAGAAAGAAAAAAAACAATTGGAGGAGATAGATGGATTGTACACAATCAATGGATAATAAAATGAAAATGTTGATTAGAGTTGACTGCAGAAGAACAATTTATGGCTCAACATTTCATTGGAAAATAAAGAAGGAATTAAAATTAAAAGACATTAAGATATCTCACATGGTGAAAAGGTACATTTTGGCTTATGATTCAAGTAAAAAGGATGGTTCTACCATCTAGCCTAATTTTTTAAGCATTATTCTTACAAAGTTCTTACCTCGGATGTATGATGCAAGAGCATCTAGGGCTTCATGCAATCTTACATCAACCAAAAAATAAATAGGATGGATAACAATAAGTAATATTATAAAGCTTTATTTTAAGAATTTTTGAATATATATTGGATCAATTCTATAGGTCTGTGGTAATGTTTAGAGGTTGCAAAAGGAGTTGAAAATTTGGAAGAAAACAACATCATAATGAGAAAATAACAAGCATAAAAATTATGTATTTTATTAGATATGCATAAGATTGAAATAAAGGTGTAGGCATGTACACCTAATGAATATCTCAAGATGATGATCATGGATTTATTTCTACCAAAGAAAATAGAAGAAGAAAAAGTGGAAATGGGCCATTCTTTCCAAAAGGATCTTCTAGTGAAAGTGGGAAAATAAATTGAAGATGCATTCTTGGAATCCTTAATATTTTAATATAGAGGTGAAGACATCTTCATTGAAGAGGAAAATTTTTAGGAAAATAACGACAACAACAACAGTGAAATAGAAGTATGTTTCATTGAAGACAGAGAAGAAAAGATGATAGGAAAAGATTTATAGCATAGAAAACTAAATATTGAACAGTAACAAGTCAAGTGTGAAGGAAAAGAGAGTATGCTCATAAAAAAGAATAAAACTAAATAAAATATTATTACATCAATAATGTCAATAGGGAAGAGGAATTATTTCCAAAAGAGATGAAAATAAATATGAATCAGGAAGTGCAGGAGATTATTGTAATTAGAGAAGTTTGTAAATAAAAAGTGGAAGAACTAATTTCTACATCAATTTACATATTCAAAGAAAATAAGATAAAAGGAAGAAGAAAATGAAACTAGGTGAGAATCCAGGGAAAAAGAGTGCAATACTAGTTTCACATGATTCAAATTTGATGTAAATAGATAGGAGCAAAAATAATAATCAACATAGAGCTGAGGAGGTGAAAGTAAGAAGAGGAGTAGATGAAGAGTTGATTTTTATATCAGTTAATGCATGTGAGAAAATGAATAATAATCCGTCAGATGCATAATTACAAAGAGTACATGAAGGAATTCTTGAGTTACAAAATTCTATTTTAATACATGTTTCTTAGTATGTTAATGCAGGGGTAGTAGATGAAGAAAAGAAAACACCTCAATAATATTTTAAGAATGGAAAAATGAGATAGTTAAATTCATATGGAATGAAGAAGTTGTGGAGGTAATAGAGTTATTTGAATATTTTATGAAGATTGAAATGTATAGTAGAGACCATTTTTCAATAGAGGTGGATGAGTTTTTTAAAAATATAATACATAAATATAAAGAAGAAGATATTGGAATGATGAGGCAACAAAGTCATTTGATTGGGATAAGTACAATGAAAGAAGATCTGAAAGATGAAAGAGTAGCAGAGTATCTTTTGAAATACATAAACATGGAGATAGAAGATGTGAGGTTAAGCACATATGATGCAAGTATAAAGGAAAGATATTTTTAATTTATGGAAGATAAGATGGTTGAGAAGAACATAGATGTAGTGATTGCGAGGGAGAATTCTAGATATCCCATAATTGATCAAGGAGAAGAGGAAGATCGTCTCTTAATTACATAAGATATGAATATGATTGCAATTAAAATTACATATACAACCATAGGTACATATAGTAATTGGAGCACAAAAGTGAATGTAGAGATTAAAGGGAGAGATGAAAATTTTGAAGTCATCACATAATTTGAAGTGACAGAAGTAGAATATTTTGAAATGAACTTGGTAGAGATATTTAAAGTTGAGATTATAGAAACAAAAGAGATTTATTTAAGGAGCATTATGGAATTGATAGTAGTGAGGATGGGTAATGTTTGCGATGCCCATAGTTGTGAAATACTTTTTTTGTGAGCTAAAAAAAAAGGTTAAAGAAGGATTGAAATAAGCAGCAGACCAAGTCTTACTTAAAGATGAAATGCATATGATTGTGGACGTGTTATAATGTATTGATGATAAGAGTGAAGCAAAAGAGAAAGAGAAAGAGATACATATTATGGATGGATTTTGACTGTGCAATAGATATATCATAAGTGAGTGGAGAAAAGTATGTGATAGAAACTAGAAGATCTTATGCAGTAATGAGCATAGATATTGTGTGAAAGAGGAATATTGGGTTTGTATATCAAACATATTTGGTTTTATGCATTAGCAAGAAGCATTTCTAGGATATAGAGTGTGCAAAGATGAGAGTGGCATTATTCAAGTGAAATAAAGTGGTTATGTGAAAAAATTGAGTATTACCATAGAAAGGAAGCTAAATAAGAGTGTGAACCAAAAGCATCAGAATGTTTCAATGGAAATTGTCACAATGAAATAGTATCACATGAAGACTATTATGATGATAGCAATGGAAGTTATGGGAAACTATTTTAGGATTTAAAAAATGAAAGAATAAATAGGTGTAAAGATGGGAACTAATGAGAAGCAAGAAGAGTTAAAGTTAGCTAAAGACAATTGGTATAAGAATCCAACAGTAGATTGGATAAATGGTGAGAAAATCCATAGTGGATTTTGGTAGATAAGGTCAAACAATGGTAGGTTAAAACCTACAAAAGAGCAAAGTAGCAAAATAAAGACAACTTGGTGGAGGTGGATGGATAGATGTGGGTCAAGTCCCACAATAAGAAGGAAATAGACATAAATAGATAATTATATGAGATGTATGGATTGTACACAAGTAATGGAAAATAAAAGTAAAATGTTGAGTAGAGAATAACAACTTATAATTCAATAATTGGCTAGAAAATAAATAAGTAATTGAATGAAAAGACATTGAGATATCTCATATGGTGGAAAGGCACAATGTGGCTTATACTTCAATTAAAAAGGATGTCTCTACCATCTAGCCTAAATTTGTAATCATTCTGCTTAAAAAATTCTTACCCTAGGTGTATGATGCATGAGCATCCAGGGCTTTATGCAATATTATATCAATAAAAAATATGAATAAGATGGATAACAATAAGTAGGATTATAGAGCTTTGATGTAAGAATGTTTGCAAAAAAATTAGATTAGTTTTGTGGGTCTACAGTAATATTTGGTTCCTCAGACCAATACAACACCTAAATCTTATAGTGAATCTTTTATTTACTACATTTGAAATATATATATTGCAATAACTTGAATGTTTTTGTAGAAGCATGGAAATGACCTAAGGAACACATATGTCAATTTAAATCTTGTAACCCTATTATAGATTTGTGTGAAAATGGAAAAAATGCTATAGAACTTTTAGTAAAATGCAGTTTTACAGAGATATTCTTATCACCATTCTAAATCCATTTGTCAAAACACATCTCAATGCACTATCATGGTTTGCCTAAAAATTTCAAAATACCTTACAAGCATCAAGGGAACTTGTCATTTTTTAGGAAGCACATTGACTCCATTTTTAGTCCATCTATCAAATTAGTTTATGTCACAAGGTTATTGATTATTTATATAAATTATTCTTGTTTAAAACCTATTCTTGGCTGCTTTTAAACAAAGCGTGACCTGCTCAAATAATCTAGGTGCTTGATGAGTCTTGATGATGTGCCATGGAACCTATAATGTGTTATGAAAGGGACCATTACTGACCACTAGATGTTTGATCCTAACAATCATGGAAGATGATAAGGATTCATTTAATAATGTTCATGACTTATTTGGTGATGTGTTAATTTGTAACATGTTATTGTAACTTAAGACTGAAAAAAATTAATATTTATAACACATTAAGGTGTGTTAATGTTTTAGTGGTTAAAAGCACTTAATGTAAGTAGGTGGTTCTTATGTCTATATAAGCTTGCCCCTATGCTTTTGGTAAGGGATGTCTTTTAGGAATTATTTTGATGGGAAAGTTTGGACAACTTTGGAGAAGATCAGTTGGGTACTGGAGATTAGATATGAAAGTATTTGAGTTACTTGAAAAGACTATGAGTTAGCAAAGTTTGAGATCTATGGATCTGATGTTGTAACACATCTCAATATAAGATTGTGGTGATTCAATAGGTCTATAATTAGATGGTTGTGTGTGTGAAATATATAATTCCTCATTTTAATCAATTAATAACATCATTATTTGAAGTTTATAATATTATTTCTATACATAGGACTGAAAGTCATTCCATTCATTATGTTAATTTTGAGGCTTACGTGGTCTAAGGTTGTCCTCCATTGGATCCCCTAATCATGACTAGATCAATAGGTGTCATGTCCCCTTTTCAATTGACATGTTCTGAGTTCATGGTTAGCCTATTATGCGACCTTCGTAGGCTAATGAGATGGATAGAGGGTCATAATGGAGCTTGGCTCGACTTTGATTCACATGATTTCTTCATTTGATTTTCATTCAGGGTATTTCAGATACATTTGGCCTGAGCTCCTACTTTTTAGGGATATTTGATATGCAGCGGAGCGCCTTTATTATGGTATGGTTATGTGCGGAATCACTCCCTGATTCACTAGCTTCGATCGGTTCGTGGATCCGACATGTATTGAGGGAGATATTAATATTTGATTGATTTAATCAAATATTAATTATTTAGCCTATTTTTAATTAGAAACCCTAATTCTAATTTAAGAAACCCTAATTAGGGCAAACATATCTTTTGAGGGTATAAGGGTTTCTCATGGAGGCCATTGCTCATTATGCATTGATTATTGATTATTGAAAATTGAAGAATTTCTTCTGTGAAGACTGAGCCCAGGGTTCCAGGATTCCATTGCAGTGGAGAACGTTCCCTCTTCATTGTGTGTGATTTAGAGGCTGTGAGATATCAGCTGATTTATTGCCAAATTGAGAGATAGCTTCACACAGAAGTTATCACAGAGATACAGATATGAGAGATAGCTTCATTCAGAAGTTATCACAGAATTCCAGGTTTGAGAGATAACTTCACACAGAAGTTATCACAGAGCTTTCCAGGTATTTCTTGATTTAGTTCATGCTTTTGTTTCAATAAATTATACAGAGAGAGATCTGCTATATTAGATACCATAGATTTCCAGATCAAGGATCAACAGACAGGTTGTGCTGAGTTGGCGGCCGTACTAAGTCCGTACAGGTCCGTACAGATCCGATTAGGAACCGACATCGGCAGAGAGAGGGCTTATAGAGACCGACATCGGTCGACTGAGGACCGACGTCGGCAGAAAGCCGACCGACAGAGACCGACGTCGGCGAGATATCGATCGACGACGGCGTCTGTGTGTCGACACAGAAAGGCCGAGACCCTTCCAGATTCAGATTTCACTCCCAGATTTGCAAAACACAGGGTTTTGAGACCAGATTATAATATTCTTTAATGGGTATGCCAGAGACTCAATTGTGTAATCATCCAGAAGAACAAGTACTGAGTTCTTGATTTGTTATTAAGAGATTATACTGTGATTTGCTTATGCTTATTTGAATATATTCTGCAAGTTTGTATTGTGATCAGATCTTTGTGTCTTTTATATATTTCCTGTTTAGAAGGGACATCACAGTGGTATCAAAGCTTTGGGCTTTGGTATCAGAGTTTTTGTGCAGATAAGAGAGCCCCTAAGTAAGGGACATCACAGTGGTATCAGAGCTTTGGTCTTTGGTATCAGAGTTTTGTGTCTTTCATATATCCCAATTGGTTGGGGATATCACAGTGGTATCAGAGCTTTGGTCTTTGGTATCAGAGTTTTGTGTCTTTCATATATCCCAATTGGAAGGGGATATTACAGTGGTATCAGAGCTAAATCTTGCCAGCCTGAGGGTCTATAGATCTTATGCAGCCACAAGAGTTGGGACCACACAGGTATAACACACGCAGTCGAGCCTTTCTTGAAGGTATCCAGTTGTTAGATCAAAGACCGATCATCATGAGTGACAGACGTGAGGGCAGCCCACCCAGGGGCCACAGGTATGATGCTGATCAGGCCACCAGAGAGTTTCAGCGTGTTATGATTACAAGCCAACAGCAGATGGCTCAGACACTACAGGGACTTATGACCATGTTAGAGAGAATGAATGCACCTGATGGACAGAACAGGGACCAAAGAGATGATAGGAGTGCTACGGTTAATCAGAGACCACAACAGACTCACTCCAGAACAGCTGATAGACCTACACGCCCTTCATTTATTCAAGAAGAACCAGAGGTACCAGCAGAGGAGGAGGCAGGGAATTCTCCATTTGCAGATGTATACATGGCTGCAAATGATGAGTGGGACTTATTACCTCCTCATATCCAGGAGAGAACAACCTTTGATCGTTTTGTCAATTTGAGGAGAGAGCACTATAGATTGGCTAGGCAGGACAAGAGACCTAGAGTCCAATTCAGTGAGCTACAGAAGGCTACTGGTAAGCTTTCTTTGACTACTTTTGACGGCAGCGGTAAGATGACAGCTCAAGCTTGGGTTCATAAGCTTGACACCTTTTTGGCATTGAGACCAATGTCAGAGTTAGATGCCATCAAATACGCCACTTTGCACTTAGATGGAGTAGCACATGATTGGTGGTACCATGGTATGGTAACACTTCAGCATAATCAAGTGACAGAGTACCAGGACTTTGTGGATAGATTGGTTGAGCGGTTTGACAGGAGAGATCCCGAGGTTTACTTCCGAGATCTGGCACAGTTGAGACAAATAGGTAGCTTGGAGTCCTTCATTGGTGAGTTTCAGAGATTAGCAGTCATGGTACCCAATATTTCAGAGCGTAGATTGGTAGTTCTCTTCATAGAGGGATTGACAGAGCCATTGAGGGGTTGGATCAAAGCATTTGATCCTCCTTCATTATAGGTAGCTATGAGGAAGGCACGTGATATGGAGATGGCAGCCCCATCCAATAAATCTAACACCAAAGGTACTTCTTCTTCTAGAGACCATAAGCACTCCCACGGGGATACGGAGAGACCGGATTTTAACATAGATAAATCCGGAGTTAAAAATGATTCAAAGGCCAATCCAGCAGCACCACCTTTGGATCGTGAGGCGCTTAATGATCTACGTAGGAAGAAGCTTTGCTTCTACTGCAAAGGACCATATGATATCCATCACGATTGTCCTTTGAGGCCTAAGGGCAAGGCAAATCGTATGATGTGGATATATTATGAGGATTTAGATCCTGAGGATTCCGAACAGCATAACAGTGCTGAGGGGGCAGAGGCAGAGGCTTCAGGGCCTAATGCAGAGGTAGAGTTAGAGCTTCACCTACAGGAGGCCCGCATATCCAGCATACAGTCGGATGAGTCATTCAGACTCCGTGGAGTTTTGGCAGGGCAGAAGGTTATCACCCTTCTTGATACAGGAGCCACTCACAATTTCATAGATGTTAGATTTGTGGAGAAGCGTGGACTCACTACAGAAGGTTTTGAGGGCATCAGAGTTAAGGTAGCCGATGGTCACACTCTTAAGTGTGAGCGTATGATTAGAGACCTCCCATTGCGCTTGAACAACTATGAGTTCAAGGCGGATTATTATGTGGTAAATATGGGGGATATAGACTTAGTCTTGGGTATGAAGTGGCTTCATTCATTTGAGGAAGTTACTCTTCGTCTCAAGGACATGGAGGTTCTCTTTAATGTTGATGGGACGACACATATTCTTAAGGCAATACGGGGCAGCAGCTTCAGATATATGTTTTTTCATCGGATGGAGGTACCTATACCACATAACATGATGGAGGGTGATGACGAGAGCACATTGGCACCAACACAGGAGAGGTATGAGGACGAGCTTGGTCTTGAGGTGAGTTCAGTTCAGGAGTTGTCACATGTGGTGAGGACTCAACTTTCTGTTACAGTCGGGACATAGGTTGATGATGATATGACTATGTCTAGCCTTCACAATCCAGTTTTAGATATTATTCAGGTACGGAGTTTGCTTGCAAATTTTCATTTATGGATTGGATGTTGGGATGAACATGGCATGGGGTTCATGATAATTGGCAGTGGTGGAGATCCTAACTACATTTGGGATCCAGGTGGATTGGTTGATTTGTCATTCAGTGATTGCTTGAGGGCAAGCAATTTCAGGAGGGGCGGATTGTCATGTCCCCTTTTCAATTGACATGTTCTGAGTTCATGGTTAGCCTATTATGCGACCTTCGTAGGCTAATGAGATGGATAGAGGGTCATAATGGAGCTTGGCTCGACTTTGATTCACATGATTTCTTCATTTGATTTTCATTCAGGGTATTTCAGATACATTTGGCCTAAGCTCCTACTTTTTAGGGATATTTGATATGCAGCGGAGCGCCTTTATTATGGTATGGTTATGTGCGGAATCACTCCCTGATTCACTAGCTTCGATCGGTTCGTGGATCCGACATGTATTGAGGGAGATATTAATATTTGATTGATTTAATCAAATATTAATTATTTAGCCTATTTTTAATTAGAAACCCTAATTCTAATTTAAGAAACCCTAATTAGGGCAAACATATCTTTTGAGGGTATAAGGGTTTCTCATGGAGGCCATTGCTCATTATGCATTGATTATTGATTATTGAAAATTGAAGAATTTCTTCTGTGAAGACTGAGCCCAGGGTTCCAGGATTCCATTGCAGTGGAGAACGTTCCCTCTTCATTGTGTGTGATTTAGAGGCTGTGAGATATCAGCTGATTTATTGCCAAATTGAGAGATAGCTTCACACAGAAGTTATCACAGAGATACAGATATGAGAGATAGCTTCATTCAGAAGTTATCACAGAATTCCAGGTTTGAGAGATAACTTCACACAGAAGTTATCACAGAGCTTTCCAGGTATTTCTTGATTTAGTTCATGCTTTTGTTTCAATAAATTATACAGAGAGAGATCTGCTATATTAGATACCATAGATTTCCAGATCAGGGATCAACAGACAGGTTGTGCTGAGTTGGCGGCCGTACTAAGTCCGTACAGGTCCGTACAGATCCAATTAGGAACCGACATCGGCAGAGAGAGGGCTTATAGAGACCGACATCGGTCGACTGAGGACCGACGTCGGCAGAAAGCCGACCGACAGAGACCGACGTCGGTGAGATATCGACCGACGACGGCGTCTGTGTGTCGACACAGAAAGGCCGAGACCCTTCCAGATTCAGATTTCACTCCCAGATTTGCAAAACACAGGGTTTTGAGACCAGATTATAATATTCTTTAATGGGTATGCCAGAGACTCAATTGTGTAATCATCCAGAAGAACAAGTACTGAGTTCTTGATTTGTTATTAAGAGATTATACTGTGATTTGCTTATGCTTATTTGAATATATTCTGCAAGTTTGTATTGTGATCAGATCTTTGTGTCTTTTATATATTTCCTGTTTAGAAGGGACATCACAGTGGTATCAGAGCTTTGGGCTTTGGTATCAGAGTTTTTGTGCAGATAAGAGAGCCCCTAAGTAAGGGACATCACAGTGGTATCAGAGCTTTGGTCTTTGGTATCAGAGTTTTGTGTCTTTCATATATCCCAATTGGTTGGGGATATCACAGTGGTATCAGAGCTTTGGTCTTTGGTATCAGAGTTTTGTGTCTTTCATATATCCCAATTGGAAGGGGATATTACAATAGGTCCATGTTTATGATATTATATTCTAAGTGCATATTTGTCCTATGTAAAATTTTTAGCTTATGATAATAATGTGTGTTATATCTATGTCTGAGATGTATACTTGATGGTCGTGAATCTACACAAATGTCTATCTTCCTTATTCTTGTCTTAAATCCTAAAAATTTATTGTAAGACAATTGTGATTTGGGATAATGGGAGAAAGGGATGGGTTGAGATAACCTTATCCACCTAAGAGTTACAAATTTTTGCTTATATATCCAATAATCCAAAGAGGGAGTCAAACCACATGTAGTTCTCCCACCTAGTTGAGTGTGTGCAATCATGTGTAATACTCATATTTTGTGCAATAATGAATATGGATTCAAAACTTGAAAACTTGTGACATGACCTTTAAAGTAGTGATTCAGAGTTAGTTTATGGATTTCTCCTTTGAGGGATTCTAGACTCCCATAAATGCTCAGGCTTGATGTGTTTATATAGGGAACTCTTTTGGTAGTTTATTTTAACTAGCTTGAAAAATGTGTTGGTTGACCCTTATAGATAGTTAGAATTTGAACAACTACTTTTTAAAGGGATGGGATAATTCCACTCTAAGTGGACAAGTTCCTTGCAGTAAACCTAACTATTTAGTGAGGCCCTATCACAAAAAAGCCAAAAAAATTGGGTTAAAGTAAGGAGATAGTTTGAGAATGATACAAAGCAATTTGAGCAAAATAATTAGAGATTCCTATGAAGCAATAATGACATTTTGAAATTTTAAGTCTATATATATGTAAATGACTATAATAAATTAAAATAAGAGTCATGTTTATGAGTATAAGTTAAGTGGGTTAAAGTTTGGTCAAATTACACATTGTCAAGTGCCTAATACCAAAGATGAATGTCTATAGTACATTGTTCAATTTTTGAATTCATGATAGCCAATGGTATAACCTTATCTTGTAATGGAAAATGATTTAATGTTTGAATTTTTTGGGGGGATTATATTTTAAAATAGACATGTTTGTTCTACCTTTAGGATGTTTCGACATAGTTTTGGGAGCATAATGGATTCAAACACTAAGTCCTATCCTATGGGAATTTTCATAACTATAGATGAAACACATTGATAATGGTCAACAACACACATTAAAATGAATAACTCCAGGATCAACAAGTGTCATTAGATCTCATTGGATGGTGAATTTTTCATAAAATAGATCTCATGGGATTGTCACCTAGCTTTGCACCATATAGATCAATGAATTATCCAATGCCAATTGTCCACCAGAATTATATAAAATTTTGTTTAAGCATACAATTATCTTTGAGGAAACTAAAGGGTTACATCCATAGTGGCCAAAATATCATGCCATTAATCTTTTTATAGGAAGTGTACCTCCAAACATTTACCCTTACCAATAACCATTTCTATAGAAGAATGAATTAATAAAAATGGTGCAAGAATTATTGAAATCTAGAGTCATTAGATCAAGCATTAGTCCTTAGTCTTCCCCCATATTACTAGTATATAAAAATATTGGTCTTGGTGCCTTTGTATTTAATTTTAAGCACTAAATAAACTCAAAATCAAGGACAAGTTTCTCATTCTAGTGATTAATGAGCTATTGGATGAATTCTATGGATCCCACTTCTTTTTGAAGCTCAAATTCGTTAGGAATAAGCTATTAAAATTAATTAATTATGCAATAATATGCAACATGAAAATCCTTCCTCATAATCATAGCAGCAAATACATATGGAAGAAAAATTTAGATCTAAGCAAAAATACACACATAACACCGATATAATGTGGTTCACCCAATGTGGGCTATGTCCACCGAGAGGATCTAAATAATATTATAAACAAGAGTAAATACAAATCTAAATAAGAAACCTCTCATAGAGATAATTTTCTCTAGCCTGAATTCACACCAAAATTCTTGAGATGTAAAGCTATACCTCAAAATTGATCACACAGACCATGAAAAGAATGCAGAGCTCAAAACTTAATGTAAAACATAATGAATAATGTGTTACCCCTCTCCTTTATTTATAATTTTCAAAATCCCTTGAAAAATGCACCATAACCATAAGGATAACCATAGCCCCATAAAATAAGGGAGGTTTCAACTGCATAATTCCCTGATTCTCTTAACACCTTTAAATCATACCCACTTCCCAAAAACATTACACAAAAAAAGGTAAGTGGTTAAAATTCATCCCACCATTATAAAATTAAAATATTTCATGTTAAAATTGTCTCGGTAATTTTATTTTTACTTAGAGGTGTTAAAACGAACTCCACATTCAACAATCTCCCACTTGGAGTTCATTTCCCCTTGAACAAAATTTTACTCTCCTCCATGATCTTCATGAAGACCAACTAAAGCTGAACATAACCTCAACTTCTACAATGTGACTACTTTAGTCATCATATCTATAGGATTCTAACTCATATTTATCTTTCCTAGCTTTACCATGTTTTCCTCCAAAGTTGTCCTAATGAAATGATACCACAATTGTATGTGCTTCATCCTTGAGTGGAAAGTAGAGTTCTTGGCTAAATGTATAGCACTCTAATTATCACTATGTAGTCCCCCAACTATATGCTTATGCCCCAACTCATTAATTAATAGTTGTAACCAAATCATCTCCTTGCTAGCCTTTATAGCAGAAACATACTTAGCCTATGTGGTTGATAAAGCCATAATCTTCTGTATCTAATAAATCTAACTAACTATTGTGTCCCTGATAGTAAATAAATAACCTATCATACTCCTCCTAATATCAACATCCCTAGACATATCTGAGTCTACATAACCATGTAAAGTGGTGTCTAATCCACCAAAATGTAATCTTGTACCCTTGGTTCCTCACGAATATCAAAGAATCCATTTCACTGCTTGTCCATGCTCATAACCTGGATTACTCATGTACCTAATTACTAATCCCACTACATGGGAAATATCTGGCCTAGTACAGACCATATCATACATCAAGATACCAACCAATAATGAGTAAGGTACCTTGGACATCTTTAGCTTTTCTTCTTCTATCTTGGGACACTGGTCCTTTGATAATCTGAAATGCCCTGTCAAAGGAGTCTCAACTAGTTTAGTATCCTGCATACTAAACCTATCTAAAACTTTATTCATGTATTCTTCTTGAGATAATATCACCTTCTTCTCCTTCCTATTTTGAGTTATCCTCATACCAAGGATTTGCTTTGCTACACCCAAATACTTTATAGAAAAGGAATCACCAAGTTGTTTCTTGAGTACTTGAATCTATTGCATGTTCTTTCTTGCAACCAACATGTCATCTACATACAAGCATAGGATAATATAATTACCATCCTCAAATCTCTTAACATACATGTAATGGTTATAATTACACTTGGATTAACCTTATTCCAACACAAAACTATCTAACTTTTTATACCATTGTCATGGAACTTGTTTAAGGCCATACAAGCTCTTTTTTAGTTTGTACACCAATTTCTCCTTTCCTTTGACCTCATAACCCTGTGCTTTTTCCATATATAATTCCTCTTCCAAATCACCATGAATGAATGTAGTCTTCATATCTAATTTTTCTAAATGCAAATCCTCTACTGCAACTATACCAAGCATAGTTCTAATAGAAGTCATTTTAACAAATCTCATCAAAATCAATACCTTTATTCTACGCAAACACCTTGACCACTAATTGGGCCTTACACCTTTTCCTTCCTCCGTCCTCTTCTTTGATTTTGTATACCCACTTATTCTATAATGCTCTCTTTCCTTTGGGTAGCATCACCAAATTCCACATCTGGTTCTCCATGAGAGAACTATGTTCTTCTTCCATGGCTTGCTCCCACTTCTTCCTAGCATTTTCCTACATTAATTCCTCAAAAAAAATTGTTTATCCACTATCAATAAGTAACAAATAAATCAAAGATGGGTAAAAACATTCAAGATATTTTATTATCTTAAGAGACCTTCTTACTATAGGAGTTTGGGGTTCTTGTGTAGGAGGTTCCTAAATTGTCTCCTTGGATACTTTACCATTCATAATATCATCCAACATTGTGTAATCTTTTTGTTCTTGTTCCTGCAAATAATCCTTATATATTACTTTTTATTTAAAGACAACATCCCTAGACTGGAATATTTTCTTATCTCTAAGACTCCAAACTTGAAAACCAAAGTCATCCTCACCATAACCAATAAAGGTGTATCTCTCAGACTTAGCCTCTAACTTGGTCATATCCTTCTTGAGAACATGAACCAGTGCCTCACATCCAAAGACCTTAAGAAAAGAATAATTAACTTTCTTACAAGACCAAGCTTCCTTAGGTATGCCTCCATCCAAAGGCACTGAATGTCCTCTATTAATTAGATATGTTGTTGTGCTAAATATTTATGCCCAAAACATTAGGGGAAACCTTGCATGCAACTTGATGCTCCTAACATGCTCCATGATTGTCATGTTCATCCTCTTTGACACTCCATTCTCCTGTGGTGTCCTTGGAACCATCATTTGCCTATGAATTCCATTATATGAATAATAATCATCAAATGTTTTGCTACAATACTCACCTCCATTATCTGACCTGAAACTTTTCAACTTGAGACCTATTGCATTCTCAACTAAAGCTTTCCATTTCTTTAATGTTTCAAACACATCAATTTTTTTCATAATACAATAAACCCAAACTTTCATGTTTCATCATCAATAAATGTAACATAATAATTTGAACCACCAATAGAAGATACCTGAGCTGGCCTCCATACATCTAAGTGAACTAAATCCAACTTATTCTCCTTCTTTGTAAGTCCAACCCTCAAGAACTTAACTTGCTTCTGCTTCCAATACACACGATCATCACAGAAGTCCAAATCAACTTGTTTCAATCTAGGCAACTTGTCTTTCAAGATTCCAATGCCTTTTTGGCTCATATGACTAAGCCTATAGTGCCACAAATTTGCATCTCCATCTGTATCAACTAAATTAAAATGATTAGCACTACTAATAAAATACATATTACCAACTTTCTTACCTCTTGCAACCATAAGAGTGCCCTTGGTAACTTTCTAAGAGTCTATTGAAAACATCATGGAATAGTCCTCACTATCTAATTGCCTTGTTAAAATTAAATTCCACCTTAACTGTGGGACATGTCTGACATCCTTTAGTAGCCATGTGTTCCCATTTTACATCTACACCTGAACACAACCTTTCCCTACTATACTACATGGTTCACCATCACCAAGATAAACATGTCTAAAATCTCCTTGAACATAATCCATAAAATGATGCCTATGTGGGGTGGCATGAAAAGAAGCCCCTGAATCTAATACCCAAGATTTAGAAACATTATCCAAGGAAATAACTAAAGCATCCTTACTAAAATTACCTATTTTCATATTTACCTCCTTGGTCTCGTCATGTTTGGTCTTCTTGCCCTGAAGTTCCCAACATTCCTTCTTTGTGTGTCCACTTTTCCCACAGTGCCAGCACACCATCTTGGTTTTAGATTTAGATCTTCCCCAACCCTTTGACTTTCCATGGTTTCCTTTGCTTCTATATTTTTTTCTCCCTCTAGTCTCCCCCATCAAATAATTCCTTGAAGATGATTCTCTGGTGCTCTTCCTTTGCATTTCCTTGCTAAGAATCACACCTATAACATCCTCAAACTTTAAACTTCCCTTAGCAGGTATGGTATTACTCACAGCCATAACCAAGCCATCCCAACTATATAGTAAGGAGCACAAAATCAATAAAGCCTTAACTTCATCTTCAAATTTAATACCAATAGAAGTTAGCATACTCACAATCGTATTAAAATTATTCAAATGATCAGTTATAAAACCATTTTCAAACATTTTCATATTAAATAACATTTTCATCAAAAATATTTTATTAGAGGCAGAGGGTTTTTCATATAACTCCACTAATTTATTTATTAGACTAAATGTGGTCATCTCCTCTAAAATATTAAAGGCAACTGAAGATGCAAGGCACAACCATATGGCTCCCAGTGATTTCCTATCGAGCAAATTCTAAGATGCATGATTCATACCTAAAGGTTGTCCTATTTTACCCATCAAATGGAGATGAATATCCTTTTTAAACAAGTAATCTTCCATCTATATATTTCATAATCTAAAATTCTATCCATTGAATTTTTTAACTCTAGATTTGTCATTATCTACCATAGCTCCCACTTAAGTTAATATCTTTCCCTAGAATTCACCACTTTAGCAAAACCACTAAAGCTATCTTTGATACTAGTTGTTAGGAATAAGTGATTAAAATTAATTAATTATGAAATAATATGCAACATAGAAATAATTCTTTAGAATCATAGTAGTAGATACATATGGAAGAAAAATTTAGATCTAAGCAAAAATACACACATAACACCGATATAACGTGGTTCACCCAATGTGGGCTACGTCCACCAAGAGGATCTTAATAATAGTATAAAAAAGAGTAAAAACAACTCTAAACAAGAAACCTCTCATAGAGATAATTTTTTCCATCTTGAATTCACACCAAAATTCTTGAGATGCAAAGCTACACCTTAAAACCGATCACACTGACCATAGAAAGAATGAAGAGCTCAAAACTCAATGCAAAATGCAATGAATAATGTGTTACCCCTCTCCCATATTTATAATTTTCAAAATCCCTTAAAAAATGTGCCATAACCATAAGGATAACCATATCCCCACAAAATAAGGCATAAAATAAGGGAGGTTTCAACCACATAATCCCCTGATTCTCTCAACACCTTTAAATCATACCCACTTCCTAAAAACATGCCAAAAAAAGGGAAGTGGTTAAAATTCATCCCACCATTGTAAAAGGTAAATATTTCATCTTAAAATTATCCAAATAATTTTATTTTTACCTTAGGGGTGTTAAAATGAACTCCACATTTAACAAACTTGAGGTTAGTCTATCATCAAATCTGCATCAAGGAAGAATATATTCTCAAGATAGCCTTATAAACTCATGATTATGATTTTATTATCATGATTTTAAACCTAACCAATGATCTATAAACATTTCAAGACTTTATAAACAATATCTTCTAGCCATTTCTCCAAAAATTCATCCTATTATTCTTTAATTATAGCCTTGTTTATATCCATACCTGGGAGGAGTATCTAAGGCATTTGTAAGAACCCTTCCAACTCCTTTATAAAAACCAATTATGTGCCAAATGGTCTAAGTGTACTTTTCTCCAAAAGTAAATTTATTATCTATGACACATCATATATGAGGAAGGAATTAAAGTGGATCCTAAAAAAATCAAGGCTGTGAAAAATTGGCTTAAACCCAAAACACTTAAGATCTTTCATCGATTTTTGTGCCTCACTAGATACTATAAAAAGTTTGTCTAAGACTAAGGAAAAATTTAAGTTCTATTGACAACCATTTCAAAAAATGATGCCTTTTAGTGGTCAATAGTGGTATAAATGACTTTCAAACTTCTCAATTAGGCAATATGTACTACATCAATTTTGGTTATGGTTGATTTATCCAAACCCTTTATCATCAAAAGTAATGCTTCTAGTAGTGGAATTAGAGTTTTCATAATTCATAAAGGTGTACCCATTAAATTCATCAACAAGGTAGTTATAGGTAAAAAAAATTCTCGAACTACATATTATGAGGAAATGATAGTGATCATTTATACAATCAAAAATCGGTGCCCATATTGGTTGGGAGACACTTTTGCATCAAAACTAGTCACCATAGTCTCAAGTACTTCTTAAAGAAAATAATATCTTTGCTCGAGAAATAAAATTGGGTAATCAAATTGATAGGTTATGACTATGATATTACCTATGAGAAAGGTAAATACAATGTCGTCATAGATGTGTTACCTTGTAAATATGATGAACATATAACTTTGTGCACACTGTCCTTCCACATTCTGGACTGGGTCATAAGGTATAATAAGAATGGTCCTAACACACCCATATTCATTGGTTTATCTAATAAGTTAAACTAACACATTGTATCAACTAAGTTACTCTTGGGATGGTCACTATTTGCATCATAGAGGTCATCTGGTAATGGTGCTCAAATTGACACTAAATTTTGCTAGAACTACATGCATCCCCATTAAGTAGCCACTTCAGTATTTTAAAAACATATCAAACAATCCAAAAGAAGTTTTTTTGGGAGGTTATTAAACATGATATCATTGCAACAAATTAAAAATAGTATCTACCCCAAGGACACTCTAGTCATTACCTATTCCTATTAGGGTACGGTTTGATATTTCCATGGACTTTATTGAAGAACTAATAAATTCTAGAGGGAAATCAATGATTCTAGTGGTGGTGGATTGTCTTTCCAAGTATGTCCATTTATGCACCCTTTCCCATCCTTTTATTTCTTCCACCATTTCCAAAACCTTTCTCAATTAGATCTTTCACCTCATAAGATACCTATTTCAATCGTTTGTGACCATGATTCCACTTTTACTAGTGACTTCTAGAAGTAAAATTTTTACCACTGCAACACTCCAACTAAAATGAGCTCTGTGTATCATCCATAAACAAATGGTTAAATAGAAATTGTCAACAAATTCTTTCAGACCTATCTACATTGCCTTGCCTAAGATCAATAGACTCACTAGTGTTGGGTCCAACATGCCCCATACTCATATTTTTCACATGGGGACCCTCTAGATTTAGCATAGTTGTTTTTTATTTTCATGTCCTTGCATATTTGTAAGACTTAGTTTATGAATGTTACTCAAAAGGAATATATTTGGTTTCATTTATGGTCTCCAATTCACGGGCATGACTTATTTATCACATTATGGTTTATTTATTCATCATCGAAATATATTCATCATGTAATTTCAAATGTCAAGTGAAATATGGATTCTTGGATTATCATTTTATCATCTATTAGGTTAGCCTAAAAATAATATGTCTTATGTTTCATAGTTTGAAATATTCATTCAATTATTAAACTAATTTATTTCACTTAGACTAGTGCTTGTTTGGTCAAGTTTATATTTAAATCTAGTTTTATTTTCCTTCATGGGTTTTACTTTTGAAAATTTTCATGATCAAGTAAAGTTTGGTTTGCATTTTCATCTAGTTTTATTCACACTTAGATGGATTTTAGTTTTTGAATAACCAATTAATTTTTTCTTGAGTCTAATTTTGCTTTATTTTATTTATAGAGATCTCTCAGAGCCATCAATATTCATCCACATGTTGAAATATCACTACCCACGAGAGCTTCACAATCAAATCTATTCAAAAAATGAATGTCTTTTAAACCCTCAAGACCCTGATATTGTGCCATGTGGCATGATCTTGGAGCCTTAGAATCTCATAACCTCAAAACCCTAGAACCTCAAAACCTTAGGGGCATTAAGGCATTAACCTAGGAGTGAATCAAATATGCAAAGCTTTGTAGTCTTGAATCGCTAAAATTGTGACACTTAGCACCATATTAGAATCCTAGAGGATTGAAAAATTAACCCATAAACTCATAACATTATCAATATTGACCCATCAAATCATGAAGATCCCAAGAATTGAGAAAAATTCAAATGGTCATGGTGATGATAGGAACAAACAACGAGGTAATTCTTGAGAATGCCAACAAGATGTTAAGTGGAAAAGTGGGACCCAATGGGTAAATCCATGAAGTTTAATGATAAAGAAGCAATGAAGATCCAAAAATATGACAACTGGTATAAAAATATACATGTAATCATTCCCCTCAATGATAAGCATGTGAATGTCCATATAAGTAAAAAAGAGCCAAAATTTGATGGCTAGGGTAAAGATCAAGTGATGGGAAATTGATGGTTTATTTCTGATTGAGAGTGGGCAACTAAATTTTATAAATCTAAGCATTATGAATCCAGAGTCAATTGAAAAGAACCTATATAGTAGATCACTTGAACTAATTTCAAAGAGAATATAGAGAAGTAGTAATAGTAGTATGTACAAAGAAAGTGAGATGCAAAATAAATGAAATTAGACCTAGATTGACGAGAAAATAAGATCAAAGAAAATGTGCACAACATGAGCTTCTTCATTGGTCAAAGGCACCAAATAAGTTCATCAAGGGGACTAAATGCATCTATGTATAAATTAGAACAATCCATTATTCCAATGTTTCTTGGTCATTAGCAGTTAATAAGAAATGGTGTATATGGAAGGTGATCTGTTGTTATTGTAGCCTAAATTTTGGATTCTTCCTATATTGCTATTTTTAGAAATAAAAACCCAAAATGTAAACAATATCAAATAAAAAGGATAAATATATAATCAAATACTTGTAATGAGATCACTTACCATCATTTTACCTCTTGTATCTCCCCTCTAAGATTGTCAAATTGATTTGAGTGTAAAACAAGTGGATTGTTTGATTATGCTTGATAGTGGCTTTGACAAAGGCTATATAAATGCAAGAAGGATGGTTATGGATTCAATATTGCTTCAATATTTATAAGTTTCAAGTTAATTTCCATGGAGGGATTGTCTTAGTTATATGGAAGTGGAGGGAAGAATCACTGGTTCAAATTTAATTTTGAGCCATTGAGATCAATGACTAAGAAATTTTTAATTCCTTGGAAATTTCTAGAATAGAGGATTCTAGAGGAAAAGGGATAAATTAGAAGATATTTCTAGAATCCTCTAATTCTATAAATTTCCATTAGGGAGTAAGGGTGTAGGAATAGCTAGTTTAGTAGAGTGGTAGATGGGTAGGTTAATATATTGTATTTTTAAATTAGCATGTGGGTTAATGGGTAGGTTAGTAGGTAAGTAAGATTAGTTAGTAGGCTAATGAAGGTGATTAATTGATTTTTGGGGATAGATTAAATTTTTTGAGATGTAGGGAACATGAAATAAGATGTTAGTTAATTAGCTAGGAAATATAATTATAGATGAAATTAGCAGAATTAGTATAATTATCAGGGTGAGTGAATTTAGGTGCATACATTTTTCCCCTCTTTTATAGGGCATTATGAGTAGACCAAATGGAAGGAGTAATGGTATTTCAAATAAAAACCATAGTCATGTATGGAAATGGTGTTAGACAGTGTTAGTCGGTATGATGCCCACTCAAGGGAGCATGTGGGGACAACTAATCCAAATGGTCACTCGAATAAAAAGCCCCAAGGGGTGGGATGAGACAAATATTATGAGATGGGTTGGAATGCCCTAAGAAATTATATAGATATGATTGAGATGTCCCAGGTATAGGTAAAAGGGGATAAAGTGGCTTAGTATTGAGAGATGGGTTCTAGACAAATGATCATTGTCTAGAAATTAAATTGATTGATAAGACAATGAATTCATAAGAAAGAGATAATGTTTGGGAAATAAAGAGATGAGAGAGAATGTTACTAGTTGGTGATAATTCTCATAGCAAGGACTCATGCCAAGTAGAGCTTGAAAGCCTATAATGGAGACCATATGAGTTGATTAATGATAATGAGCCACTTTATGGGAGATGTCTAGCTTAAAATGATGTAGGATTATCAAGTGATTAATTTGGTATAAGATGGGGATTAGGGGTTAACAGTGGACAAGTTATTCCTAGGAACAAAATCATGGCCAATTTCTGCCTACATAGTATTAAGAGACCTTTGGCCAATGTAGTTCTAGTTTAAGAATATGTTGGACGATGGGGAAATGGGAAATCCATGCCCCATATGACTTAAGAATGATAGTTAATGATTGACTAGGGTAATGGAGTAATTTGATGGGATTTGGGGCTAGAAAGGGAGTGATAGGACAAGAGACCAAATGTGTTAGGGATCAAAATAAGTAATAGGGGGTAAATAGGACAAAAGAGTGAAAATGGGGTTCATTTTGACTTTTAACTTTGGTGAAAATTGACTCGGAGCCAAAAAACATGGATCAAATCCCATGAGCTTCACACCGTGGCAAGAGAGTCTGCTATTTTAAGAGGACCAAGGATGTTAGACCATCGATAAGTTACAAACCCCTATCTTATGAATTTATCAAATTTTGGTGAATTATTGCATTCTTTTTGTGTTAATTAGGTCAGAGGCACTATGGGTGCAATACTGTGACTACGAGAAATGTCCTCAGTTGCATTATTGTACTCACAAGTATTTATGTTGTATTAGGAGTTATGGTATTGTAATACCATAAATATAAAATTATGGTATTGAAATACCACAAGTCTCAACTCATAGTATTATGATACTGTAGGTTAGTGATCCATAGTTTTGTATAATTACAAGGTTAGAGTTGTGGTTATGCAAAACTACAAGACTTGATAAGCAATAACATCAAGGTCGTAAGTTAGGGAAAATTCACAAGTTGTGATATTTTCATGAGTGGTTGAGGGATAAAATATATGCTAAGATGTTTAGGGGAGTTAAATATGGTGTGAGAATTATATGAAGTTATTTAAGATTAGTAAGGTGAGGATGAATTAAGAATAGGTAAGATAGGATGGTTTAGGGTTAATTAGGTGTAAATTAGATGATAGATTTTAAGGATAAATGGGATTGGTAAGTAGGGGTTGGGATTGATATTAGGAATGTAAGGAAGTTAGGGAAGGGGTTATAGGCTAGGAGTTGGGGTTAGATTAGGTGAGTTAGGTTGAGGTAGACTAGGGTTAGTTATATTAAGATTGATAAGGGTAAGGTAGGTTGAAACACTATATAGGAAGTGGTGTGAATTTGGCTAGGGATGAATTGATTAGGATTAGGTAAGGAATATTAGTATGGATTTAGGGTTTGGGGTGTTCATTTTAGTAGGGGAAAATGGGTTATAGTTTAGTTAGGTGAGAGAAATTATGATGGAATAAAGTTAGTGATTGGTTTTGTAATTAGTGTAGGAGGACTTAGGCATGATGGCATCTCAGTTGTGGTAGCTTGAGGTTCTTCATGAGATGCATTGGTTGACTGATTGACTGCTACAAATTATGGGGTGTTAGAGCTAGTGGGATGCACTACAATACTATGATATTAGTGGTGTGTATTTTTCATGCCTTGATTACTGTATTGGTGGAGTGATAACACTCATAGATGAGTACCTTACACTTTGTGATTGGAGAGATGATAATTATGCTAGAGGACATCTATCAGATTTTATGATTATCAATGATAGGGGAAAATATTTACTAGTGATCATAAACACTTAGTGTGATAGTACAAAGACTAGCAAGAGGATTATGAGTTAGTATGTGAGACTGATGAGTGGACATTGATAGATGCTTCTGAGAGGGGACTATTAATTAGTTGACACTAGTTTTGATGTCTCGTGTTACTGGCATACTCCTATCAGACAAGAGTAGTTAGTGGTTTCACTTGGGATTAGGAGATGTGGTTGTGGATATGGTGTACTATTTCAAGGTTTTTGTATGGGGGCCAGTGGTGTTGGCACATTTATACCAATAGTTGCACTTAGGGGCTTACTGGGGACTAAAAATCCTGGGTCCATCACTGTTGTTATAGATCTAGAGCTAGGAGCACATTGTGATCCAATAGCCTCTAGGTACTCAAGTAGTTAGGGAGTCTCACAAGCCCATTATTTTTAGATGGAACTTTTTAATGGGTGTGAAGAGAGGCCATGCTAGAGAGATGAGATTTTATAGATAGGTTTTTGATAGTTTGTGTCTAGAGCACATCACATTAATACCCTATAAGGTACTTTATTTTGGTTAGTAGGATGAGGATGAGGTGACATAGTATATCTGATAGAGTGTTACTTGATAGGCTAGAGATATTTTAATATAAAGTGATATGGTCCTGATCAGGTACAAAGATAGTTGAGGCTCCTATATGACATGCTAGGTGAGGAGTATTTATTTGCATGGAATGATCGAGAGAGGCCATAGTAGGGTAAGACAATAAACAGAAATCTTGCATGAAAAAATTATGATAGCCTTACCCTAGTCTTATGGGATTTACAAACTCCTTTACAAAATCTGAGAGTGAAAACAACTTATAGCACATGGTGGGATCAGAGTATGAGTGAGGTTGCTACCATGCAGGGTTATGGTATGGAAGGGAGCAGTGAGGAGGGTGTTATAGGTGCAAGCAATTCTATAAAGATAGATGAGGATATAGATCCTAGTGTAGGATGCTCAAGATGGAAAAAGAGGTCTAGATGATATGGATGTAAATGGGGATGATTTGGATTAGGCAGAAGATACAGTGTAGGTAGGAGGGAGTGGGACCCAAACTAGGGGTAGTAGTGCATAAGTTGGAGTGATTAACACACAGGTCAGAGCTAGTGAGAGTGGGGATGGTGTAGGACCATCACAACCACCATTGATAGAATATGAGAGATCATTATTAGCATGGGTTTGGTTAGATATATATGCATAGCTCTTGGAGATAGCTAGTATTACCACAAAGAGAGACTAGTTCTAGGCATGGTTACATGCACCAGATGAGTAGTTAACCCAAGCATAAGGGTAGGTTACTGGATTATAGAGTCATGTCACTACCTTATAGGCTCAGGTAGTTATGCTTCAAAGCTAGATATATAGTCAAGACATGTATATTATTGGTTATTAGGCATATTTTACCCAGATGCAGACTTGGATCAGAGATCTAATAGGAGAGGTGTAGGTGGCCAAGAGGGCTAAGGAGGAGACAGACACAACCATGCTAGTAGGGGGATGGATGGGGTGATGTAGAACATTATGAGGTTGAATTATGAGGCCTAATATTATAGGGATTTATATGAGGCAATAGTGTTATTAGAGCAATGTGCACCTACATTTAGATCTAGTTTCTTGTAGTCAGTACACTAGCATCCCAAAGGACCACCAGGAGCCTAGTCGAGACTATATGAGGTTGTATATATATGGATTTTATGTATTGTAGCACATTTGTGCCCATGAGGCCCTTATATATATATTTGACATGGACTCCATGTGGACATTTGAGATGATATTATTATGAGATTTTTGATGTGATGTGATGTGTTATGCAATGATGATTATGTATGTTTATGGTTTTGTGATGTGTATTGATTATAGATAGTTGCATGGTTAGATGAGATGGATATATGTATGGATTATATGGATTAAATAGATATATATTTTTATTTATATAATGTTATATGATTTGATGAATGTATATGTGATGTGATTTGAATGCCATGGTTATGATATGATGTGGATAGTTAGATATGGATGTATGCATGTGATTAAAATGATTTGATAGTCATGATGATTTATATGTTTATGGGTATGTTTAGATGGATGTTAGATATTGATTAATTATATGATAAATTAGATAGATGGCTATTTAAATGATGATGTTTTTAGGATTTTGTGGATGATATATTAATTTATGAAATGGATTTTTATGGATGTAAAATGATGTAATGGTAATGAAATATATTGATCTGAAATGGTAAAATGGAATGTGAACCAATGTGATAAATAAATATTTTCCCATGTTTAATTGTTATGCCTCACAAGTTGGGATGGGGTAACAATCCTCCTACACCAAGGAGGTGGGATAGGATGGTAGGATGATTAAGTGTTGTACTAGATGATGACAAAATTGGGAGGAATGGGATGGGTGGAAATTTTTTGAATCCATTAATAATTTATGAAATCCACTTTAATGTTGCACCGGTAAATAAATGTGTGCCAATGACATGAGAGAATTCAAAGGTACATTAAAACATGGTGTGTGAGGAAACTCTGTTTGTGAAGTGACTTTGCCCAAAACTAATACGAGAGTCACATAGACCATCCTTGTTCCCATAAAGTTAAAAAGATAAAATATATACAAAATTATAAAAATACTATTTAGATAAACAAGATAATCTAATTAATATATATAAAGCTAAATAATTATTCAAAAATACACACACATTTATGTATACACAGGATAAGGCAAAATAGACTAAAGATAGGGATAAGATGACTATATAGGTGATAATATCAAGTGATGGTAGTAGAATGACTATGGTCAATGGTATTAAAGAATGATAGGGGGTATATTTTGCCTAAAATTAGCGGATTGAAACAAGGATCCAGTTGTATCAAGAGTAACTTATATATGGGGCTTAGGATAATCAATTAGGATTTAGTGACATAGAGTATGCTAGAACCCAAAGTAAGACCTATTTTTTTTACCCTTCTATATGGACCATGCTTAGAAACAAAAAAATACAAATGGGGATAGCATCAAGAAGAGGCTAAGAGGAGACACACTCATTGAAGAAGATGTGATGGGGGTGATAGGATGGAGGATATATATAAGAATGTGATAGGATTTGGGATACATATGAGAATGGATAAAGAGACTCTAGAAGACCCCTCAACAAATGTCCCCTTCACATAACAATTGATAACTTGTCTTTAATTGAACACATTTATCTCCTAATAGTGTATAAACTTGTACTAGATTCCCACTTGTAAGACTAGGGTCAGGGATGGGAAAATGGGGTGGAATGAAAAGAAAGGTGTGGAATGGAAATGGATGTGCCCCCAAGAGTGGGGATCCATAGACAAAGGTAAAGTAGAGCCTCTTCAAGTATAAAAATGTTTTAAATGCATTATATTTATTATCTCCTCGATCTCTTCACCATCCAATGTGGCTAACCTATAAGCTCCTAATCCAAACTTGGCCATTATTATATAAGGCCTAAGCCAATTGGCTTCAAATTTTCCTTTCTTATCCATGTTTGTCTTGGTATTTTTATGATCTTATTTTAGGACTAGATAACCAACCTCAAACTCTTGAGACTAGATTTTATTGTGATATTGGCCTTTTAATCTATTTTGATATGCCCATAAGTGATTTAGGGCATTTTGATGCTTTTCATCTAGAAGCTCCAATTCTTGTAGCCTTTCTTGTCAAAAATTATTATCAGTAATAATACCCCGTAATGAGATACGTAAGGAGGGGAGCTCCACTTCCACCAAAAAGATGGCCTCTATTCCATAAACCAAAGAATACATAGTGGCCCTAGTGGGTATTTGGAGACTTGTTTAATAGGACCAGAGTGCAAGATATAATTGTAGGTACTAGTTCCTTCTTCATTGATTGTTTTCTTGAGAATCTTGATAAGAGTCTTATTTATAGCTTCATCTTGTTCGTTCTCCTAAGGGTAATAGGGGGTATGGAAATTTTTCTTGATATGTTAATGCTTGCACAAGGCCTCAAATTCTTGATTTTTGAAGGATTTACCATTATCTGATAGGATGTTGGCAGGAATGCCAAAATGGTAAATGATTTGATTTAGAATGAATTTATAAATCTAGAGACTTGGGGTTTAGGTAAGTGGCATGGATTCTACCCACTTAGTAAAATAATATGTAGATGCAATAATAAAATTATGGCCATTAGATGATGTGGGATTTATCTTGCCAATCAAATCTAGTCCCCATATAGATAATGGTTATGGACTCATAACAGGTTATAACTCTTGTGAAGGTACATGGATAAGATTACCATGTTTTTGGTAGGATACACACTTTTGTACATATAGGTAGGTGTTTTATTCAATAGTAGGCCAATAGTATCCAGTCATGAGTAATTTATTAGATAGGGCCATTCCACTGACATAGACACCATAAATACCATCATGGACGTCCTTGATCACAAGAGAAGCCTCTTTTGAGGTTAGGCATCTCAATAAGGTCCCATCATCACCTCTCTGATAGAGCATGCTTCCAAAGATGGTATAATGAGAGGTATAGTGGATGAAATCCTTGAATTGATGGTAATTAAGGTTTGGTGGAGGATGTTGTGGTGGAGATAATTCTAAATGTCATGATAACAGGGGAGACTGGGATCAGGAATGACACAAATTTGTATAGGAGCCATAGCTTGCTGGGCTAGTAAAATCAAATGCTCAATCAAGAAGTTTCCTTTACGGATGTCTATGATTACCCATTGTCATCATATGTTTTAATCATAATCAAAGCAAGCCCAAAAAAAGATTTAGAATACCCAGATTTTTGTAAGAAATCTAGGTTACATAAGTTCAATGCAAACCCTTCATCTATGAGTACCTAGGGAATACAATGGTTGGAGATGGAGATTTCTATGAATAATGGGTAGTTATGATGTGGGCCAATGGGAGGAATGTCCTAGGAACTGAATGTGATTTGTTGTGAAGGAGACAAATGACCCACCAATACTTAGAACTGATTGGTGTCAATATCTCATGGGACTTTTAGATCATTCAAGACTTGATTGAGGATCTTCCAATGTTTAGAAGATGTCTTGAGAAGATCCATGAGTGATATTTGAGCAAGGGTCTTCTCGAGTTGCTTGATGATATATTAAGGATGATCTAAAGATACTGAGACTTTCTTGGAGATATTGAATTTTTGGGATGTAGATGTAGATGGGTCCTTTGTGGGTGCCCCAAGGACTAGGATTTTGTTACATCAGGTAGTAACCATGCAGTCAACTATGGCCTAGTTGATTTTTAATATGGTGGATGATGGTGGAGTGGGCTCTTTGGGGCTATGAATTTTGATGGTATTTTCATAGTGGTATGGGATGGTGTGATAATCCATATGATTGGAAGTGGATGCCTAACCCTGGTCTTTAGGTGGATTCCCTTATATTTGACCATGTTTGGGTAAAGGGCCCTGATAAATAGTGAGATACTGATTCTTTGACTGGTTAGGAGCACTCTCCCACTCTACTTGAATATCACTTTTCTCAATGAGGTCATGAATATAATGATTTAATTTCATGCATTTATCGATGTCGTGACCTTTGATTTTTCGGTATTGACATAATTCATCCTTATGATACTAGTTGGGTTGAGGTTTACTATCATCCAAAGGTTGAATTTTAGGAAGAGTAATCATGTTAGCAGTGATCAATTGTTGAAGGACCACTTCAATAGGCACTCCAAGGTTGGTAAGATGTCTTTTTCCTATTTGAGGCTTTGGCTTACCTCATGGTACTCAGATAGAGGAAAAATTTTATTGGTCTATGGGATCCTTCTTTTGCATAGTTTGAACATTTTTTTTGGAATCTGTAACCCTATCTCCCAAAACACTCTTATTTCTATTGAAGATTTTTGCTTTGCTCGAAAAGGAATTATCCTGATGTTGATTATGCTCATTTTGGGTGTAAAATTTAATTGTTCCCTTTTTAATAAGTTCTCTTTTAAATTGTATCCCCTTTTCATTATTTCATCAAAAAAAATTGGCACATTGGAGTTTTAACTAATATTTTAGCTCTACATTGATGTTGATTATGCTCATTTTGGGAGTAAAATTTAATTGTTCCCTTTTTAATAAGTTCTCTTTCAAATTGTATCCCCTTTTTTATTATTTCATCAAAAAAATTGGCACATTGGAGTTTCAATTGATATTTTATCTTTGAATTGAGGTTGTCAACAATATTTTGGCTAACTCTTTCTCTAGTACTATGCATCAAAAGTAGCTTGCTAGGCTTCTCCAATGTTGCAAGAAAGATGCCAGACTTTCCCCATTCCTTTGTTTACTATTTTAGAGATATATAATGGAGACATAATGTTCTATATTAAATGAGAAATGTCTTACAAATTTTTTAGTTAATTCTCCAAAACTAGATATAGACCCCTTTCGCAAATGCATGAGCCATTCTAGGGCTGGTCTTTTGAGACTTTTTGGGAAAAGTCTTAGAAATTAGGCATCATCATATGCAACCTCATGACAAGCCACATAAAACTCCTCAACCTAATCATAGGGATCACCTTTACCTCTATACTTTTAGAATTTAGGGACCTCAAATTGAGGTGGGAAAGGAATTTTCAAAATTCTCATATCTAATGGGGAAGAACAAAAATCTTCATATTTATATTTCATTTCTTGTGAGAGAGGGTCAATTTGTTGGATATTTTATCTCATCATTTTCTGTTCTTATGCAAATGATGGATCCCCAAGAGGATTAGAGTTTTTAGCATGATTTATGTGTGGTCTATTAGAGTTGTGGATATTTTGGCATGGGGAGGATGGTTGTTAATTTTGGGTATAGAATTGGGAGGCTAAAGGGTTGATTTGTTGTGTAAGTTGATCCAATCAATCTTATAAGGTAGTTTGTCTCCTATTAGCCTTGACATGATTATTTTGGAGAGGGACTTGATGTTCTTGATCTTAGGTTTACATAAGGGATTCTAAGGGAGTCCTTGATATACATAAAGGTATGATGGGGCCCAAATATGTATATAATGTTGTCTAACTAATTTTTGTATTAAATATAAAATACTCTTCACTCCACAAAATACTTTATGGGGAATTTTACTTTAGCACCTAATGATAGCTCTCCTAATATTTATACTCTGTCAGAACATAGAGTTTGGTCTAGTGCATGGTGATAAAATTCACATCACCAAACCCTAGTGACTAATTATATGCATGGGGATGAATTTCACATCATGTAATATCCTAGACTCAAAGGGGTTAACAAACAAGCAAGCATAATTGATTTTTTCTAATTAATTATCTATGTGAGGAAGCACAAAAATATCAAATCACACAAGCACCAAGACTAAAATTTAAGATTTTGGCAACGCTCTTACAAACACAAGGATTAGGAAAATAAATGGGGTGCCTTTATATTGAGAGGTCCTACACAAAAAGGGTCAGTAGTCTTACTTAATGCAAAACCACTACTCCCCTACAAAATCATGATTACATAGTCAATTAGATGCAAAACCACAACCAGAGACTACAATATTATAACTATAAGACAAAAATGCAAATTATGAGTTATAATATTATAGAAAGTACTTAACCATGATAGTCAACAAACAAGAACCTATAAAACCATGACTGTTAGTGCAAAACTGTGATTGTTAAGGCAAAGTCACAACTATTATAAATTTGAGATTAGCGGTTTTGCAATAAAGTTCAAAACTATAAAATCTCTATTTTAACTAATACATACAGATTATATTATTTTTATGGATTCTTGAAAATATTTAAAATACTACCTAGAGTAGATATGAAGTTTTGATTATGAAAACTTTTCTTAATAAAAAGGAACTTTAGTTGATATCATTTCGAAACTATGAATAGGTATATACAAACAACAAATTATTCCTATCAATTTAACCCTAAATATATATATAGCCAACTGATAATTTAAAAATTAAACCAAACTATGTTAAAATGATTTAATTGCAATATCACTATCAATCAAGTAAAATTATAGATTACTATTCAAAATCGCTACTACACCATTAGTGATATTGAAGCTAGGGATTAAAAGGAATCAATGATGCACATTTCAATTTGTAGATAAATTTATGTCTCCTCTTCCTATCAACATGTGCACAACAATCTCATAAATACCCTTTTTAAGAACACAGGTAAGGGAGTCAAAATAACCAAATTTATAACATTTGGATCACAAATAGTTAGATTTGGCTTTAAAATATTATATGATTACTAATACACCTTACAGATAAAAAATGATGGATTACTACCTCAAAACAAAGACTAATAAGACAATTTTACTAGATGATGCAATGTTGTGACTTGCAATGGTGATATCATGATTATCAAGTCAAAACCACAAGTCTGAGAGTTGCAACATTGTGCTTTGATCACCAACAGTCAAATTTTTGGTTAACCCTACTTTTTATTACACACAAGAGATACAAACTACTTCCAAACAATACCAAATAGAGTAAAATGACTTACAAAGATGTTAGATACAGATGAAAAAGTGATTTGAAGACAACTTAGACTCCATACAAAACTATAATTCTACATGCAATGTCATGATTATCAAGTAAAAATCCTAAGTCTAAGAGTTGTGATATTTCACCTCCGCTACCACCAGTCAAATTCTTGGCTAATAATTTTTCTTGCACAAAGAATACACAAACTACTTCCAAGAAATACCAAATAGCTAAAATGTCCCTATATAGAGGTTAAAAACAAAAGCAAACAATGATATTAAAATAACCTAGAAACTTTGCACAATCACAACTATAAAGGCAAAATCATGATTATCAGAGTAAGATCACTACTCTCAAAGTAGCAATATTGCACAAAGGTGAAGAGCCTACCAAAACCCAAAAACCATTAGTGGTTAAATCAAAATGTTAATGTAATATCATTGATATAACTGCAAGACCACAACTATAATACCACTAATACCAATGCAAAATCACAACTCTCATATATGTGATTATTTTTTCAAAATATGGTCCTTGATTTACATATAGTTGCACTTTCAAGATTATAAATCCTTCCATCAAGCTTAAGAGGTTAGATTTAGGGAGTAGGTCCCACCGTGGTCACCAAAATGTAGCCTACATTTTGGATTCTTTCTATATTACTATTTTTAGCAATAAAACCTAAAATATAAACAACATCAAAAAAAGAGGATAAATAGATAATTATATGCTTTTAATGAGATCAATTACCATAATTTTACCTCTTTTAACTCCCCTAAAAGATTGCCAAACTGATTTAAGTGTAAAACAAGTGGATTGTTGGATTGCTTGATTATGTTTGGCAATGGCTTTAATGGACTTTTGGCTTGATAATAGCTTTGGCAAAGGATATATTAATACAAGAAGGATGGTTATGGATGCAAGATGGCTTCAATATTTCTAATTCTAAAATTAATTTCTATGAAGGGATTGGCTCGGTTATATATAAAATGGAAGGAAGGATCAATGGTTCAAATTTAATATTAAGCCATTGATATCAATGGCTAAGGAGTTTTCAAAGAATTTTTAATTCTTTGGAATTATCTAGAATAGAGTATTCTAATGGAAAGGGAATAAACTAGAGGATATTTATAAAATCCTCTAATTTTATAAATATCCATTAGGAAGTAGGGGTGTAGGAATAGCTAGTTTAGTAGGGTGGTAGATGGGTAAGTAAATAGATTGTATTTTTAAAATGGAAAGTGGGTTAATGGGTAGGTTAGTAGGTAAGTAGGATTAGTTATTAGGCTATTGAAGGTGATTACTTTACTTTTGGGGTTAGAATAAGTTTTGTGGGATGTAGGTAACATGAAATAAGATGTTAGTTAATTAGCTAGGAAATATAGTTATAGATGAAATTAGCGGAATTAGTATAATTATCAGGGTGAGCAGATTTAGGTGCATACATTTATCTTGAAGATAAACGTAAGAAATGGGGAATAGGCAAAGCTAATGTCGAGACTAATACCTTAATTATTTGGATTAATCTAAATTGAGGTGGTTTCTTATCATTGGTTTACTTAATGATCAGTGAATGGAATAAATTGAATACCAGAGAGTCCTTATTGATCATTAGAGATTAGAGTGTGTTGGAGATTGAATCACTTCCATCATAAAATTTGTATCTAAAATTTGACCATGGTTAGATTGTTCTTATCTTCTTCTTTCTTGATGTGTTATCACAAAAAAAAAAAAAATTCTAATCTATTATCTCATTTAATGTTTGTATCAAGAGTATTTAATTTATGGATGTGCATCATAACAATGATGGGTTATCCTTATCTATATAAGCAACATTGATTTATATTGTAAAATGTCAACAAATTTGATCTCAAAATGTTGTCATAATCATGCCAAGATTACACCTATTGTTCCCTCATGATTTTTGATCTTTGATTGTCTATTAGGTCAACATATTTGAGTATCAAAATTCTGTGGAGATTGAGCCAGGGTTCCACCTGCCCTTCATACTAGTTTTATCTTGATGGTTTTCCGAATATACTGATTTTAGAATTAACCTATGTAAATAATTATTCTAATGTTATTAGTTTGCAAGTGGATATACATTTAGATTGTGTAACAGCTAGTTTAATTGGATTTGAGAGCTCATTCTAGTTATCTTGAGGCTTACATTAGTCATAGTTTGAAAATAGATACAAGATTATGTATTATCTTTATTTTGAATAGAGTTATATATTTCATGTTCACATAATGTTCATTATGGTATTCTAGTTTGTGTATTAGCTAGACTTAATGCCAAATAATTTTATTGCAACTAATAATGATTTAATTTATAAGTATTGGAAGACCTATCTTGATCAAGGAATTTATTTCTTTTTTGCCCTACTCTCTCCCTCTCTTTTACATTTTTTATGAGAAAAAATATACCCATTCCATTGTAAATAATATGTTTGTAGAGGATACCCATAGTGAGAATTTTAATATTCTAAGGAAACCATTTGAAACCATCGGTGGAAACAAACACCTCCTACCCATTCTATATCATTCAAAATTTCTTAGACCTTGGATAATTATAAAGTCCTAAAACCAAGGGGACTCTTTGTACCATGATTTGTGGACTACTTTTATTCAATTAGATCAATTAGTTCCTAATTATGTTTGAATGAGTCATAATTTTAGCCTAACATAAACTGGTGTTAGGAGGGCCTAAAACTCTGACCTAGTAATAAGGAGGGATTGAAACTTCTAGTCCTTGAGAAAATATTTTATTGATTGTGTCTTGCCACCCCTCCTTTTCACTTTCCTTATATTGTCTACTTAAATGTGAATAATAGAAATTGGTGCTAGAAGGAGGGTCTACCTCTGAATGCCTTCAAATTTTGGAATTTTCTTGGGACTACTTATCTAAGAAGGAATTATTAGTAAGGAGCTATAATTAAGAGTCTCTATTGTGTGCTTCAAACACACTAAAAAATATTGGTACCATTTTTCCTATATTTTAGTTCATCTGTATGCTTTGCATTTGGTGTGTGCCCAAAACACATACTAATAGAGATTAATATTTGTCACTCTAGATTCTTCTTCTAGGATCACCTAATTAGGAGTCCAATTAGGACATAAAAAATTAATCATTTTTACTCTCTAATTTCATAGACATCTTATATCTGATCGAAGTAAACCCAGAAGATTAGTTTATGTGACCACATCATCCCTTAAAGTTTTCAACACTAGATCAGTCCAAATGGCTACAACTTGGCTAGTTGGATCAACCATAAATGTTTTAGTTGACGTCCATGATTTACACAAAAACCCTAAGCATTATCTCCCAAAGTTCACTTTAAACACTGGAAGGACTAAAAAATATCATATTACATCCTAAAAAACATCCTAAGGTTACTTAATGTTAAACATGAAGATGTATCTTGTACGTTATTCCCCTTCACCTTACTTGATCAAGCTTGTGACTGGTTCTTGAATCTCCTAGCAAATTCAATCGTGGGATGGAATCAATTGAATATCATGTTTTTAGCCTAATTTGGTCAAGTAGTTGATCCAAGTATCTTATACCAGTAATTTACTTTCATGAGAAGGGAATAAAATTAACCTATACATAATTTCAATGCACATTTTTATAAAATGTATAGTATGGTAACTAATTTGTAGAGGCCAAATGCTCGATTAGCCCTAGAAATTTTTAAAAATGTTTTAAATCTGTGGATTGTCACTTTCTTAAGGAAGGATAAAACTATTATTGACTTTCCTCTTGCATATGTTGAAGTAATAAAATTGGACATGCAACTCACAAAGAAACATATAGGTTCTCATTCCTAATGTTCTCCCAAGCATGCATGCACTAAATTTAATCCCACCTGTAAACCAAAATGTGTCATTGCCATAACTTCTCCTGATCAAGAATTGAATTCCATTAGCTCATGCTACCCCTAATCAAAATTTTGGATGTATCAATTCAGATAGTAATGAATTAATGCCTCAATCTTAAAATAAATCCTTAGTTCCAATTGCTACTAACAATACACAAGATTTCCTTCAAGACTCATCCAAACCTGAGTTAGATGCAATCCAAAGAATGATCTAAATATTGAGCAATGATTTTATGAACTTGTAAAAATAAGTAGGTAGCTAAAATTTTGGAAATACAAATCTAAATTTCACTTATCAATGTTACAAACCCTTTAATAGAGCTAGTAAATAAGTTGAGTCCTCATTCAACAAATTACCTGAGATCAACGTCATGGAGATTGCCTTGCCCAATTGGTGTCATTTCCACAACATAGCCCAACATGGATAACTTGATTGTGTCAAATTTTGTCTAGCCTTTGACATTATAAAAAAATAAATTGATGAATATGAAGTCCCAAATGATCATAAGACTTCAAGTAGTTATGATGCTTCTAGTTCATCAAAGTCTCCTAATACAAACATGGTCTTATAAACTCTAGATTTCCCTAACTTAGAAGATAATGAGACTAAAGAGAATAACAATGATATGAAATATTTATATCAATACCAAAGAGTAAATTATATTCTTAAGAGTAGGTTACATTAGTTCTTGACTACCTCAACTCCATCAGATAATGCTGCTACACCGCTTGATCCTAAAACTAGAAATGATCCACCTCCACCAAAGTCAATTGACAATCATCCATCTACTAAAAAAATAATTTATAATATTATGGAAGACATGAAGAAGATAAAAGTGAACATCACTCTCCATGAATTAGTACAGATAAATGAATAAGTATATTTACATCTTAAGTCTTTTATAGAAAAGAGTAGTCATCCCAAACAAAATTAACATAGCCAATACCAATGTGGTAATACATAAGAATAGAGCTAAAGTTCTTCCCTTCTTGCTTACAATTAAAATCCTTGGTAAGAAAATTCACAATTATCTTGTATATTATGTTGCATCAACTAATGTTATGCTTTCAAGTATTTTCCCGAAGTTAGGATTGTTTCCTATAAAATCAGATAAAGTGATAGTTTAGTTAGACAAGTCTAAATTCAAGATTTTAGGTGAGTTATTGAATTTATATATGTAGTTTTGAGATGAACCAAGAGTGTATAATTTAATATATATACAAGTAGTTGATATACTTGAAACATATGGCATGTCACTAAGCAAATATTGGTCAAGATCATTCAATGGCTATATGGCAACATATCTTTTGCACATGTAGCTGCCATGGAGAGGAGTGGAAAATCATATCAAAATTAATAAAGAGCCACACATGAAATTGATGATAATAGAGTACAATGTAATCAATGAATGGGTTTACTTCACTTCTATAGATGAAGGTATCTATACCTTATCAACTAGACCAGTAAATAAGAAAAAGTCTAATCATGATCAAAATTTAGGTAAATGGTCACTACATCTAAATGGAGCATCTTTCAAATAAGGAGATGGAACTGCTATTGTCCTCATTTATCCTAATGATAAGAAATGTGTTGTAACTTATAAATTGCAATTTATATGTACTAACAACATGATAGAGTACGAATCCTTAATTTTGGGTCTGTAATTTACAATCAAGTTTGGTGTTCAATTAAGATTCTTTAGTGATTTTGAATTGGTCGTCAACTAGGTACTAAAAACATTTAATGTAATATTTATTATTTAAGTAAATAAAAACATCAATCTTGGGATCTAATTGAGTTTTTTAATGATTTTAAAATTTTAATCATCCTTAGAGTAGAGAATTCAATGGTTGCTTCATTAGTTGTCTCAACTGCTAACCTCACACCATTAAACAAGACATACTTGCAAGATTTTTTAGTGGAAATAGTTCCATGTCCCTCTATGCTTTTGTTTCACAACTAATTGATGAGGAAGAGAGACTTGATTTCAAAAAAATAACAATACAACTCTAATGGAATGATTTTTTCTAAAATATAATCATATTTCAAGAGGTATGATATCATTATAAATATTGTTTAACTTGGAAAACATATCCTCTAAATCATAAAATAAGTGTATGTTGAGTCAATAGTCAAGAATTCTTGACATGGGAGCTCCAGACAAGCTTGAAAACATGGTGGTTAGACCCGAATGCAGTAATGAAAAGAAACAATCACTGAAGAAGATGTTGATGTGCTATTTTAAGATATCATATCAAGGAGATACAATTATTTGAATGTATTCAAACCTCATATTATGACACATAAAATTCCATTGAATATTGATCAAAAAACCTTCAGGAAACATCAAATACCAATAAATCCAATCATGGAACCACTCATTTTGAAAGAAGTCTAGAAGATGTTATTAGCTAGAATTATCTTCCCTGTGCACCATTCAACTTGGGTGGAAAACCTAGTAAATGTGAGGAATAAAAATGGACAAATCCATCTTTGCATATATTTTAGAAATATCAATCATGAATTAGATAAATAAAATTATCCATTGCCTTTAATTGATGAAATCATTCAATAAATCAATGGTTCAAAGATGATGTCCTTTTTGGATGGATTCTCAAATTATAACTAGATATTAGTGAAAAAGGAAGATAGATACAAAATAACATTCACCACTAAGTCAAGAACCTAGACCTACAATAAAATTCCATTTAGTTTACTCAATGTTCGTGCCATGTTTCAATAAGTTATGGACACTATTTTTAGAGGCTTAATTATTAAGTGCATAGTAGTATACATTGATGACATGACTGTATTTTCTAAATGTAGATTAGATCACTTGAGTCATCTAAAAAATATATTTGAATGATGTAGAAGGTTTGGAATATCAATCAATCCCAAAAAATGTGTCTTATGTACAACGTAAGACAAATTTTTAGGTCGCGTTATCACCAAAGAAGGTATTATTGACCAATTTTTGGTCATGCAAGCCAAAAATAGGTAGCCACTCCTTTTTATTTGAAAAATTCATCCAATCCATGTTTTGGCTAGATCATCCCTCTACTTCCTTGTGAAAAAATGTTCTCTTCTAGACCTTTCTCATGAAAAAGCTAGGTGTTTCCCTCATTTTGCTTTGCCAAGTACAAATCAAGTTTGTACAGGTGCATTACTTGTCTACTTTTGTAAGTAGAAGTGATTGAAAACCCAAAATGGTCTAAAGGAGTTTGAAAAGGTAATAGATTTCCTTTGGAGGGCATTTTGATGACTAGAAGAACATTTTCAAAAAGTCTGAAGGGTATGTGCCCTTAAAGAGGGCACCTTAGTCAGTGACAAGACCAAATCAAAAGTTTTGAAGGGGTATTACAAGGCACAAAGTGCCCTTGTGGAGGGCACCTTGAGAAAGTGAAAAACAAAGACAAAAGGCTCTAGGGGCACGTACCCTTCAGGAAAAGAAGCAATCAAAAGAAAGAATTCCTTCAGATAAAATGTTTGAAGAAATTCCTTCATACATTTTATCTGAAGGAAAGCATAGAAAAAGCCTGAGGTAAAGAAAAGGCCAAGGCAAAGGAGAAGTCAAATGAAGGAGACAAAACACGGGCAAAAAAAAATCAAAAAAGATAAAACAAGGAACAGTCCAACTGTTGACAAAGACAAAGGACAAAATCAATGACCACTCAAACCAAGACAAGTGGTATAGACAACTCAATAAGGAGAATTAATACATTTGGTGAAATATATCTATGAAAAACCAATAAAATAGATTAGTTTTTGAACTATAGAGATCAGCATCCCATGTTTTCATGTTTCACCATTAATGTGCATCCAAGTCACATCCAAGTATTGAAGTGAGCATAGTCGGTCACAATAATTCAGAATGGCCTTGTCAGTTGCTGAAGATGGTCTCCCATGCTTTTGTAGGTCCAAGATAGCAAGGGTGATGACTTGGACATCTACAACATGGCTCTCCCATATGTAATTGGAATAATACAGTAACAACATGATCTTGTGATCTCTATAGAAGTGTTTAACTTAGTATGGGTTTCCATTCCTTGATTTGTCAGCTATCTTGTTTCTAGTTCTCTATATATTTGTAACTTCTTATTTGAGAAGAGATATCTCTCAACTTTTATGGTGAAGCCCTGTAGGAATTTACTTTGAATCAAAAAGAGAATTTTATCTCCATTCGAGCTTGCACTTTTGAATATGTCTATGGTTTTATCTTGTGTTAAGTGATTTTACTTCATGCTTTCATAAGTTTATGCCAACATATCTAGTTTATTGTGATTTCTTCTCTTACAAGTCAACAAGAAGTGTCCATCTCAGAGTATAGGTGCATGTGAATAGGTTGTCCATAGTGTGTCTTACACACCTTTGGTAGTTATTCCTCCCTGTATCTCCATAGGATCCCCTATTGAAACACTGATGTAGGAAAGGTTCTCATTTGAATAAAGTGTATGCTTGCTTTTATCTGGTGTAAATTGTATATCAAAGTTGAGTAGACCAACCATTTCCAACCATTTTGGTGCATCATCACTTTAGTTTAGGTTCTGATTTCAATATTTCTTTCCCTTTTCATCCCCCCATTGTTAGCAGTAGGAAATCTAGGGCCTCAAGGTGCATCAAGGGGAGCTAGCCCCTAATCTAGATATTCATCCCTCATATTTTCCACCCACAGCAAGAGGAGTGTCTCCATTGTGCCATGTGGAGGAAGGGAGTTGAGCCCCCCTTCAGAGGGTGCAATCCACTAAGTCAATATTTTTTGGCATGCTTGATGAGACAATTTTTGTGTCCTATAAGTTTCAGGATTGTTGTTGATCTTTATATTTTTTAAAAATTCTAAAAGGAGCTATATTCATCACCTAGCGACTCCATTTAGGAACCAAGTCTCTAGTTAATGACCGGCCTGACATCCCATGCCGAAGGTCACTATAAGATCTTCTTTTAGGGGTGTCCTTTTTGAATTTGTTAAGTTACCTTTGAACTCAATAAAAAGGATAAGGTTTACAAATACCCACCCTTACTTAACAAGCCATTTTTCTAAACCAACCATAAAATATACCTACTCAAAGAGACCCATGTTGAATCCTTTCACATCCATGGCAACCCTTAAGGCTTTTCCTTTTGTGGCCTTGAATGGTCAAAGTCCCTTGAACCTTTAGCAGTATGACCCAATTCTAGGGACAACTCTCAAAAATGTTCCTCCCTTTAGTGGAGAGGGCCTAATCACTATTGTTAATCATATTAGAAACATAGCAAACCTTTGCAACATCCATAATATCATTGAAGAAAATGTAGCCATTAGATTGTTAGTGTTGTCTTTCAAAGGAAAATTTTTAGACTGGTATGAAACCTTGCCTATGAACTTAGTTGGCTCATAGAATGAGTTAGGGACCCTCCTGACCAATAGGTTTGGGGGAAAAAGTGACCATTTGTCTATAGCTGAGTAGTTAACCACCATGAAGAGAGCCCCACCTAAGTTTATGCAATATTTTAACACTAGGTTCTAAAAGACTTGGGATAGAATCCCAATTCTTGTGAGGCCAACCCAAAGCTATGTTTTCCTTTACTACTTGAAGGCCCTAAATAGTGACATTGCTATCATGATACATTCCATGGGTGGAATTACTCTTCCCACTACTTATGAGATACACATAGCTACTAAAATTTTCCTTATTCAAGTAGGAAAGATAGCTCCTATACCTCTTATGCCACTCTTTCCTAATTTACGACCCTCAGTCTAGCCTGTTTTGCCCACTCTAGCTCCTCTACCTAATCAAGAGAACCTAGATACTACCCCTATAAATGACATCCATGAAGTTAAGAGCCTATTTCAGAGTGTTACCAATGAGTTAATTTCCCTCGAGATAATAAGCTCAGAGTTATAGGCCAAATCAAGGCTACTAGCAGTTTGGGCAAGCAAATAGTCCTCCCCTCTATAATTATAATCAAGGGCAAGGTCAAATTACACATGTCAAGTCTTATCAAAGCTATAATACAAATGCCCCTTCATCTTCCAAGGCTCTTGTCCCCACTCGAAATAATTTGGTGTAGGAGCAGCCCAACTATCCACCCTGGGAGCATGGTCAAGAACAGGTTGTTTATGCCAATGAGCTACCAAATCAAAGCATGACTACACAAGGTGATTAGGCAGCCCAATACTCAAATTTTGAAATGTCAACACAACTTAGGATAGATAATGGGTAGGCTCAATATAATTTCACTCTTATGAAGCACTTGGAAGGAGAGTTCTACATAGTCAACTATGTGGGGAGAAAAGTAATCTGAATGTTGGTGTTACATACAACACCAAGTTTGAAAGGAGAGCCATTGATGAAGCTCAAGTAGCCACTCAAGTACCTACAACATATCCTTCAACCAATCAATTAGGAAGTATACCCAAAGTATACCTAAGACCAGAATAAAATCAAAATTTTCCCAATTATAGGCCAATGATTGCAGCTTTAGCTCCTCAGGTTACACCACATGTTACGAATGTTCCCAAGGAGAAATCTAAAGGGGAAATCCTTCAATAAATATAGTAGACCAAATGAAGAAGCTGCACATGAACATCTCATTATGGGATTCTTCAACACTACTAGGACAAAAGGATATACTCTAAAAGGAATTGTACGGGCTAGGTGAGCAAGCTATCCCAGGAAAAAATGATAATGTGTTGGTAGTAAATGGGGCTCTTCCCATGGCTGGTCAAACAAGAAAGATGAGAAGGTTTCTCCCTTCTATGTGTCCCTAATTATTAGTGATTTATTGTTTCATAATTACATCATTTATAATGGATCAAGCACCTCAGTTATGCCCAAATGCATAGTTGATAATCTAGGCCTCAAGTATGAGCAAATGACTAAAGGAGTTATACAGTTTGATGGATCACCAGCTAAGACCTTGGGATTAGAAAGAGGCTTGAATCTGACTCTCCATTCCTATCCAACCTTCTCAATTCCCCATGATATGGTAGTGGTAGATGTTCCTAATTAATTCTATCTTTGCTTGTCAAGGGATTTCACATCCAAGATAGGTGGATACTTGGCAGCCAACTAGTCTTATATGGTTTTTAGGACAAAGTATGGAACTAAAGTGAAGATTGAGTCAAAGCCCATCCACAAATATCACCTGGATCCATACTCGCCCAAAATGGTGAATGTGAACTATGCAATCATTGATGAAGAAGAGATTTAGGTGGATCAATCTCCATCATCTTCCCTTATATGAGTTGCTAACCTACTCCTAGATGAATGAGAAAATGACAATTTTGAGCATGATCCTTACAATTTCATTGAATAATATAGTATTAGAGTCTACTTTATGCATGAGAAAGATGCATTCATGCTAAAATTGATGAAGACAGACCAAGAGGACTATGGTTTATGGTGGATATTCTTTGATGGATCTAAAATCAAGTTGGGAGCTAGTGGTGGGGCAAGGCTAGTTTCACCTTCAAAGGATAAATACTTCTCAACTTTCAAGTTTTAGTTCTCTTGCACCTACAATGTAATAGAGTATGATTCCCTTATTCATGTCCTAGATGGGTAAGGAAGAGACGAATCAAAGAATTGAAGGTGTTTGGAGATAGTGAGTTGATTGTGAACTAAGTGAGAGGTCAAAGCTTGACCAAGAACTCCTTACTCAAGTCTTAAAAGCATAGTGTGGGACCTTGTAGATAACTTCATTTCTTGCAAACTCACTTCCATTCCAAGAGAGGAGAAGAAGCATGCAGATGGACTAGTAGCAATTGGTGCTCAGTTTGACATCCCAAAGGGGATGAAACAAAGCAAGAATCAACATCAGTTAAAGGTAATTATGAGGCCCTCCATACCAGATAATGTCACCAATTGGTAGGTGTTTGAAAGTGACCAACAAATAGCACTTTTGTTGTAGAAAGAAGTTGATTTTGCTTCCAAAAATAAATCCAAGCTACAACAGCAGTATAATGGGCAGATTGTTCAACTAAAGAACATAGGCTTCCCAAAGGTTTGGTAACTCTTGAGAGAATTTTCAATGAAGATGACCAACTTAAGAGAGACAAAGCAAGCATGTCAACCAAGAAGGAAAATTATGAAAGGGTAGAGATATAAAAGGATAAGTTTCTTGCACTTGGGAAGGTGTGTACCAATGAGGAAAAACATGCTTTCATTATGTTATGTCAAGAGTTTGTTGATGTCTTCCCTTTGGAGTATGGTGATTTCAAGGGATTTGATCCAAGCTTGGCCCAACACACCCTTGAGTTGGAGGAAGGTGCCAAACCCATCAAGCAAAATAAAAGGCCAATCAATCCAAATATCAAGCCTCTCATGAGGAAGGAACTCACCAAATTGATCGAGTCTAAGATCATTTTCCCTATCAAACTCTTCTTGGCTAGCCAATTTGGTCCCTGTTAGGAATAATAATGGAGAAGTTAGATTGTGTGTGGATTTTAGAGACCTGAATAGAGTCTCACTGAGAGATCACTATCCCCTTCCAAGTATGGAGAAAATTCTTTAGATGGTGATAGGCAATGAAATATTTTCTCTCCTAGATGGCTACTCTAGGTACAATCAAATATTAGTACAAGAATATGACCAATACAAGATAGCCTTCACCACCAAGTGGGGAACATATGCCTACAAGAAGATGCCATTTGGATTGTTAAATGTTGGAGCTACTTTCCAACGTCTTATGGATATTGATCAATTACATTGTATTGGTTAATATTGATGATGTGACAGTCTTTTCCAAGGAGGAAAATGAACACTTGAAGCACCTGAGGTAAATCTTTGAAAGGTGTAGAGAGTTTGGCATCTCTCTCAACCCAAAGAAATGTGTGTTTTCCATCCATGAAGGCAAGCTCTTGGGCCATGTCATTTTGAAGGAAGGCCTAGCCATTGATCTAGAGAGGGTGCATGCCATCTTAGCATTGTCCTTCCTAAGCACAAGAAGGGCCTACAAAGTTTCTTTGGTAAGATAAATTTCATTAGGAGATTCATTCCTAACTTTTTTGAGCTTATCAAACCATTAACTTCCATGCTAAGGAAGGATGAGATGTTCACATGGATAGCAAGAATAAGAGAAAGCTTTGAAGGCATCAAAAAAGCTATCACCAAAGCCCCTAACCTGGCTAGCCCAAACTTCTTCAAGGAATTCAATCTATACACCTTTGAGATTGAAGAGGTAATCTCTGTTATGCTCACTCAAGAAAATGGTGAGAATTTATAACAACCTCTTACTTTTTTCAGCCAAGGTTTACAAGGCTATGAGGTTAGATACACGTATGTTGAGAAGTAAGTGCTTGTATTCATACAAATTTTGAAGAAGTTCAGACATATGTTGTCTAGCAAAAAATTCACATCATGGTGCCACATCCTAGTGTAAAAGCCATCTTGCTAAACTGAGACTTAAATGAGAAAAGGGCAAGTTAGATCACCAAAGTAATGGAGTATGACATAGAGATCAAGACCACCAAGTTAGTGAGAGGAAGAGGGATATGTGAACACCTCATTATAAAATTGAAAGATCCAAAGGATGATTTTTTGGTACTCCATGATGAACCTACAACAATTATACCTATAGTCATGAAGAGTTGGGCACAAGATATGGTTCATTTCCTTGAACTGGTGAGTGTCTACAAGGTCTTGATAGGAATAAGAGGAGGTATTTTAGACTCCAATCTCTTCCATATGTCCTAGTTGATGGAGTTATATTTAAAAAATACTTTTCAAGGGTGATCTTAAGATGTATTGATTCAGACCAAGTTGACAAGGTACTATTTGAGTTTCGTGATGGACCAGTTGGTGGCCACATTGCTCCCAAAGCCATAGCTACAAGGATTATGAGGGCTGGTTACTTGTGGCCCAATTTGTTTAAAGACACTCATGCTTAGGTGAGGAAATGTCAAAAATGTGCCTTCATTGATGGGAAGCAATGGATGTTTTCCATACTTCTTCATCTTATTCAGGTGGAACAACCATTCATGCAATGGGGGTTGGACTTCATAAGGTTGATCAATCCTCCTTCTAGTGTTGGCCACAAGTGGGTTTTGACTACCATAATTTATTTCACAAGGTAGGTAGAGGCCATAGAATTGAAAGAGGGAAATAAGAGTGTATTCCTTTACTTCTATGAAGGCATAGTGACAAGATTTGGGGTCCTAGCCATAATCATTTGAAACAATGCATTGGCTTTCTTGGGAACAAAGACAAGTGAGTGAGAATTAAAGTATGGCATCTATCTCAACACTTCTTCCAACTAATATCCACAAGGAAATGGGCTAGTTGATTCCACAAACAATGGAGGAAAATCAAAGGACTTAGCATGCCAAGTTGAAGACAACTCTTTGGGCAGATAGGATCACTCCAAAGAGGGCAATCAAGAATTCACCATACACACTTGTGTATGGAAGGGAAGCTAGACTTCCTATCTCACTTGAGTTACCAGCCTTGGATCTTTCCCATCAACTGCAACTGATGGAGAGTGATAGCCTCGAAGTTAGGTATTGTGAGCTAATAAAACTTTAGGAAGTGAGAGACTGAGCCATGGATGCCATGACCAGCCACCAATAACAAACAAAGAAGCATTTTGACAAAAGATCTACACCAAGGAGCTTCTTAGAAGGTGATATTATCTTGAAGTGGGATGAGGACCAAGCCAAGCCTATAAGCACACGAAGTTTGACACTTTGTAGAGTGGCCCATATATCATCACCCAATGTAAGCAACATAATGCTTTCCAACTCTCAAAGTTGGATGGTGAAGAGCTACATATCCCAGTCAATGGGATATATCTTAAGCATTGTCACTAGGTTTTTTTTTTCATGTACATAGTTTTTCTTGTTTTTCCTTATTTTTCTCATTTTTCCCTAAGTGTTGTTATGCATGTGTGTAGTGTTTTTAGCCTTTGTGTGTGTTTTTTCATTTTTTTTTAAGGTAAAATATTTTTTGGTTCATAGGTCCTTACAAATATGTTGTTGACTTCTTCAAGATGCATCCTGACTCTATGCCCAATGGACCTTGTGGCTACCAGTCTTCCCAAGCATAGCAAACATGCTTCCTTTATGAGTCACCAATTGTGTTAACCAATTTTTGGTCCTACAAGCCAAAAATGGGCACCCCCTCCTTTTTATATGAAAAATTCATCCAATCCATGTTTTCTCTAGATCATCCTTCTGCTTCCTTATGCAAAAATGTTCTCTACGAGACCTTTCTCATGAAAAATCTAGGTGTTTCCCTCATTTTGCTTTGCCAAGTGCAAATAAAGTTTGTGCAGGTGCATTACTTGTCTAATTTTATAAGTGATTGAAGAACCGAAAATGGTCTAAATCAGTTCACAAAAGGTAATAGATTTCCTTTAAAGGGAATTTTGATGGCTTAAAGGACATTTGCAAAAAGTCCAAATGGTATGTACCCTTACAGAGGGAACCTTGGTCGGTGGTAGGACCAAATCAAAAGTTTCAAAGGGGCATTTCGAGACACAAAGTGCCCTTGTGGAGGGCACCTTGAGAAAGAGAAGAACAAAGACAAAAGGCCCAAGGGGCACGTGCCCTTATGGAAAATAAGTAATCAAAATAAATAATTCCTTCAAGCAAAATGTTTGAAGGAAAGCATGGCAAAAGATCAAGGCGAAGAAAAGGCCAAGGCAAAGGAAAAGTTGAAAGAAGGAGACAAAACATGGGCAAAGACAAAGTGGAAAAGACAAAACAAGGAACAGTCTAGCTATTAACAAAGACAAAGGATAGAATCAATGACCACTCAGACCAAGACAGGTGGTATAGATCACTCAGCAAGGAGAATTTATACATTTGGTGAAATCTATCTATCAAAAACCAATAAAATAGATTGGTTTTCAAACTATAGAGACTAGCATCCTATATTTTCATGCTTCACCATTAATGTGCATCCAAGTCACGTCTAGGTAATGAAGAGAGCATAGTCGGTCACAACAACTCAGGCTGGCCTTATCAGTTGTTGGGGATGGTCTCTCATGCTTTTACAGGCCTAGGACAACAAGTGCGATGACTTGGACATCTACAACATGGCTCTCCCATATGTAATTGGAAGAATATGGTAGAAACATGGTCGTGTGGTCTCTGTAGAAGTGTTTAACTAAACATGGGTTTCCATTCCTTGATTTTTCAGCTATCTAGTTTCTAGTTCTCTATATATTTGTAACTTCTCACTTGAGAAGATATATCTCTCAACTTGTATGGCAAAGCCCTGCAGGAATTTACCTTGAATCAGAAAGAGCATTTTATCTCCATTCAAGCTTGCAATTTTGCATATGTCTATGGTTTTATCTTGTGTTAAGTGATTTTTTTCCATGCTTTCATAAGTTTATGCCAACATATCTAGTGTATTGTGAGTTCTTCTCTTGTAGGTCAACAAGAAGTGTCCAGCTCAGAGTATAGGTGCATGTGAACAAGTTATCTATAGTGTGTCGTAGAACACCTCTAGTAGTTCTTCTTCCCTATATCTCCATAGGATCCCCTGTTGAAACATTGACGCAGGAAAGGTTCTCATTTGAATGAAGTGTATGCTTGCTTCTCTCTGGTGTAAAGTGTATATCAAAGTTGAGTAGACCAACCATTTTGGTGCATCACCTCTTTAGTTTATGTTCTAATTTTAGTATTTCTCTCCCTTTTCATCCCCCACATTATTAGCAATAGGAAACCTAGGGCCTTAAGGTGCATCAAGGGGAGATAGCCCCTAATCTAGAGATTCATCCCTCACATTTTCCACCCACAACAAGATGAATGTCTCCATTGCGCCACATGGAGGAAGAGAGTTGAGCCTCCCTTCAAAGGGTGCAATCCATTGCATCAATAGGTATGTCAATTGACCTAGAACGATTTAGTGTATTTCTAAAATTTAGATACCAAATAGAAAGAAAGAGCTAAAATCATTTTTTGGTAAAATCAATTTCATATAAAAATTTACTTCTAATTTCATTGAAATAAATAAACCTCTAAATGCCATTTTAAAACAAGGAGCTAGGATAGAGTGAGATACTTCTAAAAATCCATTTCAAAAAATTAAAAATGTGATTCTACAAGTTCTTGTGTTGGTTAGCCCAGATTATGCTAAGGATTTCTATCTTTATTCTTTTTCCTCTGATCATACAATTATAGCTATGTTAACACAAAAAAGTGAATATGAAGAACACCCCATATCCTTTATGATCACATAGTTGAAAGAAGCTAAACTAAAGTATCCTATGCAGGATAAACATGCCTACACATTGGTGAAAGTAGTCAAGAAGTTTTTTCATTATATATTGAAGAACAAAGTACACGCCATAGTTCCAGACCCCAAAGTCAAGAAAATACTAAGATAGAACAAACTAGGTGAAAGAAGAGGATGCTATATTACTAAGCTTCAAGAATATGACATTGAAGTAAAATCTACAAAATTCATACATGGTCAGGGTTTATCTAAGTTAATTTATAAAGTTGATCCCAACATATCCATTATGGAATTTAATGAATCTAAGCTTCAATTTGGCCCATGTATGACTCAATTGTCCATTACTTACTCTATGAAAAGCCAACAATCCATTTTGATAAAACATAAAGAAGAATACTAAGGGTTAAAACTACATACTATCTAATATAGAGAGGAGTTTTATACCACAAAAATCATAAAGAGATTTATTTAATATGTTTATCTGAGAAAGAAGCACATGAGGTGATGAACTCATTTCATGATAAGCTAGGAAGTGGTCATCCTTCTGATAATTTTATAGCCCACATAATTCTCAAATCTCACTATTATTGGCCAACATTATTCAAAGATATTTATGCACATGTGAAGACTTGTCATTCATGCTATATTTTTGATAAAAGGGAAATTCATATTTTATGCTACTAAAACCAATAATTGAGGAATGCCCTTTTTCCCACTGCGGTCTAGACTTCATTAGAGTCATAAATCCCAATTCATTAGTCAAACATAAGTTCATTCTCACTACTATCGACTATTGTACAAGATGGATTAAATACAAAGCAACAAAGAATAGGATAAGTGAAGAAGTTATTACATTCCTAGAAGAATACATTGTAACTTGATTTTGGGCTCCTATGGCACTTGTTTGTGATAACAGACCAGCCTTCCAATTAGATGAATTGATTGAATGGGCTTACCATAATATAATTACAATGAAATTCTCCTCGAGCTATTACCCTTGGGGAAATGGTTGGGTAGATTCTACCAATAAGAATTTGATAAATTCTATAAAGACAGTAATTATTCAAAACCCACATAATTGGCATGTGTTACTCAAATATACATTATAGGCAGACATAACAAGGCACAAAAAAAGCTTGAATAGTTCCCCTTCTTACTTGTCTACAAAATGGAGCCAATTTTACCAATGTAGTGCAAGAAACCCACTTATTAGTTTATACAATAATACATGGAAACAAATCTAGGAAATCAATCCAGATTATTAGACCTAATCCAATTAGTGTTAGGAATATATAATGTAGAGCAATAATAATGAAATAAATATAGAATTAAAATTTATAAAACACAATAGAATAGAGACATAGATTTAACATGGTTCACCTAATATGGGCTACAACCACACAAAAACCATCAGTCTTTCTTATTATTCAGTCCAACAAATGAATGGAAAAACCTACAATACATCCACTACAATATCCTGTTCACTCTCACACTATTTTGCCTTATTACCATGCCCTCATATCAAAGGAGGTTTATAAATTAGGGCAAAAATTCACTAACTTAATTTCTACCTTTAAATATAAAACTTAATAGTAAATGGTCTAGATTAACTATGAAATTATAATGCATTTTTCATAAAATTTTGCTTCAGGGGTGCTACCCCCAAACCCCCACTAGGGGGGATCCAAAATAGGTCATCGCCCCCCTAGAACCCCATGTAAACCTTAATGGAGAGGGGGGGAAGGGGGGTGGGCAACAGAATTTCCCCCCATACACCTTGTCAGGAACTGGGCACTAAAATAAGATTAGGCTCCACCATCCAACAATCTCTCACTTGGAGACTGATTGTTGCAAATCTACCACTACAACTCTTACTTGGAATTTTCTTTGAACTTTGACCCTAACATGTTTCTCATCTTTCTTTTTATCTTTGAGTACCTATTAAAGCTGAACAACTCTCCAACTTATCTTTAATGACTCTCTTTGTTAGCATATATGTAGGATTCTAACTTGTATGGATCTTTTCTAACTTCAGTTGACCATCCTCCAAAAATGAATGAATGAAGTGATACCTAAGTTGTATATGTTTGGTTCTTGAGAGGAATGTTGAGTTATTTGTTAAATGAATTGCACTCTGGCTATCATTGTACAACCTATAATCTTCCTTCTTATGCCTCAAATCTTCCATGGACCGTTGTATCCATATCATCTCCTTGCTATCTTCTATAGCTACAACATATTCTACCTTTATAGTTGACAAAGCAACTATCTTCTACAATTTTGAAATCCAACTAACTATTGTGTCACCAACAATGAATACATAACCAGTGGAGCTCCTCTTGCCATCTAAATATCTAGCCATGTCTACATCAACATATCCCTGTAAGGTAACATCTAACCCTTCATAACACAAATATATATCAGTGGTCCCTCTCAAGTACCTGAGAATCCACTTGACTGCATCCCAATGCTCTTTTCTTGGATTGTTCATAAACCTATTGACAACTCCCACTGCATGAGAAATATCTAGTCTAGTGCACACCATAACATACATTAAAATTCCAACTACTAAAGCATATGGCACTTTGGTCATCTAATTAATTTCTTCCTATGTTTTAGGACACTATTCCTTTTTTAATTTGAAGTGTCATCCCAAATGTGTACTCACAGGTTTTGCATCTTGCATATTGAACCTAACTAACACCTTCTTGATGTATGCTTCTTGAGACAATGTTAATTTTCTATTTTTCATATCTCTTGTTATTCTCATATTGAGGATTTTCTTTATGACACTCAAATTCTTCATTGAAAATGAATCTACTAGTTTTCTTTTTAGCCCATTTATATCATGCATGTTAGACCCTGAAATAAGCATGTCATCTACATACAATACAAATATAATATAGTTTTCATTATCTAATATCTTAAAGTAAACACAGTGGTCAGAATGACATCTACTATAATATTTTTCTATCATAAACATGTCAAATTTTAAATACCATTATTTTGGAGCTTATTTTAGGCCATACAAACTATTTTTCAACCTACACACCATTTTTTCCTTACCTTTGACTTCATATCCTTGTGGCTACTCCATATATATTTTCTCCTCCAAATCACCATGAAGGAATGCAGTCTTCACATCTAACTGTTCAAGGTGCAAATCTTCTACTACTACCAAATTTAAAACATTTCTTATAGAAGTCATTTTAACTACTGGAAAAAATATTTTATCAAAGTCAATACCTTTATTTTGTGCAAACCACTTTACAACACGTCTAGCTTTGTACCTCTTTTTGCCTCCATCTTCTTCTTTCAACCTATAAACCCATTTATTTTGAAATGCTCTTTTACCTACATGCAACTAAACTAAATCCCAAGTTTGATTGTATACTAAGGAGTTCATCTCCTCTTTCATGCCTTGCTCCCACTTTTTTTTGGCTTCTACCTACATTAATTATTCAAAACATTCTAGATCACCATCATCAATCAATAATAAATAACAAAGTGAAGGAGAGTAACATTCAAGGAGTCTACTTACTCTAGTAGGTGTTCTAACTACACTTTTAGGAGTTTGAGGTACTTGTTGTTGTTGCACCTTCTAATTTTTTGGGACTTTTAAAATTTTAGTTCTGGTAATTTCATCAACTACTGCATATTTTGTATTTGAATTTTCTATTTCTTTTCCTGTAACTGATCTCTATACATGACCTTTTCATTAAATATCACATCTCTACTCCTAATGATTTTTTGATTTTCAATATCCCATAAACAATAACCAAAATCATTAACTCCATATCTAATAAAAGTACATTTCTTGGATTTTTCCTCAAGCTTGGTTCTATTTTCTTTATCAATATGGACAAATGCTTCACAATTAAAAGTCTTTAAAAAGTAATAATCTACCTTTTTACCTATCCATGCTTCATCTAGAATGCCACCATCAAAAGGACTTAAAGGCCCTTTGTTTATTAAGTAAACAACAATATCCACAGCATTTGTCCAAAATTGTAAGGGTAACCTTACATAAAATATCATGCTCCATGATTGTCTTGTTCATCCTTTCTGACACACCATTTTGTTGTGGTATTCTTGGAACTGTCTCATCTCTATGAATCCCATGGGATGAATAGTAATTGTCAAACTCTTTGTTGCAGTATTCACTTCCATTGTCTGATCTAACACACTTCAAATTATTTCCCATCTCATTCTCAACCAAATCTTTCCATTTCTTAAAAGTATCAAAAATATCAGATTTCTCTCGTATGCAATAAACTCAAGTGTTCCTAGTTGCATCATCGATAAAATTAACATAATAAAAAGAGCCACTAAGGGATGATACCTGAGCTAGTCCCCATACATCTGTATGCACAAGATCTAATTTTTCATCCTTCTTTGTCCTCTCAACTCTGAGAAATTTAACTCTCTTCTATTTTCCATACACACAGTGCTCAAAAAATCCAAATCCACCTTCTTCAAATCTAGCAATAAATTCTTTGAATGGATAACTTGCATCCCTTCTCACTCATGTTCCCAAGTCTGTGGTGCCATAATTTTGTATCTATTTTTGTAGAAGCTAAAGTAATAAAAGAGTCAATTTCACCATTAGATAAATATAATGTACCTACCTTCTCTCCTTTTTCTATTACCAATGATCCTTTAGTGACCTTCCATGATTTTTTTATGAATGTAACTATGCAATCCTCAGTTCCCAGTTGCCCTGTTAAAATTAATTTTTTTCTTAACTCAAAAAAATGCCTGACCTCTTTCAGCAACCATTTGTTTCTATTCTATAATTTTATATGTATCTTATCCTTTCCTATAATTTTACAAGGTTCACCATCACCCAATAAACCTGCCCAAAATCACCTTGAACATAGTCTTAAAAATATTTCTTATGGGGTGTAGCATGAAATGAAGCCCCTGAATCTAACACCCAAGAATAATTAATATTATCCAAAGAAATGATTAAATCATCTTGTAACACATCACTTGCTATATTTGCTTCCTAGTTTTTATCTTTTTGTCCATCTCCTTGTTTTCCTTTTTGAAATCAATAATATTTTTTTGGTGTCCTTTCTTCCCACAAATATAGTACACTAATGTTCCTTTGGATTTATATCTATTCTTCATAGACTTCCCATAATTCCCTGGACCCTTTCTTTTATCATTTTTTCTTCTCCTATTCTCCATAGTCAAATCATTACCTAATGTCTCACATGTGCTTTTTCATTGTATTTCCTCACTAAGGATAACACCAATAAAATTATGAAACTTTAAAGTGTTTGAGCTAGAGATAGAATTGTTCATAGCCATGACCAAGCCATTCCAACTTTATGACAATGAGCACATAATCAAAAGATCCCTAACCTCATCATCAAAATTAAATTTTACAAAGCTTAACTGATTTGTGATCATGTTAACTTCATTTAAATGGTAAGCAACAGACCCACCTTCTGACATGTATAAATTAAATAAATGTTTCATAAGAAATAACTTATTGGAGGTTGAGGGTTTTTCATACACTCTATCTAATGCCTTTATCACATATGTTATTGTCTTTTCTTTTGAAATATTAAAGGCCATCTATTCTATTAGGCATAGTCATATTATTCCTAGTGCATTTATGTCAAGAACCTCTCAATCTTCATCCTTCATAGTCGTCAAATTCTTTGCTATTTCATTCAATGGTAGGAAAAGATCATTTTGATATAGACAGTCCTCCATTTGCATCTTCTATAGCTAGTAGTTTTGGCCATTGAACTTCTCAACCTTAAACTTGCCTTCTTCCACCATTACTCCCACTCAAACCAAGAAACCTCTTATGAGTTTATTTGTCAAATAAACCTTTGGCTCTGATACCAGTTGTTAAGAATATATAATTTAGAGAAATAATAATGAAATAATGATAGAATTAAAATTTAAAAAATACAACAGAATAGAGACAAATTTAATGTGGTTCACCCAATATGAGCTACGTCCACATAAAAACTATCAGTCCTTATTATTCAATCCAACAAATGAAGAGAAAAACATGCAATACATCCACTACAATATCCTCTTTACTCTCACACTATTATCCATGATTACCATGCCCTCATATCAAAATAAGGTTATAAATTAGGAAAAAAATACACTAACTTAAGTTATACCATTAGATTTAAAACCTAATAGTAAACGGTCTAGAATAACTATAAAATTATAATATTTTATAATGAATTTGTCATAAAATTTTGCTTTGGGAGTGCTACCCCTAGCCCCCATTAAGGGGGCTCCAAAATAGGTTGTCATCCCCTTGGAACCCCATGAAAACCCTAGTGGGGGGGGGTGTTGCCCCCCTACACCCCCATATCGGGAATTGGCATTAAAACAAGATTAGGATCCACCATCCAACAATTAGAAGATAGACAAGAGTGAATTTTGAAAAGTTTTATCAAATATCAAATAGTTGTGAAGAGATGGTTTGACAAGAAAGAGCAAGTAAAAGCCTTCTGTATTTCAGATTTCATCTTATTATGGGATAAAGCACATGAAAAAATATGTCAGCATGTTAAATTTAGTCCTTTATGTATTAGACCTTACCAAATATCTAATCTTTGGGATAGAATGCATTCAAATTGAGAAATCTTCATGGAAAGGACTTACCATTATCTGTTAATGGATAATATTTAAAGAATTACTTCATGGACACTCTATTTGATACTATTTCCAAGTAAAGATACTGGATTTCCTTTGTGTATATATTTTGTATATAGTTTCATGTTTTCTTAGTTAATGTTTCTTGCTTGCCTTCTTGCTTTAGTATAGTTTGTTTTAGTTTTTTTTGTTTTTTTTTTTTGATTTATTTTGTGTGTTGTTTTTTTCCATCTTGGGCTTGTTTAAATTTGTTTTGTACTTTTACCCTTTGGTAGTGTGTAGTATGCCTTTCAAAAATTGATTAGAATTGTTGATATGGTTATTAAGAGAAGTCAAGTCTTGAAATGGTAGTCTTTGGTGTTCTTGAATTAGGATAATCAGATGTTAAAGAATAGACAAATTGTAGAAAATAATATGTTAAATTAATGTGGTGTCCTTATGCTCACATAGGTGAGGAAATTCAAATGGTGGACAATAAAAGATGAGAGTTTTTAGTTTTAGAAATTACAATGTGAATAATCTTTGAATAGTTGCATAAGCTAGTACAATTTTTTTTATGTATTTTCAGAATTTGAACACCTGTGATTCAAAATAACATGTGTGAATTTTAGAAACATTTGATTTTATTGTTGAAGCCATCAAACTGCACTTAATTCAACATTAAAAACAAAATATAAACACTGAACTTATTTAAACATATCTTAATAGTTATGGATTTTTTGAGTCTATCATTACACCCATAGATTAGTCCCCAACCCTCAATGGAGTGCACAATGAAATATTTTCAAAAGAAAGAACTCAAAATAAATTGAGTAAAATTCAAAATCTAATTTTTTCTTCAAAAGGATGATTCAGACAATCTCCATCATAGGTTTTATGCCCTGGTTGACAATGTAACAAAGCCATAAGTGGGACCATAATTATCTATATTACATCTATAAATACCTAAATGGTAACATATCAATTCCCATGCCATTTCTCTACCAAAGCCAAACATCCAAATTGTCTTCCTAAAAAATTCTAATTGTCTTAGCCTAGTTTAAATTTCTTTACACAAATCAAGAGCTGTAAAAGAGTCAATCAATTTCAACACACATTGATGGTCTTAGTCAAATTTGAAATTTAGTTGTCATATATTAAGATATAATTTAGTGTTTTCATTTTCTAGGTTTGTCTAAAGGGTTTCTTTTTGGTTTGGTTTTTATTGTTTAAGTTTGATGTTTTGTAGTCTAGGTTTTGAATACTAAGCAGTATTCTCCTCATGGAAGTTGTCATTTGTTGCGTCTAACACGCCCCATACTCAGATTTTTCACATGATAACCCTCTTGTTTTAGCATAGATAATTTTATTTTCATGTTCTTGCATACTTATAATACTTCATTTATGAATGATACTCAAAAAGTAGAGATTTGGTTTCATTTATGGTCTCCAACTCATGAGCCTGATTACTTATCATGTTCTAGTTTATTTGTGCATCATCGAGATATATTTGTCATGTAATTTCAAATCTCAAGTGAAATATGTATTTTTTCATGATCATTTTATCATCTATTGGTTTATCTTGAAAACATTTGTCTTGTGTTTCATAGTTTTAAATGTTCATGCAGTTGTTAAACTAACTTATTTCACTCAGATTGGTGTTTGTTTAGTTGAGTTTATATGGAAATCTAGTTTCGTTGGACTTTGTGGGTTTTAATTTTGATAAATTTCATGATCAAGTCAAGTAAAATTTGTGTTTTCATCTAGTTTTATTCATGCTTAGATGGATTTTGATTTTTGACTAACCTATTATTTATTTCTTGAGTCTATGTTTGCTTTTTTTTGTTCGCAGAGATCTCTCAAAGCCATTGATCTTCATCAACATGTTGAAATATCACTACTCCAAATAGCTCCATAGTCAAATATTTTAAAAAAGTGATAGTATTTTAAACCCCAAAGCCCTCAAGACTATGCCATGTGGCATGATCTCAAAACCTCATAATCTTAGATCCTTGAAACCCCAGAACCTCATAACCTCAAGGGCATTAAGGCATTACCCTAGGAGTGAATCAACCATGTAAATATTTGTAGTCCTGAGTCCCTAATATTGTGACACTGAACACCATACCAAAAGCCCAAAATCCCTAAGGATTGACAACATTATCTCGAAAGCTCAAAGCATTAATAGTATTGACATGTCAAATCATGAAGACCCCAAGAACCCAAGAAGAAGCCATGTGGACATGATGATGATAGAAGTAGACAATGAGGTAATACCCAAGAATGTTTACAATCTGTTAAGGGTCAAAGTAGGACCTGGTGGGTAAATCCATGAAGTTCAATGACAAAGAAGCAGTGAAGATCCAAAAATATGACAATTGGCAACAAAGTAGAAATGTAAGAATTTAACATAGTAATAAGCATGTGAATGTCTAGATAAATAAACATAGAGCTAAAATTTGATGGATAGAGCAAAGACCAAGTGACGGGCAAGTGACAACTTATTTTTGATTGAGAACAGGCAAATACAATGCATCGACATGAGTATTATGAACCTAAAGTCAGTTGAAAATAACTAGCATTTAATATCTCTTAAGCTAATTTCAAAGAGAACATAGAGAATTAGTAATAGTAGCATGCACAAAGAAATCAAGATGATGAATAAATGAAATTGGCCCTGGATTGAAGAGAAAATGAGATCAAATAAAATATGCACAACATGAGTTTTATTCATTGGTTAGAGGCACCAAATAAGTTTATCAAAAGTACTGAATGCATTTATTTATAAATTGAAACAATCCATTATTCCAATGTTACATGTTTATTAGCATTTAATAGGAAATGGTGATTATGGAAGGTGATTTGTTTTTATCTTCAAGATAAACATAAGAAATGGGGAATGGGAAAAGCTAATGCCAAGACCAATACCTTAATCATTGGGATCAATCCAAATTGAGGTGGTTGCTTATCATTGGGTTACTTGATTATTAGTCAATGGAATAAATTGAATACTAGAGAGTTGTTATTGATCATTGGAGATTGGAGTGCATTGGAGATTAAATCCACTTCCATCCTGGAAGTTGTATCTGAAATTTTACCATGGATAGATTGATCTTATCTTCTTCCTTCTTGATGTGTTATCATAAAAAATAGAGATCTAATAAATTATATCATTTAATGTTTGTATCAAGAACATTTAATTTATGGTTTTGCATCATAGCCATGATGGGTTAGCCTTTTATAGATAAACAACATTGCTTTCTATTGTAAAGGGTTGACAAATTTGATCCCAAAATGTTTTCAGAATCATGTTAGGATTACACTTGTTATTTATTCATGTTTATTAAGCTTTGATTATATATCAAGTCAACACATTTGAGTACCAAAATTCTATGGATATTGAGTCATGATTCCACGTGCCCTTCCTACTAGTTTTGTCTTGATGGTTTGCCAAAGATCTTGATTTGAGAAGTAATATATGCAAAGAAGTTTTTGATGTTATTAGTTTGCAAGTGGATATACAATTAGATTGTGAAAAAACTAGTTTAATTGGATTTGAGAGGTCATTCTAGTTATCTTGAGGCTTACATTAGTCATAGTGTACAAGTATTTTTAAGCTTATGTATTAGCTTTTTTTTTAATAGATTTATATATTTTATGTTAACATAATTTTTCTTGAGTCTTACTCATTGTGGTATTCTAGTTTGTGTCTTGACGAGACTTAATGCTCATTGACTTTATTGCAATCAACACTAATTTAATTTATAAATATTGGAAGACCTATCTTGATCAAATAATTTATTTATTTTCTTCCCTACTCTCTCCCTCTCTTTTACATTTTTTATGAGAAAGGATCTATCCATTCTATTGTAAATAATCTATTTGTAGAGGATACCAACAGTGATATTATGAATATCTTGAGGAAACCATTTAGAGCCTTCAATGGAGACAAACACAACCTACCCATGTTATATCATTCATAATTTATTGGCCCTTGGATCACCAACAAGTCCTAAAATTAAGGGGAAATTTTGTCTCATGAATTGTAGACTAATTTTGTTCACTTAGATCAATTAGTTCTTAATTATGTTTGAGTGAGTCACAATTTTAGCTTAACAACTAGGTTAAATGTTTACCACTCGTTGAATGGTGGTGTAACTCCAAATATCACATTACCACCAAGATGACACCTTATGAAGTTGTCCACAATAAGCCATCATCCTCTCTTTATACATACCTTCCAAGAAGCTCTAAGGTACACACAGTCTATGACACACTCAATATGCATAAAAATATCCTTCGAACTCTCAAGGATATCCTCCATATAGCACATTTGCATGAACTAACATACCAAAAAACACCACTTGGAAAGGGATTTTGATGTAGGGGACATAATTTTTCTCTAGCTACAATCTTATAAGAAGTCATATTTGAATATGAAGGGTCATTAGAAACTAGCACTCAAGTTTTATTGTTCTTATAAAGTGCTCTAGAAGATTGGTTTCATGGTACAAAATTTGGAGCTTCCATCCTCATCCAAGACCCATCATTTTTTTCATGTCTTATGTTTTATTAAGGTCATTGGTCATCATGTTTGATCCCAAATGCTATGTCCTTAATTGTTGGCATGTCTAGGGATATGTGTAGTCAACTTGTGGCTTGCATAACCCTTTTGCATATTATTTTACATTTATTTATGCATTGATATACTTAGTATGTCATCTTATGGGTGGCACATGGCCTTGTTAGACTATATATAAGAGGTAGGGTTAGTTATTCATCATCATATTTGGGTATTCATTCCTATGGAAAGCATTTGGGAGGTTGCCCCCTTGAAGTGGATTATCTATTATTCATAATTTCTGATATATTTTCATATCATTTTGATATAATTCTATATATATTCTTATTTGGTGAATTAATATCATTTCAAGTGGTATTAGAGCATCGATTTGGGCCATATTCATGTCAAAAAACTTAGATCTTGAAATTTGGATATATAGTGCAAATGGGTGAAAATTTCTCTACAATTTTTTTACTGGAGTTGTGAAATAATTCAATTACATTTCTATTAAAATTTCAGCTCATTTGGATTTTTTTCAAACGTTATCTCTATTTTAGTGTTTTTCATAAATTTGCTCCATAGCTCACAATTCGTAGAATTTTTCAATTTTTTTTATAATCATGGAAACCTTAAAAAAAATTAGTTTGGGTCTATTCTTTGATATTTGTTATTTGAGTCCTAAATATTTAAAAAAATTAGTGGTCAAAGTTAGGTCAACGAGGCAAAATAAGGTTCACCATCAAGATTTTTTATGGTTGGTCCTAACACCCACGTATGGGAGAAAGGGCAAGACACCCCTAAAACTCCTTTAGGGGATGACATGGAGTCTGAATCATCTGATATTATTTATCAAATCCAATCAAATCTACATGGCCTAATATAGAAGGATGTGCAAGTCCAAATTCAAATATCAACGATGCAAGGGGAGCTTAATAGCATGAACAATTAGTTACATCAAATCATGACACAATTAGCTACCATTTCATCTCATTTACCACTCAACAACCCTCCACTTTTTCCTTTTGGTCCTCCTCTCAATACTAACACTACCAATATGGGAGTAAAACCAATGTTACCAAAAGTAGATTTGTACAAATTTTATGGTAAGGATCCACTCACTTGGATCACTCAAATTGAAAATATATTTTAATTTACAACAAACTCCTAGCTCTCAAAAGGTGGTTTTGTCATCTTTATATCTAGAACCTAAGCCATTCATTTTGTATCATTGGTTTTGTGCTCAAAACAAGAAGACTGGTGCTCTTGTTACATGGTCAATATTCTTTGATGAACTGATGTTTCATTATAGGGATAATGTTTCTAAAAACTAATTTAACTAATTATCCAAATTATGAAAAATAGGAATATTGAAGGATTATATTCATCAATTTCAAAAGCTATCCTTACATGTGGAAGACATCACTGAGGCAAATCTGACTGATCTTTTTCTAGGTGGACTAAAATATAGTATTCAATTAGAGGTTCATATGTTGAACCCCACAACTATATATGAAGCTATACCAAGGGAATGCTTGGCTGACGAAAAAGAGATGATCAAATGTCATCCTTTCACTACTAGTCAGGAACACACCTTTCCAAGTCCATCATGGCCTCCACCTACTAGATTGACATCGAAAAAAATTAAGGATAAGTGTGCCAAAAGGTTGTGTATGGTTATGATAATAAATGGATCAAAGGTCATCGATGTGCCGAAAAGAAGTTATTTTACATTAAAGGGATGATGATGATGAAGAAGATGAGGAGGCATCTATTGAGGGTTTTAAAGGACCCAAGAATGAAGCTGTAGATTCTCAACCTACTATCTCTTGCCATGCCCTTACAGGGATTTATACTCCTCAGACTCTTAAGGTGGTGGGTTTCACTAAGAAATAGAAGGTCACAGTGTTGATTGACTCAGGTAGTATACACAATTTCATCAATAGCAAGTTGGTGCTAGTTTGAATTATTTCACCTACCCAACCCCAAAATTTTAAGTTATGATGCAAATGGTGATACAGTTAATTATTATAAAAAATGCCATAGTATTAAGTTAGCAATGGGGGACTATTTACTAGATTATCCTATGTTTGCTATTCCTATGGGCGAGTACTATTGAGATGAATTTCCATGAATTGTTCATGCATTTTTATTCTAAAGGAAATCCAATGGAACTACATGGATTAAGATTTAAATCTCCACAAATGGTTAGTTCACATCAAATGATCAAGATGCTAAAAAAGGTGTTGAAGGATTTGGAACACGCTTATTTTCCATTGATTTTCAATAAACTAAGGAGTCTACCCATCATGAGTTATTAAAAATAATGGATGAGCATTTGGTTTTTTTTGGACCCATGCTAAAATTTCTTCCTCCTAGTCGTACTTATGATCATGCCATCAAACTCATTCCTAGAAGTACACCACCCAACATCAGACCATATAGATATCCTTATGCCTAGAATAGTGAAATTGAAAAATTGGTACAAGAGTTGTTGGAGGTAGGTACCATTCGCCATAGCCAAAGTGAATATTATTCTCCAATAGTCATGGTGTGAAATAAGGATGAAACTTGGAGGATGTGCCCAGATTATAGAGAGCTCAACAAGTTCACTATCAAAGATAAGTTTCTTATTCCTATAATTGATGATTTTTTAGATGAATTACATGGTACTATTTATTTTACCAAATTAGATATTTGCTTTGGGTATCATCAAATCCAGATTCATGAGAAGGACATTCCTAAAATAGCCTTCCGTACTCATGAAGGCCATTATGAATTTTTGGTCATGCCTTTTGGTCTCACCAATGCACCATCCACCTTCCATAGTTTGATGAATATGATTTTTAGGCCATTTGTGAGAAAGTTTTTACTTTTATTTTTTGATGACATATTTATTTATAGAAAAAATTGGGAATACCACTTGCATCATGTGAAATAGGTACTCTCAATTCTTGAGCAACATCAGTTGTATGCAAAACCATCTAAATGTGCTTTTGGAGTTCATAAAGTGGAATATTTGGGTCATATTGTATCACATGAGGGAGTAAAATTTGATCTTAAAAAATCCAAGCCATCATGGAGTGGTAGATTTCCAAGATACTCAAGAAACTAAGGGAACTTATGGGACTAACTTTTTATTATCATAGGTTTTTCAAACACTATGGTAATATTGCAACACCACTCACTTCTTTGTTGAAGAAAGTCTCCTTCCACGGGACTAATATAGCTACCAAGGCATTTAAACAATTGAAAATGACTATGTGCACCACCCCAATATTGGCTAATCCAAATTTTTCTAAAGCTTTTGTGGTTGAATGTGATGCATCTAGATATGGTATGAGTGTAATACTCATGCAAGAGGGTAGGCCCATTACCTTTGAAATTCATCAACTGAAGGGTAAAAATCAACTCAAACCCATCTATGAGAAAGAGATTATGTCTATTCTACATTCATTCAAACAATGGAGACCTTATCTATTGGGTCATCACTTTTAGGTAAAGACTGATCATGATAGCATTTTATATTTTTTGGAACAACGGTTATCCTTTGAAGAACAACAAAAATGGGTGACAAAAATGTTAGGTTTTTATTTTAAAATAGTCTACAAGAAAGGAAAAGAAAATGTGGTGGTTGATGCACTATCTAGGCGAGATGAACCAATTGAGGCATTGTTATGTGACATGACCATTTGGTAGGCAAACTGGCTCAAGGAAGCAAGGGCAAAATGGGAGAATGACAGTATTACCCATGCATTAATTCATAATCTACAACAAGGTTTTGATGGGATTTAAAAGTTTACATGGAATGGGAATGCATTATGGTATAAATAATATTATATTTGTGTCATAATTCTCTTCTCAAACATAAAATCCTTCAAGAACTTCATGCATCTCCACTTGGCGGTAATTCGAGGTTTTTTAAAACCTATCATAGTGTCAAGAAGTATTTTTTTATGGAAAGGACTCAAGGGGGATGTACATAAATATGTGGCTGAATGTATGGTCTGTCAACAAAATAAAGGTGAAATCATTAAAACCCCAAGTCTTTTACAACCCTTAACCATCCCCAGTCAATGATGGGAAGAGGTATCTATGGATTTCATTACTGGGTTACCACGATCTGAAGGTATAAATGTTATCATGGTTGTTGTGGATAGACTCACAAAATATGCTCATTTTTGTTCTTTATCTCAACCATTGGTGGCCAATACAGTAGCTTCTACCTTCCTCAATACAGTTTAAAAATTGCATGGTACTCCCAAGATTATTGTTAATGATCGAGATCCCATCTTCACTAATAATTTTTGGACAAAATTATTTGCATGTTTGGGAACCCAATTGGCTCATAGCTCATCCTCTCATCCTCAATCTGATGGACAAACTAAGGTAATCAACAAGTGTTTCGAAGGGTACCTTCATTATTTTGTGTCAAATAAACAAGATAAATGGGTTTAATGGCTGCCCTTGGTTGAATGGTGGTATAATACTTTAGTGCATAGTTAATCCAAACTGTCTCCTTTTATGGCATTGTATGGATACCATCCTCTATCCCTCACTTTACCCTTGAAGACCCACCCAAAGGTACATGCAATGGAGGAAAACCTTCAACATCAATAGGAATTCCTCATTAGTTTACATGAAAATTTAGGTTTGGCCCAGAGTCACATGAAACAATAGGCAAATCAACACAGGAGTGAGAGGCATTTTGAAATTAGTGGTTAGGTGTTTGTTTGTTTGCATCCATATAAGTAGATATCCTTGAAGTAACAAAAAAAGGATATGGCACTTATTAGATCTTATAGAAAATTGGTAGTGTGGCCTACAAGTTGGAATTTCCTCCATCCACTCACATTCATCCAATATTTCATGTATCTTGCCTTAAGAAGTTCATTAGACAGAGAGTTACCACTCAAATTGAGTTACCAGAATTCGATGAGGAAGGGAGGGTTATTAATGATCCTGAAGTGGTCTTTCAAACACGCATTAAGCAGCTATAGTCTAGACTGATTATTAAGTATCTAATCAAATGGAAGAATCTACATTTTGAAGATGCTAACTAGGAGGATGAATCATTCATGCAACAACATCTAAGATCATTTCAACATTGAGGACAACCTTATTTTGAAAGGGAGGGGCATGCTACACCCTTAACCATTGGCATGTCTAGGGATATGTGTATTCAACTTGTAGATTACATAACCCTTTTGTATATTATTTTACATTTATTTATGCATTCATATACTTAGTAGGTCAGCCTATGGGTGGCACATGGCCTTGTTAGACTATATGTAAGAGGTAGGGTTGGTTATTCATCATCATATTTGAGTATCCATTATTATTTAAAGCATTTGGAAGGTTTCCCCCTTGAAGTGGTTTATCTATTACTCATTTTTTGATATATTTCTATATCATTGTGATATACTTTTGTATATATTCTTATATGGTGAATTAATATCATTCCACCAAACTAGACTCTCTAAGCTCTACACTCAATTATCTACCCTTCTAGAACTCGAGCCTATCCAAAACATATGCTCCAACCATATTTGCATCGACACTATCGCCTAGCTTCTAGTACAACAGCACAACATACAACTAGAAGATGCAATATGGGAACCTTACTCTAGTTACAATAGCAATTTATTCATCTTAATATTTGATCACAAAGATTTTTTAAAGGGAAAGGCATATTATAACCCCTTCATCCTAATTATTTTAGTGTGTATTAGGTGTTATTGATAAAATATTGGATGCATATGCTTTGTAAGTCATCCCATTATTATTTTTAATTATCCCACATGTATGGGACATATTAGTTATATTGAGTAGATTCATTTAAATATATAGCTTGTGTAAAAGGAAGGATCATCTATTGAATATTTTGTATAGAGTCATGCTTCAAGGAGGTTTGACCCTCAAAGAAACATGTGATAATTTGTATTGTGCTTCTCTAACATCAATATAATAGTTTTATCTTGTTTCAGTTCAATAGATATTTTTTATAATTTTGTTACTAGATTAATTTATTTGTAATCAAGTTCCTAACATTGCTCCCATAAGATCAAAGTGCAAGTACCAATGCTACATGCACACATTCAGTATGTTTACAAATAATGAATTTTTTTCACTTGGACTATAACATTCTTAGTGTACTAGTAAATTTCACAATTCCTTTAATCATAAGCAACATATTCAACTCCACTAGAATTTTTTATTGGTAATTGTGATATCTCATAAATGATAATATTAACTAGGCCTTACATACTTTTTCTAGTTCCACCAGATTCGCCTCCTCTAATTTCATTGATTTATAAAGGAATTTCAAATCCTATTGCACCACCCCCTAAACTAACACCCCCACCCCCTGAGGATACACCACCGCATGTGCAGTTACTAGGTACCAATCTTGATGCCTCCACCTCCACTAAGGGTACCAAGCCTGATCCCTCCACCTCCATCGACGGTTGGGGGGAGAGGGGGTTGGGAGGGGTTATTAGACCCTCCTTTAAACATATCAATTATGTTTTTTTACTATTTTATATATTAAATTTTGGCATTAGGTACTTGATAATGACAATTTTGGCATATATTTACCACACATGATGTGTGCACATAGTTATGGTCCTAACCCACCATTCTCTCAGACTTACATGCTACCTTATGAGTTTGACCTTCTCTATTTGCTATCAAACACCTACATGAACCTTACACTATGTGTTAAACCAACTTATTATCTTAGACAAACATCCTCATGCCTTTAGTTCAGTCTTTATATGCACGGGTCACTACCATTATAATGGGGTAGTATCTCTAGTCGATATTGACTTGCCCTTGATGATATTGACCCTCCTAGGATACTTCTTAAAATCAAATATTTCTTTAGCATTGGTCCATTTGCCTAACATGTTGATGACATGATAAATTATACAAACGGACTCATATATATACAAATCAAGGCCTCACTTGATAGGGGACTTGGCACTTATCTAGTACACATCTATACACTATTTTCACATTGAAAAAATTGCCCTTTTTCTCAAATTTAAAACAAATAAATAGGATTAGTGACAAGCCAAGTTTGAAGCATACCAAAGAGAATTCAGAATAGGCATTGTTAATTATCAAATCCAAATCATTGGTTGTATTTTTATAATTAAGGATCATAGTTACACAATCATACTAGGTGGGAGAGCTACGTGTGGCTAGATTTCCCTCCTTAGAGTATCGATACATAGGCATCAATTAATCAACAATGGGGGTGATTGGGGTAAGCTCAACCCATTACACTTTCCTGGTTTTTAAAGTTTTATATCCCTCACAAGAATAATTAGGGTTTTAATGTGAAGGAGACTTATTTTGGAGTTTTACACATCATCAGGGTTCTACATCGCACATACAGAGTGTTTAGAGTCATGTGAAAGTGATCATATGGTCATAAACCCCTCATCCAATACATGTAATTACCAACCACAAGTCAATATTGACAATTTATATTGATCCATAACTGATGAAATTGACCCCATGTAGATAGAGATACAATCCCTGAACTTGACAAATCATAGGCCTGCTTTAGAGTATTTTGCACTATCAGAAGTCAGTCACAGTCAAACGATCATTTATAAAATCTAAGTACTTATCTCTTTATTGTACTTATTATATCTGGCATATGCCACTTATCAAATCATTACAATTTATTTCAAGCTTTTAAATTTATATTCATGTTTAAATGCCATATTTAGTAATATGAATTTGCATACTAGTTTTTATCTTAATTAGATTCAATAATTTATCTTAATACAAATTACAGTAAAACAAATGTACATTGCTCATTAGACCTGTGACACTATAAATAAATGTTTCTAATATTGTTTATGCTTAGGTTCAAAATCAGATAATTCCTCTAACCACCTTTCTTAATTTTGAATGAATTCAATGACATTAACTTCTACACTATCTACCCCTAACTAGTCCAAAAGTATTAACTGCTCTACCAACTATCAAAACTCTTCTGAGTCAATGATACCTCAGGTATTCACATCTTGCATGAGGCTTGCACATGGTTATGACGCTTGGCTCACCTTCTTTATATATAGTCTCATCTATTTTATTTGTTGGAATATTGTCATTGTTGTCAAAGGCAAAGTGAATGGCAAGCTACAGACTTACTCAAAGCTTCAAACTATCTTAGTATCTTTGGACTCACCTAGAACTTCAGACTCACTCAATATATTCAGACTTGCCCATAGATTCAGAGTCACACAAAGCTTCAGACTCATTTAGTAGCTTTAGACTAACCCAGAGCTTTGGACTCACTCAGTAGATTCAGACTCACCCAAAGTTTCAGACTCACTTAGTAGCTTCAAAATCACCCAAAGCTTTGAACTTTCCCAATAGCTTTGGACTCACCTAGTAGCTCTGGACTCACCCAGTTAGCAATTAAAGACTCACCTAATATGAAGAGAAGTGATTGAAGAATCAAGAGCATAGTTGAAATGAAGTTAAATTCATTTTTATTAAATGATGGTTGACCACCTTTTTTAGCTTCCAAATTTTGGCAATAAGAATTTCCACCCAAGTCTAATGAATGATAATCTAAAATGAAGGGCAAAGTTGAAATCACACCTTTGGAGAGGTTGTAACCCTCGAGAGAAATAACACCCTTTCCAAGAGCCATGAAGAGGTATAAAAGAGAAATTAATGGGAGTTAGAAAGTAAGTGTAGAAATAATTCTTTCTATTAAACACAAGGAGAAGAAGAAGAAGAAGAAGAAGAGAGAGAGTATAGGGAGAAGACTAAAACTTGATTGTGCCATCCTTTACTAAAAAAGTAACGGTGAGGTGGAAATTGTTTAAGTGAGATCAGTGTCTCAAAATAGAAAGATTGGTGTCTTTCACTAAGTCAGTGCTTGGTAGTGAAGTTGGTGCTTCAATTCAAAGAGATCGGTGTCTCTTGATAGGTTGGTGCTTGGAATTGGGGATTGGTGTCTCCAACTAGGTTGGTGCCTACGATTTTTTTTTAATAATTTTTAATCTTATGGTTGGATTTGGATAGTAGATCCAAGTAGCCTTTCAAGAGTGTTTTTTCCCCATCGAGGGTTTTTCAAAAACTCTATGTTGTGTATTTACTTGTTCTTGTGTGAATGGTTTCTTTATGAAAGTTAATTAGAAAGAAAATTATTATTACACACTGATTCACCCCCTATCAGTGTAGTGTGTTCTCAATAATTGGTATCAGAGCTAGTCCTTTAGGATCAGTTTAACCACTAAAAAGCAAATCCCAAAAGCACACATGACTAGTCATCAGATTCTAAAGGTTTATCCACCAACAAGGCTCATTTGTTCAATGGGATAAATTACACATTATAGAGTATAAAGGTGAGGACATATATAATGGTGTTTGGTTTTCACATTTGGTGATTAGTTGTGGATGGATACATAGCTCCACAAACTCTACCAACAGATTCAGCTAGAAAAAAGGATAGTGAAAATAATGCAAAAGCCATGAATGTTATTCCATGTGGTTTATCATATTCTGAGTTTGTAAAAGTAATGTAGTGTGACTCGGCTAAGTAGATTGGGGATAAAATTAATACCATCTATGAGAGAGATAACAAAGTAAAGATGGCCAAGCTTCAAACTCATAGGAGACAATTCAAAAGTTTGAAGATGAGAGAGGATGAAAATATTGTGGCCTATCTACTTCGTATAGATGAAATTGTCAACATTATCAGAGGGCTTGGTGAAAAAGTTGAGGAATATGTAATTTTCCAAAAGTTACTGAGGTTTCTATTCAATACAAAAAAAATTGTGATCGAAAAAATAAATGATCTAAACAAATTAGAAATGGATGAGTTACATGGAATTATCATAGCATATGAGATGAGGACTGAAAAGGAAAAATCATCTAATAAGGAAGCAACATTCAAATCGTATAATAAAGGGAAATATAAAGAGCCTGAATCAATCAATAGCATCAACGATGAAGAAGATGAGAAAGGAGGCCCTGTTTATTAAAAAGCTTAAAAAGGGATATGACAAATACAAAGGTAAGCTACCTTTCAAGTGTTTCAATTGTGGTAAAATATGGCACTTTATTACTAAATGTCCACATAAGGATGATAACAATGATGAGTAAAATCATAATGAGAAAAGAAATAAAAAGGAAAGAAAACCAAAATACATGAAAAGATTCAAACAAAATGAAAATAAGAAAAAGTTTGGTAAGCACAATAAAAGTCTCTATTCTAAAAAGGATAGCAACTCAGTTGAGGAGAATGATGAGAGTATTTCAGGCAATGATAGAGAAGAAACTTTATTCATGGCTATAGGAATAATGATTGATGCCTCTTCAAGTGAAGACACCTTGAAAGGGGAGGAAGATGTTGAGGATAAAGGAGAAGTAGATCTTGAAGTAGAACTCATTTGTGCTTTAGGTGAGATTAAAGTTCTTAATAAGAAGAAAATGAAACAAATATTACATATTCAAAAATATGAAGAAAAAAATCATGACCTAAAAACAAAAATGTCTCATATCCTTGAAGAGTCAGAAAAGGTCATCATTAGTCTAAAGACTAAAATAGAAGAAGCCAAGAAGATAGAGGAGGAAGTAAGAGTCTAGCTTAAAGAAAAAGAAGACCACATTACCAAGCTAGAATCAGAAGTTGACTTCTTAAAGAAGGAATTGGAAAGGACATGTGATAAATTAAAAATCACCAAAGTACTGGATGAGATTCTTAATTGCCAAAGGTCATCATGCAACAAGACTAATCTTGGTTATGAAGAGATCCAAAAGAGCACTAAAGAAGGCCAGCGTGCAAAAACTATAGAACCACCTAAGAGGATAAATATGAATCAGCCAAAGAGTTATGCATATGCACTTAAGAGGTTTGTGAATATATAAAGTGAAAAGAAGACAACATGTCAAGTCTCCTCATCGATAAAATAGAGGTAAGAACATCCCTATTAGAGATCTTAGAAGACCATTTTCATCAAGGCAAAACAATGTGATAAGATACACAAGTTAATTCTATGGTTATTGTTATTCTTACAATCAATTTGGTCATACAACAATAGAGTGTAATGCACATGCAATAAATTAATATGCATGAAACTATGGAAAAGGCACTTATAGAGTCTCAAATAGAAATTATAACTCATTTTCACCATTATCAAATTACAAATAAAGTGACATTGTATGCTATAATTGTAATAACTTTGGTCATATAGCATGATTCTATAAGAGTGTTTTCATAGAAACCCCTAAATATAACAAGAAGGTGAATACACTGGTTATAAATAAAAATGAATCTACAAAAATATGGAGAGAGAAGCAAGAAGAAGTTAATAAAAAGGGGAAAAATCTATGCTAGTTTAAACAACATTTCATGCACAAGACGAAGGACAACAATGGTATATTGACAGTGGGTGTTAAAGCCACATGACAAGTGATAAAAGAAAATTTGTCACTTTGAAGAAAATGAATGAAGGTACAATAAAGTTTGGGGATAATGTTATGGCTAGGATTTCCAGAAAATGTACCCTCAGCCTTGATAATGGAAGGACAAAAACTAAAATTGTTTTGTACGTTGAAGGGTTTAAGCATAACCTATTGAGTGTCAACCAAATGTGTATCAAGGACACACACTCACGTTTTATGTTCAAGGTTGAAATATAAGGAGAGCAAACATAGGAAAATTAGTTGCAGATGCAAATAGAACATTAAATAATTTGTACATACTCGGTGAAGTAAAAAGAGATGAATGCTACATGAGTCAAGTTGATGACATTTGGCTATGGAATAAAATAATGGGCCATATGATTTTGACAATTTAGTGAAAATCAACACTAAGAATGTTGTAAGAGACATGCCTAAAATCATAAAACCTTCAAACACTATTTGTAAGCAATGTCAGCATGGGAAGCAGACATAAGCGCATTTAAGATCAAAAGAGTAATCAACAACCATGCCATTGGAATTCATCCATACAGATTTGTGTGGACCCAAAATATTGAAAAGCATATAAGGTGAGTTATTTTATGTTGCTTATTGATAATTATTCTAGAATGACATGGGTTTCCTTTCTAAAAGAGAAATAAGAGGCGTTCAAAAAGTTTAAATATTTTAAAGCTATGGTTGAAAATGAAATGGATCTAAAGATCAAATTCCTAAGGATAGATCGAGGGGGTGAGTTCCTCTCAAATTAATTCAATGAATTTTGTAAAGAACATGTAATAAAAAGACATTTCTCAGCCTCTAGGACTCCACAACAAAATGAAGTTATAAAAAGAAAGAATTCAACTATGTAATAAATGGAAAGAGCAATGCTAAACGAATATATGTTTTTAGATAGATATTGGAAAGAGTTAGTCAACACCATAATTTACATCTTGAACAAAGGACAAATCAGGGTAAACAATAGTAAAACACCCTATGAGCTATAGAGCGTAGACCAACCTCAGTCAAATACTTCAAAGTGTTCGAAAGCAAATGTTACATCAAAAGTGATGATGAAGACTTGTGGAAGTTAGACTCAAGATCTGATGAATGTATTTTTCTTGGTTATTACTCAAAGAGTAAAGGCTATAGATGCTATAGTAAAAGGATGAAAATAATTGTAGAGAGTGCCAGTGTTAGAATGAATGAAACTAGGCCTAAACAAGTGAGTGTACCAACTAATATTCATTCAAAAGAATCAAACTTAAAGAAAGAAGTAGCAAAAGAAAGTCAAGAAGAAGAAGAAGGGGAAGATATAAGGGAACCATCCAAATTCATTCAAAAAAATCATGTAGAAAATCAAATCATTGATGATATTGATACTGGAGTGAAAACTAGGAGAAGGTTAATGAATACATCAGAAAATGTAAACTTCTCTTTATTGTCGAAGATAGAACTGAAGATATTTTCATAAGCCAACAATGATAAGCATTGGATCAATGCCATGGAAGAAGAATTGAACCAAATAGAGAAGAATGAAACTTCAGAACTTGTTTCCAGACCAAAGCACAAGAATGTAATTAAAACTAAATGGGTCTTTAGGAACAAATTGAATGAAGATGACAAGGTAACAAAGAACAAGGCAAGACTGCTCTGTAAAGGTTATGCTCAAGTAGAAGGTGTTGACTTCGAGGAGAATTTTACACCTGTAGTAAGATTAGAATCCATAAGACTATTCTTAGCATATGTTGGATTCAATAATTTTAAGGTCTATTAGATGGATGTGAAGTCTGCATTTCTCAATGGGAATCTTGAATAAGAGATTTACATAGATCAACTTGGAGGTTTCTCTCTATCAGTAAATAAGGGCTATGTGTGTAGGATGAATAATGCATTATATGACTAAATCAAGCCCCTAAAATTTGGTATGCTAGGGTTGATAGATACTTTCTTGATCAAGGTTTCAAGAGAGGAGTGGTTGACAGTAACCTCTACATTAAGACTGAAGGTGAGAACCGGTTGATTGTGGTTGTGTATGTTGATGCCATTATTTTTGGTGGAGATAATGAGAAGATGTTTCAAGAATTTGTAGGGGTAATGCAACAAGAATTTTAAATGTCTATGTTAGGAGAGTTATCATTCTTCCTTGGGTTGTAAATTACTCAATCAAGTAAAGGAATATTCATTTTTCAGACCAAATACATTAAGGAAATGTTGAATAAATTCAATATGGATGATTGTAAATCAATAAGTACTCCAATGGTAATAGGGTGTAAGTTGAGCCAAGAAGATGAGTCAACAGAAGTCAATCAGAGCTTGTATAGATCAATGATTGGAAGTCTAGTGTATACTAATGCATCAAGACCAGATATCATGTAGGCAGTAGGTCTAGTAGCTATAATTCAGACAACACCAAAAGAAACACACTTGCAGACAGTCAAAAGGATATTCAAGTATCTCAAAGGCACTATGGATCTTGGTTTGTGGTACCCAAGACGAAAGGATTTTACTCTGATAGCTTTTGTTGATGCATATTAGGCAGACACCATTGATGATAGAAACAACACAAGTGGAGGTGCATTCTTTCTTGGAAAGAGTCTTGTGTCATGGTTGAGTAAGAAACAACCCTCGGTTTCCTTGTCCACAACTAAAGTTGAGTATATAGCATCAACATCATGTTATACACATGTCTTTTGGATGAAACAAATTTTGAGTGATTTTAGAATTGAGCATGTCAATCCAATTTTTATTTTATGTGATAATACAAGTGCAATAAACATCTCCAAAAATCTAGTTATGCAATCAAGAACTAAGCATATTTCCATCAAGTATCATTTTCTAAGAGAACAGGTTGCAGATCAAAAACTAAAGATGGAGTATATTGCCACAAAGGAACATATAGCAGATATCTTCACGAAGCCCCTCCCAAATTTTTTTTTTGAGTTTTTAAGGTATAAATTGGGAGTGATCCATTCTTTATCTAGTCATTAAATTCATCAAGAAAATCATGGATTAAAGGAGGAGCTAATCATAGAATTATTCATCTCCATGGTTATTTTGGTGATATACATTGTGATTATGTTGTATCTCTTTTCCATTGATGTCAAAGTGGGAGAATTAAAGAAAGGGGGAGCAAAGGAAGAGAACTAAATCAAGGGGAAGTTCATGTACTATTTTTTCTACAGGATTGCCATCAATGATAAAGGGGGATATTATTAAAATATTGTCATTCATGTCAAAGGCAAAGTGAAGGGCAAGTTATGGACTCATTTAGAGCTTCAGACTAGCTTAGTAGCTTCAGACTCGCCCAGAGCTTCAAACTCACATAGAGCTTTGGACTCACTCAGTAGCTTCAGAATTGCCTAGAGATTCAGACTCACTCAGTAGCTTTGGACTCACCCAGAGCTTCGAACTCACATAGATCTTTGGACTCACTCGATATCTTCAAACTCACCCAATAACTTTGGACTTGCCCAGTTAGTAGCTACGGATTTGCCCAATGTGAAGAGCAGTGATTGGAGACTGAAGAGCAGAGTTGAAATGGAGTTAAATTCATTTGTATTAAATGATGGCTGGCCACTTTTGTTAGCATCCAAATTTTGGCAATAAGAATCACCGCCTAAGTCTAATGAATGATAATCTAAAATGAAGGGCTGACCACCTTTGGAGAGGTCATATCCCTTGGGAGAAATCACACCCTTTCCAAGAGGCATGAAGAGGTATAAAAGAGAAATGAATGAGAGTTAGAAAGTAAGTGTCAAAATAATTATTTATATTATACATAAGGAGAATAAGAAGAAGAAGAGAGAATTGAGGGAGAAGAGAGAAACTTTATTATGCCATCATTTGTTGAAAAAGCAACAGTGATGAGGTGGAAATTGTTTAAGTGAGATTGGTGTCTCAGAACAAAAAGATTGGTGTCTTTTGCTAAGTTGGTGCTTGGTAGTGAAGTTGGTGATTCAATTCAAATATATTGATGTCTCTTGCTAGGTTGGTGCTTGGCATTGGGGATTGGTGTTTCCAAGTAGTTAGTGCCTACATAATTTTTGTAAAAATAATTTTTAATCTTATTGCTAGATTTGGATAGTCCATCCAAGCAGCGTTTCAAGAGTGTTTTTTCCCCAAAGAGGGTTTTCCACATATATTATGTGTTGTGTATTTACTTGTTCTTGTGTGAATGGTTTATTTATGAAAGTTAATTAGAAAGAAAGTTAATTATTATTACACATTGATTCACCTCTCCACCCCCCCCTCTCTTAGTGTGGTGTGTGCTCAACATTCTTAACCACCACTCATGGACCCCATACCATCTCACCATTTTTCATATTACCTGATAATTATCATTCCTACTCATCATCACTCCTACCTTGATTTTATACTTAGTTCCCCTAACCAAATCTCTCCACTTAGATGTACTCCCTGCACACACGACATATTAGGGTCTTCTCTCTCCCCTATTGTGGTTAAATCATCTTCACGACAATGAACCTATATTTCATGTCACCCCATTCTATGATCTATCTCCTCCATTATGCTCCCCCTTACATTTGGGTCAAATTCATCTTTTATTTCACCCAACCTCCTACTTATCCTATGCCTCATTCACACGAATAGATTACTCTCTTACAAGCCACTCCACCTTTTTCTCAACAAGCAATATTTTGATCCGCAATGCGAGCTTCTTCACAAATTGCTTTCATGGTGGTTTGAAGAAATGTGTCATTGTTTCATCCACACAAGCATAATTAGTCACTAAAAATTCCCAAATGCATATTCCATTTCTTTTCTAAACCATGGTTTTAGATCACATGCCACCTCTTTATATAAGCAATGATCCCCTCAAATAGATGACTAGGAAACTCAAAGAAGAATGCTTCATAGAGGTACTCATATATATATTTGTCTCTCCCAGCCTTAGGGTCTATCTCTTCAAGCATCCCGTTCGTATCAAACTCCAAAATTTTCAGATATGTCCATGCATCTATGGCTTATATGGGCCTCCAAAACATTATACAACCTTGTAAACCATTGAAGGTATTGTAAATGAAATAAAAATGTTAGCCTCATTTAGTGTCATGTACAAGAAAATACCACCATGCACCAATATATATGCTCTAAGGGAGCTACTCACATGGGGTGTGCAATCGTTCAATTGAACCCTCAAGACTCAAATTGTTACAAACTATGTTTACAATCAAATATGATATCAACAATATATGAAATTGACATAATAACTTCCATACAATTGTACTTTAAGAAAATATTATAATAAAAATCATCAATAATATGCACACAACAAAACTACCATTATGTGATGAAGTAGAATGATACAATGACAAAACATATGGAGTAAAAATCAAGTGGAAGGTAAAAATGTTGATGGCTCACTTAAGGACTATATTGCATCATCTTAAGTGTGAGACTGGTAGGTGGAGAACGCATAAGGAGGAGCAGGAAATGAGAACATGCCTATTTTGTAACAAGGGGGTGGTGGAGGTAAAATGGCACTAGATCATGACATGTACAACCTGTAGTGACATTTGTATTAAGTATGACAATAACTTGAGAGTAGACAACTTAACTGACTTGTTTGAGAAGGTGAGTCTAGACCAAACAAGATTTTTTTTTATCAAATATCCATAATAGAAGATCTAGCATACAAATGGATTGGAAATTTTGCAAGACTAATAAGGCAAGCCTTATGTCAAGTAGAGGTGTTAGCATAGAATAACTTTGTGACAACTCTTGGTCCCATATGTTGCTTGGTCCCATGGAGGTTATTGAAATCTTGCATTCATTCATTCTACTATCCATCTTGAGGGTTCTTATAAAAGTGCAAGATTACTACATCATGGCACAATTAGATATATTCACCCACTCCTCTATTTACTACATCACTGAGTCCTACCCAACATGGCACTTCATTCTAGGAACATGGTCCATATACCAAAATGGGGCATATGTCCTTAATAAATACTTACAACAACCCATGACCATGTATATACAAAAATGTACCAAAACAATATAGATGCCATATAGTGCCAATATATCTTTTGTTTTCCCTCCTTGTACATGTATTTTCTTTCCTCTCCTCCTCTATGGCTACTCTTGCATTGAACTTCACAACCTTTCCTCCCTAGGTGACCATCTTTTATTTTATCCAATTATATGATTATTACTCAAGTCCTTATGAGAAGTGTTGGCCTTGCTTCCTTATGCAACTCAAGGAACCTCCCTCTCAATGTTGGGTGAGTCAAGCATTGTTTTAGATTCCTTCAAGTCCCAATTGACCGTTGCCGTAGTTACTTCCTAAGACAAGAACTATTGATTCTTCAAGTGTATGGGCATTATCTGAGAGATGTCCTTACTGCTCTTTTAATCCCTTTCCACCATTCATCATCCTTGTTTGTGTTCTTTCTTAGCCTACACACATGATAATAAAAAAACACAGTTTGAACTCTCAAGGAATGATGCCAGAGACCGTTTTCCCTATGTGCACATGCTAATCTAACCAAAGCACTACCCTATGAAATAATTTCTTACATGGCAAATCCCCATTCCATAATTGAAAATAGAGTAGTAAAATAAAGGCACTTGGGAGTCCAACATGAGGAGACCAATTCTTGGGCTCAAATAGTAAGAGGACCTTCAAACAAACAAAGGGAGATAATAGAAAAACAAGATAGATTGAAAATAAGAGAACATGATAGGCATGAGAGGGATGTAAACATCATTATTAAAGGATTGAAAGACTACAATGAGAATGAGAATACCAAAAAATTAGAAAGACACTTCTTGGCAGACCAATTGCATTGGATAGGCTATATTTTTTAGGCAAATAGAATGGGAAAATTGATAAGAGGAGGAAAAGACAGACATGTAAGAGTTATCATGAAAAATATGGAAGATAAAAATAAGATATTGAGGAACAAAAGGTCTCGTAGAGGGACACAAATCTACCTAGATGAAGATCTAACCCCCATGCAACAAGAAGAAAAAATGAAAGAATGGGAGAAAGTGAAAGCAACAAGAGATCTAGGGAAATGGGCATGGTTATAGAATGGAAGAGCCCAAATCAGCGATCGATTGACACACAAGAAATACAAAATCGGTGCCCCTAGGAGCACTTGACCTTGGTAAGCTGGAACTGTAGAGGTTACCCTTGGAGAAGAGGTCCTAGGTTGGGGCCCATAGCAAAAGGAAAAGACATTATCATTCTCACAGAAACTCATGAACACGAAGGTTGCAAAGTTCCATATTTTGAAGGATATAAGAAAATATCAATTTGGAACGAAAGGACCCAAAGTGGCAAAGGACATAGAGGTTACAGTGCTAATCAAATAAACATGGCGCATAATTATAAAAGGGGAGAAAGAGGACCCAAATAAACAATATATATATGGCTGAAAATAACAAAAAATGAGTTAATAATTAGGATCATTGCCTGTTATTTTGTATCGAGAGGCTAAAAAATATACTAGAAAAGGAAGTTAGATTGTGAAGACCTCTACGCATCACTAAAAAGTGACATATCAATTTTCAGTAGTTTAAGAGAAGTCTTAATCATAGGGGACTTCAATGCATGGACAACAAATAACCAAGCTCTTAATTTGAGAAATGGAGTGAGAAACAATCCATTATGTTTAGAAGAAGAAGAAGACCAACGTTGGGAAAGAAAATCACAAGATGGAAAGGTGGAAGTTACACATTATGGAACATAACTATTGGGATTATGTAGTTTGTATGACATGGTTATATGCAATGGCATGAGAGCATGGTCAAATTTAGGGAACATCACTTGCAAAACTTACAATGGTCAAAGCACGGTAGACTATGTTAATTTTTCACAAAGTTCTATCATGAGAGTGATGAAGCTTGAAGTTGGGGATTGCCCTATTGAGATGAAATCAGACTACAATCCAATATATGTAAAATTCAATATGCACATAAATGATCAACATGGAGAGCAAGACCACCACAAGCGAGGGAAGTGACCTCTTTAAGTTAGAATCCTCATGACTCAAGAAAATCGAGAACTCTTCAAAGTAACCCTTGAACAACATTTTCAACAATATTTTCAGGAAACAAAGAATGGTACTTCAGCTATGAATAGTTGTCCAACAAATAGTAATACATTGATTTCCTAAATTCAAAAGGCTTTAAATGCATGCAAAAGAAGTAAACCTAAAAGTGGAAGTGCAAGTAGTTTTCCAACAAATTCATGCTATGATGAAGAGTGCAAGGCAACAAATAGAACCTTGAGAAGACTTGGAATGACCAAAGAAAACAAAGGCATATGAAAAAATCATTTAGTCCAAAAAATAAAGCTACATGAATACAAGGAGAAAAGAATTAATTTCCCTTGGAAACCATAATCCCAAAGGCTTTTAGAGGGAACTATACCAAAAAAGAAAACAAACAAAGAATGATATTACATATACCCAATGGTTAGAGTAGACAAAGCTACTTTATAAAAGAGTTCCAAATAAATATAACCCTCTGAAAATCAGCACAACTAAGATTTTTTCTACGAAGGATATCACTCAAGGTATAAAGAGACTAGCAGGGGGTAAGGAACAAAACATAGATGGGTTGTAAGTTGAATATCTAAAGTGGGGCTTAGAAACTATCACACCACACATTAAAATCATATTCAATGGCATCATATAAGAAGGTTTTCCGACAAACTAGAAGACTATTGTCTTTATCCCTCTCTATAAAAGTGGGGATATCAATAATCCATCCAGTTATTGAACTATCATGGTGAATCCCCTCCTTCGAAAGCTATTTGGTAGCATGATAGAACGTAAAATTAGCAATTGGGCAAAAAAGAAGGTAAAAGAACAAAAAAAACATGCAAGGTTTAAGTCGAAACACTCCACTATTGTTCATTACATCACTCTTGGACACTTGACTGAAAAAGTGTGGGATACTCAGGGAGAATAAGCTTTTTGTTGCTTTGTTGACTTCCATAAAACATTTAACATGGTCCCTATAGGTAAACTTTGGGAATATAATGGAGGAACTTGGAGTTCTAGATGAATATAGAGTGGCAGTGCATAGACTCTATGAGCAATTCAGAGCCAAAATCAGAACAAGTGAAAGTATGTTAAAATGCTTTGGAAGTGACATTGGAGTCAAACAAGGATGTCCTCTATCTCCAACCTTATTTAGGCCATACATCGATAAACTAGAGGAGTGGATAAATAACACTAGTGGAGGGGGCGTCCACCTAATTAATTATGTTGTAAAGTTACTTTTATATGCATATGATCTTATTCTAATTGCAAAAATAACCCATAGTTTGAGATAACATTTCAAAGCTCTAGAACTCTTCTACCAAGAGATGGGATTGCAAGTGAACACTAACAAGATAAAAGTTATGATATTTTCTCTACAGAGAAAATAAACAAATTGAGTTCCTTTTCGAAGGAAATCTGTTGAAAGTAGTGGAAAAATACAAATATCTCGGGCTTGACTTTCACAACAAGCTTAGTTGGGAGACCTGCAAGACAAAAAGAATCCAAGGGGGGTGGAAAGTCTTATACTCATTGCAAAACAAATGTAGGAATGCAGAATTATGGGATTGGAAAACCAAGAGAACCTTGTTCAACCTACTTGTCGTGCTAATGGTCATATACAAATGTGAAGTTTGGGGCAACAATGTGTCTAATCTAAATTAGAGACAAATAGAGAGAATCTAAAAGCATTTAATCACATGTAGCCTCAAAGTCAAAGCCTCAGTTCCATATGAGATTCTATTAGATGAAACATGTACCTTTCTGTTGGAAGCATCGATAATGACTCAGTCATTAAGTTATTTTAAAAAGATGAAAAGTATAGAGAATCATCAATGGCCCAAAATGGTAATAAAAGCAAAGAAAGTAGAAGAAAAGACACGTGGATGAAACAAAACAACAAATGGATGAGTAAATGGGACATCAACATGAAAGAATGCCCAAACACCAACAAGGAAATAAAAAAGTACGCGAGAGAGAAATTCAAGACAACCATGTGGACAAAGTAGTTGGGATGGAAGTAAACATACTACATCAATAAGTTTAACCCCATATGGGAGCATGGAGAAAAGACATACATAGGGCATAAATCAAATGGAAAGCAAAGATGTTGATTGTGCAATTGAGGACTAGCTCACACCATCTTAGGTGTGAAACTAACAGGTGGACAGCACCCAAGGAAGAATGGAAAATGAGAACATGTTTATTTTATGACAAGGGATTAGTGGAGACATGAACTTCATTAAAGAGTGTGCAGCCTATAATGACATTTGTATCAAGTATAAAGGCAACTTGAGCATTGACAACTTAACTAACTTGTTTGAAGAGGAAAGGTTAAACAAAGCAACAAGTTTTCTAATCAAGATCCATAGTAGAAGAGTTAGAGTTGAGAAGGGATTGAAAATTTTGTAATATTAGGTCAGCCCTTGTGTCAAGAAGTTACGATATCACGAAACAACTTTATTGCAGCTTTCGGTCCCATAGACTTCTTTGTTTCATGGACATTATTACAATATTTCATTAATTCATTCGTTGACATAAGTACAAATCTTTAGGTGGGCTTAGGCTCCCCTCAACTCTATACCAAAGCTTGGTATGGCTATAAAATTTAACGCTTAAGCAGGCTGTAGCATGCTTTTTCGCTCCATGTGTAGAGCTTATGTGTCTATGGGCATCGATCCCTCTCTAACCCCAAGTAATTTCATGTGAGACTAGGATTTGACCTTATGAACCCACATTCATTTTGTTGTTGACTATGCAAGGCACAAGTGCTCCTTTATGGGTCCCTAAGAAGCTGAACTTTCAAGTGAGTGCTAAAATTTAAGCACGACAGATAAGAAATATCATATTCCCTTACAACCCAATGTACCCAATGATCCTTAGAGTCATCAATTGAGGTCTGATTGGATGCAGTCATCTTCCCACTCTATAACCTTGTAAATCTTGTTTACCGTATGCTCCTCTGTGTCAATGCTTTCTATGTACATTTGGTCACTCTTCATATCCAAAGGGATTAAAACCTTGGGATTACCCTTCTCAAAACTCATAAGGCATTGTTTGAAGTGAACGTTCACACCATTGGCATAATACCTTGGTCTACCAAACAATGCAAGATATTCCTTAACATCTAGTAATTTGATGACCTCAAAGTCAACTATGAGTATTTCTATCTCCATAGCTCTTAGATTGCCTAGGGGTTGTGTCATTGTGTTGTTGGCCACAAACAACACATGCAATCAATAAACCATAACAAACTAGGCCTACATTGTCAATACATTTACCTCAGTGCTAGTGTCATTGAGTATAACATTATACACATCTATGGTTACATCTATTATTAATTCCTTGTCATACCCAACAATTCTTCACAATTTGATCATGTGGGCCACGAACTTGGTTTGCTCTTATGTTCCTCCCTATGTTTGTTTCTTCAAAAATTCCCTAAAATCCACCATAGCGCCATTTTTTCTCAACATGGTCAAGAATCCCTCAAGCATTCTCAACTATGATTCATCAATAGTCGATGCACTAGCTTTTCTCTGTGTCGTCTCCAACCCTCACACAACTATAACATCTCCTTGAAGCTCTGTTATGATATCCACGACATTTAATAATTTCCAGCCACTGACATAGCTAAGAGTAGGTCTTTGGTCTTTTTATAGCCTCCAAGATGCACATGCCTTCTAAAGTGCAAGCACCGACTCTTTGGAGGGGAGACCAAGGTAGTCACCAGACCAAATCAACAATTCAGAATTATATATAAGCAAAACATAGATCAAATTGACAACCTTGAACAATAAAATCAATCATTGACATTGATGTTACGTAAGTGTCGCATAACACCACAAGAAGATTGGAAATATGAATAGAACAAAGGGGTGGGATGGAAGAAACAAAGTGCACATAAAATCATGAGAGTGTTTGGAAACAAATCAATATGCCAAGGAAAGTAATGAAGGATATTTGTTGCTGGTACATTCACGTTAAGTCAATAGGAAATGGTTAAACACTTTGCTTGTTTAGCACTTTTGCATGTGAATTTGTGTTAACCCAAAACATGTCATAAGTTTAGTATTGAGCCTCTACGTTCATCAACAACATTTTTGTTTCAAATGTGAAGGAACACAACTTTGTAAGAGCTCAATCTTTCGAAGACTCAAAGGACGCTTCCTCTAAGTGTGTACTTGATTCTCGTGATGAGCATTCACATATATCTTCATATAGTCAAAATAGTCATTTTGAACATAAAGATGTTGAGTTGGAATCAATGAGAATGGTATGCAATTGTGAAAGAATGGTTCCTCCTTTGTATTACTCAAGGACATAGACAAATGTGGATAACTTCCCATACATGTATCACTTGAGGAATTTAAGACAATTGTGGCTAATTTATTGTGGGATAACAAGCACGGTCAATATCAACATAATATATAAAGATGGATTTATTACAGATGCTTTAGAGTCACGTGTTGGTGGTATGCAAAGACATTAAAAACAAGTTAAAAACATGCCTACAATTAAATTAAATGGTGTCTATAAAATCTCATCAGAAAGTGATAAGAGGTTAGGGATCGACAAATTCAGATTCTTGATCCTTTGCACTTGTTTGAACTATGGCTAATGAGGACCCGTTTGCACAATGAAGCACTTGCAAGATCTTGTTAACAAATTAAAAGTAGCAAGGCAATCATTAGAAGGGGTTATCAAGGGATTTCTCATAAGCTTCATAATGAATGATAGAAAATGTATGTAAGAGACAACTACAAGACCGTCTTATTTTTGTATTTCCTTATTTAGATTGCCATATGTATGGATTTCCTTCAGCGAAACATTTATTTTTGTTTGATGACGTTCCTCATACATAATCCATATGCCATCCGTCTGTAAACCACCTCTCATAGACTTTAATAAACATTATTCTTTTACGAAAAGAAGAAATGACATTATTGTTTGAAGCAAATAGACAATTTATTATTATACAGTCAAGCGATATGACTTTCTGCATACATAAGTCACATGTTGTCCATGTGTAAACCACATTAGAAAGATTTTATTAGATATTATTTGTTTCATCCTTACGAAAAGAAGAAACAACACTCTTAGTTGAAACAAATAAACCAATTATTATTATATGGTTGAGCGATACGACTTTCCACACATAAGTTATGTGTAAACCACTTTTAATGGACTTTATTAAACATTAATCTTTCCATCCTTTCAAAATGAAAAAATGTCATGATTAATTGAAACATATAAAACAATTTATTATTATAAAGTCGAGCTAAATGACTTTCCACATACATAAGCCATATATCATCCACGTGTAAACCACCTTTAAAACACTTTACTAAACATTATTCTTTCCATCTTTACAAAAAGAAGAAATGGCATTATTAGTCAAAACAAATAAAACAATTATTTATTATAAAGTTAAGTGATATGACTTTGCACATACACAAGCCATATAGTCAATGTGCAAACCACCTTTAATAGACTTTTAATTAAACATTATTCTTTCCATCCTTACAAAAATAAATAAATGACATTATTAGTTGAGGCTAATTAAAACAATTTATTATTATAAAAAGAAGTGCATCAATAATGCCGTGGAGGATGAAACCAAAACATATATTATTTAAGGTTGTATGCATTGATTTGCTACCCATCTCATCAAAACTTGGTGGAGGGCCTTCCAAATAAAATAAACATGAATGATTGGCTAAACCAAAAAAAAAAAAAAGGTCAAATTAATATTTTTAACAATTCTTTACAATTAGAGCTTAAATTTGTCACATCGAACAACTTCACTCAATTAAAGATTAAAATGCAATTTGAAATGTTAGAAATGTCACAAAATATTAGAATGATGTCAAAACATTAGCACTTCAAAAAATAAATGAAAATCATTGGTCTATTAAAAACAACTAATTACACGCAATGAATATATTACCAATCTGCCTTAAGCAAGAACTAATAAAGATCATGTAATTAGTGTTATATTGCCCTTCCACACACATAAGGCTAACGTTGACATGATTCATGCCATTTGATTCCCGCATATACAAGTGTAACATCAACATGATTCATGCCATTTTATTTCTGCATACACAAGGGTAACACCCACATGATTCTATCATGCTGTGTATAATCCAATGAGAATTAATGCCCGGTTGATTTATTGATCAAGTTTCATAGTAGAAGATGTGATATCGAAAAGAACCTAAGAATGTCTTGATGTTCTGGCGCTTGATCCCTTAGACTGCTTGGTCTCGTGGACATCATTAAAATCTTTCATTTCATTTCAATATCACCACACAGATTATTCATGTTTGTGCCAATCTCTTTTTTCCAGATTTTATATACAAAAGTTTTTACCTTTAAAATATTTTATAGTTTATGCTTCAATCCACAAAAAGTAATCTACTCGTATCATAGGCAAAACATTTGCATTTATTTCAAACAATGGAGTACTGACGGAAACAAATCCATTGAACACTAATTAACTATGTAAAATTTTAAGAGAGTTTAAACACCCTTATCTCCCACATGGCCACAAGTACTTGCGAGAGATGAGGCCAGAGTCTTCGATGTTGACTTCATACAAATCATACCAAGCATAAAAGACTCGTGCTCTCGTTCAGTCTGAACGCGTTGCCACATGTTTAGATGTTTTAGCAAATGCACCAGCCTAAGTAGGTTCAGAAGCTTCTACCATGGAATTGCCAGCATCACTTACATTACAAGCATCCATGGCATCTTGGTTTATAAATGCACATGTTTGTGACCAATACCAAAATGGTTGTCTTAGGCGGAATGCTTTTTCTGCAAGAGCCCAATATTTGAGCCCAAGTCAGGCAGTTGCTCCTCTGAGGCCAAAGAAAAGTGGCTCTGTGCCATCATATTCATATCATTATGTGCCAAGTCTCCTGAAGCAAAAGATGTTGCAGCTACTGATGTTGTGAGAGCCACTTGAAGAGCAAGTGCCTTGTCACTTTGACCTGAATTCTTTTCTTGTGAATGGGAAGCCTTAGATGCATTGATAGATGCAGAATCTTTTCCCATCATTTGCTCTTGGCATTGAATTGAATTATTTGTACTTGGCACAGTGTCTGCCAAAAATTATTGAAGTGTGAAATTGCAAGACCTAAAAAGTAAAAATAGACATACTGATTGATTACTAATAGTAAGTATACAATAAATTAGGTAACAGTTTTGTTTGATTAAAAAAAATCCTTTGCTTAGCAAAGGAGCTAAATTATCTGTTTCATAACAATAAAAACTTGATTTAAAAAAAATCCTTGGCTTAGGAAAGGAGTTAAATTTTCTGTTTCATAACAATATAAACTTAATAAGCGATAAGAAACTGTTCCTGCTGATAAATTAGGCTGTCTAAGCTGTCTAAGAAATTGTTCACCTTGATCAGGCTTTCCATTCTTGTTCGGAGAGTTGCAACCAGCATTTTGTGCAATTGCATCACACATTGTCCGCTCATTTAGTGCAAGTCTCACTGTCAAAGAATTGATGAAATCTGTCATTTTACCACTGTTGCAAAAAGCAAAACATGTTTAGCTCAGAAATGTGAAACAGCAATTGTGGCACACTAGAAGTCAACGTCGTGTTCAATCACAAACATGCATAAGCAATATCATTTTAAAAGCATTAGCATATCCTAATTAAGGCTATTTATATTTACCAAAGAAAAATCAGAAAATGATACATTACATAAGTTGCATTGACAGTCAACAGCGACTTCCAAGAACTCATGAACGTTTCACTAAACATAACACAACCAAGTGGTCTATACGTCTGTAAATTTATGGGTAACTTGTGATGTCCCCATTTCCCCCTCATGAATAAACATGTATTGAAGACCTTTAGTCTATTTCCTCATAGACTCAAGGAGCCTTTTTTGGGGAATGTTATTTATTAGTTATTTATTAATTGTCGAAAATAGTGATTTTTATCATAACGCAATTATTATTTAATTAATAGAATATTTTAAAAGTGGTTTTAACCACTAAAGTGCTTAAATGAATTAAATATTAATTTATTTGTCTTAAAGTAATTTTAATTACTATTTTAATTAAAGCTAATAATTAATATATTATTCAAAAAGAAGATATCAGCATGGAAGCTAAAACAAAGATAAGGAAAGGTGTTTTATCTTCCCAAAGTGGTTCACCCTCTTTGAAAAGTTATAAATACAAGACAAAAGCTACAATGAAGGATACGCTGAATTTGATATTTTTGTTATTCATGCTTGAAAAAAACTATTGGGATGCATGCCCCATAGAGGTTCGCTATTGTTGATGATTGATCAATCAAAAAGGAGTCTTTTGACACCACCATTGCTAAATGAGATTTTGTTTGTGGCCTAAGGAATGGGGTGATTTGTTTTGGAGGGTTTGTGTGCATGTTTTTTAAGGTTTCGTGGTATTTTCCTTGCATCTTGAGTTTGCTAATTTATTGGGCTGATTTTGCAAGTGGAGCGAACCACTTGGAGCGCTGGGATCTAGGGTTTGAAGGCTTCGATTGATTAAAAATTCAAAAATTAAATAATATGATTTTATTTGGTATTTTTCTAATTATTCTTGTGAAGTTTTGAATGATTTGTGAAGGGTTTTGAAGGAGAAAAATTAAATAATAATTTGCAGAATTATTAATTAATTATTTGACAGGTTTCAAAGGATTTTCCACTTGCGAAAGGCAATAATATTTTCTATATTTTTCTGCTATTTTTTCAGGGACGTTGGAAGTGGGGCGATTGACTTAGAAGGATTATTTTGGCATTTTCCATGCTCAAATAGGTCACTGGAATTTTTTTGGTATTTTTCGAAAGATCGCAGCGATTTTTGGCAAGGGTTTGAAGAAGAATTTTACTCGGAACAACAGCTGTAATTTGGATATTAAATTATCATTTTCTGCCATCGTTTTGTGATGTTTGAGCTTCAAAAAAAGGATTAAAAAATATACTTATTTGTGCAAATTAAATTCTAAATTTTTCTTGCACATTTTCAATTATTTCAGAACAAGTTGTTGGCTGAATTTTACCCATAAACCCTATCTTTTTGGCACCTATGGTTTTCAGGTTTGATTATAGGTTTTGAGAATTGATTTTGCAATTGAATATTTGCTGATTGCATTTTCAGATTTGAGGATTTTGGGAAAAACCCCTTTTGCACTAATTTGTCCCATTTGAGGTCATTATAGTGGTATCAGAGCACCGATCTTGTCTACCTATGTGTTAGTTGTTGGATGCAAGCAGATAAAAAGTACATAGTTTATCAAAAGAAGAAAAAGACTATGGAAGACCAAGAGCAAGGGTTCTAACAGAGCAATTTAAGCTTATGCATGGCTTAATCAATGAAAGCCAAAAAGAATTTCAACAAAATTTAAGTGTGTAAATCGCAGCTATATTGAAAGATGATATTCCAAGGAAAGATCACTTTTCCAATGGAGGACATTCGAATAATGATGAGAGGGTTTCTATTAACCCCCCTCAAAAATTCTTCAAATCCACCTTTTTGTAGAAGGAACCAGTGTTAGAGAAAAGAACGCCAAGGGAAAATATTTTGGATACTCACCAAAAGGAATATGCAACCCTAAGCTTGGCCACACGAGGAATTTTGACTTTTGGGGATTTTTGTGAAATAGAGGGAATCAAATCAAAGGCTCCTAGTATGCAACCCCGTAGAGATTTACAACAAAGATTGGGTAAGATTTTTCTTCCTATTTTTGATGGTACTGATAAGTTTTATGTGATATCTTGGTTACAGAAGTTAGAAACATATTTGTCACTTAACCCCATGTTTGAGGAGCCTCTAAAATTTGTCACCCTACATTTGGAGGGAATTGCTCATGAGTGGTGGTTTCATGACCTAATCACACAAGGCCACGGATCTATTACTACCATGGAGTTTGGCAAAAGAATCACGGAAAGGTTTGATAGAAAAAATCCTGATAGACAATTTCGTGAGTTAACACAACTCAAACAAAAACATGATGTTGAAAAGTATGTTGTTGATTTTCAGAAAGTTTAATTATGGTTTCTGACATTAGTGAAAAGAGGTTGATTGTATTATTTGTTGAGGGTTTGATTGAACCTTTGAAAGGGTTGGTTAAGGCTTTTAACTCTCTCTTTGCAAGATGCCATCACTAAGGCATTAGATCTAGAATGTTCAGCTTACAGAGGTTATGAAGGGCAAAAGGGGAAGCCAAGGGCAGCCACCTACTTGCTGTCCAAAGGGGCAAATACAGGGCAACCAAGTACTAATTTTAATGGGCAACAAAGAACACAAGGTGGGCAGTCCAACAACCACCAAATGAGCCACCAAAGAAGCCGTTTTCACCATATGTGCCACCTCATACATTGCTGCCCTACAACAACAATATGAAAGATGAAAGAGATGAGTTGAGAAGACAAGGCCTATGTTTCACTTGCAAAAATCCATGGACCAAAAGCCACCGTTGCATGGGCAAAGGGCATGTCTATTATATTGAGGTAATTGATAATGATTCAGATTTTGATATTATTGATACTAATCATGGGCACGATGACCATGTAGATGATGAGCATGTACATGAAGATGACACACAAGTTGTGGTTAGCACTTTTGCTTCTCTTTCAGGGCTCCTAAGTATCATGCATTCAAGATAAAAGGTACATTGAAAAGTCAAAGAATGACTATTTTGATTGATAGTGGAGCCACTCATAATTTTGTTGATGAGAGCTTGGTTAAGAAGATGCCATTAGAGGCTACGAATTGCAAAGGCTTTAATGTAACTATGGTAGATGGATTCACCATTTTTTGCTCCAAAAAGTTGTCTCAACTTCCATTCACCCTTGGGAAACACAAGGTAATGGATGATTTTATATTGTTGATATTGGAGATATTGATATTATTTTGGGTGTTCAATGGTTGCATTCCTTAGGAGACTTCATTCAAAATTACAAAATCATGAAGCTGAAATTCTTCAAAGAGGGCAAGGAAGTGGTCCTCAAAGGTCTAGCCAATGGAGCTCCACAAGAGGTGTCCATGAAGAGGATGGAGAGGGCTTTTAGAAGGGGACAAATTGTTTGGGCAGCAAGTTGCCTTATCACAGTAAATTCAAAAAAAAGGAAAACACAGTGCCCTCATGGTAAGCTTCAAGCTATTTTAGACAAACATATTCATTTTTTTGATGATTTGCCTTATGGTTTGCCACCCGAATAAGGTTTTGAGCACAATATTGAGCTGGAAATAGGTGCAAAACTGGTTATTGTTACCCCTTATCACCACCCAAGAGCCTTCAAAAAAGAAATTGAAAAAACCATCAAAGAATTGCTTGATATGGGGCACATAAGGCCTAGCTCAAGTCCTTTTGTTTCTTCAGTTGTTCTAGTGAAGGAGGATGGCACTATGGGAATGTGCATTGATTACAACTTATTAAATAAGAAAACCTTCAAGAATAGGTACCCAATACTTAGGATTGATAAACTTATGGATGAGTTACATGGTGCCATTTATTTCTCCAAAATTGATTTGAGATTCGGTTATCACCAAATCAAGGTAAGAGAAGAATATGTTCATAAAACTACTTTCAGGTGTCATTTTGGGCATTTTGAGTTTTTGGTTGTCTTTTGGATTAACTAATGCTTTGGCGACTTTTCAGTCATGTATGAACAATATGTTTGGCAAATATCTAAGAAAATTTGTGCTAATTTTCTTTGAAGACATCTTTGTGTATAGCAAAACCTTGAAGGAGCATTTAAGACACTTGGATTTGGTTTTGAGCACATTAGAGCGCATTCCTTCTTTGCAAAGAAATCCAAATGAAAGTTTGAATTAACAGAAATTTTATATTTGGGGAATGTCATCAATGCACAAGGTGTGCAAGTGGATCAACAAAAAATTGCAGCTATTATGGGTTGGCCTATCCCCTCTACACACATTTCAGAGGATTTTTTGGATTTTGTAGTTATTACAAGAGGTTTGTGAAAGGTTTCTCACAACTTGCTGCCCCCTTGACTGATTTGACTAAAAAAGGGGCTTTTCAATGGTCCAAAACAACTCAACTAGCATTTGAAAATCTCAAAAAGGTAATGTGTTCTTGTCCAGTTCTTGCTATTCTAATTTTTCTATTCTTTTTGTGGTTGAGTGTGATGCTTTAGGTGAAGGAATAAGGTTGTTTTAATGCAAAATAAATATCCTATTACTTTCGAGAGTAGGAAACTCAAAGATTCAGAAAAAGCTTATTCCATTTATGCCAAAGAGATGTTGGCAATTATGCATGCTTTGAGTAAATTTAGGCAATATTTGGTTTGTGGCAAATTCATTGTGAAATTGGATCATAATAGCTTGAGATTATTTCTCAATCAAAAGAAACTAAATAATAGGCAACAAAAATGGGTAAGCAAAGTACAAAATTATGATTTTGATATTGAATTTGTAAAAGATAAAAATAGTGTGGTTGCAGATGCTTTATCCAGAAAACCTTGTTTTAGATTGATTGAGGGCAAGCAATTTTATGGATGACTGTGATGTCTCTATTTCCCCCTTATGAATAAACATGTATTGAAAACCTTTAGTCTCTCTTCCCATAGACTGAAGGAGCCCTTTTAGAGAAATGTTATTGTATTAGTTATTTATTAATTGTCGAAATAGTGATTTTTATCATAAAACAATTATTAATTAATTAATCGAATATTTTAAAAGTGGTTTTTACTACTAAAGTGCTTAAGTGAATTAAATATTGATTTATTTGCCTTAAAGTAATTTTAATTAAGGCTAATAATTAATATATTATTCAAAAAGTAGATATCGGCATGGGAGCTAAAACAAAGATAAGGAAAGGTGTTTTATCTTCCCAAAGTGGTTCACCCTTTTTTGAAAGTTATAAATACATGATAAAAGCTATAATGGAGGATATACTGAATTTGATATTTTTGTTCTTCATGCTTGAAGAAAACTATTGGGATGCATGTCCAAAAGAGGTTCACTATTGTTGATGATTGATCAATAAAAAATGTCTTTTGACACCGCTATTGCTAAAGGAGATCTTGTTTGTGCCCTAAAGAGGGGCGAATTACTTTGAAGGGTTTATGTGCATGTTTTTGAAGGTTTTGTGGTTTTTTCCTTGCATCTTGAGTTTATTAATTTATTGTGCTAATTTTGCAAGTGGAGTGAACCACTTAGGAAGTTGGGATCTAGGGTTTGAAGGCTTCAATTGGTCAAAATTCACAAATTAAATAATTTGATTTTATTTGGTATTTTTCTGATTATTTTTATGAAGTTTTGGATGATTTGTGAAGGGTTTTGAAGAAAAAAATTAGTTAATAATTTGCAGAATTATTATTTAATTATTCGACAAGTTTTCGAAGGATTTTTCACTTGCAGAAAGCAAAAATATTTCTATATTTTTCTTCTATTTTTTCAGGCACTTTAGAAGTGGGGCGATTGACCGAGAAGGGTTATTTTGGCATTTTCTGTGATCAAATAAATTGCTGGAATTTTTCTAGTATTTTTAGAGGATCCCAGCGATTTTTGGCAAGGGTTTGAAAAGAAATTTCACTCCGAAAAACAATTGTAATTTGGATATTAAATCAGAATTTTCTGCCATCTTTTTGTAGCATTTGAGCTTCAGAAAAAGGGTAAAAAAAAGGTACTTATTTGTGCAAATTAAATTCTGAAATTTTTCTACGCATTTTCAATTATTTCGGAACAAGTTGTTGGCTAAATTTTACCCATAAACCCCTATCATTTTGGTACCTAGGGTTTTCAGGACTGATTAAGGGTTTTGAGAATTTATTTTGTAATTTAGGGTTTGCTGATTGCATTTTCAAATTTGAAAATTTTGGGAAAAACCTCTTTTACACTAATTTGTCCCATTTGGGACATTACATAACTCCCCATGATACTAACTCATAAAGGCATTTGATAAACTCTATGTTTATTTTGAGACCAAGAATACTGTAGACATCAGATCAACGATGTTCAAGTCTAGCAAGAACTTGGTATATTATACTATCAAATGCCAGTGTATTTAAGTATAAGTGATAATCCTTGCAATATATATTCAATGTTTCTTAACCGAGTTTACTCCAAGGTTGGGGTGAGGGAGACAAAGGGAACAAGTTTCAAGGATAGCTAGAGGATCCTGCAAAAATTCCAGGGGACTGGAGGTCAAGAATAAGATGGAAATCCCTCTCCTTGATCTAAATGGATGATTTTATCCAAGATGGATCAGTAGAACCATGTGAGGATGCAAAGACATACATCCAACACTCAGAGTGTAATGTCCCCATTTTGAAATTAAATAATATTATTAATAAAATAAAAAGTATTTTTAAATACTTAAAATAAAGTAATAATAATCAAATTTGCTTTTCACTTAAGTTGGGACCTTTTTTAGGGTCATGAGCTTATTTAGCCCTTAAGTGATTTTAAAAGCAAATTATCCTTATCATCCACTAACTCTTCCTTCATAACTAAAAGCTGGATATATAAAGGGGATTTGTATTTCATTTGAGGTTATGCATATTTAAATTATTTGTTTTTCTTGAAGTCTAAGCACGAAAAGCTTGAATTGTACCTAGAGGACGAAAACCCTTCAAGGTTGCTGAAGGACGAAAACCCTTGATTTCAATCAGGAACAACTTCGTAAGGAGGTTGTTGAGTGCTTTAATTGCAAAATTAAGGTGTTTTCAACACCAATTGATCATTTGCAGGTAGCGAACCACCTAGTGATTTGGGCGAGTGGATTGGGAGGTTGCCCTAGGGCAGCGAACACCATTTCTGAGCATTGTGCAGGTTTGCAGGGGCAGCGAATAGGTTCTAGGGGTTGGAGACCCACTTGGGGGTCATTGTGAGCTTGTATGAGGGTGTGGATCAGCCACACAACAATTCATAATTTTTATTATATTTTTTCAACAATATACTTCGCCAAAAATCAGGGTTTTGGTTGGTTTATTTGGCAAATAAATTGTATTATTTTTGACTATTTTTTGGACCCTGAAATAATATTTTTTGAGCTATTTTCAAAGCATCTATAGTAGTATACTTGTCCTAGGAGTGTTCTGGGAGGTCAATTGGTGACCATTTTGATCATTATAATATTTTGATTTTATTTGTAATATTTTTTGAGGTGTGGAGTTGGATTTTGTGGGAAGATTGTGAGGGTTTGGAGGCCCAATATGCCCAGTACAAACAATAATAATTTCCGAATTATTATTATTATATTTTTGAATATTATACAAGGTTTTGGTCAAGTTTGACCCTTGATAGGGTAATAAAATTCTGAAATATTATTCTAAGTGTGGCGATTTGAATTGGCTAAGGTTTGGTCATGAAATACCCTAATTTGATGTGAAACATCGCTGGTTAATTTATTCTGAATTTTCTCTAATCTTTGAAGGGATTTTGCAAGGGTTTGGAGACATCTTATGACAACAAAAAGGTGGCTGTAAACTCTCAAAAATCTGATTTGAATAGTGGCTGGAAGTTAGCATTTAACCTTGGCATCTTGGCACCCAAGGTTTGTAGTTGATTTGGGCTTTGGATAGTGGTATATTTTAAGATTGCATTAGCACTAGGGTTTGTTGGTTTTCAGTGAGTATTTCCATATTTGCTTGGGTTTACAATAAGTTTCCAAAATTAAGAAAATCATCTTATTCAGGGACATTACAGTGATATCAGAGCCAATTTCTTGGCCAATTGTGGGGTGTGAGTGACTTCGATGAGTTGACAACCTAGGTTTTTGCCAAAAAAGGAATACAAAGATCCCATTCAAAAGGTAGGGATGAAAAAGAGGACAATGGATGAAGCCATGAATAAATTGTTGCAAGCCATGGAGAATTATTAAAGGGAACTAAAGGCACTAAGTCCCAAAGATGTGGCAAAGTCTATGAAGTTAAACCCTAGACCCCAAAGGCCTCTCTTAGAAGAAGAGAAGAGTGAACTACAAGTGAATGATAAGCTTCAAAAATCTAAATTTTTGGGGCAGCAAGGTGAGGATTTGCAGAATTTTAAAGAGCAACCAAAAGAGCTACAAGTTGAAGTCAAGGAGGTGGATGAATCAAGAGAAGCAAACTCTACATATACCATGGAAGAAGAATCAAGTGGGGCAGCCACTTGTAATGAGAAACAAGTCGTGAGTAAGGAAAATATGCTACGTTACCAGATTCACCCCTAGCAGGCCCTGGGAGCGCGGAAATACGGTGGTACAGTATGGTATGCGGCCGATCCGCAGGGGATACGGCCAGGGTACGGCGTGCCCCCTGCGGATACGGCCGGATACGTCCATGTGGCGGTACAATATGGTACATGGCCGATCCGCGGGGGATACGGCCAGGGTACAACATGCCCCCCTGCGGATACGGCCGAATACGTCCATGGACGTATCCGGCCGTATCCGCATGGGACACGCCGTACCCTGGCCGTATCCTCGCGGATCGACTGAATAAAATAATATTTTTTTAATTTTTTTTCACTTTATAACAAAAACAAAAAGTAAAAACCCTAAACTATTTTTGCTTTGACCCGTCTCTTTCTCCGCATCCGCGACTCCGCGACCCTGCGACTTGCGATCTCCGCGCCTCCCCGCGACCTGCGATTTGTGCGCCTCCGCGACTGCCCTTCATCCCTACTCGCCTGCGCGACTGTGCGCGACCCCCTGCGGCTGCGTGCGACCCTCCGCAACCCTATAGGTTTTTAGTTTTTACATTTCATTTTTAAATTTTTTCTTCTTAAGTTTAACTAATAAACTAGGTTTTAAATTTTAATATGGGTTTTAAAATTTAATAGGTTATAAATTTATTAAAATCATATAGTTTAGGTTTAGTTTTTTTAATTTTTATTTATTTATTTTAACTTTTTAATTTTTATTATTACGTTAAATACTTAAATATTTAAAATATGTTTGTTTTTAAATTTTAGTATTTAGATATATTATATATATAATTATATTAAGTATTAAATTTTAATTTTAATTTTTTAAATTATTAATTAGTTTAAAATTTTAATTTTTAAATATAAAGTATATACTATTAATAAAACTAATATAAGTTCGACTATTGAATATTATGATATTTGGCATTGAATTATGAGTATATATTTTGTGGTTATATAACTTATTTGAAGTTATTTTGTTTCCTCTATGCATATTATGTGGTTAATTTTGCTTATATGGCTATATTTTTATATTTTTAATTTTTTATATATATTTTTGTACGGCCATATCCAGCGGTATCCAAACCACCAAAAAAAAACGACATATCCCCGTATCCGATACTCGTACCCGTATCCGTACCCGTATTCGTATCGGCAACTTAGGAAAAACTTGGCTAGACATGAGAACAGTAAGAGATGACAAGTGCTATGACCCATGGGTCATTGCAAGAGCTGTTGATAATCATTTGATGGCTTTTTTTTGCATTTCCAGCTTGTCTCATTCACGATTTTTGGTTTACATGTTATACATGGGTCTCAAGGAGGTGAGCGTCACACTTTTCAACATGAAGAAGATGGTTCAAAGATACATAAATGACTTCCAAGCCACCATAGGAGAAAGAAAAAAGGAAAGAGGAAGTTGCTACATTCATATCGGAAGCAACAAGAAAATACCTCTTGGTTTTCAAGTAAGAAAGAATTGCAAGGGAGAACCAAAGCAAGAAGGAAGGATGTACCTTATGATCCTAGTTATTGACAATTGGATCAAAAGGGTGTTATTAAACACCAATGTTTGTCCTAACTTGCTTGTTTCATGTGTAGGTTTATTTTGGAGATCCCTTGCAAAGGGCAATGGAAAGAATAAGTTGGCTTCCATACATGGGCAACCAATTCGAAGCACTGATATCGAGGACATGGAAGAAAATTTAAGGTCCATCATAGATTGGGCAAAGGCTCAAATCATGAACAGCAGTTGGCAAGGTAAATTGGTGAAGAAAAATTTGATTTTTTCCTTTCCGAAAAATTTATAAAATTGTCGGCAACAATCTTGGCCATTGACCTCCAAAAAGGGCTCATTGTTTGTACATGGCAGCCAACTAAGAGGTTTGTTATTGTTGTTGGAAGGTATGAAAATTTTGCTTTTGAAAATTCTGAGTTGAACAATCTTTACAACCACCCATCGTGCACAAGAAATTTGATATTGGAAGCATTTTAACACTTACACCAAAGGAAAATGTTGCTTGGTGTAATTCTGATTTTGTGCAATCAGAAAACTCAGTTTCTATGCCACTACTACAGCCAACAAAGAAGCTTGAAATTGTAAATAAGAAGTCTGAAATTTTTGTTTCTAATTTTTTTGAGTTGTGTCATTCATTACAGCGACCCAACATACATAAAAAAGTTGGTTTTGAAGGTACTTTGTTACCCATGACAAGGAAAGATATTATTCCTTGTGTTTCCGATTTTGTGCAATCCGAAAAATAAAGTTTTTGGCATCTACTGCAGCCTCTTTATTGGATAGGAATTACTGATTTTTGTGCATATCTACATCTGTTATGTGTTTCTGATTTTGTGCAATCAGAAAAATCAGATTTTTTGCCTCTACTACAACCCCCTAGTAAGAAGAACATGACAGATTTAATTACTTAATTCCAACTGTTCTTAAGTTCCGACATCTTTGGAGACCACGGTTAGCACAAGTAGGTAAAATTTGTAAGAATGAAACAACAGTGTACCTTACTTCTTTTTGAACATTCATTTGATGTTTACATGTTCACATACGTACATAGCAGTCATAAGAAGGGAGAGCCTTGGATAAAACATACTTTGCATATAATGGGGACCATTCATAGTGGATTGCATATCGTGATGAGTTGCTTCAGAGGTATGTTGCACCCAATAATTCTTTTGGCTACTTCTTTGCCCATTTGGGATTCTTCTTCAAAGCATAGAGGAATGAGTAAGGTGAGTTGTGACTACACCCTTACTAGTATGCATTCATTGAGGTTGGTTCAAGTGGACCTCTACAAACAGGGCAACAGTTTGACATCTTTCAGAGGCCATGATTGGATTGACAGGATGGTAGATTTCATCATGCCCAACTTGGTATTGCGTGAGTTGGAAGCACGAGAGCATAGAGAGCCATTGGATGGCTTTTATGTGGACTTTGACACCATGGAGCAGCCTTCAAAACACACGTACAAGAAGGCACAATTTCAATTTGGAGCTTCTTTTTCATGGGAAAAAATTACAATTGGACATTGCATATTAAGGCATGTTGGGACACCTCCATGGATATTGCAATTGCTTGAAGACAAACAATTTTGAGCAAGGAGGATTGTAATGTCCCCATTTTGAAATTAAATAATATTATTAATAAAATAAAAATTATTTTTAAATACTTGAAATAAATTAATAGTCTAATTTGCTTTTCACTTAAGTTGAGACCTTTTTGATGGTCATGAGCTTATTTAGCCTTTAAGTGATTTTAAAAGCAAATCATCCTTATAATCCTCTAACTCTTCCTTCATAACTAAAAGGTGGATATATACAAGGGATTTATATTTCATTTGAGGTTATGCATATTTGGATAATTGTTTTCCTTGAAGTCTAAGCACAAAAAATTTGACTTGTACCTGGAAGACGAAAACCCGTCAAAGTAGCTGAAACAAAGATAAAAACCCTTGATTTCAATCGGGAACAACTTCATAAGGAGGTTCTTGAGTGCTTCAATTGAAGAATTAAGGTGTTTTCAACACCAATTGATCATTTGCAAATAGCAAACCACCTAGTGAGCTAGGCGAGTGGATTGGGAGGTTGCCCTAGGGCAACAAACACCATTTTTTAGGGTTGTGCAAGATTGCAAGGGCAGCAAACAGGTTCTAGGGGTTGGCGACCCACTTCGGGGTCATTGTGAGCTTGTATGAGGGTGTGGATCAGCCACACAACAATTCATAATTCTTCTTATATTTTTCCAACAATATACTATGCCAAAAATTAGGTTTTTGGTTGGTTTATTTGGCAAATAAATTGTATTATTTTTTGGAACCTGAAATAATATTTTTTGAGCTATTTTCAAGGCATCTACAACAATATACTTGTCCTAGGAGTGTTTTGGGAGGTCAATTGGTGATTCTTTTGATCATTATAATATTTTGATTTTATTTGCAATATTTACTAAGGTGTGGCGTTGGATTTTGTGGAAAGATTGTGAGGGTTTTGAGGCCCAATATGCCCGGTACAAATAATAATAATTTACGAATTATTATTATTATATTTCTAAATATTATACAAGATTTTGGTCAAGTTTGACCCTTGATAGGGTAATAAAATTCTGAAATATTATTCTAAGTGTGGTGATTTGAGTTGGCTAAGGTTTGGTCATGAAATACCCTAATTTGATATGGAACATTGTTGGTTATTTTATTCTGAATTTTCTCTAATCTTTGGAGGGATTTTGCAAGGGTTTGGGGACATCTTATGACAAAAAAAAGGTGGCTGAAGCTCTCATAAAAATTTGATTTGAATAGTGGCTGGAAGTTAGCATTTAACCTTGGCATCTTGGCACCCAAGGTTTGTACTTGATTTGGGCTTTGGATAGTGGTATATTTTAGATTGTATCAGCACTAGGGTTTGTTGGTTTTCAGTGAGTATTTCCAAATTTGCTTGGGTTTACAATAAGTTTTCAAAATTAATAAAATGTAATGTCCCCAAATTGGGACAATGAGGATAAAAGAGGGTTTCCCAACAAAATCCTTAATCAACTCCAAACACATTGAATTCTGAAAATTAAAATCAGCAAACCCTAGCTGAAATATAAATGCTCAAAACACCATATGTATAACAAACCCTAGGCGCCAATGACGCACAATTAATTCCAAAATCTATAAAGCCTATAACCACTGAATTTTCCACCTTAAATCCACAAATATGTCATGCATAAACCCTGAATTTGCTGTTGTGATAAATATCTTTGTATGTGTGAGGAAGGGTGCATGTACCTTTGCCAAAAATAAGATTTACCTCTTGAAAGTCCAGCTGCGTTTTCTTTGTAAGATCAGCACTCAAATTTTTCAAAATCTTCATTAAAAATATGATAAAATATAGAAATATTTCAAAATGAAATATTTCTAAGTTTAGCCCACTCAATGGCCTCCAAAAACTCTTCAAATCAATTCGCCCATGTGCAAAAAATTACTGCATTAAATAAATCAGATTTCTCCTTTGAACTCGCTCACAAATGATGTCTAGGGACCTTGAAAAATATTTTAAAAATACTCAAATAATTCTAATATTATTTATATGCATCTTTTAAGGCCTAATAGCACCCTAGAAAACTCATAAAATGCTCTTCAAGTGAATCGGCCCACTCCTAAAATAATAGCAGAATTTTTAGGATGAAACCCTAGTATTTTTCCTTCCAAAATACTATGATAATTTTGTCACAAAAATCAAAAAATAGAGAACCACAAGTACCTTGCTGAATGGAGTCTAAAAACCCTTTGATATGCTCACTTCTTCCCAACTGATTCGTCCTACTCAGAAAAATAAAAAATATATTTTAGAATATTGAACTCACCAAAAATCCTTCCGAATAATCTCCGAATGTCTCATAGGCAAGTCGCCCAATGCAAAAAAAGGTGGTATAAAATATTAGTAATATTTTATACACTGTTAGCACTCCCAAATCCATCTCAAACCCTCGAAATCCACTCTCCAAACCAATTGACCTAGTTGGAAAATTCCATGAAAGCAAAAACAAGTTTCTTTGGCCTCCAAAGACCCCTCCAAATAGTTTGCCTAGCTCCCTAGGCAAGTCGCCACCCCTTGAGAAGGTATTCTGCAGCATGAACAATCTCTCAAGATGATTCGCTCCTCTTCAAATCTGTGAAATTAATCAAAAACCTATTTTTGATAGAAGTAGCAATATTTTCTTAATAAAGGTGGTGTCTAAAAACACCTTTGAATGATCCACTTGCATAAATACATGCAATTTGAAGCTCACTTACAACCCTTGAGTAGAGTTGCCCAAGTAGAAGGAATGGAGGTTTTCGTCCCCAAACCTATGACACTTCTTAAAAGTTTTCATCTTCAAGAGGTGGAAACCAAGCTTGACATACTTGATTCAATTTTCCAAAATTACTATTCAACATAACATTTTCGAAAGAGCCTCTCTTCCTTTTTATAATCTTCCTCCAATTGTGGCGCCCAAAATAGAGAGGAAGGGCTACTTTTCTTTTTAATAAAAAGATATACAACAAGCTTCCTTATAAAAGTACATTTACAATGGCCCTTAAAAAGGCCCCAAATTTGGATAATAAAGTACTTTATCAAAAAAAACTTGAAGCTTACTAATGTTCCCCCTTTTTGCCTTTAAATCCTTAGCCCTAGGGAACACTTAAGCTCAGGGTCTCATCCAAGGACTAGCTCAAAAAAGGGAACATTACACAAAATCATCCTATCCAGGGACATTACACAGACCATGCAAGTACCCCATCAAAACCAACAAACCCCATTCAAACCAACAAGGCAGGGAAGAGGTAATCTAAAGATAGCTCTGTAAAGTATTGGCAAAACACAAGCACAGAGCATAGAGGCATCAGAGGAAGTCCCGGCCATCAAAAAACCTTTTGCAGATTCAAGTTTGCAAGAAAAGCCATTTAATGTCATGTTGATAGATTTGGCATTCTGTCGAATTCATCAAAAGTTAGCTAATGTTATCTTTATAGATTCAACACTTGCCAAATTCGTCAAAAGTCATCTACTGTCATCTTGACAGATTTGGTAGGGGCTGAATTCTTTCAAATATGCTAGTACAAGAAGAACCACCACCTAGATAAAAGGAGAAACAAATCCATTTCCAATTGTTGAGCTTCATCTTCCTGAAATGTGTCCTCAATGGTACATGAACCATTTTTAAGCACGTGTGCACACACACACACACATAGTGCTTTGAGGAGATCATAGAGAACATGTTTTGTGGCTGCACAAAAGTGCAAAAGGTGTAAAAGTCAAAAATCTCAGTCAGATGAGTTTTCTATTGAAGAGCATAATAGGAGGTGGTTTTAGCATCTTGTAGACAACTCACAATGCCCTTGCGATGCTCAATACTTGAGCCATGTCTTGTATTCTTGCAAATTGTAAATCTTATAAGGAGGCACAACCCCATCTTTTCTGAAGTTTTCTACCCTAGTGGACTTCACGGGGGTATATTTTGTGTTCATGGTGATGTGTGCCTCATTTCTTTTAGGTTGACTTCATGTCCGGCACTGTAGCAAACATTGTCAAAGCTGATTTCTCAAGCATAGAACTTAGAATATCAGCATGCATCTTTTTTTCAGTATTATACAATTGAATTTGTGTACAAGTGAAATCACATATTTTTTGAAATTGAAGTTTAATATATTAACAAAGAAAAAAAGATACAAAATCCACTAGGCCTAGTTGTGACTGCTATAAGACAAGGAGAGTCTTACAAACCAGCAGAATATCACTGAAGATTATGTAGTTCATTATATGCAGTGACAAATACTGAAGAAAGCCCCTATACTAGAAAGAAAGCACTAGGGTATTAACTAGGGATGTTTCTAACAGAAATACAATAGGTACCACAAATCAAAGTGACAATAGTTAATACAAAATCTTATCCATGGCAGACAATAGAAATGACAAAAAACATTAGAGGGAGAATTAACCCATGTGGTTACTGGTCCCTTCACCACAAATGTCACCTTTATGGAGAGCTATCTAAAGCAAGGGTGTCATGTCCCTCTTTTAATAGGGACATCATGGAAGACCCTTAGCCTTAACTTATTCCCAGGGGCTAAGGGACGAGCATGAAGGGAAAAGAGTATTGAGTGTTTTGATTGAATATTTGTAAAAAATGTACTTTTTTGGAAGTTACTTTATGTTTCTTATTCACTTAAAAGAGGGGACCTTTAAAGGTCACGAAGGCTTGTGATTTTAAAAAAAGGTCTTTTAAATTATTTAAGTTACCCTCTCTTCCTCTTTTGGGCGCCACACTTAAAGGGCTATATAGGTAAAAGAGGAATCATTTGGAGAGGTTATATTATGTTTTTGATATTCAATCTTGGTCTATTATCATGAAAACGCTAAGCCATTTGCTTTAAAGATGAAACCCTTCAAGCAAAAGAGTTAGAGGACGCAAACCCTCTTTCTTCATTGAGGTAGCTTCATTCAGAGGTTGCCATTGGAGTCATCAATTCCTACAAGGGTGTTTTAAACACCAATTTTGCTATTTGTAGGTGGGCGAATTGCTTTTGGGGAGTGACAACTTGTTTTATGGGTGAATACTCATGTTTTTGGGGGTTTTTGTGCCCTAAAGACAATTCTGGAATTTAGTCTATTTTTCTGCATAGTGGTGACTTGCTTTGGAGGAGGTTTGGACCTCGTTTGAAGGTCAATTTGTCTTGGATTAATTCTGTAAATTTTCTATAATATCTCAGCTTGGGCGATTGAGTTTTTGGGCTTTTTTAGCCACAAATACATTCAAAAAATAATCTAAAATTCTGCCTTTCATTTCAATAATATTTTTGCAAATTGAGGGTTTCATGAGATTTGTCACATGATAAATCAGCGATAATTTTCAGTTTAATATTTCAGTCAAAGGCGCCTAGGGTTTTGAGGAATAATTCCACTTTTGAAAGGCCATAACTTCTTGTTTGCATCCGCTGATGATTGCTTAGGGTTTGATATATTTTGAGCTATTTTTTAGGGTGTTTTGGCAGCTAGGGTTTGCTGCTACAAAAATCACAATTTTCCATTTTGAGGTAAGGTTTTCAAATAATTCCAATATTCATCAAATCGTCCTATTTTGGGACATTTCAGAGGGAGGCATGAGTTGATTCGCTTGAGCATGGTCATTCAGCCCTACAGTGTCGTGCATATGGGGAAAACCATATCTGGCTGATTGAAAGCTTGCCTCTTTGAAGGGGGCTGAAAATACTTCTTCCATTTTGAATAAATGACAATCCAGATCCGAGTATAGCAGGTTTTCCATTGTGTCCATTCGTTTTTTATGTTGTTGGAATAGAATGATCGGGAGAGCAATGCATTTATCCATGCTAGCAATAGCAAGGTCCAATTGGGAGCTTTGTAACCCATATATGCCTATGCTGTCGACATGGGCTTTGAGGGTATTCTCCATTGTAATCAGAGAGTTGATGATTAGAAGATTGAAATTTGGTTGTTGATTTGGATTATGCAGAATAAGGTTGTGGGGCAGTGGGGATAGGCTTAAAGACCCAAGAAGTGTTGACAACAGTGAAGGTATTTTCTTGGGTGTTGTGATTGGTGAGTGATTCAATATGCAGGGTTGAATTAGGGAATTTAGTTTCATTTCCCACAAGGGTAATGGGACATTTCCCATTCCCCTTTGAAGATTGGTGCAACAAAGCTTCCAATAGATTAATCATATAAACAAACTTTATTTCTCCTCCAAAAAGTGCTGACAAGAGGTGCCAAACTTGGGCAAAGAGAGGAGAAGCAAGCATTATTTATAGTAATCAGGGGATGACCCTTTACCTTTGCAATGTACCAAACTGATGAACACACAATATCTCTCTCCATGAATGTCAGATTCATTGTCTACACAAAGTTGTTTTCCTTATTCCAGCTATAACTGCTAGGGCAGATTTTTTTTTCGATTTTTTTAATGTCCTTATAACTTAAGAATGTTTGTCAAGCTGCCTTACCTCATTGAGACCAAATTAATTGTAACTCCTCCACTTATATCCAACATCCCATTTTCTAACTGCAATATAGAAGAGGCTCAATGATGAATGAAGAGACGACACTTCTTTTATAAATTGCCTTGAATTTTATCATTAACAAAAAAAAAAAAAAAAAACTGATCTTCACGGATGGCACGATTTGATGAATTGGGTTCTTAACAAAGAAATTACACAAGTCAGTACTAATTACCATCTGTTGACCCTAGAAATGCACATAAGACACTTGAAAAAACTATTTGAAACTAATAATGTGTGAGTGAGATGCGCAAGAGTCACTTAGATACTTGTAATGTGCATTATCAAGATCAAGTGCGTCGGAAGAAGGATGATGCACATGAATAATGATGCACACTACATAGGTTGGAAAAAATACACATTTGATAAGAAACACACATGGGAAAGAAACATAGAAAGAAACTCAGTGAAGAAGAAGATGGCAGCTGGCAAGCATCCACACAAGGAAAATGTGGATTTCGTGGGATTGGTCCAGGATGGACAAAAATATGTTGTTAGATCAATGGTGTATGCTACTAGGCAAGATAGGTGTAAAGATAAAATAAGGGAATATTTTGATACATAGGATTGGTGGCATGACAATTGGCAAAGAATGAAACAAGTTGAGTTGAATTAGCGATGGGTGGTAGAGGTCGAAGGGGTCCAAGAAAACTATAAATAGGAGCACCAACCTCTCATTTGATATAACTTGGACTTGTCACATATTTGTAGACATTGAGTCATAGCGATTAGAGAAGAGATGGAGTTAAGGTTAGAAGGATTCAATAATGAATTCTTGTATGATGCTTGTGTAAAGATTGTCTTTTGATAGCGATGAATGTAAAAGAATATATTGTATGCTTTGTACTTGTTGGAAACAATTTATGTCGCTTGTGTTTTCTTGGTTTTATTGACTTTCCCAACAAGAAACAACACATTTTTATAATACTTGGATAAATCACCGTTGGAGAGGTGATTTTCCTCTACATTTGAGAAGGGCAGCTCCATCGTATGATCATGGGTTATTTTTAGGGATTGAGTGTACTTTTAACCCGAACAAACAAAAAGAAAACAAAGTTGGTAAATGGAGAAAAAGCTGAAAATGGGAGAAGAATGAAAGAGGATGGAGGTGAAGTTGAGAAACCAACGGTAGCATAAACTCTGAGAACCATTGGAAGAACTCATATTTAAATGAAATGGTTGGAAAATCTTCCTCTCACATGAAAATAGAAATAGGAGAAGCAAATGTAATAGGAACAAAGGCTTTCTTGGAAGAACAAAGCCTCCTCAAAACTCAGATTGGGTACACTTGGTACAAAGACCATACATTTTCAACATAGTCTAAAAACACCCTGAGTTGCACACAACCAAGAAAAGTGCAGAATTTTAATGGCTTCTTTATCTATGAACATCAAAATAAATTTCACAAATAAAGAGCATCAAAACCCACAAACCCAAAGAATGATCTCACTCGTTTGCTTGTATTCGATTGCTCAAATCCATAAAACTTAAAAGTACATGGCACACACAAAGTTGTAGCCAGCCCTTCCCAAAGAGCTTGAAAGAAAGAACCCCTATCTCTTCTACCTTTATTGCTTTGATTCCCAAAAAAGATAGGAATCTTTCAATGATTTCAGGCCTATCTCCCTTTGCAACTGTTTATAAAAAATTATTGTTAAGATCATTGCTAAAAGATTAAAGAATTTTTTTTTAGATTCTTTTTCTGAAGAACAATTTGGGTTTTTAAGTGGGAGACAAATACATGATGCGGTAGGAGTTGCCCAAGAAGGTTTACATTCTATAAAACTCAAGAAACTTCCTGCTATAGTCATCAAATTGGATCTATCTAAATTATTTGATAGAGTCAGCTAGTTATATCTCAGATTAATGCTTCTTCATATCGGGTTCAACTTACAAGTTGTCAATTGGATTATGGTTTGCATATCTTCGGTCAACTTTGTTGTTCTTATTAATGGTTCAGCCTCCAAATTTTTCACATCAGGTAGAGGGCTTCGTCAAGGTTGCCCATTATCTCCTTTTCTTTTCCTATTGGTTGTTGAAGGTTTAAGCAGAGCTATCAAGGATGCCAAGAGGTTAGGGATGCTCAAAGGGATAAGAGAGGGAAGCTCTATTTTTCTCACACATCTTTTATTTGTTGATGATGTTTTGCTTTTTTGTGATGGTTCTCGTGTTGATGCGGCTAGATATAAGGATATTTTGGAGGTTTTCAGTATTGCCACAAGGATGGAGGTCAACATGCATAAGTCTACACTTTCATGTTATGCTATTTTCGATGTTGAGGAGAGACATATTTTACATATCCTTCCCTTTTCTAAGATTGATTTCCAATCTGGAATCAAATATCTAGGTTTTGTGTTGAAGCCAAATGCATATGGGAAGCAGGGTTAGGAGTGGTTGGTGGCCAAGATCAACAAATGTATCAACTTGGGGTGTAATAGGTGGCTCTCTTTGGGAGGGAGATTGACACTTGTGAAATCTATTTTAGAAGCCAAAATCAATTTTAGAAGCCATTCCTGTCTATTGGCATGGATTAGCTCATATTCCAGTTGGAGTTCTTGAAAAGATTAGGAAAAGAAGTTTTAAATTTATTTGGTCTGGCAAAAAAGAAAAAATGGGTATTGCTTTAGTTAAATGGGATATTATTGCCAAGCCAAAGGAAGAAGGTGGTTGGGGTTTGAAAAATATTCATTTTTTTGGCAAAGCACTGGCTGCTAGGAGTCTATGGAGACTTTTTTCTCACGACAGTTTGTGGCAGAAGGTCATTAAGCATAAATATATGGAGCCCCTTTCTCTAGTGGAGTGGATTAGGAATCCTACTAAGTCCATCAGTAATGTCTCTATTATTTGTAAGGCTTTAGTTAAGGCTTTCCCTTTGGTTGGTAATTGGTTAGCTTGGAAGATTGGCAATGGGGGCAAAGTTAGGATTGGGGCTGATCCTTGGGTGGGGAGTGGTAATGCCCATAAGCTGCCCACTAATATTGTACATCATTTACAGGATATGGGTATCGCTACTTTGTCACATGTTGTTGATCCTACTACTACCTCCCTTTGGCAACAAGGGTGGTTGAAGGCACACCATTTGGGTCTCATTGGTAGAGATAGTGTTTATTGGGACGATTTTGTTGGTATTATGATTCACAGTCATATACGGATAAGAGATGGAGATGAGAACGAACTTGTATGGATAAAAAACCCAGTAAAGGGGGAGTACACTACTAAACTTGGATACAAAGCTATGTTTTCATTTGAAAGTCCTGGTAATCAGCTTTGGTGGTGGAAACCTATTTGGAAGGTAAATTCTCCTCTAAAACAAGAACCTTCATGTGGTTGGCTCTGAATAATAAAATCTTATCTTGGGATACTCTGATGAGAAGAGGTTGGCAAGGACCGGGCAGATGTACCTTGTATAAAGCTGAATCTGAAACTATTAAACACTTATTGACTGCCCCTCTACACAAGATGTGTGGGATGATTTGGGTGTTTTGAGTAAGAAACCCGGTGCTTGGCAAGGGGATTCTCTTGAAGTTTGTTTGCTGAACTGGTTTAATATTAAGGATTTTAAATACTTCAGAGCATTACCCTTTGTGGCAGCTTGGGGGATTTGGTTGGCTAGAAATGCAAATATATTTAACAACACCTTTATTCCTACTTTTCAGACTTATATGCAGATCCACAATGTTTTTGAAGGTCTGAAGAAAGTTCTGAAATTCAAGGTTCCTAGGCAGATTTCTCCGTTGTTGATTGATACTTCTATGCCTTGGGGTTTTTTTGATAGGGCAAGTCGAGGTATACCGACCAGGTGTGGTGCTGGTGGTGTTCTTTATATTAACAACAACCATTTTTTTCAGTTCAAAGCGGGTCTTGGTATGGGAACTAATATTTTTGCTGAATTATTTGCTCTAATATTATTTCTCAAGACTGCTTGGGACTGTAATATTAGTAGCTTACAAGTGATGGGTGACTCACAGGTGGTTATCAACTAGATGTTGAAGGTGAAAAATATGGAAAGTTTTAACTTAAATTCTATCTTTGAACAGGTTAACCTTTTGGCTGGGGTTTTCTCTATTGTTTCATATAAACATGTTTATCATGAATTGAATACTATGGCTGACTTGCTGTCCAAAGAAGGTCTTTTGTTGGAGCCAGGTCAGTGGGTAAAGATGGAATTTAAGGATGGTATTTCTCAGCCACATATCTACAGTAATTTTTATGATACTTAGGGACTTGATCATTTATTTGTGGGGATGTGGTTTCTTTCTTTCACATGAATGATAGATTCTTCTAATTGGCAATTTTTTGTGGGTCTTTCCTATTTTTTTTACCTCCTTATCACTACGGGCTATGATATGATGAACTAGCGGGCGGGGCTGTTAATATGCTTATGCGCCTTTCGCGGTGCATTTTCTGCTTGATATATACATATTTATTTTTTTCATTGGAGGCAGGTTTTTGTTTGTGGTGGTTGTGGTGCACAGCGCTGGACATCCTGGTTATATGTGATTTATCTTTTCTTTGCGGCTCTACAAGTCTTGTCTCATGGATTTTGGTATGGCGTTGTTTTTGTTTCTATAGCTTACGGACTCTTGGATAAGGGGCCTCTCAGTATTTGTTCATACTCTTCTTGGTTTGTTCCAATCCATTTACTACAAGACGAGGAAATGGTGCTTGGGCTTTATTGTTTTTTTGTACCTTTTTGGGTTCTTTTTCTTGTGGCATGTCTGCCTCCTTTCAGTTTGTTGATTATGCTCTTTGGGGCTTTTCTTCCCGATCTTAGTTTTTAATGTACTTTCCGCATTTAAATGATGTAACTTTTTCCATTGAATAAAGTTATGATTTTTTCTTTGGGAAAAAAAAACTAGCTCGGGTAGGATATTGCACTACTGAAACTAAGATTCCCTTAGGTTTCTATCCAAGGGTTTCTAGCTCAAAGCTCTCCAAAATTTCAATGAGAAAATATAAAATAGGCATGAATAGAATGAACCCTGAAGTGCTCTTTTATAATCAACCCCAGGCAACCTTTCGAATCCCCGCACTTTTTAATTTAAATTAAACCTCCAAAAATTAAGTGACTTTGTTAACTTAATTAAACATTGCACCAAAAAAAAAACATTAATTTAATTATATAGCATTATCATTATAATGTGCTAGGACAGATTAATATTAAATAAATAAAATTATTCCCTTTTACTTCGTAATTAGCCCACGTGAATAATTAGGCTAATTAACCTCCTAGCTCATGCCTCAAAAGGGGACATCGCAGTCCTCCCTTCCCGATATTGCTTGCCCACAAGCAATTGAAGATTAGGATGCTTAAGTATTTGCTCTCCTTCCCAGGTGGCGTCCTCAGCTAGCAAATCCCTCCATTTGACTAGATATTCTTTGATCACCCTGATCCTCAGTCTCCTCTCTCTGTTGTCTACTATCTTCTCAAGAACCAAGACCAATCTGCCCTCCTCGTCCAAAGGTGGAAGCTCTAGTGAAGAAGTAAGATGCTGCTCGAGTGCCTTCTTGAGGCACGAAACATGAAAAACATTGTGTATCCTGTTGCTCTCTAGCAACTCTAACTCGTAAGCTACCTCTCCCACTCTACAAAAAACTCTGTAAGGGCCATACAAGCGGGGCTTAAACTTCTCTGCACCACTCTTCTTCAAAGAAGACTGCTTGTAGGGCTGCAGGCACAAGAAAACCAAGTCTCTTAACTCAAAATTCCTCTCTACTCGGTGTCGATCTGCATATAACTTCTATTGGTTCTGGGTACTCTGGAGGTTATCCTTAAGTGACTTAAGGATATCTTGGATCCAATCCTTGGCTCTGGGAGCTTTGCTGTCACCGAATGCTAGATACAAAAATGGAGCATCATAACCGTAGAGAGCTCGAAAGGGGGTCATCCCTATAGACATATGGTAGGTGGTGTTATAACAATGCTCCCCCAAGTGTAACCCCCTGATCCATGCTCGCTGTTGTCCTGACACATAGTTACGTAGGTAACCCTCAACCCATTTGTTCACTATCTCAGTTTGGCCATCAGTCTGAGGGTGATAACTTGTGTTGGGAGACAACTCTGTGCCAACCAACCCGAATAGCTTCTACCAAAAAGAACTGTTGGCCATTTTTTTTGGCCCACATGTCAAAGTTTTCCTAAGTATGGAAAGGAAGCTTTCAGGCAAGAAAATGGTAAGCCTTTGGGAGAACTTCGGGTTTTCCAGCAGTGACAACTTCGGGTTTTTTGAAGACACGATGCAAATCGGGTTTCTAGTAGTGCTTAGCTTCTAAATGTTTCATAAGTAGAAGTAATTCGGGTTTACAAACCCAAATTACTCATAAACAGTGTATTTTGGGTTCTCTAGAGAACACTACTTGATTACTTCATCAGTTGTGAGCAATCAGAAGCCCAAAATGAGTAAAGGTGCTCAACAAACCCGATTTGGTCTTAAAAAGTAATACTTCTCGGGTTCTTCAAGAGACAAGTCTTTTTCAAAAAAATTCGAGGGGCATTTTCAAAATGCCAAAGGATCTTTTTAGGGGAAAAGGTACACTTCAACTTTCTCAAAGAGGTTTTTCTTCTCCAAGTGGATAGTTGCAATTTTCTCGAAGGGCATGTTACCCTTCGGGAGGACCATTTCAAAATTCCCGAAGGGTATCTTTCCTTTCGGGAGGATCATTTGAGAAAATCCAAGGGGACATGCAGAAAACCCGAAGGGTCTCTTACCCTTCGAGAAAGTCCATTATGAAAAGCCTGAAAGGTAGTTTCCAAAGACAGACGCAAACAAAAAGTTCGAAGGAATTGCTTCGGACAAATTGTCCGAAGAAATTCCTTCGGGAGATTTTCTAGAAAGAAATAAGCTGAGAGAGAAGCCCGAGACCAAGTGTCCGAAGGAAATGGCAGGCCAATGGACGTCAAAATCAGTTTAAGCGACTAGCCGTTGGAAGTAATCGGGTTTGAAAAGCCCGAAGCCTTAAGGCTTGGGAAGTAGCAAAGTGAGAAGACTTCAAGATAGACAAGCCCGAAGTAAGTAGGCTTAGAGAACCCAAATTACTTTGCATAGTGCAAATCGGGTTTCTCAAAGTACTCTACTTAAAAGGCTTTTTAAGCAAAGGATTTGGGAAAGTCCGAAGTTGGAGAGGCCAAAGAACCCAAATTACTCTACATAGAGTAAATCAAGATTCTCCAAGGGCTCGACTTAAGCTTGGTCCGACAACGCTCAATCATGATGCAACAAATGGAAGACTGCCACGTGGCATAACTGGAGTAGAAAGGACCAATCAGTAAAGGACAAGTGGCACAAAGATGTTCAATAAACACAGGAGAGTCCGAGCGGCTGGTAGCTGAAAGTTATGAAGGCTCCCATCTGCCATGGTTCATTGCCCGCAATCGTTGTTCAACGCTTAAATGAGTCATGCCAAGAAAAATTCCAACTGCTTACAGCATGAATTTTCAGACACGCCAAAAAAAGTCTTAAAGACAGGGGGTACTCGAGAGTATTGGGCGGCGATCTAGAACGGTGTATTTATGAACATCAAGGAAGGACAACAAGAGGTTCCAGCCATCTGCGACTTCTTCTTTCCTCCCTTTCTCTCTTCCCCCTTTTCTTTATAAATAGAGGCCTAGGAGCCTAGAAATGTATCCCCGGACTGGTGATAAAATCACTATGCAGAAATTGCTTTGTAAAAGACTCTTTTGAAGCAATATAAGGAAAACTTTTCTGTTTTTGGTCAAAGAGAAGTGTGCATTTTGGTTTTATTTGCAGAATGTATGATTGTTGTTCATCACCTACATTTTCTCTAAGCACCTTGCTTTTGACTTTTTCAGTTTTATACAGGTTTGCGTGAAGTGTCTATGTGACTAGTTCCCTTTGAAGTTTATTAACTCAGTGTTTCTCGTAGACCTCTTTCGTTATTCTTCAAAGCATAAAGCTCTCCTTCGACCTCCACGCAAAAGCTCCCTACCTACGGCCCTGAGATAGAACCAGAGTAAGCTTGTGTCCTGTTTATCTTCATCAGTAGATTGCTTGGGAGTATAACGACCTAAAAGGTTTTGATCCTAAACTAGCCCAACACACCATAGAGTTGGAGGCCAATGCCAATCATGTAAGGCAAAAGCAAAGGCCGGTTAACCCCAAGATTGAGGCGCTGATGAGGAAGGAACTAACCAGTTGATCAAGTCCAGGATCATCTTTCCCATCAAGCACTCATCATGGGTAGCCAACTTGGTGCCTGTAAGAAAAAAGAGTGGGGAGATTAGGCTTTGCGTGGATTTCAGAGATTTGAACAAAGTCTCCTTGAAAGATCACTATCCCCTGCCATCTATGGAGTAGCTCCTTCAAGTAGTTGCCAGTTCAGAACACTTTTCCTTGTTGGATGGTTTTTCTAGCTACAACGAAGTCTGGGTGAAGGATGAGGATCGGTACAAGACTGCCTTCACCACCAAATAGGGCACGTATGCATACCAAAAGATGCTTTTTGGTCTGTCAAATGCTGATGCTACCTTCCAAATAGCCATGGGCATGGCTTTCTAAGGGCTGCTAAATCAAATGGTGCTAGTATACTTGGATGACATCACGGTTTTCTCCAAGCATGCCAACGAACACATGGACCACCTGAGGTTGATTTCAAAAGGTGCAGAGAGTATGGGATTTCATTGAATCCCAAGAAGTGTGTGTTTGCCGTGCATGAAGGCAAGCTGCTAGGCCACATTGTCTCAAAGGAAGGGTTGTCCATTGATCTTGAGAGAATAAGTGCCATCTTGGCCTTATCCTTGCCCAAGCATAAGAAGGGACTCCAAAATTTCCTTGGAAATATAAACTTCGTGAGAAGATTTATCCACAGTTTTGCAAGTTTAGTCAGACCCATCACTGCTATGCTTAAGAAGAACCAAGTGTTCACTTGGTCAAATTAACGCAAGTTAGCATTTGAAACTATCAAGCAGGGTATTGCTGAAGCACCCATACTTATGAATCCTGATTTCACAAGGGATTTCATTTTGTATGCTTTTGCCAATATTGATAATATATCAGCTATGCTGATGCAAAGAAACGGTGAAGGACTCGAGCAGCCATTAGCTTTTTTCAGCCAGGGGCTTGAAGGGTATGAGGTGAGATACACTTTTGTAGAAAAACAAGTCATTGTAGCAGTAAGGAGCCTCAAGAAGTTCAGGCCAATGCTATCCACCAGTAGAATCCACCTTATGGTGTCTCATCTTGGAGTAAGAGACTTCCTTAACAAGGATTTGAGCGAAAAAAGCGTTGATTGAATTACTAAAGTCATGGAGTACAACGTGAAGATCAAGGTCACTAAGCTAGTAAGAGGTAAAGGCTTATGTGAGCATATGGCTGAGGATCTTCATGAAGACAAAGAGGTCATCTTGGTGACACAAGATAACCTACAAGCAGATGCACCTCCATCTCACACTAGTTAGCTCCATGATATGACTCACTTTTTGGTAACAGGTGACTGCCCTCAAGGTATGGACAAAGCAAAAAGAAGGTATTTTTGACTTCAGTCCATACCTTATGTTTTAGTTGATGGGGTTTTGTTTAAAAGAGACCTCAATGGAGTGATCCTGAGGTGCGTAGATGATGATCAAGTTGCCAAGCTTTTGGATCATTTTCATGATGGGCTTGCAGGAGGTCATTTTGCCCCAAAGACTACTGTAGCAAAGATCATGAGGGCTGGTTACTACTGGCCCAACCTCTTCAAGGACGCTTATGTATGGGTAAGGAAGTGTCAAGAACGTGCTCTCTTCATGGGAAAACAAAGGTTAGTAGATCTTCCTCTCAACCCGATTCAAGTGGAGCAACCATTCATGCAGTGGGGTTTGGATTTCATTGGTATGATTAACCCCCCGTCAAGTGTAGGGCATAAGTGGGTGCTTACTGAAACCGATTACTTCACCAAATGGGTGGAAGCCATTGCATTAAAGGAAGCCACGAAAGTGCAGTCTTAGACTTCTATGACAGCATTGTGACCAAGTTTGGTGTTCCATCCACTATCATATCTGCTAATGCATTGGTTTCCCTTGGTTTGAAAACAAGTGAATTGGCTCTCAAAATGGGCATCTACCTCAGCACTTCCTCAAACTATTATCCTCAAGGCAACGAGTTGGTTGAGTCCATAAATAAGAATTTGCCGAGGATCATCAGGACTATGGAGGAGAACCAGAGGACGTGGCACACCAAGTTAAAGACAACCTTCTGGGCTGATCGGGTAACTCCTAAAGCTGTTGTTGGCAATTCTTCATATGGTCTAGTATATGGAGGGGAGGCTAGGGTACCCATTTCTCTTGACCTGCCTGCATTAAAGCTAACCCATCAGTTGGAGCTACTGGAAGATGAACCTATGAATGTGAGATTGGAAGAACTCACAGAGATTGAGGAGACAAGAGACCTTGCAATGAAAACATTGGAAGCACATCAAGATTAGATCAAGAAGGCTTTTGACAACAGAGCTACAGCAAAGACTTTCAAGGAAGGAGACGTGGTTCTCAAATGGGACTCAAACAAGGCCAAACCAAGCAACCATACCAAGTTTGACAACGTGTGGAGTGGTCTTTACTTGATCCACGGATGCAAACAACGTAACGCCTCCCTGCTTGCCCAATTAGACGGAGAGGTATTACCAATCCCAGTCAATGGGATTCATCTAAAGCCTTGCTATTGAGAGTTTGCATCCGTTGTATATATTTCTGTACACTTCTTTTAGTTTTCTTCTGTGTTTTCCTCTAAGTGCTTGGTGCACATCTTTTTCAATTGTGTGTTTTCCCTTCTCTAAGTGCCATGGGCACAGTTTGTTTCGTTTCGGTTGTCCTTGTTGCTTCAAGGGAGATTTCCATAAAGAGCTAACTTCATGTAAAAGCAACGACTCCACACCCAATGGATCAAACATAGCAAATGCGTTGGGTTCTCAAGCATAGCAAGCATCCTTCCCTACAAATCGCCAAAAATGTTGGCCATTTTTTTTGGCCCACATGTCAAAGTTAACCTAAGTATGGAAAGGGGGCTTTCAGACAAGAAAATGGTAAGCCTTTGGGAGAACTTCGGGTTTTCCAGTAGTGACAACATCGGGTTTTTTGAAGGCACAATGCAAATCGGGTTTCCAGCAGTGCTTAGCTTCTAAATGTTTCATAAGTAGAAGTAATTCGGGTTTACAAACCTAAATTACTCATAAACAGTGTATTTCGGGTTCTTCAAGGAGCACTACTTGATTACTTCATAAGTTGTGAGTAGTCAGAAGCCCGAAATGAGTAAAGGTGCTCAACAAACCCGATTTGGTCTTGAAAAATAATACTTCTCGGGTTCTTCAAGAGACAAGTCTTTTTCAAAAAAAATCGAGGGGCATTTTCAAAATGCCGAAGGGTCTTTTGAGGGCAAAAAGTACACTTCAACTTTTTCGAAGGGCTTTTTCTTCTCCAAGTGGACAGTTGCAATTTATTCAAAGGGTGTGTTACCCTTTGGGAGGGCCATTTCAAAATAACTGAAAGGTATCTTTCCCTTCGGGAGGATCATTTGCGGAAATTCGAGTGGACATGTAGAAAGCCCGAAGGGTCTCTTACCCTTCAAGAAAGTCCATTATGAAAAGCCTTCCGGAAGGGTCTCTTACAAATTGTTCAAAGCAATTCCTTTCGGAGATTTGCTCGAAAGAAATAAGCCGAGAGAGAAGCCCGAGACCAAGTGTCCGAAGGAAATGACGGGCCAATGGATGTCAAAATCAAGATAAACGACTAGCCATTGGAAGTAATCGGGTTTGAAAAGCCCAAAGTCTTAAGGTTTGGGAAGCAACAAAGTGAGAAGACTTCAAGATAGACAAGCCCGAAGTAAGTAGGCTTAGAGAACCCGAATTACTCTGCATAGTGCAAATCGGGGTTCTCAAAGTCCTCTACTTAAAAGGCTTTTTAAGCGAAGACTTTGAGAAAGTCCAAAGTTAGAGAGGCCAAAGAACCCAAATTACTCTGCATAGAGTAAATTAGGATTCTTCAAGGGCTCGACTTAAGCTTGGTCTGGCAGTGATAGAATCATGATGCAACAAATGGAAGACTGTCACGTGGCATAACTGGAGTGGAAAGGGTCAATCAGTAAAGGACAAGTGGCACAAAGATGTTCAATAAACACGGGAGAGTTCGAGCGGTTGGTAGCTGGAAATTATGAAGGCTCCCATCCGCCATGGTTCATTGCCCGCAATCATTGTTCGATTCTTAAATGAGTCATGCCAAGAAGAAACATTCCAGCTGCTTATAGCATGACTTTTCAGACGCGTCAAAGAAAGTCTTAAAAATAGTAAGGGCTCAAGAGTATTGGACGACGCTCTGGAAAGGCGTATTTATGAACATCAAGGAAGGACACCAGGTGGTTCCAACCATCTACGACTTCTTTCCTGCCTTTCTCTCTTCCACCTTTTCTTTATAAATAGAGACCTTGGAGCCTAGAAATGTATTCCTGAACTAGTGATAAAATCACTCTGCAGAAATTGCTTTGTAAAAGACTCTTTTGAAGCAATATAAGGAAAAAAATTCTGTTTTTGGTCAAAGAGAAGTGTGCATTTTGGTTTTATTTGCAGAATGTATGATTGTTGTTCATCACCTGCGTTTTCTCTAAGCACCTTGCTTTTGACTTTTTCAGTTTTATACAAGTTTGCGTGAAGTGTCTATGTGACTAGTTCCCTTTGAAGTTTATTAACTCAGTGTTTCTCGTAGACCTCTTTCGTTATTCTTCAAAGCATAAAGCTCTCCTTCGACCTCCACGCAAAAGCTCCCTACCTACGGCCCTGAGATAGAACCAGACTAAGCATGCGTCCTGTTTAGCTTCATCAGTAGTTTGCTCTTTTCCAAACCAAGTGGATCACTCTCTTTTGGCGCATCACCTCCCATTAGCTTAGGTTTCTTTTCAAGTAATCCTCCTCCCCCTTTTCCTTGGCCATTAGTATAGTTTAGTGTAGAAATCAAGGAGTTGAAGTGAAGAACCTGAGGAACTAGCCTCATAAAAAAGTCTAGAGGTTCAACCTCATCATAGGACACCCACATCTTGAGGTTGTTCCCATGCTTATAGCTAGAAGTGAGAGAGCCTAAAGAACTCTCTCACAAGGGTGCAAATCCAGTCTATAACAAGAACTAAGGAACCTGCTATCCCTATCATTGACAATGGTCTTCGGCAATCCATGAATCCTAAACACCTCTCTGAAGAAAAGCTCTTCAATCTTTGGTGCCTTATACTCCGTGGCGATGGCAAAGAAATGAGCAAATTTGGTCAACTGATCGACAACTACAAAAACGCAATCTCTCCCCTATACCTTTGGTAGACTAGTGATAAAATCCATAAACACAATCCCATTTTTGCTTTGGAATGGGTAAGGGCTGCAGTAGCCCAATAAGATGGGTGTGCTCAGACTTGTTCTGCTGACAAGTCATGCATTCCCTCACATGCCGCAAAACATCCTCCTTGAGGCCCTTCCAAGAGAACCTCTCCCTGACATGCCTGCAAGTCTTAAAATATCTGGGATGTCCTGCCAATGGGGTATTATGTATGGCTCTGAGAATCTTGTCCTTCAACTTAGATTCGGGAACCAAGAAAATTATACCCTTGTAGTAGATGACATCTTCCACCACCCTATATCGATCATCTTGTGTCTTCCCATCTAGAATCTTGCAAGCCATAGTATTTTTGGAATACTCCACCAAGAGGTGAGCCTTCCAATCAGATGAGATCTCCGCTGGAGAGCATATAGCGGGTCTCCTAGAAAGAGCATCGGCAACCACATTTTTCTTGCCCTTGACATACTCGATGTCGAAGTCATATGCTTGCACCTTGCTGACCCATTTTTGTTGTTCAATAAGGTCCTTCTGCTCTAATAAGTACTTCAAACTGTTGTGGTTTGTCCTCACCACAAATCTGCCACCTACTAGATACTGCCAGAATTTTGCCAAAACATGCATTATTGCGAGCATCTCCTTGTCGTAGATGGAGTACAACCTCTCATTACCCCTTAGCTTCCTGCTCTCAAAAGCTATAGGGTGCCTATTCTACATTAAAACTACCCCAATGCCTTCTCCTGAGGCATCACATTCAAGGATGAAGGGTTGTGTGAAATCCGGTAGTGCTAACACTGGGTAGGAGCTCATCACCTCCTTCAGCCTGTCAAATACTCGTTGTGCCTCTGCTAACCAATTGAATGCTCCCTTCTTAGTGAGGTCGGTCAAGGGTGCTCCCAACTATGAAAATCCCTTCACAAACCTTCTATAATAACTGCATAAACCAAAGAAACCCCACAACGTTGTCAATGATCTAGGTGGGGGCCAATCTAAAATTGCCTGTATCTTTTCCTGATGAACTTGAATACCCTGAGCACTGATCACGTGTCGCAAATAGAGGATTTCTATCATTCTGAACTCGCAATTGGATGCCTTAGCGTACAAAGACTGTGTCTCCATTATGCCCAACACCTCATCAAGATGTCTCATATGTTCCTCCCAAGTCTTGTTGTATATGAGTATGTCATTGAAGAACACCAAGAGAAACTTCCTCAATTGTTTATTAAAGATATGGTTCATACATGACTGAAAGGTGGCGGGTGCATTAGTCAACCCGAAGGGCATAACCAGAAACTTGTAATGCCCATAGTGACATCCATAGGTTGGTCAAGGGTGCTCCCAACTGTGAAAAACCCTTCACAAACCTTCTGTAATAACTACATAAACCAAAGAAACCCCACAACGTTGTCAATGATCTAGGTGGTGGCCAATCTAAAATTGCTTGTATCTTTTCCTGATGAACTTGAATACCTTGAGCAGTAATCACGTGTCCCGAATAAAGTATTTCTCTCATTCTGAACCCACACTTGGATGCCTTAGCGTACAAAGACTGTGTCTCCATTATGCCCAGCACCTCATCAAGATGTCTCAAATGTTCCTCCCAAGTCTTGTTGTATATGAGTATGTCATTGACGAACACCAAAAGAAACTTCCTCAACTGCTTATTAAAGATATGGTTCATACAGGTTTGAAAGGTGGCGGGTGCATTAGTCAACCCGAAGGGCATAACCAAAAACTTGTAATGCCCATAGTGACATCTGAAAGCAATGTTATGAATGTCCTACTCCTTCACCCTGATCTGATGATACCTTGATCGAAGATCAATCTTCGAGAAGTACACCGCCCCATGCAACTCATCCAACTCATCGATCTTGGGAATAGGGAATCTGTTTTTTACAGTCTTCTTGTTGAGGGCATGATAATCTATACACATCCGCATGGTCCCGTCCTTCACCAATACAATCAAAGAAGCAAAGGGACTCGAACTGGGTCTGATGTGCCCCATATCCAACAACTCCTTGATAGCTTTTTCTATCTCCTCCTTGAACTTCTTAGGGTGCCTATAAGGAGTAGTGATGATAGGTTTGGAACCCTCCAACTCAATGACGTGTTCAAATCCTCTATTAGGTGGTCTCCTTGGAGGAATCTCATTGAAACCAAATTGTGCTTGTCCAACACTCGTTGAATATTAATATGATATGGAGTACTATCATCAATAAAGGCCTTAGATGAAATCAAACACTATGCTGCCCATGCCACATCATCATGTCTAAAAATACTTTCCATTCTTTTTGCAGACACCATCTTGGGAGCACCATTAGACATACCCCTCAATACAACCTTCTTGCCATCTGCTTTGAACTTCAGCTCCATAGTTTGGAAGTTCTGAGGATACTTCCCTGAGGAGTGGAGCCAATGGATGCCCAGAATAGCATTAGTGTCTCCTAAGTCCACAACATAAAAATCATCAGTGATAGTGTAGTCCAACGTGATACTCAAATGTGGAACACGTTGGGTGCAAGCCATGTTAAACCCATCTGCCTCCATAACATTCCTGTGCCTGAATACCCCTCTTTGCCACCAAGGCAGAATCTATGAAATTGTGGATTGCCCCACTATCCACTAAAACTGTCACCCACTGCCCCTGCAAAACTCCACGAACTCGGAAAGAGTTAAACCTAGGGGTACCTGAAAGAGTAGCAATAGTTCCACCCTTAGTCTTCTTAGGTGGTTGTCCCTCATCTTCACCATGCTCACTATCAGAGTCACTGTGTTTGCTGCCAAGAACTTGTTTCTTATGTCCTTCCTTTTCGTCATCTAAACTACCTCAATATAGTGTACCTTGCCCTTTTCCAAACACCTATGTCCAGGCTCCCAAGGTTCCTTGCAGCTAAAACATAACTTTTTCCTATGTAATTCATTTCGAACCTCGTCATCCATGTGGAGCTTTCTAAGCTCTTCTTTTGGAAAGGGTTTCTTGAAGACTTGTACGGGAAGGGTTTGGGTTGGAGTTTGTTCTTTGGGGCTGCACTCTCCATATTACTAGCCCTCTTGATAGCATCTGGTAAGGTAATAGATCAAATGCTTTGATCCAACGACGAAGTGGTTCTGCTAATCCCTCCACAAACAACACTATCAAGCCATCTTCTAATATATCGGTTGTAATATCCCCAAATGGAACAAATTAGGGCAAAAGGGGTTTTCCCCAAAATCCTTAAATCTGAAATGAAATCAGCAAATCGTAAATTGAGAAATAAATTCTCAAAACCCTTATTTAATTCAAGAAACTCTAGGCGCCAAAAAGAGAGGGTTTTATGTGTAAAATTCAGCCAATAAATTGCTCCGAATTAATCTAAAAATATGCAGGAAAATTTTAGAATTAAATTTGCACAAATTAATACTTTTTTCCCCTTTTTTCTTAACCTCCAACGCCACAAAAAGATGATGGAAAATCTGATTTAATGTCAAAAATTCCACTACTGTTTGGAGGAAAAAACCGCTTCAAACCCTTGCCAAGAATAGCTGCGATCCTCCGAAAAATATTAGAAAAATTCTAGCGACTCATTTTGGTATGAAAATTGTCAAATTAGCCCTCCTAGGTCATTCACCCCACTCCCAAAGTGCTTGGCAAAATAGCAAAAAAATATAGGAAATATTCTTGCCTTCCACAGGTGATAAATTCTTCAAAAACTTAGAAAAATAAATAATAATTCTGAAAATTAATATTTAATTTTTTTTCTTCAAAACCCTTCACAAATCGTCCAAAACTTCACAATGATAATCAAAAAAATACCAAATTAAATCAGATTAATTTGTGAATTTTTGACAAATTGAAGCCTTCAAACCCTAGCTCCAAGCTCTCCAAGTAGTTTGCTCCACTTGCAAAATTAGCACAATAAATTAATAACCTCAAAATGCAAGGAAAATACCATGAAACCCTCAAAAACATGCACACAAACCCTCCAAAGCAAATCGTCCCACTTTTTAGGGCATAAACAAGCTTTCCTTTTGCAAAGGTGGTGTCAAAAGACACCTTTTAGATTGATCAATCACCAACAGTAGAGAACATCTATTGAACATGCATCCCAATAGTCTTTTTCAAGCATGAAGAACAAAAAATATCAAATTCACCATGTCCTCCATTGAAGCCTTTGTCATGTATTTATAACTTTCTAAAGGGGGTGAATCACTTTGGGAAGATAAAACTCCTTTCCTTATCTTCACTTTAGCTCCAATGCCGATATCTCTTTTTTGAATAATATATTAATTATTAGCCTTAATTAAAATTACTTTAAGGCAAATAAATTAATATTTAATTCACTTAAGCATTTTAGTGGTAAAAACCACTTTTAAAATATTTTATTAATTAATTAATAATTGACTTATGATAAAATCACTATTTCGACAATTAATAAGTAACCAATAAAATAGCATTCCCCAAAAAGGGCTCCTTTAGTCTATGGGGAGAGACTAAAGGTATTCAATACCTGTTTTTCATGAGGAAAAAATTGGGACATTACATCGGTAACCATCACGGACAACTTCTAAAACTCTAAAATATAAGATTCAACTAAACCGACTTGTTTCGGCTGTGCCAACTCCCTGAAATGCAATTCAAGATCCCTCATGTCAAACCGATCTATCAACTTCTAAGTGAAGTCTGCATAGGAGGTTATATTGTCATGACCCAATGTCACTAGCCCATGGTACCACCACTCATTAGCTTCTCCATCTAAATGAAGGGTGGCATAATTGATTGCCTCCAACTTTGTCATAGGGTTAAGCTGAAAGCGGGTGTCTAATTTTTGCACCCAAGCACAAGCAATACACTTAATTAATCCATCATAGCTGAGAATGGTTAGCTTAACCACTTTGCACTGCACATCTTTGTGATTTCCTTGTCCTCTTTCCCCTCTAGGCCTATTTCTGTATTTTATACCACAAAATTCTGCCAAGGACATAGATGCATGGAACTCATCACCCAAAGATTGGTATTCTCTCAAATAATTGCCCCATCCTCCACCTCCTTGCTGTCCTACTTGTTCTATAGGCTGATCAACCAAAAACTCAGGTATTAGAGGTCTAGGAGTGACTCTACTTGCTGTCCTAGAGGTGTTTATAGAAAAATTTCCAGTTTTTGACTTCACGGTTGCACAGGTATTTGGTCAAACAGTTTGCTATTAAGCTGATTTCTGATGTTTTCCTGAGTTGTTGTTTGAATGTGTTCGGATATATTTATTTATGTTTTACAAAATTCATTCAACAATAAAAGATCTCATACAAGTATATATTCAACACCAAATCAAACACATGTATTTATTCTGATTTTTGGCACTCTAAACTGCTATTACAAATGGTAATATCCAGATTTCAACAATAGACAGCAAAAGATGTTTACAAGAGCCGAAGGTTACAATGATAGACATGTATGAATAGAACCAACCTTACTCCAAGCCCCCATAATGCAAAAATTTGACTTCTGGATGTGTACGGCCTATTGCAGAACTTGTACGGCAGCCAATGCAAGGAGTGTACAGCTTGTAGCAAAGGTAATATGCTCCCAAACAGCCTCTCATGCACTCGTTTCACCCTTTCAGACCCAAACGCCACCTCTCTCAGCTCTCTTCCAGCCTCACATGCCATAAATGCATATGTACGACCCCTCTATAATATCATATCTGTACGGTCAGCTTGGGAAACTGTACAGCCAGCTAATGGAACCTTCACAAAGCTATTACAAACAATAAATCTCCATGAAATAAACCTCCAATAATTGGAATTCATCTTGGCACAAGACTTCACGAATTCTCCAAGTAATTGTTCCTCCGCAAACAAGAAATCTAATTGATTCCTTCAACAACTAGCTAGGGTAGAATATTTCACTACCTAAACTAGGATTCCCTTAGGCTTCCATCCAAGGGTTTGTAGCTCAAAGCTCTCTGAAATGTCAATGAGAAACTATAAAATAGACATGAATAGAATGAACCCCGAAGTGCTTTTGTATAATCAACCCCAGGCAACCTTTTGAATTCCCACACTTTTTAATTTAAACTAAACCTCTGAAATTTAAGTGACTTTATTAACTTAATTGAACATTGCACCAAAAAGTCACTTTTAAATACTTTATTAATATAATTAAATAACATTATCCTTATAATGTGCGAGGATGGATAATATTAAATAATTAAATTAAATTATTCCCTTCTACTTCATTAGCCCACAGGAATAATTAGGCTAATTAACCTCCTCCTGGTTCATGCCTCGAAAGGGGGCATTACAGCACTAGTGAGAGCGTGGGCACTTATGATGTGTATTTTAAGACATTATTGTCAAAGTTGTCTTACGACATAGACCCATTTCAGCATGCACAATTGTTTGTGGGAGATTTGTTTCCGACATTCAAGAGGTAACTACCTAATGCACGGGAAACACTAGATGCTACACTCATGATCGAAGTAGCTGGAAACTTCAACATAGGGATAAGCCCGTTTTTTAGGCACAAATTTCTAAAATGGCAATGCAGTTGCAAAATCTTTCCACTAACAGTGCGCAGGAAGCACATAAATATTTGTGTGCACCGACCATAAATCGGATGGGCACACAAAAGGGAATTATACGAAGAATAAAGTACAAGTGGTGACATTGTCATGTCAAGTTTGTAAGGGTGATGACGAGATGCACAATTATTTACTATTACAACACACAAATAAGATCAATGTAATGTGTTATTGCAAGACATGTGATTCAAACACGAATGATATAGAAATTTGCAAACTACTTGATGAAATTAAGATGTGAGGGAGATGGGGCTACACCAAGCTACCATTGCGCCGCTATAGCAGAATCAAAGGTGGCTACCAAAATCAAGGAAACTATAACCAAAACCAAGGTGGAGTTTACAACCAAAACCATGTTGGAAGTTATAATTGAGGTGGCAAATCCTTTAAACATATGAGAGGTGGTAGAGAAGGGCGTGGTCCAATGAGTTGTTTCAAATGTGGAGAAGGCCACTATCAGAGGGATTGCACAAAGTTCTAGACAGGCGCACATTGTTGAGAGGACTACAAAATGGAAGATTGTGTTAGGTCATATCAGAAGATTTTGCAAAAGGATCAAGCATAGAGAGCTTTGAGAATGATCAAGATTAGAGACCAACAAAGGGCTTGGGCACAAAAGAAGACTTAAGTGAGGGAAAATGGAGGTCCTAAATAAAATATAACTAGAAGTGGGATGGATAGAAAGGGCTAGGACCATCCAACCCACAACCACAGAGAGAGAGAGAGAGAGAGAGTGCAATGTAGGTAGGCGGTCCCAAAGACTACCTATCAGAATGTGCATGTACAAAAAACCATACTGATGGAGGTCTCGAAGACAACCTATCCAAATGCGCATGCACAAAAGACCATACTGATGGAGGCACAAGAAATAATAATAACTTTGTCATGTCCCCTTTTTCGAATAAGCTAAGAAAATAATAAAAATAATATTTTAAGTTGTTCCAGTGACTTTCTTGAAAGGGCAGCTTAATATCATTTTATTATTAAAAGTTCAAGTCCACTAAAGTGTTTTTAAAAGGGGGCCTAAAGTGATATTATAAAGTGACACTAGGCATGAGGTACAAAGTGATATTATTTTAAAATGTTCTTAAGTCACTTTGAATTATATTTTACAAATCCACATCCTCTTGGGGTTTGATCAATCGCTTCAAATTTGAATTTTTGATATTCACCTTTGAGGTTTTTTCATTGCTCTTGCCCTCTTGGTGCCATTACATGCTAATCTCTTCTGCCTAGATAGCGTATCACACCAACCTTATTAGACATAGTGCTAGGTTAAGTGGTGACACTTGTGACTTTCAACAATTATTGTTGCATCCCACTCACATTTCCAAAATGATAAACACTACAAAAGTGCTTCCTAAGGAGGGCCCATCTCAAAACAAAAGTAAGCATGAGGATATTAGGGTTAACAATAGCAATCCTAATAACCATCCAATCAAACCTCAAGATGTACCAAATTTCTAAGACATGAGAGAATCAATTTGAAGACTTTGTTACCAAAAACCCTAGCAAATTGGAATATATGATTTATTTACTGACACAAACTCAAAAGCAACAAGCTCTTTGAAAAGAAAACCTTGTACCCGAACAACCTTCAAGGGATGCCATTGGCCCTTTTACATCAGGTGGTGAGGTTAATCCTCCACCTGATGTTAACAACCGAAACACCAATATACCATCAACAAATTCATACATACAATCTCTTGGTCTTGGGCACACTAATGCTAATACGAATGGGAATCCTACATCTAGTGGTGCATCTAGTGATTCAATAATACAACTCAATGAGATGAATGCAATAATACACAAATATCAAAAGTATCCAACAAGCCTAATCATGCACTATCATCTGTGGACATATCACATTATCCTTTGGCTCATGAGTTACTTATATACCCTTTAACTCCATCTTTTCATATGCCCAAGTTTATGGCATTTAACTAGAAAGGGAGATTCCCCTTTACACAAAATATTTCAATGCATCTTGTCTAAGTTATCAACATGACGAGATTGTCATGGCCAAAATGTTTCCTAAAATCCTCACAGGCTACACTTTAGATTGGTTTTATTCCTTACCTAAGCAGTCAATAACTAGATTTCATGAGTTGTTAAACATTTTCTTAGCTCATTTTTTTATTAACACTAGCCAAAGCATGGCTTTCACATAGATTTCTCAAATCAAGCAAGGTCCTCATGAAGCATTGCAAACTATGTCCTTAAATTCAAAAGGAGGCTTACTAAGATGTTTCATCCACTTCCTGATAGTGAACTACAAAGCATACTCTCAAACAGCTTACTTAATCCTCTTAAGGGCAAAGTAATGTTCACCGACTATGATTCATTTCATGACCTTTGTCATGCTTTGTGCAACATTGAGACTAAGCTCATAGATGCTAATATGCTAAAATATACACCAATTGCTTCAACATCCAAGGCTCCCAAATATCAAGGAAATATGACATTCAAACCAAGCTAAGAACGAGGCCAAAACTATTAACATAGTATCACAAGCTCAAGATAAAAGTACATTTGCAACCACTAGGCCAAGGAATAAGTTCACAAGATTACCCAATCTGCCTAGTCAAGTGTTAAAGAAATTTTTGGAATGTGATATCATTTCTTTACCCGAAACACTTCGGCAAGATCCAAATCTACTCCCACCTGAAAACTATAATCCCAATGCATTTTGTGATTATCATCGGGAATCGGGACATTCAACCAATAACTGTTATAGATTGTGCCATAAAATTCAAGATCTAATCGACGATAACATTATTATAACATATGGGCATGCCTCTAGTGTGAATGAATCGGTGGCGGGACCAAATAAGTGTTTTAAGATCTTTAGCAACCCATTGCCAAACTATGATACTCAAAAACAAAAAAATGTGCACATGGCATCAATTACGGAACCTAAGCATGTGCTTGAATAATATCATTGGAATGGTATCAAGTTCTCAAATGCAGCCACCTGCCATAATGTTCCGTGATCATGAGATACCGGCTAATGGGTTAAATAATGGTCCTTTATACATACATTGGTTTTCTGAAAGTAACCCTTCAATCATGCATGGTATCATGATTGATAATGGTTCTAACAACATTCCAATGTCATTATTATCCACTAGAGGATTCACTCATAGAGACTTATGCAGTGTAACCACACCATTATGTAGTTATGATGGAGGTAAGCATACACCCTTGGTTCATATAACACTTCCTCTCGCAATTGGTCATATGACATGTTTACTTTGGTTCTATGTTATACCAGATTTAGGATCATACAATATATTGCTTGGACGTCCTTGGCTAAAAAAACTCAAAGCAATCCCTTCAACCGTGCACAATTCTCTTAAATTTGTGCATGAGAAAAAAAATCACATTATTCATTGCTCATCTTACGAAAGACATATTCATCAACCAGCTACTACACCTCAAAAGGAAAAGATAATTTATCCTAAGAAACCACTTACAGTTTCTCCACAAACAAAGTGCTCTTATGCACCTACAACATTTGAGAAAAGGCATCCCCTTATATTTGGTGGGCTTCTCAAACCCCAAATCCCACATTGGTACCCCTGAGACATGTTGCACCTCGACCTCTAGATCTTAAGGTTGACTTGCAACCTAGGCTGATCATTATGACACAAAATATTCTTGCACAATCTTTGGTACCACCTAGACCACATCATAAAAACATTTCATCCAAAGACAATGATACCTATTCCACATCTAACGAACAATTTTTTGAGACATCAAGCAATGCCTCTAATTTCTTTAGTTCGGATCTTGGCATTGACACCATTATAGGGTAGCCTAGCTACCCGCATTCAGGGCTTCCACTCATACATATTTCAGACCCCTCTTGTACCATACATTGAAACATTCTACTTTCTTATCTTGCTACACACTTCGTGTATTATTTCAATTAAATTCTAAAATACAAAAAAATAATAAAATACAAAAATACACACATGCTTTGGTGATCACTATCAATTAATTTTTATTGTAGCATAGTCTTGAACATAGTTTTTTTCTTCTATATGTTGTGCCTTACATGTGTCTTCCTCCTAATGTTTACTTTTTCAAACTTGCAAAATCTGAAAACATTCATAAAAGACAAATACAAAAATTTATTTGCCTTTATCTCAGTCATCAGATACACATCATACATATCACTACAGAGTTTACACATCCACATTTTCACCCCTACTTTTTAACGATATACCTTAAATTAGGTGAAAGGCGGGATATTCTGCCTAGATATGTTTATAATTACATTTACGGCTCTTTGGGGGTCGGAGGGTGTGAGAGAAAAGACATTGCTTACTTTGTTAAACAATCACATTTGCAATATCGAGCTAACTTTACATGCATCATGTTTCTTACAAATTACTTCCACAAGGTTTACATATCTTAATTGTGTACATGGATCTGTTCATACTATTTTTAGTATATTATTATATTGGAAGAGTACATTTTATGCATCATCATACTCAAATCTATGACTTTGATTTAGCCCTCCTTGATTTGATTGCATTCTTCTATTTTGTACATTTCGCATGGCACTTGCCTTCTATTTACATTAATATTCTTCTAGCCACTTGTTTCATATTTCTTCTTGTGTTTCATTGGCCTTCACCATTTCACTGTTGGTCCCATTCCTAGCACTTACACTAGTCCTCCCAATGATGACATCATACTTATCGGGACATTTTGTCATAACATGCATTAAGTTTTGCGAGAAGCCTATAGGTACTTAGAATCCTCATCACCTCATTCTTCTAGTTTTCAAACTTTGCTCATTTTCTTTCTTGTAGAGCCTCATGCTTTATTGTACTAGTTTCTATTTCTTCTACATATATAGCTAAAAAAATAAAAAACATGGTTTCGTAAATGATCATATCTATTTTACTATGAGGGCATTATACCCAAGCATTATCTTTACTGACTACATCTATCTATACATCTTTGTGTTTTGGGGGCATTGTATCCTCACATCTTTCTCATTGACTTATTATGAGTTGCTTTGTGCATAACTTTAGCATAATCTACACATGGGGGCGTAACATTTCAGTTTTATTCTACATATTGATTATACATGATCGCTTAAATGGTCCATATTACTTGAATGTTTTACTTTATTTCATCAGTCAGGGATTTTCATATCTTTAGCACTATGTAAATCTTTAATTGCTTGATTGTCATATACATTATTCACTTGACTATATCATTCACATTGGTGTACATTACATACATTAGCCTATGGGAGAAATTGTACCCATGCATGTTTTCTATATACAATTGGCACTACATATTCTTAACTTCAAATTCTATGATTGACATATGATGGTTATCATTGTTAAATCTAGCTTTATTTGAGCGTTTTCATGTTGAGGTGCAAAAGGCCTTCCCTGTGACATCAATATCCTTAACTTACAATTCACTTTCTAGTTGGCCTTATCATATGTAATGTCCCCTTTTTCAAGCTAATCATTGGGGTGAGACCCTTAGCTTGTTCATTCCCAAGGGCTAAGGATTTTAAAGTCAAAAAGGGGAACATTTGTAAGCTTCGAGGACATTTTATGATAAAGCACTTTATTATCTAATTTTGAAACCTTTTTAAGGGTCATGGTCACTTGGACCTAAACGTGCTTTTATAAGGAAGCTTGTAGTATATCATTTTTAAAAAGGAAAAGTAAACTCTCCCTCTCTATTTTGGGTGCCACAATTGGAGGAGGAATATAAAAGGAAAGGGAAGGCTCATTTAAAGAGGTTATACATTTTTGATATTGAAATTGTTGTGCAAATATGTCAAACTTGAACAAGTGACTTGAGGACGAAAACCTTGAAGTGCATCAAGGAGTTTGGGGATGAAAACCTTCATTTTTCCACATAGGGCAGCTCAACTCAAGGGCTGTAATTGCACTTCAATTTTGCATGGTTGTATGCAAGTGGATCTACAAAAGTGTTTTTGGCCACCACCTTCATCAAGGAATTATTACAAACCCTTTGGAGAGCTGGAAATTCATAATTTGCACGTCAAAGAGGTGGGCGAACTCGGTTGAGGAGCTTGTTGAGTTTGGAGGCCATCTCAAGGGTGGCAACTTACTTTGGGAGGGTGGCAACCCCTCTCAAGAGGGTAAATTTGTCTACATAACCCTTTTCTAGGTTAAGGTAATTTTCATAATTTATTCCAGCTATTGGCGAGTTGTTGTGGGTCAAATTGCAAGTTTGGAGGTCAATCTATGCCCTAGAAATATTCAAAAATTTAATATATTTTTTTGGCAACTTGGGCGACCTGATTGGAGAGATCCGAGAGGTGTTTAGAAGGGAAAATTCCAGGAAATAAATATCAGATTTATTTTCCTATTTTTTCTAAGTGTGGTGACTCACTTGTGGATGTTTTTGAGGTGTTTCGTGAGTGGAAAATGCAGCTGTACTTTTACGTAAAAATCAGATTATTTGCAGGGGTATTTCCAGCCCCTTCGCCAATTTATCTTGGTCAAAAAAAAGGTACCTTGCTTTCAATTTATTTTAAACTATTTGTGAAGCTATTTTAATGTGTTGCTTGGAAATTCTATAAATTTTTCAACTAGGGTTTGCTCGTTTGTAGAGCAGATTTTTAGTTAATTGGCAATTTTTATTCAAGGGTTTGTTGGAAAACCCCAACTAGGTCTTATTGTCCCATTTGGGCACATTACAGTGGTATCAAAGCCATATTTTGGCTATATGTGGGATCAAGGTTTATATCAAATAGTAACATGGATAAGGGAAGGACTGACGGTATTACACAGGCCTAGGATCATGGGAATCAGCCCATCAAGATGGAGGATCAGCCTTTGGTTCATTGGGATTTAATGGAGGATTATGATGAGTACTTGACACTTGCACCTCAGTATAAGAAGGGAAAGAGCTTTGAAGATTGGCTAGGTTTGAGATATAAAAGAGCCACCATGGGCATGTAGCTACGCAGGTTGACTTGGGGAAGATAGTTCTTCCAACTTTTGATGGTGATCCAGGTATTCTAGTAAGAGTTTGGGTTGACTAGGTAAGTGAATACCTTGATTTGAGGCCTAGAGGTAAAAGTGAACCATTATTTTTTGTCATCCAACATTTGGATGGGGCTGCCCATGAATGGTGGCATCATGGATGGGAAACACAAAGGCATAACACTATTGGGACACATGAAGAACTCTTGGAAGGAATAGTTGATAAGTTTGGTAAGAAGGTGGAGCCATCTAAACCAAAATCACTAAGGGCACATAGCAAGGAATTCCAATTGGATGAAAGGCAACCCTTAAAACAATTAACAGAGCCTAGTTTCCAATTGTACAAGGGGCAGCCACTCTACAAGATTGTTAATTACCAAAATTCAGTCAAACATAGACCCTTTGTTAGTGGTGAGCAGTGAAAAATTAACTCAGAAAATTCAAGAAAATCAATGGCATGCAAGGCTGAATTCTAAGGGCACCCACCAAGTGAAGAACCTTTGAGGTTTGGGCACCAAAATTCAGTCAATTGTGCGCCCATGATGATGGACAATCAGCTGAGATTGAAGTCAGAGAAATTAAAGGCCTATGAAATGGGAATAGAAGGGCAGCCACGAAAGGAAAAACAATCAAAAAATTGGGAGCAAAGAAATGAACATATAAAGGTAAACCAAACTGAAATTGATAGGGAAATACATCAAGAAAAAGAGGACAGCTAACAGGTGACAAAGAAAGAGATAATTGCTACCCTATCTAGTGCCACTAGATGCCATGCTTTCTGTGTGAAAGGAACCGTTAGAGGCAAAAAGGTAATTGTGTCAATGGATAATAGAGCCACTCACAATTTTATAGATGCTAAAATGGTTGCAAGACATAGGCTGCCCACCAAGGAAAATGGTGGACTTAAGGTAACCGTGGGGGATGGCTCCTCCATATCATGCATTTTCAGCACTTTGGAATTAAAACTAACCATGGGCAAATATACCTTTGAAGGAGAGTTCAATGTGATAGACCATGGGGAGATAGATGTTGGGCTTGGAGCCCAATGGTTTCAATCCATTGGTGAATACACTCATAATTTGCAAAAATCAGAACTTAAATTTATGGCAGCCAACAAGGAAATTGTTCTCCATGGTCTAAGCAATGGGGCACCCATGTTGGTGACCTAAAAAAGGATGGAACAATCTTTCAATAAAGGGTAGATTACATGGGCAATTGAGTTATTTGTGCATGATACAAGGTTTGATTTAAATCAAGAGTTGCATCACAAGGATGTTCAAGTCATCCTAGATAGACACAAGGGAGTGTTTAGTGACATACCACATGGGCTGCCCCTAGATGGAGGTTTTGAGCATAAAATTGAATTGGAGGAAGGCACAAGAGCAATGATCAGTACCCTCTACCACCACCCACGCATCTACAAGGAGGAAATTGAGAAGGCTATCCAAGAGTTACTTGAAATGGGGCACATAAAGCCAATCTCTAGCCCCTTTGCTTCTTCAATAGTGCTTGTGAAGAAAAAGGATGGGACTATGAGGATGTGTATTGACTATAGATTGTTGAACAAAAAGACCATCAAGAATAGGTATCCAATACTTAGGATTGATGAGCTTCATGGAGCGGTTTACTTCTCCAAAATAGACTTGAAGACCGGTTATCACCAGATTCGTGTGAGGGAGGAAGATAGTGCAAAAATCGGCTTTTCATTGTCACTATGGGCATTATGAGTTTTTGGTCATGCCCTTTGGACTCACTAATGCTCCTACTACATTTGAGTCTTGCATGAATCACATCTTCAAACAACATCTAAGAAAATTTGTGCTAGTGTTCTTTGATAACATATTGATATATAACAAGACTTGGGAGGAACATTTGCACCATTTGGACATTGTTTTGGGAATGTTAGAGCAGCAAACCCTATTTGCAAAGAAATCCAAATGTGAGTTTGCTACTTCTGAAATTTTATATTTGGGACATGTAATCAATGCACATGGGGTCTAAGTGGACCAACAAAAGATTCAAGCCATACTTGATTGGCCACCTCCCACTACTATGACTCATTTGAGAGGGTTTCTTGGATTATGTAGTTATTATCGAAGGTTTGTGAAGGGCTTTTCCCAACTTTTTGCCCCACTTACAAACTTGACAAGAAAAAGTACCTTTGTGTGGTCCAAAACCTCTTTGGAGACCTTTGAAAGACTCAAGGTAGTGATGAGTTCATGTCCTGTGTTGGCTGTTCCAGATTTTTCGCACCCTTTCACATTGGAATGTGATGCTTCAAGAGAAGGGATAGGGGTTTTCCTAATGCAAACAGGACATCCCATTGCTTTTGAGAGTCGGAAACTCAAGGAAGGGGAAACGAATTTCTCAGTTTATGACGAGGAGATGTTGGCTATCATGCATGCTTTGGTCAAATTCCGTCAATACTTGATTTATTGGAGATTCATAGTCAAGACAAATCACAATAGCCTCAAATACTTCCTCACACAATATGATTTGAATGATAGGCAACAAAAGTGGGTGAGAAAACAATCCTATGATTTCAACATTGAATATATGAAAGGCAAAAATAATAAGGTGGCTGATGCATTGTCAAGAAGGCCCTATTTGTATTCATTAAGTGAATTAACAGCTGATTGAAAGGTTGTAATTATAGCTGAAATGCAAAGGACAAATGGGATACCGTGATTTTGGAAGGCAAGGTGATAGACAACAAATACAAGGTGCATGAGGAGCTGATTTTGTATAAGGGCAAAATTCTTTTGGCTCCTTTGTCCAAGTTAAAACACCCAATTATGAGGATTGCTCATGATGATACTATAGCTGGTCATCAAGGTTACTTCAAAACATACAAGAAGGTAAGAGAGATTTGCTTGGAAGGGCTTGAAAAGAGATGTTTTATCCCATGTTAGGGAGTGTATGGTTTGTCAAAGAAATTAAGGAATGACTACATTTTCAACTGGACTCTTGCAACCTCTTCCAATTCACCACCAAAAATGGGAGGGCATTTCTATGGACTTCATCACAGGATTACCTATGTCACAAGGTAAATGTCAAATTTTTGTTGTAGTAGATAGATTGACAAAATATGCTCAGTTTTTTGCAATTCCAGCCAAGTATAATGCTCCATATATAGTGGAAATCTTCTTCAAAGAAGTTTTCAAGTTGCATGGATTACCCAAGAGCATCATAAGTGATAGGGACAGCCAGTTTATGAGTCACTTTTGGCAAAATCTTTTTAAGCTAACAGGTACAAAATTGCTTCCAAGCACTAATTATTACCTCCAAACAGATGGGCAAACCGAAATTATCAATAAATGGGTGGAAGGATACTTGAGGAATTATGTTTCAAAGCAGCAAACAAGTTGCAATAGATGGTTGTACATGGCATAATTTTGTTATAATACTACCTACCACATATCTAGTGGTATGTCACCATTCAAGGCTTTGTATGGATATGAAGCTCTTTCATTTTTTGACCTTGTTTTGGAGGATAGTAGGGTGCCCGAGGCTGCCGATTGGGTGCAACGTAGTTTTGAAATTTTGGACCAGCTCAAGAAGAATTTGCAACAAGCTCAAAATCAGCGAAAGTTTTATGCGGATCAGCATAGGGTGGAGAGGCAATTTGAGGTTGGGGACATGGTCTATTTGAGATTGCAACCTTATAATCAATCCTCTCTCAAACAAAGTGGAGTGAAAAAATTAAAGCCACGTTTCTATGGGACTTATAAAATTTAAAGGAGAGTGGGTAAAGTGGCATATGAGCCAGAATTACTAAAAAGAAGCAAGATTCATAATGTGTTCCATGTTTCTTGCCTTAAAAGGGCTCTTGGAAAACATATACACCTACCATTGACTTGCCACCTCTTGATGATGAAGGTAAGTTGGTCTTGATTCCCAAAGCTATTCTTGAGATTCGTGAGAGACTCCGAAATTGCACTATCACATAATACTTGGTACAATGGAAAGATATGCCTATGGAAAATGCAACTTGGAAAGGGGAAGCCATCCTTCAACACCCAAAAATTATAATTGCTTGTGAGCAAACAATTTTGGGAAAGGAGGATTGTAATGTCCCCCTTTTCAAGCTAATCATTGGGGTGAGACCCTTAGCTTGTTCATTCCCAAGGGCTAAGGATTTTAAAGGCAAAAAGAGGAACATTTGTAAGCTTCAAGGACATTTTATGATAAAGCACTTTATTATCTAATTTTGGGACCTTTTTAAGGGTCATGGTCATTTGGGCTTAAAAGTGCTTTTATAAGGAAGCTTGTAATATATCTTTTTAAAAAAAGAAAAGTAAACTCTCCCTCTCTATTTTGGGTGCCACAATTGAAGGAGGAATATAAAAGGAAAGGGAAGACTCATTTGAAAAGGTTATGCATTTTTTATATTGAAATTCTTATGCAAGTATGTCAAGTTCAAATAAGTGACTTGAAAATGAAAACCTTCAAATACATCAAGGAGTTTAGAAACGAAAACTTCTATTTTTCCACATAGGGCAGCTCTACTCAAGGGTTGTAATTGCACTTCAATTTTGCATAGTTATATGCAAGTGGATCTACAAAGGTATTTTTGGACACCACCTTCATCGAGAAATTATTACAAACCCTTTGGAGAGATCGAAATTCATAATTTGTAGGTCAAAGAGGTGGGCGAACTCGGTTGAGGAGCTTGTTGAGTTTGGAGGCCATCCCAAGGGTGGAAACTTGCTTTGAGAAGGCTCCAAACTCTTTCAAGAGGGCAAATTTGTCTACGGAACCCTCTTTTAGGGTCAAGGTAATTTTCATAATTTATTCCAGCTATTGGCGAGTTGTTGTGGGTCAAATTGTAGATTTGGAAGGTCAATCTATGCTCTAAAAATATTCAAGAATTTAATATATTTTTTGGCAACTTGGATGACTTGATTGGAGAGATCTGGGAGGTGTTTAGAAGGGCAAATTCCAAGAAATAAATATCAGATTTATTTCCCTATTTTTTTCTAAGTGTGGAAACTCATTTGTAGATATTTTTGAAGTGTTTTGTGATTGGAAAACGCAGTTTTAATTTCACATAAAAATTAGATTATTTGCAGGGGTATTTTCAGCCACTTTGCCAATTTATCTTGGTCAAAGAAAAGGTACCTTGCTTTTAGTTTACTTTCAGCTATTTGTGAAGTTAGTTTTAGCATGTGTTGCTTGGTAATTCTATAAATTTTTCAGCTAAGGTTTGTTGGTTTGTGGAGCATATTTTTAGTTAATTGGCAATTTTTATTCAAGGGTTTGTTGGAAAACCCCAACTAGGTCTGATTGTCCCATTTGGGGACATTACATCATATGTCATGATATCTCGATTTTATACTACACTTTGGGACATATATTACATATTTGACCTACAATATTAAATATATCACGATACTCGGTACAATATTCATGCACTTTACCACGCTATGCTTATCATTCTTGATGACTACATAACTCATATTGCCCATAAAGGGGTGGAAACATATTAACATTGGCAAAATTCAAAAATTTAAAACATTGATAAAATTCAAAAATTCAAAAACATTTGCAAATTTCAAAAATTCCAAAACATTGGCAAAATTTCAGAAACATTGAAAAATGCAAAAAACAAAAACATTTTTTTATACAAGCTACATATTCACCTATTCTAGAGGCTTTTCTTATCCATGGTTTATAGATATATGTTGTTCATAATATTTCTTGAGTGAGTGCCATGCATATTCACAGGTTACATTATACTAAATTTCACATAGTGCGCCCACATCTTAGAGAGTAGACAACATGTCCTAGCTTTGAGGCATTGCCATTTTAGAGGATACTTGCATGGTGTATCTATCTTTGCTTTTCCTTTTTCATATTGAGCTAGATTACTAAATATTCTGTTAATATCATATACATCTCTTATCCCACGGATATTCTACATTATGATTGTTACATTGTTAAATTGACTATTTGTGTGTGAATGCTGGCTTGTGAGTGCATGTTGATTCACTAACTTGGTTGTGGTTACTAATATCGTGTGGTCCTAACTTAATTACACCATATACACTATCATGTTTACATCTATATTGAGATATTTGTTTGGTGCTTACGTTGCCATGGCGGTCACCATGCATCTATGGAGGTATATTGTTTGATTATGTTCTCATTGTTTTATTTGACCCATCTAGGAGCATGTTTGTTACATGGGATACACTAGTTGCGCCCATTTTTGAATTTAACTTTATATGATCTATTATGACATGATTGGATACTAATTCAAAATTCAAATGATATGATAACTGCAAAAATCAAAATCAATTTCCATATATATAGATAACAACATGCTTTGGCTAATTTATTTGTCTGACATATGAGAAAATTTTGAATTGCATATGTTTTGGATAATAACACAGGATGACTAAATTATTTTTCCTAGCATATGGTGCTTTCAACATGTGTCATTTGAGATGAGTGATTGCAACAAAAAGGTCTTCATCCCTCACCTCAAAAGGGGGACATATATAAAAGTATTTTCAAATTCAAGATGGAACAAAATGATCGAAGATGATCTAAATGATCTACTTCCTTGATCAAGAAGTGGATTGAGTGTCGGTGACTCCCAAAGGAGTCTCTTGGCTATCTTTGAAACAGTTTTTGAAAGTCTCAGATGTGTGCATTGGGCACTGGTGACTGTTGTGAGAAAGTGTTGGGCTATGTTTTCAACACCCATCAAAAGTCTAGAGATGGAACCATCATGGTGGCATTTGGGGGCAATACCAAAGAAGTGTATTCTTTCCTATGCTTTATTTCAATTTCGAGAGCTAATTTCAAATTTCAAGTTGCAATATATTCAAAATAAAAATAAAAAAATGCATGCATATCATGAGCAATTTAACTATCTGTAACAATTGGCACTTGTTTGAGGTAAATCAGCTAATCAAGTGTGGATGGAAACTTAGTAAGAGCAAGGTCAAAACCCTTCATTCTTTTCTATGTAAGTGAGGGTGCGTATTTCAAATGATTGACATTTATACTTTGATGTGTGCATGCATTTTACTCACATACCATGTCATAGTGAGGGCATTATGTAGACACCCAAACTTGGCACAAAACCCTTATTCATGTGTTTTAATACCAATTCAAATTACTTGGCAAACTTGTACATTTTAACACGTTTATAAGATGGCCCCAGCCCCACATAAGTTTATATTTGGTCCATAGAACTAAAAAGCATCTTAGCACTTATCCAAAAGGTATCCATTTATACATCTAGACTACATTTTATACATTAGTCAGCCCTACCTCAAAAACATACCCTGACTTATCTCTTAGACAAACCCGTGGTTGTACAAGCCCGTTGTGGACAAACCCATATCCATACGGGTTTGGCTCTTTTAGCTTTGCGGGTCCATCTCTTTATTACAATTGGTCATGACCCCTAACCCTGCCCATTTTTATTTTTAAAATTCAGCGAATGTAATTTCATCATCCTAGATAATCCTATAAATGCAAGGTCTTGCCAAACCATTTAAAAAGAGAAAAGGAGTTAGAAAGGAGGAGAACATTCGACACCACTCTACACCAAGGGTAACGCTTAGAGCCAAGCTTCTCCATTCAAGTTGTGTTTCATTGAATCAAATCCTACACACTTGCAACACTTGTCCATCTTGATCTGTCTACAAATTCCATTGTGCCAAATGAGAGTAGTTAGACTTCAGTAGTTGCATTGATAACTTATAGGGAATAGGTGGATGAAACCCTTATTTTAGCTATTCCATTCACACACCACAAGAACTCCATGGCGATTTGATTCCAAGCATGTAGGATATGTAGTTTGCGACACTACTTCGATGATTGTCCAACACCATTACTTTTATTTTGTTTTGGAGTGTGCAAGCTAGGTCAAAGTGAAGATTTAGCCCCATAGCATATTATTCCCTACACATCTGCGAAGTGAAGGTAGAGTCGCAATCAGAAAGACACCACACAGGGACCAAAAAACCCATACTGTGAAACGCTACAAAGACGCAACTAGCAACATAGAGATAGAACCAAAGTGGTCGAGCTTGTTGCGGCTAGGCTTGTACAGGTCAAACCCATACAAGTACTGATTTGTCTCAAAGCAATGTGCAGGTCTATAAACTCAGAATCAGGTTAAATAGAATCAACACAATCAGAATAGAGACTCAAATTTATAGAACAGTCAAGGTCTGATCATTTCTTTACCTCTTTGTCAATTCATTGCTTTGCTTTAAGCTTCCATTTGCGAAACTTGGGCTTGTTTTTGTTACTAAGCCTCTTAGATTTGAATTATGTATGTCAGTCATACATGCTTAGTTTTATTTTAATTTTCCTATTTTATTTAAAACCCAGAATTAGGGTAAACACTAGTACTTTTGCCTATATAAACAAATCGATCCCCATAAACATCATTGGAGGGCGTTTGGTGATAAAATTGCAAAGACATTCAAAGAATATGTTAAAATAGCCCTTTTTATAATATTTTTGGTCTTATTGATAGGATGGTGGGTGATGCAGGAACATCATCAACTTTATGTACATTTAATGTTGATCCGTCTATGTTTGGTCTTGAAGGTTAATAAGACGCTATGCCATGCTTCATTTTGGATTAGAACAATAATAATTGTGTGTTGAAAGGTCATTTAGGACACTTTGGAGGTATTAAAGTCAGTAGGGTCTCACAAAATTGCTCTTTAGAGCAATACTACATTTTCCCACCAAAGTCCACAAATGAAAATTCAAATTTGTTTATGTATGTTGAAGGGGTTTTGGTATGTTATGAAGGTGTTGATCCATTGGTAAAGGATCACTAGAGTCTAGTAATAAATTATTTACCCCAGTCTAATGTAAAATCACCTGAATATCTATCTAGATGTCTCCAATGTAGATGGAAGCCTAAACAAAGCATGTTTAAGGTTGTTGGAGAGAATCTTGTGCATGACAAAAGGAGATAGACAAGTTTAGACTTATTGTTGCAAGAGATGAAAGTCAAACCAAGTAAGGAGGAGCTTTAAAAAGGCAATAAAGGAGGAAGAAAGTCCCAAGGTTACAGGGTTTTAGAAAAGAAGAATGGATGGTCTGTCCTAGATGACAGGTTGGTATAAGGGTCTGTCTATGTGTAAATTTGAAGAAATATTAATAAAGGTAGGTGTTGATGTGTTTTAAGATGAATCTCTGGCCCCCTGAGCATGTAAGTATGAACTTTTGATTGCTATTTGATCCATTTATATGATGTTTTCAAAGACTAAAATGCCCTGCAAACCCTGTTTGGTGAATACAGTCTCTTAGATTGATATGCTATTACGTATTTCTATATGCATGGTAGTAAAGTAATGACTGAGAAAGTAAGGGAAACCTTTAAGGAATCTAATCCAAGAGAGAGATCTATGATCATAAACATATGTCAAGATTTTGCCAAATTTTAGGTCTGAGGTCTCAGCCTGTATGACTGTGTTACAGTTAAGTAAGAAAGTTGTCATTTTATCATCATTTGGGTTTGTTCAAAGGCAAATGATCATTGGAAAAGGTGTATAGGGTCGAGGCAAACCCAAATCAGTCATTATTTTGTTTTGAAATCTTGTTTAAAGCCTTAAAACCAAATTTGCTAGCTCTCGGCCTCTGTACAGGTCTGCCTAGGGTTTTGAGAGAAAAAAATTCAGAACTCCAAAAGTAACCCTTGGAATTGCTCGAAACTTGGGGGATAGTTAGGATTTGATGTTTTAAAGGTGATCCAAGTGATTTTAGGTCTTGAGAAGCTCTAAATGAAAATATATAGAGGACTGAGTTTATACAGGTCTGTAGAATTAAGCCTAAAAAAATAGGACTTGAATTACTAAAAGTCCCATAACTTGAGAAATAATCCTAGAAAGCGCTTGAAACTTTGTAGTATGATGTGTCATGATGCATGAGAGGTGTTTAAGGTGATGAAAAGGGTTTTGAGCATTTTGACAAAGAGTTATCTCTGTTTCTAAGTCTGCAGTCCTATGAGGAAGCAAGAAACCCTGACTTAGCAGTAAGAAAACAGAGCATAACTTGTAAACAAATGAGTCCAAAGATGCGTAACCTTGTAAGGAGAAGAAATGGTTTGTGTATGAAGACTCCAATGTATTCTCAAGAACTAGTAATGATCTCTATGTTTCAAGTTATAGCCATTGATCAGTTTTGCAGGATATAAAGCCAAAAAGGCAGAATTTGTGTTCTTGTATGAAGGCTGATAGAACAGGAATATTGAAGATATATATGGAGAGTAGAAAACATTCTAAGGTATAAAAGAACTCTGATAAAGCCATAAACATCCAATTTGAGATCAAGTTCCTTTCAAACAAGTAAGTTGCAGGCTTAATTTCATGATACAGGAACCTTGTCTGCAGTCTTTAACAAATGCTAAGTTTCAAGAAAGTTTGTGTATTACGTGAGATCACATCAATAGGTGTTCAATTACCCTTTGGAAGCATATAATATCTAAACGGAGATCTGTTTGAATCAAGAAGGTTATTTGTATAGCAAAAAGTAAGAGTATTTCAGAATCAAAGAAAGATCTTGTGATTGAAAGGGCCTAACAATATTGTTTATATGTTTTGTGGATAAAGATGTAGAGGAGATATCCTTGATAATATCAAGGATTTTTTTGAAACCCCGAAAAGGATGGTATCAAGCAAAGCATTGAATACTGGAGATTAGTAGACCAAGAAGGCTATAAAGCCTTAAATACAGACCTAGAAGATCTTATTGCAAGAGACCTAAAGAGGTCTACTTGCATCAGTGGTGCTCTTTGTTAGATTCAAGGATACCCATGAAGTGATTAGTTTTGTACACAGGTATGTCTAAATGAGGTATTAGTGGCATATACAACTTACAAAAATGGTTGATAAAATTAAGACTCGTGTTAATTCTGTAAAAGAAGTGCCTAGTGATTAAAGTAGAGTGTTTGTTTAGAAGAGGTTGGTGGTCTAGGGCAACAATGGCGAGCAAGCGAATTATAGGATTTTTTTTTTTTTTAAAAAAAAACAAGTCATGGAAAGGCATTAAACAAGTATATAATAATAAAAAGGCTTGGACTCCTCCTAATGTCAGTGTTGGGTTTAATGGCAATTTGTAAACCATTAGTGTACAAACAAAGCTCACTTTTTTGTTTGAATTTTGTGGCTCCCCTCTTGGCTTGGCAAATGGGATTTGAATTACCCATGTGACCATTGGTTTTAGGACTGTTGGCTGACTAAACTTGGAGAATGGGTTCGATTCTTAGTTTCCTGGTTATATTGAATCATTGTATAGTGTAAGGCATGTGTTTTCATCAGTGATTGGTGCTCGAGTAATTTTTGGCATATCATTGATGTCCTGTTATATCACAGGCAGCCATTATTTCTTTGGGTAATGGCTGCCTTAGCCAATAAAGCAGCCACGGCATGTATAATCTCTTTGCTTGTGTTGTAGTTTGCAGCTTATAAACTGGCAAAACAATATTCTGAATTTGATCAATAATGTATTCCATTTCCCATCTGGGAAGAGTTTAGGACTGCTTGTCTCATCGACCATCTGTATGACAATTTGTGAGTCTCCCTCAACTAAAATGAGTCACTCCTTTTGACCAGCTATTTATAGGCCCTTTCGCATTTGTAACAGCTCTGCCACATTATTGGTTTGGTGTCCAATATAGTGGTGATAAGAGATGATGTGCTTTATTGTGTGTGTTCTTATTATTCCCCCTATGCCACTATCTCTTGGGTTATACTTTTGAATCCCCATCAAAATCCAGCTTAGCTCAGCCTTATGGCGGTGAATCCCAGCTGGCTTTTGTTGTTACTCTGAAGAAGTGGAATTTATAAATGAACAGTAATTTCCACTAAATGGCAATATGAAGATCCGTATATTTGCTGAAGAGCGCATGTTTTTTGTAGTCTAAGAATACACACAAGCAATACTTTTAACTTAACATATAATATTCTTGATTGTTAGGGACGCATCACTGATGGTGTTATCAAAAATTCTTCAATTATGCTCATTATGATCCAAACCACAAATCATATGGATACTAAATGAAAAAAACATTGTATCTTCCATTTTTGTGTCCAATCTAGTCCATCTCTTTAACCTTTTGGACCAACGTGTGACCCTTCAAAGTAGCCCTTTGAAATATTGCAGCAAGGCTTTCCATAGGGAGCCTGCATATGAGCATTGCAGGAATAGATGAAATGTTATTTCTTCTTCTTCATTGCAGTTCGGGTAGATGGACAGCCCATTCCAACACTTTTTCTTCATTATATTCATTGTCAGAATTTTGCCTTGTAGAGTGAGCCACAACAAGTGTTTGATTTTGGGCCAAGTTTGGGGAGACCAAATCCTCTATTCCTCAAGGGAGGGGCTGTCTTCCTAGTTAAGTAAATTATACATTGAGGCTACCGTGCACTCCCCTAAGTGAGTTGACCATCAAACAACTTTATGTTTAGACAACTCCTTTGTTAGTTGTTGACATTGAGTTGGGAATTTGGAGCTATACTTGTGCAATTATGTCACATTCTAGCTTAGCCCTCCTTGTGTGGAAGTGGTTGTATTCAAGTGTGTTATAACCATATTTTTGCATTGCTGAGTTGAGATCTTCTAATGCTGGCACAGCAACGAGCAGGTGCCCATTCTATCTATGATACCAAAAATTTACCTTGGTCCGCTTTCCAAGAGGCCAGGGAATACTTTTGTGTAGCTGCTCCTAACCTGTTTTGATGGGTTTAGCTATTGCTGAAAGTGTTACGTATTTTGGCCAAGAGCGATGCCTGATAATTGGGGTCATTATGTCAGATATGCCATGCAAGTCTCATTGCAAGTGCTTGGTTGAACTTCCTTAGATTTTGATCTTTAGACTGCCATTATTCTGCTTGATGATTGTCTTTGATGCCACTAATGGATATTTGAAACTTTCCTCAGTTCCATGCCATATGAATTTTCTTTGTATTGCCTCTAGTTGTCTTTCAACCGTTGCAAGGAGAAGGTAAACCAGTATAGCTTGCAAGACAGCTCCTGCCAATTGAACTCTTCCAACAAATGTTAACCACCTGTTAGTCCAGAGGGAACATTGGTTTGGCATTTACCTATTGGTGATTTCCCACCAGGTAGTATTTTCTTTCTACAGGATTGGAAAACCAAGATAAATCATTTGGCAGTGGCCCTCTTTGAAACACTTCTAGTCTCCAAGCTCGTGGGATATTGGTAAAGAAAACTATGGATCTCCTTTAATTTACCTATTGTCTAGAAGCCAATGGATAGGTTCAAATGATTGATTTGAGCTGTGCTATTTCTTTTAACATTCGAGTGGAGAAAAGTATGGTATCATAGGCAAATTGATATCCTTTGTATCTATAGCTGGCAAACCATAGATTTTGACCTCTTATTGAGAGGCTTTGAACAGACAACAAAGTGTTTCTCCCATAAGGATGGAGAGGTAGGTGCTTAGGGGATTTCGTTGCCTTAGTCCCCTGAAACATTTAAACCAATTCCCTATGTGACGTTGATTATAACAGAAACGATTGGATTTCAGATAAATTTGTTAATCCATATAATCGCTTGTTCTTTGAAACCAAATGCCGCTAGAGTCTTGGTTAGAAAGGACTAGTTGCACCTATCAAAGGATTTTGACATATCCACTTTGAAAAGCAGACCTGATCTATGCTGAGATTTAGCCAAGTGAAGAAATTCCTGGATAGCCATTGTATTTTCTGTTATTTGATGGCACGAGACAAATGTTGATTGGTTGTCCAAAATCAGCTATAAAAGAAGGGGTTTCAGCCTGCTAGCTACCAATTTTGAGATAATTTTGTACACCTAATCGCAAAGGGTGATTGGTCAATACTATTTGAGATAATTTGCTTTTGTAACCTTTAAAATCATAGCAAGCCGGGCAGCACTGATTTGTTTGGGCATCTTGTTGTTTCTTCTTGATTCCTCCACTACTTCTAAAATATCAGATTTTATAAGGTCCTAGAAGGTCTCAAAGAACAAGGCTGAAAAGACATCTAGCCCTCTCCTTGTTAAAATAGAATACCAGTTCCTTCAACTCCTCTTCCTCAATTTTTTGCTTGAGCATTGAGTTGTCCATGTTCGCAATGACCTTCGGAAGATGTTTAATCCTTACTTGTTGAGCTTGATCTGTTTCAAGACAAGGTAGCTCTACATTTAGAAGCTGGTTGAAGAACTTTATTGCATAGGAATTGATATCTGAGGTATTGGTGAGAAATTACCCATTACTTGGTTTGATAGAGTGAAGAGAGTTAATGTGCTGCTTTTCAAGAACTGATTCACGGAAGAAGGTTGTATTTGCATCCCCTTTCAGAACCCATACCTCTCTGGACCTCTGACGCCAATAGTATTCTTCACATTATTAGGTGATTTCAAAGTCATCTATTAATTGTTGTTCTTCCTTTGCCAATGTTTCTATAAACCATCTCCGATTTGTTGTAGTTGAGCAAGCATTGCATTAGCAGTTTTGGCCTGAGTGAATATGACTCCACACTTGTTTGACTCCAATTTTGCATTTGAAATCTTAAATGTTCAAGTTTTTCACAAATTTGAATAGTGTGGCCTGTTATTTTAGTGGCTTCTGACCACCATCAGGTTAGCTTGGCTGTGAACTATGGGTGGGTTAGCTGCAAAATTTCAAATCTGAAGTAGTATTTGTGACCTGTAACTACTTTTGAAATATCCAGAATGATCGGCCAGTGGTCAGATAGAGTAGATTTGCTCACATGTGCTTGTATTTATGTATTCGTGGTAACCCATTGGTCGGACGTTAACACTTTAATTATTTTTTCTGCAATTTCTTCCATGTCTCCTATTTGTCCATGTGAAATGGCCATCCTCAAAATCCATATCAATCATACCAGAAGCTTCAATCAGACCCATTAATGTATCAACTGTGTGGCTGTTAAATCTCGTGCTCCCTTTCGTTTCCTCCAGAGATTTGATAGTATTTAATTCTCCCATGAAAAAAAAGGTTTTTATCAACAATTGCATCTGACCAGTCCTTGATTTTCTCCAGATACTCAATTCTCATGTTGCCACGAGCGTGAATATAGAAATATATATTAGTGAATTGTGATCACATTTCATATAGGTAAAAACATGAAGCCAATCCCCAAAAATATGGTTCCTAAGAAACAGAAACATACCCTATAGGATTCCATTGGATCGCCACTTTTTTTGGAGCACAAAAATGAATATGTTTTTTGCCCCATATACCAGTATGCTTTTGTTTTTTGCAGGCTGATTGCTCTGGTTGTTTCTTGAGTAATTATTAGATCTATCTTATAGTCATTGACTTTTTTATCAGCAAGTTGGTGGGCACACATATACCTCTTACATTCCAAGATAAAATTGATATTACATGGGAGAGTTAGGGGTTGTAATATCCCTTTCGGGAAAATATTGAATTCTGATTTTTATAGTAAATCTGGAAATCCACATTCAAAGCCAAACTAGTGCATGCAGCTCATAATACGAAAAACCCAAGTTAAAATCCTTATTCCAGTTAATGATTACATTAACTAATGCTAAAGACAATGTCAAATGAGAAATAAATTGCAGACTCCTGGCTCTTACTTGAAAGAAATGAGTCTCAGATGCTGTTGTACAGCAGGAGTATCCCTGTTGGCCTTTTTTGGCCCACATATGAAGCTCTTGCGTGGTTTGATGAAACATTGGGTCAAAGGCTTAGAAATGGATCTGGCAGCAATGTCCGAGGATAAGCCAGTAAGCCAAAAGCTAAATGAAAAATCTCTTTTTCAGCTAAGTCTTTTACTTGTTCATTTTCTTCGGAGAACAAGTGAAAGGTGTTTTCTTTCGGTCCCATTTTGGTTTCATTTTCTTTCGGAAAATTGTGCGGACAATTTCTCCAAAGGAATTCTTTCTCCTTTCAGCTAAGTGTTCTCTCTTAGGGAGTTTTGTCTCGGTTTCCTTCGTTCAAGTGTCGGAAAATCTTCGGGAAAATTGTTCCGAAAGAATTGTTCCAAGCAAAAGTTCCAAAAGATATCTTTTAAAGCGAAGTGGCCAAAACAAAAACTTCGAAGGATCATTTCAGGTTTTCCGAAGGGTCACTACCCCTTCTGAAGGGACATTTCCATTTTACACGAGAAAATTGCCATCAACAATGGGGGCACTTACAAAAGTCTGAGTCCTTTGCAAAAGGCCCGGGTCTATTACTTAGGGGTTTGTTCACTTTTCCAGATGACCATTGCAATATTTCCGAAGGTCTCAAGCAAAAAGTCCAAAGGGTATGTTACCCTTCGGGAGGTGCCATTTAACAAAGCTTGAAGGGTCTCTTGCCCTTCGGGAAGGTCCTTTTCAAGAAACCCGAAGAGCTCTTTCCCTTCAGGAAGGTTTATTTTCAAAAATTCGAGGGGTACTTTACAAAAGCCCGAGAAAAAAGAGCCCAAAGGATGTCGAAGACAATGCCTGAAATGAAAGTCCGAAGAAATTGGTGATGGGCCCGCAAACGTCAAGATTGAGCCCTTGCAAGTAGCCGTTGGCGTTTAAAAGACCAGAAGGAGCTGCGCAACCTATAGACTCGCACTGACATAAATAAGATAAATTTGGGAAAACCAATGTCCTTAGATTGGTTTTCCATCTATAAGGAAGATTTGGTCCAGATTTTAAGGCAAGAGCTGGTAGGTGAAGTTAATGAGGAGTCCTCGTCCTTTGACATGGTCATCATCTCCGACCAACAGTTGACAAATATAGAAGCAACATGGCTCAGTCAGGTTTATAGGTGTAAGAATTTTGTCCTCATACATAAGCAGACAAGTGGAGGATGGCGTGGAGATGAAAGATAAAGATCAAGAAATTAGAAAAGATAGCTTGGGCATTTAAGACGTTTCTAGACTTTTCCTTCTTAGTGGACCATGACATCCTCGTCCTCAGCAAGTTTTGTCTTCTAGCATGTTTCTCGACCAATGAGAGGGCTGGAAGACTTTTAGAGCTAATGGTAGTTATTTTGTTGAAGAAGGATTAGTTCTAATTAACCCAAGTGTGGGTGAGAATTCATGGAGGGTGGTTGGGTCTCATTTATTGATTTCTATTTGCTTGCCCCTTCTCTTTGGGTCTTCCTCTTTTCTATATATGTCTCGATTCTTTTCAAAAGAAGATATCCTCATTTTGACAATGAAGAACCCTGTCAAAAATTTGTAAGAAAGACCTTTTAAAGCAATAAAGATTATTTTTACCTATCTCTTGTCTAAAAATCGTGTTTAGCAAGCTTGTGTATGATGGCCTTGTGAAGAAGTGTTCTTCCATGTCCTTTGTCCTCCCTTACCTATTTTTAGGTATTTTCAGGTTAGTTGCAAGTCTGAACTTGAGCTCTTTCTGCCATTAATGGATGCTTGGTGTGAATTTCAAAATTCATCTCTACTTCATATATGGCTTAGTGAGCCTAGTTTATGAAACACTGATGCAAATTAACCGGTTGTGAGGTTGTGTAAGCAGAATTATCTTATGCTAAATTAGTGTTTATTTCATGCTTATGTGGGTCTCCCTCTATTTGGTACATCACCTTTCTTAGTTCAATTTCCCCCTTTTTATGTTACCTTTCTCTCCCTTTTCCTTGGTCAACAATAGGTTTTAGTGTGTGGGAACAGCTGAAGTTAAGCATTTGACGAGCTAGCCTCATTAAAAATCCTAGAGGTTCAACCTCACTACAGGATACCCACAACCTGAGGTTGCTCCAATTTTGTAGCTGGGAGTGAGAGACTCTGAAAAACTCTCCCACAAGGGTGCAATTCCATGCTACAACAATGCCCACACAATACACAGACCCAGTGGGCAGCATTATTCAGTTTGTAGATGAGTCTGACTGCTGGATGTGAGGGTTGCAGTCCAACCGTACTATGCTAATGTCCTTCCTTGTATGGCAGCTCCCAATGGGTGCTCAAAAGATTTGCTCCAACTGTAATGGGATAGTTAGATGGAGTGCCAGTTGATGAAGGCCCTACAATCTGCTTCCAAAGTTGGCGAACACCCTAGACAGTGCACAACTACTCCAAAAGGGTCAGTGCTGAATGTAGATGCTGACAACTATGGTTGAAATCGATATAGTTGCAAAGGAAGGTCACAGCAGTCCTCCAATGGAGTCTTCCACCCATGGAATGATCAACCACTGCCAAATCTTGCAAGATTCGATCCAATCCTCTACAAGGTGAAAGCTTCAATAATTTAGTGCAGTATACTATAGCAAGTTGTAAATGACTTCAATTCTTTGAGCACAAATGTGATCTCTAGGTGGAATCACCTCTTATAGAGAAGAGGGTTTTCGTACTCAAATCCAACATTGGAAACTAAGAGGGTTTTCATTCTTCAAGATCTCCAAATAGCCAAGGGTTTTCATCCTCAGATGGAAAGATTGAACACAAAGCTCAAACTCTGGAAAAAGGTTTTTTTTTTCAATAATGAATGAATAATGATCCCTTCAAATGAGAGAGAAATCTCAATATAAAGACTCAATTGTCACTTTTAAGGTTAGAGTTACATTTTTAGATTTTACCCTTTTCTTTTATTTTCACCTTTTATTTTTCCCTTTTCTTTAAGTTGTCACTTTTTAATAAAATATAAAGTAAGTCACTTAGACAAGTATGGGACACATGTATATCTTCATTAAAAGATTTAATTACCTAAAAACCAAATTGAAAAAATGGAATTAGCAAGAGTTTGGGGATGTGATGGAAAAAAAGAAACAGGGCTTAAAACAATTGGAGGTTAATGTAGAAATACGAACTTTAGGGCTTACTGCAGACTTGGGTAAAAAGGAAATTGGTCTAAAGGTTGACCTTCAATAGTGGGAAAGAAGGGAAGAAATCTTTCGGAAGCAAAAATAAAGAATACAGTAGCTCAAGGAGGGGGATAAAAACACAGCCTATTTTCATAAATCATTGTTGGCAAGAAAAGCTTATAACTATGTTAATTTCTTAAAAACAGTAGATGGCAAATAGGAAAACACCTTGGAAGGTATGTGGAATATAGCTAAAAACTATTCCTCACAATTGTTTACAGCTGAATTTCTAGATGTCAATGCACAAAACGAAGTCCTTGAAAATATTCCAAGGATTATTTCTGAAGAGGATAATAGAGGTTTAAATGCACAAATTACCGAGGGAATTGAAGAGGGTAGGGAAGACCCCAAGGCCAGATGGATTTCCTATAGAATTCTATCAAGTGTTTTGGGACATCCTTAAAGATGATCTTTTGGAGGTAGTGGAAGAGGCGAGAACAGCCAAGACTGTGTTGAGAGATAAATAAAACCTTTATAGCCTTGATTCCAAAGACTTCAAAGGTGGAATCTTCTCAAGATTTAGGTCTATTTCCCTCTGTAATGTTCTCTATAAAATTATGTCCAAAATAATGGCAAACCGTTTGAAGCCATTAATGCATAAGATTATTACACCAGAACAAAGGGGATTTGTTCAAGGAAGGCAAATTCATGATGAAATAGTTTTAGCCCAAGAACCTTTACATTTTATGGATGTGCAGAAATCCCTATCAATGTTTATCTGGCTTGATCTCTCAAAAGCCTATGATAGAGTAGATTGGAATTTTTTTTCCAAGTTTTGACTCACTTTGGCTTTTCCTTAAAGTGGACTGAGTGGATTAAAGCTTGAATTTCCTCGTTTCCTATTCTGTTTTAGTAAATGGAAACCCAATTCAAATCTTTTCAGCTACAAAAGGTATTAGGCAAGGTGATCCGATCTCACTTTTTTATTTATTATTGTTGTAGAATGTCTGGGTAGATTGGTAACTAAAGCTCATAATGATAAAGTGCTAGGAGGTATTAAGCTGGCCAAGGGAGCGTGCCCACTCACTCATTTACAGTTTGTGGATGATTCCACTCTTAGGCAAGGCCACATAGAGGGAAGCCTCAAAATTGTAAAAGATTATTTAGTTATTTTCTAGAGCTACGAGGAAATTGATTAATGAAGAAAAAGTCCAGAATCATATTTTTCCAATGCTCTCAGAGACCAGAATTGTTGATTCTGGACAAATTTAAATTTAGAAAAGGTTTGTTACCAATCACTTATTTGGGGTTTCCATTAGCAAAAAGGAAATTAAAAGATTGGAACTGGTTGGTAGATAAAGTTAAAGCCAAATTGCAAAAATGGACGAATAGATGGCTATCCTTACGAGGCCATATGTAATGACCCCTTCTCGAATCTGATCTCATAATGACCGTTGGCCTATTCCTGGAAATCCGTAGGCTATGCGGAAGGTGCAAATGAGGGTTTCCTATTTTTTAGGATGTCTTCGTTCGAAATTTTGATGGCAAATTCTTTCTGGGTTTTTCGAGAGCTTCGCGGAGGTATGTCTGTTTCAGTTTTTTGAGCATTTCCAGGAATTTACTATTCTTAGTAAATTCTATTTTTGGCAACTAGCAGGATTGTCACAAGGAGTTAACCTTCCCGTTTAAGTTGACTCATTCAGTTTTGGGCTTCAGAATTCGATCTTGGTGGAATAAGTGAATTTCACTTAAAAAATAATAATAACGTTATATTTTAACGTTGACCTTGGCCTAGACCAAAACAACTTAATGTTGTTTTAAAAGAGGGACTTGAAGGGGGGCGCCATCATGACATGGAAAGGGGCGCCACTTTTGAGGATAAGCTTCAAGGGAAAGCCAATTGAAGCCTATAAAAGAAGGCATTGGGTTATCATTTCATCATCTTGGTTTTAATGCATTGTTATGCTGCAGCTTTGGCTCTGGAACTGCTTCGGGGAATGAAGGCCTCCTAGCAAGGGCATCTCTTCATGCTTGCAAGACAGCATCTAGGGGTGAATTAGTCATTGATATTTGTATTTACTTACGCATTGCTTCAGTTATTTCATTGTCAGTTCCTTTGGTACTATTAGAGTTTTAGATATTGTATTTCTGTATAAGATAGACCTAGGTTTTCATTCATAAATCAAAAAATACAAAAAAAATAGTTTTGGGTATCATCTTATTGTTTTGGGTAGGCCTAGGCGCCCCTTTGCTTAATTTTGTAGAATTTTTAGAATAAGCATTGAATTTCTAGAGGAAATCGCCCTTCTTCCACTAGGACGCCCCTTTGGGGTTTGGCATTGGTTTTTGTGTAACATTCTGGATGCAGATTTCACCAGTTTATTGATGCTAACTTGGGAGCCACATCCAGGAAGAGTCTTTGCAACAAAAATCAGGAAGATTGATTAAGTTTTGCATGAGTTATGAACATCTGAAGAAATTAATAGGTGGCTGGTTTTTCTTCCTTCTAAGGGGAAAATTCTTCTTATTTTTGTAAACTGATAGTAGTACTGGCAGCCCTTCTCTATTTGTTCAAAGCTGATTTCAAAAGTTCAATTTCCTTTAAAATATTGTAATAATTACAGCTCCACCTTATGGTAGCTACTTTCCCTATTGGGTTAGCAAGCACATTCTAGGTGTAGAGCATCCGCCCTATGGTAGCTACTTTCCCTTCTGGGTTAGCAAGCTCATGCTGGGTGTGGAGTAGTTTCCTTTTCAGTATTTTCATTAAAGAATTGTTATTAAACATACTCCGTCATATGGTATCCCCTTATGGGTAGCACATACTTGGCGTAGAGTTCCTTTGTTAAGTAATTTACTCCGTCTTATGGTAGCCCCTATTCCGCCTTGGATTGGGTAGCACATACTGGACGTAGAGTTCCTTATTTGTAATTACTCCGTCTTATGGTCGCCCCTACTCCGCCTTGGACTGGGTAGCACATACTAGACGTTGAGTTCCATTTCTTGCATTCTAGTGGCAAAGTTATTTCAGTTTATTTGAGATTAACTTTTAATCTTGACGGAACTTGCTTGTGATGTTGTAATCCAAAATCTAAAAAGTTGAAAAAATTTGGTTCGGAACATTACACCATATGACTTTGGTTAAGACTGTTCTCCAAGCTTTGTCAATTTATATTTCCTCTATAGTGAACATCCTGTGGGGAATATTAAAACAGGTAGAGTCTCTCTGTCAAATATTTCTTTGGAGTGGAGTGCAAGGGAAAAGAAAATGGTCTTTAGTTTAATTGGAGGCTCTTTGTCAGCCAAAAATAGATGGTGGACTAGGGTTTCGTTCAAGTATACAGCGAAATAGAGCATTGGCAGCCAAATTATACTGGAGGTTACTAGAAGGCCCAGATGAGTTATGGGAAACTAATATCAGAGCTAAATATGCAAAAAAATAACCCTCTAGAGTGGATAATTAGATTGGCTATACCATCCAGGGGTTTTGTAGTTCTTTCGGTGTTGAGAGTAGGTGAAGAGATTATAAAGAAATTTTTTTTTTGGATAATCAACCATGGGAAAATAGCAAACTTTTGGATAGTTTCATGGGCTGGTCAACCACCTATCATATCTCAATTTCCAAAACTGTAGTCGGTTATGGAAACCCTTCATGAACATGGATGGATAAAGGTGGTTAAGTATTGTAAACCTAGTCTTTATCAATGGGATGTTGGTAAACAATGGATCCCAATGCATGAATGGCCAATTAGACTAGGGGAAGATCAAAAACAAGCGGTTAATAATATTTTACAATCAAGAACCCTTTCAAGCTCTGAAAGCCCTGATTCCACAGGTTGGGGAAAGAAATCTACATGATCTTACTCTGTCTCAGATGGATATGAGTCTATTAGTAGAACCAACCATAATCCTTTAAGGGATATCTTAAAACATCTTTGCTAGGAAATTATTTGTCTCAAAGTGAGCTTTTTTGTTTGGTTGTTATTAAGAAGAAGAGTACTAACAGGAGATAGGTTAATCAAGAGAGAATTTCATGGCCCCTTAGATGTGTGATGTGTTTGCAGAATGAAGAAACAATCAATCATCCCTTTGCAAAATGTCCTTTTGTAAATCAATTGTGGCAGCATTTGCTAAGTTTTTTGGTATTCCTTGTTTAGGTATTCATTATCTGGAACAACAATTTCAAGAGTGGCGAACTCACATTAAGAATGAGAAAAAAAAATTGCAAGTATTAGGGAGTGGGATTACACTTTTGTTATGGAATTTATGGAAAGAAAGGAATAGAAGAATCTTTCAATAGGAATGCAAGGATTTTTTCTTTATTTGGGAGAAGACTATGAGTAATATAGCTGAATCCATCAAATATAAATTACAAATTCCAAAAGGTCTTTCTTCAAAATGGTTAATCTTATTTATCAGGTTGCATATTGATATGTCCAAGAATACCCAGGCTGATTGGTCACTAAGAAGAAAAGATCATGTTAATGGAAAATGGATAAATCCTCCACCTAGGGTTGGCAAGTGAAATACAGATGATGCATCCAAAGGGAATCCTGATAATGCAAGTATCGGGGGCTGGGGGGAGGGCGAGGCGGCAGGAGGGCGATGGGGGATAGGTAGAGATTTTGATGGTTCTATTGCCTTCTTTTTTTCAGAAAAGTTGGGAGTTGCTACTAATAATCTTGCTGAAGTTAACATTGTTGTTAAAGGTCTTCAAGAAGCATTGAAAGTAGGTTGGAGAAGGATTCAGGTGGAATCAAATTATTTATTGATTATTAACCTCTGTGCTTTTCCACCTTCGAAAGGGTTAGAAACTGGCAGATTTTAAGGGAGTTGGAAAAAATCCAAAGGATGAAAAACAACTTTAAGAAATCCCACTTTAGCTATGTCCCTCAACAGCAAAATAAAATGGCAGATGCGTTGGCAAATTGGGACCTTGATATCAACAATATTATGTGTTATGGTCTTCCACCGAAATGGTGGTCGTCTAAAATTCAAGAACAACTTAGTCAAATTCTAGCCCTAGATCAAACTTAAATGTTTTTTGATGCTTGTTATTGTTATGATCAAACTTGTCTCTATCCCTAGGCTTGGAGTAAAAGTTTTCATGCTTGGCATAGCAGAATTTGCCCATTTATGATTTCTTTATAATAGATATCTTTTTTCATTTTTCTTTTTACTTAAAATATTAGCTTTATTTTTTTTCACTTTATGGGGAAAAGGGGACATGACAGGGGTGGGATACTCTTCCTCTACAAGCTGGTCTGAGTTGGTCAGTACCCAGATTTGTATGATTCGTGTCAATGCCTTCTCCTTTGGTTCCTCTTCAACTTCTATGGAATAATGTGTAGATTTCTTCATTTTCTCAAGTCCATTGTTTATTTTGGTTCCCAAATCTATAGATTTCTTGGGATTAGATCCTCTTGATTTTTGTTGTCAAATTGTGTCTTTGACTTCCAGTGTTTGGGTTAGAAAAATCTGCACGCTTTGAAAATATAGCAATTGACAAGTATTTTGATAATAAAATATAGCAATTGGTGCCATAAATATCTATTTCTAGGATTCTAAATTTTTTTAGGGTTTGATATAAAAATCAGAAAATTGCATTTATTGTTAGCGTTTGTTGGGAAACCCTATTTGTTCTAATTCTGCCCTGGGAGGGACATTACAATTAGCCTTGCTCCTAATGTGGTCAAACAAATTGTTAGCATTTGTTGGGAAACCCTATTTGTTCTAATTCTGCCCTAGGAGGGACATTACAATTAGCCTTGCTCCTAATGTGGTCAAACAAACTCTAAACACAATTGACAATATGTTAGACCAAATTATAGCGTCAATTATTCATCAACCCCATCAAAACAGGTAAATGAATATTGGAATTGAAGGTCAGCTTTGAAACACATAATCTTTCAAATGTAAATGTTGTCATCGAATGTAAACCCTAATTGGGAAAATTATAAATTATAGTTCCAATCTTTTCTATTGTATATTCTCTCAAAACCACTTGCTTTATTACTTATTATTCCTTCACATTCAAATTTCTCAAATTGATCACTTCATCATATGAAAATAACCTCAAAAGGGAAACTACATCCTCCATTATACACAATCCAAAGTATGGTAGTTACCAATCCTACCATCGGAGTTATTGGTCATAATTCATAAGATAAGAAGGGTCACTGCAAAAGACCTCCAATCAATCACTCCCCAAGCAACTCTAAAAAGAGTTCATCATGATCATTTTGTTTCATTGCTTCAAAATGCATGAACCATCATAGTAACAATGTTCAATCACAAATTTAGGAAAGGTACTTCCAACTCATTTTGAATACATTTCAAAGCTTCTCTTATACCTATTCACAATTAAGAAGTTTGTGCACTCCCATGTAATCTCGTTCTTATTCCATTGCAGATTGTTCTTATGAAACCCCCGTATTTACCCTTTCCTATGCAAGCTATCACCAAACTAAGCAAAATCTTAAACAGCCCATTACATGTTTTTTCCGCAAAAGGTATATTTTAACTACAAATTTCCTTGCCTTTTCAACTTCCCCTTAGATGTGAAGAAAAGATGGACCATTACATAACACTTTAATTTCCTCTAATTAACATGACATTTATAACATCTTGAATACTCATCTTACAAATGACTCATTAATTAAAATATTAGAGACTCAATGACCCCATAAAGATATTATAGTAAAATCACTTACATATGTCCACTAACCGCAAAATGGGCTAACAATTCCCCTGGAGTTATAATGAGTACCATCCTAAACACTCCTTTGCATACACATCCATGTTCAACCACTGCAAATCCATCCTAACATATTCCTACATTGTAAGGTCCTCTTTTCTAAATTAAAAATACTTAATAATATTGTTTATTAAAATAAAATACTTAAAATAAATTGAAAGAAGACCCTTAGCCTATTTTCAATCGGCTAAAGAGGGGGGAAGGAAGAATCAAGGGACACAATGGTTATCTATTTTAAGTTGCTAAAAAGTAACATGTTGACAACTTCTTTTTCAATTGAGTTGTGATAAAGAAGGGGACTTCTCTAATTTGATATAAGTCGGCCCTTAATTTAAAAAGTATATTGGAAGGAAAAGGGGTATAAAGGGAGATCGGGAGATCTAATTTTGGGCATATATTTATCTTTGAATAAATTTATGATTGCTAAGCATGATTGCTTGCAGTGCATCTAATGAGGACGAAAACCCTCATTAGTATCAATATTCAGGGAGGAAAAGACTCAAATACATCATTTGGGGGCCATATCCAGAGGTCACACTTGCTTTGAAAAGCCATCTTCAGCTGTCCAAGTTACTTGTAGGGGTTGGCGAACCGGTTAGGGCAGTTTGAAGGACAATGAATCAAAATTGACAGCCTTGGGGGGTCAGTGAATTAGTTTTGCAGCCATTGAAGGCTGAGCGCAGCTATTGGGGGGCCATTGAAGGCTGAGCACAGCTATTGGAGGGCCATTGAAGGCCGAGCGCAGTTGTTGGAGGGTCTTGAAAGGACAGTGCAGCAGTTGGGAGCCCTCTCCCAGGGCAACAAACTCCTTGTGGGTTAGAAATTGCAATTTTTGAGGTGATTTCATGGTGGTTTGGATGTTTGATCATATATACCTTCAGCAATATTTTTATAATATTTTCCCACCATCTGTGGTACAAAAATTCAGAGGTGGAGATATTTTGTATGGCTGTATTTTTCTGAATTTTGCCAAGGATTTGTGACAATAAAATATTGAAATTTTGATCTCAAATTAGTCTTTTTAGAAATCTGAAATTTCTAAGGTTAGGGTTTTAATAAAAATTGGAATATATTGTTATTTTAAGTATTTATAGTCAATTCCAGTTTTGTTTAATTCTGTCCTAAAAGGGACATTACAGTGGTATCAGAGATGTGATCTTACCAGCCTATGAATAATGAAGACAATGGAAGAATCCATGTTAGAGTTGTTGCAAGCTATGCAAGAATCTCAGAAGGAACTAAGGACAATGGGTCCCAAGGCATGGATAAAGTTTGTAAGGTTAAGCCCTAGACCTCAAGAGTCTCTCTTTGAAGAAGAAAAAGGACGAGTAGAAGTGATGAATACTTCATCATCACAAAAGATCAAATTGTCCATAGAGGAATCCACAATGCAAATTGAAAACAAAGAGCCCTCCTGAAATATCCTAACTCAATCGGACAACCAAGTTTTTACAACATTTCCTACTTGTGGTTAGCTCAGGTATTTTGTCAAACACTTTGCCTGCAATGTCTCAATACACTTGGTGGACCAATTTCAACAGTTCAAGCCGACTAGTTACTTTGTCATTTCATCAAACAGTTTGTGTGCTTTCATTTTCCCATGATGGTTTTAATACAACGGTTCATAGCTTGTTCACAGCTTGGTTTTTCACATGGCATTCAACAAAGTTTGCACAAATAAATGCTTACAACCAAAAAACAGAGTAGTTTATCAATTAATCTATGGAATGGTACCTTAAATCATGATATTTCGGATTGCTGTAACTATGTTTCAGAGTGTTGTAAGTACACGCTAAGAGATAAGGCCAACACCTTGGCTTGTGGAGTAACGTTGGCGTAGAATGATGAAGAAAGGTGCGCCACCAGCTTGACGCCCAGCTGCTGTAGGTGGTTGCACTATAGTCTATGCTGGAGAAAGAACATTAAATAATAAACAGCTGTCACACATTCCAACCTTGCGCCTCCCTTGGGACGGCTTTACACCTGCCGCCATCCCTTTTTCCCATGCTCAAACGCCATTCCGAACATACAATTGGCTGCAAACATCTCCTATCAACACCAAGTCTGAAACTGACATCAAATGTGTGAAGCCATGGAGATCTTCAATACCTGTCACACTACTAGGGGTTGAGGAATGGATCCTCTCATTGAAATAGTTCTTCCGCCAGGGTTCAAAGCTATCTCTACACCGAAACCAGGGATCCCAAGGAATTCACTCCCTGAGCAAATACCATGAACACGTAGGGTCACTTCTTCATGAGCAAAATGGAATGAATGTCATAATCCTCCTTTTTGCCTTTTTCCCATCCATATAAACCAACACCTGCTCAAAATGCCTTCACCCTCTTTTTAAAAAATAAAATATGAGTAATAAGTAATAAATACTTATTAAAAAGTGTCTAGTGTCCATAGGGGAAAATAACACCCTTAATAAAACACCACAACGTTAAAACATAACATTAAGTGCTCATAAGGGTCTCGATATTCCCTTTATTTCTCCCATGCCCCATTTCCTAAAGGGAATAATAAAGGAAGGGGCGAACTAGACCAATTAGACCTCTAAGTCATGGGAAGGGGACATTACAGTCCTCCCTTCCCAAGATTGCTTGTCCTCAAGCAACTGTAAATTAGGATGTTGCAAAATCTGTTCACCTTCCCACATGGCATCCTCTATTGGTAAATCCTTCCACCGCACTAGATATTTTGTGATGACCCAGTTCCTAAGTTTCTTTTCTTCGCACCTCAATAATTGATTCCGAGATTAGAATCAACTTGCCCTCTTCGTCCAATGGTGGAAACTCAGTAGATGACTCAATATGTTGTCCAAGTGCCCTTTTGAGGCAAGACACGTGGAAAACATTGTGGATCTTGCTATGCTCTGGTAATTCCAACTCATATGCAACTCCCCCAATCCACCTTAGAATCCTATAAGGCCCATAGAACCGTGGCTTCAATTTTTCCGCACCACTCTTCTTCAAAGAAGATTGCCTATAAGGCTGCAAGCGAAGGAACACTAAATTCCCAATATCAAAGGATCTCTCCACCCTATGTCTATCTGCAGACATCTTTTGTTGCTTTTGTGCCTGTTGTATATTCCCCTTAAGAGTTTTCATGATGTCCTAGTTTTCCTAAATTCAATCACGAGATTTGGGAGCTCGCTTATCTGATATCACCAAGTCAATGAATGAGGAAGCATCATACCCATATATTGCTTGGAATGGTGACATGCCAATGCTCATATGATAGGTTGTATTGTAGCAATGTTCACCCAAGTACAACCACTTCACCCATGCCTTTCGATGCCCTGTCACATAACTTTGCAAGCAACCTTCTACCCATTTATTCACGATCTCGGTCTGACCATTGGTTTGTGGGTGATAACTAGTACTAGATGCCAACTCTATGGCGGCTAACTTGAACAACTCCTTCTAGAATACACTCATGAATCTGCTATCCCGATCACTGACTATGTTTTTAGGCAATCCATGCAACCTAAAAACCTCCTCAAAGAATAAGGACGCTACCAATGGAGCACTATACTCAAAAGGTATCACAAGGAAATGAGCATACGTGGTCAACTTGTCAACCACCACATAGATGCAATTCTTACCCTAAACCTTGGGTAAGCTCGTAATGAAGTCCATCGATATACTCTCCCATTTCTTGTCCGGAATGGGTAGTGGTTGAATGCTCAAATTTGCTCTGCTGACAAACCACACACCCATATACTCATGAATCTGCTATCTCGATCACTGACTATGTTTTTAAGCAATCCATGCAACCTAAAAACCTCCTCAAAGAATAAGGATGCTACCTATGGAGCACTATACTCAAACGGTATCGCAAGGAAGTGAGCATACTTGGTCAACTCGTCAACCACCACATAGATGCACTTCTTACCTTGAACCTTGGGTAAGCCCGTAATGAAGTCCATCAATATACTCTCCCATTTCTAGTCCGGAATGGGTAGTGGTTGAAGTAGTCCTGCAAGGAATGAATGCTCGAATTTGCTCTGTTGACAAACCACACACTCCCTAATATGGTTAAGGACATCATCCTTCAACCCCTTCCACGCAAATCTCTTGCATACATACCTGTAGGTCTTAAAGTATCATGGATGTCCTGCCAATGGTGTGTCATGTACGGCACTCAAGATTTTCTTCTTCATCCTTAATTCAGGCACAAGGTACACCTTGTCTTTGTAGTATATCACATCGTCAACAACCTTATACTTGTCATCCTGTATCAATCCATCCATGACCTCACAAGCAAACTGATTCTTGGAATACTCAACCAAGATGTGAGCCTTCCAATCAGCAAAAATTTCTAATAGGGAGCAAAGGGAAGGCTGCCTGGATAAAGCACAACTACCACATTGTTCTTTCCCTTCACAAACTCTATATCAAAATCGTAAGCTTGGATCTTGCTTACCCACTTTTGTTGGTGATCATTGAGGTCTTTCTGCTCCATGAAATACCTCAAGCTATTGTGATCTGTCTGAACCACAAACTTATTGCCCACCATATTTTGTTGGAATTTGACCAAGGCATGCAAAATAGCCAACATCTCCTTATCATAAGCAGAGTACCCATGCTCCACTATGCTTAGCTTCCGACTCTCATAGGTAATGGGATGCCTATCCTGCATAAGTACTGCACCAGTACCAACTCCCGAAGCATCACATTCGAGGATAAATAGCTGTGAAAAAGTCTAGTAATGCTAACATGGGACATGTACTCATCACCTTCTTAAGGTGATCAAATACCTGTTGTGAAGAATCTGACCAAGCAAATGCCCCCTTCTTGATCAAGTCTGTCAATGGTGTTGTCAATTGAGAGTACCCTTTCACGAACCTCCTATAGTAGCAACAAAGTCCTAGGAAGCCTCTCAAATGAGTCAGAGTCCTCGGTGGTGGCCAATCAATAATTGCTTGTATCTTTGTTTGATCCACTTTGACTCCTCCCGCTTCGATTACATATCCCAAATAGAGGAATTCTCTCATCCCAAACTCACATTTGGAAGCTTTCACATAAAGCGACTGTGCTCCCATGATAGACAAGACCTCATCCAAATGTCTAAGATGGTCCTCCCATTAACTGTTGTATACCAGTATATCATCAAAGAATACTAGGACAAATTTCTGCAAGTGGTGGTTGAACACATGGTTCATACAGGACTGGAATGTGGTTGGGGCGTTAGTCAACCCAAACGGCATCACCAAGAACTCGTAGTGTCCATAATGGCACCTAAAAGTTGTTTTGTGTACATCCTGCTCCCGTACACTAATATGATGGTATTCTGAACGGAGATCGATTTTGGATAAGTACTCTGCTCCATGCAGCTCATCAAGTAACTCATTGATCCTGGGGATGGGATATTGGTTCTTGATAGTTTTCATATTGAGTGCCCTATAGTCAATGCACATCCTAAAAGTCCCATCTTTCTTCTTAACCAATACCACTGAGGAAGCAATCGGGCTAGAGCTAGGTCTGATATGTCCCATGTCAAGCAGTGTTTTTATAGTCTTCTTGATTTCTTCCTTAAAACGTCAAGGATGATGATAAGGATTAGTAATAATTGGTTTGGCCCCCTCCTCGAGTTCTATGACATGCTCGAACCCCTATCAGGTGGTCTCCCTAGAGGCATCTCACCAAAAACCCCACCATGTTTATCCAATAGAGATTGTATGTCAATGTGGCAACCCTACTTACCACCACCTGCATTCTTCACTGAAATGAAGCAATGAACTGCCCAATCCACATCACCATGCCTGAATGTCCTCTCCATCTTGGCTGAAACCACCCTTAGAGCTCCATTGGACATTCCTTACAAAACCACCTACTTCCCATTCGCTCGAAATTTCAGCTCCATAGTCTAGAAGTTCTGAGTGAGCTCCCCAAGCAAGTGTAACCACTGAACACCTAAAACCACGTTGGTATTACCAACCACATAAAAATCATCGGTCACTATATGATTTACCAATGTAATACTGAGTTGTGGAACTCATTTGATGCATGACATATTGAAACCGTCTACAACAACCACGTTGAAGCCCTCAAAGTCCTCAACCTATAATCCCCGTTGTACAACTAGTGCCTCATCAATGAAGTTGTGGGTTGCCCCACTATCAGTCAACACTGACACCCGCTGCCCCTGAAGCACACCCCAAACCTTGAATGCATTGTACCTAGTAGTGCCAGACAAAGTAGCAATAGTACCTCCTAATGTAGGTTCTTGTGCTTGAGTAGGTTCCAACTCCTCATGCTCACTATGCTCACTATGGTCATCCGGTAAATCACTATCTGAAGCTTCACTGTCCTCTTCTAGAAATATTGCAATGTAGTGCATTTTTCCCCTCCCCATGCACTTGTGTCCCCATTCCCATGTGTCCTCACATGTGAAACACAGCGTCTTCCTCCTCAACTTATCCCTACCCTCATTCAGATCCCTTGTCTTGCTTCTAAGGAAAAGGCCTAGCAGGGAATTTTGATGGAAACTTTGGCTTGGGAGCAGAAAATTACAAGTCTCGTGCCCTTCGAATAGCATCCTGTAGCGAAGGTGGCCCAAATGCCTTCACCCAACCCCATAAAGGCTCTATCAGTCCCTCGATAAATAAGGATGTCATACATCCCTCAGAAACATCAGAAACCATGATTGACAACCTCTGGAAATCCGCAATGTAAGTGTCAAGCAGCCCAATTTGTCTCAAGTGCGTCAATTCTCGAAAAAATGCCTCAGGATCCTTCTTATTGAACCTGTCTATCAACCTCTGTGTGAATTCTCCATATGTGTCAATGTACATGTGACCTTCGGTTAACAACCCATGGTGTTGTTGACAATTCTTCCATAGGTCAAATTGTCTCTTGCCATTCGAAAAGTTCATGTCTTTAGCCAAGGAAGAAAGACTACAAAGGAAAGAATACATTGGGTTTGTATAGACTAATTGTAAATACTCATTTGCAAAGACCTTGGCTACAACAGGATTTCCTTCGGAGGTTGAAAGCAATAAGTCTATCAAAGAGAAGACAAAGACAAATATCCCGCAGACCTTTTGTCTGCAGGAAATCTGAAAGAATGAACTATGCAATAAGTCTGAAGGAATTGCAAGGGCTAAGTCTATCAAAGATAGGACAAATCAAAAAAACAAACCCGAAGGGCAAGGTACCCTTTGGAAGGCTCGTTGACAAAAAACCCAAAGGGTAGGTACCCTTCAAGAAGATACACTTCAATTTTGGAAAAGTCGTTTGCAAGAAACCCAAAGGGCATGTGCCCTTCAGGAAGGTCTATCTCATGATCTTTAAGAGCTTTTACAAAAGCCCGAGGGCATGTGCCCTTTGGGAAGGACATTTTCAAAATTCCCGAAGGGTACCCTTCGAGAAGGTTACAGGTTGCCTTCGGAAAAGGAATGGTTCAAAAAGAAGGTGGTGCCCGTGGAAGATATCCTTCGGAAGAATTGGCTAACACAAAATCCAAAAAACAAAAGTCCGTAGAATTGAAAAAGACTCGGACATTTTTTTTCAAAAGGAGAAGCCAAAATACCTGAAGGAAATTGGCCAATGGAGATGACAACAAATCCGAAAGAAGGGAGATGACAAAAAATCTGAAAGAATAAAGACCAAAGGTAAAACGAAAAAGCCGAAGGAAATTAGCCAAAACAGAATATCTGAAAAAATTTGAGACCAGGGGACAATTCCCGTGGACTTTTTGTCTGCGGGAAGTTGAAAGCAAAATGCCCAGACAAAACAAAGTCCGTAGGAAAGAAAAAAGAATAAAGTACACAAAAATGCCGAAGAAAATAAGATGTCCAGAAAGACAAGTCAAGGCAAATAAAAATAGAAAAGACACAGGTAGACCAAAATAAGAGAAAATACATGCAAGTGACCAAAAGTGATTGCCAGAAATAGATGCACCTTCATACGATCAAGTGGGATAATGCAAAGTAACTGTCATTTCATTCCTAGATTAGCAAAGTGAAGTCTCTAATTTTAGACATGGCTTAGCTAAACATGCACAAACAAAGTCAACCGTATGAATTCACCGTCTAATTCTAGTGCCAAGGAGCTTTCATGCAAAGAGGAAGAAGACAAAATAGATGTTTTTTGAAAGGCTTAGTTATCTCCTTGAACCAAAAATAGACTCACGTGAAGTGATAGTTAATCTTCCTCTTCTAATTTCAACACCACCTCTTGTTTTGGCATATTCTTTCTATATTAATGGCTTTTCAGCCTTGTAAAAATCATCCCTCTTTTGGCAAGACGATCTTCTGCCAAAGACTGAGTGTAACCTTTTTCAGATTAATAAGAAGAGGACTGTTTTCTATTTTCAGCAAGCCGGTATAGTGTATTGTGTCATCGATTTGCACAAGTGATAGAGTTTTCTTCCTTGCCAAGTCTTGATCCTTACCTAGTTAATGGCTGGTCATGTTATGCAGATCATGTTCTGTGTTTGAACGTCATTTGGTTGAGTCTACAGTGGATGTTAGTGGTTGTTAATACCTTTAATCAGCCCTATTTTACCATTTCCCTTAAGCTTAGATCACAAGATAGAACCTTTTCGTGAAATACTTATGCATATTGATCAATTGGAGTTGAAAGTTTAGTATTTCTTCTCTGTCTGGATCAATGTTTTTAAAGAGCTCAAATTGAGTGGATCAATCTACATTCAGGTGTATCACCATCATTAGGTAGGATTTTCTTTCAAGTTTTTTTTCTCTCTTTTCCAGGCAGTTTGTAGCAGGGATCCTAATTGATACATCAAAGGGAGCTAGCCCTTACAATCTAGAGACTCAATCCACTGATTAGGTCACCCACAACCTAAGATTGTTTCAACAGACTATGAAGCCTTGAAACTGCCTTCACAGGGGTGCAAGTCTAATTGACAACAAGTGCCACCAATCATGTGCCTCCCTGTCCAAATGCATGGTAGCGAATTTAATCACCTCTATCTCCTACATGGGATTCAACTCCAAGTATGTGTCAAGCTTCTGGACCCATGCCCTTGCTGTGCATTTTCGTCCACCATCAAAGTTTGGAAGAGTAAGCTTTCCCAAACGTCTCTGCATATCCTGATGAGACCCACATCTATCCTATCGAGGTCTAGTGTTAGATTTCCACCTGCAGTAATCTGGGAAAGGCATAGTTGCTTGAAAATCATCATCCATCTACTAGTATGCTCTCCAAAATGCCACCCCCTCTAGCTCTTGCAGCGATTTTGGTCTTTCTAGTATTGCCTCCTATAAGAACGTAGGCATCCATGGTCTCCACGAAACATGGGGTGAGATATTCTTGTAAGAGGCATTACGGGTTGTCTCCCCATTTATGGTTCCACCACCTTCATTACTGCGTACCCCTAAATGATGTGTCAATTGACTCAAGTACAAATTTGTCTAATCCTACTGTTTGACCATATTAATGAGTGCCTTTTTCATGAATTCGCCATCCAAATCCTCTATAGTTGCCTCTTTACTTCTGCCCTTAGTCGTTTCTTCAATCACGAGTTGATCCTCAAGGTTTGGAATAGATTTGGTTCTTCTCAAATAATACTAATGGGTACTTGTATGTGGTTGCATGTGAATGCTCAACCTTGCATAAGGTTATCCAAACTCATAGGCTGGCAGGAAAACCTAGCTCTGAATACCACTAAAATATCCTAACTCAATCGGACAACCAAATTTTTACAACATTTCCTACTTGCGGTTGGCTCAGGTATTTTGTCAAACACTTTGCCTACAACGTCTCAATACACCTAGTAGACCAATTTCAACACTTCAAGTCGGCAGGTTACTTTGTCATTTCGTCAAACAGTTTGCGTTCTTTCATTTTCCCATGATGGTTTTAATGCAACGGTTCATAGCTCGTTCACAACTTGGTTTTTCACATGGCACTCAACAACGTTTGCACAAATAAATGCTTACAACCAAAAAGCAGAGTAGTTTATCAATTAATCTATGGAATAGTACCTTAAATCATGATATTCTGGACTGCTGTAACTATGTTTCAGACTGCTGTAAGTACACACTAAGAGAGAAGGCCAATGCCTTGGCTTGTGGAGTAACATTGGAGCAACATGATGAAGAAAGGTGCGCCACCAGAGTGATTCCCAGCCGTTGTAGGTGGTTGTAAGGCAGTCTACGCTGGAGCAAGAACATTAAATAATAAAAAACTGTCACACACTCCAGCCTTGCATCTCCCTTGGGATGCATTTACACCTGCTGCCATCCCTTTTTCCCACGCTCCTCAAATGCCATTCTGAACATACAATTGGCTACGAACATCTTCTATCAACACCATGTCTAAAACTGACATCAAATGTGTGGAGCCATGGAGATCTTCAATACCTGTCACACTACTAGGGGTTGAGGAATGGATACTCTCATCAAAATAGTTCTTCCGGCTAGGGTTCAAAGCTATCTCTACACCGAAACCAGGGATCCCAAGGAATTCACTCCCTGAGCAAATACCATGAACATGCAGGTTCACTTCTTCAAGAGCAAAATGGAATGAATGTCATAATCCTCCTTTTTGCCTTTCCCCCATCCATATAGACCAACGCCCCCTCAAAACGCCTTCACCTTCTTTTTAAAAAATAAAATATGCGTAATAAGTAATAAATACTTATTAAAAAGGGTCTAGTGTCCATAGGGGAAAATAACACCCTTAATAAAACACCACAACCTTAAAACATAACATTAAGTGCTCATAAGTGTCTCGATAGTCCCTTTATTTCTCCCACACCCCATTTCCCCAAGGGAATAATAAAGGAAGGGGCGAACTAGGCCAAATAGCCCTTTGATTCATGGGAAGAGGACATTACACCTCCAAAGGGAAAGACACAAACTCAAATGTACAAAATGTTTAGGTGGAAGAAAAGAAAACGGAAAAGTCAATGTCTGAATTCCAAAACCCTACAAAGGAGCAAAGAAATTAGGAAGCCAAGGAAGCAATCTTAAAAAAAGAAACGCCATTGGTTGATTGCCCTAAGAGTTGAGCAAAAAAGAAGGGAATAAATTACATATGTGAGGCAGAATTTAATGATCCACCATCAACAACAAAAGTGGATCCTAGGGTTGAAAGGAAACCGGCTACCTTGCAAGCAAGCACAAAAGATGTGATAAGGATCCAAAGGAGGTGTGATGATCGACTAAGAAGAGTGATAGAGGCAAAGTTGATAGCCATTCAAGCAAGACAACAACTAAAGGAATTTAAAGAGAAGGGTAAGCAATTTGATTATCTTCATGGCAAGGATTTATTGTAACACCATCATACTATGTCCTTACAATATTTTGATCATCATAAGAATCATTCTAACAATGAAGATAAGATGAAGGGTACCAAATGGAAAGAGGATCTTTTCCAAGAAGCTCCTATCTATTTTCCGAGCATTCCAATGATTGAGCCATTGCCCTATAAGATGGATTTGCAGGACAACTTTGAGAAGGTACTTGACAAGATTAATAGTGTGGAGGCAAATCTATCAAAGGCTCTTATTTCAGCCAAAGGAGATGAGCATTCTAATTACGAGCCCAAGGAAGAAAGAAAGTTAGAATTGCAAGATTGGGGAGAGAATTTTGTGGTTAAAGCCCAATTGTTGGATGATATTGTTGATGTTTAATTTGTTGAAATTTCTGCAATAGCAAACAATAAAAAGCTAGTTGATGATGTTCGTGACCTTGGCAAGAACCAAGAAAATGCTCCATGCATGTGTCAACAAAATGTGGATGAAACCAAGGTGGACAGGGCTTCATTTGTTGAATACGAAGACCTCAAAATGGAGGAACATGCACCATCCTTCGAACTTTCTAAGGATGAGCAAATGACTGATTTTTAGAACAGCATTATAGAGAGGTGTCTGAAGAAAAAATTGGGAATCACAAGGATAGAGGGGTTGGAGGTATCTCCACAAACCCCATTTCACCAGAGGAGCTTTTTGTTGACAGCCCAAGGCATGATAATGATGATCATATTTTAGATTTGTTGCTCCCTCCTATGTCGATGCAATATTTTTGTCATCATGAGCAACATGCTAAAAAGGATGATAAGGTAAAGGAGATAACTTGTAATATAGAACATAGATCTTTTTGATCAAATTCAAAATTGTTTGTGCATATGGGATCCAGATGGTTTGGTGAGAATCAAGGTAAATATCACTATTGGGTTCTCCATCTCTTGCACTTGGCTTTTAAGAAAAAATAGGAAGAGTCATGTAAAATTTCTTATGTATTCTAACAGCATGATGAAGGATGAGTCACTACAAAGGGGCTTCATCATTCCTTACACCATGGAGATACAACTACTTTTTAATGCTTGGGGTGGACACAAGGTAAATCCCACATTTTCATTTTTAGAACAGTAGTTACACCATAGAGGTTTTCAGCTCCCAATCCATGCACATGCTCTTAGAAGAAGTCTTTCAATAAAAGGAGATGTTGAGTTCATGAATTTTATATCTAGAAGTGAGCAAGATGGATGCTATCTCGCTGTCCCAAGCATTGTAACCTAGCTGGAAATTGGTGGTATGATTGTAAGTAGTAGAAGTCATGTGTTATGGGTTTTAAGACACGTCATAAAAATTTGTATTGTTGTTATCAACATTTTCAGTAGGCCCAACACTTTGTTTGCTGCCACACAAATTGGGACAGTCATGAAATGGAATAATCTTCAGTCATTGGGAGAATTTTCGTTCAATAATGGGATGCTTCCAACCTTCATAACATTGTCACTATGGAATTTCATGAGGGGTTTTCAGTGGGACAGCTGTTGTACCATCCTTTCATTTATTGCACGCAACATTTCCAGCCCCCTTCTCACTTGGTTGACAACCGTAGAAGAGTTTCCAGCCACTATCACTCCGATTTTGGGGAAGGAAATGCAAAGTTACAGCTGTGTTTGGGACAGCACGATTGAGTTTTCGAACATCCATAACTTGAGCGGAGGTTATGGGATGGTTGCCAGCAATGAGAGAAAGTGTCATGTCCTCCTTTCGATCGTGGATCCATTGAAGACCCTTAGCTTTGATTTATTTCGCAAAGGCTAAGGGAAAAAGAAAGAAGGAAAACACTTTGGGTTCCTTAAGAACATTTGTAAAAGTACTTTATTATTATAAAATTCACTTAAGTTGTGATCTTTTAAAGGTCATGGGTGCCCAAGCCACTTAATTGGATTATAAGGAGTGTTCTTTTAATAGTTGAAAAAAAATCTTCCCTCCAAAATGGAGCAAACCCCTTGGGGGGAATTAATATAATAGAGAGTGGGTGATCATTTGGAAGGCATGCTATTATAATATTTGAATTTTGTGGTCTATGCACAGAAAGCTTAACCCAAGACTTGGAAATAAAAACCTTCAAGGTTAAAGAGGAATTAGGGACGAAATCCTCTAATTTTTTATTAGGGCAGCATTATTTCAGAAGTTGCAATTGAGCTTGAATATTCACAAGATTCTAAAATTCACATTGTGAAGTGTGGTGAATACCTTGGAAGTGTGGCAACTTGCTTTGGGAGTTCACACCAAGGGTTTTAGGGCTATTAATGGGCAACAAACTAGTTTGTTTGTTAAAGACCCCTTTATTTAGGGCTGCATTGGAATTTGCTTGTTGAAGACCCAATGTCCTAGGGTTGTGTGGATAAGGACATTTATTTGTTGTTTTGCAGTTGGGTAACCCCCCTTAGGATTTATTTGCATCTTTTTCTAGGGTTTGATTGGCCTAATTTACAAATCTGAACATTGCATAATATTTTTATTATTTTATTGGAATTTTTCCCTTAATTATTGTTTCAAAACATGCTGGAAAAAAAGTATTTATATTTGGTTGAATATTTGATAATTTTTCAGTAATTATTTGATCATAAAATAAGGTGATTTCGGGGTGGAAAAGTATCTATTTAATTCTGCAATTTTTCAGCCCTTGTGGCATCTAGGGTTTGAAGATTGGAAGGCTCTTTTATGTCCTATTCTTCATTGAAATAATTGTTAAATTATTGCTAGGATTTGATATAATAAATTGCAGCAATGTGAGGGTTTGATCACTAGGGTTTGCAGTAAAAATCAAAAAATAAAATCAGCCAGGGTTTGGTCAAAGAAATCAGAATTCAAGGTTTTATCCTATTTTGAGATATGTCTATAAGGCATGAAGAAGTGATAATGGGAACCCTTGTTTTCCTTAGTGAGTTTGTGCCACGTGCAGGGGCAAGTATAAAAGAAAGAGAGTTGCTGAGTTTGTTTCCCACCCAAGCAAATGGAGCATATGGGATTACAATTGAAGATGGAGATGACATAATGAAGGGTGACAAGTTCGTGATTACAAATGATCTCATTTTGCATGGAAATAGGGTCTTTCCAATGCTTGGATTGGACAAGGAACAAAAACATTTGATTGAATGTACAACCTAGCCAAGAACAGCAGCAAGAAGGCAGCCTAGAAACTCTTTATGGCAGCCTCAAACGGCGATTTTTGGACAGCCAAGAAGATTGCTACAGCAAGGTAACTATCTCAAGTGGTCCACTTTGGGTCAACATTGTATAACATTTTTGAGTTTGCCATTGAGTGAAGAATGCCATCAAGAGTTGGATAATGATCTGATATACATCCCTCCTGATGAAGAAACCAAAAGCACAAAAGGAATATCCCAAGGGGCAGCCCACTTGAATATCATAGTAGCATAGCAAAAGCATGGTGAAAGGGCTCTTAACTTGAATCGTCATGCAAAAGATCTCTAATAAGGCACGGAGGAAACATGGGATGATGTATCACTACCTCCAGATGCAAGGAAAGTACCTTCAGAACAGCAATGAGCCAAATTGCTACCATTAACATTGTTATCATCACTGGCAGCCACCATATTATTTCAATCACACTCATATTTGTGAATATAGGATGTCCTTCCACCATAGTTGACAAGGTTGGAACAAAGAATGAAGATGTCACTTTGGAATATGTTTTAGCTTGTCAAGTTGTTAATTACTCATCAGTGCCTTGCTCTAGGGCTTAAGGGACAACTTGGAAGGTTTTTAGTACAGTTGAGTATTCAAAGAATAAATTTGTTGATGCTATTTTTGAAGGAGAAAATGAAGATGGCAAGTCTAAGGTAATAGCTGATCTTTGATTCAAGGAAGTTTTTAAACTTCACGGACTACCAAAGAACATCATTAGGGAGAAAGACAGCAGATATATGAGCTTGTTTTAGCAAGATCTCTTTCGTTTGACAAGTACATGATCCAGATTATTGGAGCATTACAACATATTCCTTCACTTTGGCATGATGATACTTGAGCATGGGAGCTTGCATTTGCTTGAGGGCAAGCAAATTTGGGGAGGGAGGACTGTAATGTCCCCTTTTCTATATTAAAAATACTTAATATTTTTTATTAAAATAAAATGTACTTTTAAATAGTAAAGCAGAAAGAAGACCCTTAGCGTATTTTCAGTTGGCTAAAGAGGAGGGAAGAAAGAATCAAGGGAAACATTGGTTCTCTATTTAAGTTGCTAAAAAGTAACATGTTGGCAATTTGTTTCTAAATTGGGTTATAATAAAGAAAGGGACTTCTCTAATTTGATATAAGTCGACCCTTAATTTAGAAAGTATATTGGAGGGAAAAGGGGTATAAAGGGAGCTAGGGAGCTAATTTTGGGCAGCTATCTATTATCTTTAAATAAATTTCTGATTGTTGAGCATCATTGCTTGCATCACAGCTATTGAGGATGGAACCCCTCCTTAGTGTCAGTATTCAGTGACGAAAACCCTCAAATACATCAGTTGGGGGCCTTATTCAGAGGTCACACTTGCTTTGAAAAGTCATCTTCAGCCACCCAGGTTACTTGAGAGAGTGGCAAACCAATTAGGGCAGTTTGAAGGACAGTGAATCAATATTGGCAGCCTTGGAGGGTTAGCGAATTAGTTTTGCAGCCATTGAAGGCTGAGCGCAGCTATTGGAGGGCCATTGAAGGCTGAGCACAGCTATTGGAGGGTCATTGAAGGCTGAGCGCAGCTGTTGGAGGGTCGTGAAAGGACAGTGCAGCAGTTGGAAGCCCTCTCCCAAGGCAGCAAACCCCCTTGTGGGTTAGAAATTGCAGCTTTTGGGGTGTTTTCATGGTGATTTGGATGTCTAATCATATATACCTTCAGCAAATATTTTTATAATATTTTCCAGCCATATATGTGGCACAAAAATTCAGATGTGGAGATATTTTGTATGGCTGTATTTTTCTGGATTTTGGCGAAAGTTTGTGACAATAAAATATTGAAATTTTGATCTAAAATTAGTCTTTTCAGAAATCTGAAATTTCTGTGGTTACGGTTTTAATAAAAATCAGAATTTATATTGTTATTTTAAGGATTTGCAGTCAATTCCAGATTTGTTTAATTCTGTCATAAAAGGGACATTACAGACATGCTTCCTCCACAACCATTTCCTCCTACTCAAACTTGCAATGGCTGATCTGTTGCCTTAACTGCACTCCGAATCTGCAAAAGAACCTTCATCTTGATTCTTGCCAACCCCAGAAATGAGTCCATAAGCTCCCAAGCAACATCATTACTCCTACAAAACAGTGCTGCCATAAACAAGAGCCCATAAGACCTCAAACATCCCTGCAGTAGCCAAGATCTGAGTTCTTTCACACCAGTCCTCTGGGTAATTATTAGCCATTTCTGAAATCCAAAATTTTGTTTCTAAGACATCGGTTTTCTGGGCATCCTAGACTTCCGGCTATTACTGTGTCATTGTCTATGAAATACACAGTATAACCAATACAACCACTTTCAATGACACTTTAATCTAGTACTCTCTCCTAAAAAAAGAACACCGAGAACAATATACTGTAACATCATACTCTGCTTTCCATTTTAATTTAATCAGCTGTGATACCAATATAACGTAGCTGCATGTGTATTCCCATTCCAACTGTGTTGCACTCTTTTCTTGACAAATTATTAGGAGCTGGATCGCTCTTTGCTAAAAAAATTGCCCATATATTTTGACACATTAATTATGTATTCACACGCCTTCAAATCTGCAACATATTTATTGCTATATTTATGCAAGTATATGTAGTCATGTATTTCCTCAATGTTCAAAGTCTTCTCTCAATGCCCTAGCTGCCAAAGGGACTACGCAATATAGATGTTATGCACTATGCATGCGACATCATTATGGGAATTACCTCTAGCGATTTCCTCCTTTTCTGTATTAAAATTTTGAAAAAAATTCCTTTGTCTCCCACTCATAAGAAGCTTCCAATCATAACGCCCTTTTTTGTCCTCCTACATGACTGAAAAGAAAAGCACGTGCAAACTGCAAATATCCATCCATCATGCAGCATACACATATTATTGTATCCAAACTTGTGTAGCTTGATTTGTTTCTCATACAAAAGGACTCTATATACACAAACTACAAACTACGCAATCTTCAATTTTCTCATTTCTTCTTTTTATAAACCTTTTCTTTCCACATGCCAATAGAATAGTCTGCATACCATGAATAATAAAAAGGAATTTTATGGCCTCTTCTCTATAACAACTCTTTCCATGCTTTGGTTTCTTTCCCCAATTAACTCTTAAATTATCTGATTGTTTCAACTAGAATTTTGTGTTCCATATGATAATGTTTGTTACGACTAGACTCATCAATAATCAAACTTTACATTCAAAACCAAGCTTTCTGGTGCGCTTCATATATTTTATACTACTATAAAAACTATGGTTTTGGTATAGCAATTTAAATACATGATAGATCTTTTACATTTGTGTACTTAAGTGAATGCATGGAAGCAAATATAAGACATAAGAATTAGTAGCCCTTAAAATCAATATAATTGATAAACAATCAAATAAACTACATAAGGTCCTTGGTGATTATGATTCAGCACAAAAGATGAAGTAAAGCCTTAATCTCTCCGCTGTGGATAGTTACTTAAATTAGTTGACATTCATTAGATAACATAATATTTCATTGTGACAGTAATGTCAGATTGCATCATGGTATCTGACATTCTTTTATTACCTGACGGACTTGAGATTTATTATTGGCATATAGATAACCATAGGGAATGTGAAAAGGTAGATAAAACAATTGCTACTTTTTAGAGAATCCATTTTCGTAACAAACCAGGGAGTACCTTAGCTTAGGACTGCTTCCTTTGGTACAAACAATGTTGATTCTCTTTGCAAGCTCTTCTTCCAACTCAGACCTGAACCACATGCCCAAATACATGCATTAAGAACAATAAAACCAAGATGAAAACTACATGCTCAATTATATTATCAAAAAATCATATATGGTGGTGTGGAAATCAAAATAAACTAAACCAACAAAAAGAATCAGATTAAAAATCCTATAAGAATTCCATCATGGCTAAAATTATGCTAAAAATGAAGATTCTATAGCTCCAAGAATCTGAACGAAACCACTAGTGTTTGGCAGAGGGGTACACAAGATACTTAAACAAACAACTAGAAGGCTAGAGGGCTCAAGGCTTCTATGAGCTACAGGAGATCTATAGTGGCTATCCGGTTTGCCAGCTTGAACCAAGCTATAGATAGACTTGTAAACTAGGTTAAGGCTAGCACAATCAAGCACATAAAGGACGCAGGTATCTCTAGCGGATATAACCACAGTAAAGCAAGTAGCTAAAACTAGAAAACTATTTGCATACAAATTATGAAAATAACAACGCTGAATAAAGAGAGTTAACAAGCAATATGTAAACTTAGAAGCAAAGGCACTTTCAGGCCAAATGAACGACATTTTAAGCAATAAAGACGTTTTCAAGCAAGGGTTCAAGAGCATGCCTAATCTAAGTTTGAGCTAACTCTTTGCTTTCAACACAATTGTTTCCTAATAATGCAATTTTCTGGCTTAGCAAGAGAATAGATTGTTTATGCAAATTGTATAGACTATTTTGAGCATTTAGGATCCTATTATGAAATGAGAAATGTTTCCAATGCAAGCATGACATATAATGGAAGATATTTCAAGCAATGAAGATATTCTTAACCACATACAAATGCAAGAAACTTCAGAAACTATCCTAGATAATGCCATAAACAATCTAAATCGCTAAAACAATCAAACCCTAGCATGTATACTATTGCAAACAAACAAGAATTTCACTTTGCATAGCAAAGTGCCCTCATATCAAACTCAAAGGAAGTGTGCATACTTTCTACCAACCGATTATCCAAGATAGGAAGCAAAAGGGGAAGAGGATCAGGTTGTGTGTGAGTTGAGTGCAGACCAAGAGCCAAAGTTGTGGAAGAGGTGAAGGAGAATCTGCAAACTGAGAGAGAGCAAATGCAAGAAGCACAAGAACAGGTGCAATGGAGTCTTGAGGGAGCTAGGAGCAACCCACACGCTTCAAGAACACTGTAGATGTAATGTCCCCTTCTAGCTAGACATTGTACTTTCGGCATGATTAGCCTATCAATGACCCTCGTAGGCTAATACAGCGTGGTTAGAGGGTCTTCTCCACAGTTACCCAAATGGCAGTTGGTTTCTTTGGGGATGTTTTGACACATTCTGGAGGTTTTCTAATGATTTATTAGAATATTTCTATTTTTAGAAACCTCATGTTGTAAAATGATGTTATATTTGTACTTTATGTTATAATTCATTATTTTATATTAAAGTGCAAATATAATATATTAAAAGGGAAAAATAATAAAATATTATGATGTTTCTAGAAGCTTCCCAAATGAAGGAAAGAAAAAAAATATAAAGGGAGGTGTGGGCTGCCATTATGAATCATCCACATTTGATGTTGTCTTTGTTGTGGTATGCTTGTGGAGCCTAGAGTTTTCTGCAGTGAATCAATTTGTCTTTGGGAACGATGACTCCCATTGATAGCATAACTGAGAGAGTGAAATATCTCTTGAAGAGTTGCATTTTGGAGGTGATATTTCAGTCATCTCAATTGGAGCAAAATTTGTGGCCATTGGCCAATTTTGGAGAAATCGATTTGGTAAATTTGTGGAGGTTGCATAGCTATCTTTTGGTGTTAGTTTCTATATAGCTTGACATCGATTTTCCTTGGTTAAGAGAGCAGATTGCATTGTGGATAAATCTGATATAAAAAATCAAAGATTTATAGTGAAAGGACGCCATTAGGAGGGACGTTTTTGCTTGTGGGGGTTCCAATTTGCATCGATTCTTTGCTTGGCTTGGTGTGCCCACTTCCTTGGAACATGGAGATGATATTAGATGCTTGAGACAGCACATATTCATTGCATATTATTTTAAATTTGAGATCAGACCAGAACAGGGGCAGTTGGCTTGAAAAAATTCGATTTGGCTTGGGAGATCATCCTTTCACTTGGAAATTGCTTGCTCCATCTATTCTCAAGGGCGCCTCAATCCAACCAGGTTTCATTTCATACAATACATCATTTAGTATAGTTTATATTTGCAGTTGTTAGGTGTGCATCTTTCATACCAGCATACCACATAATTGTAATTCTTGTTTATGCCAAGAGTCTTGGCTAGTCTATTGGAGCACTGTATCAAATCATCAATACAAATAATAATCACAAGTTGCTGGTCATTTATAGTTATCTTTTGAGCATTTGAATTGAGATAGTAAGTTGCATGCCAACTGTTTGACCAAATGCCCATTGGTTGTAGGTGATTAGTTTGCTTTGTGAATTCATCTAATTGCATAGAAAAGAACAAAAAGAAGCCATTCTTGCATCTAGAACTTAGCATTGTCATTCTTCCATTGTTCTATAAACAGTTGAAGCTTTAATCCATCATCATTCAAACAAACCATCAAACTGTGACAAAAACCAGAAGAAGCACTTTGCATACAAAGTGTTTGAAAAAATTACAAGGCAGCAAATTGAGAAAATTAAGGGCAAATTGGGCAGGGATTGTTATAGTAGAGAGCAATGTGAATCACCAAGATAAGTTGCAGAATAGTAGGGCATCCCCTGTCACAATGAAAGCTAAGTGTCCCAAGCAAGAACCAGGTGAGATTCAAGAAGGCAGCCAAGCTTTGAGTGTGATGATCAAGTAGGAAGATCAGAGCAAAAATGCGGGAGAGAGAGGCTCAAATGAATGAGAAAGTGTCATATATCTCAACCCTAATTCACCAAATGGCCAAAAATAGTCGTTTGGGCCCAAACTGGGGGTTTTTTTGCACATTCTGCACGGACCACAGCCAAGGCCGCGGCTTTCGTGAAGGAAACGTGCGGCCTAGGCTGCGGGTTTCCTCCCTAAGACACAGCCTAGGTCAAATGGGCACTCCGGGTTGTCAACAAGCCTCTGAAAGGGCCCCATGAGGAGTCTAGAGGGCCTGTTAGGTGCACAAAAGGTCAGTGAGGTGCTAAGGATGTATAGGGGATGGATGTATGACTGTGGAAATGTCAATGCGAGTGGTAAATGCCTCAAAGCGGGATAACCAAGGTCCGTAATCTGCACGTGAGTCGATGTGTAATCATAGGGAGTAGGGCCACGGGAAGTACGATTACATATTCCATATGTTATAATACACATGAAATCGAAATAACCATTCAAATTATAGCAATCTAGCATAACAATGAAGCATGTATAGTTGTCTTAGAAAAAAGCTTGCAGGTAAAGAGAAATAAATTATATTAGTGTCCTTAAATGACCAAAAGTAGGTCAATGAGACTTGTGAATACATCCAATTAGTATAGACAGTGCTAGTGTAGATGTCATGTCCCCATTCTGGCTGACATCGTTTAGCTTGACATTCTACGAGAATTTTGCCTATTCCTGACTGTCGTAGGCAGATAAAGGTGGTGAGAGGGTCTTGTTGGCGATTCGACGGCTCACGACGATCCGGGAGATAGTTTATTTTTATTTTGGAGGCCAAATAGTTATATTTTAATTTTAAAATGCACTTTTATTTTAAATTACTTTTATTTAAAAAGTATAACAAGTTTTGTATGATGTATTACGGAAACTCTTGGAAGTTCCGAAAAGTGCATAAATAGACCCTATGGGTCTTGTATTTGGCATCCAGAGTTTATTTTTGATCATTGAATCTCCTTGAGCGTTTGTAAGACTGCAGAGTCTGCAAATCGTCAGATTAATCTTTGAGAACGATACCTCTCAAGCGATTTGCATAACTGAGGGTGTGAAAGATCATCCGAAGGGTTGCACTTTGGAAGTGGTATTCAGCTACTTCAAGTTGGGCTTATTTGGTACTCAGACATTTGTCTGAGGGTTTGTGTTTTCAGTGATTGGAACATTGGAGATAGCATTCAGCGATTTCATACCAAGCATTTCAGTTGTTCGGCTTGTACCTGCAAACAATACGGCAGAATAAAAATTCCAGCAATCAATAGAGACTACGGCGCGGCCTGTCTGGAATTTAAAATTTAAAAAAAAAATAACCGTACCAGTCCGTACAATGGTACGGACTGTACCCGCGCGGCATTTTGGCACAGCCACTAATCAAGTTTTGGGCAGCGAACTGCTACAGCAATAAGGTTGAATTTTTACAATAAATAGCAGGTTCTATTTTTTTTATGCAACAGGGTCCTTGTATATTTGTCTGATTGTTTTTTGTAAGGCTGAAATAGCCATAGATATATTAAAAATAAACGCTGTACTTTTTTTTTCAGAATTTTTACAATTCTCATGGAAGTAAATTAATGAGACTGATTGCAAACTATTTGACGAAATTACAAAGTTGTATTCAGTGATATTTTTGACAAATTCTTAATGCAATGTAATTTCTGATATTCCGTAAAGTGTTTGACAAAATTCTTTAGTATAAAACTAGTGTTTTTAGTGAGCCCATTAGTAAGGGACATTACAGTGGTATCAGAGCGGTTTTCTGCCAGCCTGATTGGGTTATTTAAGATTGAAGTCAATTAGCAGTATGGCGACAACAGGAGACAAGGATTTGGAAGAAAGAATGCACAATGCAAAGGAGAAATTAGAACGTCCATTCCAACGAACAGAGGACCTTCTAAGAACTTTGGAGGAGATGGAAACTTATATAGGTAAGGTTGATCAGTCAGATTCTAATGCTATGCAAACAATGTTATCTCCAGCATTTGGTTCGTTAGTGAAGCCCCGATTATTGAAACATCATGATGAGGTGGTAAGACTTGCAACTCTCTCTTGCATTAGTGAAATCCTGAAGATACTAGCTGGCTTTAAGTCTTATGATGATCACATTATGAGAAAGATACTTCATGCCATGGTTAAAAGCTTCGAAAAATTGGATGACATTAGGGACCCTCATTTCACAAAGAGGGCAAGATTACTTGAAGTATTTGCAAAGTGTAGATTTGAAAACATTATGCTGTCATTAGGTTGTATTGATGACATTCGCAAGATGTTTAATACATTTTGGAATATTGTAGATGAGTTTCATTCAAGCAATATATTAGCATCAATGCACTCTATCATGTTCACAATTTTGTTCGAGGAGGATGAAATTTCTAAATCTTTGGCAGAAGATTTATGGTATGTCTGGAAAAAAAGAGAGGAATTTGTCACCTATGGCATGTACTTGGTTAAAGAGTTTAATTGATAGGCCTAAGGATCGTAGTACTTTCCTTATGACAGGGAAAAACTTGAATGATGAGTTTGACAAAAACGCTGATCCTATACAGGAAGACATGAACACATCTTCAGGTAATGATTTCTCCTCACAGGTGGAAGCGGTTAAAGATGTCATGCAGATTGAGCTAATGGCATCAGAAAGTGATATCACAGGGACACCGGATTGCATGGTTAACACAGATATTGATTCCAGTACAGTTGATCAGAAAGTGAGCATTCGGGGCTTTGCAGAAAATGAGTATCAGACACAGTTGGATGCTTCTTCACATGAGAAAGAGGCTAATAGTTATTCCCATGGGTTGGTGAGCCAACTGAAGACGAGGGAAGAGGATATTGTCGCGACTTTATCCCATCATGATAGAATGCTTGAGTTGATTGGGAATCACATTTGGATGATTCAACTGCAGGAGCTTGTGTTGATTGACAGCAGTATAGATCATGATTACATTTGGGATCCGGGTGGATTGATTGGTTTGTTGTTCAGCGATTGCTTGGGGACAAGCAATTTCAGGAAGGGCGGACTGTCATGTCCCCATTCTGGCTGACATCGTTTAGCTTGACATTCTACGAGAATTTTGCCTATTCCTGACTCTCGTAGGCAGATAAAGGTGCTGAGAGGGTCTTGTTGGCGATTCGACGGCTCACGACGATCCGGGAGATAGTTTATTTTTATTTTGGAGGCCAAATAGTTATATTTTAATTTTAAAATGCACTTTTATTTTAAATTACTTTTATTTAAAAAGTATAACAAGTTTTGTATGATGTATTACGGAAACTCTTGGAAGTTCCGAAAAGTGCATAAATAGACCCTATGGGTCTTGTATTTGGCATCCAGAGTTTATTTTTGATCATTGAATCTCCTTGAGCGTTTGTAAGACTGCAGAGTCTGCAAATCGTCAGATTAATCTTTGAAAACGATACCTCTCAAGCGATTTGCATAACTGAGGGTGTGAAAGATCATCCGAAGGGTTGCACTTTGGAAGTGGTATTCAGCTACTTCAAGTTGGGCTTATTTGGTACTCGGACATTTGTCTGAGGGTTTGTGTTTTCAGTGATTGGAACATTGGAGATAGCATTCAGCGATTTCATACCAAGCATTTCAGTTGTTCGGCTTGTACCTGCAAACAATACGGCAGAATAAAAATTCCAGCAATCAATAGAGACTACGGCGCGGCCTGTCTGGAATTTAAAATTTTAAAAAAAAAAATAACCGTACCAGTCCGTACAGCGGTACGGACTGTACCCGCGCGGCATTTTGGCACAGCCACTAATCAAGTTTTGGGCAGCGAACTGCTACAGCAATAAGGTCGGATTTTTACAATAAATAGCAGGTTCTATTTTTTTTATGCAACAGGGTCCTTGTATATTTGTCTGATTGTTTTTTGTAACGCTGAAATAGCCATAGATATATTAAAAATAAAGGCTGTACTTTTTTTTTCAGAATTTTTACAATTCTCATGGAAGTAAATTAATGAGACTGATTGCAAACTATTTGACGAAATTACAAAGTTGTATTCAGTGATATTTTTAACAAATTCTTAATGCAATGTAATTTCTGATATTCCGTAAAGTGTTTGACAAAATTCTTTAGTATAAAACGAGTGTTTTTAGTGAGCCCATTAGTAAGGGACATTACAGTGGTATCAGAGCGGTTTCCTGCCAGCCTGATTGGGTTATTTAAGATTGAAGTCAATTAGCAGTATGGCGACAACAGGAGACAAGGATTTGGAAGAAAGAATGCACAATGCAAAGGAGAAATTAGAACGTCCATTCCAGCGAACAGAGGACCTTCTAAGAACTTTGGAGGAGATGGAAACTTATATAGGTAAGATTGATCAGTCAGATTCTAATGCTATGCAAACAACGTTCTCTCCAGCATTTGGTTCGTTGGTGAAGCCCCGATTATTGAAACATCATGATGAGGTGGTAAGACTTGCAACTCTCTCTTGCATTAGTGAAATCCTGAAGATACTAGCTGGCTTTAAGTCTTATGATGATCACATTATGAGAAAGATACTTCATGCCATGGTAAAAAGCTTCGAAAAATTGGATGACATTAGGGACCCTCATTTCACAAAGAGGGCAAGATTACTTGAAGTATTTGCAAAGTGTAGATTTGAAAACATTATGCTGTCATTAGGTTGTATTGATGACATTCGCAAGATGTTTAATACATTTTGGAATATTGTAGATGAGTTTCATTCAAGCAATATATTAGCATCAATGCACTCTATCACGTTCACAATTTTGTTCGAGGAGGATGAAATTTCTAAATCTTTGGCAGAAGATTTATGGTATGTCTGGAAAAAAAGAGAGGAATTTGTCACCTATGGCATGTACTTGGTTAAAGAGTTTAATTGATAGGCCTAAGGATCGTAGTACTTTCCTTATGACAGGCAAAAACTTGAATGATGAATTGACAAAAACGCTGATCCTATACAGGAAGACATGAACACATCTTCAGATAATGATTTCTCCTCACAGGTGGAAGCGGTTAAAGATGTCATGCAGATTGAGCTAATGGCATCAGAAAGTGATATCACAGGGACACCGGATTGCATGGTTAACACAGATATTGATTCCAGTACAGTTGATCAGAAAGTGAGCATTCGGGGCTTTGCAGAAAATGAGTATCAGACACAGTTGGATGCTTCTTCACATGAGAAAGAGGCTAATAGTTATTCCCATGGGTTGGTGAGCCAACTGAAGACGAGGGAAGAGGATATTGTCGCGACTTTATCCCATCATGATAGAATGCTTGAGTTGATTGGGAATCACATTTGGATGATTCAACTGCAGGAGCTTGTGTTGATTGACAGCAGTATAGATCATGATTACATTTGGGATCCGGGTGGATTGATTGGTTTGTTGTTCAGCGATTGCTTGGGGACAAGCAATTTCAGGAAGGGCGGACTGTCATGTCCCCATTCTGGCTGACATCGTTTAGCTTGACATTCTACGAGAATTTTGCCTATTCCTGACTCTCGTAGGCAGATAAAGGTGCTGAGAGGGTCTTGTTGGCGATTCGACGGCTCACGACGATCCGGGAGATAGTTTATTTTTATTTTGGAGGCCAAATAGTTATATTTTAATTTTAAAATGCACTTTTATTTTAAATTACTTTTATTTAAAAAGTATAACAAGTTTTGTATGATGTATTACGGAAACTCTTGGAAGTTCCGAAAAGTGCATAAATAGACCCTATGGGTCTTGTATTTGGCATCCAGAGTTTATTTTTGATCATTGAATCTCCTTGAGCGTTTGTAAGACTGCAGAGTCTGCAAATCGTCAGATTAATCTTTGAAAACGATACCTCTCAAGCGATTTGCATAACTGAGGGTGTGAAAGATCATCCGAAGGGTTGCACTTTGGAAGTGGTATTCAGCTACTTCAAGTTGGGCTTATTTGGTACTCGGACATTTGTCTGAGGGTTTGTGTTTTCAGTGATTGGAACATTGGAGATAGCATTCAGCGATTTCATACCAAGCATTTCAGTTGTTCGGCTTGTACCTGCAAACAATACGGCAGAATAAAAATTCCAGCAATCAATAGAGACTATGGCGCGGCCTGTCTGGAATTTAAAATTTTAAAAAAAAAAATAACCGTACCAGTCCGTACAGCGGTACGGACTGTACCCGCGCGGCATTTTGGCACAGCCACTAATCAAGTTTTGGGCAGCGAACTGCTACAGCAATAAGGTCGGATTTTTACAATAAATAGCAGGTTCTATTTTTTTTATGCAACAGGGTCCTTGTATATTTGTCTGATTGTTTTTTGTAACGCTGAAATAGCCATAGATATATTAAAAATAAAGGCTGTACTTTTTTTTTCAGAATTTTTACAATTCTCATGGAAGTAAATTAATGAGACTGATTGCAAACTATTTGACGAAATTACAAAGTTGTATTCAGTGATATTTTTAACAAATTCTTAATGCAATGTAATTTCTGATATTCCGTAAAGTGTTTGACAAAATTCTTTAGTATAAAACGAGTGTTTTTAGTGAGCCCATTAGTAAGGGACATTACAGTGGTATCAGAGCGGTTTCCTGCCAGCCTGATTGGGTTATTTAAGATTGAAGTCAATTAGCAGTATGGCGACAACAGGAGACAAGGATTTGGAAGAAAGAATGCACAATGCAAAGGAGAAATTAGAACGTCCATTCCAGCGAACAGAGGACCTTCTAAGAACTTTGGAGGAGATGGAAACTTATATAGGTAAGATTGATCAGTCAGATTCTAATGCTATGCAAACAACGTTCTCTCCAGCATTTGGTTCGTTGGTGAAGCCCCGATTATTGAAACATCATGATGAGGTGGTAAGACTTGCAACTCTCTCTTGCATTAGTGAAATCCTGAAGATACTAGCTGGCTTTAAGTCTTATGATGATCACATTATGAGAAAGATACTTCATGCCATGGTAAAAAGCTTCGAAAAATTGGATGACATTAGGGACCCTCATTTCACAAAGAGGGCAAGATTACTTGAAGTATTTGCAAAGTGTAGATTTGAAAACATTATGCTGTCATTAGGTTGTATTGATGACATTCGCAAGATGTTTAATACATTTTGGAATATTGTAGATGAGTTTCATTCAAGCAATATATTAGCATCAATGCACTCTATCATGTTCACAATTTTGTTCGAGGAGGATGAAATTTCTAAATCTTTGGCAGAAGATTTATGGTATGTCTGGAAAAAAAGAGAGGAATTTGTCACCTATGGCATGTACTTGGTTAAAGAGTTTAATTGATAGGCCTAAGGATCGTAGTACTTTCCTTATGACAGGCAAAAACTTGAATGATGAGTTTGACAAAAACGCTGATCTTATACAGGAAGACATGAACACATCTTCAGGTAATGATTTCTCCTCACAGGTGGAAGCGGTTAAAGATGTCATGCAGATTGAGCTAATGGCATCAAAAAGTGATATCACAGGGACACCGGATTGCATGGTTAACACAGATATTGATTCCAGTACAATTGATCAGAAAGTGAGCATTCAGGGCTTTGCAGAAAATGAGTATCAGACACAGTTGGATGCTTCTTCACATGAGAAAGAGGCTAATAGTTATTCCCATGGGTTGGTGAGCCAACTGAAGATGAGGGAAGAGGATATTGTCGCGACTTTATCCCATCATGATAGAATGCTTGAGTTGATTGGGAATCACATTTGGATGATTCAACTGCAGGAGCTTGTGTTGATTGACAGCAGTATAGATCATGATTACATTTGGGATCCGGGTGGATTGATTGGTTTGTTGTTCAGCAATTGCTTGGGGACAAGCAATTTCAGGAAGGGCGGACTGTCATGTCCCCATTCTGGGTGACATCGTTTAGCTTGACATTCTACGAGAATTTTGCCTATTCCTGACTCTCGTAGGCAGATAAAGGTGGTGAGAGGGTCTTGTTAGCGATTCGACGGCTCACGACGATCCGAGAGATAGTTTATTTTTATTTTGGAGGCCAAATAGTTATATTTTAATTTTAAAATGCACTTTTATTTTAAATTACTTTTATTTAAAAAGTATAACAAGTTTTGTATGATGTATTACGGAAACTCTTGGAAGTTCCGAAAAGTGCATAAATAGACCCTATGGGTCTTGTATTTGGCATCCAGAATTTATTTTTGATCATTGAATCTCCTTGAACGTTTGTAAGACTGCAGAGTCTGCAAATCGTCAGATTAATCCTTGAGAACGATACCTCTCAAGCGATTTGCATAACTGAGGGTGTGAAATATCATCCGAAGGGTTGCACTTTGAAAGTGGTATTCAGCCACTTCAAGTTGGGCTTATTTGGTACTCAGACATTTGTCTGAGGGTTTGTGTTTTCAGTGATTGAAACATTGGAGATAGCATTCAGCGATTTCATACGAAGCATTTCAGTTGTTCGGCTTGTACCTGCAAACAGTACGGCAGAATAAAAATTCCAGCAATCAATAGAGACTACGGCGCGGCCTGTCTGGAATTTAAAATTAAAAAAAAAAAAAAAAAACGTACGAGTCCGTACGGCCGTACGGACTGTACCCGCGCGGCATTTTGGCACAGCCACTGATCAAGTTTTGGCAGCAAGTTTTGGGTAGCGAACTGCTACAGCAATAAGGTCGGATTTTTACAATAAATAGCAGGTTCTATTTTTTTTATGCAACAGGGTCCTTGTATATTTGTCTGATTGTTTTTGTAAGGCTGAAATAGCCATAGCTATATTAAAAATAAAGGCTGTACTTTTTTTTTTCAAAATTTTTACAATTCTCATGGAAGTAAATTAATGAGACTGATTGCAAACTATTTTACGAAATTACAAGGTTGTATTCAGTGATATTTTTGACAAATTCTTAATGCAATGTAATTTCTGATATTCCGTAAAGTGTTTGACAAAATTCTTTAGTATAAAACCAGTGTTTTTAGTGAGCCCATTAGTAAGGGACATTACAGTAGAGGACCACAGGTTGAAAGACTAAATAATTAAAACAAAGAACTAAAGTACTGAAAATAAATGAGGAGGGTTAAACTCGAAGCAATAAAGCCCCAACCCATGTCATTATGGTACTATTGACGTGGTAGATTGCACCCTTGAAAGAAGACTGGGCTTCTCTCTTCCACGCAGCACAATGGAGACTCTCCTCTTGCTGTGGGTCTAACAAAACGAAGGGGAGAATCTCTAGATAAGGGCTAGCTCCCTTTGATGCATCTCTGAGGTCTTTGACTACTGCTAATATTGGGGGGGTGAAAACGGAGAAGGAATAACCAGAACAGAAACTACTCTAAGTGGTGATGCACCAAATGATTTTTTGATCTACTCCGCTATTCACACTTCAAACCAAAAAGGGCAAACATACACTTTATCTGGCAAAAGACCAGACTATAGGGAGCTTTAAAATGGGGCTTAATGAAGACACAGGGAAAAAAACTTACCACAGGTGCTGTAGAAAACACACTGTCTGATGGCTATTCTTATGTTTTTGCGCTCCAGATGAAGCACTCCCAGTTAACCTGCAAAAATGGCTTTGGCTACACTAGGTGTGTTGCTGTCAATTTGTGAAAGCATCAAGCTAAAATGACTGAACACAAAATTGATATACATACACACTCGAAAGCATAGCCAGTCAGATAGAGGTAAAAAAACATTCTTATTGATCAAAGGTGAAATTTTGGCAAGGCTTCGCCTTACAAAATGAAAGATATCTCTCCTCTCTTGAGAGGTTACAATATATATAGCTTGAAGGAAAAGACTTTGGTGCTTTCCAGAATAAGCAGCCCATGCTGCGTTGAACACCTAGAGGGGAGGAATTTGATCATGCTAGTGTCATCCTTCTAGAAAGCCCTATGATAACCATGTTGTAGATGCCGCAAGTCTTGACTTCAGCGCTCAACATGTATTAACTGTTTACTGCAAGAGCATGGGTCGCTTTGTCTGTTTGAATGACAAGGCCACTTCTTAGATGTTCATGCCATTGTCTACTCATTAATGTAAAATCGAAGAAAACAAGCTGCACTCTCACTGTTTGCGCTCTTTGATGACCATTTTGTAAGGACTGTTTCACTTGCAGTAATAACTTCTCTGTCGACGCTTCCTGTGCCACTTGGACTATTTTGTCTTCTTCTGTGATTGGCTTATGTGTGCATGGTCGTACTTTCATTATTTTCTGTCTCTTTCCTAGCAACTCGGCTCTTGGGCTATCTTTTTGTCTTTTGCTGGCTCTTCGGGCTCCTTTCTCGACGAGTCGCTGAGTTTCCCTCGAGTTTTATGCCCCTTTGAATTCCATCGGGCCTGCGCCATTCGAGCTCTTTCGGGCCACTTGTCGTGAAGGCATTAATCCTTTGGCTTGTCCTCAACGGCTGACACATACCTTCAAAATTGACGTCTGCGGGCCTGTCACTATTCGAAAACCAAACAGCTATTTCATCAGTGTAAATTCGACGTCCGCAGGGCCGTCGCCATTTGAAAGCCAACGACTAGTTTGCTGCCTTGAATTTGACATGTGCGCGCCCGTCACCAGACGTTTGAACTACCAATGGCGAGTTCGCTACGCTAAAATTGACATTCTCGGACCTGTCACCCCTTTGAGAATTCGGCCTTTTGTAATTTGAACCTTCTCGAAGTGAATGTGTCCCTTCGGCCTTGGAAAAGGTCCCCTTTTCAGTTGTTGGGAGTCCCCCGCAAGGGCACTTGCCCTTCGAGCTCCCTTGTCTTCTAAATTCCTTCGGACATTTTGTCCGAAGGAAATCTTCCCTTCAAAGTCTCAGCCCTTCTTTCTTTCTGTCTTTTCCTTCAGGAAATTTCTTCGACAAATTCCTTCGGACAAAAAGTCCGAAGGAATTCCTTCAGGTTTTTGTCCGAAAGAATTTGCCTCGGTCTGCTTTCCTTGTGAATTTCTTCGAACAAAATATCCGAAGGAATTCCTTCGGGCACTTTTTCCAAAAGAATTCACACTTGGTTTTACATGGATTTTCTTCGGACCAAAAGTCTGAAGAAATCCTTTGCTCCTTTCCTTTCGATTTCCCTCGGACAAAATGTCCGAAGGAAATCCCTTGTCTTTTCTTTGGATTTCCTTTGGAGGAAAATCCGAAGGAATCCTTACCTTTCGACCTTCTGCCTCGTCAATTTTCCAAAGGAAATCTCTGCCCTCCGCAAGGGCACTTTGGGTACATTAATTGCCCTCCGCAACCTGTTGGAATGGTCCAGTTTGCAACCTGACTACCCTCCGCAAGGGCACTTCATCTTTAGAACTTTGTAAAAGACTTTTATTCTTTGAAATGGCCCATTCCCTTGCCAAAAGGCTTGTGCAAATCGACTGCCCGAAACAAGATAAGCCTATGGATCAACCCGAGACGTCTACAAGACTCAAGTCATTTGATTCTTTACAGAGACAGGCTTATTACAAAAGGGAGAAAGCACAATTTTGCAGAAGGGTGGATACATAAAAGACTGACTGCTCAAGATAGTAGGGAAGAGAAACCGATTTTTTGGCCTACAAGACCAAAAATGGTCAACAAATTTGGCGATTCCCAAGGGAAGCATGCCTATTATGCTTAAGAAAACCAGTGGCTTACAAATCTGTTGGGCACGGAGTCAAAACACAGCCTGAAAGGTTAATAATAATCTTGAGGGATCCAAGAATCAATCATGAAGTTTTTTACCCCAAACAACAAACAAAACACACACAAGGCTAAAAAACTACGAACATGTGCAAAAGCACTTAAGAAAAACAAGGAAAATATGTACATAATGAGGGAAGGCTCAGTGACAGTGCTTAAGATATATCCCATTAATTGGGATATGCAGTTCCTCACCATCCAACCTGGAGCATTGGTAATCATTGCGTTGTTTGCAGTGAGTGATGATATACGGACCACTCCAGAGGGTGTCGAACTTCGTGCGTTTTCCAAGCTTAGCTCGGTCCTCATCCCATTTTAAAACACTGTTGCCTTCTAAAAAGCCTTTTGATGAGGATTTCTTATCAAAATGCTTCTTCGTTTGCCGCTGACGGCTAGTCATAGAAACCATGGCTTGGTCCCTTGTCTCCTGAAGTTCCATCAATTCACACAGCCTGACCTCCATGCTATTGCCTTCTTCCAATTGGACCTAGTGAGCAAGATCCAAAGCTAGCAATTCAAGTGAAATAAGAAGTCTAGCCTCCCTTCCATACACAAGTGTGTATGGTGAATTGCCAACTGCCCTCTTTGGAGTAATCCTGTCTACTCACAGGGCTGTTTTCAACTTGGCATGCCAAGTTCTTTGATTCTCCTCCATTGTCCTTCTGACAATTTTGATCAGATTCTTGTTGGTGGACTCAGCCAGCCCATTCCCTTGTGGGTAGTAGTTGGAAAAAGTGCTAAGATAGATGCTGTATCCCAACGCCCACTCGCTTGTTTTGGTTCCCAAAAAAGCCAATGCATTGTCTGAGATGATGGTAGCTAGGTCTCCAAACCTTGTCACCAAACCTTCGTAAAAGTTCAAGACTGCACTTTCTTTGGCCTCCTTCAAAGCAACAGCTTCTACCCATCTCGTGAAGTAGTCTGTAGCAGTCAAGACTCATTTGTGGCTAGCACTGGAAGGAGGGTTGATCATTCCTATGAAGTCTAGGCCCCATTGCATGAATGGTTGTTCTACTTGAATACGTTGTAAAGGCATTGCAGCCAGCCGTCGTTTCTCATCAAATAGAGCACACTTCTGGGACTTTCATACCCAAACATAGGTGTCTCTGAATAAAGTGGGCCAGAAGTAACCAGCTCTCATAATCCTTGCGGTTGTAGGCTTAGGAGCAAAGTGACCACCACCTGGCCCATCATGGAACTCGGATAGCACCCAGTCGACCTAACCTGGGTCTATGCACCTCAAGAGTACTCCTGAAAAATCCCTTCTGAACAGCACCCCATCAATCAGGACATAAGGGAGAGATTGGAGTCTGAAATATCTCTTCTTGGTCCTATCAAGGCCCTGCGGGCACTCACCGGTGAAAAGAAAATGTTTCATGTCTGATGCCCAATCCTTCATGACTGTTGGTTCTTCTACTGTAGCTTCATCATGAATTAGCAAAATGTCCTCTTTCTGTTGTCTAAGGTCTGCAGCAAGGTGTTCACACAGGGCTTTTCCCCTTACTAGCTTGGTGGTTTTGATGTCCACATCATATTCCATTACTTTGGTGATCCATCCCACTCTCTTCATTTAGATCACGACTGATCAAGAAATCTTTGATGCTGGGATGTGGCAGCATGAGATGAACCTTGTTGTTGGACAGAATATGTATGAATTTTTTCAGGCTTCGTATGATCGCAAGGACTTGCTTCTCCACATATGTATACCTGATCTCAAAACCTTCTAGACCTTGGCTAAAAAATGCAAGCGACTGTTCAAAGTTCTCGCCATTTGCTTGTGTAAGCATGGCAGAGATTACCTATTCATTTTCAAAGGTGTGGAGGTTGAAATCTTTGGTGAAGTCAAGACTGATCAAGGTAGGAGCCTAGGCAATAGCCTGCTTGATCCCTTCAAAACTATCCTTCCTTTGTGCTGTCCACGTGAATTTCTCATCTTTTTTCAGCATGGAGGTCAATGGCTTGACTATCTCGGCAAAATTTGGGATAAATCTCCTGATAAAATTTATTCTGTCGAAGAAGCTTTGCAGACCTTTCTTATGCTTAGGCAAGGATAGCGCTAGGATGGTGCGAACTCTTTCTGGATCAATGGTCGAGCCCTCTTTCGAAACAACATGGCCAAGGAGTTTACTTTCATGCATAGCAAACACGCATTTTTTTGGGTTGAGAGAGATACCAACTCTCTACACCTCTCAAAGATTTGCCTAAGGTGTTTTAGATGGTGGCCTGCTTCCTTAAAAAATACTGTCACATCATCAAGATAGACCAGTACAACATTATTTATCAAGCCTTGAAAAGCCATGTCCATGGCTCGTTGAAAAGTGGCTCCAAATTGGACAGTCCACATGGCATTTTTCGGTAAGCAAACGTCCTCCACTTGGTAGTGAAGGTTGTCTTGTATTGATCACAGTCTTGCACTAAAATCTAATTGTACCCTGAATACCCATCCAGGAGGGAGAAACATTCGTTGCCCATCACCATTTGGAGGATCTGCTCCATACTTGGGAGAGGATAGTGGTCTTTCAATGAAACTCTATTGAGATCTCTGAAATCTACACATAATCTCATCTCCCCATACTTTTTTCGGACACAAGATTGGCCAACCAAGAAGAGTGTTTGATCGAAAATATGATTCCGGACTCAATCAGCTTGATGAGTTCCTTTCGCATGAGAGGCTCAATCTTTGGGTTGACAAGGTTTTGTTTCTGTTTGATGGGCTTGGCGCCTTCCTCCAGCTCAATGGTATGTTGGGCCAAACTTAGGTCAAAACCCTTCAAGTCGCTATACGCCCAAGCGAAGACATCGGCAAATTCCTGGCACAACAAGATGAAAGCCTGTCTTTCATGATCTGTACATACTTTTCCAAGTGCAAGCAGCGTGTTCTTGAATATCTCAACTTTTTCGTGATTTTTTTCTTCGTTGTGATGCTTGCTTTGTCATTTTTCAATTGGTCATCCTCATTGAAGATAATTTCGAGAGTGACCAAGCTTTTGAGAAGTTTGTTGTTCCTCAGCTGAACAATCTGGCTGCCATACTGTTGTTGTAGCTTGGCTTGATTTCTAGAGGCAAACTCAGCCTCCTCTTGCAAGAAGAATGCTATTTGTTGATCGCTGTCAAACACCTGCCAGTTGGTGATGTTATCAGGCACGGAGGGTCTAATTGCCACTTTTAAATGGCGCGGACTGCTGTCTCGACCTATCTCCTTGGGGACATCAAACTGGACACCAACTGCTGCTAGTCTGTCCATTTGCTTATTTTGCTCTCTTGGAATGGAAGTAACATTGAAAGCAAAGAAACTCTCTACTAAGTCCCACACACTGTGCTTGTAAAATTTAAGCAAGAAATTCTTTGTCAGATTTCAGCCTCTCACCTAATTTATGATCAACTCACTATCCCCAAAAACTTGCAACTCTTTAATTCCTTTTTTCCTTGCCCACTCCAAACCATGAATGAAGGACTCATATTTTGCAACATTGCACGTGCAAGAGAATTGGAACCTGAAAGTCGAGAAATATTTCTCCTTTGAGGGGAAAATTAGCACTACACCACCAGCTCCCAGTTTGCTTCTTGAGCCATCAAAGAAGAGTTGCCATAAACCCGAGCTTTCTTGGTTTGCCTTCATTAAATTTGGTACAAAAGTACCCTCTTCATGCATGCAATAAATCCCGAGGCCTGTCTCTTCTATGAACTTGTATGGGTCATGTTCAAAGTTGTCACTTCCACATTCGTTAAGAGCAAGTCAGCAACTCCTTCAAGGGCAGAAAGTGGAGATTGATCCACTTGGAAATCTTCTTCATTAATAATGGAGTAGCTGACATTCACCGCTTTGAATGAGTATGCCTCCAGATGATCTTTATGGATTGGCTCCGACTCAATCTTGACCTTAGTCCCATATTTGGTTCTAAAAACCATGAAGACCAGTTTGTTGCTAAGTACCTGCCTATTTTGGATGTGAAATCCCTAGACAAGCAGATAGCAAAGTAGGGAGGAACATCCGCTACTACCACGTCGTGGGGAACTGAGAAAGTGGGACAGGGGTGGAGCGTTAGATTCAAGCCTCGCACTACCCCTAGTGTTTTGGCTGGTGATCCATTAAGCTGCAGGACTCCCTTAGTCACTTCTTCGTATTTGAGCCCCAATTTATCTGCTATACATTTTGGCATTACTGAGATGCTTGCCCCACTATCAATAATGCAATTTTGCACCAAGAAATCTCCTATGACTAAGGATAGATAGAAAGGGGAACCTTTTCTTCTTTCTTTACTTGGCCTGCTGTGGAAAGGTGCCCATTCATGATCAAAATATTATCAGCTTTCGCTGAGACAACTTGTTCATTTAGCCCTTGCAATTCCTTTTGAAGCATGTCCTTCTGTCCCAGCATTGCCAATGAATCCCACAAGGAGATATTCATGTGTAGCTTTTTCATCTGGTCTACCACATTGATCTGAGGGTTGCTCCCATTCAAATTTTCTTTGGAGTTGCTCGCACCTTGAGGCGTAGGCCGAAGAGCTGAGGGCGCAACCAGCGGCCTATAATTTTAAAATTTCTGGTTCTCCTGTGATGACGAAGATGCTGTGGGCATTTGGGCAGTTGCCTGAGCTTCCTCCATAGCTCTCATTTTGGACCTTGTGTTGGTTGCAACATAATCACCTTGGTTGTTTATACTGCCCACGTAGTTGACTGCACAGAATTCACCTTCCAAGTGATTCATGAGAGTGGAATCAGACTGACGCTGCCTGTTGTCCATGCCAAGTTGTACTGACGCCTCAAAGCTTGGGAATTGGGTGACTACCTGATTGTCTTGTGCATTCATATATTGGCTCGGCATCTTATTCGTATAAGCAGCCTGATCTTGACCATATCCCAAGGGTGAGCAATTTGGTTGTTCCTGTACCAAATTATTTTGAACGAGCATAAGAGCCTTGGACGATGGAGTGCCTAGATTATACCCTTGATAAGGTCTAACTTGTGCAAACTGACCCTGTCCTTGATTATAATTCTGGAAAGGGGGTCTATTTGCTTGTTCGAACTATTAATATCCCTGATTTGGCCAATAGTTTTGAGCTTGTTGTCTTTTGAGAGCCACTAATTCGTTGGTCACGCTTTGCATCAAGCTCTTAACTTCATGAAGGTCAGTGGGCGAAGTAGCAGTCGGCTTTTCTATGCCAGGCAAAAGAGCTAAAGTGGGTACAACAGTCTGGACTGGAGGTGGCAATTCAGGAAAGAGCGACAATGAAGTCTAGGGGCTATCTTTCCCGCTTGCACCAAGCAATTTTCAGCAGCTATGGCTATTTCATAGCAGCTGGCAGCACTTGTCCTCCCATGGACTGTATCATGACAGCAATGTCACTATTCAAAGCTTTTAAATAATAGAGGAAGGCATAGATTGGGGTCGGCCTTACCAAAATAGGGATTCTGTCCCATGTCTTTTGAAACCGAGTATTGAAATCCTGCATGAATTCGTGTAGAGCTCTCTTCATGGTGGTTAGTTGCTTAGCAAAAGAGAGGTGATCACTCTTCTCCCTAAATCTATTCGTTAAGAGAGTGCCTAATTTGTTCCATGTGCCGACTGAATTCATAGGCAAAGTCCCATACCAGTCCAGAACCTTACCTTTAAAAGACAATGCCAGCAACCTGATTGCAATGTTCTCTTCAGTAACGTTGTGAATATTACAGAGGTTGGCAATATCTCTGATATGCTCAATGGCAGTAATAGGACCCTCCCCATTAAAAAGAGGAACACTCTTAAGAGCTGTCCCTAGGATTGGGTCATAATGCAGAAGATTTAACGGGCTTTGACCATGAAAGGCTACGAAAGGTAAAGCCATGGTGACAATCGGGTTCTGTCGGGATCTTGCGTAAGTATATTTTATAACAGGTCTGAGAAAATGACTTGTTGTATAGGGATGGGTCCTTGCAAATTGCAGTTGCCTTGCTGAGTTTAATGGTAGTTCAACGAATTCAAAAAGGACACCCTTGGCAGAAAATCTTGTGGTGACCTTAGGCATGGGATGTCAGACTGATCTCTGACCAGAGATTGATATTCTTGAAAATGGAGTCGCCAGATGCTGATTAGTGGTTCATTCTTGCTGTAATAGGACCAGTACCAATCCTGAAATTTTTTTGAGTATTAAAATGGGTCCCACTGGGCGTGCCAAAAATTGTTGACGCTGTGGATTGCACTCTTGAAAGAAGGCTGGGCTTCTCTCTTCCACGCAGCACAATGGAGACTCCCCTCTTGCTATGAGTCTGACAAAACGGAGCGAAGAATCTCTAGATAAAGGCTAGCTCCCTTTGATGCATCTCTGAGGTCTTTGACTACGACTGCTAATATTGGGGGAAGTGAAAAGGGAGAAGGAATAACCAGAACAGAAACTACTCTAAGTGGTGATGCACCAAATGATTTTTTGATCTACTCAGCTATTCACACTTCAAATCAGAAAGGGCGAACATACACTTTATCTGGCAAAAGACCAAACTATAGGGAGCTTTAAAAAGGGGGCTTAATGAAGATACACCAGAAAAGGAACTTACCACAGGCGTTGTAGAAAACACACTATCTAATAGCTACTCTTCTGTTTTTGCGCTCCAGATGAAGCACTCCCAATTAACCTACAGAAATGGCTTTGGTTACACTAGATGTGTTGGTGTCAATTTGTAAAAGCATCAAGCTAAAATGACTGAACACAAAATTGATATACAAACACACTCGAAAGCATAGCCAGTCAGATAGAGGTAAAAAACATTCTTATTGATCAAAGGTGAAATTTTGGTAGGGCTTCACCTTACAAAATGAGAGATATCTCTCCTCTCTTGAGAGGTTACAATATATATAGCCTGAAGGAAAAGACTTTGGTGCTTTCCAAAATAAGCAGCCCATGCTGTGTTAAACACCTAGGGGGAGGAATTTGATCATGCTGGTGTCATCCGTCTAGAAAACCCTGAGATAACCATGTTGTAGATGCTGCAAGTCTTGAATTTGGCGCTCAACCTGTATTAACTGTTTACTGCAAGAGCATGGGTCGCTTTGTCTATTTGAATGACAAGGCCACTTCTTAAATGAAGTTCACGCCATTGTCTGCTCATTAATTTAAAATCGAAGAAAACAAGCCGCGCTCTCACTGTTTGCGCTCTTTGATGACCATTTCATAAAGACTGTTTCACCCACAATAATAACTCCTCTGTCGACGCTTCTTGTGCCACCTGGACTATTCTGTCTTCTTCTGCGCTTGGCTTATGTGTGCATGGTCGTTTCACTGTTTTCTATCTCTTTCTTGGCAACTCGGCTCTCGGACTATCTTTGTCTTTTGTTGGCTCTTCAGACACCTTTCTCGGCGGGTCGTTGAGTTTCCCTCGGGTTTTATGCCCCTTTGAGTTCCGTCGGGCCTGCGCCATTCGAGCTCTTTCCGGCCACTTGTCGTGAAGGCGTTAGTCCTTTGGCTTGTCCTCAACGGCTGACGCATACCGTCAAAATTGACGTCTGTGGGCCTGTCACTATTCGAAAACCAAACGGCTATTTCATCACCGTAAATTTGACGTCCGCAGGCCCGTCATCATTTGAAAGCCAACGGCTAGGTTGTTGCCTTGAATTTGACGTGTGCGCGCCCATCACCAGACGTTTGAACTGCCAACGACGAGTTCGCTACGCTGAAATTGACGTTCTCGGGCCCGTCACCCCTTTGACAATTTCTTCAGCGTTTTGTAATTTGAACCTTCCCGAAGGGAAGGTGTCCCTTCGGCCTTGGAAAAGGTCCCCTTTTGGGTCGCTGGGAGTCCCCCGCAAAGGCACTTGCCCTTCGGGCTCCCTTGTCTTCTGAATTCCTTCGAACAAAATGTCCGAAGGAAATCCTCCCTTCAAAGTCCCGGCCCTTCTTTCTTTCGGTCTTTTCCTTCGGGAAATTCCTTCAACAAATTCCTTTGGACAAAAAGTCCGAAGGAATTCCTTCGGGCTTTTGTCCGAAAGAATTTGCCTTGGTCTACTTTCCTTGTGAATTTCTTCAAACAAAATGTCCGAAGGAATTCCTTCGGGCACTTTGTCCGAAAGAATTCACACTTGGTTTTACATGGATTTTCTTCGGGCCAAAAGTCCGAAGAAATCCTTTGCTCATTTCCTTTGGATTTCCCTTGGACAAAATGTCTGAATGAAATCCCTTGTCTTTTCTTTGGATTTCCTTCAGAGGAAAATCCGAAGGAATCCTTACCTTTCGGCCTTCTGCCTTGTCAATTTTCCGAAGGAAAACTCTGCCCTCTGCAAGGGCACTTTGGGTACATAATTGCCCTCCGCAAAGGCACTTCGTCTATAGAACTTTGTAAATGACTTTCATTCTTTGAACTGGCCCATTCCCTTGTCAAAAGGCTTGTGCAAACCGACTGCCTGAAACAGGATAAGCCTATGGATCAACCCGAGACGTCTACAAGACTCAAGTCATTTGATTCTTTACAAAGACAAGCTTATTACAAAAGGGAGAAAGCACAGTTTTGCAGAAGGGTGGATACATAAAAGACTGACTGCTCAAGATAGTAGGGAAGGAAGAGAGACCGATTTTTTGGCCTATAGGACCAAAAATGGTCAACAGGTACCAATACAAATAGCCATGTGGGGGGAACAAGAATCCCCAAAGAGAATCCATAAAGACAGGATGTTAACACATTGTCCCTCACCTCACATTTTGGCCCATCTAACCTCTGAGAAAGAAAACACATTGTCCCTCAATCATTTAAAAATTTAGAAATTTGCAAAATTAATCCTACATCCAAATCCTTCTTTGTTTTTTGCTTTCTTGCATGCGTTTGATATTTAGATTTCTTGCATGCATTTAATATTTCTAATACATTCCAAAGAATTGCATACAAAATTATTAAGATACCATTTGTGTTTTGACAATGCCACCAGGTCGAAATGAGAAAGTGATCGATACTACAATTTAAAAATCACACAATAAACCTAAGGCAGAAAACAATAAACAAATTTAACAGCAAACTCAATCCTACAAGAATTGTTTATCTGTTGCCAGCTGATCTATTCCATCCATTCTCAATTCCTGCACAAATAAGTTCCAGTTTACGAGATAAATGTCTTATAATGATATTTGAAATAAACACTCTTAAGAACCAAGACTATCAAAGATAAAATGCAAACAACTACGGTACATCTACCATAAATCAGCAATTTTTTTGAATTTGGAAGTCTTAGCAGAAAACAACTTCACTCAACCTTATGCCTCTACATTCTAAGAAAAAGCGAAGGCACTTATTATCCTTTTCTAGTGTCATGATTAAGATTACCGCCTCATAAATTAGTAGTCATCAAAAAATTTAACAACTACCATGTGAATTTTAAGTGAAATCTGGCACCTGACTATTCCAACATCCAGTATGCATTTTGTATTAGTTATTTTGAGGGAAAATAACTTATTGCAGTCATTTAATACATATTCCTCATGCCCATGACATATTTGAGTAATAGAGAGCAAAAACAATTCGTCAAAAGAAAAAAATTATAAACAAACTTAGAAACCTTGCATAAAATGCTTTATGGGTGGACCATCCTTCCTCCATAGTATTTCGTAAAGGAACAAACCCACGCCCATTATCCAATAACAATTCAACATCATTTTCAAGGGAACTAGATAACTGCACATATTGAATTATATAATATTTAAGTAAATTTCTTTATTCTAAAGTAACATCAGGTATAACTTTCAACTTATCAAGGAGATCAATACGAGAATGATTCTCATCAATCAAAAAGACCTGCTTCAGATCTGCCAGGAAATTCAAGCTCTTCATAAATTGCACCATGACAATAAGGACATCAACTCTGCCTTGGTAAGGATTCAAGAGACCCAATTTAAGCATCATGTATCCCATCTCAAACTCAAAGTGTAGATTGAGGGGACAAAAGAGTCTACATCCAAGTCTCCGATGCCATTTACTAACATTAAATCTGATAATATTACAACCCCCTTTAGGTGGAAAAAACTTAAGTTTCAAAAAAACCAAAGGGCAAGAGGGTTTGTTGACACCCAATTTTGGCTAAGCACAGGGCCATGCAAGTATCATCTGGAGAAGATGGCAATCAACGGAAGAAGCCACATTTGGTTAAGTAACATTGCGCATGAAAATTGATGGCGAACAGAGTCGTGCGTGAAGATATGTTTTTATGGAGTTGCAGCAAATATATACACGTGCAAGAAGGAATATCAAGTTTAAGGGTTTTTGGCTAAGTCAGGGCACATGCCATGTCAAAGAACTGCATGCAAGGAGAACAAGATATGGTACTCCGCACATACAAGGTGCACAAAAGAGAACCGTTATCCAAACAGTTACAGCTCAACAGATCCCAGAGATGGTACTCCGCACATACAAGGTGCATGAAAGAGAACCGTTATCCAAACAGTTACAGCTCAACAGATCCTAGAGAGTTAGTTGTCACAAAGGATGGAGGCACAAAAGGCGAAAAGGCAATTAGCGCAAAGCACAGAGGCATGTAAGGCGGAAAAGCAATTAGCACAAAGCACATATGCATAGAAGCAGAAAAGACCATTACCACAAAACACAAGAGCGTAAAGCAAGGAGTCAATTAGTGCAAGTCGAGGATTGTGGAAAGCAAGCCGTTGAGTTTTTGGAGGGTATGAGCTGTCATGTAGAGCAAAGCGGGACTTGTTTATAAAAGCCTGCTTTTCCATTCGTAAAAGGGTTCACTCATTTTGTATTTTTGGTTCCATAAATTCAAATCTCGTTGTAAATCAGCAATTTATCGTGATCAAAAGTTGGAACAATTTATCTATGCAAAAATCACAATTTGCTTTTTGGCATTTAATCTAAAATTTTTGCCAAGTAATCACAGTGATTACTCAGCGAAAATCGTGACTATAGCTGCGACTCGTCAAGTATGGAGAATAAAAGCCCAGCTCAGAAAAAAACAATTTTATCATTTTCTTTGCTTGTTTTCTCTCCAAGTTTCCTATGAATTTTTTGTAGCTAGTTGCAGATTTACAGCGAGATTTAAATCGAGGAGCCACTCTCAACTTTGCATAGATTTAACTATTAGCGATTCAGCAATGAAATATTGAAACGTTAACTAGGCCTAACTTGGGTATACCGTATTACGCTGACATTTGAATCTATAGACTGATACAATCATACATATTTGATATTACAGACTACAATCACTTCAAGGCTTCAAGCCCTCAACTAGATAGTCATGACTCACTTCAAGGTTTCAAATAACTGTCAAGTTTGATACAATCATACATAAATGAATGAAAGCCATATTCAAGTTCGATATAGTCATACATACATATTTTGTAATGTCCCCTTTTCTAGATTAAAATAAATAATATATTATTTAAATTGGGCCCAGTGATTTCTAATATTTTGGGCAACTTAAAAATATTATTAGTAAAATAAGAAATATTCTTACATACTTAAAGTAAAAATAATAAAATGACTAAGTTAGACAAAAGTAACTTATTGTCAGCAACTTATGCTTTATTATTAAAATAAAATAAGTTTGGAGTTGAAGTGAAAAAGCTATAAAAGATGGAGAGGTTCATTTGGAGTATCTATTATTCATCCATTTTTTGATATTTTATAAGTTGAGCAATTTATTTCTACTTTCAGCCATTGAGGACGAAAACCCTCTTTGGTAATCAAATCTTGGGGGTGAAAACACTCAACTTCTACATGGTGACTTCATTCAGGGGTCACATTGGGGGTGAAGGATTGTTGGATAAGGCACAAGGGTCTGATTTATGCATGCTATTGCAGCTAGGGCATCCATTTGAGGTTGACACAACAACTAAGAGGCAATTGGAGGTGGGCGACCTGCCTAGAGAAGTCATTCACATGCTTTACTAGCCTTGGGAGGGCTGACATCACCCTAGGAGGGAAGATTCGAAGGTTGTTCCTATTAGAGCACGGAATTGCACCCATGTGGGAGAGTTTTTCAGGCTCTCCCACTTCCGGCTATAAGCGTGGGAACAACCTCAAGATGTAGGTTGCCTATAGTGAGTTTGAGCCTCTAGGATTTTTAAAGAGGCTAGTTCCTCTCTAGTGGATCACCTAAACTACTGCTGAAATAAAACTTTCACGGGCAAAGGGTTAGAAAAGGGAAGAAAGGCTTCTAAGAAGGCTAACTGGGGATGCACCAAATTTAAATGGACACTCATCTACACTCGAACCCACATTAGATCACTCATGAGGCGACTTAGGCTTGCACAATCTCAGGATCAAGCTAACACATGCTGGAAGAGGTTCAAGGAGAACACTAGTCCTAACCTGCAAAACTTGAAAAGACTTCAAAGAAGCAAGCAGCAGGCTAATGGATTAGGAATACGTGCATTCACGAATCCACCAAGCAACAAACATACTAAAGCACTAATCGAAAACAAGAGATGGGCAAAGAAATCGAGTCTCATCACATTCAAGAGACAGTTCTTCCAATATCTTGGCAGGGTCAAGCCTAACCAAGGGAGCACGCTTTTACAAACATCTCAATGGGCATCTGTCTCCCAACAAGATGAAAAAAGTCAATAAAACTGGGAACCTTTAGAAATGGCAAATCTCACGATATATATAGAGAAAAGGAAGAGAGAGAGAGGGAGAGCCGCAGGACAGAAAAGAGAGAGGAAGAAGATGTTGGAGACTGGGACCACTATCGTTGTCTTGCCTTGACCATGAAATGCGTCGCCCATGATCGCCGCAAATCTCCTCGAGCCCTTCCTGTGCATTGAATTTTCCCCTTGTGAGGACTACAACTCCATGCTTGCAACGTCATGATTAACCTGTTCTTGGACAACTGTATGTTTGCTTTGAGCGAAGCCAAGCCACTGCATTAATTTCTCATCTGCCCATGGAGACCAAAATTGATTATTGAGGAAAACCAATCCAAGACATTGGTTTTCCTATAGTCGATATATAGAATAGATAGCCTCCCTTTGGAAAACCGCCTCTGCCTTCTGAGACACGCCTATACCATTCGTCCACTCTACAGCTTGCCACTTGTCATTTGCTAATTAGCCTTTCTATTCTAGCTTGCGCCACGTGGCAGCTTTGTTATCCGTTGCTTTCATGTCTCCCATGTTGCTCGATGGCTTAAGTCAAGCTCTTGAAAAAATCCCGATTTACTCCATATGGAGTAACTCGGGCTTTTGCATCTTCTTTACTTATGAAAGTCCTTTAAGTGAAGCATTTGGAGAAACCGATTTACTCTACCATGAGTAATTTGGGTTTTCCAAGCTTCTCAACTTCGGACTTTGGTCCTTTTTTTACTCATGAAGCCTTCCTAAGTAGAGCACTTGGAGAAACCCGATTTACTCAAAGTGGAATAACTCGGGTTTTCCAAGCCTACCTACTTCGGGCTTTCTCATGTCTAAGTCTTCGGACTCCTCCCTATTGAAATCTTCAGACTTTTCTTAGTTGAAGTCTTCGGACTTCTCCCTATCCAAGACTTCGAGTTCTCCTTGTGGATTACTTCGGCTTTGTTTTCTGCGGACAAATTGTCTGCAAGAATTCTTTTTTCTGGGCAAAATCTCCTAAGGAATTCCTTCGGACTTTTTGTTCGAAGGTTTTGTCCTTTTTCTTTTCCTTCAGAAAAACTTTTCTGAAGGAATTCTTTACCTTTTTTAGCTTTTTGGACTTCTTCTAGATGAAGACTTGCTCCTTAGAAAACCCGAGAAGCACCCTCAAAAACCAAATCAGATTTTTGGCACCTCCTTACTTCGGATTTTGTTCAACTGATTACTTATAAAAAGAAGTTGAGCTGCCCTAGAAACCCGAAATTGTCACTGCTGGAAAACCCGAAGTCTTCCCAAAGACTTGCTATTCTCTTGCTTTGAAAGTCCCTCCTCCCATACTTAAACAAAATTTGATATGGGGACCAAAAAATGGCCAACAGTTCCACTTAGGCTTCATCTAGTTGGTTGGTAATTGTTGAATTTGCATTTGTATAATCAGCTGTAAATTATTTAATTTACACTCCTGAAATTTATTGAAAAAAAATAAATTTGATGATGTAAGGGTTCTACCATGAAATAAATTGAATTTACTTATTTTTTGAAGGGTTTCTATGGGGATTATATTTTTCCTATCATGTTTTATGGATAATTTTTAGAATTATTTACTTTCATGTTAGGGTTTCAATGAAATTCCAAAATTGTATAAATTTTCCCTAAAAGGGATATTACATATTTGAAAATTGATATTATTGTTTACAACTTTATATATTATTGTTTACATATGAATTAATGAACGAATGCCATATTCAAGTGCAAGTTTCAAGCATATTACATATTTTCCAATGTACTTTGAGTTCATATTATAGTGATTAACATTGAACTTTGAGTTTGAATTTGAACTTTGAAGTACATACTCTCTGTTCAAGCCTCAAGCAAAATAGTAACACACTTAGACACTATCATAGCCTGCAACATACAACAACCATGGATATTTATTTTATTTTTCTGATATGAATCATGATCATTGATATCTACTTTATCTTCTACTTCTTCATTTGATTAGCAATTAGGGTTAAATTCTATATATATTATATATAGGGTTTAAGCTTGTTGTTTAAGAATGTCATCAGCATCTCAATCAATGATCCGGCGTAAGCCTAAGTCCAATGACTCTTCTTGGAAGCATTATGAAGCGACAATAGAGGGCAATTGTGTTATATGCAGATATTGCGAAATGAAGATGAGTGGAGGTGTCCATCCCATGAGGGCAATTCTTTTGCAAATGAAGAGGATGTGTGTCATGTGGGGAGAGGAGTTACATGCAAGTAACTTCAAAACCTATAAGTGGACAAGAGAGGTGAGTGTCACCTCATAATTCTGGATTAAATGCATTTATAAATATAATAAATGCACACACATAAACTAGACTTAAGATAAACCTAAAACTTTACTAAAAGAATCAAATAAGATTAATTCTCCAACAATCCCCCTTAAGCTTAATTTGGAACTACGAAAATAGAGACAAACCTTTTACAAATAAAGGAGTTAAAATTACATAATACTCCCCCTTAATAGAAATTTTCTTCAAAAGGAATTACAATAGGTTGAGAAACAAAGAGGAAGAGAACGTGTTGCCAAAGTCGCAAGGATGAAAGTGTGATCACAAAAAATCATATTCACACAATGTAGTCGATCCGCAATGAATAAATACCAACAAGGAGTAATGATCTACGAACCTGCAAAACAAACAAGTTAACACTAATCTTTCGAGTTAAGCAACTAATATGCCAAAAATACAATCTACATAAATAATGTAATAAAAATAGATGTACAACTACGCAAATTTTAGCTAAAGAAAACTTTCATAATAAAGTGCAAAAACCTGCACAAAAATAAGTTAGTCAAAAGAGCTCTAAATAAAGCATATTTCATTTGCAACAAAAACCAAGGAATGCATGAAAGATTAAGATTTAGTTAATCAAAATGAAGACAAAGATGTGCCTCTAGCAAAAGATGTGTCGAGAAGCAATCGAAGAAGCATCACACAAAAACATATCAAAGTTTGAAGATCCATCATTTTTAAGAATCCAAATAGTGTTAACCATAGAAGTAGGAGATTTAGTCATTTTCCAACAATGCAAAGTGTCATGTGTGGATCTAACACAAGATTTTTATGGGTGCAATTTCCAACATTTAAAAAGACAATATCTGTATTTTCCACAATATGTATATAGTTTAACTATTTTTTACCATAGCATGAGCATTAGAAGCATTATACCAAAAGAAATTACATTATAAGTCGTTCGGTGAGGATAACAATATGATTCTAAATTTGCATTAAAAATAGTTGAATCATTAAAACCAAGACCTTTACAATTTGCATTTGAATTAAGCAAAATAAATTCAAGAATATCTTCACACTTACCAAGCCCACCACTCGAATATCTCATAGAGTTCATTATGCGTAAACCGGGGTTGGTAGGAGTGTTCAAAGGAGTTTGAGTTTGTTTAGATAAACAATGAAGTTCAATGATAGAGACATTATCATGCGCAAAAAACACAAATTTAACATTTAAAGCGTCAAAAGATGTAATGTCTCCTAAAAGGATGATTCATTGAAAATTAGGAATATCTATAAACCCTACTTCAAAATAGAAATTTTTTGATTTAATTGCAGCTAACCCTAGCTGCCAACAACCTTTCAAAAACACTTCAAAATTACCTTGAAATTATACCAAACCCTAAGCAATTAGTGGTTGTTCGAAATATGCAAAAATTGACCCTCAAAATCAAATTTCCTTCTTCAAATCCTAGGCGTCCTTGGCTGTAAAATAAATCTGAAAATTGAAGATGCTTCTTGTGCCCAAAAAACCTTATCAAACCATTAATAAATTGCATAAAATATACTTGCAATAAAAGCAGAATTTTTTTATGATTTTTCAAAATACTTGGATGGCTAAAAAGCCCAAAACCCCAAATCACCAAGCTGGAAAAATATGATAAAATTGCAAAATTAAATTCAACATGAATTACTTAAAGCCAGAGGTCCAAACCCCTCCCAAACAAAATCGCCACTATGCAGAAATCTGCAAATAATTTCAGAATTGCCCCTAGGGCACAAAATTTATCAAAGAGTGAGATTTCACTCCTCCAACCAAGTCACCACTCTCCCAAAAGCAAGGCGTCAACCTGAAAATGAAAAATGGTGTCCAAAAACCCTTGAATGACCAATTGAATCCAATGATAACCCCCAAATGGAGATACCCCAAAGAAGGAAGAGGGTTTCCATGCCCTAACTTCATTTGCTTGAAGGGTTCCGTCTTCAAAGCAATTGGTTTAGCGTTTGCGTGCTAATAGACCAAATTTACAATATTCAAGACATGGCATGCCCTCACCAAATGATTCCTCTTCATTTTTGTAGCCCTCCAAGTGTGGCGCCCAAAAAAAAGGAGGGTAATATAAAATTTGATTTAAAAGACCTTTCCTTATGATCCTTTATTAAAATCTCTTAAGTCCTTAAGACCCTTAAAGGTCCCTCTTTAAGTGAAATAAGAAACATAAAGTACTTTTCAAAAAAAATACTTTTACACATTCAATTAAAGCATTTAATACCCACTTCCCTTTATACTTGTCCCTTAGCCCTCGAAAAGGGTTTTAAGGCTAAGGGTCTTCCACCATGTCCCCATCAAATGAAGGACATGGCAATCCTCCCTGTCTAAAATTGTTTGTCCTCAAACAATAAAAGTAACCAAAATGTTATCTTCATGGTGGGTCTTGTGCCAAACTCGACCCTGGATCTTTTCCAAATGAAAGACCCCTCTTGGTGATGTCTTCTACAGCTGCATATGAAGTTTTTGTGTTGTTTAAAAAAAACTAGAAATGCAAAACCAGTAGCACCTCATGTCATCAACTCTCACTCTTGAAACCACATGTTCAAAAGATGCTCCTAAGATGTTGAAAGCAAAAAAAACCTCGATTTTGTCATCAGAAGGGTGGCTAGAAAATGGTATTCCAGCTAGGTAGTCTTCTATTGTGAGGGTCTTGATTGCCCTTGTGTCCTTATCTACACATGAAGAAAACATGTTAGTCAAAACAATTATTATCCCCTTCTCTTTGGTAGTGTTGACCAAGATTTGTTTGGGAAATATGGCTACAAATTTATGAATGTCATGAAAGATGCAACCCCTATCAACCTCCTTATCCCTCCATCCAATGATTTTTCCATTTACCATCTTGTTGCCCGAAGTGTAACCTGTAGTATGCAACTCATAACTGTTGACAATTCTTCCATAGGCCAAAAATTGTCAACCTTACCATTCGGAAGATGGACTTATGGTACCAGTTTGTCTTGTGAATCAATTTTGGATACTAAATAATGAAAAGAAAAAGGTTTTGCAAAGTTCAATCAAGCCTAAATGCATACCTACAGCGACCCAAGGAGCCATCTACAGCTAGGTATAAGCCAAGGAAAGAGCCTACAGCCAGGTAAAGTTTTGGTCATTCAAAGGATTCGAAGGGGCGTTCTCGTTTTCAGATTTGGCAATGTCCACCTACAGCCATCCCTAAGGTTAACCTACAAGCCTGTTGGTTCGCTTATGAATGAAGGCGAGTGTTTTCTTTTGAACACCTACGGAATACAGGTTTGTCCTTCAGACTTACAACAACTATTCTCTTTCCCAAGTGCTTTTTTTCCAAAGTGTTGTCTTCTCAAAATTTTGTCAAGCTAAGAGATGGACAATTTCCTCGGACCTTTTGTCCAAGGGAAAAGATTTTTCAAAGGACTTGGGAGAAGTCCGAGAGAATTTCAAAGGGATAATTTACAAAGTGCTCAATTCCTGGAAAAGATTTTTCAAAGGACTTGGGAGAAGTCCGAGAGAATTTCAAAGGGACAATTTACAAAGTGTTCAATTCCTTCGGACTTTTTGTCCGAAGGAATTAAGGAGACAAAAAAACCCGGGTTCCCTACAAAAAGCCTGAGTGCCCTACAAAAAATCCGGGTGCCCTTCAATTCTTTCAAAAACCCAGTTCCGGAGAGACAAAAGCCTTTGCGGAGGGCACTTGGCCACTGACAGGACCTTTCCAATTTTCCTGAAGGGCACAGAGGAAGGACACAAGCCCTTGCGAAGGGCACTTGGTCGGTCGCAGGGCCTTTCCAATTTTCCCAAAGGGCATTTGGCCGTCGGCAGAATAAAGACAAAGGAGACTAATTCCTTCGGACTTTTTGTTCGAAGGAATTCCTTCGAACAAAAAGTCCGAAGAAATTTGAGACAAAGAAAAACCCGATGGAAAATACAAAAAGGCAAGGAGAAAGCAAAATTAGAGGAAAGATATCTTTCAGACTTTTTGTCCGAATGATTAATTCGGGAAAATTGCATAACAAGAAGTCCGAGAGAATATAGCCCGAGGAAATACAACCAAGGTAAGGCTAGGGAGATAAACAAAAAAGTCCGCGGGAAAAATTTGTCAAACGAAAATTCCGAAGAAAATCAGAAGGAATAAACCAAGAAGGAGATCCAAAAGGTCCGCAAAAAAACAAATATCTGCAGAAAATAAAAATCCAAGACCAAGGTGAAGTCAATGAAAAGCCAGGAAATAAAATCCGTAGACAACAAAGGCAAGACAGAATTCCGAAGGAATAATTGGACTTGGACAGAAAATAGAAATCCGTAGAAAATGAACATGAATAGGCAAACCAAAATAAAAGGAAAATCCATGCAAACAAAGGCTATTTTCGGTTGACTGGTCAAAGCTTCAGTTGACTGGTTGTTGAAGTCAAGCTCATCTCTGGATCAACTCGTGTTTTCAAACATTCCAACTCAGCTTCGAACTTTTCAATTTGAGTTCTAATTTTAGCATGGCGTGGATTTCATGCATGCTCTCGTTATCTCGTGCTTTCAAACAATCAAAAGGCTCAAGAAGAAGTCCATATTTGGAGGTGGACGTAGCATTTTTGCATGATAAGAGTTTGAGTTTCAACAAACTCACCGTCCATTTCATCTAATGCCAAGGAGCTTCATGCAAGGCAAATAGACTTTTTGTAAAGGCTGAGTTGGACGGATTTAGACTCTCCTAATTTTTCAAACGCCAACTCTTGGCTATTGTAATTTTCTATATAAATAGCTTTTTAGCCTTGTAAAATCTATCTCTCTCTTGGCAAGACCAGACTCTGCCATTGGTGAGTTGTGTAACCTCTTCAATCAATAGAAGAATTGTACTTTCAGATTTCAAGTGCTGGCATAGTGTATATTTATTCAGCAATTTGCATGTGGTAGATTTCTCTCCCTTTCCAAATTCTGATTCGTACCTAGTTGCTAGCTTATCATATTATGCAGGTCATGTTCAGTGTTCTATATGTCTTTTGCTGAAGCTGTAAGTGGATGTTAGGTGGCTGCAAAGTGTCTTGTATCAGACCTCTCTCCATTGTTTTCCCTCACGTTTTGGTCATCGGATCGAACCTTCTTATGAAATATTTATGCATAGTGATCAATTGAAATCAAAGATCTTTTTCCCTTGTTTGATTCACTGTTCAGGGTTTCAAGTAGAGTGAATCAACGTTTTGGTGTATCGCCGTTATTAGGTAAGATTTCCCTTTCAAGTTTCCTTCTCCCTTTTCCATGGTAGATTCGCAGCGCAGAGTAGAGATCCATTGATACATCTTACAGGAGCCAGCGTTCTCTAGAGGTTCTCACCATTGAGGCACCCACCCTCGTGAGAAGATCTCATTGTTTCAACCAGAAAAAAGATTGGCCATTTTAGCATGTCTTCGATTCAGGGTGCAACTCCAAGTTGACAACAATAACAATTGCAAAAACTCTTGATTTTATTCTTCAAATTCCCCCAATGATATATCCAAAGGACTGGAAACTTATGTGCAGAAATGTCAATTCCACTCTTGACCCACCAATTCATTTGTATCTTTGTATTGGAGTGAACCAATTCCTTTGCCCACCATTTATCCTGATTTTCCATAACCCTGCAATTCTTTGTTGAGGTTAAACTATTCATTACCAAAGTGTTGTTCAACAATTCTTTAGTATCTTGGAAAAGTAAAGCAATAATTGGTTTCTTACCCTTAGAAGGAAATTTACCTTTCTTTGCAAAATCAGACCTTGTAGGGGGCTGCCCATTGCCCCTTTTTACCTTGTTCCAAGCGCACATATTCAGCTGTAGTGACCCATTTATTTCCTCATTACTATCATCACCAAGTGTTCTTTTGATTTCAACCCTTGGAGTGTTTTTAACCAACTGAATTGACACTTTATTGGGCATGTTTCCAAATTGTATGATAGGCTGGAATGACATATAATACTCAGAATTTTCTAAATGTACTTGAAAATTTCTCCCTAAATCATTTTCAGATTTCTTAATTCTCCCCAAACATGGAAATCTAATTCCCCAACATATCAATTTTAAGCATAAATTTTCAAACTTGGCAAGAAAAAAAGGAATTGAGTAAACCTTTCCATATCTTGGGAACCAAATAGCATTGACTCCTCTCAACAAACCTCTCACCTTATCATGCCTTGGAATCCATATTTTAACTTACTTAAAAAACCAGCTTATGCAAAGAAAAATTTGGAAGTCCTTTTCATACCTTAGAGGCTGCCTTAAGCTCCTAATATTGAATTTCTTGTATTGGAAACCCTTTTCCACTTTTCCTTCACTCCATGTGTCATGTATGAGACTTTTTTCCTTCATGAGAGTCGGTTGTTCCAACTCAGAAAATTCCAATTGCCTAGCTACCCCTACAGGAATTTCTTCATGTATCATGCTTTCCAATCTTTTGGACATTGCCCCCTTGGGTGTCCTATCTTGCAACCCATGTAATATCACTTGCTTCCCATTGGCGTCAAATTTGAGCTCCATTGTTTGGTAGTTTTAGGTGTACTCCCCAAGAGAGTGCAACCATTGTATACCAACACAAGGTTAGTTTCTCCAATACCAACCACATTAAAATCATGTTCAATGAGGTGTATTCCCATCATTAAGTTTAGCTTGGGAATTTTAGTGGTACAAGGGATGGTAAAGCCATCCACCACAGTCACACGAAAACCACTAAATTCAATAGATTGCAAACCACATAAAGCCACTATTCTTTTATCCTAAGTTGCCAATACGGATACGGGTACGGATACGGGTACGAGTATCGGATACGGGGATATGTCAATTTTTTTTTTGGTGGTAGGGATACAGCTGGATACGACCGTACAAAAATATATATAAAAAATTAAAAATATAAAAATATAGCCATATAAGCAAAATTAACCACATAATATGCATAGAGGAAACAAAATAACTTCAAATAAGTTATATAACCACAAAATATATACTCATAAATCAATGCCAAATATCATAATATTCAATAGTCGAACTTATATTAGTTTTATTAATAGTATATACTTTATATTTAAAAATTAAAATTTTAAACTAATTAATAATTTACAAAATTAAAATTAAAATTTAATACTTAATATAATTATATATATAATATATCTAAATACTAAAATTTAAAAACAAACATATTTTAAATATTTAAGTATTTAACGTAATAATAAAAATTAAAAAGTTAAAATAAATAAATAAAAATTAAAAAAACTAAAACTAAACTATATGATTTTAATAAATTTATAACCTATTAAATTTTAAAACCCATATTAAAATTTAAAACCTAGTTTATTAGTTAAACTTAAGAAGAAAAAATTTAAAAATGAAATGTAAAAACTAAAAACCTGCAGGGTCGCGGAGGGTCGCACGCAGCCGCAGGGGGTCGTGCACAGTCGCGCATGCGAGCAGAGGCGAAGGGCAGTCGCACAGGCGCGCAGATTGCAGGTCGCGGGGAGGCGCGGAGATCGCGGGTCGCGGGGTCGCGGAGTCGCGGATGCGGAGAAAGAGACGGGTCAAAGCGAAAATAGTTTAGGGTTTTTACTTTTTGTTTTTGTTATAAAGTGAAAAAAAATAAAAAATATATTATTTTATTCAGCGGATCCACGAGGATACGGCCAGGGTACGGCGTGCCCCCTGCGGATACCGCCGGATACGTCCATGGACGTATCCGCAGGGGGCACGCCGTACCCTAGCTGTATCCCCTGCGGATCGGCCGCATACCGTACCGTACCGCCGTATTTCCACGCTCCCAGGGCCTGCTAGGGGCGAATCCGGTAACGTAGCTTTTATCAATGAAATTATGTGTGGCTGCACTATCAATAAGAATAGTGACCTCCATACCTTTTAAACTACCCTTTACACGAAAGGGGTAGTACTTAGGGGTTCCTGATAGAGAAACAAAGGTGCCCTCCAAGTCTTCTCCACCAAAAATCTCCGAGTGCTCCTCATCATAGATGGCTGCCTCTTCCTCTACATCCTCATCTTCTCCATCCAAATGCACTTCAATGTAGTGCACTTGACCTTTTCCATGGCAATGGTGACCCAGTGACCAAGGTCTTTGCAATCAAAACACAACTTCTTCCTTCTTAATTCATTTCTTGTTTTGAAACTCCCTCTTGGGAGCTCTCTTTGCTGCCCCAAACCCTGCTGGTTTGGCCTTCCAAACTGCCCTATACCATGCTGATTCGGCTTGACCAATTGCCCCAAAGAAGCTGATCTAGGTAGCCCAAAAGTGTTGTCCCTTGGCTGTCCCCATTTGTTATCTTTTGGCTGTCCATAAGGCTTAAAAGCATTAGTTTTCTGAAAATTAAAGGGCAGAATTTTACCTTGTGGCATTGAGGACTCAAGATCAAGAGTCTTTTGAATGGCTTCTTGAAGAGTGGAAGGATCAAAAGCCTTGGCCAACCCTCTAATTGAATCAATCAAACCTTCCATGAAAAGAACCACTAACCTCCTTTCCGATACATCTATCATCGTAACCGAAAGCCTCTGAATTTCAATCACATAAACTTCCATGTGTCTTTTTGCTTTAGTTGAGCCAATTCTCTAAAATGCAATTCCGGATCAGCTCTATCAAATCGCTCAATAATCCTCTTACTGAATTCCTCATATGACAAAATGAGTTGGTGGCCTTGAGTAACCAAACCATGATACCACCATTCATGGCCAGCCCCTTCCAAGTGCAAAGTAGCAAATTGAATGGCCTCTTTTTCCAACATAGGCCTTAGCAAAAATTATGTATCCACCTTTTGGATCCAAGCCCTAGCTGAGCTTTTGAAGGAACCATCAAAATTTGAAAGTGCAAGCTTACCCAAAGCGTGCTAGAGTCCTCCTTGGCTGCCCTTGTGTTTTTGGCCAGCCCTATTGCCTCCCATTTGACCATGCTTCCAAGAAGTGAAAGCTGAAAAATCCATTTGTTCCCTAAAAGGGGTTGGATATGTCATGTATTCATCACAATCTTTCAACAAAGTCTCCTTCAATGAAGGTTGTGCTTTTCCCTCGGAAATGGCCACCTCATCCTGCAAAAAGGTGGGTTGGTTAGGCCTACGTGAAGCTCCTCCAATACCCTTAGAATGTTGATCCTTGACGTTGTGACTTCCCAAAGCACTACCATCCACATTGGATGGCTTGTCACCTTTCAACTCCTTCATAGTTTGCACAAATTCTAACACCATGGCCATCATTTGTTCTTGGGCTTGTGTCTACCTGTCAAGCCTTTGTTTCTCTATTTTTTGCCTCTTCTCTTGATTGATCTTGGTGAGACATGTCTTCTGTGTGTGGCATTTCCCCCACTTTCTTCTTGCTTCTAAAGTAATATCTTATTTCTCCATCACCTTCTTGCATGTATCACTGCAAAACCCATAGCTAGCCAAGATTTGGCTTTGATACCACTATAATGTCCTCTAAAAGGACGATTACCTAAAAATTAGGAATATCTATAAACCCTACTCCAAAATAGAAATTTCCTGATTTAATTGCAGCAAACCCTAGCTGCCAACAAACTTTCAAAAACACTTCAAAATTAGCTTGAAATTATGTCAAACCCTAAGCAATTAGTGGTTGTTCAAAATATGCAAAAATTGACCCTCAAAATTAGATTTCCTTCTTCAAACCTTAGGCGTCCTTGCTGTAAAACAAATCTAAAAATTGAAGATGTTTCTTGTGCCCAAAAAACCTTATCAAACCATTAATAAATTGCATAAAATATACTTGCAATAAAGGCAGAATTTTTTATGATTTTTCAAAATATTTGGATGGCTAAAAAGCCCAAAACCCCAAATTGCCAAGCTAAAAAAAAGATAAAATTGCATAATCAAATTCAAGATGAATTACCCAAAGCAAGATGTCCAAACCTCTCCCAAACAAAATTGACACTGTGCAAAAATTTGCAAATAATTTCAGAATTGCCCCTAGGGCACAAAATTCATCAAAGAGTGAGATTTCACTCCTCCAACCAAGTAACCACTCTCCCAAAAGCAAGGTGTCAACCTGAAAATGAAAAATGGTGTCCAAAAACCCTTGAATGACCAATTGAATCCAATGATAACCCCCAAATGGAGATACCCCAAAGAAGGAAGAGGGATTCCACCCCCTAACTTCGTTTGCTTGAAGGGTTTCGTCTTCAAAGCAACTAGCTTAGTGTTTGCATGCTAATAAACCAAATTTATAGTATTCAAGACATGATATGCCCTCACCAAATGATTCCTCTTCACTTTTGTAGCCCTCCAAGTGTGACGCCCAAAAAGAGGAAGGGAGGGTAATATAAAATTTGATTTAAAAGACCTTTCCTTATGATATTTTCTTAAAATCACTTAAGTTCTTAAGACCCTTAAAAGTCCCTCTTTAAATGAAATAAGAAACATAAATTACTTTTCAAAAAAGGTATTTTTACACATATTCAATTAAAACATTTAATACTCACTTCCCTTTATACTTGTCCCTTAGCCCCCGAAAAGGGTTTTAAGGCTAAGGGTCTTCCACCATGTCCCCATCAAAAGAACATGACAAAAAAGATTGCATGGTTGTCATTTGCTTAATAAAAGAGGCTTGTAAAGCATTTAAAATGTCATTTTAACAATGAATTTGTTGTTTAAGAGCAACTATCTCATCATTTTTAAAAGTAAGTATTTACATACACTTCTTAAAAGATAAAAAAATGACTAATTTGAATGCCATTGGAAGCAATAAGACTTAACTTTGAAAGGTGTATTGCTTAAAAAACGTGAAGAAAACGTTAAAACATTTATTGTCACCAAAGCTATAGCAAGTTTAATTGAACCAAAAATGACTATAGCATAAAAAAGCTAAGAGATTTAGTTTAATTCATGTAGCAAACAAAATGTGGCAATGAATTTAAAAATGTAAGTTCACACCAAAACATCAAATCTGTGAGCACCAAAAACTTTATGCCAATAATAAAAGGCTTGTTAAATGAATTTAATGATATTAGAATAAAACAGTTCCTTTAAAAAAAAATTCATATCGATAAAGGTGCACTTAAAATAATTTGTTTAAATCATATCATGACTCATCAAGAAGTTTTTTGTTTGAAAAAACTTTAAACAAATGTGATTTTTGAACAAAATAGGAATTACTTGAAAGAAAAATAATCCCTTTTTTTTTGTTTTAAATCTTTTGCATTAGGAAAAAGTGCAAGAGTGATAAAAGACTTGCAATTGTAAGTCCACACTAAAACACCAATAAAATTGCTTTTAATGTTAACCAATATGGCCACATTAAGATAAAGTTTAGAAACTTGAAAAACAAAGAAGAGCAAAGAACTTACATGTTTGAATGTGATATCAATGTATCAAAACTTTCTGTAAAAAGTTTTGATTTAAATAGATCTTTTAAGAACTTGGAAAGAAATTAGTTGTGAATAAGATAAATTAAAAATTAATTTCAGCTCTAAGAATACAAAACTATTAATGACAAATTGATTGCATGTAAAAATACATATAAGGAAAGTGATTTGATTGCTTTTCTTTTTTTAAATAGACATGTTTTTAAAAATACAATCACGGTTTTGATTTCTCTCAAAACATGATTTGGTTTTTCGCCAAATTTTGACAGAATGTTCTTAAATGTTGAATTAACAAAACCCAAGAAAATTATAGAAAACCAAAACTCCAATAAAAAGGCATGGACCTTTTTTTAGATGGGCTTTAGAGAAAAACAACTCAAAAAAATTAAAAAACTTCTTTTAGAAACCTACAAAGAGGTTAGAAGGCAGAATATTGTCACAAGTTAGAAAAACCTACTTAAAGTCAATTAATGAGAAAAAAACATAATGTTAGAAGACAAAATATTTTCCACCTGCAAATCTACAAATTTCTCAAGAATCAACATTAGAAACCATAGGGCTTTGATACCATGAAAGAATATTTACCAAGGATTGAATTAAAATACGTTGAAAACAAGCGATGGAACAAAGGTACCTTGCCAAAGTGAGCAAACCCCAAATCCAAGACGAGATTTGACAAGTGAAAAAACCGTCGAACAATAAAAAACCCCACGATATTATTAGAAGTTAAATATGCAAGTTTCAACATGTGTGCCAAGTGTCACTAATCCTTTTACAAGTGAAGAGGATGTGTGTGCTATGTGAAGGGAGAAGAGTTACATGCACCTAACTTCAAAACCTACAAGTGGACGAGAGAGGTGAGTGTCACTTCATAAATCTGAGTTAAATGCATTTATAAATACAATAAATGCACACACATAAACCAGACTTGGGATAAAATCTAAAACTATACTAAAGAACCCAAACAAGATTAATTCTCCAACAATTTGGTCATTACATTGACCATTGTCAGGAAGGAGTTCAAGGCTCCTACTCCTTATGATTTAGGTGGCCTGTTGAAGAATTTTGTCAAACATACGTAACCTATTATATATGACTAAAAAAATGGTAAAACTAGGGGTGCACCATTTTAACTGATAGTCAGACGAATGGGAAAAACCACACATTGATTAAATTTATAGTGGCTTCAAGTGAGCAACTGGTCTTCTTGAAGTCAATTGATGGCTCCCATCAAGTAAAAAATGCAAACACTTTGTGCCACATGCTGGATTAAGTGGTGATGGAAGTTGGCGTGTACAATCTCACCCAAGTTGTAACAGTCAACACGACAGCACATGTAGCAGTAGGGAGACTTCGTGAGGAGAGACACCCTACACTTTTTCGGACTCCTTGTGCAGCCCATTGTATTGATCTTCTCAAGGACATAGGAAAGATCTCATGAGAGAAGAATGTGGTTGAAAAGACACCGAGTACATCTACAATCATAATTGTGTGCTAACCTTGATGAAAGAACTCACCAATGGAAAGGAGCTTGTCTGATTGGGAATCACAAAATTCACCACAAACTTCATCACATTGCAAATTATTGCAACCTCACTAGCATTGCTTAAGCAGATTGTTGTGAATCGCCGATGGTTGGAGTCTTCCTATGCTAAGAAGGCCGAAGGGGAAAAGGTTGTGAAGACCAATTTTGATGATGTGTTTACGAAGCGCATGGAAGAAATAATTAAGGTAACCTTAAACTTAACTATTTTTTTATTTATCATTTATTTGTTTTAAAAAAACTTAATTTTGATTATAAATTTGTATTATTTTGTTTTAAGTGTCAGCGTATGGTTCAAGTTCTACGGTTGGTGGATGGGGAGAGAAACCTAAAAGGTTATTTGTATGAGGCCATAGACATGGCAAAGGAGGTCAAAGCCAAATATTATGGAAAAAATCAAAAAAAATGTGAACCCATATGGCACATAATCGGAGATGGAACAAGATGTTCCACTGACATATTCATGCAACGGCCTACTACTTGAATCCTAAGTTTTTCTATTTCAATTCATTTAAGGGGGCCAAGAAAGTTATGGATGGCCTCAATACATGCATATAGATGATGATCCATGATGATGAAATTAAAGATGCAATTATTGAGGAGCTATAGATTTACAAGAATGCAATGGGGAGACCTTTTTATTCGGCTCTGTGTTAAAAGAAGAAACACCTCTCAAACGGGTAAAATCAAATTGAGTCATTTGTTTTTTCTTTCTAGTCTCATTACTCGTAGTCTATAGATACTAGTAGTAGACTGACTTCATTTATTCAAGCCTAGTTGACTTACAAAATTATAAATCTCCTATTTGCAAATGTATGGTGGGAAGATTTTGATGCAAAAACACCAAATCTTCAAAGGCTAGCCATTTGCATTTTGTGTCAGTCGTGTAACTATTCTAGATGTGAACATAAATGGAGCATGTTTGAAGTTGTTCACAGAAAGAAGCGGAACAAGTTGACAACACAAAGCCTCGATGACCTTGTCTTTGTGCGATACAATCTTCGTCTTCACATGACACAAGTGGAGGGGCTAGAAAAATATGATGCAATTCACTTGGATGAGATTGATCCATATGTTAACTAAATTGTTGATGGTTCAGAGCCCATGTTTATGGCGGAGGAGATCGCAGATTTGGAGAGGGAGGCAAAAGAAGCAATAGCATCCAAGGCAATAGAGGCATCAGGTGGAGTTGGTGAGAATCCAAAGACATTTTTGTTGATGATGTTAGCATTGCAGAGAAGGAATCTTTACCTTCCACTACAAGGCAGCCGCAACAAACTTATTTTAGGCACTAGAGATGACATGTAATATTTATATTTTATATTTCATGACTCTATGAGCATGTTAGTTTGTAACTTTGTATTTTGTAGTTTGTACTCTTGTTTGGTAAATAATTAATAGAAAATATCCATATGGCATTCTCTGCAATCATTTCTTATGTCATTTAACAATGTTTTACATGTTACTTAAGGTTATTTATGAATTTCTATGTTTTTTAAAGTAGCAATAAAGGTGTCAAGTAATGCTGAGTAATTGTGGAGAAACCCCTGAATCCCAAGTTCGAATCAAAATTTTGGCCTGTCAAGTAATTGCCAAGTATGAGTTTTTGAACTATGATTGGTTCAATTATGTTATGTTGTCAAGGATTGTTATGTTGCATTATTATTGTTGTGTAAGCTACCATTATTAGAGCTTGAGTAAGAACTAAAACAACTTGGATGTTGATCTATCTTGCACTATCATTAGAATGAAGATGACTATATTGTGGGGAATATTGTCTAATATTGAATGAGACTACATGCATGTATTTATTCTGATTGTTTAGCAAAGTTTTGTGTTAAATGTTACATGATAATTGTTGCATGTTTATTAATGGCTGTCAACTATGTATTTTCTTCATCACCCAACCCAACAAAGACTCGATAATATCTCATTGCGCCTCAGCAGACCGCTCAAGTTCAGCTTGAGTGACAGGTCGTCATGGAAAGTGGGTATTATTTGTTGGGCTCGCTCAAGTGGTGAAGATGTGTTATGTAAGCACATGAAAAACACCAACATTTTAGTTTCATTGCCATGACGATCATGATGTGAGGAGTTGTCCTCTTTTGCAAAGGGATAAATAGGTGAAAGTCTCCATCTGTCTCATAAATTGGATACAGAGAACTATAGAGTTATAGATGAGATGCACGAGGTGCACAAACTAGAACACACCAAGCTACAGTTGGGCCTTCACAATAAGGTGAACGATATGGAGGAAACCACTCCTACAAAAGAAGAGGGTAGACCAAATGAGGGTATGGACCACCTCAACATCAAGACTTCAGTAGGGGAAAGAGGAGTCTTGGACTCGCAAAGTGACACCAAGAAGTATTACCACAAACCTTTGTGCATGAAAGAAGTGAACATTGGGACAGAATTGGAACCCAAGATCACAACCATAATTTAAATCTAGTCCAACGAGGAGTTAGCGTGCATCATTGAGCTCCTCAAGGAGTTCCAAGATTTATTACCCAAGGGCTATAAAGATATGAAGGGCATACATTCATCCTTGGGAAAAATGATGATCAAGTTGTGTGAAAGTGCAAGGCCAATGAAGAAGAGACCATAGAAAATGAGTCCCAACCCCCATGCCAAGATGAGGATAAATTGATAGGATAGCTCAAATTACTGTGAATTGCAGCCCAGTACGTAGAAAGGGGCTTGAATGGGATAGCAAAGATCCGCACAAAGGTAGATGCCACAAAATTGTTGAAAATAACCTTGTGTTTAATGGTAAAGCGAATCTAGGTCTAACAAAAGTACACTAAACCATAAAAGAACAAATCAAATCTTACCTGAATACAATAAAAATGGTAAATAAATATCTGACTTGTACCTAAAGTACCTTGAGATGCAGAGAATTGACAAAGGGAGTTTATCGATAAATACCTAATTTCTAACTTCCTTGTACTATAACAATGACTAAAAACATTGAGAAACAAGTTCTAAAACAATGCATAAGAAAACCCAAAAAGATGGTAACAATCTTATGATGCGACCAGTATCAAAGTGTTTCAATGGAGGCAAACTAGTATCAAACGGTTCTAATAGCAATTGCTTGTCGCGATAGTGGAATTCTAATTCCAATAGTGACAGAAAAGGTCATATCAGTCTGAAACTTTGTGAATCCCTTGGTCAGCTCTTGCTTGCCAAAAAACTCTCCTAGATTTAAAAAATTGATGCATGAAACTACTAAAATTCCTTCTTTGCTCAAGCCCTAATCCATTCCAAGAGACCTTTCAAGGAAATTAAAAAATTTGGTGTTGTTATGAGCGTTCTACCCCAACCAAACCCTTGTTCGATGACAAGTTGACGATTAACACTCCTACAAGTTAGCAAGCAATCTGATGTGTATGAATATCCCAACCTTTATCCCTATGTATGAGACGCAAGCAAGTAGTCAATTATATATCCTCTTTCACTAGTCCATTTAGTGCAAGTATGCAACTATAACTCTTCAATATATAAAAAAGCAGTAAAAAGCAAAGTGTAGGAAATCATTAGATGTGATCTTTGTAATTGTGTGGGCATGCGATGTGATTTTGAGATGTGTTAAATGTATTAGGGTGTTTATGTATATATAGACTTCTCAAATTCAAATTAACACCTTATTGGCTCGCAAGCCAACAATGTGAAGGCAAGAAAGCCAACAATCAGGGCACAACAAAAAATGGAGTAATAGGAGAAATGGGCCAAAGGACCCATGACTGACACAACCACTATTGTAATGGTCCGATAGCAGTGAGACCAGTATCAAACTATTTTGATACCGGTCACGTGACCAAAACCCTAGAAACAGAGATCTAATACATTGCAAGATCACCTAGGAGCATCCCAAGGCAAACACATAACAGATCTAAAGGTGTTCAAGAGTAAATGGTGATAAGGGAAGGCTATATGAGACCCAACACAAAATGAAGATGTGCCAATAAGAGCCTAATCTGAACGAAAGATCCATACGCAAAAAATATTACAATTACAAGGCCTGTACCAAGATTAGGTGTCTACATAATGCCGCACTTTAATGTATGTGTGCATATTCATTAGAATAAAACAAACAAGTGCACCTAGGAGGACTCGATGAAGAAGTTGCAGCTGAAACCTATAAGTCATTCTCAAAGTTAATACCAAATATGAACATGATCTGAAAGTCAAAAGGAGCGAGATTATGTGAAAACAAAGTCCATCGCCTGCAACTTGCAAAACATAAAAAACTATTTGCTTGCTATCTACATGAATGTTTTGATTGCCAATGAGGGTTCATCAACGATCGTCAATGCTCTTGTGTCCCAGCTTTGGTATGCAAAAATCTAGTGTACCTACAAACAAACAATAACATTTGTAAGAAAATCAATGTCTATATAAATCAATAATCAAGTAATTGATGAAATAAATGAATGAAAATGAAAAGGTAGAAATGAATATACTTGGTGGTGTGCCAACCATGTTTCCATCTCTATAAAACCTTGAACTATCATGGGTCCAATTGACCTTGCCATGGGATGAAATGACTAATTTGTAGATCCTGTTGACCCTACCAAGTGACAAAATCTCTAAAATATGGATCCTACCAACCCTGCCAAGTGGAAAAATCTCTGGAATATGGGTCCTACTAACCCTACCAATTGACGAAATCTCTTTGCTTCCCAGCTGAAACAGCAAAAATATGGTGCCTTTCTGTAACCTCTTGAAATCATGTAACCTAAAATATATAGATTGATAATGTGACACCCTTTTGAGGTGAGGGATGTTCTTGCATATTACTCATCTCAAACGAAATATACTACGTGAACCATGAATATAATATATGAAAGCGAAAGTTGTAATAATCGTTAGAGCACATATACAATATTGTTTACCAGTTGATCATAAAAAAGATATCATCATGAAAGTTCAACAATGATATGAAACCCAATAATTATTTGCTGAAGCAGAGGCAATATAAGGAAAGGGAGGGGCATCCGAATGTCTCGCTAGAACAATATGCCCCAATATGGACAAAATATAGAAATGACAACACAAACAATAATAAATCCCAATGTGAATAAGATGCATGAAAGGACATGCAAAGATCATGTCCATATATAAGCAACGTATAATCTATAAACATATGGGCTTATCATGGCCCCAATAAGCAATGTATAAGCAATGAAGCACAATAATATTATACCCTTGTATAGACGATCATTACAAGCACACTAATGGGTTGACCCTAATGTTGACAAGATATAATCAATGAAAGCACAAGCATAAGACATGCCCCACCATAGACAAGATAATCGATATAATGTTTAAGTATCATGTCTCACTATGGACAAGGTATAATCGATAAAGCGCATGAGTAAATATGTTAGTATCATGCCCCTTGGTGAGCAAAATATGATCAATCTATGAGAATACACAAAGGTCCTTGCCCTAAATAGATACATGATATGTATAATGGCAACGTAGGCAAGGACATAAAACATTCGCATGATGTGGATCATGGCAAATAAGGGATCCAAGGATGCGATGAACAAAACAAAAAAGTAAAAATCAAAATCAAGCGTGCACATGCAAAGCAAAGTAAACAAAATGTCAAGAAAACAAACTCCTATGAAGAATAATAAAAAAGTAACAATCAAAGCCAAGTGGTAAATGAAATCTACAAAAAGCCATCAAATCAAAAAAATGATCAGTCAAGAAAATAGAAGTCAAAACAATGCAAAAATAAAATGCCACTACAATGCCCCTAAAGCCAATTGTGAATCCATGATCATATGTATATAGTGTAAGTCTCATATCTAACTAAAGAATATTAGGTGAATCATTATAATGTGCATAAATAGATAATGAAGCATTGAAGCACAAAAGTATGTTAGCAAAGCTAACCAATGATACAATTAAGTCTTGAAGAATCGTCATAAGATATACATTTGAAAGCATGTCTTTCCACTATCGTAACCAAAAAATGAAGCGAGTAAGTAATCATTATCAAAAATGGTATCTCCGATGCAATGATATGTATTATTGATTTGAATTTGCTAAGCAATCATACTATGTAATATTTTTTTTCTCCATTATTGATGTTTGTATTTGATCTTGATGCATTTTTTCTTAGGTACCCATTTGAGTTCATATTGAAGTTTATTTTTGGACATCCTATGGGTATTGATAGCTTGACACTTATGACATGGTGTTTTAGCTATTGTATCTTCAATCTCAATATCACCGCAATAGATAAGGTCCCGAATTGTGTTCTTCAAAGCCAAGCATCAATTTGTTGAATGACCTTTAACTCTATGATACAATAAAAATCACGTCTTGTAGGTGGCAAGGTAATCATGTTAAAGTCAAGTAAATTATTCAAACTTGCATGCAGACTATCAACATATTTAGTAAATTTCTTGCATTCTTGCAATAAGGCATAAGATTTGCTCATGGTTGCTTTATATTATTGTCCGATTTCTTAGGATCATTCATATGTAAAAGGGAATCATACGTATGATAGTAAGTCAATAAATCCACATTAGTTGTTGTGTTGCAGTCTAGCAGTGACCAGCACGCCAGTCCTTCCAAGCGCCTTTCAACATTTAATAGGTCAACTCCCACGCCAACATATCATGCAAAGGGGGAACCTTGCACGCTCACTCGAGGCGTAGAGAAGAGTAAACTAGGGTAGGTCAGGGTTAATTGCATGCAATGGCAGTGAAGGTATCATCTTGTGCACCGTTAGGCATGCACACAGGGACTTAGAGCATATGCTTTATTTCCTTAGAAATGCATGGCAGCAAGTATGTTTATACGAACAGAGCACAAGCACATCATTTAATATAAGTACATCATCCGGCCAAGGGGCGGCGTCTAACAACATTCTATAGTCATAACAAGGATAGCAACATCATTTTGTCACTTATCAGCTCAAGATTGCATGGATTAAAACATGCTCAAAGGAACTACGATCAATCGTAACCTATCTACTTTCTCTATGAATTCTGCAACACTTCATTATCACTTGTCATCCCCCTTCTCTCTTCTCAAGTCTCTACCTTTTATAGGCTTCCAAACAACCTTGCATGTCACTTGGTAGCTTAGCTGCAACCAATCAATAGTTAATGCCTTTCTCACCCATTTAGTAGTTAATGTAGTGTTCTACTTGAGGTCAACTACCTAGCCGTCTTCTGCCACCGCTTCACAACTGTTTGTCAGAATTAAAGACATCAGTCATAACTTTCGTTGTTTGCTTCCGTAGATCATGTTGACTTTGATAGGTCTATCGCTATCAGGTTGTCATTTCCGCCAACTATTTGATTATCACGTCAAGCTCGTGCCTACCTTGCTGGCAGACTCTGGTGGGGTGTGTGTGTGTGATGGCTTGGTTCGCGCGTGCCACGCTCTCTTGCTATCCTCGTTAGGCACGTTGCACGTATGAACTGATCTTGGTCACAACTATCTTAGGCATTGTCATGTCCCCCTTTTTGGCCTAAAAAGCCATGGGCATGGTCGCTAGCCTAATGCTTAGTGTTTCCCCTAGGCTATGGAAAAGAGAATAAGCAGGAAGCACATATCACCTCCTTGAAAGGTAAAAGTGAAGATTTCACTTAAGCTTCTATTTTTGCATCAAAGAGGGCCCTTTTGTGACTTAAAGGGCATAAAGTACCTTTAAGTGGGATTTAAAAGCTAACCGACCTTTATGATCTTAACTCTACATTTATATCTTAAAAGGGTGAGTATATAAAGGGAGTTTGGAATTCAATTGACCTCAATGCTAATTTTGGACATTGATTTATGAGACTAAGCATGAAAAGTTTAACTCAGGGCTTTGGAGATGAAAACCTTCAAAGTTTTAAGAGAATTAGGAATGAAACCCTCTAATTATGATTAGGGCAGCATCATTTCAGGGGCTGCATTTGGGCTGAACATTCAGAAAATTCAGGAATTGCTCCAATTGAAGAGTCAAGACTCACCCCCAAGGGTGGAGATTGGGTTTGGTGGTGTAGCGATTTGGTTGGGAGGTCGACACTAAGGGTTTTGGCGCTGTTTTGAGGGCACCGAACAGGTGGAAGTGTGGAAGACCCCTAAATTGGGCTATGCTATAGGTATAGGGTTTGAAGACTCCTAGAAAATAGGGTTGTGTAAGGACTTGGATTTTATTTGTATTTTTTGCCTTAGGGCGACTTGCTCAGGAGTGGTTTTAAAGTCAATTTGGACTTTGTTGATATTCAAAAAAATTGGAAATAATTTTAATAATTTATTCTACTATTTCTACCTTGTTTTGGCATCACATTTGGTCATCAAAGGTATTTATTGCAGTGCTATATTTCTGGAATATTTTGGCTATTTTTATATGCTTGATAAAGTGAAATTGGACTGAAATAACAAGCTGGAATTTATTGTTTAAGTTTTCGAACATTTACACCTAAAGTTTGCAACTTTGTGTGTGTTTTTGAAGCATTTTCCACAGTTAAGGTTTGCTGGAATTTGAAGCGTAATTTTCCGATTTGCAAGGGTTTGTTTGAAAGCCCTAATATTCCTCAATTATCCCAATTTGAGGACATTACAGGCATGCCTTGCAGTCTTTGTCTCGTGCACGCCTTTTGCGAGTGTGAGGGTCAACATTAGTTCCCAAATATTGTTGAAGGGCTTCATCATTAGAGAATGCATCCAAGGGGATATTCTCAGGTGAAGTGGCCTCATCAATTTATTTTGAATGTCCAAGTTGTATAGACATTACTTTTTTCACTTCTTGTGCGTCTTGTTGGATTTGGAAAACTGCCTATACAAAGATCCGTCTTTTATCTGTAATGTTCCGAACCAAATTTTTTCAACTTTTTAAATTTTGGATTACAACATCACAAGCAAGTTCCGTCAAGATTAAAAGTTAATCTCAAATAAACTGAAATAACTTTGCCACTAGAATGCAAGAAATGGAACTCAACGTCCAGTATGTGCTACCCAGTCCAAGGCGGAGTAGGGACGACCATAAGACGGAGTAATTACAAATAAGGAACTCTACGTCCAGTATGTGCTACCCAATCCAAGGCGGAATAGGGGCTACCATAAGACGGAGTAAATTACTTAACAAAGGAACTCTACGCCAAGTATGTGCTACCCATAAGGGGCTACCATATGACGGAGTATGCTTAATAACAATTCTTTAATGGAAATACTGAAAAGGAAACTACTCCACACCCAGCATGTGCTTGCTAACCCAGAAGGGAAAGTAGCTACCATAGGGCGGATGCTCTACACCTAGAATGTGCTTGCTAACCCAATAGGGAAAGTAGCTACCATAAGGTGGAGCTGTAATTATTACAATATTTTAAAGGAAATTGAACTTTTGAAATCAGCTTTGAACAAATAGAGAAGGGCTGCCAGTACTACTGTCAGTTTACAAAAATAAGAAGAATTTTCCCCTTAGAAGGAAGAAAAACCAGCCACCTATTAATTTCTTCAGATGTTCATAACTCATGCAAAACTTAATCAATCTTCCTGATTTTTGTTGCAAAGACTCTTCCTGGATGTGGCGCCCAAGTTAGCATCAATAAACTGGTGAAATCTGAATCCAGAATGTTACACAAAAACCAATGCCAAACCCCAAAGGGGCGTCCTAGTGGAAGAAGGGCGATTTCCTCTAGAAATTCAATGCTTATTCTAAAAATTCTACAAAATTAAGCAAAGGGGCGCCTAGGCCTACCCAAAACAATAAGATGATACCCAAAACTATTTTTTTTGTATTTTTTGATTTATGAATGAAAACCTAGGTCTATCTTATACAGAAATACAATATCTGAAACTCTAATAGTACCAAAGGAACTGACAATGAAATAACTGAAGCAATGCGTAAGTAAATACAAATATCAATGACTAATTCACCCCTAGATGTTGTCTTGCAAGCATGAAGAGATGCCCTTGCTAGGAGGCCTTCATTCCCCGAAGCAGTTCCAGAGCCAAAGCTGCAGCATAACAATGCATTAAGACCAAGATGATGAAATGATAACCCAATGCCTTCTTTTATAGGCTTCAATTGGCTTTCCCTTGAAGCTTATCCTCAAAAGTGGCGCCCCTTTCCATGTCATGATGGCGCCCCCCCTTCAAGTCCCTCTTTTAAAACAACATTAAGTTGTTTTGGTCTAGGCCAAGGTCAACGTTAAAATATAACGTTATTATTATTTTTTAAGTGAAATTCACTTATTCCACCAAGACCGAATTCTGAAGCCCAAAACTGAATGAGTCAACTTAAACGGGAAGGTTAACTCCTTGTGACAATCCTGCTAGCTGCCAAAAATAGAATTTACTAAAAATAGTAAATTCCTGGAAATGCTCAAAAAACTGAAACAGACATACCTCCGCGAAGCTCTCGAAAAACCCAGAAAGAATTTTCCATCAAAACTTCGAACGAAGACATCCTAAAAAATAGGAAACCCTCATTTGCACCTTCCGCATAGCCTACGGATTTCCAGGAATAGGCCAACGGTCATTATGAGATCAAATTGGAGAAGGGGTCATTACAGTCCGCCTTTCCCAAAATTGCTTGTCTTCAAGCAATTGTAAACTAGGATGATGCAAGATCTCATCATTTTCCCAAGTTGCATCCTCCATCGGTAGGTCCTTCCACTTTACCAGGTACTCTTTGATGGTTCTTTTCCTCAAAGAACGTTCTCGAACATCAAGTATCTCTTCAGGAATTAATGCCAACTGTCCCTCTTCATCCAAAGGTGGTAGCTGTGATGAAGCAATCACATTATGTCCAAGTGCCTTCTTGAGGCGAGACACATGGAAGACGTTGTGCACTCTACTATCAGAAGGTAGCTCTAATTCATAAGCTACAGCTCCAACTTTTCTGATGACCCTAAAGGGCCCATAGAAGCGAGGTTTGAGCTTCTTAGCTCCACTCTTCTTGAGAGTAGATTGTCTATATGGTTGTAATCTCAGATATACCATATCTCCAACCTCGAAGGAACGCTTAACACGTTTCTGATCCGCATACAACTTTTGCTGATTTTGTGCCATCTGCAAATTATTCTTCAAGGATTTCATTATATCTTGACTATTCTGCAACAAATCCTTGGCTAGGGGTGCTTTGCTGTCACCAAACACTAAATCTGCAAAACTAGGTGCCTCATACCCATAAAGTGCCAAGAAAGGAGACATCTTAATAGACATATGAAAAGTAGAATTGTAGCAATACTCACCAATATGCAGCCACTTGACCCAGGTTCTCTGCTGTTCTGACACATAATTTCTCAAGTAGCCCTCCAACCACTTGTTCACCACTTCAGTTTGTCCATCAGTTTGCGGATGGTAGCTAGTGCTTGGGGTAAGCACAGTGCCACTCATTCTGAAGACTTCTTGCCAAAACTTACTTAGGAACTTGCTGTCCCTATCACTCACGATGTTCTTTGGCAATCCATGCAACTTAAACACTTCTCGAAAAAAAAGATCTGCAACTTGGGCTGCAGAAAAGGTGCTGGTGATGGCGAAGAAGTGAGCAAATTTAGTTAACCGATCCACCACTACATAGATGCAATCTTTCCCTTGGGCTTTGGGTAACCCTGTGATGAAGTCCATCGAAATACTTTCCCATTTTTGATTGGGAATAGGGAGTGGTTGTAGCAAACCAGCTGGTAAAGTATGCTCATTTTTATTTGCTTGACAAACAAGACACTCCTGAATGTAGCGTTGAATCTCTCCTTTCAATCCCTTCCAAGAAAACCTTTCTCGGATCTGTCGATATGTTTTGAAAAAACCTTGGTGGCCAGCAACTGGAATATCATGAAAATTCAAAAGAATTTTCTTCTTCAACTTAGAATCATTCACCAGAAAGATTCTTCCCTTATAGTGTATCAATTCTTCAACCACCTTGTACCTTTCATCATGAAAAGTACCCTCAAAAATGCTGGTTGCAAACTGATTTTTAGCATAATCAGCAAGCAACATGTCTCTCCAATCTGAAGTAAGCTCACTCAAGGAGCTAAGATGTGGTCTCCTGGAGAGAGCATCGGCCACTATATTATTTTTTCCTTTGACATATTCAATATCAAAGTCGTAAGCTTGAAGCTTACTCACCCATTTCTGTTGCCTCTCATTTAGATCCTTTTGGTGCATGAAATGCTTGAGGCTATTGTGGTCAGTCTTAACCACGAACTTATTCCCCACCAAGTATTGTCTGAACTTGGCTAATGCATGCATAATAGCAAGCATTTCTTTATCATAGATTGAATATGTTCTTTCAACTCCACGTAATTTTCTGCTCTCAAACACGATAGGGTGTTTGTCTTGCATCAGGACAGCCCCCACTCCTTCACCTAATGCATCACATTGCAGCTCGAATGGCTTGGAGAAATCCGGTATTGCCAAAACCGGGCATGAACTCATGATCTTCTTGAACTTGTCAAAAACACTTTGAGCCTTTTCTGACCAAACGAAGGCTCCCTTTTTGGTAAGATCGGTAAGGGGAGCAACATTCTGTGAATACCCCTTTACGAATCTCCGATAAAACCCACATAGACCCAAAAAACCTTTCAACTGAGTTAAGCTCTCAGGAGGTGGCCAATCAACTACCGCCTTGATCTTTTCTGGGTCCACCTTCACTCCCTCAGCACTGATGATGTGGCCAAGGTATAGTAACTCGGTCATCCCAAATTCACATTTGGAAGCTTTTGCAAACAAACTCTCAGATTCCATAATACTAAGCACTTCCTCCAAATGCTTAAGATGATCTCCCCAAGTCTTGCTGTAAATCAAAATGTCATCAAAAAATACTAACACAAACCTCCTTGAATGATTCTGAAAAATACGATTCATGCAAAACTGAAAGGTAGCCGGGGCGTTAGTCAATCCAAATGGCATGACTAAGAATTCGAAATGGCCATAGTGGCATCTGAAGGCTGTCTTCTCAACATCCGATCCCCTCATTCGGATCTGATGGTAGCCCGATCTTAGATCAATTTTTGAGAAGAACTTGGCACCATGTAGCTCATCAATGAGCTCATCTATCCTGGGTATGGGATATCTGTTTTTGATGGTGCTTTGATTCAAAGCACGATAATCCACGCACATGCGCATGGTACCATCCTTCTTCACAAGAACCACTGCAGAAGCAAAGGGGCTCTTGCTTGGACGAATGAAACCCATCTTCAAGAGTTCTTGAATATTCTTCTCGATCTCGTCCTTTTGCCGCTTCGAATACCGGTATGGAGTTATGATCACCGGTTTTGCTCCCTCTTTGAGCTCAATGATGTGTTCTGATCCTCTATCAGGAGGTGGTCCGGGAGGTAAATCAGCAAACACTTTACTCTTCTTGGTGAGTAAAGATTGAATATCAGGAGGATGCTCTATTTTTGTTTCAACAGGACTAGTCGGAAGAACCATGAATTCTGCGGCCCAATCCACTTGATCATGTCGTATCAATCTTGCCATCCTTTTGAATGATACAATTCGAGGGCCACCATTTGACATCCCTCTCAATACTACCTTCTTTCCATCGGATTGAAACCTGAGTTCCATGGTTTGCAGGTTTAAAGAGATGTCTCCAAGAGATCGCAGCCATTGAATGCCAAGGACAGCATCCGTATCTCCAATATTCACCACATAGAAGTCATCTTTGACTTCGTAATTGCCCAATTGTATTGACAAGTTGGGAACCCTTTTGGTACAAGAAATGTGGAATCCATCCACCACCATAACCTTGAACCCTTCAAAATCTTCTGTTTGCAACTCCTTTGCCACCACAGCTTCATCAATGAAGTTATGGGTTGCTCCTGTATCAATTAGAGCAACGATACGCTGCCCTTTGATCGTCCCACGTATTTTGAAAGACTCATTCTTTTGGAAGTTTGAAAGTTGAGCCAACGTACCACCACTTTCTTTTTCGCTTTCGAGCTCTTCAGGGACTCTTTCAACTTCACTATCTTCGGAATCAGATTGTTGGTCCGAAAAATCAGAATTACTCTCACCAGCGGAGTAATACTCAATCTGGTGGAATTTGACTCCTTTTGGGCAAACATGGTCTGGAGACCATTTATCTTTGCATCTGAAACATAGCCCCTTTCTTCGGAGTTCATTGATAGTTTCCGGATCCAATCTTTTGCCAAGAGGTTTCTGTTGGTTAAACTCCTTTTGGAAAGGCTTTTGTTGAAACCTTCTCCCTCTATCCTTCTTGTGGAAGGATGGTTTAGGATGGAACTTAGTTTTGGGAGCAGCCCACTCCATGTTTCTAGCTTTTTTCATTGCTTCTTGCAAAGACGGTGGATCAAAAGCTTTGATCCATCCCTTGAGAGGCTCCATCAAACCTTCGCTGAATAAGATCACTAATCTTCTTTCTGTGATTCCAGTGACCATAACTGAAAGTCTTTGAAACTCAGCTATGTAGGCATCAACAGTGCCATACTGCTTCAACTGCGCCAACTCCCTAAAATGCACTTCTGGGTCCTTCTTCTCGAACCTCTCAATGAGTCTAGTGGTGAATTCATCGTAGCTAGTGATTGATCCATGACCCAAAGTGACTAGGCCATGGTACCACCACTCATGCGCTACCCCATCTAGGTGTAGCATGGCGAATTTAATCGCATCTTCTTCAGCCATTGGCCTAAGGGCCAAATAGTTGTCTAATTTTTGAATCCAGGCTCGAGCAGAACTATTGTCACTTCCATCAAAGTGGGAAAGCATTAGCTTGTTTATAGCTTGATGCAAGTCTCCTTGTGCTGGAGTTCTTCTGTGATCATAATTTCTCCCTTGTCCCTTACTCTTTCTCTTATGATCAATAAATTCATTATAGGACATGTCCATTTTGATTTCTTCAGGGAGAGAGTCATACTCCGCATGACCACGTCTCAATTGTTCCACAAATGAAGAATTCTCTTCAGGATCAGGTTGGGTATTTACTGGTGCTAAAAAGGTGGGTTTGAAGGGCCTTGACGAAATGTAAGTGTTGTTTGAAGCAGGTTGAGCAACACTTCCATCAAATTGATTAGAGGCACTAGGCTCTCCTCTATAGCCGGAATTGGTTTGGAGAATTGGGTTCTGACCCACTTTTCCCAACATGAGGGATACCATATCCATTAAGGCATCCATTTTCTTTTCAAATCTCTTTTCCGGACTTAGGGATCTTTCTCTGCCCTTCCCACTATCATTTCTAGGATTGGTAAACCTCTCATTACCCCCTACTGATCTCTCACCTTCTGCCATATTTGTTTCTTGAGAAGACTCCCAATGAGCCCTCAAGATCTCTGAAGCAGTCTGACCTTCGGGAACCTGATACCACTGAAACTGATTTGCAATTTTCTTATCTTCTCTTGCAATATATCTTTTTTCGCGGTCACTCATAGATGGTTGTCCACAGGATGGCAGGATACGTGGCTCTGATACCACTGTAATGTTCCGAACCAAATTTTTTCAACTTTTTAGATTTTGGATTACAACATCACAAGCAAGTTCCGTCAAGATTAAAAGTTAATCTCAAATAAACTGAAATAACTTTGCCACTAGAATGCAAGAAATGGAACTCAACGTCTAGTATGTGCTACCCAGTCCAAGGCGGAGTAGGGGCGACCATAAGACGGAGTAATTACAAATAAGGAACTCTACGTCCAGTATGTGCTACCCAATCCAAGGCGGAATAGGGGCTACCATAAGACGGAGTAAATTACTTAACAAAGGAACTCTACGCCAAGTATGTGCTACCCATAAGGGGCTACCATATGACGGAGTATGCTTAATAACAATTCTTTAATGAAAATACTGAAAAGGAAACTACTCCACACCCAGCATGTGCTTGCTAACCCAGAAGGGAAAGTAGCTACCATAGGGCGGATGCTCTACACCTAGAATGTGCTTGCTAACCCAATAGGGAAAGTAGCTACCATAAGGTGGAGCTGTAATTATTACAATATTTTAAAGGAAATTGAACTTTTGAAATCAGCTTTGAACAAATAGAGAAGGGCTGCCAGTACTACTGTCAGTTTACAAAAATAAGAAGAATTTTCCCCTTAGAAGGAAGAAAAACCAGCCACCTATTAATTTCTTCAGATGTTCATAACTCATGCAAAACTTAATCAATCTTCCTGATTTTTGTTGCAAAGACTCTTCCTGGATGTGGCGCCCAAGTTAGCATCAATAAACTGGTGAAATCTGCATCCAGAATGTTACACAAAAACCAATGCCAAACCCCAAAGGGGCGTCCTAGTGGAAGAAGGGCGATTTCCTCTAGAAATTCAATGCTTATTCTAAAAATTCTACAAAATTAAGCAAAGGGGCGCCTAGGCCTACCCAAAACAATAAGATGATACCCAAAACTATTTTTTTTGTATTTTTTGATTTATGAATAAAAACCTAGGTCTATCTTATACAGAAATACAATATCTGAAACTCTAATAGTACCAAAGGAACTGACAATGAAATAACTGAAGCAATGCGTAAGTAAATACAAATATCAATGACTAATTCACCCCTAGATGCTGTCTTGCAAGCATGAAGAGATGCCCTTGCTAGGAGGCCTTCATTCCCCGAAGCAGTTCCAGAGCCAAAGCTGCAGCATAACAATGCATTAAAACCAAGATGATGAAATGATAACCCAATGCCTTCTTTTATAGGCTTCAATTGGCTTTCCCTTGAAGCTTATCCTCAAAAGTGGCGCCCCTTTCCATGTCATGATGGCGCCCCCCCTTCAAGTCCCTCTTTTAAAACAACATTAAGTTGTTTTGGTCTAGGCCAAGGTCAACGTTAAAATATAACGTTATTATTATTTTTTAAGTGAAATTCACTTATTCCACCAAGACCGAATTCTGAAGCCCAAAACTGAATGAGTCAACTTAAACGGGAAGGTTAACTCCTTGTGACAATCCTGCTAGCTGCCAAAAATAGAATTTACTAAAAATAGTAAATTCCTGGAAATGCTCAAAAAACTGAAACAGACATACCTCCGCGAAGCTCTCGAAAAACCCAGAAAGAATTTGCCATCAAAACTTCGAACGAAGACATCCTAAAAAATAGGAAACCCTCATTTGCACCTTCCGCATAGCCTACGGATTTCCAGGAATAGGCCAACGGTCATTATGAGATCAGATTCGAGAAGGGGTCATTACATTATCACACACTCATGATTATGGGCTCCAAAATATACACGATTTGCATTCAAAGGTGTATCTTTAACTTTAGAATCTTCGTTGTATCCAAGACCTTGTTTGAGGCTAATTATTTGGAATAATATATTATGTGATGCCTTGCTCATGTTTACCTAAACCATGATCTTTATATATCATTTTATGTGCACAATTAAGACCAAATCCGTACTGTTTCAATGGTATTCGAGTAAATCTAAAAGGTATTTTGGTTTAGCATTATTGCAACCGTTATCTCTCATAGGCCCTTTACCTTTATCATCACTTGTGGTAATCTCATCCAGAGATTACATTTGGGCTTCAAATCTACATCAACATCAGCTTTCAGAGAGACAATAATTAGGGCATCATCCAGAAATTTAGATCTTCATCAAAATCAATCAAAAAAATATCATAATTTTATCCAGAACTGCTAGGGCATCCATCCAAGGGCTGATGTCACACTTGGGAGGGCTTATGCCACACTTCTAGCATCCATTGCTGCTGCCATACTGCCCATAACAACCATTTACAGGCTGTTTTACGCCCAAATCAGTCATTTATTGCAGCCGTACCTCTTCTTATTGGTTGGTGTCACCCCACATGCTGGCCGTATGCTCCAAAAATGCGGTTTTCAGCGTCTGAACCTGACATACACTTGCTCGACTGTAGCGTTGCTCCGATTAGGGTTTTGGAAGGACTGTTGTACCAGACCAGCCACTGTACCAGCCTAAAAGGAAATCGCAGATCTGAACCAGGGAGGGTTTCATGAATTTTCAGACAATAAAGTGGTACTTAGGTTTTATCATGTAATTTGTAACTTCCATAATTGTTTTCAGCATGTTGCCTATATAGCCAGTTGAATGAAATAAAGATTATACTTGTGAGTTTCCAGCATCTTTTATTGCATATATTACTGTGGTGTCTGACTGAGTTTTCAAAATTACTTATAGAAAACAGAATTCAGAATCAATAGGTTTGCTAATTTTCTAATCACCCAAGGAAGAAGAGTGGACTACAGTTGAGAGAGATAAACTTGCTCACAAGTGGAATCTTTTGTAGAAATGTTGTAGTCTCCAAAATAATATCTTTCATATTTAATAAAATACACTTCGACCATGTGGCTCTACCTCAACACATCTACCACTATCATCCTATCCAATCCCTTATAGATATTCGTGAAGTTGCTCCTACCACTTATTTCCAAATAAAGGTGGTCTCCTTCTGAGGTTAATATTTTCCCTCTTAGATATTCAAGCCTGCACTTATGAACGGAGCTTTAATATAATAATTATGGTTCCAATTACCTTACTCCCATTCATCTAGAGTTTCGTAGGAGTTGTCTTAAATAATTGAATTTTAATAACAATCCATAATTAAAACACATGACATATAAGCAACAACAAACGTGTGCATATGGACTAACACTTACTTATGGACATATACCTCAACAGGAAAATAAATACTTCTTGTAAGTTCTTGGACTATAATAATTCCAATAAGGTAGATGACAGGAAAAAAAGCAAGCAGAGATCAAAATAAAAGCAAAATTAATTTGTACTTTGTGAGATAGTTATTTAACTATAAACAATAGATCTGTTTGTCACCTGTTCATCCTGCATACCTGACAACCCGTGTGGTTCTGTTTAACACAATACTTCTCAAAACTTATTTAATTTTTTATTGATAAACATATCTACCATGCTAGAACCATTGTACAGTTGAGCCTCATTTGTAGAAGACAATAATATAATTTATTTACATCATCAAATATTTTAGCGTGTTTAAGACATGCTGTTGCAGAAATGAGAAAGTAAACAGGCTAAAGATTCAAGAGTCAATTAGCGCCAAATAATACATCAAATATTTCAACCAGAGCACCTGAGAAACTGATAAATTAATTTCTGCATACTGGAACAAGCCCTTTGCGACAACCTGCATCAAACATATCCAATATGATTGCTAAATTTCATATATCTCAGGTGAAATACAATGAATAATAAAGAATCACAACATTCTTAAAACATAAAACTCGGAAGGCAAATGTTCAAGATGCCGCATGCAATATGATAAAATTTTCTGGGTTGTTCCATGGATGCCATGCTACTCGGAAATAAACAAATACTTGTATATTTATGTCTGGCACCTTACGAGTTCCCTGATGGAAAGATGCACCAGCTTAATATTGGTGTCTAATAGAAGATTGAGAATGAAATTCCTACTGAACAAAAAAAGGCTTATCACTAGGCTTACGGCAGAAAAAAAGAGGCAGGATATATTATTTAGAATTTACATCAGCCACTTCCTACTTATGACAGGAAAGGACTCCTCCTAAAGGCTACTATGTAATCATTAAAAGAATCAGTGGAGCCAGAAACCTATCTCGTGAATAGCACTAGTCTTCTGCCTCTTAATTTATAAGTCGAATAAGATGTTTGAATTTAAAAAATTCCAATTTAGAAAAATCAATAAATACCTATTTCATATACTCAACTCAAATTGTAGCATGTGTAATTTACCAGTCCAAAACAACACATTTTGTCAGTGTTGACGATTAATAGAATTTCTTTATTTTCATTTTTAACTTAAGTTACTAAAATGTCGGGGGTAGAAGAGTTTTCTATCCTAACTGTAGTCCAGATATCGAAATTCCATACAAACAAAATATACATAGGCAGGACTTACTCAAAGATGTTTCAGCATTTCCAGGGTTCCATATTCATACCCACATATGGAGACAATCATCCTTTATTTCAAAATTATCACATAAATTATAAGAGCACCATATGTAGGAATTAAGTCACCCAAAACTAGTTTAAAGGAGTTACCTGTAAACGTTCAATTATAGCATCCATCTTCTTCAGCAAATGTGCCCTTATGCGGTTGATCCCTGACATTTTCTCGCCTGCCAAAGCATATAGAAACCGTTACCAACAATGCAACACTTAAATCAATAGATAAGAACTTTCCCTACCATCAACAAATGAGAAACATTTTCACAAATCTACAAGCCTTCAAAATAAAATTTAGACAGAAATATCTAGATTCTAGAGCATCAAGAATAACTTAGGCTCTACTACAATTTAGAGAGCTCTAAATTGTGGTAGAACCTAAGTTGCAAGGTAACAGATACAGAACCTGCTCTGGGTACAATATCTGGTACGGATACAACATAATTTTCTCAAATGGAAAGGATAAGAATACAGTGCATATAAATAATATAAAATATGTGTATGTGTGCAAATGAAACGCCTAACCGTGGACTTCAATTAAGTGTGTTTTAATTGGTGAGCCGATGAATAGGGTGATCAACATGTGAATCGTTGCGAATGAACTTCTGGTTGAAGTTTATAACACCTCGAATACTCTTTAGATCTGAAAAGCTTCATGGAGTTGTCCAGTGGCAAAGGACTTGTACTTTGTCTGGATATGCGTGTATTCCATGCTCGATAATGAGGAAACTCCCGAGTATGCAACAAATGTTTGCCCAAAGAAAGATTTCTTTATTTTGACTTGGAGCTGGTTTTGGCAAAAAATATACAGAACGGTCTACACATGCATTAGGTGTTTGTTCCAGGTCTTGCTGTAAACCAAGATGTGCTCAAAATACACAACAACTGATTTTCCAAGATGAGGCCAGAAAATATCATTGACGATGCATATGAATGTGGTAGATACATTGGTGAGTTCGAAAGGCATGACCAACCCCATTCATAGAGTCCAAACTTGGTCTTGAAGGTGGTCTTCCAAACATCTTGTAATGGCCCTTTTAGCGCAGATTTATACAATTCTGGAAATGACTACAAACCCTTGAAATAAAATACAAAGTCTGATTTTTTTATCAAACTGCAACCACAGAAAAATTCAGAATTATGGGAACACTTATTTAGATCAAAATTCAATATTTAATTGTCACAAACCCTTTACAAAAACTAAGAAAGTACAGCCATACAAAATACCTCAACATCTGAATTTTTGAATCAAATATATAGCTGAAAAATATTATAAAAATACTAGCTGAAGGAGTGTACAATCAAACACCAAAATCAACCTCCAATCGTCCCAAAAACTGCAATCTCGAACCCTCAGAGGGGTTCGCTGCCCTAGGAGAGAGCTCCCAACTGAATTTCTGCCTTTCCAAGGGCTGATTACAGCTGCGTACCACCTCAACAAGCTGCCCAACTGTTGTGCTCCGCTTGGAAAGATGCCTTAGACCTGAAATCTGCCAATTTCTGCTCAAATATGACCTCTGAATGAAGTCACCCGTTGAACATTGAAGGGTTTCGTCCTCAATATCCGAATACCAAAGAGAGTTTTCATCCTCTAAGGCTGAAAGCATAAGCAAGATGCTCAAACTTTGAATTTTAATTGATCAAACAGACATAAGTTTCAAAATAAAAATTCCTTTTTTCCTTTTATTTCCTTTCCCTCCAAAAGACCTTCCCAAAAGGGGAACGCTCCACTTAAAAAGGAAATTTAAATATTCAAAAAGCAATTTCCTTATAATTTCACTTAAAGGCTAACTTGCCCATGACCAAAAGGCCCTGTCAGCCATTTTTGGCCCACATACCAATTTTTGCCTAAGAGTGAGAAGATAGACTTTCAAGCAGGGAATGGCAAGTCTTTAAGACTTTGGACTTTCGGCAGCCCATGACTTAAATGGTTTTATAAGTTGTTGACCAATTTTGGTCCTACAGGCCAAAATTGGGCACCTCTCTTTCCTTTTCCTTGCAGGGTCTTTTAGCCCAGGTTCTGACAAGTTCATCCCACAGCTGCCTTGTGGGCTTTTCTTTGACAGGCCTCTTTCCGTGGAAAAATCAAGTGTTTCCTCCTTCTGATTGCCAAGTGCTTTGGATCCAACAAGCAAAAGTTCGACTTGAAACCCATTTTGATCTTGAAAGCTTAACAGAGCAAGCAAGTTACTTCGGAGGGCCTTTTATCGAAAGAACGGGCCAAGTTCAAAGGGCCAAGGATCTTTTTAAAAAGCCCGAATGGTAGGTACCCTTGCGGAGGGCACTTAGGTGCCAAACAGGGCCTTTGCAATTCTTTCGAAAGGTGACTTAGAGGCCGAGAAGCCTTTATGGGAGGCAGGAAATCGACAAAATGGACCTTTATAAAAGCCTGAAGGGCAACTTTGGGCTCAAGGTGTCCTTGCGAAGGACAGATGGTCGAAGCAAAAGGCCAAGGTAAAAAGCTCAAAAGGGAAGAGTTCCTTCGGGAAACTTGACAGGCCAAAGAGAAACTTCCTTCGGACATTTTGTCCAAAGGAAATCCAAAGAAGAATGCCCAAGGAACGAATTTCTTCGGAAAAAATGTCTGAAGGAATTCCTTCAGACATTTTGTCTGAAGAAATTCGACAAGTGAAGAAACTCGAAGAAATTCGAAAGACGAGACCGAAGGGTAGGTGCCCTTTCGGAGGGCACTTGGCCATGAGAAGAGGACCTTTCCATTTTTTCGAAGGGTCACTTTCCCTTTGGAAAAGTCCGTTTGCAAAAAAGCTAAATTAATTGCCAAAGGGGGACGACAGGGCCGCAGACGTCAATTTTAAGGTAATAAGCTAGCCATTGAAGTTGAAATGTCTGGTGATAGGGCCGCGAACGTCAAATTCAAGGTAGCGAAATAGCCGTTGCTTTTCAAACATGATGACAGGCCCGCGGACGTCAAGTTTAAGGTGATGGGTTAACCGTTGGAGAGAAGCCAAAGAACAATTCTTTCGGATAGAATGTCCGAAAAAACTCATGGGTAGGAGCCTAAAGGGTCATCAAAGGTGGGTTGTCAAAAGTGGCAAGCATAAAGGAATAATTCCTTCGGACATTTTGTCCGAAGAAATTCAAAGGCCCGGAAGCCTGAAGGTAGACTCAACAACCCACCAAGGAAGGAGCCCAAAAATAAAAAAGGGATAGCACTGAGAGCCCGAATTGCCAAGAAAAGGAGAAATAGCAAGAAAAGAGAAAAGCAGAGTGGGTAATCCAGAATGCGACCATGCACATGAAAGACAAACGCTCAAAACGCTCTAGGTAGCGTGGCAAGTCAAACGCAGAGACGAACTAGACCAGGCCAGGTGGCACAAGAGGTGTCGACGAGAGAAGTAAATGCTTTCAGGTGGAATAGTCTCCACCGAATAGCTATTAAGAGAGTTGTGCAAGCATTTAAAGAGGCGGCCTAATTTTCCTTGTTTTGACATTAATAAGTAGCCAGCTGCACGAGCTTTCAAGGGAGAGCAAGGCCCGAAACGTGAAGAGGGGTGGCCTTGTCGGTTGATGAGAGAAGCAACCCATGCTCTTGCAGGAGTGTTTAATGCAGCCTGGGCAACAAAGTCAATCCCTGGGACACCTACAGCATGGCTTTCACAGGCGAATTTAAGGAGAGACAACACTAGAATGGGCGAATTCTTCACTGCAAGAGTGTTTAATGCAATATGGGCCTCTTTCTCTTGACTGGTCAAGGATCTTTTTCCAAAGTTCTCTATATATTGTAACCTCTCATTCTGAGAAGGGATCTCTCAGCTTTGTATGGCAAAGACCTGAAGAAATTTACCTTTAATCAAAAGAAGTGTTTTACCTCCATTTGAGCTTGCACTTTTGCATATGCTTGTGTATTGTCTTATGTTTAGTCATTTATTTTAATGCTTTCATAGGTTGATGTCAGCATATCTAGTGTATTGTAGATCCTTTGTTGTAGGTCAACAAAAAATGCCCAAGTTGAAGTATAGATGCAAGTGAGCAACTGTCCAACAGTGTGTTTCCAAGACACCTCTGGTAGGTTCTTCCTCTTTATACCTCCATAAAACCTCTTGTTGAAGTATTGATGCAGTTAGTTTCTTATTCAAATGAAGTGTTTGTTTGCTCCTTTTGGTGCAAAGTGTAGGTAAAAACTGAGTAGACCAATCAATTTTGGTGCATCACCACCTTAGTTAGGTTATGCTTTTGTAGTATCCCTCTCTCTTTTCACCCCCCCCATTGTTAGCAGTAAAAATCCAAGGCCTCAAGGTGCATCAAAGGGAGCTAGCCCTTAATCTAGAGATTCATCTCTCGAATTTGCTACCCACAGCAAGAGGAATGTCTCCATTGTGTTGCATGGAAGAAAGGAGCTAAGTTTCATTTCAAAGGGTGCAATCCACAGCATCAACAATTTTTGGCACGTCCGATGGGACAAAATTTATGACCTGTGAAGTTTCAGGATTGGTGTTGGTCCTGTTACTGTAAAAAATCCAAAAGAAAGCTATAATCCAGCATCTGGCGACTCCATTTTAAGAACTCGGTCTCTGGTTAGTGATCAGCCTGGCATCCCATGCCTAAGGTCACCACAAAATCTTCTAAGGGTGTTCCTTTCAAATTTGTTGAGCTGCCTTTGAACTCAGCAAAGAGGCTAAGGTTTGCAACGACTCATCCTTACACAGCAAACTAGTTTCCCAAACCTGCCATAAAATACACCTACACAAGGAGACCCCGGTTGAATCCTGTCACAGCCATGGCTTTGCCTTTTGTGGCGTTCAATGGTCAGAGTCCTTTGAACCTTCTACAGTATGACCCAATTCCAGAGACATCTCTCAAGAGTGTTCCTCCCTTTAGTGGAGAGGGGCCAATCACTGCTATTGAGCATATCAAAAACATAGCCAACCTCTACAACATCCATAATATCACTGAGAAAAATGTAGCCATTAGATTGTTGACCTTGTCTTTTAAAGGAAAAGTTTTGGACTGGTATGAGACCTTGCCTATGAATTCAGTCGGCTCATGGAATGAATTAGGGACCAGCCTGACAAATAGGTTTGGAGAGAAAACTGACCATTGTCTCTAGCTGAACAATTGACAAGATTGAAGAGAGCCCCACATGAATTTATGCAAGATTTTAACACTAGATTCCAAAAGACTTGGGACATAATCCAAATTCTAGTGAGGCCAACCCCAAGCTATGCCTTCCTCTATTACTTGAAGGCCTTGAATAGTGACATCATTGTCATGATACAGTCCATGGGTGGACATGTTCTGCCCACTGCTTATGAAAATAGCCATAGCTACTAAAAATTGTTTGGTTCAAGCAGGATAGATAGCTCCTAGACCTCATATGCCACTCTTTCCTGATTTGCAACCCTCAGTTCAGCGTGTTGCACCAACTTTAGCTCCTCTACCTAGTGTAGATAGGTTAGCGGCTACCCCTGCAAATGATCTCCATGAAGTTAAGAGCCTACTGTAGAATGTTACCAATGAATTAGTTGCCCTCAAGAGGTAGCAAGCTCGGAGCTATTGGCCGAATCAAGGATACCAGTAGTTCGGGCAGATGAATAGACCTCATTTCCAAAATTATATCAAGGCCAAGGTCAAATTATGCAAGTCAGGGCTTATCAAAGTTACAATCCAAATGCCCCTTCATCGTCCAAGGCTCTTGTCCCCACTCAAAATAATTTGGTACAGGAACAGCCTAATTATCTACACCTGGGGCATGGTCAAGAACAGGTTACTTATACCAATGAGCTTCCAAATCAATATATGACCACACAAGGTGATCAGGCAGCCCAATTCTCAAGTTTTGAGGCATCAACACAACCTGAGATGGACACCAGGCAGGCTCAATCTGATTCCACTCTTATGAACCACCTGGAAGGGGAGTTCTACGCAGTCAATTATGTGGGGAGCACAAATAGTAAAGATGATTGTGTTGCAGCCAACACCAGATCCAAGAAGAGAGCTATGAAGGAAGCTCAAGCAGCTACTCAAGCATCTGCAACATCTCTTTTATCACAAGTAAATCAGAGGTTTCCCAATTACAGACCGCCAGTTACAGCTTCAGCTCCTCGGGTTGCACCACAAGTTACAAATGTCCCCAAGGAGAACTCAAAGGGGGGCAATCTTTCGATCAATGTGGTGGACCAAATGAAGAAGCTGCACATGAACATCTCGTTGTGGGATTCCTTAGCAATGCCAGTACAAAAGAATATACTCCAAAAAGAATTGCACGGGCTAAGTGAGCAAGCTGTCCCAGCAAAGGCTGATAATGTGTTGATAGTGAATGGGGCTCCTCCCATGGGAGGTCACGCAAAAAAGGATGAAAAGGTCCCTCCTTTTTATCTATCCTTGATTATTGGTGATTTTTTTGTCCACAATTGCATCATTGATAGTGGAGCAAGCACCTCAGTTATGCCCAAATACATAGCTGACAAGCTAGGCCTCAAATATGAGCAAATGACCAAAGGAGTTCTGCAGTTCGATGGATCACCAGCCAAGACCTTGGGAGTGGTAAGAGGCTTGAATCTAACTCTCCATGTCTGTCCAACCTTCTCAATTCCCCATGATGTAGTAGTGGCAAATGTTCCCCCTTACTTCGCTCTATGCTTATCCAAGGATTTCACGTCCAAGATAGGTGAGTACTTGGCAGCAAATTGGTCTTACATGGTTTTTAAGACGAAGTATGGAACCAAAGTGAAGATTGAGTCGGAGCCCATCCACAAAGATCACCTGGAGCCATACTCGCCCAAGGCAACGAATGTCAACTACGCCATCATTGATGAAGAACTCCAGGTAGACCAATCCCCATCATCTTTCCTTGTAGGAGGTGTTGACCTGCTCCTAGATGAATGGGGAAATGACAATTTTGAACATGATCCTTACAAGTTCATCGAAGAGGCAGGTCTTGGAGTTTACTGCATGCATGAAGAAGATACTTTCATGCCAAATTTGATGAAAGTAAACCAAGAGAGTTGTGGTTTGTGGCAACTTTTCTTTGACAGATCTAGAAGCAAGTTGGGAGCTGGTGGTGGAGCAATGTTGGTTTCACCTTCAAAGGAAAAATACTTCTCAACTTTCAGGTTTCAATTTTCCTGTTCATGGTTTAGAGTGGGCAAGGAAAAGAGGAATCAAAGAATTGCAAGTTTTTGGAGACAACGAGTTGATTGTGAACCAGGTGAGGGGTCAAAACTTGACCAAGAACTCCTTGCTCAAGTCTTACAAGCACAGGGTGTGAGACCTGATGGAGAGCTTCACTGCTTTCAACATCACTTCCATCCCATCAGAGGAGAATCAACATGCAGATAGACTAGCAGCAGTTGGTGCTCAGTTTGATATTCTCAAGGGAGTGAGACAGGACAGCGATCAGCACCATTTAAAGGTGATAGTAAGGCCCTCCATACCAGACAATGTCATCAATTGTTAAGTGTTTGACAGAGACCAGTAGATAACACTTTTTTTATAGGACGTTGAGTTCGCTTTTAGGAATCAATCCAAGCTGCAGCAGCAATATGAAGGGCAAATCGTTTAGCTGAAGACCAACAGACTCCCTAAAGGTTTGGTCACTCTTGAGAGCATCTTCAATGAGGATGACCAACTCAAGAGCAACAAAGCAAGCATGTCAACCAAGAAAGAGAATTACGAAAAGGTAGAGATATTCAAGGATAAGCTGCTTACACTCGAGAAGGTATGTACAAATGAGGAAAGGCATTCTTTCATTTTGTTATGCCAAGAGTTTGTCAATGTCTTTGCTTGGGAATATGGTGATTTGAAGGGGTTTGACCCAAGTTTGGCTCAACGCACCATTGAGTTGAAAGAAGGTGCCAAAGCCATCAAAAAAAAACAAAGGCCAATCAATCCAAATATTGAGCCTCTCATGAGGAAGGAACTCACCAAGCTGATTGAGTCCAAGATCATCTTTCCTATCAAACACTCTTCTTGGCTGGCCAATTTGGTCCCCGTTAGGAAGAATTGGGAGATCATATTGTGTGTTGATTTCAGAAACCTGAACAGAGTCTCATTAAGAGATCACTATCCCCTCCCAAGTATGGTACAAATTCTCCAGATGCTGACAGGCAGTAAACGTTTCTCCCTCTTGGATGGGTACTTCGAGTACAATCAAATTTTGGTGCAAGACTGCGACCAATGCAAGACAATCTTCACCACCAAGTGAGAAACTTTTGCCTACAGAAAGATGCCATTCAGACTGTCAAATGATGGAGCTACTTTCCAATGAGCTATGGATATGGCTTTCCAAAGTTTGATAAATGAAATTGTGCTAGTTTATTTTGATGATGTGCAGTTTTCTCCAAGGAGGCAGAACAACATCTGAAACACCTGAAGCAAATCTTCGAGAGGTGAAGAGAGTTCGGCATCTCTCTCAACCCTAAGAAATGTGTGTTTGTTGTCCACGACGGCAAACTCCTAGGTCATGTCATTTCAAAAAAGGGCTTGACCATTGATCCGGAAAGAATGCACGCCATCTTAGCATTGTCCTTGCCTAAACACAAGAAGGACCTACAAAGCTTCTTTAGCAAAATAAACTTTATTAGGAGATTCATCCCTAATTTTGCTAAACTAGTCAAGCCACTAACTTCCATGCTGAGGAAGGACAACACGTTCACATGGATAGCAAGGAGGAGAGATAGCTTCGAAGGCATCAAACAAGCTATCGCCCAGTCTCCCACTCTAACTAGTCCGGACTTCTCAAAGGACTTCAATCTCTACACCTTTGGCAATGAAGAGGTAATCTCTGCTATGCTCACTCAAGCGAATGGTGAAAATTTGGAACAACCTCTCGCATTTTTTAGCTAGGGCTTAGAAGGCTATGAGATTAGGTACACATATGTTGAGAAGCAAGCACTTGCAATCATACGAAGCTTCAAGAAATTCAGACATATGTTGTCTAATAGCAAGATTCACATCATGGTGCCACATCCTAGTGTAAAGGACTTCTTGCTGAGCCGTGACTTGAATGAAAAAAATGCAAGGTGGATCACCAAGGTAATGGAGTACAATGTAGAGATCAAGACCACCAAGCTGGTAAGGGGAAGAGGGTTGTGCGAACATCTCGCTACAGACTTCAAAAAGCCGAAGGAAGGCATTTTGGTACTCCATGATGAAACTACAGCGGAAGTACCTGCAATCATGAAGAGCTGGGCACAAGACATGGTTCATTTCCTTCGAATTAGTGAGTGTCCGCAAGGTCTTGATAGAACTAAGAGGAGATATTTCAGGCTTCAATATTTTTCTTATGTCCTGGTTGATGGAGTGCTATTTAGAAAGGACTTTTCACGGGTACTCTTGAGATGCATCGATTCAAATCAGGTTGACAAGGTACTATCCAAATTTCATGATGGACCAGCTGGTGGTCACTTTGCTCCCAAGCCCACAGCTACAAGGATTATGAGCGCTCGCTACTTTTGGCCTACTTTGTTCAGAGACACTCATGCTTGGGTTAGATGCCAGAAATGTGCTCTCTTTGATGGGAAGTAGCAGTTCGCTACAATGCCTCTACATCCTATTCAAGTGGAACAGTCGTTCATGCAATGGGGTTTGGACTTCATAGGAATGATTAACCCTCATAGTGCTAGCCACAAGTGGATCTTGACTGCTACAGATTATTTCACAAGATCGGTAGAAGCCGTCGCTTTGAAGGAAGCCAATGAGAAGCACTTTCACGCTGTATCCTGACTCCATGCCCAATGGACATTTAAGCCATCAATCTTCTCAAGCATAGCAGGCATGCTTCCCCTGTGAATCGCCAAATGTGTTGACCAATTTTGGTCTTACAGGCCAAAATTGGGCACCTCTCTTTCCTTTTCTTGCAGGGTCTTTTAGCCCAAAGTCTGACAAGTTCATCCCATCGCTGCCTTGTGGGCTTTTCTTTGACAGGGCTCTTTCCGTAGAAAAACCAAGTGTTTCCTCCTGATTGCCAAGTGCTTTGCGTCTGGCAACCAAAAGTTCGCCTTGAAACCCATTTTGATTTTGAAAGCTTAACCGAGCAAGCAAGTTACTTCGGAGGGCCTTTAATCGGCAGAACGGACCAGTTTCAAAGGGCCAGGGGTCTTTTACAAAAATTCCGAAGGATGGGTACCCTTGCGGAGGGCACTTAGGTGCCAAACAGGGCCTTTGCAATTCTTTTGAAACGTGACTTAAAGGCCGGGAAGACTTTTGCGGGAGGCGGGAAATCGGCAAAATGGACCTTTATAAAAGCCCAAAGGGCAACTTTGGGCTCAAGGTGTCCTTGTAGAGGGCAAATGGTCGAAGCAAAAGCCTAAGGCAGAAAGCCCAAAAGGGAAGAGTTCCTTCGAGAAACTTGACAGGCCAAAGAGAAATTTCCTTCAGACATTTTGTCCGAAGGAAATCCAAAGAAGAATGCCCAAGGAACGAATTTCTTCGCACAAAATGTCTGAAATAATTCCTTCGGACATTTTGTCCGAAGAAATTCGGCAAGTGAATAAACCCGAAGAAATTCGGAAGACAAGAGTCCGAAGGGTAGGTGCCCTTTCGTAGGGCACTTGGCCATGAGAAGAGGACCTTTCCATTTTTTCGAAGGGTCACTTTCCCTTCGGAAAAGTCCGTTTGCAAAAAAGCCGAAGTAATTGCCAAAGGGGGACGACAGGCCCGCGGACGTCAATTTTAAGGTAATAAGCTAGCCGTTGGAGTTCAAATGTCTGGTGAAAGGCCTGCGAACATCAAATTCAGGGTAGAGAAATAGCCATTGGTTTTCAAACGAGATGACAGGCCCGTGGACGTTAAGTTTAAGGTGATGGGTTAACTGTTGGAGAGAAGCCAAAGAACAATTCTTTCAAACAGAATGTCCCAAAGAACTCATGGGTAAGGGCCTAAAGGGTCGTCAAAGGCAGGTTGTCAAAAGCGGCAAGCATAAAGGAAGAATTCCTTCGAACAAAATGTTCGAAGGAATTCCTTCGAACATTCTGTCCGAAGAAATTCAAAGGCTCAGAAGCCTGAAGGTAGACTTAGCGACCCGCCAAGGAAGGAGCCCGAGAAGAAAAAAGGGATAGCCCCGAGAGCACGAATTGCCAGGAAAAGGACAAGAAATAGCAAGAAAAGAGAAAAGCAGAGTGGGTAATCCAGAATGCGGCCACGCACATATAAGACAAATGCTCTAGGTGGCATGGCAAGTCAAACGCAGGGACGAACTAGACCAGGCCAAGTGACACAGGGGGCGTCGGCGGGAGAAATAAATGCTTTCAGGTGGAATAGTCTCCATTGAATAGCTATTAAGAGTGTTGCGCAAGCATTTAAGGGGGCAGCCCGATTTGCCTTGTTTTGACATTAATAAGTAGCCAGTTGGCGAGCATTCAAGGGAGAGCAAAGCTCGTAACGTGAGGAGGGGTGGCTTTATCGGTTGATCAGAGAAGCGACCCATGCTCTTGCAGGAGTGTTTAATGCAGCGTGTGCAGCAAAGTCAATACTTGGGACACCTACAGCATGGCTTTCACAGGCACATTTAAGGAGAAACGACAGCAGCATGGGCGAATTCTTCATTGCAGGAGTGTTTAATGCAATATGAGCCTCTTTCTCTTGACTGGTCAAGGATCTTTTTCCAAATTTCTCTATATTTTGTAACCTCTCATTCTGAGAAGGGATCTCTCAGCTTTGTATGGCGAAGCCCTGAAGAAATTTACCTTTAATAAAAAGAAGTGTTTTACCTCCATTTGAGCTTGCACTTTTGCATGCCTGTGTATTGTCTTATGTTCAGTCATTTATTTTAATGCTTTCATAGGTTGATGCCAGCATATATAGTGTATTGTAGATCCTCTCCTGCAGGTAAACAAGAAGTGCCCAAGTTGAAGTATAGATGCAGGTGAGCAACTATCCAACAGTGTATCTCCAGGACACCTCTGGTAGGTTCTCCCTCCTTATACCTCCATAAAACCCCTTGTTGAAGCATTGATGCAGTTAGTTTCTTATTCAAATGAAGTATATGTTCGCTCCTTTTGGTGCAAAGTATAGGTAAAAATTGAGTAGACCAATCAATTTTGATGCATCGCCACCTTAGGTTCTATTTTTGTAGTATCCCTCTCTCTTTTCACCCCCCCATTGTTAGCAGTAGAAATCGAGGGCCTCAAGGTGCATCAAGGGGAGCTAGCCCTTAATCTAAAGATTCATCCCTCAAGAGGAATGTCTCCATTGTGTTGCATGGAAGAAAGGAGCTAAGTTTCCTTATAAAGGGTGCAATCCACAGCGTCAACAGTTGCAAAGTTACAAAGCTCCGAAGTAGTAAGTAACAAGGTGTTAAAGACCCGAAATGGTCTTGAACAAAAGGCTTTGGGTTATCTCATTGGGAAGTCTTCGAGTTTTCCAGAGGAGACAACTTTGGGTTTCTTGGGCAGCACAACTTATTTCACTTCATGAGTAATCAGTAATGATAAGTCCAAGGTAAGTAAATAGTGGGGCTTGGAAAGCCCGATTTGGTCTGGGCAGTGTAGTTTGGATTCTCTAAGGAGCACTACTTAATTACTTCATAAGTTGTGAGCAATCAGAAACCCGAAATAAGTAATGAGACATCAAAGCCCGATTTGGTCTTAGAAGTGCTTCTCGGGTTCTCAAAAAGACAAGTCTGAAAAAATAACTTCAAAAAAGTGGCGAAGAAAAGGCCCAAGGAAATTGTTGAGGGAAGATAGTCCGCGGGAAAAAGGGCCAAGGAAAGCAAAAAAGCTGAGGAACGTTAAATTCAAATGGTCAGCAAATCCAAAGGGCTAATCGATCAAGGACAAGTGACACAAGGGAATCCAACTAGTAAAAAACCGATGGTTCCTGAGAGTCTAGGCTCAGCAAATCAATGGATAAAAAAGGGTCAAGTTTTCAAAGGGCCCTGATGGGATTTCGATGGCCAATCAACAGAAAAGGACTAGGATTTTTCCTTTCGACTCTGATGATGTGTTCAATAGCCTACACGCAAGACGCACAGGGGAAAGAAACATGTCGTTTTTAATGCACGAATCAACTCAGTCATGCCAAGCGGAGACATCCAGCTACCCACGACATGGCTTCTCACTACCCACCAAAGAGAGACTTGAATGAGGGAGGGATTCGAAAAGATTTTGCGGCGATCCTGGGCAACGCATTTCATGGTCAAGGCTTGGCGATGGCAGTAGTCAGCAGTCATCAATGACTCAATGACTTCTTCCCTCTTCCCATCTTCTCACGCGGCGCTTTCTCTCTCTCCCCCTTTCTCTATATATCACACGTCTTCCATTTTAAAAAGGGCCCCGGTTTTTTAGATGTTCGTCATCTTGCTGGGAGACGGTTGCTCATTGAGACGTTTGCAAAAACGTGCTCCTTCGAGTAGGCTAAACCCTGTCGAGATATTGTAAGAACTACCTCTTGAATGTAATGAGACGATTTATTTGCCTATTTCTTGTCTTCGATTAGTGCTTTAGTATGCTTGTGCTTGGTGGATTCGTGAATAAGTGTATTCCTAGTCCATTAGCCTTATGCTTGCCTCTTTGAGGTATTTTCAACATTTTGCTAGTCTAGATTAGTGTTCTGCTTGAACCTCTTCTAGCGTGTGTTTACTTGATCTTGAGATAGTGCAAGTCCAAATTGTCTCCTGACTAATCTAGTGTGGGTTCAAGCATAGATGAGTGTCCATTTATTTCTGGTGCATTGCCTGGTTAGCCCTCTTAAGGGACTTTCTCTCCCTTCTAACCCTTTTTCTGGTGAAGTTTCAGTTCAGCGTTAGTTTTAGGTGATCCACCAAGAGGAACTAGCCTCTTTAAAAATCCTAGAGGCTCAACCTCACCATAGGACACCCACATCCTGAGGTTGTTCCCATGCTTATAGCCGAAAGTGGGAGATCCTGAAAAACTCTTCCACAGGGGTGCAATTCCGTGCTATAACAGCGCCCCTCAAGTCAAAATTAGAAAAAAAATTGCCAATAAAGCACTTTTAACAACTTGTATAGAGAACCAATGTTTCCCTTGATTCTTCCCTCCCTTAGCCTATGGGAAACAACAGGAAATAGGCTAAAGGTCTTCAACCGCTCTAATCTTGAAAAAGGAACATTACAGTCCTCCCTTCTCTAAATTGTTTATCCTCAAGCAATTGCAAGTTCAGATGTTGCAGAATAGCTACCCCTTCCCAAGTAGCATCCTCAAGGGGCAAGTCTTTCCAACGAACCAAATATTTCATGATGCTTCGGTTCCTTAACTTCTTTTCTCGAACCTCTATTATAGAAGCCGAGACCAAAATCAGCGTGCCCTCATCATCTAGTGATGGTAAATCAACCGGAGTGATGTGCTGCCCTAGTGCCTTTTTGAGGCACGAAACATGAAAGACATTGTGAATCCGGCTATGTTCAGACAGCTCCAACTCATATGCAACTTCTCCAACTCTTCTTAGAACTTTGTAGGAACCATAGAAGCAGGGTTTAAGCTTTTTCACCCCACTATGCTTGATGGAAGATTGTCTATAGGGCTACAACCTCAAAAATACCATGTCACCAACCTCAAATGTCCTTTCTATCCAATGCTAGTCTGCATATAATTTCTACTAGTTTTGAGGATGTTGAAAGTTCTTTTTGAGCACCTCCAACGTTTCAAGACTATGATGTACCAAATACATAGCTCTCGACACTCTACTATCTGTCAAAATTAAGTCCATAAAGGGAAATGCATCATATCCATACAAGGCCTTGAAAGGTAACATACCTATAGACATGTGGTATGATGTATTGTAACAGTACTCAGCCATGCACAACCACTTAATCCACACTTTGTTGTCTGAAAATGTAGTTTTGTAGGTATCCTTCCACCCATTTATTCACTATTTCAGTTTGTCCATCGGTTTGTGGGTAGTAACTAGTGTTGGGAGATAACTTCGTGCCCATCAAATGAAAAAGTTCTTGCCAAAATAAACTCATAAAGTTGTTGCCCTGATCACTTACAATGTTCTTAGGCAGCCCATGAAGTTTAAACACTTCTCTGAAAAATATATCAGCCATTATGGGTGCAGTATAATTAGCTAGAATTGCAAAAAAATATGCATATTTAGTGAGTCTATTCACCACCAACAAATATATAGTTCTTACCTTGTACCATGAGAAGCCCCATGATGAAGTCCATGGATATGTTTTACCATTTTTAAGTAGGAATAGGTAAGGGCTGCAATAGACCAACTGGAAAAGTGTGTTCAACCTTATTTTGTTGGAAAATAAGGCACTCCTTAAAGTATTGAAGAACTTCTCCTTTAAGGCCCTTCCAAAAGAACCTCTCCCTCACTTGTCCATTTTGAAGTACCCCAGATGACCAGCTATTGGGGTATCATGTACAGCCTTCAATATTTGATATTTCATCTTAGATTTAGGGGTTCAAAGCACCCTATTTTTGTACAAAATCAGTCCATCCAACACCTTGTACCTTTCATCGTCAACCTTACCTTCTAGGACAGTTCTAGTAAATTCATCCTTGGCATACTCAGCTATAATTACGACCTTCCAATCTGCTGTAATTTCAGTCATAGCACATAAAATGGGCTTCCTAGACTATGCATCAGCAACTACATTGTTTTTCCCTTTGACATCTATCGGAGGCCCCTATCTAGAATCTCCATCGGCAAGCATTTGTATACCATACTCTCCATATAGGGGAGGGGCACCATATCTAATCTATAGTGCCACCCTATATATATATATATATATATATTAAAAAAAACCGATAGGCCCTTATCTATATATTGGGGCGATAGAATAGATCCCATTTCTATAGAGAGGGGGAGGGGGTGATTTGGCAATATATATATTGGGGCGATAGAATAGATCCCATTTCTATAGAGAGGGGGAGGGGGTGATTTGGCAATATATATATTGGGGCGATAGAATAGATCCCATTTCTATAGAGAGGGGGAGGGCGATAGAATAGATCCCATTTCTATAGAGAGGGGGAGGGGGTGATTTGGCAATATATATTGCCAAATCACCCCCTCCCCCTCTCTATAGAAATGGGATCTATTCTATCGCCCCAATATATAGATAAGGGCCTATCGGTTTATATACCTACCAACCCATCCACAGGGAGGTGGAGGGCATATAGATATGGATAGCCACATAGAGATAGGGCGGGGGAGGGCGGCGGGCTCGCTATTGCTAGATGATCCCTCAACTCATGTTACGTATATAATCAATCTCAAATCATCTATCTGATAGGATTGGGATTAGGATTGATTCTATATCGATGAAATGAAATGAAATGAAATGAACTCCCCTATGTATCCCTATGGATATAGAGGGGTTTCTTACCTCTTGAGAAATATGTTACTAATGTCGGCTTTTTGTCTTCAAGAGATAGAATTTCATTCTTCGGAATGTAAGGCTCGTAATGTGATTCGTGTTCAATATCAAAGTCGTAAGATTGTAATTAGGTACCCATTTTTTATGCCTATCACTCAAATCAATTTGGCTGACAAAATATTTCAAGCTATTGTGGTTTGTTTTCATCACAAATCAGCCACTAATCAAATATTACCTGAACTTGGCCAAAGCATGCATGATGGCTACCATTTCCTTGTCATAGATGGAAAACCTACACTCCACTTCTTTGAGTTTTGTACTTTCAAAGGCGATAGGGTGTCCTTTTTTGCATTAGGACAACCCCTATACCTTCCCCCAAAGCATCACATTTCAAAACAAATGGAATAGTAAAATGTCATGTCCCCTTCCAGTTGACATCTCTCAGAGTTGATGATTAGCCTATTATGCGACCCTCGTAGGCTGATAGGATGGATAGAGGGTCTTGATGGAGCTTGGCTTGGCTTCGACTATCAGAATTTTTCCAGTCGGCTTCGTTCGGGCTCTTTCGGACACCGTTTGCCTGAGTTCCTATTTTTTAAGGATTTTTGGCACTCAGCGGAACACCCCTGTTATGGTCTGATCATGTGCGGAATCACTCCCTTGTTCACCAGCTTCAGACAGTTCGAGAATCGGATACTTTTTGAGGGAGATTAATATTTAATTGATTTAATTAAATATTAATTATTTGGCGTACTATTATGACTTAGGCGTTTGACCCAAGGGGGCGCTCATTATGAAGGGGGTCGTTTTAATTATATTTTATAATTAAAAATGTGTCTTAGACTATGGAAAAATTAAAAGAGAAGAAAATCCGAATTTTTAATTAATGAAACCCTAATTAGAGAAAGCGCATTTTTCAAGAATATAAGGGTTTCTCATTGGGAATCGTGCCATTCATGTTTGAAGACAATTTTTGCTAAGTATTTTCTTTGAAGACAGAGCCAAGGGTTCTAGTATTCGATTTGCATTGGAGAACGTGCAATCTTCAGTGTGTGCAATTCAGAGGTTGTGAAATATCAGCGGATCTATTGCCAAACAGAGAGATAATTTCATACAGAGGTTATCACAGAGCTTCACAGGGATTTATATATTTAGGGGTTTGATCTGAAAATCATCCAGAAAGGGATCTTCAATAGTAGCGCTACTTTTCTTGAGATTTGGAGCTCAGCCATACAGGCCGTACTGTTTTTTACTGCTGCTGTACAGAATCTGTACGGTTCTGTACCATGCCGTACATCTCCAGCAGGGCGTATTTCTCTTCTGGGGCAAAACGCCTTCCCTTTGTCCAATCTGTGGATTCCAATCAGGGCGCTTACACTTCTATCATTATTCTGGATCTTCAGAAGGAAGGAGAAAAGCTTATTTATTGCAATCGTACCAACCGTACCAGATCTAGAATTTTTTTCAGATTGCAGAAAAATCAGGCTTTTGAACAATATTTTATATTATTTTTGTATGCATGACAGAGATTTTATATTGTAATCATCTGAAAAGAATAATAAGAATTTAGCTTAGCCAGAAAAAGGGTTTACTGCTTCAATATTTATTTTATCTAAATTTATATAAATTTCTTGCAAAAATCGCATTCATTCTTTATTCATGCAAAAACACCCAAAAAAAATCAAAATACACAAAAACAGTCCAAAAACATACAGTTCCAGAATTCAGGGGAAACAGGGGTTTCTACATAAAATATGGTACAGTGAGTATCGAGCAAGTACTCATCACTTCCTTGAGCTTTTCAAAGGCTTCCATGGTTGTTTTTGACCAACTGAAAGCTCCCCTTTTCGTTAAGTCCATTTATGAGGCAACAAACTAAGAAAACCCCTTCACAAACCACCTATAGTAGCTGCATAAACCAAGGAATCCACTCAAATGTATCATAGTAGTGGGGGCCGGCCAATTCATGATGGCTTGTATCTTTTGTTGATCCACATGGACCCCTTTGGCATTGATTACATGCCCCAAGTAAAGAATTTAAAAAACTCCAAACTCACATTTGGACTCTTTGGCGAAGAATGTTTGCTGCTCCCAACACTATGTCCAAGTGTTGTAGATGCTCCTCCCATGTCTTGATATAAACAAGAATTCCATCAAAGAAAACCAGCACACATTTCCTCAATATAGCCTAAAAACATTATTCATGCATGATTGAAAAGTGGCAGAAATATTGATTAATCCAAAAAGCATGACCAAAAAATCAGAGTGCCCATAGTGACATCTAAAAGCGGTTTTCTGAACATTCTCTTCTCTTACCTGGATTTCAATCTTCAAATCAATCTTGGAGAAGTAGATTGCCCCACAAAGCTCATCAATCAACTCATCAATTCTAGGTATGGGATACCTATTTTTTATGGTATTCTTGTTCAATAAACAATAATTTATGCACATCCTCATTGTCTCATCCTTCTTCACAAGAATGACCGAAGAAGCAAAAGAGTTAGAACTAGGCCTTCTATGACCCATCTCCAAAAGCTCTTAGATGGCATTTTCAATTTCTTCTTTGTAGACCCTAGGATGGCAGTAAGGTGTAATGATTACGACTTTAATTCCCAAATCCAACTCAATGATGTGCTCAAAACCCCTATTCGTGGGTATTCCATGAGGAATACTACCATAAACCTATGCATATCTATCAAGGATGGGCTAAATATCCTTGTGATGATGCTATTGTTCCAAATCAGAATTTGTAGTGCTTACAAAACACTCAACTGCCCAAGCAACCTGCCCTCTATGAAAAGCCTTTTCCATCCTCTTTGAAATCACAACCATGGGTGTTATACATTCACTTTAAAGTGGTAATATCTAGGAGCTTCAGATAAGGTAGCAAAAGTGCCATCCATGTTTTCACCTTCTTTCTTTTCAACTTGTTCCTCCTCATTAGCAGTTGTCCCCTTTTCTTCTTCCTCTTCTTCTCCATCCGAAATTACTTCAATGTAATGAATTTGGCCTTTTCCATGGCAACGATGTCCAAGGGTCCTTGCATGTAAAACAAAAAAAAATCTTCTTAATTCATTCCTTGACTCCACCTCTTTGTTCATCTTTGGCATCCCTTTTTGCTGCCCAAAACCCTATGGATAAGGCTTCTTCTACTGCCCAAATGGGACCAATTTTGGTTGTTCTGAAAATGCAGTCCTAGGCTGCCCACAAGTATTTGTTCTTTGTTGTCCAAAAGGTAGAATTTTGCCCTTGGGAGATGTAGATTCAAGATCAAGAACCTTTTGAATGGCTTCTTGACAGTAAGAGGGCTGAAAGCCTTGACTAAACCCCTGAGTGGGTCAGCCAATCCTTACATAAGCAAAACTACAAGCCTTCTTTCCGAGACATCTGGTACCATCACTGAACCCTCTGAAAATCAGTCACATACTCCTCCACTAAAGTCTTTTGTTTGAGCTGCGCCAATTCTTTGAAATGAATTTTTGGATCAGCCCTATCAAATCTTTCAATTAATCTTCTACTAAACTCATAAGAATTTATGAGGCTGTGCCCTTGTGTTATCAAACCGTGGTACCACCACTCATGGGCAGTTCCCTCCAAATGCAATGTGGCGAACTTGATGGCTTCATCCTCCATCATAGGCCAAAGTGTGAGATAGGTGTCTGCCTTTTGTATCCATGCCCTAGTTAAAGTTTTTGTGAATCCATCAAAAGTGGGGAATGTGAGTTTTCCCAAAGCATGTTGTAAATCTCCTGGATTGTTCCTTGGTCTATGACCAATGCTATAACCACCCTTGTCTTTCTTCAATGTCACAAAATTTCTAAGGCTCATTTCCCCTTTGATTTCGGGTGGAAGAGTCTTATATTCCTCATAGCTTACAGCCACATCATCTATTGTAGAAGGTTGCTCCTCCCTTTCTGGAATGACTCTACGAAGGAATTTGGGTGAAAAAGACCTTAGTGTAGATCCAACTGTCACCCTTGGTGGAGGGGGAGCATTGTTTGTACCAGAAGCCCTTTCCTCACCACTGTGAAGCTGATGCCCATTCATGTTCTTCATGGTTTGGATGAATTCAGCGATCATATATGTCAAATGCTTTTGATTTTGAGCGAACTTCTCATACCTAGCACGATTCGGGTCATCCATGTCTCCATGCCTTGCTGCTCCAACTCTTGCCTTGGTTGTTCCTGCTCTTCTACCTGATGTTCTGGAGCCCTTTTCTTTTCCCTTTTGTAGTATCTAACCTCTTTGTCATTGTTTGGCATGTAGACAACTCACTTCCTCACAGCTAGCTAAGAATTTGGCTCTGATACTAATGTAATGTCCCTTTTAGAGCAGATTTATACAATTCTGAAAATCACTACAAACCCTTCAAATAAAATGCAAAGTCTGATTTTTTATCAAACCCTAACCACAAAAAAATTCAGAATTCTGGACACACTTATTTGAGATCAAAATTCAATATTTAATTGCCACAAACCCTTGCAAAAATTTAAAAAAATGAAGCCATACAAAATACCTCAAGATCTGAATTTTTGAATCAAATATATAGCTAGAAAATAATATAAAAATACTAGTTGAAGGAATGTATGATCAAACACCAAATCAACCTCAAATTGCCCCAAAAACTGCAATCTCAAACCCTCAAAGGGCGTCACTGCCCTAGGAGAGAGCTCCCAACTGAATCGCTGCCCTTGCAAGGGCTGATTACAGCTACACACCACCTCAACAAGCTGCCCAACCGTTGTGCTCCACTTGGAAAGATGCCTTAGACCTGAAATCTACCAATTCCCGCTCAAATATGACTTCTAAATGAAGTCACCCGTTGAACATTGAAGGGTTTCGTCCTCAATATCTGAATAGCAAAGAGGGTTTTCGTCCTCTAGGGCTGAAAGCATAAGCAAGCTACTCAAACTTTGAATTTTAGTCGATCAAAATGACATGAGTTTTAAAATGAACTTCCTCTTTTCCTTTTATATCCTTTCCCTCCAAAAGACCTTCCCAAAAGGGGAGCGCTCCACTTGAAGAGGAAATTTAAATATTCAAAAAGCAATTCCTTATAATTTCACTTAAGGACTAACTTGCCCATGACCAAAAGGTTCCCTCCTTAAGTCAAAATTAGAAAAAGGTTGCCACTAAAGCACTTTTGACAACTTGAATAGAAAAACAATGTTTCTCTTAATTCTTCCTTCCCTTAGCCTATGGGAAACAACAAGAAAATAGGCTAAGAGTCTTCAACCGCTTTAATCTTGAGAAGGGGGCATTACACATCTCATGGCTCCATTGAAACCTGTGATAACTAGAAGTCAAGTCAATCTTAGTGAAGTACTTGGCACCCGCAAGTTGGTCCAAAAGATCATCAATCCTAGAAAGTGGGTACCAGTTCTTGATAGTGATTTTGTTGAGTGCACGGTAATCTATGACCAATTGCCACTCATTGTGTTTTTTCTTGGGCACAGCTAGAGCAAGAGATCCACAAGCATCTTACCTGTGTCGAGCAATTGTTGGATTTGGCACTTGATCTCAGCACTCTCAATGGGTGGAGTGCGATATGGTGGTCAATTGGGCAATGAAGAACCTAACACAAGCTCAATGGAGTGTTGAATGGACCGCACTCAAAAAGATTAGAATAAGCATCTACAAGATATTTGATTGCTTTGGGTGGGAGCTTGATAACATTTTCTATCTTGAATTCCCGAATAATAGAAAGAATCAAGACATCATGCAAACTGATTTGTTTAACTACTGGCCTACCAGAGAGTAAAGGATTGACAAAAGAAGTGATTTTAATTTTTTACACTTTATCATCCTTAGGCAATTGATAAGTTTTGTGGAAGCCATCAAAGAGAGCTTGGTGTTCATACTGATAAGGTGCTCTGAGAATCTGAATACAACAATCAAGTGGAGTGGCATCACAATAGTTTGTATCTTGAAATGGCTTTATGACAAATGTAATAGAGCACTTGCGAGACAAGTGCGAGATGGCCTTCTCTTTTGACCCATCTCCAGTGCTATGGGTGTAGATACATGTTAGTGGGAAATTGAAGATCATCCACCAACTTTTCTGAAATGAGATTCTTTTGGCCGCCTTTTGTCAAGGATAAGCTCCATCAATCGATGCTTAATTTGACAATCATGGGTGAATAAAGCTTCTCAATTGTTGGCAAAATAGCTATTGACCATGAATATGAGCTAAGGATTATAAGTGTGGGGATTGTATATTTGAATTTCTGAATTCCCATGTTGAGGCTGCTCCTCAACAAGAAGGGCTTGGGCCTTTTTTATATTGAGGATACGAAATTATTCTATGGAATGTTTGTAGGGCTTGTAATAAGCATAGTACTTGGACTTATAGTTAAAAAATGGCATTGAACCTTTGTTGGAGCTACTTGGAGAAGAATATGTGTTGTGCTGATGAGCGGGCAATGTGAGAGAAATTGGAAGGATAGAAGTGGAAGAAAAAGGCATGTTTTGAAAAGACTGGTCTGGCTTTCGAAGTCCCTTGTTTTGTTTTTCCTCCACCTTAAAAGCAAGTTAGAATGCATGCTCCAAGGATGTGATGGTGAAGAGCTCGAGCCTTGTTTAGAGTTGAGAAAATAGCCCTGATATGAATTTGATGCGAAGGACCTTGTCGGTGTCATGCACTTCCAATATGATAGAGAGATGATTGAATGCCTTGATGCATCCAATTGTCCACATTTTTGGCATAGATGGAGCAGGCATGCCAATAACTTTTATCTTTAGCCAAGGGGGTAAAATTGCACCTATCTGGTTGCTTTGAAGTTATCTAGTGTATCAATCTTTGGTTGTTTAGTGACTTCTAGAAGTTGGATGCGAGATTGCCACCAAGTGATGGCTTGGTCGCCTATATGGACCTCTGCTATGAGGATTTGTTGTGGCTCTAAGATATTGATTTGTGTCTTGAAGCGCCTATAGGCTGAAATCCAAGCAATCCACTTTGCCCTCATCAATGGTGCCAACAAAATGGGGAATGAATATCTTGGCATCCAACCTGAAAGCAGGTTGGGCAGTTGGGATGGGAGAAGCAGTGGTGTTGGTGGATCGTTTTCCCAAGAGTTATTAGAATCTACTTGTCATTTGTTACATGATATGAAATTGTTGTCGTTGTTGGTTGCAAAGCTCTTGGGTGAGCAACTCGACCAACTCGAGGTTTTTGGTGGTATAGGAAGGACTCCCTTGAATATCCATGTCTCAACTTTTTATTTTGCCCCTAAATCGGTATATTTTCGTGCCAATTTCTCAAGACTGTTTCTGATAGATCAGATCTCCGAAAAACAGAGCAAGTCTAGAGCATATTCTAGGAAGATCTGCAAGGCAAGTTTTTTAAAGGAATCAGTGTAGGCAGCAGAAAATTGGCTACAGATTTTGACAGCAGAGAACTAATCAACAATTTGACAACAAAAATTTCATGTCAAGGATCTGGAGAGAAAAAAAGGTTGGATGGCAGGGTGCCAGATATACACAGAGTATATCAATGGCTGGATAATTGAACCTTTGGGAAAACAGCATAATAGACCGGATGTAGGGTGGCTGTTGCAAAACCTGGAGTAAGCTAGAGATGAAACCCTTGATATGTGCTGGATACACTATGTATATCAGAGGTTGAAGAGAGTAGAGGCCTGATCTAGGCTCTGATACCAATTGATATAAAGCTGATATGTCTATTTCTGAGTGTCTTCTTACATAGGAGGAGTTTGTATATATAGGCTAACAATATTACAATGGCATTTGATGTTTCTACCTAATCTATCCAGCTTTTCCAGCTGTCTACATAACCTATCCAGTGGTCTAGCTGTCTACCTAAAATTTCCAGCTGTTCCAACTGTCTACTTAACTTTTTAATTCATTTATATCTGTCCTTTACAGCTGTTCCAGCTGTCCATCTATTTTTTGGTTTATTTATATCTATCCTTGTATATAATATATAACAATAGTTAAATTACTAACTATAATAGATGTCTAACCAATAATAAGGTGCCATATCTTAGGATTTCATTAGACGTGCTCAAAAGTTCTCCAAGCTTTGTTTTTGAAGGATTTACTCTGTGCTTGGTGAGCTTAGGATTAGCAAAATGCATTTTAAACTCATTGGTGCTTCCCTGGATTTGGCCCTGCTACTTTTCCTTTCATTGTATAAGCATTTCTTGCTACAATTGGCACCCATACAAGAGACTACTTGATTTGAGAACTCTGCATTCCTTGGGCATATATCTGTCTTGCAGGAAACCCCCCCCTCCCCAAACGACTCCTGCCTGGGCACGCCTCCAGTATGGGGACGTCAGGAGATGCCTGAAGACGTCCCGGATATGTCCAGAACAATGCCGGAAACGTGCAGCACTGTTCCGGACGTCTCCAGTGGGGATGCGGCGACTTGAAGGCAAAAAAAAAAAAAAATACTCAAAAAACTTTTTAAAAACCCTAAATTGCTAAAAACTCTTTATAAAAGCAGCCCCCTCACTCTAAAATACCACACCAAACTCTGAACAGTATGTAAATAAAATAAACACTTAAGTATATTTTATTATACTTTAAGTTATATTTTATTTATATACTTTCACGAAGTTTGAGAGTGGTTTCGGACCTCTAGGAGCTATAATGCAAATTATAGGTTTTGGAGGATCCTATTATAATTCAGACTTAGTCAGATTCCAGGGTTTCAGACTTAGCCATATTTCAAGGTTTCAAGATTTCAAGGAGACATCATAGGAGCTATGAAGGCTGCATTAAGGGATGTAGGTATGATAGAATAGTATGATAACATCTCTCGCAAAGTGCCCCAAGCCAATCCCACCCCATTCCCAGTGCACCCCTTAAGGCATACACTCTAGGAGATTCAATGAACCGGTGAGCCCCTGCGAGAGAAAGCATCAGTAAATGATAAAGTTGAAAAATAATGGGAGTGGCATTCATGATTTTGAGGGCAATCGAGATGATTTATTCTAGATTCGAATGTACATTTTGTCTTTGAAGTAATGAATGAATGAATATTATATATTTTTAAGTGTTTTATCTTTTATAGAAAAATATTTTCATACTATGTAGTTTCAAGTGTTTTACTAAAAAAAATGAGTAATACACACACACACACACATAGATAGATAGATAGATAGATAGATAGATACCCACGACATATCCAAATCAAGGTTTTTCAAAAATGGCATACCTGCGTACCCGAGACGTCCCGGTACCCGTACCCATACCCAAACAACATAGGTATATATCAGTAATTGGCTAAAGCTGCAGGCTATCCTGGAAGGGTAGCAAGATGAAATCAAGAAACCCTACCGAAAATTAATAGAGTGGAAAAAGAATAGAGGCCGTTGAAAATGCTAGGAATTTGACCCAAAGAGAAGGTGAAAGGTCACACATAACCAATGGTTTCTCCCGTGTGGTTGTGGGAGACGTAATTTATTGTATTATAAAATCTTAGCATCAATGGAAGACTAAGCTACTTCATTGTCTATTCCTGTATATTCTGATGTGTTTGAAAACCAGTAAGTGGTATCAGAACACTATCAAAACTGTGTGGGCCTGATTGAAAATTTTTCACCTCATTTATGCATTGTTTTCCCTCTACACTAGGCCCCTAAGTGCTGTTGTTTGCCTATAATTTTATTAGCACCCTCGTCACATTTATTTTTGTGCCCCTCTTTAGAATAGGGTCCAATGGCCCGTGTCTTTTTCTGTTTTTTTAATGGTTTCTCACTCCTTTGACAATGCTCTTTATTCTCGGGGTCCCATAGACTGTTTTGTTCTCATGGATGTTATTAAAAGCTCTCTATCTATCTTTAAATGAGATGCTTCCCTCTAAAGCAATCAAATCTCTTTTGTTTTGTTCAAGGTCATTGGCACCACATTGTTTGTTGTGGCGTCAATTTCTAAGGCACCCTCTATTGTTAAGTCCATTTGCCTTTCTATCCATGCACAAATATTTTAAGGACACATTGGAGCTGCAGCAGTCATATACTCCAGGGATAACTTACTAAGCCATGTAATCGGTGTCATTCCTTATCTTGTCAACAAATAAGAATGGCTACAGGAATTAGTAGCTGGATTTGTTATAATTGGCTGGAAGAAAGTGCTGAAGAGAGGTAATGTGCTACAGCAATACTGAGGTATGGTGAAAACATAATTTTCCAGATGTAATAACAATGTCATGCATAGCTCAATTGGTCAGTGAAAGCAGATTTAAAACTTCGAAAATGCAGCCAAGTGTATTTTTCTTTTAGCCAAGTATCAAAGGTTATTTAAAAAAAGTAGTCTCACATGTTAAGTATGTAGGTGATGGGATCCACTCTCATTAAACCAAAAAGTGTGTTTTGTTTTAGACAAGTGTCAAAAGTAAAGAAAATAAAAAATAACAAGAAAATATTATCAACACCCTACTTTATGCAAAAGTCAGAGAGAAAATAGAATAGGTAAAGTTGGGTGTCAAATGCCCCACGTGCATATGTTATTTTATATTTTCTTAAAAGACATGATTTAATATTTTTCCAAGAAAAAGGAGCATATATTTTGCTAATGTCTGAATGCCAAAGTTTTCTCCATTATTGTTTTGTCTTGATCTTAGGGTTTTGGGGGGTGTCCTGGACACATTGGCGATGCTATAATTAACATAAAATGTCTCTGTCAGTAGTTTTGGATCATTAGAGTTGATGTAATTTGCTTGGCTATCAGAAATGTTATGGTTTTGGTATCGAGGTTTCATTCTTCTTGGAAAAGTATCTTATTGTCAATGTTGGTTTAATTGGTCTCAAGTCCTTTGTCAAAGCAAATGCATTAGTTTTTAGTGTGATAATTTTCAGTTGTCAAAGTCAAGGTTGCCACAAAATTCTTGTAAATCAAGCTGAAAGATCAGCGGAGAGCCACTCAATACATGTATAATCACTTCCCATGCCAAGGCAAAGGGTTCAAATCTCTACTTCAAAGTGAGTGACCTCATTCAAACTGAAGTCCACATCCTTATAGATCAATGACATCATATTGAAGATTTGGACGGAAGAAAAGTTATTCAGTAGGAAATTTATCACTAGAAGGCAAGTCTAGACTATGCTTTTATCGAGTTCTATACAACATATCAAGTGGAACAAAATATAGAATAGAGGATTACACAAGTTGAAAATACGATGAGCACTATTCTAGCCCAGATAGAGAACACGTCATAAGAAGAACTACTCAGTCAATTTGTTTTCGATTTTTACAAGTGGAACACATTGCACATTGTATTAATTTAGGAGGTTTAAGCCAAAGAAGCTGAAACACAAATTTGGTGGGCCCAAGAGCAAGAGTGAAGAGAGAGTTTCTACAGGTAATTAAAGGAAATGACAATAAGAATTGTTTTCATTGTGTAAATTGTGCTTGGTTTTGGCACTTCTCTCGTTTGCTTTTTTATTTCAAATGATGGGGTCCACAACATACTCTAATGGCATGTTAGCCTTACACATCAAATTGAAAACATATGTGGAAGCCGATATGGTTGCAGAATGTTGGAGGCTATTTCAGCCCACATTCATGCCATTTTGCCAACAATATTCTCTTTTGAGAAACAAAATCATGCTTCAAGGAAAAGTCGATATTCAGGAGAAATCTTTGGAACATACATTTATTGTCCAACCAGTTGCCTCTGCAAAAGTTCAAAACCAGCATGAGCATGTGAAATCTAAGCATGTGTTAAGCTTATAGGAAATTTTGACAAAGAATATGGAAGGTCTGGGGTATATTCGTCCTATCAATTTCCATATACTTGAATATACTAAACCAATTGCTTTTGTCCTTGGAGGTTGTCTAATCGCTTTTACCAAAGTTGGTCTTTCATCCTCACCTATCATTTCAGATTGTGCTATTTGTTCTTCATTTTTGCCATTTGTTTCAGATTGTGCAGTTGGTTTGTTGCAATTGTTAGTTTTTCCACTGTCTCAATCTACTCTTAGAGTACCTACATCTCTTATTTGTTCACGCTGTCACAGACGAGGTCATAACGCCAGTTCATGTTTTTATCTACATCCAAATTCCATGTATCTACTATGGCAAAACCACATATTTGTGGTGCACTGCTATGTTCGAGACCCTCCTATAGAGTCTATTAGGCATGTTTACTTTGGTTGGATTGACCAAGTTAGGTGTAACAATCCTTGCCCAATCTGCCCTTAATTGTCTCGATTTGCTGCCTTGTAATTTTTTCAAACACTTTGTAAGCAAAGTGTTTGCTGGTTTTTGTCACAGTTTTGATGATTTGTTTAAATGACGATGGATTAAAGCTTCAAGTGTTTATAGAACAATGCAAGAATGACAATGCTAAGTTCTAGATGCAGGAATGACTTCTTTTTTTTCTTTTTTTTTTGTTCTTTTCTATGCAATTAGATGAATTCACAAAGCAAACTAATCACTTACAGCCAATGGACATTTAGTCGAACAGCTGGCATGCAACCTACTATATCAATTCAAATGCTCAAAAGATAACTATAAATGACCAGCAACTTGTGATTCTTATTTGTATTGATGATTTGATACAATGCTCCACTAGACTCGCCAAGACTCTTGGCATAAACAAGAATTACAATTATATGGTATTCTGGTATGAAGGACGCACATCTACAGCTGCAGATATAAACTATATTAAAGGATGAATTGTATGCAATGAACCCTGGTATGATTGAGGCGCCCTTGAGAATAGATGAAGGAGCAAGCAATTTCCCAGTGAAAGGATGATCTCCCAAGCCAAACCGAATTTTCCAAGCCAGCCACCCCTGTTCTAGTCTGATCTCAAATTTAAAAGAATATGCAATGAATATGCGCTGCCTCAAGCATCTAATATCATCTCCATGCTCCAGGGAAATGGGTGCACCAAGCCCAGCAGAGAATCGACGCAAAATGGAACCCCCACAAGCAAAAATGTCCCTCCTAATGGCGTCCTTCCTTGACTGTAAATATCTGATTTTTATATCAGATTTCTCTACAAAGCAATTTGCTCTCTTAACCAAGGAAAATCGATCGATTTCTCCAAAATTTGCTCCAATTGAGATGACTGAAATATCACCTCCAAAATGCAACCCTTAAAGAAATATTTCACTCCCTCAGTTATGCTATCAATGGAAGTTATCTATCATGTCCCCTCTCTAGTACAACATGACACTTTACGTGGATTTGCCTATTCCAGACTCTCGTAGGCAGATGGTAGTGATGAGAGTCATTTTTGTGTTTATTTGGCGATTGGATGGCTCATTATGCTCTTGGAGACATTTTAATTGTTTATTACTTTTGATATTGGGGCCAAAATGTTATATTTTTAAATTGAGGTGCACTTTAATTTTATAAAGTTACTTTTTATTTAAAAAAGTACAAAATGGTTTTTACATGATGTATTATGGATACTTCTAGAAGAAATTTCCAAAAAGTGCATAAATAGACCTCAAATCTATTTTATCATTCGAATCTTCTTGAGCATTTGTGAGGCTTGATAGTCTGCAAATATTCAACAAAAATCCTTGAGAATGATACCTCTCAAGAGATTGCATAACTGAAGAAGTGAAAGATCTTTTGAAGGGTTGCACATTGGAAGTGGTCTTCAACCATTTCATGTTGAGCTTCATTGAGTATTCAGGCTCAATTCGAGAGTTGAACAATTTTTGGAGTCCCTTGGTGGGGCAATTGCATCATTAACCTATTTGAAGGATCTCCAAGGATATCATATTATATATATAATTTTTATTACAGTCCATACAGGTACGGCCTATACCTGCAGAACAGTACGGCAGGATTGGCGCCCCCAGCAGACTGCGATCTACAGCTGAAACCCTATTTTGCTCATAACTCCTACTTGGCTGGGCGATTAATTTTTATATTTTGGGAGGCACTCACCCCAGTCTGGGCGTCGATATTCAGTTCCTTATCGGCACTTATCAATGAAGACAAAAATTAAAACCGTCACAGTCCGTACTATATAGCATGTACTTGCAACAGGGTACGAACAGCTTGCTAGACAGTGTATGGACAGCAGTCAGGGTGCCACTTACAGACCAGGTCTTTTGTCATCAGCAGGTTCTATTTATATTTGCATACCTATATTTATGTGCCAGGCTTTTTAGGATATTAATTCTGTCCATGTTTGTGAAAGCTGAAAGTCGCCATTTATTGTGAAAGGAACTGCATTTCCATGAATAAAAATTTTGATACTAAATCTTTTGAATTATTGAGCTGAATAAATTTGTTTACACTTACAGCAATGTAGTTTAATTGTTTGCCAACTGTTTGAAATAAATCCATAATGCAATATTAGTATATTTTGTAATCCAACCAACTGTTTGACAAAATTTCATAGTGCAAGATCAGTGTTTTGATGGTCCTACTAGTGAAAGTCATTACATTATCGTTCCCAAAGACAAATTGATTCGCTGCAGGAAACTCTAGGCTCCACCAGCATACCACGGCAAAGACAACATCAAATTGGGATAATTCATAATGGCAGCCCACACCTCCCTTTATACTCTTTTTTTTTCCTTCATTTGGGAAGCTTCTAGAAACATCATAATATTTTATTATTATTTTTCCCTTTTAAAATAATATATTTGCACTTTAATATAAAATAGTGAATTATATCATAAAGCACAAATATAACATCATCTTGTAACATGAGGTTTCTAAAAATAGAACATTCTAATAAATCATTAGAAAACCTCCAGAATATGTTGAAACTTCCCCAAAGAAACCAACTGCCATTTGGGTAACTGTGGAGAGGACCCTCAAACCATGTCGTATTAGCCTATGAGGGCCATTGATAGGCTAATCATGTTGAAAGTACAATGTCTAACTAGAAAGGGGACATTACATTAGGTGGAAGTCAGAGTGTCACGTGTTGTCCAGGTCCTATAGGTGAGTTCAGTCTGTTGTGGAGACACTTTCTCTAGTAATACCAGTTCTTTGTCTACTATTGATTGTGAGTCCACTACTTCTGTAGGTGGTGATATTGACAATGATACCTGTCCTACTTGTATGGGTCCAGATGATGCTTGTGCATCCCATCTTTGTTTTGAGGATGTAGATGATATTATTCACATACTCTTGTGATGCAGTCAAGGTATGAGGGTCTATCTAATGACTGTCCAACCTTGCAGCCTGATCAATCCTCCACTCAACACCACACATACGCTCAATGTCAATTTCACAAATCAAAATCCTTTCATACTCCACCTTTGTAATGATGTAAACAACCCAACAAGCGAATAATGAAGTTGTAAACCCATTCATTATCTATCAAATGTTTATTAACAGCCATGAACAATCACACTCAGCCCATATGACATACATTAGAAAGAAATTAGTCTTCAAGGGCAGTTCTAACTGTTTTATTTTTACCCATTCCAATGCATACAAAGAAGCTAAAAAAGAAGCCAAAAACTTGTTGAACAGCTATAAACTAATTCCTTGACATTCTCTAGTCTTACAACCATCAAAATAATCTACAAACAATTTTTTTTTTACCATCACGCAAGACTAGATCATAAGGAAACAAGAAATTGACATTTTGTCAAACAATTACCCTTATTTTCAGGCTTAAAAATCTCCCACGAGTCAAAATCTTGTTCTGATTCAGAAGAGTGCTCCGTATTCTATTTGAAAAACCCAGATCAAATATGGAATCAATTTTTTGAGAAATAGCCCCAAGTTCCCAGAACACTACCTGCAAAATATCTCCTTTTTTGCTTAAAAGAGGTCTGCACACAAAATTGGAGCTGTTAATCTGCAGATGGGCAATGGAACCGCCTTCCCCTTGCCAAGAGATTTGTGTTGGTTATTTGATCACCCTTTGAGGCGCCCCCAATCTCCCCAACCTTCACGCCCCTTCCTCTTCCAAATAAAGAACTTTTTTTTTTTGGTTCCCTTAAAAAAAATACTTTTTGTTGTTGTTTTAATGTGAGCTGCATTTTTGGCATGTGGACATCAATCATAAGGCTTGGGGGTATTTTCCATTCTTCTCTTGCCTTCTCACCCCTCTTCCATCTTTTTATCTTTGCCTCTTTGCCTAAAAACGGCCTGCACATGCTCAAAACACATTTTAAACATCCTTAATGATGCCAACTCTGGCTTGCTGGATTTGGACATGTGTTGGAAAAACCATGCATCATGGATGATGCTCCTAAATTTTCTGAGACATGATTCCATGCTCCAAATGAGCACAAGTGTTCAAAACAGAGTTCTTGATCAAAACAGCTCTAAAACCGTCTGGGCGTAGAATGAATTTGAGTTTTTATGATTGACACACATTGTTCATATAAATCCCACATGGAATATACTCCCGGATGACTTTGAAACTGTCCGAGCCTTTCCAACCTTCACTTGGCCATGCCAAGTATATGACGAAATGTCAACACAAAAACCAGCCTTCTGCTCATAAAACAGATTGCCACACCCCTAGGATGCTCCTACATCATCTTGGCATATTTGATAAGCGGTCGGCTGCAAAGCGGATTAGAGAGTTAGCTCAGATTCTCACAGATGATATCTCGACCTGTAGTACATGCAGTTGATCATGTATTTACATATGCTCTATTGGCATGTTTTGCCTTGTGGATACCTTTCTTGATTGTTCAGGGTTGGATACCTAACCTACATAACACTGCATTTGATTATTGTTCAACCTTTTTGAGGTTTTGGTTCTGATTCCAAAGCCTTGGAGTTTCACGTTTTTCTTCTTGTCATAATTTGGCACACTGGATTTTTTCTCTTGTATGGAGACTACCTCTTTCCTTTTCAAGGGGGGATCCATTAAGTGGTTTGCTCTTGTTGTTGCGGACCAGAGGATGTCCAGAGGACCTAGTTGATTGCTTGGATAACATATTGTGGACATTGGTTGTTTGATGAACAAGGATATGGCTCTCACTTGTTGGAGGATACTAAGTTGATTCCATTGATGATTTTTAAATAATAGTTTTGATCCAGTTGATTTTTTGTAATGTCCCCTTTTGAGCGAGCATCAAAAGTTTGGTGGTTTAGCCTATCATCAGGTCCTCGTAGGCTAATCAAGGTGATTAGAGGGTCCAGTGTTGGAGTTAGTTGGTTCTCCAATGAACAATTGACAGTGTTTTCATCTCCAAATCCTTAACTTGTTCAGAGATGATGTTATTCAAGGATTTCTAGCTTCATTTGTGTATACTTACTATTTATAGTAATTCAATTGGATGATACAACTTTACTATTTATAGTAAGGCACCCTGATTAGCAGTGAATACAGTGGGCTACCTCTTGGTGAAGTCAGAATTGATTTACGATGATTAATGATGGAGTTATAATATTATAATTATTATTAAAGTTATACTTTAATAATAATTAATTATTAAGTGCATATCATTAATGAATTAAGTGGACTTTATTTAAAAGGGGATTTAAATGCTTTTAAAAGTATACTTTATAATAAGTGTTAAGGTGTTATTTTAAAAGGGATATATAAGTGAATAATAAAGTATGCTTTATATTTTGAAGTTGTGCACCAAAAAAGAGGGAAAAGTAAATGAAATTAAAATAAATTAAATAAGATGAAGTCAAATGCAAATTGAATATTATAAAAGGGCATTTAAAGCTCATTTTTAGGGGTTCATTGTAAAAGAAGAATTTGGCTAAGAGCTTTGCTTAAGACTGGAGAGTCTAAAAATCTCAAGCTTTTTCAAGACATAGGCCCTCAAGAAGAACAACTTGCAGAAAATTCCATTGCAAGGATTGTGCTTGTGCTTCATCGAATTCAAGAAGATTTCTTTATTCATGGTTTTGAAAAATTTATCAGAATATTGTGCACATATTGTTCATCATTGTCAGGGAAGGATTTGATGATTTAATTACTATTATGTAGAGACCAAATTTGAGGAGAAACGATTTGATTCCAGTTTATGCAAGGGTTGAGTTTGAAGACAATGCAATACTTCTACCTTCCTTTGATATTAGTATCTGGACCATACTGTTACATCATTTGGAGATTATATATGGTGAAAAGGTTGAGCTACAGCAGTCTTCTAGTGTCTCAGACATTAATCTACAGCTGGACCAACATATACATATGAAGGCGATTGGATTTGATACCTTGTTTGTAGTTTGGCATTGTAACTTCATTATGGCACAAGGGCAAAATTTGGTATGTTGGCATTTCATTCTATAATCTGAAACTGAATGTAATCAGCAAATAACTCTATTCAAATCTTTAATTTGAATACATATATCTTGTTTACTTCTACTATTATAAGTGTTAATATCAGTCATTGGATCTTGTTTAGTTATTGACATATGCGTGTGAAATGTATGTTCTATTGTTCATTGAAATGTCTATATAAAACAAACCGGAAAAACTTATCACAAACAAGCATTCAAACTCAGAAAATTCAGTGATAACACCCAGCATGCTAAGTGTTTGACAAAATGTCAATACACTAAATTTAGGAGATTGAAGGCAGATTCGGGATGGGACACTACATTTTTCCCCATCTAAAACATGAAGCCTTCCTTTCTAGATTGATTTTATACAACTTTTTGTTTCAGGGGTTATATTTCGGGTATGCTATGGCATTGTGTCCTTTGGCCATCCCACTCTCATCTACCACAGGAAATTCAAAGTGTCAGATTTGAGTTGATGGATCGTTGGACTCTATATCAGGTATTGTTGTGGAGTTGTTTGATTTACTTTGATGCAGCTAAGCATTTGCTCAATGATGATTGGATTTTGGACACTTGTGGATATTTTAGATGTTGCAATTAGATTTTGGCTTTTGAATTGTCTCAGTTGTTGTTCCAAGAGACTACTCATTTCAGGATTGGACATTTCGGGGATGAGATATAGGGTTGTTTATATAATAGGTATCAAGGTCTTTAGTTATTCAAGATTTTTTGATGTTCAAATCAGCAGCTGATACATCAGTTTGGTTCGGGATTTGAGATTACAGCTTTGTTTTGGTTCATTAAATTGAATACAAGTTTTGGATAGATGACCATGCTCATATCTGGTTCATCATATTTTGCATTGTTTTTGCCACAGTTTTTCTGCAATAGGCATTTTTTCAATGTATCAACATGATTTTCTAGATACATGAGTCATTGACAAGAGAGACCATTAGAATTTAGGAGGATGGTTTTTCGTCACTTGACATATTAAGACAGCAGGAATTTTAGAGTGCAGTTACAGCACACAGGCGAGATGGCCTCAAGGAAGATTGTCCTAACAAATTTATTTGGGTATTCATGGTAGAGACAACATGAGATCTCTACATTCTCTACATTTTGAGAGTTATTTAGATGCTCGTGCCAGGAAACCACATGAGATATGTAAAATTGGACAGTTGTTGTGGATACTCATAGTAGAGATAACATGAGATATCTACATTTATAGAGAAATTTTGAAACTCATGGCAGGAGACAACATTTCTATATTTGCTGTTTTGAGCATATCTGGCATGTGCATTTCACCATTACATTGAACATATTAGGAGCATTGGATGGATGAGTGGATACCATGTAATACCAGCATATTGAGCATCCTACATAAATTTGTGGTATACAGAATTTTGGACCTCTCACCTGCATCATTTCAGTTGCAAAGAATGAGCTTAGTGGGCTTTGGATCCCAAGGAGGTCTATTAGAAATTTGATCTAAAGAGAAGGTGAAAGGTCACACATGACCGTTGGTTTCTCCCATGTGATTGTGGGAGATGTTGTAACTTATTGAATTATAAATATTTTAACATCACTGGAATAGCAGGCCACTTCATTGTCTATTCCTGTATTTTCTGACGTGTTTGAAAGCTGATAGAAAAAAAAATCCAGTTCCCCTCAAAACCTTTGCAAATCCAAATCCAAAGAGGAAGCAGAATTCAAGCTCTCCACCAACTAAATTTGAGAAATCACACACATAAAACCATACGAGGAAGCGGGAAAAGTCCAAATAATTGCCATCACAGCCTTGCTATAGCTAAGAATCCTTGTCATTCCATGTGCAGATGAGGTGGGATCGAAGGAGGAAAGCATAAAAAGCCTCGGGGAAGCTCCCACGCAAGTATTATGAGCTGGAATACTTTTGCATTCCACCCATTAATCTGATTATAAAGTGATATAAGATAGAGAGTTGGTAGGATTTTATCCCACCACCTAATACTCTCAAAATCATTAGTCATAGGGAGTGAAGTCATACTGCTCATCAGGCCCTTTATAGGTCCTTTAATCACAAGAAGAAGCCATAATAAGGGGGGATTTTTCTCACGAGAACGATTTATTTTGCCAATGACCCTGATTCTTCTCATGGAACCCACTAAGGTGACCCTCTAGTTAATTGCCTCTTCACCCATTGCAAACCAACATGGCATTGGGGAAGGAAGTTAGAATATTTTGCAATATCCAAGATCACACTTCTGAATCCCCAATTGGGAGTCAATCTTTTTCACAGCTTCTATAATCAGTTTCGAACCACATTAAATTTCCATTTCATCCATCCATGAGCTAGAGAAATCCTTAGTCCCTTCAATAATGCTCTACCTTCTACAAGAATGTTAGTGGTTTTCCCGTAATGCTCTATCTTCAAAATAAGATAGCAAAGCGGACCCTTCCAAATTTCTATATACACCATCTCCCCCAACTTTTATTGGGTTACCATTGCCATCTCTACCAAAATTGAATTTAAATAGATCTTTAGCAGGTGGAATCCACTTAACCATTCTTTTGATGCAATGTAATGTCCCCATTTTTTTGATGAGTTAAATAATATTATTGCTAAAATAAAAAGTATTTTTTAATACTTAAAAATAAAGGCAATTAATAGAAAAAACACTTTATGTTATAAATTCCACTTAAGTTGGGGCCTTTTAAGGGTCATGGGCACTTAAGGCCTAAAATGAAATTATAAGGAGTTCTTTTTAATATTTTTAAATTAATTCTTCCCTCCAAATTTGGGCGCTACACTTGGAGGAGGCTATTTAAGAAGGATAAGGGCTCATTTGAAAAACATGTTGATTTGGATATTTGGAAAGGAGGTCAAGTATGTCAAGCTTGATTGTTTTTAGCATAGTTTCTTGGAGAATGTTACCCTCCAAGAGCTATGATACTCTATAAACGGTGTTTATTAACACCACCTATCTTTCGAAAATTGTGCTACGACTTGAAGAGTTATTTGAGATTTTTATCTAACATTTGCAGCTATAAAGAATTCACTTGGAAGTCTATAGAAAGTTGGTGATTTGCTTAGAGGTGGAGGATTGTTTGCACATTGAGCGATCCACATAAGGGCTGGAAAAACAATATTTTTGGAGGTTTTTGTTGATTAAAACCCTCTCCTAGAGTTTTAATATTTTTTGCTAATTTTCCTAGGTGGAGTGAACCATTTGTGAGGTATGGTTGGGGTGTTTTTGCGTTGATTCCAAAGGTTTGATATTCAAGAAATTATGTGCATAATTCTAGGGCTGTAACTGAGTTTTCAGAACTTTGGGACATCTTTTGGGAGACCTTCCGTGGGTAAAAAATTTTGAAACTAAATTTATTTGATGGTTGCTATTTTTATGATTATTTTGAGCTATCATTTGAATTAAATGACCAAACATTTCAGACATTATGAATTTTACAAGTTTCAGTTGTATTTTCATCATATAAAATCAGAAATACAGTTTTTTTTAAATCTAATTGGAAAAATGAATTAAGTATATTTTTCCCTACGTTGCTACAAAATTTCATTTTTTTGGAGGTGTCTAATAGGCTGAAATCACCATAAAACCCAGCCGCCTAGGGTTTGGGTGATTTATGTGTGAAAGGTGAAAAACGACAAATTAATTGTGAAGTGTTGAGTTGCTAATTTACATTTCAGAATTTAGTTTATGTTGGGGTTTGAAGGATATTACTTATTTTTGCTTGAGATCCTATTTGGGGTTCTTACAGTGGTATCAGAGCCATATCTTGGCTAAACTGTGTAGTGGAAATAAGAACAAGGAATAGGCATGGAAGCCATGGAGGGAAAAAGGCTTTGCAATGCAGGTAGAAAGCTAAGGAACTTATGCCAACCGGTGAAAGATGTGATCAACACCTTGGAAGAAATAGAAAAGATGTTATCCAAGATGAATCAATCACAATATGAACTCATGAGATGAGCGGTATCGCCCTCAATAACTTACTTGGTTCAACATAAACTCTTGAGAGACACAAATAAGGAGGTAAGCACCTTAGTTACTAATTGCATTTGCAAGATATTGAGACAAACGATTCATGATATTCCCTACAGCGATAAACTCTTGAAGGAGATACTCTCATTGATGGTGGAAAGCTTCCAGGGTCTCATTGGGGACAAAGGACATTCATGGGCTAAAAGGGTCAACATCTTGGAAACCATAACTTCACTCAAGTTACATAATTTGATGTTTGATTTAGGATGTGATGAACTTATTGTTATAATATTTCAACATTTCTTGCAATTGCTTATAAGAATCCTTCCAAGAATTCATAATATGCAAGAGATGATGACTATGACACTCAATGAAAGTGAAGATATTTTCAAGACACTATGGGCTATTGTGTTGACAGGTTTGAAAGTAAAAGCAAGTAAATTTGCCATTGCATATCAGTTGTTTAATAATGTTGCAAATAATTATGAGGAGAGCTTAAAGCCTTATGAGGTAAAGGAGCAAGAAAAAAAAATCAGAAGTTCGTGGACAGCGAATGATAGGATTTTATGTTACACAAGAACCAGAAAATGAAGGGCAGCCAAGTGAAGACTCCCAACAAGCTATGGAGCAGCCAATGGTGTTGCAAATAGTAGACACTATAATAGAAAGGTATGTCTCGAAAGAAAAAATTTGTATTGTTCCTCATCATAGATCTCTTTCTTTTCATTCAGATTTCATGAAGAAGCTTGGGAAAAACACGTGTTATTGGCACTTGGAAAAGAAGCACAAACCATAACCAAGGTGGACAAAGCAAGGGGATCCTATGAAAGAGTAAATGAAACAGAAAAATCAGATTTAAGGAAAAAAGAAAAATCAGATGTGTGCATGAATAAGCGAGTGATCATATTAGTAAGTGTTCATGGTTTTCTCTTCATGATTGGTTCTATTATTATCTTGGTTGCAAAACTTATGTTATCACTAAGGTTGAGGTGAAAGGCACTCAATGGGGAAGGAAGGAACATGACAAATATCGATCAAGATATGGGATCCTGGTGAGTTCTACAAGAGTAATGTTGCTATCATGTCTTGGGCCAAAATAAGGAAAGAAGTAAGAATTGTCATGGTCCCAGAATCATAATGACTGTTGTTTTTAGTGTTTTCAGTTTGTTCTCCTTAAGGTTTCTTGTCACCAAAATGAGTGGGGACCCTAGCAAGGTGTGCTTCTCACACCTTAATATCTTGGGGATGGTCCAAAGTTGTATTAGTGAATTTCCAGCCACTGGATGGTGGAATTGGAAGAAGGAAAAGATTTGCTACAACTATGACAAGAAAAAGGTAGGATACAAAAAGGAGATCCATATCATGCTCATAAGGCATAATAACATCATTCTAAAAGTGTTGCTAAACACTAAGAATTTTACTAACATGTTTGCCTCATGTGTAAGGTCAACAAGGGAATCAGTTGCAATAAACATAAAAGGTGCAAGGCATTTTATGATTTTCAAATATGAGCAACCATTTGGGCATGTTACAATAGGAAACAATGAGATTATCTTGCATGGCTTGAGTTGAAGAGAAACGTCTCCACCTTCATCAAACTGTATGATGAGAGAGTGGTTTATGAGCATGGGCTGGATTGGAAAAGAAGATAAGGATAGGGCTGTTCCTAGACACTATGGGCAGCCATCTACTTGCCAAAAAGGAGAGGTAAGGTTGCAAGAAATAAACATAAGTAATTTTGATTTTTGCTTGTCACCTAATGGTTGGATAGATGAATTTGATCGTTCACAAAGGCAGCCCCAAAATTGTTGTCAAAAACACTTCATTCCTAAATGCCAAAGTAATATAAGGGCTAATTATTACTTAAAAGATGCTGAGTTGAAAGGAAAGGTACAGCGGTATGATAAAAATAAAGGTTCTGATTTTGGTGACTTTAAAATTTTTGGATCCCCATGGAAAGTGCAGCCCCACATTCAGTGTACAAACTCTGATTTCTCGGAGAAAATTTCTGAGTTTGATAAAGAGGAACAACCATCTAACAAAGATAGAAATACTGAAGATTGTTGCATAAAAAAACCCGAATACACATGAAAGGTACAGCTGTGTCTTAAAGGTATGAATTACGATTTTTTTTTACCACTTCCAGCTTATGATACATGGTGAAAATATTAATTTTGAGGAGCATGACATCAAAGGAGAATTGGAGAACGTATGTCATGAAGGAATGCTCTTCCCAATGCTCCCTAAAGGAGAAAATGTGACATTGGACAGCCTTGTATTATGAAAAATTAATTTTGTTTGACAGTCCTAACTCTTTTTTTCCAAATTCGGGATTATAGGATGATTATCGGAGAAATATGGAGGAAAACGGGTCACTAAAAGGCAGTCTAATGTTGAAAAGATTGAAGATATGAGGCAAAAGCATGGCTGTACTTCATTATTACAGCCCACCTAGATACATATTCAAATTTGCAAAGAAAAATACAGCCCTCAGGAAAGTAAACTTGGTGAGTTTTTGGGGCATTTGCAAGATTGGAAGGTCTAATTACAGTCCTCTAATCAGATTTCAATATGAAGAAAAATGTGCTTATATCAATTTCAGATTTAGCCAATAGGGAAAATCAGGGATATACATGCATGGACAGCTATATTTGATGAGTGTTTGGGAGCTATTGAGAAGTTTTTGGAGTGTCTCATGTATACATGGGATAAGAGACAAGGAGCAACCTTTTGGAAGGTACATGAGTTGCACAAAGATGCCCATATATGGTGAGTGGTATGTCTTTAAGACCTATTATCAGAGTCTCTTGCTGATTTCTTTTTCATTGGTTGGAAGGTTATAGCTTGGCATTTTGGAGGTCTTAGTCCATGGGGCAGCAAGGTAATCTTATTCTCTCATATTTTTTGTTGCAACCTTGGGTCACGTAACACACCCTTTGAAAGTATGAAGGAATAGAATTTGCTTATCTTCCTTTTGGTATTAAAAAGGATGATTGATTGGGAACATGTGGAGCCTTTGGAGGGCTATGATGACACTTCTAGCACTTGGGGGCAGCCCCCAAAATACAGGAACAGCAGGATGAAGAGATCAATTGAGGGTTCTTTTCCATGGGAAGAAATCGCAAGTGGACATTGCATTATAAGGTATGTTGGGACACCTCTCTGAATATTGCGATTGCTTGAAGACAAGCAATTTTGAGCGGGGAAGATTTGTAATGTCCCCATTTTTTAGAAGAGTTAAATAATATAATTGTTAAAATAAAAAGTATTTTTAAATACTTAAAAATAAAGGCAATTAATAGAAAAAAAACAATTTATGTTATATATTCCACTTAAGTTGGGGCCTTTTAAGGGTCATGCGCACTTAAGGCCTAAAATGAAATTATAAGGAGTTCCTTTTAATATTTTTAAATTAACTCTTCCCTCTAAATTGGGCGCTACACTTGGAGGAGGCTATTTAAGAAGGATAAGGGCTCATTTGAAAAACATGTTGATTTGGATATTTGGAAAGGAGGTCAAGTATGTCAAGCTCGATTGTCTTTAGCATAGTTTCTTGGAGAATGTTACCCTCCAAGAGCTATGATGCTCTATAAACGGTGTCTTTTAACACCACCTATCTTTCGGAAATTGTGCTACGACTTGAAGAGTTATTTGAGATTTTTATCTAACATTTGCAGCTATAAAGAATTCACTTGGAAGTCTATAGAAGGTTGGTGATTTTCTTAGAGGTGGAGGATTGTTGTTTGCACCTTGAGCGATCCACATAATGGCTGGAAAAACGATATTTTTGGAGGTTTTTGTTGATTAAAACCCTCTACTAAGGTTTTAATAATATTTGCTAATTTTATTAGGTGGAGCGAACCATTTTTGAGGTATGGTTGAGGTGTTTTTGCACTGATTCCAAGGGTTTGATATTCAAGAAATTATATGCGTAATTTTAGGGCTGTAACTGGGGTTTTCAAAACTTCGGGACATCTTTTGGGGGACCTTCCGTGGATGAAAATTTTTGAAACTAATTTAATTTGATAGCTTCTATTTTTGTGATTATTTTGAGCTATCATTTGCATTAAATGACCAAGCATTTCAGAAGTTATGAATTTTACAAGTTTCAGCTGTATTTTCATCATATAAAATCAGAAATACAATTTTTTCAAATCTGATTGGACAAGTGAATTAAGTATATTTTTCCCTACGTTCCTACAAAATTTCATATTTTTTGGAGGTGTTTACGGGGCTGAAATCACCATAAAACCCAGCCGCCTAGGGTTTGGGTGATTTATGTGTGAAAGGTGAAAAATGGCAAATTAATTGTGAAGTGTTGAGTTGCTAATTTACATTTCAAAATTTAGTTTATGTTGGGGTTTGAAGGATATTACTTATTTTTGCTTGAGATCCTATTTGTGGTTCTTACATGTAAACATTAGAGACCTCACTTTAGCAGGTAGGCGAAACTATTTTGGTAAAACTTTCCCCCTTAGTTATCATTTTAGCTTCCCTTGCACTACCTTTCGTATCTATTTCTGCCATGCTAAAACTGTTCTCCTCAAAGAGGTCAAATTTTTTAACAAAAACAATTTGCATTTTTTGAAGGTTTGTTTGATCATTGAGCTAAATGTTCCTTAACCTATTGGTTTCAAAGTTTTTCACTTTTTTGACAATTATCGTTATTCAATCATGATTATGTTCTTCAAGCTCTTAGATGCTCGTATAAGTTGGCATGATGATGAATTTAGATTATGTCTTCTTCGAATATCTTCCACAAAAAATTAGGCACAATTTCTCATGGACTGGAAATCAGAAATAACTATTATAACCTAGGCCCCCTTGCTTTGAGATTATTACCAAAATACACGAGGAAAAATGTCATTGGGGTAATGACTACTCATGGAGGTCATCTTGAGATGACTTAAAAACAAATGAATAATATCCCACAAAAATTAATAATCAATTTAAATTGCTCGTGGAAGCCATCAATTAATTAACACAAATATAATATCCTGGCTCATTGATCTATTAAACTATCAAAATAGATCCACAATACCAAGGGCGGTGAACTGTTTGGCTTCACTTAACAAATACTTTATCTCTGCCTTCAAAGTGTAGGCGTTTCAATGTAATTAATATAATTATGACATCCTTTTTATATGTTTATTGTATTATGTTTTGGCCACACTTGATTAGTAAATAACGATATTTGTGGGAGCCAGTTAACAACTAGTCATTAGTATGAGGGCAACTTAATATACTTGAAATAGTTGTGGGTGATAAAAGAATGCCTCCGCCATTTCTCCTTGTACTTTCTCCTATATATTGTGCTATCTCAATTGTTATACATGTCTTCCACCAGCGCAAATAAAATTGTGTGGGATTACTCCCGTAGGCTTTGGATGGATTGACCATGCATTTCTTTTCTTTCTGATTTCTATGCTGTAGATAGAATGTCTACGTAGTTCAGCTCCATGGTATGTACCATCCCACGTCCCTCTCCCCCCAGCACAAAATGGGTGGCCATCACATGTACAGATATATACATACATCTGATGAATTTTGTCTGATTTTTTGTCTACTAAATGCTTGAAATTTTGAAATATTTGATTGGAAACAATATATTGTCTAGTCTCTTAGGATTGGAAGTTTATGAGATTGATTAGAACCCTTTATGTTTTTTGAGGATACATTAGTACTGAAGCTATACATTATGAAAATTCATTATCTTTATTGTGTTGAGACATAATGGAGATTGTTGTGGTGATATTATATTTTGCTTTGAAAGCAGATGCTCTAGCCTCAAATACAATCACCAGGAATAATTGATGACTGTAAAAATCTCCTACTACAGTGTGTTACAAATTGGTTTTCTAACTCTTGCAGAAGCCCATGGAAATAAGAGGTCTTTGTTGAAATGGTTAGCTTTCAATGAAATCCTACTTAGCATATTACAGACTTGTGGTGGTTAACTATCCCTATCAAGCACCTCAAGTTAGGAGATGAATATCATCATCACCAAGCCTACCATAAACCTTTGATTCCAGGGATTGATTGACACCAGACACCATATACCCTCTAAGAGTTGGGTTCGCTACTTTTTGACTCCAACCAATCATATCATTCATACCCTCCAACAACATGGATAACAATGACAATCGGAGGGATTACCTGTTTCTTTAGGAAAGGTGAGTTGGAACAGTGATCAAGAGCATTGTATAGAAAGATCTTGCCTTATAGCTCCCTTAAATTAAGAAACATGTGAGGACTTAGTGATTAAAAGTATAATTAACTACCCGCTGCAGGGCCATAATATAGGGTTTAACAATGATTGCTGTGTAATATAATATATTATATTTTTTCTATATATAATTCAGAATAGAAGAAATTCAGTAAAAGGACTTTCTTATGAATTAATTCGCGAGCGAATACCTTAAACATAACATTTCATATAGACGGGAGCTTACTCGCCTCACCACTTCAGTGTGAAAGAGTGAGATGCTCCTTTCTTAAGTCCAAGCTCAAATCCAAAGAATGGGATTTTACCATCAATCAGGAAAATTCAAGTTATATACGAGTCAATATCTTTATAAAGTGCAGAGCACAATTTTCCAAGAGAAGACTGTGTTAGAACATGTAGAAAAGTGCACGTTATAGTGATTATTAGTGTTTTTCATCCCTCCATTCTATTTATTAGTTCAAATTGGCTTGGGAGATCCGATTCTAGTGTGATGGTACACAGGCTGAGGCAGAGTCCCAGCAGTATGTAATATAACCTAATAATGATACGATGAACTTTTATGGTTGGTTGGAGTATATGCTGATTATACATCATCAAAAATCTCTTGAAATGTTCTTTACAAGGGTGTAATCTTCATACTAATGTTGTTCATAACTTCCTCAATCTCTTTTATTTCCTAATGGTCTTAGGGTGAAGCTGTGGCTTCACAAAGTGGTGTTGCAATTCTTGGTACAATTTGAGGCAGAGTCCCAGCAGCAAGCAATATAATGTAATGGTCTGATATTTTATGGTTCTTTGGACTATATGTTTATTATACATCATCAGAAATTTATTAAGATGTTCTTTGCAATAGTGTAATCTGTCATAATGTTGTCCATGATTTCATTAATCTCTTTTGTATCCCTAATGGTCCGAGAGTCAAGTTGTGGCTTTGCAAAGTAGCACACCAGCTCCAAATTTTTAATGACCGTGAAGAGAGATTTGTTATATATCACTGGAGAGGTATTGGAATGTGTTTTACAACAATGTGAAATCCACTTTTGATGCCATAATTACGACAGGCTTATAAATCTTCAGCGGTATCGGATTAAGAATACAAAATTCATTCTACCGAGTTTTTACTTATTTAAACTAAACCTATAAATATTCCTTATGTATATGTGTTTATATACTTTATGGCAGAATATGTTAATTAAGACAGTCTCAATCTTATGAAATAACATATATTTGCATTAAAAGATGAAGTTATTTAAAGTTATTTGGTTCTTTAATATCTCTTATGGAATTGCTTCCAAGTGAGATTGGGACATTGTCAGATTTATCCATGTGTGCATTTACAGACTGGTTTAATGAATTTGATTGTCTTTATAATATTGATATTTGGTTGGGCTATCTGGTATTCTTTTTTATCTAATAGCTTTTCATTTATTTAACATAAGTTTATCACATGTGAGGGAGAAAATTTCTCTTTGTTGTGTTCAAGTCATGGAATTTCCATTTGGTGCAGGGGGCACAAAATTTGAAGAAGTCAAAGGTCTATGCAAAAATTAGTAAGGAAGTTATATCATCGTGTATAATCTTTCCCTATTTATTAACTTTTGAATCACACTTACATTTTTAAGAGCTTGTTTTTAGTACTGGTTTAGCACCTATCTTCTAAAATAATTTTAGAGGATAATTTTTATCACTAATTGTTTTCTTTGGGTTTGGATTGAAAAGTCATTGGAAGGAGATTTTGTTGACTTTTAATAATCACTCTCTCTCATATCTCTCTTAAGACCCTCTCTGGTGCTGTGCGTCGCCTTCCCCTGCCTTCCTCTGAGATCACCCTCTTATGGACATCAAATGCATCTGGTCTTTATGATATACTTGGTCAGTCTCATGTACAGGTTGCCTCCTTGACCCCTTGCACTTTTTCATTCCTAGCATTAACATATTAACTATTTCTATGTTGAGTATTAGTAAAGCAACAAATGGTGAAGTGCTCTGGGTTGAATTCCTCTAACATGGAATATGCATGTTGAATGGTTCCATTGCTCATATTTTTAAGGATGCGTTCTACTTTCGCTTCCCTTCCTCATGGTCCCAAAATGTAATGAAATTACTTCACCAATAAAGTAGAATCACATGAATAGATCATAATATGACTGAAATAGAACAGAATATATGAATAAATGATGAGGCACTTTGAGGGGGCAACCTCCACAACCTTACAATGAGAATAGAATTAGCAATATGATGATAAAATACTAACCACTACCTCCTTTATATACCTTAATTATGCTATGGAAACAACTTAGGTCGATCCTGCCTCAAATATGAAGCTATAGAAATGGTAATACAACTTAATTAAAGGTTATGATAGCCACAAGTCGGCCATATATATATCACAATAGACACTATACGCTAAGGGCATAACATATCCCTTCCCTTCAAACCAACACTATCATCAATGTTGACGAGCATTGGATGTTTTTCAAGAATGCTTCATCCTCCCATGTCAAATCTTTACTGGCCAAATTCTTCCACTTGATTAGATACTCAATAATCACCCTCATCCGCAACCTCTTAATGCATGTCTAAATTATTCCCTCAAGTTCCAAAATAATTCTTCCCTCCTCATCAAGTTCAACGAACTTTGTTTGAGCTACAAGTTTGTCCAATGACCTTGTTCAAGCAAGAAACATGGAAGATCGAATGCATTTTTGTTGAGTTATGTAATTCTAGTTTCTATGCTACAGTGCAATCTTAAACAAGACTTGATAAGGACCATAATACTTAGGTGAAAGCTTTTTATCATTATTTTGTTGTTTCACGGACATTTGCTTATAGGGTTGTAAATGCACAAAAACCCATTCTCTGACTTCAAAATGTATTTCATTGTGGTGCTAGTCAGCGTATTGCTTTATGCGATTTTAGGCCATTGCCAAGTTCTCTTTGAGACTAGAGTGTACCTCCTGCTGGTGTTGAATGTGTTCTTAAATTGCTCAAACCTTTGGCTGGACCCTTAAAGATGAAGTGATGGATGGAGGATGTTACCCATATAGTGCAAAAAATGGAGATATTTTGGATGAATGTAAGTTCCCTTTTTGGGCTGAAACCAAACAAAAAGGGTATGCCATAAATCCCAACTTAGACCTGCAAATTATTAGAAAAAAATCAAAATTCCATTAAACTGAAATTTATTGCAATATTTTCTCATAAACGCAAATCGCCCAAAGACCTAGGCAACTAGGGTTTAGGGTCGATTTAAACCTCAAAACTGCTCAAAAAATTACGAAATTAAATTTGTAGATGGATAAAAATATTCCAAACACGATTCCACAATCAGATTTGTAGAAATCTTATTTTTTGATTTTATATGACAAAAATAACACAGCGAAAACTGATAAATTTCACAACTTGCAAAATACTCAAAAATTTTGAACAAATGATAGCTTGAACTGAAAATAAAAATGTGCTCTTTCAAATGAAATAATAATTAGAATTTTCCCGTGGGTGGAAGTCACCCAAATCTGAAACTGTGTAGTCAAACTCAAGAAAAATAGAAATCTGCAAATGAACAAAAAATTATGCCCTTGGATCTTCTTCAAAGATCCTCTTCAAATCAGCAAACAACAAATCAACTCAATACACTTGCAATTTCTAAAATGAAATTGCCTCTTCAAGATCTCCTTGGAACTCCAAGTGCCTTGACTCAAGATTGGAACTCCAATAACCTAAAAATAAGATTGATTGACAAAAAATAATGATCTTCAAATGTCTCAAGACCTGATTTTATAATTCCTCCAAGGTGGGCGAACCACTCATGGGAGTTTATTAACAAAGACCTCTTTTAGCCACTTGGGTCTTCCCCAAGTGTGGCGTCCACTTTTGGGTCCCTTCCTTTATGTCCAAAGTCATTAAGGACTTTTAATTGAGGGTCAAGTCCTTATGAAAGTGTCATATTTTATTATCTAATTTACACTTCATAATATAGTAATTAAAATTACTCGAGGAGCAATTAAATAATAAAAAATAATTAATAATTAAGAACATTGCTTTTTAATTCCAAATGATTAAAATCACTCTAACATACTAAATTATTACAAATATTCGCTTTGATTCATCCCTTAGCCCACGGGGAATAAAATAGGCTAAAGGTCTTCAAAAGGTTGATCAAAAGTCAACCCCCTAGAAAAGGGGAGCTTATAATGAAATATGAAAAAAAGTGGTATACCACCATCATGCTAGTGTCAACCATTGAACCCATCTCTCATGTTTATTCAAAGCAAAACAATGAAGATAGCCTTGCAAGCACTTGTTGACCACCTCAATCTACCCATCAGATTAGGGATAATAAGATGAGCTAAGAGCTAGTCGGGTACCAAAACATGACAATAACTCAGTCCAAAAATTGTTGGTAAAGATAGGATCAAGATCACTTATTGTGATCTTTGGGGTCCCATGGAGCTTCAAAACTATATCCATAAATATTGTTACTATTGTAATTGCTACAAATGGATGTGATAATGCACAAAACCAAGCATATTTGGTGAGTCTATCCACAATAACCATGATGACATTTTTTCTTCAGATTTTGACAACCCTGGGATGAAATCCATGGAAACTCCTCCCACCTCTGGATAGGAATAGATAGAGGTTGCAACAGACACAAGGTCTTGGTTGTTTCCTCTTTGTTTTGTTGATACACTATATTCTGCCACAAATTTTTCGACTTCCCCTTTCAGCCCTTCTCAAAATAAATCTTGTTTGACTCTATGAACAGTTTTCAAAAAGCCCGAGTGCCCACCTATTAGAGAAACATGTAGTCCTGTAAGCACCTTATGCTTAAAGGTTGAATTTTTGTAGAGGTACAACCTATCCTTGTATCAGAGAGCATCCTCTTTTCACACAAATTTATTTGACACACTTGGATCTTGTTGGAGCATTTGAATAAGATCATGTGTAACAACATCATTTGCCCACTCTGATCTTGCTTCAGCCAACTATGAGTGACGTCAACCCTGAAATACTGCCCTTAATGTGATGTCAGCGCTTGGGATGATAACATCAACCCTTGAGATGATACCCTAGCTATTGTAGATGATGTCGTAGCAAAATTCCTGACAATGACACCAAAAGCATGCCCTAGCTAATAAAATTGAAATGAAAACTACAAATATCTGACTGGATGCCCAAATGCAGCTCTGGATGGAGTCACCACTAAAGATTAAAGGGTTTTTGTCTCCAAATCTGGTTTCAATTGAGAGTTTTCATCCTCAAAAGTAGAAGTTGAAGCAACAGCTTAAACTCTCAATGTAAAAATAGATAATGGCAAAATATCATTTCCAAATTACCCCCCAATGCATTTTTATAAGTTCACTTGACACTTTTCCAAAGGAAAAGCCCCAAAAGTAACTTTTCATCTTGTATTTTGTTGTTGACTTGCTTTATTTGGAAAGTCACCTTTATTTTTTAATTTATAATAATAAAGTAATATTAAGTTGTCACTTTTGAATAAGTCACTTGACAACTTAAAAATATTAACTTTATTATTTTTACTTTATTTGAAAAAGGGGTCATGACACACTTGTGCCTAATTGAGTTCCTTTGTGACTTTCGAATCCATCGGGTACATTTGTGTTTGAGGGCCTTTGTTCCATCCAATGCACCTTCTTCAAATTTTGTTTTGAGTATTGAGTCGTTTTCTTTCTTGGGATGCCTTACAGCATATGTTTGCTCTCTCTTTTGTTGTTGTTACTAGTTTTTTTAAAGACCCTTGCTCAATTTTTCTAGTTTGTAATTATTGTACATGGGTACTTCATCAGGTCTAGTTGTCAAGACCCATTCTTGGAGGATTTTTAGCGCTTTTTTTTTTATAAACCTCCCTAAGTTGCACTTAAGATGGGGTTTTGGTGCATTATTCTATATGCACTAATGCTAAGTTTACTTAGTGAATTAGTTTTTCCACTAAATGTAGTTAGTGTGTGCACAAGTCTAGGTAAGCGTGCATTGTATGCCATTCACCTCACATGTGCTACCACCCTTGGTGGAAGCCACCTTTAGTGGAACCAATAGGGAAAGGGGAACTTTCTCTTGCACAAGCTATTTATACCCATCACCCTTTGTACATGTATCATGTATCATTCATATTGTATTATGATACTATATTCAGAGACTTCTACTTTCCTCTCATGTTGTCTAATAGCTTTTGTTGTGGTGATAATCTATGGATGTGATCCTGGTTAATGAGTGTTCATCACTCCAATAAGTCTAATGTGTGATCAACCCAACAAAGAGGCATCTGGGAAAAAGTGGCACAGCCCATTTCATGTATAGCAAAAGTAGCAGAGGATACATCCAAAGAAGGAAAAGAGGAGATTAACATATATAAAAAATAAAAATAAATTGCAGCAAACATCCTAAGAGGTGTTTCTATCCTTTCAGAGGTTATAGGTGTCTGTACAAGAAAAAAGTTATTGCAGCAGTAGGAAAGCACAAAAATAATTTGAGAAAAGACCGTCTTGAAAACACTGCAGATTGTACAACAGTTGAAAGGCATTTTATACAGGCCTGGAAAAAAAAGACATTGTTCAGCCAATAGAGCAAGGCATCTGAATAAGAGTGCAAAAACTACAATAGCCTAAATAAGAGAGAAAAAAACTTGATGAATGGTGTTCTGACCACAAGAGGCCCTTAAATTGTTTTGCTGCCAGCAAAATGGTAAATGCCAGCAAGGAGAACTCCTTGCTATGCCATACAACATAAAGGCGCAATCGTAGAAATTCAAAACGCCAAAGCATAATTCTTTAGTTTAGAATAAAGGTTTTTTTTATATAGTCCGATGTCATTACAAATTTACGGTTGAAGTCATAGGGCAACTGTAGTTTATTTTTATAATTAAGTTTTTAAAATTTATTAGATTTATTTACTTTAAAACTCTAAAAAATAAATTTCTTCCTTAAGTCTACCTAGAAGACCCAAATTAATTGCATATCTCATGATTCAAATGGTATTTTTTGACGAAATTTTGTCAATATGTATAAAATGCCATCATTAAGTATTCCCTAGAAAAAATTCATTCCAGCGCCTATGGGTTTTTAGATTTAATTGTTTTAGTGTTCTTGTAGAGTAGTTTAGCCTTAAAACTTGCCTCTAAATTTGTATTACTTGTATAGCTTTTTAACCAAGAAGCGGTTTATAAACAAACCATACCACTGAGTGTAAAATTGTATATTAAACTATCAAGAAGAAGGATTTCACTTGAAATCTTTCGGTTTGTAAGATAAAATAGTTTTTCTATTAAAAGGTACACAAATATATGTATTTTTAATCAAAACAAGCGGAACATTTTCTCCGGTAGATGTATCAAGAGGGTATGAAAGTTGAGAAAAATCCTTAATAAATTTATTATAGTACCCTACATAACATGAATAGTGATTGGACTGCTATGACATTATGCAATACTTCATTTGCACCAATATGGAATCCTGTTTGAGTCAATATTCAATATGGCTTGGTGCACAATGTGGCTTGATAACTTGTACAAACCCATAAAGAAAAACTCTGTGATGTCCTCATTTTTGCTCTAGAGCTTTGGAGGACCCTTGGTTATTTTTGTTCCGATAACTTAAAGGTAAATGAAGGAAAAAGGACTTGGTGCACCACTTGTGAAGAGGTATTTCAAAAAGAAGATACTTTATGATTCTAATTTTGTATTACGTTTTGAGGAAAAAGTATTTTATGTTATTTTACTTAAGTGGGTGAGTTTTGAGTCTTAGCTTAAGACTTAAGTTGTTTTTTTAGTTAACCCTTCCTTGCTATTTTGGAGCTCTACTCTTGGAGGAGGATATTTAAGAAGAAGGAGCTTCATTTGAAAAGGGGATGTGCATATGATAATTGGCTTTGGTGATCAAGTATGTCAAGCTTGGTTATTGAAGGTAGACGATAAAAATGTTACCCTTCAAATTCTACTGAATGTTCTACAAACGGTGTGTATTAACACCACCCATTGATCAAAAATTGTGTTCAATCATTTGAAGAATATTTTGAAGTTTAATCTAATACTTTCAGTTTGTTGCGATTTGACTTGGAGGGCTTGGGCGAACCACCTAGGGGATTTGTGAGTTCACTAAGAGTGGCACAATTGCTTGGGAATGAAGGTTGCTGGTTTTCTTTTCTTGGCGACTTGCTTGGGGCTTGGAAACATCTTCGATGGGCTTGTTTATTGGTGAAAAACCCTCTCCTAAGGGTTTCGTAATTTTTTGAATAATTTGTTTGGTGGAGCAATTTGTTTAAAGGTATGTTGGCATGTTATTTGAGTTAATTTATGCCTAGAAAATATTCAATAATTGTTTGCATAATTTTGAGGGAAAGACTATGGTTTTCAGAACTTCGAAACATCATTTGGGAGACTTTCAATGACTAAAAATTCTGATTATTGTTTCAATTGAAGGAGTATATTTTTATCTTAAGTTCAAGCTATTATTTTCTCAGAAATTCTAAGTATTTTGCAAATTATCAAATTACAAGTTTCAGCGGTATTTTCACCATATAAATTCAGAATTTCAAGTTTTCACAAATCTGATTGGATAAGTAAATCAATTGTATTTTTCCCTACATTCCTACAAAGTTCCATAATTTTTGGAAGTGTTTTAGGGGTTGAAAAGACCATAAACCCTAGTCGCCTAGGGTTTGGGCAATTTACTTTTAAGGATAAAAATTTGCAAATAAGGTTCCGACATTGTGTGTGAAAGTCAAAATCTGATTTTTGGATATAACAGCGAAAAGAGGTATTTATTATTGTATTGGAAAATTGGATGGCTGTTGATTTATTTTTAGATTTGTTTGGGGTTTGTGGAAAATATCTATTTTTGTCCTTTATTTCAATTTGTGGACATTACAGTGGTATCAAAGTCATATCTTGGCCATATCTTGTGGGTGTGAAGGTTTGGTTGTATGAGTGGTGCTGAGAAATTGTTAATTTATCAGAGGAAAGTTGAGACTCCAATTGTTGAGGGGTTAAAATCAAAATAGGTTATGGGTGACATGGATCATCAAGAGACAAAAAGAGAATGGAGGGAGAGGTTAGCAGATGAGAGATCACTTAGGTATGAGCAAAATCAAGAGAGGATAGCTATAGTTTTGGAGGGTCTCCTACGCACTCTTAGTGATAAGAGTGATTCGAGGGCACCTAGTGGAGATAGTGGAGCTTCAGGCAATAAGATAGACTTGGGGAATGGATCATCTATTCTTAGGCCTGCCTTTCCTACTTTCATTCAGAAAGAGGAAACCGTGCCTAGGAAAGAGGGGTCATCTAACCCCCGTGATGAGTTGAACAAGGAGATAAATGAGTATGCAGCTTTGGATGACGTAGTGAGATAGGTTATGACCCTTTCTGAGTATTCAACTTGGTAGAGGGGATATAGTGGTCCCAGAATCAAACAGAAATTCAAAGGCACTCAAGGAGATCTCCAACATGCGGTGGGGAAGGTATCTCTTTCTACTTTTGATGGGTCACATAGGAGCTCAGCAAGGGTTTGGATTCAGAAGGTAGACACCTTTTCACTTCGCCCTATGGCAAAGGATGAGGCTATTTGGTTTGTGACATTGCATTTAGAGGGGCATCCCACGATTGGTGGTACCATGGATTGATCACGCAGGAGCATCAGTGTATACATTCATATGACGAGTTCAGTAAGAGGTTGATAGAGAGATTTGATAGAGCAGATCCCGAACTTCATTTTTGAGATCTAGCTCAATTGAGGCAAAAGGCCTCGATTGATGCGTATGTTTCAGAGTTTCAGAGACTTGCAATCATGGTAACTGACATTTCAAATAGGAGGCTTGTGGTTTTATTCACTGAGGGCTTGGTTGATTCCTTGAGGGGATTGGTCAAGGCATTTGATCCACCATCATTGAGAGAGACCATCCAAAAGGCCTATGATTTGGAGTCATCTACTTCTAGAGGCAAGTTTACACCTTTGGGGCAGCCAAAAGGACATTCTGTAATATCTACAAGACAGCCTAGAGGTGGCGGTTTTGGGCAGCCTAAGGGCCACTATACAAGGTCTCCTAAGACCAATCTTGAGGGTCCATTGACTGGACCAAATACTTTGGATTTGGGGCAGCCAAGCAAACTACCTCAAAGTAGTTCTGAGGAGAGGAATGTAAGAAACCCAATTAGGATCTAAAGCAAAATAAATGATTTTTCCTTACGAATTCAAGCCAATCTGAAAATAACTAAATGCTGCCCAAAAACTCAGCAAACCCTAGCCCCAAAGATCTCTTCAAACCCTTACACAAATGCATCAATAAATGATAAATGAAAGCTATACTTGTGTACCTTTTTTTGTAGCATAAATTAATGATGTAGCTGCTGAAAAATGAGTGTAAAATCTGATATTTAAACGTTGGTACAGCAGTCATATTCTAAAAACAGCCTTGAAACCCTTGGATGATCTTCCAAAAAATAGGTCAAAAACCCTACAATTTGTCAAAGCTTCCAAAGAGCAGAATTCAACAACAAAGAGCACTTCAAAACCTCCACACAAGTGCCCAACTCTCACAAAAATATATAAATAATTTGCTGCCCTTTTCTCTTTCCAAATATGCCTTTAATAATTTATTATTTTACTCAAACAGGCTAAAACTTAGAAAATTTGTAACTTATGAAATGCTTGGACTTTTGACGCAATTGATAGCTCAAAATAGCCATAAAAATAGCAACTATCAAATAAAATTAGTTTCAAATTTTTTTACACACGGGAGGTCCCCCAAAAGTGGTCCCAAAATTCTGAAAACCCTAGTTTTCCACCAAAAAATTATGCAAATAATTTTATAATATTTTTCAAGCATCAATGAGTCCAAAACACATCAGCCATACCTCACAAATGGTTCGTTCCACTAAGGAAAAATAGTAAAGATTATTAAAACCCTAGGAGAGGGTTTTTATCAACAAAAGCCTCCAAAAATGTCATTTTTTCCAGCCCTTAAATGGTTCGCTCAAGGTATAGACAACCTTCTTTGATCTCCACTCTCATTTGCCAACCTTTGAGACTTCAAACCCTTCTATTTAGCTTGATCTTGTCCTCCAAAACAATTCACTATAACTGTAATATTAGATAAAAAAACTCAATTGATTTTTTAAAGATTAACAAGATTTTCTTCAATAGGTGGTATTAATAGACACCGTTTTATAGAGCATCATAGCTTTTGGAGGGTAAAATTCTCTAAGAAACTATGCTGAAGACAATCAAGCTTGACATACTTGACTTCTCTCCCAAATAGCATATGCACACATAACTTTCAAATGAGATCCACAACCTCCTTATATATCCACATTTTTGTTATGAAAGGAGAGTTATTGTATTATAAGGACAATTTGCTTTTAAAAACACTTAAAAGCTAAATAGGCTTGTGACCCTCAAAAGGTTCCAACTTAAGTGAAAAGCAAATTAGACTGTTATTACTTTATTTTAAGTATTTAGAAATACTTTTCATTTTAGTAAAATATTATTCTAATGTCCAAAAACGGGATATTACAGTCCTCCCCACCCAAAATTGCTTGTCCTCAAACAATTGCAATATCCAGAGAGGTGTCCCAACATACCTTATGATGTAATGTCCACTTGAGATTTCTTCCCAAGGAAAAGAACCTTCAAATGGTCTCTTCAAACTGTTGTTCCTGTGTTTCAAAGGCTGCCCATAAGTGCAGAAAGTGCTATGTGATGCAGGAGCATCTACAATAGCTTCATGGAGGACTAGTTGAGATCATCAAACATGCAAATTCAAATGCTATTCTAGCATGAAAATTCAAATTCTTATTTTCCCTCCAAATTGTGTTAGATTTCAAAATGTTACCTTGAGAGTAAATGTAATTGTCAAAAGTGAAAAGTGAAAAGGTAAAAAGTGATTGTTGGGCTGTTGAGGAAATAAGGGAGAAATGGTTGAAAATATTTTCAACCTTAGTATATTGTTAAAGATTAAAAACAATATTTTTGTTTTGCCTTACGCCCAAATTGGGCGTAGAGGTTAGAGAAGAGAATAGAAAAGAAAATTCATAAAAAAAAAGAGGAGAGGTACGTAGAGGAGAGGAAGGATAGAGGAAAAGGACCTCTCATCCAAGAGAATTTGTAAGGAGAGAAGATGGGAGATACGCGACTATATATTTGAGTAGGACAGAGTTGAACCTACGGAGAACATTATTATCTACGTTGAAAGGTATTTTCATCTCTATCACTTGCCATTGTAATATGTAATAGCATCAACGTTGAAGAACATACAAACAGTCCAAGAGAAAGGATGACAGCCTCGAAGTATGACAAAGTGGTTTTATTATTTCCAATCAAAATGTCTATTATGTAAGGTGTTTAGTCCTTGGATACAAGATAGATTGCACAGGCACGCTGATTGAATGGGGTAATTGATGTTTGCTTGTCTATTTTTATAAAGATAAACACTGTGTTATACGTGATTCAACAGGAGTCTCAGATTCAAATTTACTATGTGTTTGGATTTCTCTTTATTGTGTTGATTCTTCTTGTCGTGCTCTGCGCTGAGGTTTCTCTAGTTCTAACTTATATGCACTTGTGCGTTGAAGACTGGAAATGATGGTGGAAATCGTTCTTTGCATCAGGCTCTGTGGCCCTTTACATTTTTCTCTATTCAGTTAATTATCTAATGTTTGATCTACGAAGCCTTAGTGGGCCTGTGTCGGCTGCGTTAAACACAGGAAAAACGTTATAATCTAGTGGAAGCCCCTGCAAAACAATGACTGCTTTCTATCAGCAGAATGGAACCTTTCTAGTATTTAAGGTGTGATGCCATGGGTCATAAAAGAGATCTCAGGGTCTGTAAATTCATTCCAGGCTTTATCATTACCGCAATTTGATGCAAGTCAGACATCAGATCTTACACTAGTTGCAAATCAGCCTGTTGTTTCAAACTTTGCATGCTCTGGGTCGCCCTGAATCATTTGAGCCTTTCTGTAGAATGGACCAAACAGCGCCCGTAGCAAGAAGATAAGAGTGACCACATTTAAACAACAGATAATGATGGTGGCGTGCTTGAACGAGCACCTCGTCCATGATCCCCATCCACTGCCAGTGCCATGTTCGTCTGCCATTTCAATTTGCTTTCTCGATGCCTTCGAAAGACTAAAGCATTTTGAATGATGATGCGGATTCCTTCCAAATTCAGGAAAGATTTTGCTTACAAAACACGCATTGTAAGGTTATGCGCAGGAAAGGAACGCTCAGGGCTACAATTCAGATCTTACACTAGTTGCAATCAGCCTGTTGTTTCATTTCCTTGAAATTCTTCATTGTTTCATATGAGTGCTTCAACACCTCATGTCGAGGAAAAGGAAAGTAATATTTTCTCTGTAGAAATTTCTCCTAGTGTTGCACCTGATCCATTGATTCCATTGCTTGCTCCATCTCCTTTGAATCCTTTCTCTCCAAATTCAACTGTGCCTACCTTATCAGAACTCTGTACTTTCAATTTCTCAGCAGCAGAACATGTAATAAGTCAAACAGCAACTGACTGCCGGAGTTCATTTGCACCATATCTGGGAAATGTCATTTGTTGTCCTCAGCTTGAGACAATGCTTCACATCCTTGTTGGGGAATCTAGCAAATCCAATGGGCTGCTTGCCTAGAAGGCGTCATTTTGGCATCAATCATAACTACGGACTTTGCAGGGTCATTTTTTTTTATTTTGTATTGATGAATATCAGATGAGGACAGCGCATCACTATGGTAGTCTCTAGCAAACTCCATATCGGCACTTAGGTTCAACTCCTGCCCAATCAAAACACTGTCCCATGTGTATCCAACTGTAGAAAACTCATAACAACTGCTATTATTCTACATAATATGTCCCAAATCTCCCAAAATATAACCACCAAGGGCTATAGACCTCCCATTTGAAGATATAATCAATGAACTCTTTAGCAATGAAGAAGATATTTCATAAACGAAACTATACCTGTTGTGGGACGAGTTGTAGTGGTGATGAACAGCCTTGCCATTGCTCCAATTGGTCAACTTATTCATTACCAAGTTGAATTTTGGAAAGTTCTTGACCCACACATCTCCCATAGATACCAACTTGCCCCTACAAGGTGTGCCATTTGACCAAGAGTGGTCAAAAGAAATGTAATCGGAAAGTAATACCTTGCTGATCCATATGAAAATTTCCCTTTGCACTCCATTCTTGGTTTCCACATTATGGTGGCCACTCTCCAACAACCCTTGAGTGGCTCCTACATGCCATGGAAGACCCAAGTTAGAGAAAGAAGATTAACAACGAATATCTTTGGAGGCATACCTTGGAAAAGAGTAACATGTAGATGCATCCTCCCTTGGACTTGTCTCATCATGTGTGCCGAGTAGCCTCTTGTTGACCTTCCTATATCAAGCCCTTTATGCCTATGAGGAATACCATATGAATCAAACAAAAGTTCTATGTCACACAAAAGGTAGTGTTGTACCTTCCTCATACCTTCCCATTCTTTAACATGCAATAAGTGTGCCCAATCACAAGCATTTCCAGAACTTGTTAAGGGCTGTAATAAGTCAGAAAAATCATAATTCATGACCTAATGATACTGCTGAGTTTGCATCATTACCTCAGAATTTTCTGTGTGTAATAAATCAGACCCTATACTTGGGTTTTCAAACCCCTCCCTTGGTTGTAGTATGTCAACAACATTGTATTGTATGATGGTAATGGGCAGTAAATTTGAACACACAAATTCAGAATTTACTAAGCAAGTATGAAACAAAATTTTCTTCAAAAACTCACATTTCTCTCCGTTGTTCATACTTTGGGTCTTTGCCCTATCCAGGAGGGGTCTCAATCTTGTATACAACTCTCCCTCATTCGGAATTTGGAAGATATGTTCATGTTGCTCTTTTTATGGCTGTAGCAACTTCCTTTCCCCTTCCTTCTTTCCCTTATAGTGGCTGGAAATTCGCTTATACATCTTTGAACCATCTTCATTCTGTTGGAGTGTGTGAAGCTCACCTCCCTAGGACCTAGGCACAATATGTGAACAAGAAATCGTAATGGAAACAAGCTGGAAATGTCATAAACAGCACTCAGACTATTACCAACAGCCCCTGTAATGACCCATTGGTCATGGTACTTGTCCCCCATTACTAGTCCCATGATTAGCCAAGTTGTTTTCTTAGTAATTCCTTTAAGAAGGGAGCTGTATCAGGACTGTAACTGCCCTGGATTGCTTGCCTTTTCCCTCCAATCACAATCATTACATGTAGCATACCGAATACATCCAAAGAATCTTGATGCTTACGATTTACATGATGTATTTCAATGTCCTTCACTTCATCTTCCCCTTTGGTATGATCCTCATATCCCACAAACAATTCTGATTTTTTTATTAGTCTCATGGAATCAGTCATAAAGAAAATAAAATCAGATTTGAGAACCTTTGTAAAATTCAAAAAAATTCCCGGATCCCATACCTCTTGCTGCGAATAATTGTGAACTTGGATCAAGGAGTCCTCATGCCTCATATTGCAAACCATAACCTCCATTTTGTCACCTTTTCTTGCATGCTTCCTTAGAGTGATGAGAAATTTGTTCTCCTTTGGTGAAGTGGAATTAGTGGAGACATCTTCAATCTTTGTATCTTTTAAATTCTTGATATTACTTTCAATCACATGATTCTTTGTACGGTTGTCCTAAAAATCATTCAACAGATATTTGAAGGTTGGTGCAAAAATTTCAGACTTGACTCCTTTGTCAATAATGAGTGATGTCGTACTTGCTTCAACTTTATCCTTCTTTGGCTCAAGCTCCTTGTTTTCACCTTTTGCAACTTCATTGTCATGCATAAAATCATTCAAAAATAAATAAACATCTTTTACAAATAAAAGATCCTTACCTTGCACTTCCTCTTTTCTACCATCAACTTGCAGCCTTATGAGCTGTCCATCAAATTCTGATTTTTTGTTTCATTGCCTCTTTTATAGGTCTCATGAAGGGTTGTCCCTTCATTCTTTTCCTCTACCTGCTCCGTTATCAAATAGGGCTTTAACTCCTCTTCACACTCCTTAACAATGTTTCCAAACATCATGTGCTGCTGGAATTTTTTCATTTTTTAACCACAAACCTGCCAATAAAGTAGACAATAGAGGTTCGGAAAAACTATTACTTTCCTTGAGTATCAAACTCATGATTTTCTGCATATGGTTTACAACATTTTGGGTAGGATTCTTACAAGCTACTGTAAGAAAATGTTGAAACATTTCAACAACATGCTCATCACATTCCAAATCTGTCATTAAAACACAAAACCTGATTTTTGCCACAGTGTCTAGCAATGTGACCCTTCTAGCAAAGGGGTCTCTCATGTTAACCTCAAGACCTCGGAAACTCTCCACAATCAACTGAAATATCTCTCATGATTTTGTCACTATAAGGAACCTTGGGAGCAGTTAGTCTCAAAATCTCACAAATGCAATTAGAAATCAAGAGCCTTACCTCCTCATCTGTGTCTCAAGAGTTTATGTTGAACCAAGTTATTGAGGGTTGCATCACCCATCTCATGAGTTCATATTGTGATTGACTTACCTTGGATAACATCTTTTCTACTTCTTCCAAGGTGTTGATCACATCTTCCACTGATTGGCATAAGTTCCCTAGCATTCTACCTGCATTGCGAAGCCTTTTTCCCTCCATGGCTTCCATGCCTATTCTTTGTTCTTATTTCCACCCCACAATTTAGCCAAGATATGACTTTCATACCACTGTAAGAACCCTAATTATGATCTAAAGAAAAATAAATGATTTTCCTTACAAACTCAAGCCAATCTGAAAATAATTGAATGTTGCCCAAAAACTCAGCGAACCCTAGCCCCAAAGATCTCTTCAAACCCTTACACAAATGCGTCAATACATGATAAATAAAAGTTATACTTGTGTATCTTTTTTTGTAGCATAAATTAATGATGTAGCTGATGAAAAATGAGTGTAAAATCTAATATTTAAGCATTGGTACAGCAATCATATATTCTGAAAACAGCCTTGAAACCCTTGGATGATCTTTCAAAAAACAGGTCAAAAACCCTACAATTTGTCAAAGCTTCCAAAGAGCAGAATTCAGCTAACAAATAGCACTTCAAAACCTCCACACAAGTCGCCCAACTCTCACAAAAATATATAAATAATTTTCTGCCCTTTTCTCTTTTCAAATCTGCCCTTAATAATTTATTATTTTATTCAAACAGGCTAAAACTTAAAAAAATTGTAACTTTTGAAATACATGGACTTTTGATGCAAATGATAGCTCAAAATAACCATACAAATAGCAGCTATCAAATAAAATTAGTTTCAAAATTTTCTACCCACAGGAGGTCCCCCAAAAGTGGCCCAAACTTATGAAAACCCTAGTTTTCCACCCAAAAATTATGCAAATAATTTTATAATATTTTTCAAGCATCAATGAGTCCAAAACACATCAGCCATACCTCACAAATGGTTCGTTCCACTAAGGAAAAATAGTAAAGATTATTAAAACCCTAGGAGAGGGTTTTTATCAACAAAAGCCTCCAAAAATGTCATTTTTTCCAGCCCTTAAATGGTTCGCTCAAGGTATAGACAACCTTCTTTGATCTCCACTCTCATTCGCCAACCTTGGAGACTTCAAATCCTTCTATTTAGCTTGATCTTGTCTTCCAATACAATTCGCTATAGTTACAATATTAGATAAGAAAACTCAATTGATTCTTCAAAGATTAACAAAATTTTATTCAATAGGTGGTGTTAATAGACACCGTTTTATAGAGCATCATGGCTCTTGGAGGGTAACATTCTCCAAGAAACTATGCCAAAGACAATCAAGCTTGGCATACTTGACTTCTCTCCCAAATAGCATATGCACATATAACTTTCAAATGAAATCAACAACCTCCTTATATATCCATCTTTTTGTTATGAAGGGAGAGTTAGTGGATTATAAGGACAATTTGCTTTTAAAATCACTTAAGAGCTAAATAGGCTCGTGACCCTCAAAAGGTCCCAACTTAAGTGAAAAACAAATTAGACTATTATTACTTTATAAAGTATTTAGAAATACTTTTTATTTTAGTAATAATATTATTCTAATGTCCAAAAATGAGATATTACAAGGAATGAATTGAGGGACTTGCTTTGATTACAAGGATCCTTGGGTGAGAGGCCACAATTGTTGTGGCAAGGGACAGGTTCATTACATAGAGATACTTCTAGAGGAGAGTGAGGGAGAAGATGGTTGCGAGGAGGAAGTTTGGAGATTGAAGGGGAAGAAGAGTTGAGTGGCACCTTGGCATCACTTTGAAGAACTCCTAGATACTATCCCTTTATAGTGAAGGGGTCTTTGAAGGGCAAGCCGATCACCATACTCAATGATAGTGGGGCAACTCACAACTTTATTGATAGAGGGCTTGTGACTTCGTTTGGTCTACAACCCATTGAGTTCAAGGGGTTTAGAGTCACCGTGGCAGATGGGTTTACTATTCCTTGCACTAAGTTTCCCAAGTTTTGCATTACTAGAGGATGATTTCTATGCAGTTGGTATTGGAGAGACCAATGTGATCATTGGCATCCAATGGCTACAATCCCTTGGTGAGTACACACAAAATTACCAATCCATGGAATTGAAATTCAAGGTGGGAAACAATGAGATTGTCTTGCATGGTTTGAGTGATAGAGACACCTCCACCTTCATCAAATCATATGATGAAAGGGTGTTTCATGAGCATGGGATGGGTTGAAAAAGAAAACAAGGGTAGGGTTGTTTCTAGACACTATGGGCAGCCATCTACTTGCAAAAAAGAAGAGGTAAGGTTGCAAGAAATAAACATGACTGATTCTAATTTTTGCTTGTCACATAATGATTGGATGAATGAATTTGCTTGTTCACAAGGGCAGCCCCGAAATTGTTGTGAACAGCATGTTATTCCCAAATGCAAAGGTGATATGAGGGCTAAATTTTATTTGACAAATGCTGATTTGAAGAAAAAGGTGCAGAGATTTGGTAAAAAGGGAAGTTCTGATTTTTGTCACTAAAAATTTGATATTTCCTTGGAAAATACAGCCACATGGTCAAGGAAAACGTTCTGATTTTCTTGAGAAAAAATCTGAATTTTGTGAGGAGGTACAGCGTATAATAAAGGAGATGCTCAAATTTTTTGCATGGAAAATTCCAAACATACATGGAAGGGACAGCGAGGTGTTAGAGGTTTGTATTCTGATTTTTTTTTATCATTTCCAGCCTATGTTGCGTCATGAAAATATTTATTAAAAGTGGCATAGCATCAAAAAAAAAATTGAGAGTACACACTATGGAAGCATGCTCTTCCTAGTACTCTTTGAAGGAGGAAGTATGACCATGGACAGGTTTGTACACCATGAAAAACTAATTGTGCTTGGCAGACCTCACATTTTTGTTATGAATTTTGAATCATGGAATGATTATTGGAGAGTTATGGGACAAAAAGGATCACTAAGGGGCAGTTTGATATCGAAAAGATTGAGAGTATGGGATGAAAGCATCGCTGCACTTTACTATTACAGCCCACATGGACAAATATTCAGATTTATGGGAATGAATACAGCTCTTAAGAATACAACCTTGGTGACTTTGGAATGCGACAATCTTCATGGTAAGTGCCCTGATTTGTTGAACAAGGCAAAGGCTCGAGTGGAGGTATCTTCTTTTTCGGAAACAGTCCCAAGGAATGTGTGCATGTTAGAGGATATTGGATTAGCCCCCTGGTTGTTGCAATTGCTTGAGGACAAGTAATTTTGGGCAAGGAGGACTGTAATGTCCCCTTTTTTGCTCTAGAGCTTTGGAAGACCCTTGGTTATTTTTGTTCCGATAACTTAAGGGTAAATGAAAAAAAAAATAACTTGATGCACCACTTGTGAAGAGGTATTTCAAAGAGAAGGTACTTTATGATTCTAATTTTGTATTATGTTTTGAGGAAAAAGTACTTTATGTTATTTCACTTAAGTGGGTGAGTTTTGAGTCTTAGCTTAAGACTTTAGTTGTTTTTTTTTAAAGTTAACCCTTGATATTTTGGAGCTCTACTCTTGGAAAAGGATATTTAAAGAGAAGGAGCTTCATTTGAAAAGGGGCTGTGCATATGATAATTGGCTTTAGTGATCAAGTATGTCAAGCTTGGTTATTGAAGGTAGACGCTTGAAGAATGTTACCCTTCAAGTTCTACTGAATGTTCTACAAACGGTGTCTATCAACACCACCCCTTGATCGAAAATTGTGCTCGATCCTTTGAAGAATTTTTTTAAGTTTAATCTATTACTTTCAGATTGTGGCAATTCGACTTGGAGGGCTTGGGCGAACCACTTAGGGGGTTTGTGAGGTCACTAAGAGTGGCGAATTTGCTTGGGAATGAGGGTTGTTGGTTTTCCTTTCTTGGTGACTTGCTTGGGGCTTGAAAACATCTTCGATGGGCTTGTTTATTGGTGAAAAACCCTCTCCTAAGGGTTTGGTAATTTTCTAAATAATTTCCTTTGTGGAGCGATTTGTTTTAAGGTATGTTGGCATGTTATTTGGGCTAATTTATGCCTTAAAAATATTCAGTAATTGTTTGCATAATTTTGAGAAAAAGACTAGGGTTTTCACAACATCATTTGGGGACTTTCAGTGGATGGAAAATTTTGATTATTGTTTCAATTGAAGGGGTATATTTTAATCTTCAATTCAAGCTATTATTTGCTCAAAAATTCCAAGTACTTTGCAAGTTACTAAATTTACAAGTTTCAGCTATATTTTCGCAATATAAATTCAGAATTTCAGTTTTTGCCAAATCTAATTGGATAAATAAATCAATTGTATTTTTCCCTACATTTCTACAAAGTTTCAAAAAATTTGGAGGTGTTTTAGGGGTTGAAAAGGTCATAAACCCTAGTCGCCTAGGGTTTGGGCAATTTGCTTTTGAGGGTGAAAATCTACAAATAAGGCTCCGACATTGTGTGTGAAGGTTGAAATCTGATTTTTGGATAGAACATGAAAAAGAGGTATTTATTATTGTATTGAAAAATTGGATGGTTGCTGATTTATTTTTAGAATTGCTAGGAGTTTGTGGAAAATATCTATTTTTGTCCCTGGTTCCAATTTGGAGACATTACATACTCCTTCAATTTCAAAGCAAATTTATCTTTTTCGCACAATTCCAAACGTTTTTTCGAAAACTGAAAATGTAACTCAGGTCCATAAATAGACCAATCAGCCAAAAACACCTTGAATTTGTTCTAGTCATCCTCTCAAAGATATATAGGATGATCCACTAAATCATGGTTTGTGCATTGTAGAGTTCATATGGCATTCAATTAGACACATAAATCCTACTCTACCACAAAGGTAGTTGTCAACTTGTCTTCACTGACTATGTTTATTTGGTTGTAGCCCAAAAACCATCTAAAAAGAAATAGAATTCATGCCCCATAACTTCCCTCTAGAATGGAGTCAATGAATAGGCCTTTGATTATCATTGCATTTAGACACTAGAAACCTGAAACAAATACCAATTATTTACATAAAAGGCTACCCTACCAAATTACATTGCTGGCAGAAATAAAATCAAAATTGATGCAACACGAGAAAATAGACAGAACAATAGCTTTATTCCACAAGGTAGTGTATAATACAATGCAATGCTTGTTATAGGGAGGACTTGTCAAATGAACGCCCTTACCCCGACTTTCAACTTACTATTTATAAGTTAGGCATCCGAGTGGTTGTCAGTTAAGACACAACCAGCAAAATGCAACCATCCATAACTGAAAAGTGATTAATACACTACCTAAGTCAACAATACAATGATTGACAACACAATTAAGTCAGCAAAAAAAAACTCGTTTTATTCATACACTGGTTACAATACTGAATGATAACATAACTGACTACACCTATCTATGTTGCCTCCTACTTCAACCTTGTAACAATAGGGAATACTCATTCGCTATATTAACCTTGACAATAATGTCAGCTCCAGGCATTTTATAAATCTCATTATGCACCTTTTCTACATAATTTGGATTCATCCTACAATGCAATTATTTAATTGGTTGTGCACTTGATATAAGTGGAATGTTGTGCACATAAAGCTCAGGTGTCACCACCTAGAGAACCACTATACATCCGTGCAAATACATTTTTGTACTCCCGAAAATTTAGTGAGTCTGTAATTTTCTTTGTGATTGGGCCAATGACGCAAAAGTGATCGCACTTGCTGCACTTTCTATGTTGGATAATGGGCCTACCACTAAAATCATAGGAGATCCTATTTCTACAACCTTGTTCATTCTGACATCTATTATTGTTATTGCCCTGCCTAAGATTCTTATGTCCATCATTGGTGGCTCCCTTTGAAGTGTCACCTGGTATAACATGTGCCTCCTTAAATTATTAAGCAATTATTTCAATGAATGGCCTGCCACTTGAAAAATATCACAAAGTGCTTTCTAGGGATGATTCGAACTAGTTTGGCCTTCCATCTTGCAAGTGATTCCCTAGACTCTCTTCATTTCCTTCTGCTTTCTTCTTTAAACTTCTTTAACATTTGCTTGATATTTTATCAAAATGATTGATAAAATAGCATTGTTTCATGCTCTTTTTTGCCTTTTCATCAGAACCACTAAGCATCCATGACCATGCTTGTCCTATCTTATTTCTCTAAATACACTACTCCATTCCATGCTTCCTCAAACAGAACTATATTTATTTTTATTCTCTAACCTGGAAGTAGGCCCTCGACGAGTCACCTATATCAATTCATCAACCTAGGAAGTCATGTTTACTAATCAATTCATTCAATTTCTTGTAGTATGTTTGGAGTGTCTTTGCCTTGCCCTAACTAGAGTTATAAAAATGTATAGGATTTCATTATCCTCTATCAATAGGCTAAATTCTTTTTTGAGTGTATCAATTTCCTTCTTGTCATGTTCCATGCACCAATCAATTGCTAACCCTCTGGTAGTAGCAAAGAATGATTCCAACCAATGTGCTTCGTCAATCTAACTACTTATCGTCCAAATGGTCTCACAAGTTCTAAAATGTCTAACAAGATACTAATTGCTATTCCCATGGAACTTAGGCAACTTTTGCCTACCCCCGGGAGGTGGAATTGTCACTTTTGTTGTTTTTGTATTTGCATTTGCTTAAAATGCTTTGATGTGGTGACGATCCAAATACTCTTCTTTCTTCTTTGGTGGGATTTATATTGAAATGTCCTCTTCTTCTGATAGAATAATGTTGCTCACTCTCATGCCAAAGTCCCTTCCAAGCACCATTAAGTACATAGTCCTAGCAACCTACCTACTCACTTCCTCAATCTGCTTTGGATGGGCTTGCTCTTCACTCCAACCCCTACCTTTCTACCTCTATGAGGTGTTATCACTCTCTTGCAACTCTTTGCAGTGCTCCATGTCACTCAAGAAATTCTTTGAGCTGTCATATGGTCTCATGATACTGAGGGCTACTCTCCTTGTCTGAAACGGGATCGTTCCTATCCTTCTCACCGCTCGTTTGAGAACTTCCTCCTAAAAAGGATTTGTAGTTCCTTCGTCACGTAGATGTTTTGCACTTCATCTTGGATGGGTTGCTTCCCCGATGGAGCCTCATGTGACTTATGCTCTGAAACATGCTACCCACGTGGACTTTCTTATCTCTTGCACTTCTTGCAGATTCTAATGCCTTCTTGTCGTGCCTAACATAGGTTTCTCTTTATGCAATCCTAAGGCAAAAGGTATGAATGTCTTCAATGCCTCTCATGTTTACACTCTTTTATCTCCTATGCAACCTATCTCCGTACCTTTGTTTCACACAATGGCACGTAACCTCTTGTTGATCCTATGCACTAACATTATGCAAATCAACAAACTAATGCACTAAAAATATAGATACTTGTTGCCCATCAAAGGGCCACCATACCCATTTCATGAGGTTATCCCCTACTTGCTCACATGTAAGTCTTTTGTTTCCTAAGCAACAAAATCTTTGATAGCAATCCCACAAATCAAACTAAAATCCTCTACCCTCTGGTCTTCCCTTCTTTGATTTGCTTCCATTCGATTCAATAACCTACCTATAAAAAATTATATTATATTCTCAAAGTAAATAAATAAAAACACGATTTCTTATGAGTTCATCCTATGGACAGCTACCCCATGATTGCATGGCTCTTATGTCTATGGACATAAATTCAGGTGGAAACAATGCCAAAAATACAATATAGTAAACCATCATGAAAAAACTATTTGAACACAAAACAACATACAACGCACACAAAGCAGATCAAAACACCATTCACATCAATAACAAGTTGTCCATTAGTGACAATTGAAACATCCCATATATAACCTCCCATCGTAGCTCAGAAATAAAAGAAGTCATACGTATATTACATAATAACTAGTTACAAAATTGAAACATAATGCCAAATGCCATACGCATTCATTTATTAATGCATGACTACAAGAAATTCTTCAAAACAATAAGTAATTGTGCCTTGTAGCTCTCATATTTTTTAGGGCCAATAAATAGCCTTCTTGAGTATAGGCTTCAGTATCATACAAATTCTTCCCCAGTGGTTGGGTCTGGCTGGCCACGATCCTCATCCTCTTCCATCTCACAGTTCAACTATTCTCCTACAATCAGATGCTGGTGCCTCTGTGTAATCTTGTAAACTGAATTTTTCTAATAAATTCCACAAGGTTTAGCCCATAGTATCCATCTTCATAAAATGGCAAAATAAGAGAGATTCATAAAGACATGATTTAGATTTGAGCAAAAAAAAGGGAAAAACAAGAAAAGGCGACATGTCAAAATATTTTCAATAAAATATTCAAAAGCATGTAGAATTCCTTCCTCCCAAAAAAAGTATATGTTTGGCTGAAAATACGAAGAAGCATGTTTTTTTTCCAATTTGGGGGTATTTCACTACTATGGTTTATCCTAAAGAAGGTCCAAATTTCAGGTCCAAGCCCTAGGCTTTATATAGTTATTTAATCCATCACACTTGGGAATGGGTATCATCTCCAATAGTCGTTGATAATGTCTGCCCACCTATCCTCTTTGGTTTCAAGGTGCATGGTGACCCTCTTCATCATCATCAAGTCATTCTCTACATTCTTTCTTTTTGATTGATAGAACAAATGTTTTTTTTAGTTATGGTTGTAACTCCATCCTTCACTGGGTGTCTCGCCTCCATTAGCTTGTCCATTGGAGATGTGATAGCTTCTTCCAAAAATAAAAAAATATCTTTTGATTTCCAGTTTCCACTGTCATGAGCAGGATATTATGCAGATGTTATGGATGTCCCAAAGCAAGGCCAAGAAAGTGCTCTAATACCATGGTTATAAGCCCAGTCTGTTACAAATAACAAAATAGATAGAAATGTATTGACGTGACTTTAAAAAAACTGCTGACCGAAAATAGGAGTGAAATTGGAAACTAAGGCTAAAAGCAAACTTTTGAAAATGCTAGATAGAATCAAAAATCTGAAAATTTTAGGCAACTTGAAACAAACACACTTTTCTTATTGTTTTAGATGGTACATAAGACAGTAAACTTTTTTGAGTAGGTATGATCACCAACTCAAGCACCGCCCGTAGAACAGATTTTCAAGCCTTCTCTAAATCCTGGTAGTAGTGATTTTAAATAGATTTGTATCCCTCCAACATGAGGCAAGATAACAATGGGATAAGTGAAATAACAATTCTGGGAATACTTGCACAGGAGATAGGGTGTGATACTATTTTGGAGGAGATTAAGAATACTGATGTTAGAAAAGATAAGTATCTCAATTTAGATAAGATAAGAATACCATCTTTAGAAAAGATAACAAATAGTATTTTAAGAGTCACAAACTAGAGCCGTTAAGGCTGATAAGATCTTTCTCAACCATGTATTGCTAGAAGCATCTTCTGATCTAAAATTATCTCTTTTTTCCTTAGGCGTAACAACATTGTAGCAGTGAAGATTCAACATAACATGGTTCTTATTTATTATACTAGGTGAAGATGATTATCTTAAACAGAAGAGGCATATGCAAATTACATTTAGCTTGAGTGCCACTACTAGATGGCGTCAGTGTACAATGCAATGGAGAGTATAAATAACTGAGTATTTGGCATAGGAATTTTTTCTAAAATGGAGGGAAGATACTTAAGCCCATAGTTTAAAACTCATACTCGGCAGTTATACAACAGCCCAAAATTTTGACTCAGACGTAGGAATCAGCAACTTTATCACTACTCAAAAATATGTATAAATTCATAAAATAAACTTAAATAACATGTAAAACACAATTAAATAACATGAGAAATGAATGTAGAGAACACATAAGTATATTTTATATTAATTTTCGACCAGAAAAAGTGTACAATACTCAATTTTAGACCAAAAAAAATACAAACCACAAACTACAATGCTCATAGAGTCATAAACTATAGTCATCAATGTACCAAAATATAATAATATGAATATCATCTCCAAAGCCTCATTTGCTGCCCTCTGGAAGTGGAAGGTAGGGATTCCTCCTCTACAACAACATCATCCACAAAGATATCATCTGCGCTCTCACCAACCCCTCCTAATGCCTCTGCTGCCCCTAATGCTATTGCTTCCTCAACATCCCTCTCCAAAGTTGCAATCTCCTCCTTGGGAAACATGGGCTGCTCATCATCAGCATATGTATCGATATCATTCAAGTCAATTGCCTCGTGAATTTCTTCGCCCTCCATGTCTCATGTGAAGACAAAGATTGTATCGCACAAAAACAAGCTTATTGAGGCATTGTGTTGTCGACTTGTTGCGCTTCTTTGTGTGAACAACTTCAAACATGCTCTAATTACGTTCACACCAAAAAGAGCTAAACCGCTGACACAAAATGCAGATGGCTATCCTTTGAAGATTTGATGTTTTTGCAACCTAATCTTCCCATGATAAGCTAGTTATTTTTCATCCATGTCTATGCAATCATTCCTATCTTTGTCCTAATGTAAACCCCATTCCTTTTAAAATCTTGTTTCTACAATAGCTATGTAGAGAGACTATTGTGGCTCATAAAAGAAGCAAGTTAGTGCATATAAAAAGCAACCCGACAAAATCAGTATTGTTTTAAGAAACATGTCCCATCCAAATTGCAATGATATTTTAGCATTAATGATGTTAAAGGATGTCTTCCTTATTATTGAATCTGCATGTCTCTTGACCTGTTGATAGGTTAACCCAGGATCCTAAAAGAAAACAACAAAAGCTTTAAAAGATAGCCATACCAATGAGAGGAATAGCCGATACTAAAAGTGGCTCTTGAGAAACCCATAGATTGTCCCATGCTTCTTTGAGAGCCTGCACATGGAACAACCTATAAAATGAGAACCCAAACCTTGGGAGTTCCTCTTTGTTACATATTAAATATCTCTACATATATTTTGCTATGTTTTCTTAGTGCCCTAGACATATTTTATGGGATCTACTCATATCTTACAAAAATGACAGAAAAATGCAAGATTCTTAAATAAGAATGCTCAAACATATGAAGAAAACGAGAACAGACCTGCGCCCTGACCGATATCATCTCATATTTCTCAAGCACATCATCAAAGTTTACAGCAATATTCGATGCTTCCATAACCAACTCAACCTCCCGTTTATTCCTAAATCTACATTAATTACAAATATTTGTGAATAGGAGTTAAAACATTCTTTCAAACTTCCATACATATATAATCTGTAGATGCAAAAAAGAAAAATCACTTGTCTGTTTGTTTGAAAGCATATCACTTGTTTTTTTATTTGCAAGTATTTTGTGAATACATGAACTGTTATAGAAGACTTCATGATAAGTTTAAAGACGCTTCTCATATATAGAGAAACTGTAGCAAGTAAATCCAAACTATTGTTACTGAACATTGACAAGAAATGTCGTTTGCAAAGGAATTTCTGTTGAATAAATTTATCTCAAAAATAAATAACAAGCAGCTGTTGTGTTGCATAAGAGGCCAAGGCAGGCTAAGAGGCTTCCACAAAGTCATGAGCAAGAACCAAAGAAATACACAGAGTATTAAGATTAAAATGGATTGAAAATAAAAACCTAAGTAGTCCTTACACCCAAGCCCTTCATGAAAACTAAACAAAAAAAAAATAGAACAAGAAAACACCCAAAATGATAGGAACCATAAGTACTAGGACATGACAAAAAACAATGAACATGGAATCTTTTCTCACATGCAAACTTCAGTAAAGTTCAAAATGGTGATATTTCTAAAAGAACACCAAAGGTTGAAGACAAACAACCCAATAATAGGGACTCATGGTGGTGGTTGTCAGATTTTGCTAACCCTAAATAGAAAAGCATGAAAGGAATAGAGAATGCAGTATTGAATTTGCATGTGAGCATTTCAAGAACACGTAAGCACAAGTAGAAATAATTCGGAACAAATATTTTGGAAGGAAGACATTTGCCAAAGCTCTTCTAAATAACCTGCATAGAAGTATACCCAGAAGATCTTTGGCTAATACAAACAATATGCAAATATGAGAAAACATTTTTATTTAAGTTATTGATGCATAAACATATGCAAATATGATCATCAAAGACTCACACTAAGATCTCACGTACAGCAAGGGAATCGACAAACTAAAAATAAAGTGCCTTCCTTGGTAGCAATGATCAATTGTTGAGATTGTTGGCTGTCTACACCCACGACTACTAACTACATGTGAGTTTTTATGATTATTTTTAATTACATGGTTTTCACTCTTCAATAAATGGATGGATGCATATGCATTCTTCTATTTGTTTAAAAATAAGATACTAAACAGATCATGTTCACATTCAATGATGATAACTTCATGTTGGTCCATGATAAATATGTTGGAAACTTGTTTTGCTTCGATATCGACAAAATTTTAACTTCTTTTCAAAACTCTCTTGCATTTGAAAGATCTATTCTAAAAAGTTCTCTTTTCAATTTTCCAATGAAATTTTTCTGTGAGCATTTACTTTTGAAGGTTTTCCATAATGTCACTTAATGTTGGCTTCTATTCATTTCAGACTTTCTTCTCGCATCTTTTGGAACATAGTCTTAAAACATACGAAAATATTCTTTCCTTGCTTAGCGTGTTGGCATAACTCAGATGTATTTACACCAACTTATGGGATTTTGCCCCCAGTTAGAGCTGACATGAACGCATGAGAGAGTAAACCATGCACTTTATTCTGTGATTAGGGATACTAGATTCCACACAACCACACATAAAACACTTGAATACCAATATTTCCTACTCTACCTGATCCAAAATGTGGATCTAATGTACTAGCTATGCTTGGTATATGGTTCCACTACACCCAATTTATGTAGTTCATGCTTGTAAGGCACTTCATGTTAAAACAGTAGTTCAAATAAATTTCATTCGCAAAATCGGTATTAACATGATCTAAACATCTTCAAAATGGTGAAGTCAACAACTTTCAGGTCTTGAATTTGAGGGGTTTGTCATAGATGACGAAACCACTTGATTGCGTAGGTGGCAATTGCATAAGCGCCCCACTAGGGCGGTTTCGCCACTGTCACTTTCAGCTCTTGAATTTGGGAGGTTTTTCATAGATAATAAAACCCCTGTTTGCACAGGTGGCAGTTGCGTAAGCATGCTCGTATTTTTGGGTGACAATTGCGTGTAATGTCCCCCTTTTCAAGCTAGTCTTTGGGATAAGACCCTTAGCTTGTGCGTTCCCAAGGGCTAAGGTTTTCTAAGGCAAAAAGGAAACATTGGTAAGCTTTAAGAATATGTTTTGTTAAAGCACTTTATTATCTAATTTTGGGACCTTTTTTAAAGGTCACTCTAAAGTGCTATTATAAGTAAGCTTGTAATATATCTTTTTTTTAAAGGAAAAAGTAACTCTCCCTCTCTATTTTGGGCTCCACAAATAGAGGATGCATATAAAAGGAAAGGGAGGACTCTTTTGAGAAGTTTATGCATTTTTGATATTGAAATTCTTGTGCAAGTATGTCAAGCTTGAACAAGTGACTTGAGGACAAAAACCTTCAAGTGCACCAAGGAATTTGGAGACGAAAACCTCCAATCTTCTATCAAAGTAGCTCTATTCAAGCGTTGTAATTGCACCATAATTGTGCATAATTATATGCAAGAGGATCTACAAAGGTGTCTTTGGACACCACCTTCAACAAGGAATTAGTATAATCCTTCGAGGAGCTGGAAACATTCAAATTGCAGATCAAGGAGGTGGGCAATCTCGATGAAGGAGCTTGAAACAAGTTTGAAGGCCATCTCAAGGGTGGTGACTTCCTTTGGGAGGGTGGCGACCCCTCGCAAAAAGCCAATTCGGTCTTTGGAATCCTCTTCGAGGCTCAAAGTAATTTTCTTAATTTATTTCAGCCATTTGATGATTTGTTTGGATCAATTTACATGTATGAAAGGTCAATCTAGACTTAAAAATATTCCATAATTAATTTTAATATTTTTGCAACTTGGGTGACTTGCTTGGAAAGATCTGGAAGGTGAATTGAGGGGCAAATTCCAAGGAATAATGTTCAAAATTATTTTCCTTATTTTTCTAAGGTGTGGCAACCCACTTGTGGAGATTTTTGTGGTGTTTGGTAATTCAAAAACGTAGCTGTACATTCAAGTAAAAATCAGATTATTGGCAGGGGTATTTTACACTGCTTTGCCAATTTATTTGGTCCCAAAAAGGTACATTGTTTCCAAATAATTTTCAGCTATTTATGGAGATAATTTGGATGTGTTTTCGTTTGGATATTCTATAATTTTTACAACTAGGGCTAGCTGGTTTTGTGAAGCAGAATTTCAGTTGTTTGTTAATTTATTCAAGGGTCTATTGGGTAAACCCCAACTAAGTCGAATTCATCCCATTTGGGGACACTACAATGGCATCAAAGCCATATCTTGGCTATATGTAGGATTCAGGGTCTATATCAAACAATACCATGGATAAGGGAAGGATGAAAGTTATTATACAGGCCCAGGATCATGGGAATCAGCGCCTTAGGATGGAGGACCAGCCCTTGGTTCATTGAGATCTAATGGAGGATTATGATGAGTACTTGACTCTTGCACCTAAGTACCCCAGGGGACGGAGCTTCGAAGATTGGCTAGATTTGAGATATGGCAAGAGGCACCATGGATACATAGCTACACAGATGATTTGGGGAAGATAGTTCTTCCAACTTTGATGGTGATCCAAGTATTCCGGTAAGAGCTTGGGTTAACAAGGTGATTGAGTATCTTGAAGCCTAAAGGTAGAAAAGAGGCATTAATTTTTGTTATCCAACATTTGGATGGGGCAGCCCATGAATGGTGGCATCATGGAGGGGTGACACAAGGGCATAGCACTATTGGAACACATGAAAAATTGTTGGAAATGATAGTTGATAAGTTTAAAAACAAGAGGGAACCACCTAAGCCTAATCAATAAGGGCACTGTTGGCCGTTTTTGGCCCGCATACCAAACTTTTTCCCAAGTGTGAGAAGGTGGCCATTCAAGCAAAATTGGCAAGTTCAAACAACCTTGGGTTCTCCAAAGAAGAAGTCTTTGGGCTTTCGAAGTTGCTAGACTTCGGGTTTCTGAGGGCACAGTGCAAATCGGGTTTCCAGCGGTGCTTGACTTCAAAATGTTTTATAAGTAGAATTTATTCGGGTTGACAAACCCGAATTACTCATGGATAGTGCATTTCGGGTTCTCCAAAGAGCACTACTCAATTACTTCACAAGTTGTGAGCAGTCAGAAGCTCGAAATAAGTAAACGAGCTCGACAAAACCGATTTGGTCTCGAAAAATAGTGTTTCTCGAGTTCTTCAAGGGACAAATCTTCTCCAAAAGCCAAGGGTCATTTTCAAAAGAAGATGGTCCTAGCAAAAAACCCGAAAGTCCTTTTCACTTTTTCGAAGGACCAGTCAACTTTTCTGAATGTCACTTTCACAAATCCGAAGGGCATTTCCTTCTCCAAGTGAACAGTTGCAAGTTTCTCGAAGGGTGTGTTACCCTTCGGAAGGACCATTTCAGAATTTCCAAAGGGTACCTTTCCCTTCGAGAGGATCGTTTGTAGAAGTCCAAAGGGACATATAGAAACCCAGAAGGGTCTCTCACCCTTCGGGAAAGTCCATTTTGAAAAATCCAAAAGGTAAATTCTGAAGGAAGAGGGCAAGAAAGAAGATTCGGAATAAAAGTCCGAAGGAATTCCTTCGAACAAATTGTCCCAAGCAATTCCTTCAATAGATTTGCCCGAGACAAATAAGAGCTTGCAGAAGCCAGAAGACTTCAAGATGGACAAGTCTGAAGTAAGTAAGCTTGGAAAACAAGAATTACTCTACATAGAGTAAATCGGGTTTCTCCAAGTACTTTACTTAAAAAGCTTTACAAGTAAAGGAACTGGGAAATTCCAAAGCTGGAGAGATCAAAGAACCCGAATTACTCTGCATAGAGTAAATCAAGATTCTTCAAGTGCTTGACCTAAGCTTGGTCCAGCGACACGAGACTCATGATGCAACGAATGAAAGGTTACCACGTGGTGTAAGCTGGAGCAAAAAGGGTCAATTAGTAAAGGACAAGTGGCACAAGGACGACCAATCAGCTTAAAGGGGAGTCCAAGCAACTGGTAGCTAGGAATTTATGAAGGCTCTCGTCCTTCAATATGGTTTGCTCCAGACAAATGATCTTCCAACTTAAAGACAGCATGGGTTGGCTTGAGTTCCCAGGCATGGAGACCAGCATCCTTTTCAGCAAGACACGTGAAGGGGAGGACTGTCATGCCGTTGTTTAAATGAAAAGATCAATTCAGCTGCACAAAGAGAATCTCAGTTGCTCATAGCATGGCTCCTCAAATACGTCAAGGAGAGACTTGAAGGCGAGAGGGACTCGAGAAGGTTGTTCAACGATCCTGAGCGGCGCATTTAGTGGCACAAGGGAGGACGACAACAGGGATCCCAGTCATCAACGCCTTCTTCCCTCTTCCCATCTTCCCTTCCCCCTTTTTTCTAATATAAATAGAGGTCTTGGAGCCTAGAAACTATCTATGGACTGGCCATAAAGTTATTCTGCCAAAATCGCTTTGTAATAGACCTTTTGAAGTAATAAATAGTACTTTTTGCCTATCTTTTTGTCTGAAAATCGTGTTGAGTTAGCTTGTGTACAACAGCGTTGTGAAGTATCTTCCTCAACTCGACCTTCTTTCTTGCCTAGTTTTAGGGGTTTTTCAGTTAGTTGTAGGTCTGGACTAGAGCTCTTTCTGCCATTAATGGATGCTTAGTGTGGATTTAGAAATCCCTCTTTGGTTCATGTATGGTTCTGTGAGCCTAGTTTACGAAATACTTATACAAATTAACTGCTTGTGAGGTTGTGTAATAAAATCTAACGTTGAATCAGTGTCATTTCTCAGACGAAGTGGATCATTTATTTCGGTGCATCACCTCCCTTAACTTAGATGTATTTTCATGTTATTCTCCTATCCCTTTTCCTTAGCCATAGTAGATTTTAGTGTGGGAATCAAGAGCTGAAGTGGAACACCTGAGGAACTAGCCTCATTAAAAAGCCTAGAGATTCAACCTCATCATAAGATACCCACATCATGAGGTTGTCCCCATGCTTGTAGCTAAAAGTGAGAGACCCTGAAGAACTCTCCCACAAAAGGTGCAATTCCAAGCTATAACAGTTCTGGCACGCCCGGTGGGATGCACTACTATTTTCATTTCCATTTTTATGGAAGATTGGTCAAGTTTGACGTTGTTTCGATCAATTTGCAGCAATGGTAGTTTTCATCTTCTAGCATCTGACGACTCTAAAGAACACCCAACTATCTGGTGGCAGAGCAGTAGCTATCTTTCATGCCAAATGTGACTACAAGATTGACTTCTGCAAGTATTCTTTTTGAGCTTGTTGAATTACCTTTAAACTCAACAAGAAGGTTAAGGTTCGCTCATACTCACCCTTACATAAGAAGCTACTTTCTTAAACCAGTCATAAGGCAACCTACATGAGGAGATCCTTCTTAGCCCCTCTTGCTACCATGATTCCCCAAAGAGCTTTCATGGGTTTCAACGGCCAAAGTCCTTTGAACTTGCCACAATATGACCCTATGCCAGTAGCAGCCCTCAAAATTGTCCCATATTACAGAGGATACCAAGCTATAACTCCTACTCAACACATAACAGACAACCAATTTCTGCAACATCCATAATGTCACAATAGAAAACGTAGTTGTTAGGATATTGGTTGTATCCTTCAAGGGAAAGGCGTTAGATTGGTATAGGGGTCTAGCTCCTAACTATATCCAATCATGGGACCAGCTGGGAACAGCCTTGTGTAAGAGGTTTGCAGATAAGAGTGATCACTTATCACTTGCAGAGCAGTTGACCACAATCAAGAGAGCTCCTCATGAAGTCATGCAAGACTTCAACACGAGATTCTAGAGGGCATGGGATAGAATTCCAGCAGCTGTTAGACCATCCCCAAACTTTGTTTTCTTGTATTATCTGAAGGCTCTAAACAGCGATATAGTTGTAATGATCCAATCCATGGGAGGGGACATACTGCCAGGTGCATACGAGGTGGCCATTAAAGCAGAAAATTGCCTAGTTCAGGCGGGCAAGCTTACTCCCACACCCCCAATGCCTCTTTTTCCTGAGATTAGACCACCTCTTGCAGTCATTCCTCCACTTGATGTTATACTTCCAACTCCAACGATTGTTGATGTGCCTTCACCAAAGCAAGAGGGGGCCTCCACTAGTGGATCCAATGACTCCCAAGAGCAAAAGAATTACTTGGAACTGAAAAGCATGTTCCAATATTTGGGGAATGATGTGGTCAATGTCAAGAGGCAACAAGCCATATCAAGCTCCATACCAGCCTCAGTAGCAACCTTATCAAGCAAATAGGCCACCCTACAAAGAAAATTTCCAAGGACAGGGACAGCCTAATTACACTAGACACCGTAATTATAATCCAAATGTTGCAAGCCCATCCAATTCCTTAGTTTTGGTTCAGAACAATATGGCTCAAGAGACTGAAGGGACAATGCCTTGGAATCATTTTTTTGGGCAATCCATTGTCCCAACTAATGGCTCTAACCAGGTATTCAGCAACCAATGGCAGCAGGTTGTTGCTTATGGATACAATCAAGCTCTTATAGCCCAAGGCACAGAGGTTCCCACAATGACAAAGCAGGAGTAGCGTCCACAAGAGCAAGGCTCGGATCAGTTGTCAAACCAGTCGGAGGCCACAATGGTCATCAGTGAACAAGAGAAGTGCTATGGGTCCAATCAGCAGGCCATCCCCAGTCTTGTTCACGTCCCAGTCTCAGCAAACACAAGATTCAAGAGAAGGAATATGGGTGACAACCAGGAAGTTTTCAAGGAACCTCTTGTCACCGCTCCTTCATTGATAAAGTTAGCAGCAGTTGCTCCCAAAACCCAGGGAAACGCTGGTGGTACGCCAATCAACACTGTGGAGCAAATGAAGAAATTCAATGTGAGCGTACCAATGTGAGACATGCTTTCCATGCCCGACCAAGTGGACATCCTTCAAGAAGGTTTGTCCAAGATGAGTGTTACGACAGCTGCAAGTAAACAACCAGGCAAGGAAGTTGAGGTCTTCACTAATGCAGCCAAGAGTCCTTTGGGAGAAAGGTCAAGTAGTGTGAACAAGCCCCCTCCATTCTACATTTCATTAATCATCAGCGATTCCTTGGTGCACAATTGCTTGGTAGATAATGGGGCTAGCACCTCAGTCATGCCAAAGTCTATAGCTGATCAACTGCATCTTAAATATGAGCCACATACCAAGGGAGTCCTGCAGCTTGACGATTCTTCCACAAAGCCATCAGGTATCATCAAGGATTTGAGCTTAACCCTGCATGCTTGTCCTAGTGTTTCAGTGGTGCAGGACGTGTTGATCCTTGATGTCACTCCTCTTTGCGTTGTCTTTCTAGAGAATTCACAGCAAAAATTAGGGGTTATCTTGCAGCAGATTGCTCTTACATGGTGTTCAAAACAAGGTATGGGACCAAAGTCTCAATCAAGGTTGAACCCATGGCACAATTCCCTATTGAACCCCATCAACCAGATAGCATAAACCTCAATTGTACTATCCTTGATGAGGATGAGTTTACAATTGGTCAAGTGCTAAACACTCATCCTGAAGAGGTTCCAGACTTGTTCTTGGATGAGCAACGAGGAGATAACCAATTTTTCAACCCTTTGGAAGGTGTTGAGGAAAGAGACATGGGTGTCTATTTGCTACATGAAGAGAATCAACTCATGCCTGCCCTCATTGGACCTAAAAAAGACCCCGATGGTATATGGAAGTTGTTCTTTGATGGCTCAAGGAGCAAAAATGGCGTAAGTGTTGGGGTCATGTTGGTTTCCCCTTCAGGTAATAAGCTTTTCTCCTCCTATAGGTTCCATTTCGACTGCTCCTCAAATGCAGCAGAATATGAAGGCTTGATCCGTGGCCTTCAATGGACCAATAAAAGAGAAATCAAAATGCTGCAAGCATATGGGGACAGCGAGCTCATAGTAAACCAGGTCAGAGGCTTGAACGTTACAAAGAATCCTTTGATGAGGTCTTACAAAAAAAGAGTGTGGGAACTAATTGAAGACTTTGATGCCTTTGACATTCAAGTTGTCCCAAGCGATCAGAACCAGCATGCTGACAGGTTGACTGCCATGGGAGCTCAGTTTGACATTCCAAGTGAGTTGAAAGAAGCCAAGGTTCAGCCACATGTCAAGGTTGTGGTGAGGCCATCAGTACCGGATAATGAAGCCCACTGGTAGGTTTTCAAAAGTGACAAACAAATTGCTTGTTTCTTACAGCAGGAAGCCGAGTTCACCTCCACCAATCAATGTAAATTGCAGCATCAATACGAGGTTCAAATTGTTCAACTAAGGTCGAACAAGCTTCCTAAGGGGCTAGTTACACTTGAAGGCCTTTTTCATGAAGGGGACCATGTGAAAAAGGAAAAGGCAGTAATGTCTACTAACGAAGAAAACTATGAGACAATCCTCATCTTCAAGGATAAGCTTCTCAAGCTTGGAAAGGTAGGCAGCAAGGCTAAGAGGCACGCTTTCATAGCACTTTGCCAGGAATATGTAGACATTTTTGCTTGGGAGTACAGCGACCTAAAAGGTTTTGATCCGAAGTCAGCCCAACATACCATAAAATTGGAGGCCGATGCTAAGCATGTAAGGCAAAAGGAAAGGCCCATCAACCCCAAGATAGAAGAGCTGATGAGGGAAGAGTTAGCCAAGTTGATCGAATCGAGGATCATCTTTTCCATCAAGCACTCATCATGGATAGCCAATTTGGTGCCTGTAAGGAAGAAGAATGGGGAGATTCGGCTGTGTTGACTTCAAAGATTTGAAAAAAGTCTCTTTGAAGGATCGCTACCCTCTACCATCCATGGAGCAACTTCTCCAAGTAGTTGTAGGATCAAAAGGCTTTTCTCTGTTGGATGAATACTCATGGTACAAACAAATATGGGTAAAAGATGAGGATCGGTACAAGACTATTTCCACCAAATGGGGCACATATGCGTACCAAAAGATGCCCTTTGGTTTGTCAAATGCTAGAGCAACTTTCCAAAGAGCCATGGACATGGTTTTCCAAGGGCTGCTATATCAAATGGTGCTGGTATACTTGGATGACATCATGGTTTTTTCCAAGAATGCCAGCAAACAGCTAGACCACCTGAGGCTGATTTTCGAGAGATGCAGGGAATATGGGATCTCATTGAATCCCAAGAAATGCGTGTTTGTCGTTCATGAAGGCAAGTTGTTGGGTCACATCATTTCAAAGGAAGGGTTGTCCATTGATCCTGATAGAATAAGTGCCATCTTGACCTTATCCTTACCCAAGCATAAGAAGGGACTCCAAAGTTGCCTTGGAAAGATAAACTTTGTAAGAAGATTTATCCCCGGTTTTGCAAATTTGGTCAAGCCCATCACTGCTATGCTGAACAAGAACCAAGTGTTCACTTGGTCAAATGAAGGTAAGTCAGCATTTGAGGCTATCAAGCAAGCCATTGCTCAAGCACCCACACTTATAAATCCTAATTCTCAAAGAACTTCATAGTGTATGCTTTTGCCAATATTGATAATATATCAGCTATGCTGATGCAAAGGAATGGTAAAGGACTTGAGCAACCAATAGCATTTTTCAGTCAGGGACTTAAGAGATATGAGGTGAGGTATAGTTTTGTAGAAAAGCAAGTCCTTGCAGCAGTAAGAAGCCTCAAAAAGTTCGGGCCAATGCTCTCCAACAGCAAAATCTACCTTATGGTGTCTCATCCTAGAGTGAGGGATTTCCTTCTCAACAAAGACTTGAGCGAAAAGAGAGCTGGTTGGATTACTAAGGTCATGGAGTATGACATGGAGATCAAGGTCACTAAGCTAGTAAGAGGTAAAGGCTTGTGTGAGCATATAGTCGATGACCTTCATGAAGACAAAGAGGTCATTTTGGTAACACAAGATAACCCACAAATAGGTGCACCTCCATCTCACATTAGCTGGCTCCATGATATCACGCACTTTTTGCTAATAGGTGAGTGCCCTTTAGGTATAGACAAAGCAAAAAGAAGGTATTTCAGACTTTAGTCCATACCTTATGCGTTGGTTGATGGAATTTTATTCAGAAGGGACCTCAATGGAATGCTCCTAAGGTGCATAGATGATGACCAAGTGGCCAAGCTTATGGAGCATTTCCATGATGGACTTACAGGTGGTCATTTTGCACCCAGGACTACAACAGCAAAGATAATGAGCGTTGGCTATTACTGGCCCAACCTCTTCAAGGACGTTTATGCATGGGTGAGGAAGTGTTAGGAATGTGCTCTCTCTACAGGTAAGCAAAAGTTAGCAATTTTTCCTCTCAACCCGATTCAAGTAGAGCAACCATTCATGCAGTGGGGTTTGGAATTCATTGAAGTGATCAACCCCCCATCAATTGTTGGGCATAAGTGGATGCTTACCACAACTGATTACTTCACCAGGTAGGTGGAAGCCATTGCATTGAAAGAAGCCAACGAAAACGCAGTCTTAGATTTCTATGACAGCATCGTGAACAGGGTTGGTGTTCCATCCACTCATATCTGATAATGCATTAGCTTTCCTTGGTTTGAAAACAAGTGAATGGGCTCTCAAGATGGGCATCTACCTCAGCACCTCCTCAAATTATTATCCTCAAGGAAACATGTTGGCCAAGTCCACAAATAAAAATTTGTTGAGGATCATTAGGAGGACTTTGGAGAAGAACCAAAGGACGTGGCACACCAAGTTGAAGACAACCTTGTGGGTTGACAGGGTAACTCCTAAAGCTGTTGGCAATTCTCCATATATTCTAGTATATGGAAGAGAGGCCAAGTTACCCATTTCTCTTGAGCTGCCTGCATTAGAACAACCCATCAGTTGGAGCTGCTGGAAGATGAACCCATGAATGTGAGATTGGCTGAACTCACAAAACTTGAGAAATCAAGAGACCTTGCAATGAAGACGCTAGAGTCACATCAAGCTCAAGTCAAGAAAGCTTTTGACAAGAGAGCCACGACAAGGGACTTCAAGGAGGGAGACCTGGTCAAATGGGATTCAAAAAAGGCCAAACCAGGCAACCATACCAAGTTTGACAGCTTGTGGAGTGGTTCTTATTTGATCCACTGATGCAAACAACATAACGCTTTCCAATTGGCCCAACTGGATGGAGAGATATTAACCATCCCAATCAATAGAATTCATCTAAAGCCGTGTTATTAGAAGAGTTTGCAACCGTGTTATTGTACATTTTGTATAGCTTTTCATGTTTTTCTCTAAGTGCCTTGTGCACATCCGTTTCAGTTGCGTGTTTTCCCTTCTCTAAGTGCCTTGGGCACAGTTTGTTTCATTTCAGTTGTTCTTGTTGCTTCAAGGGAAATTTCCAGATAGAGCCAGCTTTGTACAAAAGCAATGACTCCATGCCCAATGGATCGAATGAAGCAAATGAGATGGGTTCTCAAGCATAGCAGGCATGCTTCCCTGCGAGTCGCCAGAAATGTTGGCCGTTTTTGGCCCACATACCAAAATTTTGCCCAAGTATGAGAAGCTGGACATTCAAGCAAAATTGGCAAGTTCAAACAACCTCGGGATCTCCAAAGAAGAAGTCTTCGGGCTTTCAAAATTGCAAGACTTCAAGTTTCTAAGGGCACATTGCAAATCAGGGTTTCAGCGATGCTTGACTTCTAAATATTTTATAAGTAAAAGTTATTCGAGTTGACAAACCCGAATTACTCATAGACAGTGTATTTTGGGTTATCCAAGGAGCACTACTCAATTACTTCAAAAGTTGTGAGCAGTCAAAAGCCTGAAATAAGTAAAGGGGCTTGACAAACCCGATTTGGTCTCAAAAAATAGTGCTTCTCGAGTTCTTCAAAGGACAAATCTTCTCCAAAAGCCAAGGGTCATTTCCAAAAGAAGATGGTCCCAACAAAAAACCCAAAGGTCCTTTTCACTTTTCCGAAGGACCAGTCAATTTTTCTAAAGGTCACTTTCACAAATCCGAAGGGTATTTCCTTCTCCAAGTGAACAGTTGCAAGTTTCCCGAAGGGTATGTTACCTTTCGGAAGGACCATTTCAAAATTACCGAAGGGTATCTTTCCCTTCAAGAGGATCATTTGCGGATGTTAGAAGGGACATACGGTAGCCTGAAGCGTCTCTCACCCTTCGGGAAAGTCCATTTTGAAAAATTCGAAAGGTAATTTTCAAACGAAGAGGGCAAGAAGGAAGCTTCGGACAAAAAGTCCAAAGGAATTCTTTCAAACAAATTGTCCCAAGGAATTACTTTGAGAGATTTGCCCGAGACAAATAGGAGCTTGCAGAAGCCCGAAGACTTCAAGATGGACAAGTCCGAAGTAAGTAAGCTTGGAAAACCCGAATTACTCAGCATAGAGTAGATTGGGTTGCTCCAAGTACTTTACTTAAAAAGCTTTATAAGTAAAGGATCTGCGAAAGTTCAAAGTTGGAGAGATCAAAGAACCCGAATTACTCTACATAGAGTAAATCGAGATTCTTCAAGTGTTTGACCTAAGCTTGGTCCAGCAACACGAGAGTCATGATGCAATGAATAAAAAGCTGCCACATGGCATAAGCTAGAGCAAAAAGGGCCAATCAATAAAGGACAAGTGGCACAAGGACGACCAATCAGCGTAAAGGGGAGTCCAAGCGGCTGGTAGCTAGGAATTTATAAAGGCTCTTGTCCTTCAATATGGTTCGCTCCCGAAAAATGATTGTCCAACTTAAAGAAAGCATGGGTTGGCTTGAGTTCCTAGGCATGGAGACCCGCGTCCTTTTCAGCAAAACATGTGAAGGGGAGGATCGCCATGCCGTTGTTTAAATGAAAAGATCAATTCAGCTACACAAACAAGAGACATCTCAACTGCTCGTAGCATGGCTCCTCAAATACGCCAAGGAGAGACTTGAAGACGGGAGGGACTCGAGAAGGTTGTTCAGCGATCCTGAGCGACGCATTTAGTGGCACAAGGGAGTACGACGACAAGGATCCCAATCATCAACACCTTATTCCTTCTTCCCATCTTCTCTTCCCTCTTTTTTCTGATATAAATAGATGCCTTGGAGCCAAGAAACTATCTTTGGACTGGCGATAAAGTTACTCTGCCAAAATCGCTTTGTAATAGACCTTTTGAAGCAATAAAGATTACTTTTTGCCTATCTTTTTGTCTGAAAATCATGTTGAGTTAGCTTGTGTACAATGGTGTTGCGAAGAAGTATCTTCCTAAACTCTTCCTTCTTTGTTGCCTATTTTTAGGGGTTTTTCAATTAGTTGCAAGTCTGAACTAGACCTCTTTCCGCCATTAATGGACGCTTAGTGTGGATTTAGAAATCCTTCTTTGCTTCATATGTGGTTCAATGAGCCTAGTTGACGAAATACTTATGCAAATTAACTGCTTGTGAGGTTGTGTCATTTCCCAAACCAGGTGGATCATTTCTTTGGGTGCATCACCTCTCTTAGCTTAGATTTCTTTTCATGTTATTCTCCTATCCCTTTTCCTTAGCCATAGTAGATTTTAGTGTGGGAATCAAGCGTTAAAGTGGAGCACCTGAGGAACGAGCCTCATTAAAAAGCCTAGAGGTTCAACCTCACCATAGGATACGCACATCCTGAGGTTGTCCCCATGCTTGTAGCTGAAAGTGAGAGAGCCTAAAGAACTCTCCCACAAAGGGTGCAATTCCAAGCTATAACAGGCACATAACAAGGAGCTCCAATTGGGTGAAAGACAGCCCTTAAAATAAATAACCGAGCCTAATTTCCAATTGTACAAGGGGCAGCCACTCCACAAGTTTGCCAATAACCAAAAATTAATCAAATATAGCCCCTTTGTGAGGTGTGAACAGCTGGAAACTAACTCAGAAAATTCAAAAAAATCAATGGCAAGTGAGACTGAATTTGAAGGGCAGCCACCAAATGAAGAGCCCTTGGGAAGTGAGCATAAAAAATTAGTCAATTGTGAACCGAAGGAGATGAGCAATCAGCTGAGATTGAAGGAAGAAAATTCAAAAGATTTAAAGACATGTTAAAAGGGAATAGAAGGGCAGCCACCTAAGGAAGAACAATCTGAAACTTGGGAGCAAAGAAATGAGCATGTGAAGGTAAACCAAACTGAAATTGAACGGCAAATACATCAAGGAGAAGTGGACAGCCAACATGTGACAAAGAAAGAGATGATTGCTACCCTATCTAGTGCCAATAGATGCCATATTTTCCATGTGAAAGGAACCATTAGTGGCAAAAAGGTAATTGTGTCAATGGACAATGGAGCCACTCAATTTTATAAATTTTAAATTTGTTGCAAGACATAATCTGCCCACTAAAGACAATGGTGGATTCAAGGTAACCGTAGGGGATGCCTCCTCCATCTCATGCATTTCTAACACTTTGAAGTTAAAACTAACCATGGATAAATATACCTTTGAAGGAGAATTCAATGTGATTGATCATGATGAGATAGATGTTGTGTTGGAGCCCAATGGTTCCAATCCCTTGGTGAATACACTCATAACTTGCAAAAATCAGAACTAAAATTTATGGCAGCCAACAAGAAAATTGTTCTCCATGGTCTAAGCAATGGAACACCCATGTTAGTGACCTAAAAAAGAATGGAATACGCTTTTAATAAAGGGCACATTACCTAGGCAGCGGAGTTATTTATGCATGATACCAGATCTGACTTGAAACAAAAGTTGCACCAGAAGGATGTTCAAGTCATTCTAGATAGACATGAGAGAATGTTTAGCGACATACCACATGGGCTGCCCCCGGATGGGGGATTTGAACGTATAATTGAACGAGAAGAAAGCACAAGAGTAGTGAGCACTACTCCCTACCGCCACCCATGGATCTACAATGAGGAGATTGAGAAGGCTATCCAAAAGTTACTTGAGATGGGGCACATAAGACCAAGCTCTAGCGCCTTTGATTTTTCAGTAGTGCTTGTGAAGAAGAAGGATGGAACCATGAGGATGTGTATTGATTATAGATTGTTGAACAAGAAGATCATCAAGAATAAGTATCCTATACCTAGGATTGATGAACTCATCGATGAGCTTCATGGAGCGGTTCACTTATCCAAAATAGACTTGAAGACCGGTTATCACCAAATTCGTGTGAGGGAGGAAGATGTGCAAAAAATGGCTTTTCGTTGTCACTATGGGCATTATAAGTTTTTGATCATGCCCTTTGGGCTCAGTAATGCTCCTGCTACATTTCAATCTTGCATGAACCACATCTCCAAACAACATCTAAGGAAATTTGTGCTAGTGTTCTTTGATGACATATTGGTATATAACAAGACTTGGGAGGAACATTTGCACCATTTGGATATTGTTTTGAGAATGTTAGAGCAACAAACCTTTTTTGCAAAGCAATCCAAATGTGAGTTTGCCACTTTTGAAATTTTGTATTTGGGACGTGATCAATGCCAAGGGGTCCAAGCAGACCAACAAAAGATTCAAGCCATACTTGATTGGCCACCTCCCACTACTATGACCCATTTGAGAGGGTTTATTGGATTGTGTAGATATTATTGAAGGTTTGTGAAGGGCTTCTCCCAACTTGTTGTTCCCCTTACAAACTTAACAAGGAAAGGTGCTTTTGTGTGGTCTAAAACCGCTTTGAAGACCTTTGAGAGACTCAAGGTAGTGATGAGTTCTCGCCCTGTGTTGGCTGTTCCAGATTTTTCACTTTCACATTGAAATGTGATGCTTCGAGAGAAGGAATAGGGGTTGTCCTCATGCAAAAAGGACATCCAATTGCTTTTGAGAGTAGAAAACTCAAGAAAGGGGAAAAGAAGTTTTCAATTTATAATAAATGTTGGCTATCATGCATGTTTTGGCCAAATTCCGTCAATACTTAATTTGTGGAAGATTTACAGTTAAGATGGATCACAATAGCCTCAAATACTTCCTCACACAATTCAATTTGAGTGATAGGCAGCAGAAGTGGATGAACAAACTTCAATCCTATGATTTCAACATTGAGTATATTAAAGGTCAAAATAATAAGGTGCTTGATGCCTTGTCAAGAAGGCCCTATTTGTGTTCATTAAGCGAATTAACAGCTGATTGGAGAGCTGTAATTATAGCCGAATATGCAAAGGATGAATAAGCTACTGCGGTTTTGGAAGGCAAGGTCATAGACAACAAATACAAGGTGCATGAGGAGCTGATTTTGTATAAGGGCAGAATTCTTTGGGCCACTTTATCCAAGTTAAAACACCAAATGATAAGTGCTGCTCATGATGATACTATGGCTGGACATCAAGGTTACTACAAAACATACAAAAACGTAAGAGAAAGATTCGCTTGGAAGGGTTTGAAAAGAGATGTTTTATCCCATGTTAGGGAGTGTATGGTTTGTAAAAGGAATAAGGGAATGACTACATTTCTAGCTGGTCTCATACAACTTCTTTCAATTCCCCAACAAAAATGGGAGAGCATATCCATGGACTTCATCACAAGGTTACCTATGTCACAAGGTAAATGTCAAATTTTTGTTGTAGTGGATAGATTGACAAAATATGCTCATTTTTTTGCAATTCCAGCCAAGTATAGTGCTCCATATATAGTAGAAATTTGTCTTCAAAGAAGTTTTCAAGTTGAATGGGTTACCCAAGAGCATCATAAGTGAAAGGGACAGCCAGTTTATGAGCCACTTTTGGCAAGAGTTTTTTAAGCTAACAGGTACCAAATTGCTTCCAAGCACTAGTTATCATCCTCAAACTGATGGGCAAACCAAAATTGTCAATAAATAGGTGGAAGGATACTTGAGAAATTACATTTCAGGGCAGCAAACAGGTTGGAATAGATGGTTGTATATGACAGAATTTTGATATAATACTACCTACCACATGTCTAGTGGTATGTCACCATTCAAGGCTTTGTATGGTTAAGAAGCTCTTTCATTTTTTGACCTTGTTTTGGGGGATATTAGAGTGCCCGGGGCTGCTGATTGGGTGCAACAAAGTTCTCAAATTTTGGATCAGCTCAAGAAAAACTTGCAACACGCTCAAAATCAACAAAAGCTTTATGCAGATCAGCATAGGTTGGAGTGGCAATTTGAGGTTGGGGACATGGTCTATTTGAGATTGCAACCTTATAAGCAATCTTCTCTCAAGCAAAGTGGGGCGGAAAAACTTAAGCCACATTTCTATGGACCTTATAAAATTCAAAGAAGAGTGGGAAAAGTGGTTTATGAGCTGGAATTACCGGAAGGGAGTAAGATTCACAATGTGTTCCATGTTTATTGACTTAAGAAAGCTCTTGGAAAGCATATCATACCCTCCATTGACTTGCCACCTCTTGATGATGAAGGTAAATTGGTCTTGATTCCCGAAACTATACTTGAGGTTCATGAGAGGAGGCTCCACAATCGCACTATCATGGAATACTTGGTACAATGGAAGGATATGCCTATGGAAGATGCAACTTGGGAGGGGGCAGCAATCCTTCAACACCCAAATTTAAAATTGCTTATGGGCAAGCAATTTTGGAAAGGGAGGACTGTAATGTCCCCCTTTTCAAGCTAGTCTTTGGGATAAGACCTTTAACTTGTGTGTTCCCAAGGGCTAAGGTTTTCTAAGGCAAAAAAGGAACATTGGTGAGCTTCAAGAATATGTTTTGTTAAAACACTTCATTATCTAATTTTGAGACCTTTTTTAAAGGGTCACTTTAAAGTGCTATTATAAAGAAGCTTGTAATATATCTTTTTTTTTTTTAGTAAAAAGTAACTCTCTCTCTCTATTTTGGGCGTCACAATTGAAAGAAGCATATGAAAAGAAAGGGAGGACTCTTTTGAGAAGTTTATGCATTTTTGATATTGAAATTTTTGTGCAAGTATGTCAAGCTTGAACAAGTGACTTGATGATGAAAACATTCAAGTGCACCAAAGAGTTTGGGGACGAAAACCTTCATTCTTCTACCTAGACAGATATTCAAAAACTGTAATTGTATCATAATTGTGCATAATTGTATGCAAGAGGATCTACAAAAGTGTCTTTGGACACCACCTTCAACAATGAATTAGTATAATCCTTTGGAAAGCTGGAAACATTAAAATTGCAAGTCAAGGAGGTGGGCGATCTTGGTGGATGAGCTTGAAACAAGTTTGAAGGTCATCTCAAGGGTGATGACTTCCTTTGAGAAGGTGGCGACCCCTCACAAGAGGCCAATTTGGTCTTTGGAACCCTCTTCTAGGGTCAAGGTAATTTTCATAATTTATTTCAGCCATTTGGTGATTTGTTTGGATCAATTTGCATGTGTGAAAGGTCAATATAGACCCTAAAAATATTCCAAAATTTATTATAATATTTTTGGTACTTGGGCAACTTGCTTGGAGAGATCCAGAGGGTGAATTGACGGGCAAATTCCAAGGAATAATATTCATAATTATTTCTCTTATTTTTCTGAGATGTGACGACCCACTTGTGAAGATTTGTATGGTGTTTGGTGATTGAAAAATGCAGCTGTACATTCAAATAAAAATTAGATTATTGGAAGGGGTATTTTCATCTGCGTCACCAATTTATTTGGTCCAAAAAAGGTACATTGTTTCTGAATAATTTTCAGCCATTTGTAGAGTTATTTTGGATGTGTTTGCTTGGATATTCTATAGTTTTTCTAGCTGGGGCTAGCTGGTTTTGTGAAGCAGAATTTCAATTGTTTGGTAACTTATTCAAGGGTCTATTGGGTAAACCCCAACCAGGTCAAATTCGTCCCATTTGGGGACACTACATTGTGCAACCGCCGTGGCAGTGGCGAAACCACCCTTGTGGTTTCATAACTACTTGTCTGCATATTACAGCAATTTCACCACCATACAAAACACAGGAATGGGAACGGTTGCGAACATTTCCACTCCCTTACAACAATTCGTTTGAGATCTTTGGCGGGTTCCAAGGTGAGAGGGCATAAGTATAAGCCATGTTGAAGGAAAAGGACATAAAAAAACACTATACGAAGTCTTTAAATTGGATTCACATTGGAGTTTACAAGTTTGAGTCTTGTTCTTGATATCTCATTGTTTATAGTTGTATATGGTTGTTTCAGTTGTGTTTGGAGTTTTTTAAAGTGTCTAAGAAGTGCAAAGCAATCTTGTGTGCAAGCTTTGGATAGGGTGGTAGCGAAAATTCTGTCCATGAAGACCATATTTGGCAATAACTTGTACATTTCTTGTCTTTTATAGTGGAAGGAGAGAGCAATTGCCTCACCCACTCGAGCTTTTACCACACCGAGTTTCTCCAAGTCAATTCTTGTGTTCTTATGCTTTGTCTCATTTTCATGCTTCATGTTCATGTTCAATATGTTGTACATTTCATTTCCAGCACCTATTTATCTTTGTTTTAGCATTGCAAATAGCTTAGAATAGTAACCTTTCAATCCCTTGTTGAGCTAGGAGTTATAGAACCCGTGTTGGTGAAGCTTAGTGCGGAATATCCACCTAGTTTATGGATTATATTGGTATCAAAGCTGGTTTAATATCAATTTTAGTTATTTTGTGTGGTTTTGTGTGTTTGTGACAACATTGCAAATATATGCCCGTCACTAGAACAAGTACTGTTAGTGGTCAAAGTATCCTAGTTCCCTATGAAAAAAACATTTCCACAATGTCATGTCCCCTTTTTGAAATATTTAATGAGGGAAATAATTTAATAATAATTCATTTAAGTTGTCCAAATTACTTTATTTTATAATATGAAAAAGAACACTTCAATGTTATTATTAAAATGGGCCAAAAAGGTAATAATTGCCTCAGTGTTTTAAATGCTCTTAGGGTTTAAGTGAAATTATAAAAGGACAAGGGCCAAATGATGGATTATTAATTATTTACTTTTCATTATTCACGACTGAATTCAGAATTCTTTTAACTGCTTTTGAGGACAGAAACCTTCCATTGCTATCAAGTTCAAGGACGAAAACCCTCCAATCTTTAGAGGTAACTCTATCCACGGGTTGCAATTGTGCAGAGAATCGGGGTACTTCAAATAAAGTAATGTCATCAAGAAATTCAAAAGAACGAAACAGGGATTTCCACTATTCTAGGCAAGGGCATCCCACTTATGGCAATTATTTCAGTAGTTTCAAACCTCCATATTGTTGTCGTCATCATTCCCTACATCTAACGTCACATTTTTGGGGCATTTAATGTTGTCATAGTTCCTGGACTATTGGCGTCACCTTTTCTAGCATTTTCATTGTTGTACTAGATGTTTTAGTGCAAATCTCTGACCTTGGGAGTTGTGCATTGACCTAAAACAAATCGTTGACTTTTGAGGGTTGTACCGTCTTGCAGCTTGTCATATTGTTTGGAGTTATTTACAATAAGGGTTTCAAGAAAAGATTTAGTCTTTCGTGTTTTCATGTTGTTTCAAGTTAGGGTTTGGTGAAAAAAATAGGAATGATTAGTATTTTGACTTTATTATGTCGTATCTTCCATAATTGAATAAAGATTCACATTTATTCCCATGTGCTCGTTCATACTATGTTTTCAACTGTTATTTTATAATATTCCAAATTTGAATAGATTTACAAAATAAAAAAATTCAAAATTCATAATTTGTCCAAAAAGGGGCATTACACACAAGTGGAAGCGAGAGATCAAAAGTATGGCTCATTCTGATGAAAAAGATGCCCATATAGCAAAAAAATGATTTCACAAGCTTGAAGTTAGAGTGGCTAGCATCTCTCTTTCTATGAGCAAGCATGACCAGTTGGAGTCCATCATGGGGATTCTCATGGAGAAGCTTAGTGTTTCTACAAAGGCGCTGAAAACAAATAAGGACACACCTGAGCATGAGGTAGTGGAAGGGCAGCCTCGTGCCAACCAAACTCCATCTCCATTCAATGCTAGAGAAAAGATAGAGATTCAGCCATGTGACAGAAATGTGAATGTGGAGAGGCTAGACCATTAGCTAGTCCAACTAGACATATGTTTCAATTTGCATCGGAGTGATGAGAACCAACAAATTTCTTTTGCAAGGTTAAAATTAACCAATCGTGTTTTAACTGAGTTTGAAAGCTATGTACATTCCTTGGTGGTTAAGAAGCTCCCTCCTATTACTAAGTGAGGTGATTTTAAGACACTAATTAAGAAGCAGTTTTATCCTATTTGTTATGAGGAACAAAGGTCCGTGTATTGACAATATCTTAGCCAAAGACAAGGCCAAAGCATGCAAGACTACACAAGTGAGTTCCACAAGAAGGCTGTCCAAATGGGCAAGGTTATAATGGACCATGACATCTTGATGAAGTATGTTGGTGAACTCCATAGCCATTTGAGGAGACCCGTCCTCTTGGCCAAGCCTACGGATATAAATGACGCTTGTTCTCAAACTCACTACTTAGAGATGGGCAAGAAGAAGGCTCCATCTACCTCTCAAAGCACTCCCAAGCAACAAGGTGGTTTTAAGCATAAGGCTAAAGGTAAAGCAAAAGGTAAGCATAATGCTACTTCAGTTTCTAAGAAGGATACTAAAAGGGATTGTGAGCATTGTGATGTTGATACTCATTCCGAGGAAAATTGTTAGAAGCTACTGTTGTCAACCTGGAGCTGCGCCCTGATTCGAAGACGTGCACGAAATGGCCAGTCCTCTATCCGGCTGAAACAATGGGATCTTCTCACGAGGGTGGGTGCCTCAACGGTGAGAAGAACCTCCAGAGAAGGCCGGTTCCTGTATGATGTATCAATTAGGATCTCTACTCTATTCTGCGGACTACCGTGGAAAAGGGAGAAGGAAACTTAAAGGGGAAATCCGACCTAAAGGGGGGTGATACACCAAAAGTTTGATCCACTCAACTTGGAACCTTGAACACTGAACGAACAAGGGAAAAAGAAGACCTTAGATTTCAATCAACCACTTATGCATAAATATTTCATGAAGAGGTTCGATCCAATAACCAAACCCTGAAGGAAAACGATGGAGAGATGTCTGATAAAAGACACTTTGCAGCCACCTAACATCCACTTACAACTTGAGCAAAAGACATAAAGAACACTTTAACATGACCTACATAAGGATAATCTAGCAACTAGGTGTAAACCAGAATTTGGGAAGGGAGAGAAATCTACCACTTATGCAAATTGTTGAATGAAATATACACTATGACAACGCTTGAAATCTGAAAGTACAGTCCTTTTATTGATCGAAGAGGTTACACAACTCACCAATGGCAGACTCTGGTCTAATCAAGAGAGAGATTGGATTTTTTTTTAATCAAGGCTGAAAGCCATTATATAGAGAATTACAAGAGGCCAAAGATTGGCATTGAAAATTTGAAGAAAAAGATTCACTTAGGTTAACTCAAAGTTGACTTGGCCTTTCAATAAAATATGTTTTCTTTTGTCTTTGCATGAAGCTTCTTGCGCTTGAGGAAGTGAACTTGTCTTTGTTATGAACCGCCCACCTCTCTTTGCATGGAAATCCACGCCAATTTTAATTTTAGAAGTCTACGTGAGCTGCTTGATGCCGAATTGGAACGTTGGAAAAGCTGAGTTGGCCGTTTGATAAGCTGAGTTGGTCGAAGAGATCATCTTCCCTCGCATGGAGAGCTCCTAGTGGATGCGGCGTTTAACAATTAATCAACTCTAAAGCTGGAACAGTCAACTCGACATTCGAATTTGGAACTTTGATTGACGCTGAGTTGGACCCCTCGGATGCGTGAGTTGGTCCGGAGAGGAGCAGGGCTTCAATAGCCAGTCAACTGAAGCTTTGACTGTTGTTCGAAAATAGCTCCTGCTTGCATGTATTTTACCCTATTCTGGTCTACCTGTTCACGTCTATTCCTGGCGGGATTCTATATTCGGATGCATTTTTATAATTATATCCGATCTATATTTTCTAAAGTATTCCTTCAGACAAAAGTCCGAAGGATACTTTCCTTATCTTTTCCCTTAGTCGGGCTTTTGTCTTAGTCGAGTTTTCTTTCTCTTTATTGGCTTCACATTTCTTCAAGGTTTTTGTCTGAAGGAATTCCTTCGAACAAAAAGCCCGAAGGTTCCCTTTGCCTCTGTTGTTTGTTCTGTCGGCCTTTTTTTTTTTGTTTTGGAAGCTAAGTCACATTTCTCCAAATTTCTTCGGACTTTTTGTCCGAAGGTCTCTTTTTGCTTGCCTTTGTTTCACTTGTTTTTCTGCAGACTTTCTTATCTTCCAAATTTCTTCGAACTTTTTGTCCGAAGGAATTCCTTCGGACTTTTTGCCTTTGCCTTCCAACTTGTCCGAAGGAAGTCATTCCCTGCCTTTGGCTTCCAACTTTTCCAAAGCCTTCGGATTTTTTGTCGTCGGCTTTTCCACGGGCCTCTTCCTGTTTCTCCCAAATTCCTTCGGACTTTTTGTCCGAAGGATTCCTTCGGACAAAAAGTCCCAAGGATATCTTCCTTTGCTTTTAGTCCGAAGGATATCTTCCTTTGCTTTTGCTTTTCGAAATGTGCACTTCAGAAAAGTCACTACGTTCCTCTCGCCGACCAAGTGCCCTCCGCAAGGGCTAGTGGCTCTTTGTTGTGCCATTTCGAAAAAATTGTCGGGCACCCGGACTTTTCGCAAAGGTCCCGAATTCGTTCTTTGTACCTTCCCGAAGGGTAGGTGCCCTTTGGGATTGTTGCAAATGACCCTTCCGAAGGGTACCTTGGCTTTTCTTTGCTTATTTGGGTGGACTTGTGGATTCTCCCTGTTTGGCCTCCGAGTGTTCTCTTTATAATTTCTCCAAAGTATTCCTTCGGACAAAAGGTCCGAAAGAATTACTTCCTTTGTCTTTTGCCTTGCGGACTTTTCTTCTTAGCACTTTTCCGAAGGCTCTTTTCCGAAGTAAAAGCCTTTTGATGAACCATCCCTTCAGAATCTTCCTGTTGCAGCAAAGGCCCCTTACCAAAGAAAAACAATGTATTCTTCTTAATGATTTATTTCTTCCCTTGGATGGAGATGCAAATTTTTCGAGCGGCAAGAGACAATTTGCCCTGTGGAAGAATTGTCAACAGCTACATCGATTATTGCATCCATTCAATAACAAGATGAAGAAAAGGATATGCACTCTCTCAAAGGTGAAGACATTGGTTGCAACTCCAATGTGGATGAGACTTTACGTTGTACCTCCATCAACAGAGAGTTATGTTTGGGTAGTAGTAGTGCTCAAGAGAGTGAACTTTCTTGCTCTTTTTGATACTTGTTCACAAACAAATTTTATAAGCAAAGAGTTAGTAAACAAATTGGGGATAAAGACTTACAATCATCCAAGCCCATATGCTTTGGGTTGGGTGAAGAAATGTGTAGATATCAAGGTGACCAAGCAATGTAAAATATTGGTATTAAAGCACATTTCATTGACGAAGTTATAGTGGATGTTGTGCCTCTTGATGTGTGTGGTATAGTGTTTGGCAGCTCTTATAAGTATATCCACGAAGCTATCTTCATGAGGAGGGCCAATCAATACCATTTGGTAAATGATGGCAAGAGCTATATCATTTCAGCCTATAAAGATCATTTTAAAATCTCTTTGGTAAGTGCTTTTAAAGCCAAAAGGCTTATTAATGCAAGTGGGAAGTTTGCTTCTTTTGAAAGATATTCAAGATAAAGGAATGGCTACAAATAAAACTTTTTGTAGCATGTTTACTGACAAAAAGCAGAAGCATATGGGAGAGTTGGTGCAGCAGTTCAAAAACGTATTTCGTGAGCCCATAGATAGCCATTGGTGAGGCCGATAGAGCACGAAATTCAGTTGCTACCAGACAGTCTGCTTCCAAATCTCGAGTTGTATAGATAGTCCTTGAAGGATGCCAATGAGATAAAACAACGGTTACAATGTTTAATTAATCAAAGTGTAATATGTCCTAGTAATTTTCCATATGATTCCCCTGTTGCTTTAGTACCTAAGAAAGATGGTTCATGTTGATTATAGAGCATTTAACAAAATAACCACCAAGAATAGGTGCCCTCTTCCACAAATTAATGATCATCTTGATCAACTTCAGCATGCCTAGTATTTTATTAAGCTTGATTTGAAATTCAAGTAGAGCAACAAAATACCCATAAGAATAGGTGCCCTCTTCCACAGATTGATGATCATCTTGATCAACTTCAGCATGCCGAGTATCTTATTAAGCTTGATTTGAAATTCAAGTATCACCAAGCGAGAATTAAAGAAGAGGACATTTGAAATACAACATTCAAGGCAAGGGTTGTATGAATGATTGGTTCAACCTTTTGGACTGTACAATGGACTAGCTACCTTCATGTGATTGATGAATGAGGTAATTAGGCCATTTACTGATTCCTTTTACATTGAGTATTTAGATCGAAGTTCACAAACCTGTACTCACCGAGGCCCATAAAATTTTAATCAACGATTAATCAACAGCCACTCACCATTAATCAGCAATACTCAAAAAATTTAAAAAATAATGTGTGCATCCAATGAGTGGGTGTGTATACTTTTATAGGACAAAATTCAATGTTTTTTCTACGTATTACCAACGTCCTAGACAGCTTTGTAGGTTTTGGACACATCTAGATGAGTTCTAGGCGTGTTCTAAGCATGTACACGCCATTAACCATGCCCTGGCAAGTACTATGTCAGTACTCGCCAGGGCACCAAAAACAAAACCCACAGTTTTAAACTGCGATTACTTGGTTTGCCAGGCCCTCAACAATTAATCGCGGCGAGTAATCGACGAGTATGGCATCTATGAAATTTTAGATGATATTCTTGTTTTCAGCAAAACTTTTGACGAGCACATTGATCATTTAAAACAAGTTTTGTAAGTTTTCAAGGAGAACAAGTTAGTGTTGAATGAGAAGAAATGCGAGTTTGCTCAACAATCACTTGTCTTCTTCAGATATGTGGTTGGAGATGGGGAATTGAGAATTGATCTGGCCAAAGCAAAGGTCATCACGAAGCACTTCAGTATTTAAGGAAGTTCATCAAAAATTTCTCTTTCATAGCCACACCTTTACATGCCATTATAGCGAATGGTAAGACTTTTATTTAGGGTAAGAAGCAACAAGATGCATTTGATAGGTTCAAACATAAGATTACCCATGCTCTGGTATAAGCTTTGTCTAAATTTTCAACTACCCTTTGATGTGGAAATGGATGCTAATAATTATGTGATGGGGGTTGTGCTATTACAAGGAGGTAAGTCCATATGTTACCATTCAATGTGATTTCATGGTGTAATTTTATTATTGTAAATGCGATAAGAAATTATATGCTTTTGTTCAATCGATCAAGAAATGAAAACACTATCTTATGGTTAGGGAAACTATTGTTCACATGGATCACCAACCTCTCCAATATTTGCAAATAGAAAACAAACTTTAGCAAGCTAAACACTATAAATGGATGGGGTGTTTGCAACAATTTCATTTATTATCAAATATAAGAAAGGTGTGCCTAACAAACTAGCTGAAATGTTGTCTAGACTTCCTTTGCTTTCAGCCAAGGGCATCATAACTCTTCATCGGCCTTTTATGTGTGTCTTATGTAGAAGGATATGAGCTTGATGCAGATTTTGGGAAGCCATTTCTTCAAGTAAAGAGGTCCTAAGGTGCAGGATTTGAGTCCAACAAGGATTATTACCTTCAATATGGGTTGCTTTCCAAGTTGATTAAGTTGTGTCTAAGAAAGAAAGAGTTTAGCTAATGAAGAAAGCACATACTTCAAAAGTTATAGAAAATTTTGGTGTTCCAAAGACTGTTACACATTTGCAAAGGTATGTTTATTGGTCTAATATGCAATTTGATGTTGCTAAGTCCATAAGGGGATGTGTGTTATGAAGTACAAGCAAACCTAGTAATAAGAAGTTGGGTTTGTATATGCCATTATTGGTTCCTTCAAGGCCATGGAAGAGTATTTCAATGGATTTTTTAGGCAAGTTGCATATGTCAAGGGAGAGGCATGACTATCTCTTTGTGATTGTCGACTAGTTTAATAAAATGTAAATGTTTATTAATTGTAAGATGACCCTCAAAGGTAGTGATGCAATTAAGTTGGTTTTTTTCTAATATGTGGGTTCATTTTGGTTTGTCTAGTTCTATTGTTTCAAATCAGGACTCGAGATTTGTTGGTAAGTTTTGGGTCGCATTGTGGGAGAAGATGGATACCAAGCTGAAATGGTCCACCAATTTTTTGTAAAATCCCCTCTTAAGATTTTTCACCAAATTTTCATAATTTTTTTTAATTACTAACGTGCAAACATTTCATCAAACACTTTGTCTTCTTGTCATAATCAGGAGCAGTTCAATGTAAATGTTTTAAACAATTCATGAGCAGATTGGTATCAAAAATCAATCAATATTGCATACCCAGAACATAGGAATACCAAAAGGCATTTAATCAAATAGTTGTATCATTATCAATATAAAAGAATATGATGGACCCATCAATGCAGATATAAATCAGAAATACACAACAATCAGATGCTCAATATCTAACCTTCAATTAATACCCTGGTACAAAGAATGTTGAAGGTGTTGATACAATATTGGAAATCAATTCTATACAATCAGCTTTCCAATATCATCAAAACTGCAAGTATATCCAGATGCCTTCATAAACAGTCGGCTCATAAGATAAGTGGACACCTCCAAACACCCTTATATTCTCCTTAAACCCCACAAACCTTCCAATACAAGAGCTGCGATCCTTCTTGGGGAGGTGCGACTTGGAATAATGGTGACTTCCACTAAGGATGCTATGCCCAATAGAAAAATGCAGCGAATAATCCAAGGCAGCCGCTGAACAAATACTCCTCAATATGGCACTCCTCCAAACTGATCTTCTCTTGTTTTTTCCTTTGAAAATTGATATATCTCTTCGCACAATGTAACTCCAAATTCTGTGCAATAGAACCACCGGTGTGAACCCTGTATGATTCCACCTATGATCAGCTAGAGCAGATGTTTCACTATCGAAACTGATACCCTTAAGGATTTCGTCCTAGGGTTTGCTTAAGGTCAGAGCTCAAACTCCACAATAGACAAAAATAAACAAGCATGCCCAAAAGAGCTCTCCATTTCCCTTTTTATATTTTCCCTAGACCTTTTTAAATTCCCGCTTTAAATATTTCATTAAAGCCCAATATTAAAGTGACTTTAATATTTCTTTTAATTGTCACTTAAGTTACTTTATTAAATTAATTAAAATAAAGATATCCATAAAAATGTACTTTATTGGACAATTTTAGATTAATTAATTTAATTTATTCCCTGATTCCCTGAAATTAGCCTACGACAATAATATAGACTAAATTGGACCCTTATGGCTATTCCTCGAAAGGGGACATTACATTTTCACCCTCAACCTGATGGGCAAACAAAAGTTGTGAACAGAACATTGGTACAACTCTTGATAGGGTACAATAGGAAGCATCCTAAGACAAAAGATGAAATCTTAGTGTATATTCAGCATTTCTATAACAAAGCAGTGTATTATTCTCTAGCCAAACCCCTTTTGAAACTCATTTTGGTTACTTACCTCCATGTGCATTTGATGTTGTTTTGAGACAGCCATGCAAAGGAAATGGGTAAGTGGATCACGAGGTCCACAAAGCTGAAAAGTTCTTTGCGAAGATTCAACAAATTCACCTCCAAGTGCAAGAGAGGTTGAAGGAGTCACAAGCCAAGTACTAAGCATGGTTACTCACCTCCATGTGCATTTGATGTTTTGAAACAGCCATGCAAAGGAAATGGGTAAGTGGATCAAGAGGTCCACAAAGCTGAAAACCCCTTTTAAAACTCGTTTTGGTTACTTACCTCCATGTGCATTTGATGTTGTTTTGAGACAGCCATGCAAAGGAAATGAGTAAGTGGAACAAGAGGTCCATAAAGCTGAAAAGTTTTTTGCGAAGATTCAACAAATTCACCTCCAAGTGCAAGAGAAGTTGGAGTCACAAGCCAAGTACTAAGCATGATTTCCTTATTGGAGACAAGGTATGGTTGTACTTGAGTAGAGAGGCTTCAAGGTAAAACTAAGATGCTTAAGCCTCTTAGGTGTGCTCCATTTGAAATTTTGGAACAAGTGGACAAGAATGCATTTAGACTTGATTTGCCTCCTTACATTCAGATGTATTCAGTTGTCATTATTGAGAACTTACATCTCTTTGAAACTTCTATGTTTGACAATGAAGATGAAAGGCTATTGCTACCTTCAATTGAAGACTTCACTCCCGATAGTCAGCATAAATTGGAGAAGGATGTTGTGTTACAGGAGGGGACAACAAGAAGAGAAATGCAATAGCATTGGTTGATTGGGTTAGAGGATCGGCTACCCATAAAGGCCAAATAGTATTATAGAGAAGATGTGGGGAAGATATTTCCTTACTTACCGAGTTACTAAAGCTTTTAGGGACTTAAAAGCCTCAAATTGGGGAGGTGTGATCCAAAATATAAATTTAATGTAGTAGCTATGCTTATGCTAGCTAAAGCTTACGCTTGTAACACTTCATGTTAAAAAATCAATTCAGATAAGTTACAGTGACAATCAATATGAAGATGATCCAAATATCCTTATAATGGTAAAGTCAACAACTTTTAGCTTTTGCATTTGGGAGGTTTGTCATGGTTAACAAAACCGTTGGTTTGTGTAGGTGGCAGTTGTGTAATCGACGGTATTTGCAGGTAACAACTGTGAAACCACTCTGACAATTTCGTAACCCCTAATTTGCATACAACAACGATTTCACCACCATACAAAACACAGAAATGGAAACATTTGCAAACATTTTCACACCCTTACAATAGTTCATTTGAGATCTTTGGCACGTTCCAAGGTGAGAGGGCATAAATATAACCCATGTTGAAGGCAAAGGACATAAAAACATGCAGTGAGAAGTCTTGAAGTTGGAATCACAATGTAGTTTTCAAGTTTGAGTCTTTGTTCTTGTTATCTCATTTTTCCTAGTTGTATATGGTTGTTTCAGATGTGTTTGGAGATCTATGAAGTGTCTAAGAAGTAAAAAGCAATCATGTGTGCACACTTTGGATAGAGTGGTAGTGAAAATTCTATCCATGAAGGCCATGTTTGGCAATAACTTGTAAATTTCTTGAATTCCATAGTGGAAGGGGAGATCAATTGCCTCACCCATTAGAATTTTCCCACACCGGGTTTATCCAAGTCAATTCTTGTGTTATTTTTATGCTTTGTCTCATTTTCATGCTTCATGTTCATGTTAATTATGTTGTACATTTCATTTCAAACACCTATTTACCTTTGTTTTAGCATTGCAAGTACCCCAGAATAGTAACCTTTCAATCCTTTGTTGAGCTAGGAGTTATAAGAACCGTGTTGGTGAATCTTAGTGTGGAATATCAACATAGTTTACATATCACAATCATTCTCTTTATTCCTTATAACCATCTTACAATCCACCATATGCTCTATTTCTCTATCCTCCACTCCCTTCTCTATTCTCTCCACATATCGTACACTCTTGAATATGTTACAGCAACATATATAATGTGTAATGTCCCTGAATTATCTCGAATGACCCTTAGTTCATTTGATAAAGATGGATAAGGAACTCTTTATCCCCTTGTGAATAAATGCATTAAAAGAAAAGGTACTTTACAATTCTAATTTTAAGTTATGTTGCGAAGAAAAAGTACTTTATATTATTTCACTTAAGTAGGGGGATTATGAGTCTTAACCTATTAAAGACTTGAGTTGCTTTATGAAATTAACCCTTTCTTTCTCATGTGGAGCACTACACTTGGAGAGGCTATTTAAGGAGCATGAAGGGCTCAATTGAGGATTATGTGTGCATACGCTATCTTGAGGAGAAATCAAGTATGTCAAGCTTGATCATCTTTGACATAGTTGCTTGGAGAATGTTACCCTGCAAGAGCTATGGGGCTCTATAAAAGGGTGTCTATCGACACCACCTATTGAAGGAAATATTGTGAATCCATTGAAGATATCAATAGCATTTTTCTTAGCTAATTTTACAGCTGTAGTGAATCAAATTGGAGAACAAAAATCGTGCAAAGAGAAGGGTTCATAGTCTCCAAAAGTGGCGAATAAGAGAGGAGTTAAAGAAGGGCTGTCTATGCATGGCGCGAACCACTCAAGGGCTGGGAAAGTTTACAAATTGAAGGATTTAGTGGCTTGAAACCCTCTCCTAGGGTTTTAGCATTTTTATCTAATTCTTCCAGGTGGAGCGATCCATTGGGACTTTAGAGACTAAAAGGCACTAGAAGAATAAACCTATATTTTTCTGTAGGGTTGCGAACCAGCTGAAGGAGTTTTCTATGAAATTTGAAGAGTTTCGAAGGGTTTCAAAATTAAGAAAATAATTCTTCCATCGCTTGGCTTTGGCAATTTCCTTTTGGTGAGGTTGGAAGTCATTTTTGGCATTAAAATTCATCTTATTATATTCTGATTTAAATCTGTAATTTTTGCCAAGAAAACAAGTTGATTTACAAGGGTTTGAAGTCATCGTGGTTGAATAAATTCAGTCATATTGTTTAAGAATTTATCTCTATTTTTGTCATTGAAAAAGAATGATTTAGGCAAGGGTTTGTTCAAAGAGTTGTGCTGCTGGAAACTAGACTTGCAAGGGGTGATCACTATTGAGGGTTTCTTGACCTCTTGTGGAGAAGACCTTGAAATTAATGCCCAGATTTGAACCTGCTGTTCCTGCACTCCTAAATCAGATTTTGTCACCTATTTCCAGCAAGTATTTTTGCCATTTTGACCCACAAAAAGGTACACTAGTTCGCTGCTCATTTTGATTAGGTATTTACTGCAATTTTGGAACTAATTGGCAAGGGTTTGGGTTAGATATATGAGCTGTGTTTTCTGAGTTTTTGGGGCAGCAACCAGCTAAATTCGCTCGTGTGACTTAAGAGTTATTTGGGGTTCTTACATAATGCCTCAATACATTACAATACTAAAGGACATGTCTCTTAGACAGCTCCATTCTTCATCCAGATGCTTAATTCATACCACAAAGCTCCATTTATTGTTGCATAGGTATGAGGATGGCAGTCTTGTTCTATCGATCTATCATCACCAGTGATGTTGCAATGCGTTTGGGGCTCGCACAGTCTATGAGAATGTTCATTCCATCTCAATGAAGAATCCTACCAACATCAAGCACAAGATTATACCATTGTCTCGTCCTGGAGACAAAGATGAGAACCCTATCACCCGAGAGAGAACATATGCAGATTTCCCAACTCAATGTGTTGAAAAGTCAAAATTATGCTGCCAAAAACCCCTACTGAGTGAAAGAGTGACAACAAGGGGTGGCCTGGTTGATCCCAAGGTTTTATTGTCCAAAGTCTTGAGGTCAAGCCACTCCCTTCAAAAACTATATATTTTAACCATACCCCAAAACATCTTACTAAGGGAGGATGTCTTTATACTTGACGAGGACCATCTTTTGGAAAGCCTCCCAATTTTAAAAGATCTAAATGTTGGATGTGTTGGTTCAGCTCAGTTAGTTGCATGGCAGCCTCGATGATAGTAGAAGGTTGTACCTTACCTTCCAATCCCTTTAGGTAAAGCTCTTTTTCAATGCCTTACCCAATTTATCTAATTACCAGCTGATCATTGTACCATACTCATCCATAGAACTGATTATATCTACACGCTCCATGTGTTTCTTTCTATATTCTTCCCGCATAGCCAAAATATGTGGTCGCTATGCACTTATGGTATCAAGTTATCAACCTTGATATCATAGCTGGCTAAGGCAGCCAATAATTTCTCTTCTAACTTGTCAAATTATTTCTTAACATCCTCTGTAGTATTCGCCCAACTTAGTGAATATGTAAAGCATGTTGCGGCATCTTCCTTGGCCTGCCTCAACTTCTCAACTACTATCTTCAACTTTTCCTTAATCCCTGTCATATCTACAAGGACGAGTACCATATTTTGACTTTCATGCTCAAGAACTACTTCTTGAATGCGGATTTTTTAACCCACATGATCTAGCAAGTCAGTCAATGTATCTATCTTCAAACTACCTTTCAATGGGAAAAATGAATCTGACTCACACTGAGGTCGTGTTGCTATGATTTGATGAATAGTTCATGCAATGCTCTCTTCTATTTTTACACTATTGCATCCAATCAATTATGGGACTATCCTATTGAAGAGGTGTCAACGTATGCAAGTTCACCTCTTGTCCTTTGCTAGTGGATTGGAACACTCTAGGGACAATGGTAGCGCTTCTTGTCTTTTGCCTTTGTTGAGTCAACACCGCCTTCATCGTAAAAAGCACATCCCATGGTGATTTGGAAGTTTGGACGAATGAGGGTATCTCCCCTAACCCGTTGTTTGTAGTCCGCAATCCTTCTACTTTCATCTGTGTGCCCTTACTCTCTTCTTTGTGACTCTCCCACATGAGCGGCATTGAAGAACTTGCTTCCACCATTGGCTTTTGCTCCTCTAATTTCTTGCTCTCCTCTTCCCCATTTTTCTATTGTCCCTCTATTTTCTTATAATATTATTTTAGCTCCTTGGGTTTTTCCTCCATTTTCTTTTCCCTTTTGTTTCCTATTTCCTTGCTTCTTTTTTTCCTTCTCTTTTCCCTTTTCTTCCTCCTATTTTCTTTTTTATTCTTCTTTTTCCTCTTTCTACTTTTCCAATTGGGCATGTGCCTCTCTATCGGACTTTTCTTTTGTCACCAGCTCTCTTTCCACTCTTTCTAGTTTTTTTCCTATTTCAACTCCTCTTGTTTTTCTAGCTTTTCTTTATCGATCTTTTGTTGTGCCAAGCATGTGGCCTCCTCAATCTCCTTTTTGACCTTGCCTTTGTCCTTTTTTATTTGCTTTTCTAAGGCCAACCTCTTTTGCTTAATATCCAGCTCATCTCTTCATTTCTTCCACCAATCTTTCCTTTTTAGATGTTTTTTGTAGAGTGTCAACTTTACTCTTTATTCTCAACTCCTTGCTTTGTTGTTTCTACAAAGCATCCACTTGCATTGCAGTGAGCTGATGTTCTTTGGCCAATTTTTCTACTGCTAGATCTCAAGGCCAAAGCTTTCTTCCATACTTTCCCCTGTTGTTTTGTAAGTTCTATAATTTGGTCTTGCAAAGAAAAAGGGCATCAAGGATACCTCCATAGGAAAGAGGAATATTTTTTATATATGTTATGAACCTCACATATAATATGGTAAATCATCCAAATAATATGCAGAAATAGAATGGAGATCTACACACAATATATATTGCTGGGCCAAGATGCCCAAATATGAATTATATTCAGAATACCCTTAAGGTAGGGCAAAACTATGCAATACCCTTTATGAAAAAGTAATTACTCCATTATCGTAGGCCTCTTTGAGGGAGCAATTCCTCCTTAGAGCATACACTCCAATTACAATAATTCTCCTATCTTCTTACACAATGATATGCCCTTCCTTATATAGACTCCTCTTACAATGATAGATGGGTCGATCACTAATCCCAATGTAGGCCCACTCATTGTCCAATATAATATTCTCCTCCTTGAAATAGAAAGGAGATCTACATGATATATTGGTGGGCCAAGATGCCTAAATATGAATTATATTCAGAATACCCTTAAGGTAGGGCAACACCATACAATACTCCTTATGGAGAAGTAGTCATTCCACTATCGTAGGCTTCTTTGAGGAAGCAACCTCCTTCTTAGAGCATACACTCCAATAACAATAATTCACATATCCTCTTACACAATGATATGCCCTTCCATATATAGACCCTCTTACAATAATAGATGAGTAGATCACTAATCTTGATGTAGGCCCACTCATTGCCCAGTATAATAAATACAAGTTACCCATATGCATGGGTATATCACTAACCCCCATGTAGGCCCACTCATTGCTCAATATAATAAATACCGCAAGTTACCTATGTGGATGAGTATATCAGTAATCCCAATGTAGGCCTACTCATTGCCCCGTATAAGCAATACTACAAGTTACCCATATGACTAAAAGGATATGTGCCACATGTCGGCATCTCCACATGTAATGTCCCCTTCCGATTGAAATTCTAAATTATGGGATTTGTCAAAAAACCCTTTTTAAGAATAAATCTAAGATTCTAATTAAACCTTGAATTCTGAAAATTTAAGGATAAATCCCTTTTAACTTGAAAATCTATAGAAAAAATTAAAGTGGTTGATCGCCCAAGGAGAGCAGATTTTTTATTGAAATCAAATAGCAATGTAAAGTACAAAATATAATATATTGGCAGAAAACCTAGCCGAAATTATGCATGCAAAATTCAAAATTGTAACCCTAGATTTGTATGCCCACTTGGCATTTACAAACAACAAACCCTAAGGGTAGAACCTATGCTTGTACAATTGATCGTACAAATGAATTGGTTGGTTGAAAATGGTGTCTAAACTGGTTGATGATGTTGTCACAAGCTGAAATGACTGAATGGGAGGTATGGTTGGCTGGAGATGATGTATGGCTAGCTGAAGCATGATGCCCTGACTGCCAGCGATGTCCAGAAGTCTGAAACGATAGGTCTAAAACCCTAGTATGGCTATAGCATCACTATAACAATCTTATTTAGGGTCAATATCACTGTTTGGGGTTGAAAATGATGACATCAACAATGGAGGGATGTATGGTTGCTTCCCTAGCTAGTACGACTGGTCAGAAACCCTAACACAAACCTTGGAAGGTGTTGTAAATAGGATAAATCTGCCTAATGATTCTCCCAATGTTGAATTCTAATGGTATCCTAATTTGAAAGCACAACTGCATTTCCTAAACAGAGCCACCTCACAAGCCCCGAGGATTTTCGTCCTTAAGTCTCCTCGACTAGAGGGTTTTTGTCCTCGAACGCTGAAAGCTGAAGTAGATGCTCAAACTTGCAAACATGTAATTGATAATAGGCAAAAGATGCTCTCCCATGAACCCAATACCCTTCTTTATAGTTTTATTTTCACTTTTGCCAAAGAAAGAGCCCAATAAGCTTTTAGAAAAGCAACGCCCCCTTTTTATTTTAAATTTGAATTACTTTATTAATAATAATACAATTAAGTGTCCCTTTTGATTATGAATAGACTAGGACAAGTTAAAAAAAAGTATTATTATTAATTATTTCCCTAATTAAAATATTTAGAAAAGGGGAAATGACACCACCCATCAATATACATCAAAATATAATCTCTTTAGGTACATAACATTCTATCCCCAACACATTATTCTTGCAGAGTTTGGAGCCCGACCCTTTCGACTGGAGACTATATTTGATCTGATCACTTTCATACATCGCATACGAAGGTTTGCTGATTTTGCGAGTGCACATGACAGATACCCATACTTAGCATATTGTTCTTTAGAGAATCTTGCTCTCTCAGCTCCTTCAACCTATGGGCGTTGTTGGTATATAGGAGTTTCTGATCTATTGGAGTCTGTGGGAATCAAGATGGACTGACTTTCTCCATTTATGTACTCCTTGGATGCACCAGCTCATCTTCTACCTACTAGACAAGAGTTGAATTGGATTATTAAGGATGATATTTACAGACAATTTATCCATACTACTTGGGTAAACCCCCTGGGGGATTACGCCCTATGATGGCATTTTATGCAGAGCACTTCTTTTGGAGCTGAGTGACGGACTTGTCATTCATCCACAATATACATTCCGCCACTGGATGCACTCTCTTTGCATCCCATTGGGACAATTTTGAGTGGGGTCTCACAGGCTTAGGATTGAGACAAATCACCAGATAGATCGAGTAGACAAGATTTATCAGTTATGTAGCATCCAAGAGATGGAATCCGAGGAGCACTTCTTTCATTGTCCCATCTACTCTGAGATCAGAGGGAGGTTTTACTGCCTATTTAAGAGGACACAGACTCTTTCTGACTTCTTCAGATATGAAGACCAGAGATGTTTGGCTTTATATATACAAGAAGCTCTTAAGCTTCGTGATCATTTTATTCAGAGACCCACTAGACCAATCTCCACCCAGCAGATTACTTCCTTTTTCATGCTGCTACCTTCGAGGAGAGGCACTAGGCGACAAATTGACATCAGTACAGCCCCGCATCCCAAATCAGTGAGGCCTAGAGACACTATTCACAGTTCCTCGAGTTTTCATCAGCATATTCACCTCAGACACACCATCAAGAGACAAACTAGATCCACCAGACCTTCACAGAGGACTTTTCCTTCTAGGCAGAGGATTGGAGGATAGACCAGGTATCATACCTCCCCTTCTTTGGGTCAGACTTTTATTCAGAGCTTCTTCTCATCAGCCTTGGATGCTAGGAGAGTTGGATCAAACTCTTGATGGGTTCCCTCCTAGTTCTCCTTTCTTAGGGATCATCCTCGTGCTCCTGATGTTTACAAATTCTTGAAGATTGCTCATTTCTTTTGCTCCCTTCTTTGGACCTGAGCATGGTTGGGTCCTTTGGTGGTTTGGTTTGGGGCGTGGTCACTCTTGGCCATGTTTTATACTATTTCTTTCAACATTGCTTTTCTTGTTTTCAAAGACCTTTTTGGTTTCCCGCTTTTTCTTGACACATTTCTATAATTTGCAGTCTCTTTGACATACTTTTGTGGTCATTAGTTGGACATTAATATATTTATCTTATCTTATTACATAACAAAAGATTTTTTCCTCAAACGCTTGAAGACCAAATGGAGGCCCGTCCATGCATCGCTTCCTCTTCCTTTGCTTGGAGAATATGTTTTCCTCAAAGCTTGAGGACCAAGTGGAGGCTTGTCCATGCATCCTCTTCTTCTACTTCTTTTTTTTTCTTAAATATGATCGTGTACAACAACATTGTGATGAACATAATAAACTCCAACATTCTAACCTAAGGTTGATTCTCAAGGGTAGCTTATCGATATATGTATGCAGCAACCAATTAAAAAGCATCAACTGGAAACATGTGATCAAAATTGTCCAATGAAGAGAACACTTATGGAAAATCATTGACAACAATTGGTAGAGCCTCTTTGAATAACTTTGAATCGTCCGAGGTAAGAAGGAAAAAAATTCTACCTTATGTATGGAAGACTCTTTGAAGAAAAAATCAAATAAATCACTCCCATCCAAGTGAAAAAAGTCCTCGTACCATCCTTTGCAATTATCCTTCAAATTTATCCATGTATCTATTTCCTTCCATATTCTTTTTCCATATGTGAATGAATAGAAACTTCCTCATACCGTTCTCTACAAATATTCTCCAAATTAATTCATGCATCTATTTCCTCTCCATATTCCCCTACTATATGGAAATGGAGAATAAATCTATCAAAAGCATCCATTATTTCATCTTTAATTTTACACAAAAAACCCTCCATGCCCTCCTTTTCTGCATCCTCATCTTTAGCATTTTTTTCTTTCTTAGCGTCCCATCTATCTAGGAAAGCTTGTTCCATTTCTTCCCATGAAAAATTATTGCATTATTTTTACTTTTGAACAAACCAACTACATGCAGGATCATCAAGAGATGGATAAATCTACTCGCCAATATTTTGAGTGAAAATAGAGCTCCTTAAATTGAAACCACTATTCTTAAGCATCAATATCATTATATCCAGAAAAAATTTGAAGCCCCATGATCAACACTTCATGAAAACTAGGGTTTTAAGATTTTATTTTTATTTTTTTTAACACCTATTTACCATGGATCTAAAAATCAAATCATGTACCAAAATGGATCTGAATTTTCCTTTCAATTGCAAAATACGGCCCTTGATTTGCTCCCCTGAAATAAAAGATACGAATTTTTTTCACGAGTCGCGCATAGAAAAATCAGGTTCACAAAGTCAACTTTAAATCGCCATATCTCCCTTGATACTGCTCATAATCCTTAGTGTGACCATTTTTTGGAAAGCTCTCGAAGTCCTTTTTCCAGCCATGAAAGAACTGTTTGAATCAAACATCTATGTGAAGAGAAACATTTTGCAAGCTATTCGCCTTTTAAAAAAAACACTTCTCCCACTTTGCCCAAATCACGACTCTAATACCAGATGTTATAAACCTCATATATAATGTTGTAAATCATTCAAACAATATGCAGAAATAGAATGGCGATCTACACACACGATATATTGTGTATATCCCCAAATACAAAGGAGACCACAAACATGAACTGCATTAATGTAAATAAATCACCAATGGAATCGCCTAAACCAATAGAAATTAAATTAACTACAGTAGAAACTAAATTAAATTAATTGTCCATATGGGAAGGAACGTCACATTTAATGTAAGGAATAGAAGTTATATTAATGCAAGTCGTCCTATTTGATGAAAAGACACATCACTTTGGAAAGGAGACACATCATTTGATGCAAAGCTATGAAGGGTATTTATAAGAACTTGGTGAAGGAAAAGGAAATAGATTGAGATTTGACATTCATTCCCTTATCTGAAGTTTAGGCAGCAGCACCTTCTTTTATAATTGAGGACGAAACCCCTCATTTATTAGATACAAGGACAAAACCCCATGTTATCAACCCCTCAAGGACGAAACCCTTTGAGAGTTCTCTATTAGAATATTTATAACAGTAATTCCTCATTGCACATTTGATCATTATACAACATTATTTGTTATATAAATTTATTATCTTGTTAATAAGAAAATAATTATATATTCATTGAATATTATTATTTTGAACTTTAAAAAGGAATTCCGAGAAATCTAAATTAACGTATAATATTCCGATTTGGAATATTAGAATTATCAAAGCTTTTCATCCTGCCCGCCTGAGGGTTTCGATAAGCTTTATGCATTCAAATCATAAGGTCAAGATAAACAACATAAATGATGCACACTTTGACCGGTGGACCCAAGGGCAAATTCAAGTATATACGTTAATGTCACAATTAGTTCAACAAATGCAGCAGTTGAATAACTCACTAACTCATAATTCTAATGGTGAGGGAAAATCATCACAAGCACAACAGGGTTATACATTTAATAACAGTCATGGACTCCCATCAAGGACTTATGTATGCCCAACCATGCCCACATTCCTTCAACGAGAGGAACCAATACAGGAAGAAGGTGAGGCTGAGTTGATTTTCAATGATATTGATGCATATCACAATAAATATTTGAATCTTGATCCTATGATGAGGGGTGAATTGGCATTCATAGATTTTTGTCGTTTATATGGGAAATGTGTACCAGAGAAAGATGCATGGCAGCCAAATTCAGTCAAAAAAATCATCACAGAGCAACTACCAAAGAAGCATAAAAGTTGGATGGTTGACAATGATTTAGGCAACAATCTTGGGTTGCAGGAGCAGCTGGTGGAAGTAAACTATTCAGTGTTAAAAACATCCCAACAGCATCACTCAAAGAATTCTCTGAGCCCGAGTTGGAGGTGATGGTTCTTGAACTTGAACAACGAAACAAACGTTGGAATCATCTTATGACAACCATAAACTCGTCCTATTATCGCAATGAAAACAGGTATGAATCTTTTATCAAAGATGAACCATTGCTTGGTCTCCATAATAGCACAAAGAAAAGATTTATCTTCATGGACAATGGAGGTGAGTCATTAATGGAGATTGTAAATGCAGATTCGGTGACAAATGAGCTTCAACAAGTCATTAGCAGCCCAAAACATGATCAATTTGGAGTACGTAAAGGTCCCAAGATCCTTATGCTCAACCAAGAGTTCATTAATAATTATAGCAATGGTTATAAAGGCAGAAGGTTGTGGGATCCAAGAAAGAATAGTTGTAATAATCCCTTGCAAGAGAGAACTAATAATAATGCACTTAGTTCTACATGGATGGGGAAAGAAACATCTAAGCTTGGAGCAGATTATGGTTTGTTGTGGAGTGTACTATCTTATTTAAAATTGCTTGAGGTCAAGCGATCTGAAGAAGGGAGGTCTATAATATCCCCAAATACAAAGGAGACCATAAACATGAACAGCATTAATGTAAATAAATCACCAATGGAATCGTCTAAACTAACAGCAATTAAATTAACTACAACAACTAAATTAAATAAATTGTCCATATGTGAAGGAGCGCCACATTTAATGCAAGGAATAGAAGTTATATTAATGCAAGTTGTCCCATTTGATGAAAAGACACATCACTTTGGAAAGGAGACATCATTTGATGCAAAGCTATGAAGGGTATTTATAAAAGAACTTGGTGAAGGAAAAGGATATATATTGAGATTTGACATGCATTCCCTTATCTAAAGTTTAGGCAACAGCCTCTTCTTTTATAATTGAGGACGAAACCCCTCATGTATTAGATACAAGGGCGAAACCCCTTGATATCAACCCCTCAAGGACAAAACCCTTTGAGAGTTCTCTATTAGAATATTTATAACCATAATTCCGCATTGCACATTTGATCATTATACAACATTATTTGTTATATAAATTTATTATCTTGTTAATAAGAACATAATTCTATATTCATTGAATATTATTATTTTGAACTTTAAAAAGGAATTCCAAGAAATCTAAATTAACATATAATATTTCGATTTGGAATATTACATATTGGTGGGCCAAGATGCCCCAATATGAATTATATTCAAAATACCCTTAAAGTAGGGCAACACTATACAATACTCCTTATGGGAAAGGAATCACTCCACTATCGCAGACCTCTTTGAGGGGGTGTTAAGCACAGGCTTATACTGAAAGGGGGTCGTGAATCAGTATAAGATAATATTTTAATCTTTAAATTTAATCAACCACAACAACCATAGACATTCAAGATCTAGCAATTAATAACACAAGAGATCACGGGATTTACATGGAAACCCTTTTGGGAGAAAACCACGACAAAATATTGTTTTATATATATATACATATAACTCTTTTACAATGTTTGCAGGCACCAACCTATTGGAGACACCAAGCACCAACTCAGTCAATTTGTGAGCACCCACCCACTAGAGACACTGATCCCCTTCACCAAGCACCAACACTCGGCCAACTCGTGAGCACCATCCCACAAGAGCACCAACCCCTAGACTATGAGGCACCGACACCAAGCCAAATCGATTCCACCGTCTGTGATTGCTTTTTCAATCGAATGATGGCTTTGCTTCCCTTACACTTTCTCACTGATTTTCTTATATACTTTCTGCTCTCCTCTCTTTCACAATTCTCAAATGATATTCTTCATTAAAATAAATCTATCCTTCACACTTCATTTCTTAAGAGATATTCTATTTCATTTTCTGCTCTTCTCTTCTTCGCTCAAATGATATGCATAAACAAAATTATGCTCTCTCTCTTCCTTCTCTCTCACACTTATATGATCTTCAATCAAATCGAATGCTTGTAATACTTCCACATCTCTTCTCCTCTTCTCCCTTATATATCCTTTAGAAACTTCTCACAAAGGAGACGTCCCATCCAAGAGGCACCTCTTCACCAACAGATGTGACCGTTGACATTTCCGTCAACAATTCCGTTAACATTTCCGTCAACATTTTCGTTCACTTCCGGCAACAATTCCATTTGACATTTTCATTCATATCCGTTACAATTCCTTTGACATCAATGACAATTATTCCAACAGGGGCAACCTCCTCTTTAGAGTATACACTCCAATTACAATAATTCTTCTCTTTTCTTACACGATGATATGCCCTTCTTTATATAGACCCTCTTATAATAATAGATGAGCAGATCACTAATCCTAATGTAGGCCCACTCATTGCCCATATAATAAATACCACAAGTTACCCACATGGATGAGTATATCACTAATCCCAATGTAGGGCCACTCATGCCCAATATAATAAATACCACAAGTTACCCATGTGGATGAGTATAGCACTAATCCCAATGTAGGCCTACTCATTGCCCCGTATAATCAATGCCACAAGTTACCCATATGACTAAGCGGATGTGGGCCACATGTCAACATATCCACCCATCAATATACATCATTAATAGCATCTCTTTAGGTACATAGCAATATATGCATGATTGTTATCAAAATCTTATCTTCCCTGCTTTGTTAGTCGTCTCATACCTATTTGTAGTCTTCTTAACTACGGATTTGCTTGATAACAGTGGAAGGAGGGCCTCAACATCTTCTAGCTCCATACCGTTGACACCTAAATTGCCTTCCACTCTCAAAATAAGTCACCAAGCTAGGTTTTGTCAGTGGAGATACCTGCACCTCCTCATGCATCTTCTCTACATTTTCTTTTCTTTTCATTTTCTTTGTTTGTTTTTTCGGACTAGGACTTAGCAACCTCTTCACACTGCTCATATGGACCAAAGTTTTACCAACAATCTCCATGGATGCACTTGTGCCCTCTTGTGCTACTATCCACCTAGATACCCGTCAAGGCCTTACTACTCCCATCTACCTAGTTCTCCTCAACAAAATATGATGCAATGCCCTCTTCCATATCTTTAAAGTTTAACATCTAGACATTGACCAGTCATTGAATTCCTTACATGGAAGGCTGCAATATCTTATTGCTTTACCAAAATGATGTCATTCCCCAGAGTTTAAAATATTAATCCGCATAGACCTTCAATTAACTATTGGTGCTTTGCCTTGTCTCTTTTCTTCCATCGTGGCAAGGAGACTCATGATATCAATGATCTTAAACTGACAACTTGTTTCTCCTTCTTGCAGTTGTGGAAGAGGTGTCACTATACTAGTTTTTTCTTCCTTTACTCCAAAAACCTGATTTGACCTAGTTGTTGCAAGGTGTCATCATCGCACTTTGGTAGTACTCTGCCTCGAGGGTCAATAGGGATAGCTCTAACTACCAATATCACCTGATCTACTTGTGCATCACTCACTTTATAATGTTGATGTTGACATTCCATCACACCTAGGTCTCAGCTTACTTAGGTTATGCCAAGAGATTTTTGGTTAGAACCATGTAAGAGTTTTTTAACCTCTTACACAGTTCTAACCAGAAATCTCTTAGCATTACTTCATGGATTGTCGAAATATTATCTCTTTGTTTACTTAGGTTAGTTGTCTAATCTATAGTATTAGATATTTCTATTTATCATGTTTTAGAAATAGGAATATTAGCTCACCTCTTTTGGGACCAATAGGAATGCACCATTCCACTGGCCAATAGGATTTGGCCCTTTTTCAACCAATTAGAAAAAGAAACCTATAAAATAGAAATCCTATTAATACTTCCCCATGTACGTAAGTTTTTCATGGGAGAAGAAAGAAGCTTATCAGAGCCATGAGATTCCTGTTCTCCAACTTTTGAGAGGAGATGATGTTGTTGGAGCATGAGAGCTAACATGTTTTGTCTCCTTTACACAGAGGAGCTTCTAATATATTTCATTTCTTAGTATAAACAGATTTGCATTCTTTCATTGGTGTCTTTTTTTGTTTTGTGCATTGTTTGGATTTGTTGCAAAGAAGATCTTGGCTAATTCTGAACTGGTTTTTACCCTCTTTGACTCAAAATACTCTCACATGGTGTCAAAGCCTTCTACACATTTACAGCATGTTATAGGGAGAAATCTGCATTTTTTAGTTTTGGGAGCTCTTCAAGTTTCTTTGTAGCTTCTAGGGTTTGCAACTGCAAGAAATATCAATTTTCTATTATGGGGTTTGAGAAAAAATTATGGGTTTTCTTTTTCAAAGCCTCAACCGGGGTTTTTGGGGGGGATTCGACATGTTTTTCAATTTTCTAGGGGTTTCTATAATTTTTCTAGGTAGGGCAGAAATTTCAAAAAAAAATGGATTTTTTTGTTGTATGGTTCATTTATAATGAGTATTTGAAGCCTACAAGTCAACTAGGGATCAAGAGGGATTCAAGGTGTCCATGGGTGTTTATAGGTACTTTTGCAAAAAACATTTGTTTCAGAGCATCCCAAGATTTTTTTAATTTTTATACGCCAATTTGTTCTAATTCCAAAAAAGAGGACAAAAAAGGAGAAATCAAACTCCAGAAATATTTATTTTATGTTGGTTGGCAATTGCCACCCACAACCCTGTAATTGCACCTCCCCTACACCCTCCGCTCAACCACCATCACAACACCACCTACACCCCGCTTACGTCTTGTCACTCCTTGTTGCTTTGTCGACCTCTCCTCGCTCTTCCCTTTGCTCTGTGTGATATGCGCAGCTCGTGCCACCCATTTTCCTAGCTGCCATCGTTCCCTAGCTCAGCGCCTACCGGCCCCTTAGTCCCCTACCATCAATCTACCCTAGGCCCTTTCCCTCCCACTAGGCTTGTATGGCCTCTTTGCAAAATTTGATCACGGAGGCTTTTTGTGATCCCGCAAGCCTCCAACGTTCTCTTTTTTTTCATGGTTTCATTTTTTAAGCAACAAAGATTGGAGGGTGGGTTCAGCATGGCAAAAGGTTGTGCCCCCCAAAAAATATGTTTTTTTTACTATCACCCTCTCATGTCCCCTAGCAAGGAACATTTCTTCGATTAGCTATATCTTGCAAATAGTGCAACGAAGCTCAATGTCGTTTTTCAAAGTTGCACAATTTTCCATGTATATTCCAAATTTGTGATCAGTTTTCCTCAACACTTAATAGAAACCACTTTTTCAGCTCACGTCTTCTTGACCCCGTTTGGCACACATCTTCACACTACCATATAGTTTCACTCATAACTTAGATTTGAGCAAACTTTGTTTTCACCCCTGTTGTTTTCCCAAGTAGAATATAAATATGCAGTCATATTTCATTCATACTATATTGAAACAAAAAAAAATCTCTCCCATTTTCATGTACTTTGTAAATAGGGGCAAAATTGATGTATATTACGTAATTATAAGCAGTTGGGAGATTTTCTCATCATTAGGGTGTTTTTTGCTTCATTGCAAGGATCTTCACATGACATTGTGTTGTCTTGTTCATTGTCGTGGCTTCGCGTCAAGACCTCCAAACACTCATGTAAGCAAATAATAACCTGCAGTCAGAAAACAATATGTTCTCTGAATTATCTCCACTTCAGGAAGGCATGATCACTTTTGTTGAAGATGATAGATCACTCAAAAAACAAACCACCATGTTTCTCTCATAGCTTTCCGACAACGATCACCTCATCGAAACATTGTAGGGCATTGTTGCACTATTGCAACAACAAATTAACAATTTGGACTCTATTGCACCTGGTACATCATCTGCGATTTTATAAGACTCTAGCATGTATCATCTTGATGCACTCTTAGACTATGATCTACACTTCCATGAGTCACTTTCAATTCATGTTGTTCATGCCAATCTTATGGAACACATTTTAGATCATCATGCAGATGTGCTTGCCTCATTCGAGAAGCACACTATTGGATTCAATTCCTGCCTACTCCGTTTTGTGGGTCATTCAGGGGGAGGCATTGGTAGGAACTTACTAGGCATCGTGTTGCCCATCCACCTTGTTCGCTAGATTGCTTGTCGTGGCATTGGCTATCAAGCATGTTCTTCATTTCAAGGACAATTTCGTATGAGCTCAGCACCTATGTTTGTTTGCTCCACACTTCACGGGGACATTGAACAACATGGCCCTATTGCACCTAGCCATTTGAACTCTTCATTTGTTCTGCATTCAGACTCGTTCAAGAATGAGACCTCTAATCTTGATTCAAACACATTCAGGCATGAGATGCCTAACCCTATTGTAGACTCCTGTAGGCATGTGTGTCCTATGAGTTCTTCAGAGCATCCTTTACTCTCATTTAGGCATGAATCCAATGAGTCCTTCTGCGATCCATTTAGACTTGTTTGGGCATGAGAGTCCTGAGTATTCTCCAGCGGATTTGTTTCACACTTCTTTGCATGCTCCGTTCATCCACAAGAAACCAAATCATGTGCAAGCATCTTCTTCTACCATTCACATTCAACTCGGATGATTTCAGATTGCTTGTGGCAATGTCGACAACATTCCTTGAGTGGTTTGTATCGCCGATCTTCATGTATTATTCACCCACTTCACTTTTGTACCGATCATACTGCCTAGCAATGCTCCCTTCTTGGAGTAAATCTTGTCTTCATGATGGCTTCTTCAATAGATTGATTGTCTCTAATTGAGCGTGGAGTGATTTTTTGTGGCCCCAATGTTTGTTTGTATATTTGGAGTCCTTTTGGGATCCATGTGATGACTCTCCCAACAAAGACAACAAGATCCTTGCGGCATAAACAAGATAGAGTTGATTAGAATTTGTTAAGAAAGATATTATCCCAATTTGGTTTTTCTAAGGGATGGATTGAATGGGTTCAAGCATGTTTGTCTTCGGTTTCCTATTCAATGATTCTTAATGGAAAATCCTTCTCAGGTTTTTACCGCTTCTAGGGGCATTAGACAAGGTGATCCGTTATCACCTTTCTTATTTATTATTTTGGTTGAATGTTTGGGGAGAGTGTGTCCTAAAGCCCAGTTGGAAAAGAAGATTGGAGGTATTAAATTGACTAAAGGAGCTAATCCTCTTACTCATTTGCAATTTGTGGATGATTCTACACTCCTGGGAAAGGCTACTTCTTCAGAGGCTTCCAATATGCAGAAAGCTCTTCAGCTTTTTACTAAAGCCACAGAACAACTGATCACTCATGATAAATCAAAAAAAAAATCTTTCAATGCTCTCAGAGGCAAGAAGAGGTGACTTTGGGTTTGTTCCAATTCAGAAAGGGTTCTCTTCTAATTATGAATCTAGGTGTTCCTCTAGCAGCCAAACAGTTAAAGGATTGGAATTTGGTTAGTAAATAAAGTTAAGATGAAATTAGAGAAATGGACGAATAGATGGTTGTTTGCAGGGGGTAGAATGACTTTGGTTAAGGTTATTCTCCAAGCTATGCCAATCTACGTATCTTTTGTTTTGAATGTCCCTGTTGGAGTTTTGAAGCAATTGGAGTCAAGCTGCCAGAAAATTATATAAAGTGGGGTTTAGCAGAAAAGGAAATGGTCTTTGGTTAAGTGGGAGATCCTTTGTCAGCGAAAAAAAGGTGGGCTAGGGTTTTATTCTTTTATTAAGCATAACAAAGCTTTAGCCGCCAAACTGTATTGGAGACTTTTGGAGAAGCCGAATGATCTATGGGATGTTCATATCAGAGCTAAATATGCAGAAAATAATCCGCCTGAAAGGATAATTAGATTGCCCCTCCCTTCTAGAGGATCTCCTATTCTAGTTGTACTCAAAATTGGTTAGATTATTAAGAGAGATTTCTTTTGGATAATTAAAAATGGTCAGATAGCTAATTTTTGGACTGATTCGTGGGATGGTCACCCGCCAATTATCTCTCAATTTCCTAAATTACAGCCAGTGATGCAAGCTTTTCATGATAAAGGGTGGGTGTAAGTTGAAAAGTAGTGTAAGCATAGTTTCTATCATTGGGAGATTGAACCAAGTTGGATTCCTATTCCGGAATGGCCAATTCAGCTTTAGGAGCACCAAAGAAATCAGATGGAGCAGATTTTAAAATCAAGAACTCTTTCTTCTTCTGAAGAGTTGGATTCCGTTGCATGGGGAAATAGATCACAAGGTATTTATTTTGTCTCAACGGGATATGAATCTATGTAAAGTGAATCTCCATCCTTTAAGGGATATTTTTAAAAATTTATTGCAGATGAATCTCTAACCAAAAGTCGGTTTCTTTGTTTGATTGGTTTAGAGAAGAGTATAAATAGGGGATCAGCTTATGAAAATAGGGTTTAATGGCCCTTTCAGATGTGTGTTGTGTTTTGAAGATGAAGAGAATTTTAATCATCTGTTTATTAACTACCCCTATGTTATCCAAATATGGCATCTCATGGTTAAGTTATTTGACTTGGCTTGGTCTGGAATTCAAAATATTGAGCAACCTTCAAAGATTGGGGAAAGCATTTAAAGAATAATCCAAATCTTATACAAGCTCTATAGAGTGGTATAACTCTCTTGCTTTGGAATGTATGGAAGGAGAGAAACAGAAGGATTTTTCAACCATAAGGTAGAGGAATTTTTTTTGCTTGGGAAGAAATAAAGACCAATATGGCTGAAACCATTAAATACAAGGTTCACCTTCCTTCGACTATTTCCGACAGATGGAATAATCTTTTTAAAGCTTTATCTTTAACTATTCATAGGTCTACTTTGAGGGATTCTAAGGCTATCAAGGAAAATAAGTCTAGTAAGAAGTGGTTAGCTCCCCCTATTGGAGTTGGAAAGTTGATCACTGATGGTGTTTCTAGAGGTAACCCAAGGATGTCGAGTATGTGTAATGTCCCCATTTTTTTAGTAATACTGATTTGCAAGCTTTTGTCCAGTTCCAATATTTTTTTTTTGATTGACCACTGCTTTATGTGGTGATCTTAAGCTAAGAGCCAACGACTGAGGGTTATCCATTCCGCCAAAGTCGCCCGGGGAACGATCTCAGCGTCATCCCTTCTCACGTGTCAAGTTTTGCTAGCAACTTGGTGTTTGATGAGAGGATCTCCAAGGTTCTTGGAGCATGCAGGTTGTGTACTGCAAAGATGTTTGTTTTTGGCAGTGAGCTCGGTTGGTCTTGAGGACCCTTATGGCACTTTCAGAAGTGAATTCCAACTTTCAGTGTGTTCTCCAAACTTATTGGAGAGAGCATCTATTTATAGTAAGTCACCCAGTTGACTCCGATTATCATTATTCATCATCAGTATCATTCCACTTAGATTTTGATTCCAATACTATTTCAATCGTTTCCGCAACTCGGGTGAATTAATGAGTTTTATTTAATAATTTCACTAAGGTTGCTTAATTTTATAAAATATTTCTAAAAGCAACTTAGTGTAATAGCTCGTTGGAAAGGTAATCAAAAATTTTAAATCATGGACACTTAAAAAGGGGACCTCGCACATCAAAAAATATCACTATTTCATAAAGGGGTCTTTTGGAGCAAAAAAGAGTATTTAAAAAGTGAATTTAAAATATAACTTCTGAAAAGTTCAATAAAAAAGTATAAAAGGAGATTTAGAGAGCTCATTTGGGGATATGCTTATTCTTATTATTTTATATTGTGGAATTTGAGCTTCTTGTGGAGCAAACCCTTGGACGAAAACCTAAGGGAAATCAGTTTTGGGGGTAAAACATCTTCCCTAGCTAATTGGGGGTGGAACGCCCAGGTTTCACAGTTGTGCAGAATGCATGATTTTTTTAAAGAATTCCCAGACATTGTCAGGGGACGTGAGAGGAAGGAAAACACTAGTGCTGCAGGTTGGAAGGTCATCAATTCTTCATGTTCTGCATAAGGAAGTTTGGTGACCTAGAAAGGACATTGGAAGGTGGCGCTGCCATTCCCAAGGTTGGAAAATCTACTTAGTTGAATGCAGCCATAAAGGTAATAAGGGATAGCCACTGGGAAGTTGGAGCAACAAGTGCCCATATTCTGGCTTCTCATTTGTAACCAGAAGCTATAACATCTTTGGTGCATTGCAAAGAAAAATAAGGTTACAACTTTGGAGTAATTGTTATCTACATATACATTAGCAGCAAATGAATATACTGAACAATGCTTTTTAATTTGAATGTTTAAGTTGCCAAGTGTTTATTCAAATATCTATTATATGTATTTGCAATATGAGATGCTATGATGAATGCCCTATGATTTGAGACAAACAAAGTCATATCTTGCAAGAACAACTCAAAAATTACTTGCGTGAAGCACAATGCAAATTGTTTGATGAAATGCCCATTCAATTGAAATAATGAAATTGAAAATAAATTGGTCAAGGAATTCGTTTGGGATGCTTACAGTGGTATCAGAGCCCAGATCTTCTTGCCAACCTATTGGGTTATTTGCATGTCAGTTTTTTTGGATGCATGTTAGTGATCAACACTTGCATGTCGGTATTCAACGTTGCATGTCAATGATCCACACTTGCATGTTGGTTTTAAACTTTGCATGTTAGTGATTTGTACTTGCATGTCAATTTTGAGCTTTGCATGTCAGTGTCTTGGACTTGCATGTTAGTATTTTGGTCTTCATTTATCATTTGAATCATGGAAGATAGAAAGACAATAGATTCTTTGCTTGAATCTTTCAGACAAAATCAGGGTAAAATTGAAAAGAGGTTGAAAATCATGGAGTCACTCAGTGAAAAGGATGTTGGAGATAGGCTTTACACAGAAGGTAGGGATCTTGAGTTCCTACATCAATCAAAGAATTTTTTACTCAGTATGTTGAAGGTAGTGGAGAGTAGTTTGTCTATGATAGATCAGTCAGATTCAAAGAAATTGCTTTGGGCAATGAAGCCATCAATGACTTATTTGATCAAGCCAATGCTTATGAGACACCCTAATAAAGAAGTAAGACTTGTTGTCATTTATTGCCTTAGTGAAATAACAATAATTTCAGTTCCTGAAGCACCTTACAATGATGACATAATGAGGGGGATATTACAGTTGATTATTGAAAGCTTTTATGGTTTAGATGATATCAAAAGCCTTTCTTTTGGTAAAAAGGTTGAGATTTTAGAATTCATGGCAAAAGTCAGATCATGTGTTCTTTTGATTGAGTTAGATTGTGATGATCTTATTCTTGAAATGTTTCATCATTTCATAGCGTCTATCAATGAGGATCATGAAAAATTTATTTTTGATTGTATGAGAACCATTATGTCTTTGGTTATGAATGAAAGTGATGCTATCTCCTAGCCACTCTTATCATTTTTATCAGTTATTTTCAGAAAGGAACAAAATGTTTTTTCCGCTGCACATGAATTGGTTAACAATGTTTTCAAACAATGTGAGCAAAAACTGATGCCATACTTATCAATTGATAGGATAGGAGATGGAGAATCATATGATGTATCTACAAGTAAACACGAAGATGGAAAAATTTATGGAATTGTTAAAAGAACTGAAGAACTCTCCTACGAAGAAGAAAATGACTTACTGCACAAGACATGCATGACAAAGTACCAAAATGACTTCATAGAAGAACATACAGCTGCATTTGATGGGTATACTTATTTGGAGTTTGTTAAATCAACAATTGTTGACAAGACACATAAAAATGAAGATATGAACTTCTCCAATACCAAGGAAAATATTCTAAAGATAGAAGGTTGTCTGAATACCTCACCAAAAATTTCAAAATTGGAGCATGCTGATTTTGAGGATGTTGCAATTTTTAAATCAGCATTTAACACTGAGCACATACATCATTTTAATGATGATAATTTCGAAGTTGAGTGAGAAACATCCATGCAAGATGTGAATCAGATTGACTTCCAAAAGGATTCCATTGAGGAGTGTTCTCGACAGAGGAGTTGAGTTTTCAATTCAGTTTGAAAGGTTTTGATTCGGATCAGTTTGAAAGTGATGTGTTGAAGAAATCAGCCATTCATGAAGAGCTTGACGAGCCTATTTGTTCAGAACAAAATCAGAAATTCATAAGACCATGGGATCTAAGTGTTTTGACTCCTAAATGCAATGAAGGGAAAGCAAATGATAATTCTATGATAGAGCATGGTGTTGTCCTACCTTCATATCATAAAATATGCAAAGGGAATGTTAGAGAGGTTGCTAGTTTTAATAAACATGCCCTTGAAGACAATCAAAAAATTTGTTGTGTGAAGATGATGTTGACCAAAGGGCTTAGAGAATTAAAATTGTTGGTCAATGGAAAGAAGGTTGTGCAAGCCTTAGTCCATTTTGATAGCACACACAAATTCATTGAAGATCTCTCGTGGAAGACTCAAGTTAAAGAGAAATGGAAGGGTATTCAGGTTGGAGCTACTTCATCAAATCTGCAAACTACTAAAGGTGCTTTAGAAATAATGAAATCAGATTTCTTGCATTTGCTTACTGACAAAGATCATGCTATTAAGTTTGCAGAAGAGACCTTGGATGCTTACCAAGAGAAGGTGAATAAAGTTGATGAGCTCACCTTTGAGCTTAAATCAATGAAGCTTTCTTTAGAAAATGTCCAAAGGGCACTACTGGAAGTTAAAAATCAGCTTGATGTTGCAGAGCAATTCAGGAAGCAAGAGAATGAAGAAAGAGCTAAAGAAATCAACCAAGTAATTGACGAACTTGATATTCTTCAAGAGGAATTTGATTTAGAGGTCTTACCAAAGAATTCAGAAGTTGCATGCGCAGATTTGAATCACCTAGATGGATTTAAGCAAGAAGGTAGAGGTAATTCTCAATTTGTTGATAATCCTCTTTTGAGTTGGATACTAAAGCACTTCCTAATTTTGGTCACACAAGTGATGACAACATTAAGATATTGAATCTTGATGTGGAGCTCCAACATGAGGTAAAAAATGAAGTTTCAACATGGAATATGCTAAAACATGAAGACTTCATCATTCATAATGATATGAAGTTAAAAAGAGGCGATTTTGAGCTTGGTGAAAAATTCGAAACAGCAACAGAAAAAGCAAATTCAAATCTTGTATTGCGTAAGGATTTGGTAAGACAAGGGCCTAAACATGGTTTCTTCTCATCGGACAATCCACCTCTTGGATTGGATGTTGACTTGACTTATGGGAGTTTCTAAACTCCTAGTGCTTTGAAAGTTCATTTGGTTCATAGCAGTTGGTTTGTTTCCATGAGTGGTATTCATTTTGGAAAAGATGTTTTTGGTAGCATTAGAAGATCTTCTGATGAGGCACACATGAATAGTAGAGTTGCACAACATAGTCTTGGTGGAGATGTTTCATCTCTACGAAATCATGTTAGAGGTCACCAACGGAGTATGTTGGAAGGCTATGGTGACCAGAGAGATGTTCCATGGCATGAAAAAAATCATATTTTCAGTTCTGACTCTTGTTTTCAGCGACCATATGATTCCATTTGCATTCTTGCAAGTGGATTGGAGAGAAATCCTAGTCAAGAATTGGAATATCTTCCAATTCGTGACTTTGGAAGAGGTAATTTCAGCCAATAGGATGCTTACATTTTTTGTTTGGGCTAATAGATTTCAGTTATGCAGCAATGGTTACATTGACAGGGTGCTGCTTTTCAAAAAATCAAATTGTGACATGTTGATTTTAGACTTGAACAGCTGCAAAAGAATTCATTTTTTATGCCACTAAGGTGTTGCAAAAGGATGGCGTATGCTTCCAGCTATAGAGGATGATTTATACAACCATGTTAATTCTGATTTGGGTGAAAAATCAGAATTTCCAGAAGTGTTAACAAATAAATTTAGCACCAACTTTCCAGATTTTATCAAAGTGGCGCAGCAGAAATGTGGAAGGATAAAGCAGTTTGATAGAGAGTTTGCTAAATTCATGCAGAGAATTGTTATACTTCTATCCAGGAGAGATAAGGAGGTGTTATTTGCAAGTATGTTGCAGCATAGTGCATCAAAAAGAAGATAATACAAACCTCCTAGATTGATTTGGGATCCTAGAGCTACATTGTTTATTCAGAGCTGATCTGTTGGTTGCGCTGGCAATTGCTTGAGGGCAAGCAATTCTAGGGAGGGAGGACTGTAATGTCCCCATTTTTTTAGTAATATTGATTTGCAAGCTTTTGTCTAGTTTCAGTTTTGACCGAAGCAACTTGGTGTTTGATGAGGGGATCTCCAAAGTTCTTGGAGCATGCAGGTTGTGTACTGCAAAGATGTTTGTTTTTTGGCAGTGAACTCAGTTGATCTTGAGGACCCTTATGACACTTTCAGAAGTGAATTCCAACTTTCAGTGTGTTCTCCAAACTTCTTGGAGAAAGTGTCTATTTATAGTAAGTCACCCAGTCGGCTCCGATCATCATTAGTATCATTTTGGGATAGTCAGGTTTTGATTCCGATATTGTTTCAATGGTTTCCGCAACACAAGTGAAATAATGAGCTTTATTTAATAATTTCACTAAAGTTGCTTAATTTTATAAAATATTTCTAAAAGTAACTAAGTGTAATAGCTCGTTGGAAAGGTAATCAAAATTTTTTCATTGACGCTTAAAAAGGGGACCTTGCACATCAAAAAATATTCCTATTTCATAAAGGGGTCTTTTGGAGCAAAAAAGAGTATTTAAAAAGTGAATTTAATACATAAATTTGGGAAAGTTCGAGAAAAAAGTATAAAAGGAGACATAGAGAGCTCATTTGGGGATATGTTTATTCTTATTATTTTCTATTGTGGATTTTGAACTTCTTGTGGAGCAAACCCTTGGACGAAAACCTAAGAGAATCAGTTTCGAGGGTGGAACATCTTCCATAGTTGATTGGGGCTGGAATCAACCAGGGTTCACAATTGTGTACATTGGAGGATTTTTTTTTTAGAATTTTCAAACGTTGTTGGGGGATGTGAGAGGAAGGAAAACACTAGCGCTGCAAGTTGGAAGGTCATCAATTCTTCAAATGTTGCGTAAGGAAGTTTGGTGGTCTAGAAAGGACATTGGGAGGTGGCGTTGCCATTCCCAATGTTGGAAAATTATCTACTTAGTTGAACGCAGCTATAAAGGCAAAAATGGACAGTCATTGGCAAGTTGGAGCAGCAAGTGCTCATATTCTGGGTTCTTCTCATTTGTAACCAGCAGTTGTAACATCTTTGGAGCATTGCAAAGACAAATAAGGTTAGAACTTTCGAGTAATTGTTATCTACATATACATTAGCAACAAATGAATATACTGAACATTCTTCTGTAATTTGAATGTTTAAGTTGACAAGTGTTTACTCAAATATCTATTATATGTATTTGCAATATGAGATCTATGATGAATGCCCTATGATTTGAGACACAAACAAAATCATCTCTTGCAAGAACAACTCAGAAATTACCTGAGTGAAGCACAATGCAAACTGTTTGACGAAATGTTTGTTCACATGAAGTAATGAAATTGAAAAAAATTTGGTCAAAGAATTTGTTTGGTATGCTTACAGTATCGGTGGCATACGCAGAGATGGTCAGATGCTTTTGTGTCTTTCCTCTTTTCAAAAAAATTGGGTTATGCAACAAATAATGTTGCTGATATTGAAGTTGTTTTCGAAGGTATGCAAGAAGCAATGAAAGTGGGATGGTCAAGAATATAGGTTGAATCTGATTCTCTTTTGATCATTAGTCTTTATTCTAATAATCCTTCTTATAAGAGTAAAAATTGGCAAACTGTTAGAGAACAAGAAGGATTCAGAAGCTGAAGGAGCACTTTCACCAAATAAGCTTTGATCATGTTCCTCGAGGGCTTAATAGAGTTGTGGATGCACTAGCTAACTGGGCTTTAGATAATGACAATCACGTTTGCTATGGGTCTCCACCTCTTTGGTGGTCGACTAAGCTTCAAGAAGGTATTAGAAAGATTTTGAATCTTGAGATAAATTGATGATGACGGTGCTCCTATTAGTCTTGTTTCCTATGCCCATTCTTGGGCTAACAATTACACTACTTGGCATAGTCTGATTGCTGGAATTTCTCCGTGGTCTTCGATTTCTATTGCATGAGCCTTTAGTAATCAGTCTTGTTGATTTTTTTACCACTACATGCATGGTCCGGTGACTGGTTTTTTTGGTTAGGCATGTTCTTTGAACAAGTCGAGGGGGCAAGGCCAGGTGCGAGCCTTGGGCAATTTTGGCGGAATAGGTACCTTGCCTCCTTAGGTCTCACCCAAAGTGTCATCTCTTTGGAGATGTTTTCCACAACAAAAACATGTATTGTGTCATGACCCCTTTTTTCATATAAGCCAAGGAAATAATAAAAATAATATAAATGTCTATAAAAGAAGGGCATTGGGCTCATTTGAAAAGTATTCAATTGTGTCATTCGTCTTTTCAACTTGTGAAGTTTTGACTAGTTTACTTCAACTTTCAGCATCAAAGGACGAAAACCATCCAGTGGATTCAAGCTAGTGGACGAAAACCCTCCAAACTTTTGTGGTGGTTCCATTCAGACGCTGCAATTGGGCATCAACCATCAAATTTATGTATTTTCAGCACAACCAGGTAAGCATTGGATATTTTGGGTCAGCCATATTAGCGAGGGCATCATCTATAGCAACTACGGCATCATTTGATGCAGCTGGAACATCATCCCAAGCGCTGAGGTCACCATCCCTAGGGCTGACATCACACTTTGGAAGGGTGACACCATCATTTGGGCTGCTTTTAGGCCAATATTAATGCTAGTACGATCTGCTGAAATTTTTTGAATTTTTCAATTGGGAAAATAAATAAAAATTCTGATCATTCTTTATCTAAAATTCCACAAATTATTGTTTACAGTATTTATTCATAGCTGAAATTATTTATTGAAACTCATAAATTTGCAAGGGTTTTATCAATAAAATACAGCGACTTGATTTTCAGCTGTAAGGGTTTTAAATACAAATTCAAAATATTATTTTCTATTGTAAAGGTTTATTGTAAGGGATTCCGGTAAATCTGGAATTATTTAAAATATCCGTTTAGGGATGTTTCGTATTGTGATTATCATGGAGTTAAATGTCATTCAACAAAGCAAAATCCAAGACCTTATCAATTGCAATGACATTGAACTCGAAGATACACCAATTAAAATGCCATGTCATAAGAATCAATTTCCCAATCTTTATTTTTATTTTATTTTATTTTTAAAAACCAATATCATATTATATAAAAAAATCAAAGTGTATATATTTTTAAATACCAAGCTTGACAGCGAATAGTCCAAGACTGGGCTGTAAACAAAAAAGGAAACGTGTGAGCATTCATTGGTACAGATCAAAATCAAGAAGCTTTCTCAAATCTCCTTGCAGCTTGGTCGATCACCAGAGAGTAGGCAAACCATAACAAATAACATTGTGATTGTCAAGAGCCCAATCAGCCAAGCCATCCGCTACTTTATTGCTTTCTCTAGGAACATGGTTGAATTGAACCTCCTGAAATTTATCCTGCAGCCTGCGAATTTTTCCCATTTCTGTACCTATTTGTCAATTTTTTTCTAGGATCTACCTCAGGATTAGATAACAAGCTAACAATTACCTTGGAGTTAGATTCGATTTGGAGTTTCTACCACTCGATTTTCAATCTCCCAAAATTCACATGATAAGCCAATCTAGTAATAAGCATATCCCAATAACATTTTCCGAGGAAGATATACCACAAAACAAGGATTACATTGGACCACTCATTATTCATGCATTTATGGAAGGAAAAGAAAGAAAGAATCTCGATTGATTGTGGTACATGATTTTATTTATTCACGAAACAATTTCTTGCTAAACTTGGTTATTGCCTAGCCGATTTAACTTGTGTACTCTCATCCCTCCTTGCATACGATGATCTCGGCCCTAAACCTTTAGGATCTATTGAATTACCTATTAAAGTGTGACCAAAGTCTTGTTACACAGTTTTATATGGTACCTACTATAGGAACATACAATATTTCACTTGGATGTCCATGAATACACCAAATGCAAGCAATCCCTTTGACTATATATCAATGTGTAAAATTCAAACATTAAGGTTATATTATTACAATTACACAAGATCTAACATGGTTAAAACAAAATCATACAAACACAAAGATGGTTAAAGACAAACCTCAACATGAACTGAAATGGGTGCCTAAGAAAAGAGTCTATCAAGAACACCTATACACACCCATGACTATAAAGAAACAACATTTACATAATGTGGCTCCAAGGCGATTTGAAATCAATAATGCATATCAATGCACCGGAAACACCAATTTTGATGACACCTATTGATGATACTAGAAGATCACTTGCTTCAAGAGGCATATCCTACCATGATTCTTCAAGACTTTCTAATATCATTGGTTAGCTTTGTTAACATGCTTTGCCATTTATAGAATTATACTAGTTCTTAATCATCATACATTTTACATCGTAGGCACCAAACATTCAAATATTCTACAAGCATGTCTTAGTCCACATACTTCAAACATATAAAGCCATACATGAAACAAGACATATGCCAAAGAAAAATAAACAAGAATATATATCAAGCAATTCATCGTTTACATCGTACATTCATACAACTCAACCTCTCGCACCTATCCAAGATTAAGCACCTACTAAAGATCCAATTATTTGACATGCCATTAGGATAAATAAAAGTGCTATTCTACAAGAGGATACCAAAGCTAACATAACTACTTGTAATAATAATGATTACCCCAATGATGATTATACTAATGATGATAATGACCATGTATTACACTTCTTGAGTTCATGGGTCCCAAGACATCTAGATCTTGGCCATGAGGACATGACACCATCTACTTATATACAATATATTGAGGAGTTATATAGTACTATTGAGTTAGATGCGACACCTACAATATATACATATGAACATGGATTCAAAGTTGGTTGGGGGCACCTTTCATGCTTGATCCAAGGGCATTGTAAAGGCATCTTATTACCATTTTTCTTAGATTGCTTTGAGTTTTATTTCTTTTGGCTGTTCCTTTTTATTGACTAGTCATTTTCTTTGCTTTAATGGTTTTTGACAGATTTTATGTGACACTTGGCTCTGGTTGCTCCTTTTATATTGATCCTTACTCTTCCCGGTAATTTACTATTTGGCATATCTTTCACATACTTTTAATTGCATACATACATTTGATTTTCCTATTGTGTTTCACTTGATTTTGGGTCACCACTCCCTGGATCCCTTATTTTCCACAATTCATAGCATGCAGATGTTTTATGTCCTTGCCTACATTGTGATGATCCATATTCTGCATCTATTTGGGGCAAGGACCATTGTGTGCTCCCCTACACTGATTATATCTCGCCCATTCAGAGGCATATCTTATACTAGCACTTCATTGATTATATATTGCCTAAACAAAGGCATGATACTTGGACACCAACATAGACTATATATCTTGCTTGCATAGGGGCAACTTCTTGCTACCGTGCTTACATCGCATATATCTTGTCCACATAGGGGCAACACACTATTGTGCTTACATTGAATACACCTTGCCCATATGAAAGCAACCTATTAGCACACCTGTATCGATTTCATATTGCCTATATGGGGGCAACCTAGTAGCACACTTGTATCGATTTCATATTGCCTATATGGGGGCAACCTATTAGCACACCTGTATCGATTATATATTGCTCATTAGGGGCATGATACCCTAACTTGTACATACATTATACATTGCTTATATTGGTGCATGCTATTGCCATGCTTCATTACCTATATCTTGTCCACACTTGGGCATATTATTGTTTGTGCTTCATTGATTATATCTTGCCCACATAGGGGCAAACTCTTATTTATTGTGCTTATATTGCTTATACATTGCCCATATAGGGGCAAACCATTACCATCTTTCCCCACATTGCTTCTGCTCAAGCATATATGAGTTCAATTACCTATTATAGATGTGCTTTCACTATAATATTTCACTAACATGACTTAGACCTAAACACACTTAATCCGACTTCCCTTTATCTATACATGCTTTCAAGTTGGTATCTTTCTATAATTATACCAAAATATTTTACACATTATATGTTGATATGTTTCTATGATTATACCAAAATGTGTTCTAAATGTGCTTTAACAATGCCATCTTATTATTATGATTATATGTTAAAGCTTTTATTGATTCTATTTAATAAATTGTGTAATATTCCAAATTGGAATATTATACAATAATTTATTTTCCTTGGAATTCCGTTTAAAATAAATACAAACTTTATACTTTGAAATAATAATTTAGATAATTAAATGTAATTTATTACGGATTTTTCAAACCTTGAATAATAAAATATAGATCCTCAATGGGTTTCGTCCTTGAGTTGTGATGACAAGGGTTTTTGTCCTTGAAATTAGATTTACACATCTTTATACTTTGAAATAATAATTTAGATAATTAAATGTAATTTATTACGGATTTTTCAAACCTTAAATAATTAAATATAGATCCTCAATGGGTTTCGTCCTTGAGTTGTGATAACAAGGGTTTTCATCCTTGAAATTAGATTTACACAATTAAGGGTTTTCGTCCTTATAGCGATTGTAAGCATGATGCTTGTACAAGGTTAATATATGAATATATGATTGAATGCATTCTTCCATCCCAACGATTAATTATTAATACCACATAGCCTTCCATCGAAAGACGTGTCTATTCTAAATGTTTTTTCCCAAGGGGTATGTCTTCCCAAGGGTGGCATTCTTTCATCAAGATGAATGTTGGTTATCATTTAATTAATTAATGTTATTCATGGGGGCTCCTCTTTAATAATAATGAATGCTATTGTTTAGCGCTCCCTTTAATGGATGATTGCTTAGTTAATTGCAGCACTCCTCTTCAAACGCTGAGATCTTTATTTCCTTGACTGCTAGTTGTCCCTCCTTGTTAGTTGTGGCGCTGCTCTCCTCGGCAACGATTTTATATGGTTGATGTTTAATCACAGACTTCTTGATGATTTACTCAATGCTGTTATTTATTGGTGATTTGTTGATTATTGGCTTAATTTGCAAAGGCTCGATATTTGCCAATGATTTGATTAAAGATATCTCCGCGATTTAATTGGGAATATTAAGGCTCCTTCCCAAAATTGCTTGTCCTCAAGCAATTTTAAGTTGAGATGCTCTAAAATGATCGTTCCTTCCCGTGTGGCATTCTCAATAGGTAAATCTTTCCAACAGATCAAAATATAGTGAAGACAAAGCTCGTTTATTGCATCCAAAACCACTTGGACTGCTTGTAAACGTTCATTTGATTTAGTCAAAATATTTTTCTCAACTGGAATTACAACGAGCTTGCAAACATGGGTGTTACTATCATTTCTCCTTACTAAATTTCTAAGGATATGAGGAAAATCAAGTTCTATAAGAGGTGCTTTAATCTGTCCAACATCTTGAGACAGTTGTAGAATTATATCCTCTGCATGATGAATAAGAGAATAGACAAGTGGGCAAATCCACTCCTTGAATTTTTTTCCACAAGTTTGCCAAGGAGAAGCATCTTCTAAAGGAAACACTTTATCAATTAATTTTGATTGTGTTTCTTTTAAGAGGCTTCTTATAAGCTTGAGATCAACCCCTCTTGTTTGCACCTCAATGTATAACCTCTCAACAGATCCAAGAGATTAACGAACTTTTTGACCTTTCTCAACTGAAAGCAAACCCCGAAGAGAATTTGCCTCAATATCCACTATCATCACTGAGTCATCCAATATGTATTGTTGTAGAAGTTTAATGATAGTGCTTACTAGTTCTTCACAGACACCCTCCTTAGGATTGATGTTGACATAAGTAGCACCGCCTTTCTCTTCTGGAAAACAAGAGACATTGTTTTTACAATCATCAGATAAGTGGAAAACAATGTCATATGAATCGCCAACACCAACTCTTGCAATGAAATCAGCAATGGGTTGATCTACGGGAACATGTTGGAGGATGTGCATATCGTGTCTTGTATTAAGTAGTTGTCTTAGTTGTTTGCCTGGCATATGGTGGAGTATTGCTTGTTGATTGAAAATATTTTCCTTCAATTGTACTGAAGCATTTTCCATTTCTAACCTAGCATTATTCAATTTCGACCTGCTGTGTTTACAGTCTGAATTAGATATATTCCCCTCATTTAGATGCACGTTCATATTATATTGATCCAGCAATGGACATGTACTCCTACCTCCTAATCTTTCTAATCCATATATTTCTCTGCAAAACCTCAAGCAATATACAAGGAATTGATCCAAGCTATGGTATTTGTGAATAATGACAATAATCGGTCCCCTTTGGTTATTGAACACCTTGTTCTAAGTTGTACTCTGATCCCTCTTTTGAGAAGCAACTTCATGCTTGCCCAGGTACGGACTCCCACCACCGGCAATTTCCTCAAACTCCTTAACATATGTTGCTTTAAGCACATGTGTGTCTCTAGAATGCAGGCAAGGATTCCTATATACACATACCATACCACATACTTGTACGTGATCAAGAGTCATGCAATACCTATCATCAAAACCTTGTGAATACATTTCAAAACATTGCTCATTGTCATCTGGAAACCTGAATACCATGAGTTGTGAGTCAACACTACAATCGGCAGCATAAACCCTTTTTTCAAATACAACCGGCTAGCAATCTGCCCTCGACTCTTTTATGAGGATCTCATTGAGTGTAACTTTTTAAAAATATTATTGAGAGTCATCCCAATCCATAAACACAATCACTCTAGGTAATAGAAGACTCCACACATTGTCCTTGGACTTTTAAGCCTCTTTAATTAGAAGTGATGCAAGAAGGCAATAGGATCTGAACCAAAGGGCTACACTTGAGGTATCTAACATAGTGATTGCAATAGTGCTACCCCTAAGTGGAATTGATTTCTTTGAGGGGACGGCTACCTCCAACTCATCTATGTTATGGCTTATCAACTTTTGTCAAACGCTTCCCAATTTGGGTATAGCATCCTTCAGTTCTTCCCTACTGGATTTGTTCAAAATTGCAACAACTTGCATCAAACGTACTAGGAAGTACTCCCATAGCGTCATAATGGCCAAGATACTTGAATATTCTTCAGACATCATTTGAGGAGTTTTTTTGTTGCATGCCAAAGGAGACAAGACTCTAAACTTCAGACCCTCTTTCTTAGTTGCAACAACAAGATAATCTTCTGACTTGGCTCCCTCTTGATAATTAGAATCATAAGATTTTGAGTTAAAAGGTTTTCCTTCAGTCCAAGCTTTAATCCCTACATTCTGTAGTGTTTCCTGGGTTTCATAAGCTCCAAAACCCTCCCCACTGGAATTAGTATTTATTGCATCATTAAGGGTCCTATACCTTGAGGCAAACCCATGGGCTTCCCCTCTTGAAGTTCTGTGTTGATAACCTGCTTATGAACATTTTGCTACACCATTTTCTGAGTAGTTGATTTCTTGTTCAAGTGGAAATTATGTCTCCCATCTTCCTCTTTCTCATGTAACCCACTGAAAATATCAAATGGCTTTCCATCTCTAAAATCAATGTGATTTTTTGATTCCACTTGCCTGATGAGGTATGGTTGGTGATAAAAAACCCCTGAGGCTACGATTGGTTTAGCTGTTGTCAGCTACAAAGGAGTTACCTTACAGCCTCGAAATGACCACGGTAATTCGTATGGGAGTGGAGTTTTGAGCACTAACGGACTTACAACTTTATCAGAAATATCTCAGTTCATACATTCCAAGCTTCCAAGACCCATCCATCCAAAAGCAAATTCCAATCTATGGTCTGTAAGAACCAAAGTCTTCCTCTTCCTTGCACAAACTTGCATTCCCTAATGCTCCTTGACAACAGTCACTAATTCTGAAATAGTTTTATCGATTTTATTACAATGCAACAATTCAATCTTTATGTCATCAAGGGCTTCCTGTTTTTTATTGTTTGATCATTGTTCCATCCTTTAGTATATAAATCAATATCAAGGACCTTTAGCAAATGTGGATGACTTTTGACATGTTCAATTGCCATCTCTTGTTGTTCATTATCCATGTCATCTAAATCACGCCCCATATCTTCACAATAAATATCTTCAGCCATTTTTTTGGCTAGCTCATATGATTTTGGATGAATTCTAGTGTTATCCAATGGATCTGTGACATGGTTACCAGAGGCAGCTTGACCAGTCCCTGATTTAATCTTTTTCGTATCAGCTTGTCTAAACAAAGGAAATATTTGCGGAAGAAGCACTGTCATTTTTTACTTTGCTAACCCCTGACACATAGAATCTAAATTCCCCTCATAAACCTCTTGTAAATTTGATTTCTCTTTATATTTAGAAAGGTCTCCATGAACAACATCTGAACTTCCTATTTCTCTAGGATAGCTAGGCAAATCTAAAGGTACACATGCAGTGTTGTGTTTGTTATCCCTAATACCATTGAAAGTCACTTCGGTATCCTTCAACAGGTGAGGTACATTTAATGGTTTTTCGTCTTCTGAGGTTTCAACCTTGGTTTTCTCATTCTTTTGCTCCTTGGTAGGGTTTGGGAAATCAGTCCTTGATTTTTTTGTTTTTCTTTCCTCTGCCCATGCCCTTAACTCCTTTGAATGTTCTTGCATGGCTTGCAACAACTATAACATGGATTCTTCCATTGTCCTCATTACTCACACGCTGACAAAATCACAGCTCTATTACCACTGTAATATTCCAAATTGGAATATTATACAATAATTTATTTTCCTTGGAATTTCGTTTAAAATAAATATAGACTTTATACTTTGAAATAATAATTTAGATAATTAAATGTAATTTGGTATAGAGTTTTCAGATCTTAAATAATAAAATATAGATCCTCAATGGGTTTCATCCTTGAGTTGTGATGACAAGGGTTTTCATCCTTGAAATCAGATTTACACGATTAAAGATTTTCACCCTTAAAAACGATTGTAAGCATGATGCTTGTACAAGGTTAATATATGAATATATGATTGAATGCATTTTCCATACCAACGATTAATTATTAATACCACATAGCCTTCCATCGAAAGACATGTCTATTCTAATTTCCCAAGGAGTATGTCTTTGCAAGGGTGGCGTTCTTTCATCAAGATGAATGTTGGTTACCATTTAATTAATAATTAATTAATGTTATTCATGGAGGCTCCTCTTTAATAATAATGAATGCTATTGTTTAGCATTCCCTTTATTGGATGATTGCTTAGTTAATTGCAGCGCTCCTCTTCAAAGGCTGCAATCTCTATTTCCTTGGCTGCTAGTTGTCCCTCCTTGTTAGTTGTGGCGCTGCTCTCCAAGTTAGCGATTTTATATGGTTGTGTTTAATCACAGATTTCTTAATGATTTCCTCATTGCTGGTATTTATTGGCAATTTGTTGATTATTGGTTTAATTCGCAAAGGTTGAATATTTGCCAATGATTTGATTAAGGATATCTCCAGCGATTTAATTGGGAATATTACACACTATACATGTAATCCCTTTCTTTTGAGATATGTGATTCACTGGTTCGTCCCACAAGGGCATATGATCCCCTTATTCTATACTTCAGTTGCATGATGATAAACAACAAAGAGTTATAAGACACACTACAAATAGTTACAAGACACTTGCTCTTATATTTCGAGGCATTCACTAGAGAGCTATAAGTTATTCTTCTACTTACTCCTAAAATTGGAGGCATTCACGAAAGAGTTATAAGACATAGTTCGCTTGGTCTCCTTAACGTTACATGCATTCAGAGATGATATAGATTCACAGAGGCGGTTTCCCAGTTCCACACAACCAAGTGTATTCATTCCTATGTCTTCTTTTATTTTCACCAATTTATAAATTATTGATTTATATATATCTACAACTTTACTTGCATATATTTTCTACGTTTGCAAGGGGACAAGTGTTACACAAAGGGCATTGATGCCAATTCCAGATTCTTCCCAGCACTGCCATCATGGGGATCGCATGATCTCTCTCCTTTTGATTTTCAGCCCACTATTATACATACACTAACCTATAGAACTCTCAATAGGTAGTGAGGCATCTGCAACAACACCTGGATTCACACTTCTTTGTTTTACTTTGCTTTACGATATTCCTAGGTTTTTGTCAGAAGCGTATTGGCACGGTCCCGGTCCCATCTTTTTGTGGGTCCTTTGACTCCTTCCCCCTATTTCTTCGCTTTTTGTGCCCTATCTTGTCAAGTTTCCCCCCATTTGTGTGTCAACGTGTGCACCAATAGGGTCCTCATTTGAATTCAAAAAATATATTAGTAAATGAGTGCATTAATGCATTTAGGGCAAACTTGAATTGTGAGCCATTTATTGAAGTGTAAAAGCAAAGGATTGCATTGTTAACACAACACCCTTGTACCAAAAGCAAAATTCAAGGATTAGTGAAATAGCATAAAGAATATACTAGTTTCTTGCATATCATTGATAAGAATAAGGATCGGAATCTTCATATTGCACTGGACTGCCTGTTGAACAACATTTATACTTGTGTTGTTTTCAAAAACTATTCGCCAAAGGGGGTTAAACTAAGGCATTCTCCCGAATCCCACCCCTCCTATTTTTATGGTTTTGTGGGGGCGATGAAGGTGAATTAGGGTTTCCAAGAACGAGAAGGATTTTCGGGTGATCCGTAGCAAATTGCAACAAAGTGAACAAGTATTTTTGGAACATAGGGGCATAAGAACAAAAGCTAACAAAAAATTGGGATTTTTACACAGTTGATTGTAAGTGCTTTCTCTCACCAAGAGCATCCCTGTAATGTCCCCTTTTGTAGCTTTCCAACATTTTTGGAAGCTTCAACTTTCTTGGAGAGTGCCAGCATTGTCAAAAGAGAATTCAGTCAGTGGCATTGTGTTCAGAAGATCTTTGGGAGATCATACACTGCTTTTGTTCAGGAATAAGAACACTATTCATAAATTACTATTCATGGGTACTATTGATAGTTACTATTCACAGTGATTGTGCAGAGTGATGTGGTATAGTGGTAAGATGAAATTGGAGTGATGTGGCATAGCCCACAAAGAATCATGGAAAAAGTCTGATTTGAAAGAGTAGGGCATAGCTTTCACTAGAGGAAGGGTTTCTTTGTCCTTAAGTGACTCACATGTGTGAGAGTGGGATGCATTCCTTGGGTGGCTCCATATTTTCTTGTCTGCTAATTAGTCAAAAGTTGATTGAAGACTTGTCTTGAAATTTTATGTGCACATGGGGAAGAAGACGAGTTTTCTATTCCAGATTTGGCTCACATATGGAAGTGAGGCACCATTTTTAAGGTCACATGGAAGGCGGGAGACAAAGACAAAAGAGGAGTTGATCATGAGATCCACCTTTTGAACATTTGCATATGGGGACAAGCACCACACTATTGCTCATATGTGTGAAGGTGGGGTGCCAAAGTTGGACTCACATGGGGTGGTTAATCTTGTCTCTCTTGATACTCTCCTTTTTGACTAAGTTGCACATCAAGACAAACATTTCACATGGAATTACTATGCTTCACATGGAATGTGGCGCAATTTTCCTCTCTCCTTGAAGATTCTCCTTCCTCTCTCTCTTTCATACATTTTCTATATAATGAGCGCTCTCTCCCATTGTAAATTCATTCCTGACTATTTTCTAACCCCCCCCCATTTGTGAAGTTTGAACTTGTGTTCATTCTTTCTTTCCAAAGACGAAAACCCTTTATTGTTCGAGGATCACGAGGATGAAAACCCTCTTAGTTTCTTTCTACGATTTGAGGACAAAAACCCTCGTCCAAGTGAGGTAATTCCATCCAGGAATTACAATTGTGCTTCGAAAAAGATCCAGATTTCCAGTGTGCCGAGTGTGTTTTGTTGCAGGAATTCCAGTATAGTTGTGGAGAGATTTGTGAGTGTATCAATGTATGTAAGTGTTTGCTATTATATCAACATTTGAATCATATTATGTAAGAGTTGTTTATGGATATTGTCTCCAGCAATATCATTGTAATTCAGTTATTTGTATTAGAAAACCAGAAATCTATAGTGTCAATGGTTTTATGAAACGGTTATTATAGCAATATATTGTGTTGTTCATTGGTGATTCTCTTACTAGAATTACATCTAGTTTGGAATTAGAGTAGAAATCATATTGTTTCTAAATATTTTTAAAAGGGATATTACAATGGTATCAGAGCATGTTAAAGGTGTGCCTAATATATATAAATGTGTGCATGTTAATGCATTTGTAGGTTTTAGGAAAGTATATCAAATTGGCGTCTACATGTTGAGTCAGAATTAGTAAGATGTGAGTGTATTTAGCAATATTCCCATTTGGGGATATTATAGTGGTATCAGAGCCATGTATCCTGCCAACCTGTGAGGATTTATGTGTGCAAATTTGGATGCATGGTCTTTGAATCATGGCATCATTGAGTAAAGAAGAGTTGGGTGTAAAGCTTTTCAATGCTGGAAATAAATTTGTACCCTTATCTCAATCAAAGGATGCTCTTCTCAATACTTTGAAGGGAGTAGAGGGTTGTTTATAGATGGTGGATCAGTCACCTTCTCAAGTGATGAAAACATCTATGATTCCTTCAATGATTCTTTTGGGTGAGCCTGAGTTATTGAGACACAAAAACAAAGATGTGAGACTTGTAGTCACCTCTTGCCTTAGTAAAATCATAAAAATTGCAGCTCCTAAAGTACCTTACAAGGATGACATAATGAAGGGAGTAATTCAGTTGATTGTGGAAAGTTTATGGGGTTTGGATGATATGGGAAATCTTTCTTTTGCTAAGAGGGTAAAGATTCTAGAAACTATTGCAAGACTGTGTTTTTGTGTTGTGATACTCATTATTGATTGTAAAGATCTTATTTTTGAAATGTTTCAAACATTTTGGAAAGTTATTGATGAGGCTCGTTCAAGGAATGTTATTACTTCCATGCAATCTATTATGTCTTTGATTTTGAATGAGGATGATAAATATTTCTAAGTTTTTGTTAGCTAACTTGTTCGTTGTTTGGAGGATGGAGCAGGATGTGTCACCAATGGCACATGAGTTGTCAAAGAGATTGGTTAAACAAAATATGGAAAAATTGAAAAGTCATTTGACAGAAGGAGAATTGTTTTCTTGTAGTTTTCATCCTACATGTATATTCCAGCAGAGTGATAATGTGAACAAAGTAGCTGAAACAATGGAATTTAGGAAGAAGAATCACTTGGTGCATTTGCAAGTGAGGTGTACATGAGTCTCCATGATGATGATGAGATTGAAAGGTATGTTGATTTGGAGTTTACTAAGTCAGCAACTATTGATAAGTCATATGAAGCTATGGAGGTTGTGCATGCAAGTGCACACAAGGAGAATGGGCCATTGGCAAGCCATCATGAACATCATGCTAGAAGCATTGGAGCAGAGTTGAACAACATGCATACGAGGCATGATGAAGCCGTTAAAGGAATGCCACAAGGAGCTCTAGATTTCATTGACATGTTTATTCCATGCGCAGGTTTAAAAATAGGAACAACCCATATGAGTGTTGATAAAGAGACTCTTATGAGTCAAAGAGTGCATAGTTTGCACATGTCCAAGGAAAGTAATAATCAAGTGATAGTAGATGAGCACATGTCCTCCAAAATATTGTTGGAGGACGCCATTAAAAAATATGCAAGTGATAGTAGATGAGCAAAAATGAATATGGCGCAAAATGGGTTGCAATATTTTGTTTGATGGGTGGCCAAATAGAAAAACAACACTTTCATAAACTTTCTAGTGGCTTCAAGTTTGTTGGAGAAATCCTAGTTAGAGTTAGTATTGCATAGGATAAATGATTATTTGTACATAAGGTGTAACTCACCCAAAGATTAGCTTGAGGATTTTAAGAGAGAGAAGTTAAGATGGGATAACATTTGATCCCTAATTTTTAGGATCAAATATTGTATAAATGCTCTTTGATATTGGATAAAATGATTAATTTTCATGTGTTATCTATGTCAAAAACAATATTTGGTATCAGAGCAAAGTTTCTATGAAAGGATATAGGGAGGAGTAGATTTATTAAGGTAAACTTTAATGTGTGTTTAGTTGCCCAAGCTATGAAAGCTTTTGATAGCATTTAGTTTATTTTAGAATAGTTTTTATATTTAATAGAATTTTTCTATGAAGAAGAGGGTGCTAAAGCATAGAGAGAAGATAGTGCCATTTAAAAGCACAACCACGCATGAGTAGTGGAAGATGCTATTGAAGACGATAAAAAGGATATCTCTATTGAGGCAAGGGCGCCTAAAGAACGAAGTGTGACGGAGATTGGAAGAAAGAAATTCTAATCAGAGGAGTGAGAAGTGTCCCAAAAAAGCTCGGTGGCAGGTGTGTGACATTTAAAGGAGTGCCCTGTATATTATTAATTCTACATATGTATTTCCTTGGGCATAAAAAAGAGGAGTGTAGAGGCACATTGCGAGAGCAGCCTAGACAGAGTTTTCGCTCTAAAACATGTATGTTTTTTCATCCAGTTCTAAGATCGATTCCAAATATAGATTTGAGCTCTTGTTTTTTCCTTTCAAGAGACTGTAAGCTCCGTCAAAGATAGTCTAAAAGGACATGTCATTTATTAATATGCCTATTATCCTTTCATCTAGAGCTGGCACAACTCATGGTCATCATGTTATACTTGCGGGGAAGGAGCACCAAGCAGTTTAGGCTTTAGCCAAGGAAATAATGAAGATGAGACATTATCGTTGCTCAGCGAAAGAGACGCTTTTGTTCAATTTTTTACAATTGAGTTGATTTATGAGCCTACGTTATGCTTCTTATTCCTCATGCATGCCATAAAAACATATCTTTAGCATGCTATTGTTCGTGAGTGAGTGATAAAGCGCAACAATGGTGCAACAATGTAAGCCAAAACAAAGTTTAGTTTAATGCTTTTATCTTTATATATATATAAATTAGTATTTATATATTGTTTAAATGGCGCAACAATGGAAGCCCAAATAAAGTTTAGTTTAATGCTTTTATCTTTATATATATTTCTAAATTAGTATTTATATACTTTTTAGGTTAAGATTTTTTAGTTTTGTTGATTACGTATATAGTTCAATGTTAATACTCTGAATTATGTCAATAATAGTGTCAGTGGCCATTTTTTTTTTTTTTAGGGGGGGAGGAAGGGGGCTTTAAATGAGTGTCATTAAAATTAGGTGTCAAAAGCTAGGATATCACTAAAGACATATCCTTTAGTCAGTTATGATAGTGTTTTCTACCAATTGTCCTATTAGTTCAAATAAAACATGTGTATCATTTAATGTCAAAGTCAAGTTGTCAAATACTATGTAAAGAACGCATTATTGGGCAAACTCAACATCCAACAGAATGAGTGTCTATGTTGTTTGTGGGCGAGGGGGGTGAATATGTTCAAAAAAAATGACATGCATTTTGACCTAGTCTATTGAGCTAAGGTCGGAGGAAATGGACGAAAGAAACCCAATCCAACCTCGAGTTTGTCGCTAACTCAGAGGTTGCAGTCTGTTGTAGTGGCAAAACCAAAAAGTGCCTAAATGACTATATAGCCTGAAGAGTTGTTAATTATCAGTGGCAATGATGATGTATTTCGATTACAAACAACTAAAAACTTGTGCCAAACTGACTAAAGCCAAAAATGGTGTCTAGTGCAAGTGGTGACCATTTCTTAATGTTCGTGATCAAGAGGCAATGATCAAGTATAGTGGCTACAAACATGAAGTTCAATGCAGTGACCAACACCCACTAAAGACATAGTGAGGACCCAGTCTCACTATATTTATATTTTTTTTTTGTGTTTGTGTGTGTTCAATGATGACGTGTTCTCACTAAAGATAAATTTCAAATCGATGTGTGTGTCCATGTTTACATATGTGGTGTATCAGTGATGATGTGTTCTCACTGAAAGTAAACACATGTTAGTCCTTGCTTATGTATGTAGATCATCATGAATAGCAGTGTGTGTCCCTTTTTGTGCATACTTGGTGTTTGTAAACAAATGTGTATGTTCACACAAATATGGAATAAGAACTAATGTGTGTCATAGTTCATACTTGGATTGATAATGTGTTCTCATCCATAGATTGGTTGATGTGTTCTTATCCATCAAAGTATATGTCGAATTACATGTTTGTTCCAATACATGCATAGTGTTCCATTTTCCTATGTTTGTACTAAGGGGGAATGTTGGAGAAAACCTAGTTAGAATTAGTACTACATAGGTTATTTTATTATTTGTATGTGAGGTGTAACTCACCCTGAGATTAACACAAGTGAGGATGTGGGAGGGAGAAGTTAGGATGAGATAACATTTGATCCCTAGTTTGTAGGATCAAATATTGCATAAATGCTCTCTCTAATATTAAATAAAAAATAGTTTTTGTGTGTTATCTCTGACCAAAAACAATAAAGTGGGTAGTTGGTGTTCTTGAAGTCAATTGATACCTCCCGCCAAGTGAAAAATATAAAGACTTTGTATGACATGTTGGATGAGGCAATCATGGAAGTGGGTGTGGAGAATGTCTACCAAGAATTTAAAAAATTGTTGACATCACCATTTCTAGTCTCACCTAACCAACATAGAGAAAACTAGTCAAAGTTTACTCACATTAACACATCCAAACTTGAATAGAGGTCATAGTTTGACTTTACAACCCTTAGCAACATCACTATCATAGTTGATGTAGAAAGCAATTGTTCAATGTTTATTCAAACTAGCATTTGCCATTAAACTTGACAGGGGCCCACATACTTCCCAAGGATACCACAAGCCAAAAACTCATTGAGAGCCCTAACATTGGCACACTTCCCATGGATGCTACAAGCCAACAACTCATAGAATCACTAGTCAATGTTTGCAAACACTAGCATCAACCCTCACACTTGACAAGGGGGTACAAGATGACATTTCACTCGAGTATGTCATCCCATGGTAGCATTTGCCTTGCACTTAACTTGGAGGCCCAAGATGGAAAGGTATCATTACATATTATCACACACTAGCATTCCCCCTTACACTTGACTTGAGGGTAATATACAAATAGATCATTACATGACATCCCCCCCTAATGATAACTTTTCCAAGGACAAAATATATCCCAAAATAATGATGGCAATGAATAGATGCTAGAGTCAGCATGATTTGACTATGATCTGACACATGCAAGAGCAGAAGATCAACCAATGCTCCAAGCAAGATGCATATGATTCACTAATGATTGTCTTCCCACCACTATCAATGTCTCTCTACCATAATCATATGCCAAAAGGAAGTAAAGCATCCACGAACAAAGTTGCCAAAAAGGAGATAAATCAACTCGCATAACCAAAGATTCTGAGAATGATAATGGCTCCACAATAGTTCCAATGTCCAACTAGGTCTCCACCAACATGTGTTGTCCACAAATCTCAACGCAATAGAAATGAAGCAACAACCATAAGAACCGATCAATGCTATAAAAAAGGGACTAGAGCAATGTCCATGCACTCCAATGATAAATCACCTCCCATGGGAACCAAATGGCTAACTCAAAGATAAGATGTCCTCAAACAAGAGCTCAAATGTCCCAATAACTAATCTTCAATGCATCAACAATCAATTGTCACAATAGGAGGGACTCCAAGATTTTTCCAAACCCCTAACATGGTAACACTTATACACATTCCTTTTGTGTCTAAAGCTCGTCTATAATGTCCCTTTTAGGGAAAAATTAGAATAATTTGGGCTTTCCAACAAACCCTAACATAAACACATGCAATTTCTGATTTTTTTAATTCAAACCCTAAGCAAATAAAATTCAAAATTATGTAGATGCCAAATTTAGGGCACAAATACAATATTTCATTCACCAAAATACTTGTCAAAAACTATAGACGTCACAGCTGAATATAGTACCTTCAAATCTCATTTTTCTAAATTAAATATAGGACTGAAAATTACAATAAAATACCAGCTGAAATTATGAATGATCAAATTCCCCAAATCCTCATCAAATATGTCTCAATAGCAAATTTAATTCTTCCAAGAGGTTCTCTGCCCTAGGGAGGGCCTCCAAAGGGTTCGTTGCCCTCATAAAAGTTTGCTAGGTGGTTCGCTGCACTAGAAAAGGGCCTCCAACAGCGGCATCCCACTCACAAACCCTTCCAATTGTTGTGCTCCCCACAAAAACTGCCCTAGAAATCTAAAACTGCCAATTTTTGTTCAATGTGACCCTTGAAATGAAGTTACCCCATTGAAGATTAAGGGTTTCATCCTTACTTCAGTCTTTCAATGAAGGGTTTCATCTCCAATGGGTGCAAGTCAAGCAAAATGTGCTCAAACTTATCATTTCAATTTATAAAAATCGCATGATCCTTAATGAGTCTCCTTTTTCTCTTTTTATATCCTTTGCCTCAAAAGACTTTTCGAAAAGGTGAGCGTTCCACTTGGAGGGAAAGTTAAATATTCGAAAAGCAACTTTCTTATAACTTACTTAAGGGCTAACTTGCCCATGACTTAAAAAGGGTCCCTCTTTAAGTCAAAAATAAATTAGAATCAAGTTGCCGACATAAGTCACTTTTTGGCAACTAAGATATATTATTATTTTACTTTAAATATATAAAAATACTTCTTATTTTAATAATAATGTTATTTTAATCTCGAAAAAAGGAACATTACGGTCCGCCCTTCCCAAATTTGCTTGCCCTCAAGCAAATGCAAGCTCCATTCTTCACTCCTTGTACCCTTCCACAAATACTAGGGTTCCAAATCAACCTCAAGGATTCTTCAGAGTGTGGACAAACTTCAGCAACCTCTTCCACCTTTGCTGCAACAACATACTCTTCATCATTTGCTTGGGCTGAAAACAGACTCAGCTGCTCCCACTCATGCTTGTCACATGCCATGATCATTGTCCTCTCCTTGGACATGTGCAAACTATGCACTCTTTGACTCATAAGAGTCTCTTTATCAACATTCATATGAATTGTACCTATTTTTAAGCCTGCATATAGAACAAACATGTCAATGAAATCAAGAACCCCCATACCACTCCTTCAACCGTTTCATCATGCCTCATAGGCATGTTATTCAACTCTCCTCCAATGCTTGCATCTTCATAATTTCCATTCATGTGATGGACTTCCAAAGGTCCAACACTTATAAAGCTAAAATGATAGCCAAATCCATCTAATTGCCCTTAAATTTTGTTCAACTTTCTGAAAGACAATTTGTTCTCATATGAGCTGAAAGCAAAAAGATGCGCATATCTCACCATACAACAAGTACAAGCTTCCCATCTTGGAACCGAAAATATGAGCAAACATATCAAATATTCCTTTCTTGACTTGAAATTAAATAATGTCCTCTTCCCAAGGTCTGAAAATCTGAAAATTTCCATGCAATCTTCAAGTTCAATTCTATTACTTGATAGGTGAAACCATTTTGACCAACAAGTGTAGCTCTCAACCCCATTAACAATGATGTCTCTTGGCAGCTCAAAAAATAATTTGATTATCAAGTGTGCATAATCCACAACACATACCTTATTGAGATGATCTTCATTAATGATATTGTAAAATGTTCATTCCCAAAAAGGACATAAATCAGCTTGTATGCAAGCTGAAAACAAATTATGACAGGGATGAATTATCTGGTTTTCCACCCAAATCATAGCTGTGTTTGCTGAAGTATTCACTCTCTTCAATTGAACCTATTCAACAACATTTCCCAATGATTTAGTGGCCTCAAAAAGATCAACCTTGCAGCTATTCAAATTTGAAAATAATAACTTACAATCTAATATTACCAAAGTTAGCCACTTGAAAATGGATCAGCAGCTGCAAAATTGAAACCTCCTTGAAAGAACAACAAATGTGAGCATTGTAATGACTGAAAACACTTCTATAAAGGCTGAAAATTCTTTTCCAACAGTCACCAACTCAAAAATGCTCCATCACATCATGAAAATACTTGCCAAACCACTTGTATGGATGCAACGGCACAAATTCTGAAATTTTCACCTAGATCCCACATCAATATTGGGAATTTGCAATTCCCAATCCTTAAGCCTTCTGGTGATATTGATGGCTTCTGCCACACCCCTTTATTATTATCACTAGGTATAAAATTTGAACCAAAAAATATCTTAGCATCTATTTCAAAAATTGGATTATCAAAAGTTGATTTTGCATCCATTTCAAAATGTCGATTATCAAAATATCAAAAGTTATTTTTATCCTCTTATTCAAACCAATCTTCCTGTTGATCCAACTCTATACTTGTAACTTCCTTCTCATCTGTCAACAACAATTGTTTCTTCCAATCTCCCTCATGAAATCCAGAGTCATGCAATGAGAATGAACTATTGTTAGAATCAATGCAAAAATCAGCATTCACTTCTAAAGCATACCTTTCCATAGAGTCATTCTGAAAGATTTTTGCTTCGTAGGAATGTTCTGAGTGTTTTTCTCAATTTCAGGTTCTGTAACAGCTTCAAGAAAATTTTGATGTTGACCTCTCTTCTTCTTCCTGCTCTATCATCAAATAAGACCTCAATTTTCCATAGATTTTGGCTAGAGGGTAGTCATCTCCAATCGTCAACACATAAGCAATCATAGCTTGGGCATCAAATCTGAAATCATCAACATTATTCTCAATTTGTTGGCCCCAATTTTGAGTTGTCTTATTGTTGCTTGCTTTGAGAGCACCTTTGGATGTGAGGTGACATGTCTTTGGACCTTGCATTTGTCCCATGAGCTGCAACCATCGAATTTTCATGATTCGGCTAGTGTTCACCACATATTTCTTATGATCCTCCAAAGTGAGGTGTGATCTTCTTTCGATCCCGAAACATATAATAGTGACATTATCAGCAATATTGGTTCTAAAATCAAAAATTCCAACCTTAGTAGGTCTCCCGACAGCACCGGGATCTCACACTATTATGCACAAGCAATTTTGAATTTGATCAAAAAGATCTATGTGCTCTATATTACAAGTTGTTTCTTTTACCTTGTCATCATTTTTAGCATGTTTTTCATGATGACAAAAATATTGCAACGCCATAGGAGGAAGCAACAAATCTAAAATATGATCAACATTATCATACCTTGGGCTGCCAACAAAAAGCTCATCCTCCTTTGGTGAAGCAGGGTTTGTGGAGATACCTCCAACCCTTCTATCCTTGTGATTCCCAATATTTTCTTCAAACACATCTCTCCACAATGTTATTCTGAAAATCAGTCAATGGCTCATCCTTAGGAAGTTCTAAGGATGGCGTACGTTCCTCCACTTTGAGGTCTTTGTATTCAACAAGTGAAGCCTTGTCCGTCTTGGTTTCATCCATATTTTGTTGGCACATGCATGGAGCATTCTCCTAGATCTTGTCGAGGTCACGAACACCATCAACTAGCTTCTTATTGATTGTTGCTCTGAAAATTCCAGCAAGCTGAACATCAACATTATCATCCAACAATTGGGCTTTAACCACAAAATTCTCTCCCCAATCTTGCAATTATGACTTTCCTTCTTTCTTGGGCTCGTATTTAGAATGTTCATCTCCTTTGGCTGAAGTAGGAGCCTTTGATAGATTTGCCGCCACACTATTAATATTGTCAAATACCTTCCCAAAGCTGTCCTAAACATCCATCTCATATGGCAATGGCTCAATCATTAGAATGCTCGGAAAATGGATAGGGGCTTCTTGGAAAAGATCATTTTTCCATTTTGTACCCTTCATCTTATCCTCATTGTTATAATGATTCTTATGATGATCAAACTATTGTAAGGACATAGTATGATGGTGATACAGTAAATCCTTGATATGAAGATAATCAAATTGTTTACCCTTCTCTTTAAATCCCTTTAGGTGTTGTCTTGCTTGAATGGCTATCAACTTTGCCTCTTTCGCTCTTCTTAGCCGATCATCACACCCTTTTGGGTCCTTATCACATATTTTGTGCTTGCTTGCAAGGTAGCCAATTTCCTTTCAACCCTAGAATCCACTTTTGTTGTTGATGGTGGATCATTAAATTATGCCTCACATATGTAATTTATGCCCTTCTTTTCTACTGAACTCTTAGGGCAATTAGCCAATGGCATTTTTTTTTCTAGATTTCTTCTTTAGCTTCCTCATTCCTTTGCTCCTTTGTAGGGTTTTAGAATTCGGATCTTGACTTTTCCATTTTATTTTCTTCTACCCAAACACTTTGTACATTTGAATCCATGTTTTTCCCTTTGAAGGGCTCTTCGTTTCCAATTTGCATGGCGGACTCCTCTATGGGCAACTTGATCTTCTGTGATGATGAAGTATTCATCACTTATGCTAGTCCTTTTTCTTGTGATGAGCAACTTGATATTTTGTTTTGATGAAGTATCTCCATGGTGTAAGGAATGATGAAGCCCCTTTGTAGTGACATCCTTCATCATGTTGTTAGAATACACAAGAAATTTTACATGACTCTTCCTATTTCTTCTTAAAAGCCAAGTGCAAGAGATAGAGAACTAAATAGTGATATTTACCTTGATTCTCACCTAACTATCTGGATCCCATATGCACAAACAATTTTGAATTTGATCAAAAAGGTTTGTGTTCTATATTACAAGTTGTCTCCTTTACCTTATCATCCTTTTTAACATTTTTTTCATGATGACAAAAATATTGTAGCGACATAAGAGGGAGCAACAAATCTGAAATATGATCATCATTATCATACCTTGGGCTGCCAACAAAAGCTCCTCCTCTGGTGAAACAGGGTTTGTGGAGATACCTCCAACCCTTCTATCCTTGTGATTCCCAATATTTTTTTCAAACACATCTCTCTACAATGTTATTCTGAAAATCAATCAATGGCTCATATTTAGGAAGTTCAAAGGATGGTGCATGTTCCTCCACTTTGGGGTCTTCATATTCAACGAGTGAAGCCTTGTCCACCTTGGTTTCATCCATGTTTTGTTGACACATGCATGGAGCATTTTCCTAGTTCTTGCCAAAGTCACAAACACCATCAACTAGCTTCTTATTGATTGTTGTTCTGGAAATTCAAGCAAACTGAACATCAACAATATCATCCAACAATTGGGCTTTAACCACAAAATTCTCTCCCCAATCTTTCAATTATGACTTTCCTTCTTCCTTGGGCTCATAATTAGAATGCTCATCTCCTTTGGTTGAAGTAGGAGCCTTTGATACATTTGCCTCCACACTATTAATCTTGTCAAATACCTTCCCAAAGCTGTTCGGAAAATCCAGCTCATATGGCAATGGCTCAATCATTGGAATACTCGGAAAATGGATAGGGGATTCTTAGAAAAGATCCTCTTTCCATTTGGTACACTTCATCTTATCTTCATTATTAGAATGATTCTCATGATGATCAAAATATTGTAAGGACATAGTATGATGGTGATACAATAAATCCTTGCTATGAAGATAATAAATTGCTTACCCTTCTCTTTAAATCCCTTTAGGTGTTGTCTTGCTTGAATGACTATCAACTTTGTCTCTTTCACTCTTCTTAGCCAATCATCACACCTCATTTGGGTCCTTATCACATCTTTTGTGCTTGCTTGCAAGGTAGTTGGTTTCCTTTAAACCCTAGGATCCACTTTTGTTATTGATGGTGGATGATTAAATTCTACCTCACATAAGTAATTTATGTCCTTTTTTTCCGTTGAACTCTTGGTGCAATCAGCCAATGGAGTTTCCTTTTTCAAGATTTCTTTCTTAACATCCTCATTCCTTTGCTCCTTTCTAATGTTTTGAATTTTAGACTTTGACTTTTCCATTTTATTTTCTTCTAAGAGAGACCCTTGAGGTCTAAGGCTTAACCCTACAAACTTCATCCATGTCTTGGGACCCCTTGCCCTTAGTTTCTTCTGAGATTCTTGCATAGCTTGCAATATCTCTTCCATGGCTTCATGTGTTGACTTCATCTTTCTGTCACTTCCCTGTATGATGAAGAGTCTACAAACACTCACTACCCACAGCTGGCCAGAAAATGGCTCTGATACCACTATAATGTCTTTTTTAAGGCAAAATTAGACAATTTGGGTTTTCCAGCAAACCCTAACATAAACACATGCAATTTCTAGTTTTTTTAATTCAAACCCTAGGTAAATAAAATTCAGAATTTTGTGAATGCCAAATTTAGGGCACAAATACAATATTTCATTCACCAAAATAGTTGTCAAAAATTATAAATATCACAACTGAATATAGTACCTTCAAATCTCATTTTTCTGAATTAAATATAGTACTGAAAATTACAATAAAATACCAGCTGAAATAATGAATGATCAAATTCCCCAAACCCTCATCAAATCTGTCCCAACAGTTAATTTAATTCTTCCAAGAGGTTCGCTGTCTTAGGGAGGGTCTCCAAGGGGTTTGCTGCCCTCACAAAGGTCTGCTAGGTGTTTCACTGCCCTAGAAAAGGGCCTCCAACAACTGCATCCCACTCACAAACCCTTCCAATTCTTGTGTTCCCCACAAAAGCTGCCCTAGAAGTCTGAAACTACCAATTTCTGCTAAATGCAACCCTTGAAATAGAGTTATGCCACCGAATATTAAAATTTTTTGTCCTTTAGTCTTCCAGTGAAGGGTTTCATCTCCAATGGATGCAAGTCAAGCAAAACGTGCTCAAACTTATGATTTCAATTTATAAAAATGACATGATCCTTAATGAGTCTCCTCTTTTTATATCCTTTCCCTCAAAAGATTTTTCAAAAAGCTGAGCATTCCATTTGGAGGGAAAGCTAAATATATAAAAAGCAACTTTCTTATAGCTTACTTAAGGCTAACTTGCCCATGACCAAAAAGGGTCCCCTCTTTAAGTCAAAAACAAATTACAATCAAGTTGCCGACATAAGTCACTTTTTGGCAACTAAGACATTATTATTTTACTTTGAGTATTTAAAAGTATTTTTTATTTTAATAATAATATTATTCTAATCTCAAAAAATGGGACATTACATCGTCCCAAGCATGTTTAGAGAAACTCAGGATCTCAGACACTTTTAGAGATTTTATATACTCCTTAAATTACCATGCATGCATAAATCCTTACTAATAGCTGCCATTTGAATTTAATACGTCTTATTCACCAACTACATAATCAACAAACAAACATCCATCCTAACCAAGAGTAAGTTGTGATCTCTGCAATCGTTTATGTACTTCCTGCTCATAAAATGTTTACCTTGATACTAGAATGGATACGGGCACTGTTAGTGCTTGTGTAAGAGATAATGAACTTGCTTCTTGTTGAGTTTGACATTCAGATTTCTCCTCCATATGTTGTGGTCTTAATGCCTGCATACCAGAAGTCCATTTTGTCACAAAAAAATCAGGCAGTCCAAAGAGAAACCATGTGACACTAAATATGATATTATTCAAGAACTCAAATATGAACCCATATAAAAGACGAAGAAAATTGAAAATGCTCACCAATGACTCAATGTACAGCTAAAACCTGAAAATCCCAAACAAAACACCTGCAACAACAATCCTTCCCAAATGATCATCAAGCCAAGAAGTTACGTTAGAAATATGTCACAAGGAACAAGTGAATCATACAAAGAATTTACAATTGACATGGCCAGAAAAGAAACAAGCATCAGTGCATACATGGTAGGTTAGATGATTGGAACTACTCCCAAGAGGGGCTAAGAGTACATTTGAGTCAGGTGAGCCTCTTAATATGACTGTAAACAAAACTGAGCTCTGTATCTCCTTGGAATTAGGGACAATTGCCTACGGTTCCTTTTTCAAAAATCTTGGAAGATGATCCAATTTCCACTATTTAATTCGGATATAGCAGTCCTGGCACAAACTCTATGATCCAATTGACATTGAAGACAGAAAGTTAGAAAAAAATTACATATATCTCAGCATGTTTGTAATTATTTAAATTAGGAAGCTCTTTGGAGCATGTCATTTGAGTGTTTGTACTGTATAAATGGATTTCCTTTCAGCTAAGATGCCAAGTTTGAGGAGTGTCTTCTACCAAAGTTGCCTAGGTCCTGCCCCCGTTGTCATCCCTTTATAATTAAGGCCTTCTTTCTCTCACGCCCTAAAGAGGTTTTATAGCATGGTACAGATGTACATTGTAATGTCCCCCTTTTTGGCATAGGCGTGCATGGGCCCTTAGCCTTAAGTTGTTCCCAAGGGCTAAGGAAAAAAGGAATGGAAAAGGGGAACATTTTAAAAGCCTTAAGGACATTGAATGAAAAAGCACTTTATTGTTCTAATGTCCACTTAAGTTGGAGCCCTTTTGAGGGTCATGGCACTTAAGGTTTAAGAGGGAAATTATAAGAAATGCTCTTTTAAATAATTAGAAGGGAGAGTTATCTTCTAATTTAGCTTAAAAAAGGAAGGTAGATGTTCATTTAAAGGGTTATGCATGTTATGAATATTGAATTGTGGATCAAGTATGTCAAGCTTGTTCACCATGACTTGAAGACGAAATCATTCAAATGTGTCAAGGGTTTGGGGATGAAAAACTCGATTCCTCATTACGGGTAGATCTATTCAAAGGCTGTAATTGTGCTTCAGATTTGCATGGTTGCATGCAATTGGTCTTACAAAGGTATTTTGAAACACCACCTTGTACGGATGATTGATGAGCACCTTTGGAAGCATGGTGATTGTATTTTTGCAAATAAAAGAGGTGGGTGAATTGCTTGGAGAGTTGCTGGTTGGTTTTGGAAGCCAACCCTAAGGTGGCAAATTGGTTGAAGGATTGGCGACCCCTCTCTAGAGGGCTATTTGGCTTTGAAACCCTCTTCTAGGGTTTCGAGTATTTTTAGCAATTTATTCCAGCTTGGCAAATTGTTTGAGGTTTGATTTGCACATGATTTAAGGTGATTTTGTGCCCTAGATAATATTTTGAATTTATTATATTATTATTTCGGAAGTAGACTAGGGTTTTGAGAATTTCAAGACAACTTTTGGTGGGCTTCCCGTGATGAGAAAATTCTGAATTTGGTTTTGATTGATAGCTGCCATTTTTAGCGTCATTTCGAGCTATCAATTGCATTGAAATTCCAAGTATTATGGAAGTTGTGAATTTATGAAGTTCCACTGTAATTTTGCAATAATAAATTACATAATTCCAAGTTTCGACTTTTCAATGAATATTTTGACTTCTAAAATTAGTGGCTACAATATAAAATTCATTTCATTTTTTTTTAGGGTTAGAAGTATCAAATCTGATTTTTGCCCTAATCGCCTAAAGGTTTGGTAGAGGAAATTGCTAAATTCATTTTTAGAAGTGTGTTATTAGTTGAATTTGCATTTTCAGATTCTTTGAAGAAAAGGATTTTGGATTTAGTAGAATTTGTTGGAAAACCCCTATTTGCTTGTTTGTCCCAATTGGGGACATAACAATGGTATCAGAGCCAATTTCTTGGCCAATTGTGGGATGGAAAGATATTTGTCAAATAGCGACAGGGATAGGGCTAGGTTGGAACGGATCACTCAGTCCCAGAATCGATTGATGGGAACTATGGCTACACTCCTTCAAATGATGAAAGACATGAAAGTGGATCAGTCCCTTGAAATGGAGGACCAGCGTTTGGTTCGTTGGAATCTAATGGAAGATTATGATGAGTATTTGACACTTGCACCACAGTACAAGAAGGGAAGGAGCTTAAAGGAATGGCTAGCTTTGAGACAAGGCAAAGGGCCCCATGGGCACATAGCTACGCATTACGACTTGGGGAAGATTGTTCTTCCTACCTTTGATGGAGATCTGAGTAATTCAGTAAGAGCATGGGTAAACAAGGTTAATGACTACTTTGAATTGAGACCTAGAGGTGAGAAGCAAGCTCTAAAATTTGTCATACAACATTTGAAAAGCGCTGCCCATGATTGGTGGCATCTAGGATAGAAGTCACAAGGGCATGACCTCATTAAAACTCGTGACGAACTTGGTGAAAGGCTCATCAAACAATTTGAAAAGAGGGAGGTGGAATCTTCAAAATCAGAAATCATGAGGATACCTAAGAGGGACTTTCAGTTGTACAAGGGGCAGCCATCATATGAGTATGTTGGACCTCAAAAATCAGAAGTTTTGGAGCAGCCAAGAACCAATTTTCAGACATGTAATGGGCAACCAATGATCGAAATTTTTGAACCACAAGAACTAGAAATTCAAGGGAAAATAAGGAAAGAGTTCTAACAAATTATGGAGCAACCGATAGGGTTGCAAACGGTTGACACTAATGGGGAAGTAACAGAAAAATCAGAACTTCCGAGGGTGAAGCAAAGAGAAGTTGTTCAACAACTTCATGAGCCAACAAAATGTCAAAAAGGAAGCATGAACAAGGACATCATAATAGAAAGTTATGCTAAGAAAGAAAGTTTTTGTATTATTCCTTTTCATGCATCATTTTCCTTGTCTAATTTCAGATTGCAAAAAAAAGCTTGGAGGATACACTTGTTATGTCTTGTTAAGGAAGCACATGTCCTCACAAGAAGGGACATAGCAAAGAGGTCCATTGAAAGAGTGATGCCAAGAAGGAAAGAAGAAGGATGCACCTTGCATACAAAGGAAGGAGAATCAGAATTATTAATGGGAAAACAATTGAGTTGTCAACTTGGTAAGCATTCAATGTTTTCTCTTTGTGATTGGTTCTCTCATTACCTTGGTTGCAAAGCTTGCGCTATCATTGAGGTGGAGGTAAGGGACACTCAAAGAGAAGAATAAGTCTTCCAAGTAAGTTCAAGGAAAGAACATGACAAATACCCCTCAAGGCTATGGGATCCAAGTGAGCTCTATCAACATAGTGTTGCCATCATGTATAAGGCCAACATGAGGAAGGAAGTAGACAAGGAATATCATGAAAAATGGATCAAGGTAGCTGTTGTTTGAAGTTATTAGTCACCTTGGTAAGCATGGGCACTAAGAAGGTGAGATTGTCACTTTCCATCACTATGGGGATAGTCCAAACATATAGTGAAGTTTTTCCCACCACAAGAAGAAGTGATTGGGAGAGAGAAAGAGCACACTACTGTCAGGTTAAGATAAAGCTTGAACATAAAAAGAAAGCCCATATCATGCTCATAAAGCATGATGACATAATTGTAAAAGTGTTGTTAAACACTAATGTTTTTTCTAACATGTTTGCTTCATGTGAAAGTTCATTAGTGAGATCACTTACCAAAGCTAAGAGCAATACCAAGAATGAGGTGATATCCATACATGGACAGCCAACGGGATGAAGCAAAAATCTCAATTTGCTAAGGCAACCCCAAAGGTGCCATGAGAGGCACCCTATTCTTTGTTGCAAGGGTGTTCTTGAGTGCATAGATGAGGGCATGAGACCCCTCTTGGATGGGGCAAAGGCCCAAGTTGTGAGCAGCCGGTTACAAGGTATGATTTTGAAAGATTTTTGGTCCCATCACTTGTCCGAAAATTTTGAAATTCATTTGCAACATTCGTGGCCATTGTCCTACACAAAAGGGAAATTTGAGTGCACATTACAGCCAAAGAAGAAGTCTGACAATTTTGATAAGAGGTCTGAAAATTTCGTCATAAAATTTTCTGAGTTGAGGAATATGCTACAGCTGCCTATCATGTGCAAAAAAATTGATTTTTGGAGCATTGTACAACCTTGGCCAAGAAGAAGAATTGCTCCAATCAAGTCTGAGTTTTTGCAAGCAGAACAATCAAATTATGCATCAGAAGGTATGTTGGGACATTGCATCAGAAGGTATGTTGGGACCCATCCGTGGATTTTGCAATTGCTTGAGGACAAGCATTTTTGGGTGGGGAGGACTATAATGTCCCCCTTTTTGGCGTAGGCGTGCATGGGCTCTTAGCCTCAAGTTGTTCCCAAGGGCTAAGGAAAAAAGTAATGGAAAAGAGAAACATTTTAAAAGCCTTAAGAGTATTGAATGAATAAGCACTTTATTGTTCTAATGTCCACTTAAGTTGAGGCCCTTTTGAGGGTCATGGCACTTAAGGTTTAAGAGGAAAATTATAAGAAATGCTCTTTTAAATAATTGAAAGGGAGAGTTATCTTCTAATTTGGCTATAAAAAGGAAGATAGATGTTCATTTGAAGGGTTATGCATGTTGTGAATATTGAATTGTGGATCAAGTATGTCAAGCTTGTTCACCATGACTTGAAGACGAAAACCTTCAAGTGTGGCAAAAGTTTGGGGACGAAAACTTTCATTCCTTCATTAAGAGTAGTTATATTCAAGGGCTGTAATTGTACTTCAGATTTGCATGGTTGCATGCAATTGGTCTTACGAAGATGTTTTGAAACACCACCTTGTACGGAAGATTGGCGAGCACCTTTGGAAGCATAGTGATTGTATTTTTGCAGGTAAAAAAGGTGGGTGAATTGTTTGGGAAGTTGCTGGTTGGTTTTGGAAGCCAACCCTAGGATGGTGAATTGTTTGGAGGATTGGCGACCCCTCTCTAGAGGGCTATTTGGCTTTGAAACCCTCTTCTAGGGTTTAGAGGTATTTTTAGCAATTTATTCCAGCTAGGTGAATTGTTTGAGGGTTGATTTGCACATGATTTAGGGTGATTTTGTGCACTAGATAATATTTTGAATTTATTATATTATTATTTCGATAGTAGACTAGGGTTTTGAAATTTTTGGGACAACTTTTGGTGGGCTTCCCGTGATGGAAAAAATCTGAATTTGGTTTTGATTGATAGCTTCCATTTTTAGTATCATTTCGAGCTATCAATTGCATTGGAATTCTAAATATTGTGGAGGTTGTGAATTTATGAAGTTTCACTGTAATTTTGCGATAATAAATTCCAGAATTCTGAGTTTCGACTTTTAAGTGAATATTTTGACTTCTAAAATTAGTGGCTGCAACATAAAGTTCATTTCATATTTTTTTGAGGATTAGAAGTATCAAATTTTATTTTTACCCTAATCGCCTAAGGGTTAGGTAGAGGAAATTGTTGGATATTGCTTCATTTTTAAGAGTGTGTTATTAGCTGAATTTGCATTTTCAGATTCTTTGAAGGAAGGGGTTTTTAATTTGGTAGGGTTTGTTGGAAAACCCCTATTTGCTTATTTGTCCCATTTGGGGGCATTACATACATCCCTTGAAAACAGGGAGGTGTTGAGAGGTAACTTGAGACTACCCTTGTCACTAGGCCCAGCAACTAAGTTGGATGTTTTGTTTTTATCCATTGATGGAGGGCTTCTCTACAGACAAGCTTTGAGCTCAGACATCCTAATAAGTGTGGTATAGTGTTTAAGTCCTGAGCCTCGCCAACATAAGATCTGAAAATATCATTCAAGGGCCTTAATAGCCAGAAAGGATATGAAAATATTATTCTAGGGCCTTAATAGCCAGAAAGTCAAGGCACCTAGCAAATGTGTGGCTTGCATTTTAGCCATGCATTTCACCCACTTGATATTAAACATGAATTCATCTTTAACACGCTTTGGCCTATTTACCTTTTCCTACCTGTTGTTAGTTTTACTTCATATTAAAAATGAATTAAAATTTCAAATTTGAAGACACATTTTTCACCTATGTATTTTTCCTGTCAAACTGTAAGTTATGCACAAATAGGGTAAACAATATTCATGTGGACCGCATAACTTCCCGAGCGCAAATATTTTTTATCTCAAAATCTATTGCTCAAAGTAGAACAGAATAAAATGCCTGAATAACTTCCCATTTTATTTTTAAAATGTGAGGAAAATTTGTTTCATTGAACTCTAACAAATTGTCATTGAATTGGATGTGTTCAAGTGGCAAAATAAAATGGCCTTCTAATGCGGAGCCCCATATTCAAACCCCAAGAAATATGACAAAATGCGACCCATATTTACAAATCTTAAAGAATATCACTTGCCCCGAGTGGCATTAGACGTGGCAGATAATCTCACCCAAAAATTTACTGAGCAAAAAAATATTTTTAAACTTGCCAAGAAAAACAATATATTATCAAAGCTCTGCAAGAGCAAAGACGCCTAATTTCTGATCTGAATGTGGTCACAAATAGAAATCAAATAAGTGGCATACCTCGGTGATAAAACAAAAAAAAACATTTCGCGTTTCTGAATTACAAAAAAACAAAATTGCATACTTAAAATTATATGCATCGACAAAAAATTGTAGCATGAACCCTAAAATGCATGTAAATTAGTGCACAATATTAAATATATCACCTGAGTAGTCCTATCAGTTTGTTTTCAGTGAGCAAATATTGTTATCACTATCCACGTACAGATTCCTCAGCAATGCCGGTTGTGTTCTGCAATTTTCTGCCGGATTATTTATGGACTTTGGCTTAACATATTCCTGTGTTACCTGTGTTTTTGCGCTCATTTACAAATTTTGTTGTCATAACGTTTTCAATAGCGGGAATCCCTTCGGCATTTAATATAAAAGCATAAAAATTATTTGACCTTTGGAATACTAACATTTATATTTAATTCGAATTTACAAGGTAAAGGAAATCTCTTTTTTTTAAAGGTTAGTAGTCAAAGCTAAAGTTCTCAACCTCATTGATGGAATTGGAAACATCCGAAAATAATTTTATTAATGTAAGGTATTATAGTTTTCACTAAAAATAATTAATTGTCAAGGTTTAGTTACTCAAATGATTTAAATTTATATATTATTTATTTATTTTTATTTTTTTAGATTATTTAAATAATATTAAAATTTGGGTTCCAAAAATTTAAAATATTCTTTAGATGTAAATAAAAGTTGTTTCCATTAAAATTTATCATTTCAAATAGTGTGATATGTTGAGCATAACACATAAAACACTTATGTTTGTGCGACAAAAGTTAAGCACACGTGTGATCTACTTCCATTTTTTCTCATTAATGCCCTGTTGCAACATATCACACTATTTTAAATGGCTTTAAAATAGTGTGATATGTTGCAACAGGGCATTAATGAGAAAAAATGGAAGTAGATCACACGTGTGCTTAACTTTTGTCGCACAACCATAAGTGTTTCATGTGTTATGTGCAAGTATTACACAAATTTGCTCACCCATTACGAGCAAGTTTACTTCTTTCAAGTTTAAGGACCTTTGGTTCCTCCTCTGAGTACATTGTTAAAACTTGACTCAAAAGTGATATTTACATTAGAGTAGATTTTGTGCTTGAATGAATTTGTTGGATTTCATGAGTTAGTTTTTCTTACACGGTATTATTTTTGTGTCTGCAAATAGTTCCTACACCAAACATAAATCTTGCTATGAATCAGAGCATAGAGGCCAATTACAAACATCCAGCATTAGAGGACTCTGAAATAGAGATAAAAAAGTGGAAGATCGACTCTGCTCAAGCTCTTGGAGGTCTGGAAGAGAAATTGATGAATCATGATATTATTGGTTGGCAAATATTTTATAGCTATTTTTATGTAATCATGCTTTCCATCAATATAAATTTTAATGATATTTCTATTGTTGTCACAGTTGACACTGCATCATCGATAGGAACTATTATAAGGGGGTTTATTGATGGTAAATTTGAGCATGCATATCTTGTCACTATAATGGTTGGAACAAGAAAAATGAGGGGGGTGCTCTACCATGTACCTCCTTATGGATCTAGACCATTGGTTGTTAGTGTATTAAATGCTTTCCAGGTGGGCTTTAAAACTACAATGGCACACATAATATGCAGCAAACAAAAGAGAAAAGAAAATTTCAAGAAGGATCCAAATTTTTCGAGGTAGAACAGATCAGGGTTTAATTTTGTATTTACTTAGCAGCGAGCCAAACTTAAGTGAGTTCCACTGGATAAGGATAAAGAAATCAGTGAGATGATTGAGGACTCATGGGATAGGCTTTCTGAGGATAAAAAATCAGTTGAGTAAATTTGAAGGCACTAGTTTAGCTTGTTATTTACTACATATTACATCGAACATACTAGGTTATGTGTCTACCTACAAATTAATTCTTGAATGGTTTGATTATAGTATGTGTCAATAATTTAAGTTATAATTTTGACATATGAAAACAATGCTTGTTATAGCCTTATCAGGAGTGAGGTTTAGAGGATAAAGAGTGTTATAAAAGAGAGATGAGGGAGTAAAAGGAAAGATTGAGACTTCAGAGCAGCTTTCATAATAATTTACATATGGCACATAAATATGACTCTATAAATCAAGTACAAGAATCTATGGCACTTCAAGAGAAACCTTTGTGACTTTCTGTCACACAACTTTATCAACTCAAATATTGTATGTATGAACTCAAATATCGTAGCATAGCTAGTGCATTTTAGATTAAATTTTGATGTTGTTCTTAAAAAGTAGACACTTTCTAGTCATTAGCAACTTACATTACAAATTTTAATACAATTAGTGCATTGGAGGTAGAGATTAGCCACTACACAACGCTTGTTTATATAAGGAGATTTTGTTTTTAATTTTGATGATAAATTATTTGATGTGATATAAAACTTTAACGGTAATAGAATATTTACAAATTTTTAATTATTTTTTAATAAAATATAATGAAAATTGAGATTCGTCAAGACTAGATACGGTTGTAAAAAATGAATAAAGAAGTAGTCCTCATTCCAAAATAAATACATAACATTCTACCAAAACCTCGATTTATTATTTTATACTTTAAAGTAAAAATAAATAACTTGTGATACATCTTAGAATAGAAAGATGATGGAAAAGTTACAATAAAATAAAATACCTTACCGTGATGGTTGGGTTTTACAATTGAACAAAATTGTCAACAAGGACAATTTTATGTGCAAAGAAATCTTAGTTACAGGGATATATCAATGTAGTAAATGTCAAGTGGTTAAATTAAATGTAATTTGTTTATGTGATAAAGTTAAGTTAAAACTAATTGGGACATGGGTTTGATATGGTGTGATCTCTCAATTCCATCAAAAAATAATGTGTGATTATTTTATTTTAGAAAATACTTTTTTGAAAAAAAATGTGTAAATAATTTTTCGAAAAGTATTGTGCAAATATTTTTGAATTGACATTTCATATCATATATTGTGATCCATCATCAAGATAAGTAACTCCATTGAATTACAGTGATGTTTACTGAACTCACCATAAGAAACAAAATTAAATGCAAAATAGTTGTTACACATATTATTAAATATTGTAACCAATGTACGGGTTTGAAAGCAAGCTGATGGCACTATCATTAAGTAATACTAGAGGATTTCCTTCATCCTTAAGCAAAGTCCTTTTAACTCACAACTTCAAGCCATGGTTACTTCTTGTTGTCAATCAGACTCACATCCTTGTGAAGGTAGTTTCAGGGCTTCATAGTCTGTTGAAACATGGAAACAATCCTAGGTTGTGGGTGGCTTAATCAACAAATTGAATCTCTAGATTTTAAGGGCTAGCTCCCTTTCGTGTATCAATTAGGATCTCTAATCTACACTACAAACTATCAGGAAAAGGGAAAAAGGGAAATTCGAAGGAAAAAACCCTATCTAATGATAGTGATACACCTGTATTTTGGTTCATCCACTCGATTTGAGCTCCTAAAACACTGATTAGACAAGAAAAATATTGAACTTTCAACTCCAATTGACCCCTATGCATCAGTATTTCATGAAAAGGTACTATGTAGTGATCAAATCTTCAAGGAAATGAGGGAATAGGCCTACTTCAAGGCACTAAGAACCACTTACATCCATTGTAACTTCAGCCAAAAGACATCAAACACAAAACATGACCTGAATAATCTGGTTAACAATAACTAGGTAAGAATTAGGACTTGACAAGGAAGAAAATTCTCACATATGCAAATCACTGACATAAATACACTATACCAACATTTTGAAATATAAAAAAATAGTCCTTCTATTTATCTGAAAAGGTTACAAAATTCAAAATTTGACAGAGTCTGATCTTGCCAAAAGAGGGATTCATAAAATCGCTGAAAAAGCCAACTTATATAGAAAAACATACAAAAGCCAAAAGATTGACATTGAAAATAGAAGAGAAGATCAACTCCCACATCACCCCAAGTCCAACTCCAACCATGCCAAGATAACCAAGCCCTCAAATAATATATTTTTGTCTTATGCCTTACATGAAAAGCTCTTTGGCATTGAAAATAATGGTGAGCCCATTTCATAATCCTTGTTTAGAATAAAGATTAAATTCTTCAAATGTGTATGGATCTTTGGTAATTCAATTCTCTTCATGCATGATGTTACGCCAACCTTCAAAGAGAAAACTCCACTTGAAGCTGAGTTGGAAGTGTTTGAAAAGGATTTGATTAACAAGATAAAAAAGAGTGCATTCATGAAATTCTATGTTAAGCTCTCCTTAAATAGCCATCCAACATTAAATTCTTTGAGCCCTTCATCCATTTGAGTCTCCCTTTTGGAACTAAGAGAGCTATGCTTGAAGGCAACTGCATGTCTCCACTCAACGTGTCTAATCTTGTTTGGGCCACTTTACATACTCTGAATCTGAGCTATGAACCATGTCAAAGAAGTCGAAAGGAGAAGTCCTCATTGTCTTTTGTTGATTGGTTGTTTGAATCCCACTAGATGAATATGCTTATGTCACTTGTCCCCGACTAATTGGTCCTTTAGATTTGCATTGGGTAACTTTATATTTCCTTTACCCATCTTTTTTTGGCCAATTACTATGGGTTTTTTGTTCAGGCTCTTTGTAATGTCCTCCTTTCAGAATTTTCCTGCGGACACTTCCTGAACTTATTTTCCTAGAACTTTTTTTATGAACCTTTCCTTCGGACAATTTGTCCCAAGGAAATCTGTCTTTGGACTTTTCTTCAATGTTCTTTCAGGAATGTGCAATGGACCCTCGATCGAAAGAAAATGACCTTCAAGCTTTTCTTGAATGTTCTTCTTCTTTCATTTCCTTCGGACAAATTGTCTGAAGGAATCATTTCTGTTTATTTCTTTTGGAACCTTTCCTCTCATTCATTTCCTTCTGACAAATTATCCAAAGGAATTGTTTTGGGTTTTTTAGCCTGAGGAATTTTCTTTCAAAGTTTTTGCAATAGATAATTCCTTCGAACAAATTGTCCGAAGGAAATTACCCTTCAAAATTCTTGTAAATGTCTTCAGGAAAGTTGACAATGCCCTTCGAAAAAATTGAAAGAACCCCTCGATTACTCGAAAGAACCCTTCGGACTTTTGTAATGGTCCCTTTTGGAAAAATTGAAAGTGCCCCTATTTGTCGAAAATAACCCTTCGGTAATCTTGAAATGAATTTTTTCGAAAAAAAGAACCCTTCGAAAAAAATGTAAATGTCCCTTCAGAAGAATTAGAATGGTCCACTTGCCTTTCAAAAAAGTTGTAAAGGACTTTTTCGAAGGAAAATAACCTTTTGAAAAAAAATTAAAGGTCCTTTCAGACTTTTGACAAAGACTATTTCTTGCAAAAAGTACCTTTCAAAAAAATTGGAATGGTCCACTTTGTCTTTAAAAATGCCTTTTTTCGAAATGCAGATACCCTTTGAATTTTTTGGAATGCACCGTTCAAAATTTTGAAAATGCCCTTTTGGATTTTTGACAATGGATCTTATGCCCTTTGGACTTTTTGAAGAAGTCCCTTTTCTGAAAGAATTGTACCTTTCAACCTTTTGGAGATGCCTTTCCAAAATTTTGAATTGGTCCCTTCCTTGGAAAAGTTAAAAAGGTCATTCGAGATTTTTGAAAATGTCAATTCCTTCAAACTTGTTGAAGATGACCCTTTGGGAAAATTACAAAGACCAATTCCTGACACTTAGACAAAAAAGCATGGTGATGGAAAGTTTCAAAGGATAAGGGTTGCAATTTGACTTCTAGGATCAAAATTGTCAACACTTCTTTCAAGCATAAGATTAAAATAGTTGATAATTATGTGGCCAGATAGCCAAAAATCATGCCAAGAATGGACGACAAACAAATAACAAGAATTTGGTACAAATTAAAGTTATTTCATTAATGAATGAATGAGAGATTACATGATATATAGCCAAACATGTGACTATTCATTTTATATTCCAAGAAGACTCCTCACCTTGTTATGTGGACTATCTATCTACCACTACATAATAAAAATTGTCATACAATTACTCCTAGGATTGACATTTTTATATTACAATAATATTACATCACCCCTTAATTTGTAGGGGTTATTGAGATACTAAGCATGTCTCTAAACTTTTCAGTTTTTTTCTCTTCCTAACATTTTTGTCAAGATGTTTGTTGGTTGCTCTACAATAGGACAATGTAGCAATTTTACACTACCATCTTTTACATAATATCGAGAATCAGATGAAATTTGGTGTTGATGTGTTTAGTTCAGTTGTGAAAGATTGGTTTTTTTGCCATTTGAATTGCATATGTTGTCAACCATGAGAGGTGTTGACGAGACTTGTTGCTCTTACAAATCTAAAAGAACCCTTCTATACCACAATACATCTCTAGTTGCCTCTAAAGTTGACATGTACTCTACTTCCACTAAAGAAATTATTAGCATTGATTGCTTCTTTGACTTCCAATTGCCAATTGTTGTTCATTAATTCATTAGAAACCCTTTAGTAGATTTTCCATCTTTAAAATCATCAACATAGTCAAAATTTGAATATCTAACTAGTTTTAAATCTACTTCCTTGAAGTATATGAAATCAAAATTATGTGTTCTTTTGAGATATTGAAAGACTCTTTTTATTGTTACCCAATGACATTCTTTAGGTTGTTACATAATTCTAGAAAGAACACCAACAACGAAATAAATATCTTTTCTAGTTATGGTCACATAGAACAGACTTCTAATAAATTGTCTATATTTAGTAGTATCTACTAAATTTGTGGTTTCTTCTTATATCAATTTTATATTTTTTTACCATGGGCATACTAAGAGGCTTACAATCTATCGTTCTGAACTTGCTCTAAATTTCACTAATGTATTTGTATTGAGTGATGAAGATATATTTTTATTTTTGAATCACTTCAATACCTAAATAGTATTGAAGATAACCTAGATCTATCATTTTAAATCCTTTTATCAACTTTGATTTAAATTTTGCAGTGTATCTCTTATTATTTCCCGTGATGAGTAGATTATCCACATACACCACTAGAAATACAATAGTTTTGTTAGTTGTTTTAACAAAAAGAGTTGCATCTTCATACTCAAAACTTTTGAAGTTTATATTCAAGGGGTTTTAGTGAGTTTGTCATACCACACTCTTCAAGATTATTTCAAACTAAACATCAATTTTATTAGTTTGCACACTTTGTGCTCTTGGCCATTTACTGCAAAACCTTCAGGGTGAGTCATATACATTGTGTCTTTGAGATCACCACTCAAGAATGCAAATTTGACATCCATTTGGTGAACTTTCCATCCATTGTGAGTTACCAAAGCCAATATGGTTTGAATCGTATTCCATTTTGTTGTTGGTGCATATGTTTCATTGTAGTCAATTCATTCTTTTCGAGCAAATCCCTTAGTGACAAACCTTATTTTGAGCTTATCAAGTAAGCCATTTATTTGTATTTGTTTCAAAAGACCCACTTGTATCCAATAGGTTTACAACCGATTGGAGGACCAACCAATTTCCAAGTTTCATTTTGACGAACACATCATACTCAGTCTTCATTGGTGTATTCCATGCATCAAGCTTTTTAGCTTTTTTGAAGGAAGTGGGTTTAGAGTCAATATCAATATTGACTTCTTCTAGAGGGTCTTTTAAGGTAAGCTAATCTATTTTATCTTTAATTTCATCTAGGAACTTGTTTGATTATTGAGTAGCTGAGTATGCTACTACTGCATGTTTTTCCAACCTCGTAAGATCTAACATCTTTCAATGTCTATTTGACCCATTTTGGTATCTTTTTTTGTGTATCCTATAGAATCATTGGTGCCTCATTTGTTTGAATTGAATCCCCTTCATTTTCTAACATATGACCATCCTTTGATGAGTTTTACCTTTTTATGCAAGACGAGTGTCATTTTTAAGAGTCAATAGAGATTTAATTGTTTCCCAATTGTAGGTTCCCCTTTCACTATTTTGAACCTCCATATTAACCTCCTAAAAAACATCAAATTTGGCATACTTCTCAAGTTGATTCAATTATCATTTGACATTTGTTGTGTCCTATGTAGTTTCACAAAATACGACATCTCTTGTGATAATAAATTTCTTGTTGTTCTCATCAAATAAAGTGTATGATTTTGAAATCTCTAAGTATCCCAAAAGCATGCTTTTATGACTCGTGTGTCCCAATTGTTTCCTTTTCTCTTTTAGAATCAATGCATAACATGTGGATCTAAAAAATTCAAAGATGTCGCACCGAAGGGAGATAACCACATGAGACTTCATATGAAGTTTTCATTTATAGGGATTTTTATGGTGACCTATTGTGGAGGTATATTAGTGTTTGAGTTGATTTTTCCTTGAAATGCATATTTTAATTTTGAAGCACAACATTGCCCGAACCATGTTCATCATAGTTTTGTTAGTCTTCTTTATTACTTCATTTTGTTGAGGAGTGTAAGGGGTTGTGATATGATTCTTGATTATATTTTTCTTAAAATAGGTTTCAAACACCTTTGACATGAATTCACCACCATTATCAATCTTGATTTTCCTAATGTAAAATTGGGATCATTTTCAACCATAGTTCAAAACTTTTGAAATATTTCAAAGGCTTTTGATTTTTTCTTCAAAAAATATATCCAAGTCCTTATGTTGCAGTGATCAATGAAAAACATGAATTATTTATTACCACCAATGGAAATAATTGGAAAAGAACATAGATAAGAATAAACCAACTAAAAATTCCTTATCAGTTTTTCATCATAAATTTTGAAATGGTTCTCTTTTGCTTTTGGCCAATATGCAAGCTTCACACTCTTCAATGTTTTTGGGCAGAGTCTGCAAGCCTACAATGCCATTTTTTCTATAGCGTGAATGTTGTCATAATGTGTGCACCCAAATATAGCATAAAAAAGAAGATTTGATAGCATTCCTTCTTCGGTGAGATAAGAAAATATATTGGCACTAAGTGTTCACCCTTGAGTTTTAGCAATTTCTCTTCATCATATCCAATTGGAACAATTGTGTTATCACATTTCCTTGTGACCTTCATATCTTCAACATCTATTACAATGGAATGGCCTTATTGTCGAATGAGCACAAGAGACAATAAGTTTATTTTCAATTAAGTAAGGTATGGTACATTTTAGAGAATGAATTACGCAAGTCCTGGTCACTTGAGTCGAATTGAACCTTTACCTTGAGGTCCCATACTTGTTTTATTTGTAGAAATAATGGACCATAACTTTATTCATTAAACTCATCAAAGAAGTCCCTTTGAAAATTCGTATATTGCATGGCACTAGAGTAATTATAACCCAAGCATTGTCCCATGTTGAACTCTTTGAGGAATTATTTACTTTGTAAAAGATGGAAAACATACATTCACAAGAAAACTGAGCTAAGTCAAGTTTTGAGTTTTTTTTCTTCTCCTTGTTTATTTTTATTTTTTCTTGTCCCATGATGTTTTGCATTCATAGATCTCGTGACTCCCTTTTCTTTCGCAACATTTACAAATCAAGTGTTGTTTGTTATTTTATTTTTCTTAATGCTAACTATTATATTTTATAGATTTTTTACCTTGCCCTTTATTTTCCCTTTGCCTCTATCATTTTCCTTTTGATTAACATAAAAAAAAAATTATCTTGTGGACTCTATTTGTGTCCCAAAGGTTTTTTCTCTTTTAGTCATTTCATCAACTAATTGATCAAATGTGAGAGTTTTCAATACATTATTTACTTGCAAAGACTCCAAGTAGGTTGAGTATGTAAGAAGAAGAGTCTTTATGAAGGAATTCATATACAAATCAATTTTAATATAATTCCATCAACATCATCAGCCAAACTCATGACATCATCACTTTTTCAATTTAAGATTGAATCTTTTCAACTAAAACAGTATGAACTCTAATATTGAGTAAGAATCATACAAATCCTTCAATTTGTGAAATGCTTCCCAAAGAGTGTTGCACCCTTGTATGTGACAAAACATCTATGCATCAACTAAGGCCCTTATCAAGGCCAATGCTTTTGAATTATTTTGCTTCCAAGATGGTATCTCCTTTGCTCCTTTAGGTTTGGTGGGTTATTTATCCCCATTATAGATGTTGCACCACAATTCATTGTAGATAAGTTTGTTATCAACCTATCTTAGCCATTCTAAACATGTATCTTCCCTAGTTAGGGTTGTGCCAATAATAGTTTTAATTGAATGCATAACTTTTTATAGGGAGATGGAATGGTTCATTATTACTGCAAAAATGCCCCCTTTTCTATATAACATCGATCGATATACTAAACCTCTTTATATGCTAGTCTTTCCTATATACATGTTTTTGCATAGAAGAAGCTCATCCTTTTTATATACCTAATGGTGCAATAAAGGGATGTTAAATCATGTGAGAGTAGAATGGTACATTGTACCCAGGTAGTGCATGAAAAATATTTCCTCTATCTACGATACATGTTTAACAAGAAGTCCTTGTATATGGGCATAATAACCTTATATACTCAGAGTATTATTTCTCATTTTTAGGATTTACGTCTAGTGATAGTCACAAATGGGCAACGAAGGGAATGGGAGAATGATTTTTTTCCTTATTTCTCCCTAGTGGTTTATATGTATGTTTCTACAAACATCATTATTTCAACTATATTAGGCTATAAGTGCAGCAATTCGATCGCATTGACATGACTCCTAAACTTGAACCAGAGGCACTATTGATATTGAACATTGCAAATTGGTTTTTGTTTGCATAATTTGATTTGTTTTTAAAAAATTGGTTACTTTTTAATAATAAAAATAGTTTATAGTTTACAAATGACTTATTAATTATTTTGAATAAGTGAAAAATGAAAAAATATATTCTTGTTATTCCCAAGTGGGAATATTCTCCAATCAATTATTATGCTTTTATTTGAGAAAAAGTAAGCATAAAAGAAAAAATCAACTTATCTAAGCCTTTTAAATTCTTTCTTCTAACTTTGGTGCCATATGGAAGGTGAAATGCCTTGGTTTGAGTTGTTATACACCTCCACATTAGTTTATAACACCAAACAAAACAAATCAAATAATAAAAACAATTCTAAATGCTACCACACACTGATAAAATGTGCCACGTAGGTCTTGAAGCTATTAATACGCAACTAATAAACAACCACACATCCCAATCAATAGGTAATATGCCACTCAAATTGACATTTATGTCATAAAAATAACATATTCAACAAAGGCAACAAAATAATCATTCAAAATAGAGCTAATATTGTCTAAAATACCACATTGCATTTTGAAATCAGATAAAACACCTCTCTACCAACTAAACACCATCCTTTGGCAATCCAAAATGCCTTGCAACAAATAAAATGTCATTTTTTAGTTGTATGTTGGTCTTGGGATATGAAATGCCATCATGCAAATCTAAAAACTCCTTCAAACATCTTGAAACTATAAAAAAATGGACAATCAAAAATTGCCATGCTACGTGTATGCAAAGGGAAATGCAAGTGATCTATAAATCAATCCTAACTCAAAGAAGATAAATCCTACTTACACTTCCGATTGTTGATATATTAGATATTCGAGATCATGACCAAAATGGATCCGCTAGACCTAGCCAAGGGATTTCTTACCAGAATAATATCACTATGAAGGTTTCCAAAGCCTCTAGTCAAGCAAAACTCTTCAATAACCCTAACTAGGTCCTATATTTTCATGTTCAAAAAAGTAAGTAAATTAAAAAATCAAAGTAAAGTCTAATTTAGTGCTCACCAAATCTTGTGGCACAAAGTGGGAGTAATAGTCATAAAAATTAAACATGCGTAGAAGACATATACTCACGTCAATGTATACATAATCCTAATGCATGGGAGAAAAGTACAAATGCATATCTATATACTCTTACAAAAGATGAACAAACTCAGGAATACTTACCTTTAGAGATGAACCCATCGAGCCTCAATCTCTCCCTTAGCCAAGGTGATTCATTAGAGGTTGTTGTGGTATGTAAGGATGACAAGGACAAGTCAGCTCTAGGCTACACATCTTATCTATGCATTCAAAAGACTTCTCCATAAGACAAGATTTGTATCTCTAAAGAAAGTATGAAACCCTGAGCTATGCTCTTCAAGTAGAATGGTGGATAAGCAGATGGACAATATATATCTCTTATTCTTCTCTTCTCTTCTCTTCCTATGAAATGATGAAATGAATGTGTTTAAATATTTGAATTTAACCCTAATCCTTTTCGAAAGTTTAGTCGATAAGGTCGATTTAATCGACTCTGTATCGTTATTGACAAAAATAAATTAGCTCTTAGTCTAAGTCAGCTAGGATATGACCTAGACTTTAAATGAGTTTTATCAATTAGAGTACAGGGTCAATGGCTTTGACATTTGTAATGTCCCTTCCCTAAGCTTTGTTAGTTAGGTAGACTATTAGCCTATTCCTAGGGGTTCTCGTAGGCTAATGTGATTTGGTGAGGGGATCCCCTGATTTGTGGAGTGTTGTTTGTCTTCATTTGGTGCTTTTGGAGGTTAGTTTGAGGTCAGCTTTTGAGGAGATTCATGAAGACTCTTTCTGGGCATGTTTTAGACACATGGTCTAAATTTACAATTTTTAGTCTATCATTAGTTTCAGCACCGACTTCGGCTTTCAACATCAGTTTCACCTCGAATCAATCAAAGACATAGTTCGATGCTTCGTCAGTGATTTCTCAAGTGTATTAAATGATATTTTAAATAATGTTTTAATTATAAAAGCATTTATTTGATTTATTAAATGGACTTTATGTGGCACCCAAGAGGGGAAAATAAAGTTATAACCTTAAGTTATTTTATAACTTAGGTGGGGGTGCTCAAGTGGGATATATAAGGGTTTTTTTTTAATATAAAATTAAAACATGTTCCCTCCAGGAAAATCATCCCGCTCTGGGAAAATATAAAAAGGCAAGTTAGAGCTCATTTGGGTTATGAAGAAAAATATATTTTGGAGAGGGTTTTTATAGGTTTGTGTTGGGGTTTTAACCAAGGATCTTTATGAAGATGAAAACCTTTGCAGAGGACATCAACTGCAGAGTGAAAGACCCTTCAAGGTTGATTGCTGACAGATTCATTTAGAGTTTGTGTTGGAGCTTCATTGCTGAGAGTTTCTTGTTGTAGGTAAGTGTTTAATGTGAAAATCTTTTGGTATTCTATGAATAAAGATTAGAGGAAGAAACAACATATTATTTTAGAGTTGAAGGTTGCTCGATTAGTCCCATTTTGGAGTGTTTCCAGTCATAAAGTTTGTTGTTCAAAATTCTATTATCAGACCTTTGTAACAACAATAAATGGTTATACTTGGTTTATCATTTTAAGTTGTTTATACCATTTGGGTATGCTATAATATTATTAGTAGAGTGATTCACCCTCCTGGGTATTGTTATTTCCTTACATATATTGTAGTCCAAATTTTGTATGAGATCTAAAACTTGTTTGTAGTTTATAGGTATTTCATAATATTGATTTATCAATGATATATTCATCTAGATGTTGTTATAAAATATTTTATATTATTATTTTTCAATTGTGTGCAATGAAAACCTCACATGCAAACCCTAAACAACAAACAAACCAAAAAAAAATCAGAACAGGGGTGTATGTTACAATGGTATCAGAGTTGGTTTTCCTGTCATCCTGTCGGAGTTTAACTTTTGTTGTAGTTCAGATAGTTGCATGTTGTTGGGTATGAGTGATTGCATCTCAAAACACTTTCTATGAGTGGTAGTGACATAGAAAGAAGGTATATTGAAAATCCAAAACCTTGATCATTAATATCCTTGATTGTAGGATCATTAATATCTTTGACTGAAAATGCAAAACCTCCTTTGTAGTAACCTAGGATTTTCTCAACCTTTTTGATTTCAGCATTATTTGCCATCATCTGGTAGATGTTTGCCTTGGATCTTGAGAGTCTGGTGATTTGGTAAATAAGGTTTAGAAATAGCCTCATGTTTCTCCCTACAAAGTAGAACCAGTCCCTGTGAATGTGCAAGAAGAGGAACTACATGAGTTTTTTTAGCTTCTTGAAACTCAACAACTCATAGAGTTGAGTCACGTTGGTGATCATTAGTTTATCCTAGATTGAGACATCGAATAGTATTGCACCTTCTAGAGTCTTTGTCCCTGTATCTATCACCCAGTCTTGCACTAGGTCTTGCATATTGCTTGACATATGGTGGTTACATTCTTTTAAGTGGCAATTGTGCACGAATGACACCTACTTTTCTCCCATCAAGACCTTTTTAAGAAACCGTATGTCCCAATATGACATCTTTTCAAATGCCTCTAGATCAAATTTGGTAACATTTACTCCTACTAGTGGTGTTGTTATTTTTGTGGTGGTGACCTCTGGTACTAATCGTGCTTTCTTGGCTTCTTTATGCATCTATTGTAGGCCCAAACTCATCTACTTTTTCCCCATTTTGAACTTATTGGTGTTAAACTATGGTCTATTTATCTTGTTGAATCCTTCAATCTTTGTTGGCACTTCTCATAGTCATGAGGTCTACGACTGTGTGTTCGGATTTCAAGCTTTGTGTGCCATAAATGGTGGCCTCGACGTCACTTTACTTTTTTGTTGCTTGGTTTTCACCCAATTCATGCCCCTTACTTTCGTATACCAACCTCACAAGGAACACAATTAGTTTCTTTACACAATCATTCACTTTTGGCACTTAGGGGTGCTCAGGGTCTCACTTTATTAGGGTCTCCTTGCTTTGGCTCTTTGGTTTGCTAGTTTTGCTGTAGTTTTATATTTTAAATTCAAATTTTCACAATGTTTGTAACTAGATTTAGTCAAATTTTCACTATTTTATACCTCTACTCTCATATACTACCTTAATTGTGGTTAATTAATGGCGTGATGGTGCCTATATTCAAGATTTGCTACGACCTGTGAAATCCACAAAAAAATGTTGTTATTTACACATTCAATGTGGATCTTTGTGCCTCTACTGCCACCTCATTAACTTCTTCTAATAAATTTTTAGTGAAGTGATGTGTAGTTTAAACGGTCACTTCCTACCTTGCTTGGGGTGGATGCCAGCTTCTCCCAATGATCTTCTACTAAGCTTTATTCACTTGTGATGCAGGAGCATTAAGGCAAGAAAATATCTTTTATGTGTTTTAGTTTATAAGGTGGTCAAATCTAGTCAAAAAGATAGTTTTCAAGGTTGCAGTACATGTTAAAAGGTCAAATGAAGGTCCTAGAGGCCTTAAGAAGCCATGAGATGGCTTAGAATTTGAATTGGAGGTTTTCCCTCCAAAATAGTAATTCGGTCATTTTGTATGTTTGAAGTGTTATGGATGTGTAAAGTTGGTTTTAGGGTTCATTCCAATCATTATAAAAGATTTTTTCTATATTTCATATATAGGACTCAAAATAAAGTCATATGAGTAGACATGGAAGTACTGTTGTTGGGTAGTTTTGATAAAGAAGTTAATGTAACTACCTTCTAAGTCTACATTGCAAAAGAGGATAGAGAAGTCATTGTTTGGTGTGTGTGTAGAATGGGGTAGAATAAGAGATCTCTCCAATAAGAGAGAGGAGAGACTAAAAAAAATGAAGATTGCATGAACTCCTCTAGTAGGATAAGTGGAATGTATTGTAATAAATATTTTTGTTTTGAATAAAGAACAATGGTTTGTTGTGGTTTCTCCAAGTGTATTTGATTATATTAGTTTTATGTCACCTTTGAAAGATTCTCAAGTCCTTAAATATGTTAACTAGTGTGAAAATTTGTAGGTAGAAGGATTATTTCAGGTTGTTGGATTAATTATTGCAAATAGCCCACATTGGTTGAGAGTCTCAATCTAAAAAGGAATATGCTTGAAGTGGTGCTTCATGGGAAAGGTGAGTGAAATGTATTAGAATTTACAAATTTATCTTTGTTGATATGGTGTAGACCTTTATGAGGTTGTGAAAGGCTAAATCTCTAAAGACATTTGGTGTCAAAACCCTGTTTAAGATTCTGTGATAACTCATATTCTGGTAAGGTTCAGGGTGTTAGTCTATAGTTTCTTGAGATTGAAAGAATGGTAGAGTGGAACTAATGTTTTTGTTGAAATCACGTGATCTAAGGAGAATATTTAGAAAAGTGTTTACACCCTAGATGGTGTCATAAATGTGTTTAGATAGACATTGTGAGTAGACTTGGTCACTAAGGAAACCTTGTTTTGAGTGAGACCCTTGTTCTGGAAGATGATTGAAAGAGGATACATTTTGGAGAAAGAGAGAACTATCATTACAGTGGGTTCTTGATGCAAACAATGAGGAAGGAATGTCTTAATGATAAGTCTTTAAGACGTGGAAACACTCTTGGGAGAAAATTCAGATTGTAAACAAGATACAGTCCTACATAACTAAACCCCTCCCCCTATTTTGAAAGACTACTGTTAAGATAACATATAATAACTTAAGAGATGAATGAAATTAGATGTGACAAGTCATTAATGCAATGTAACATGTATATAACCTATAACCAGGGCCTCAAATCAATCTTGTGATTGGTTGCTCAATTCAGATTCTAGGGTTTTGTCATAACTTGTTCAATATAGTGAACGCTTGAGAAGGAGGCAAACATTTTTGAATAATAGGAAGGAAAGGACATAATGGGAATGTTTGTGTGTCAATAATGAGGATTAGACATTCGGTAACCCATATTGATTCTTCAGACACTCCTAAGCATGGTAAAGAGATCATGAAACCCTATACAGTCATGAGTATACATGAAGAAACCTTGTATTTATAGCCTTTGGAAGTGTAACTGAGTTGTATTGGCACTCTAACCTCATTAGATGGAAAGAGGAATTGTGAAAAAACATTTTAAAGCTAATTTAATCCTTTAAATATTTGTAAAATGCAAGAAATAGAATTTACAAGGCTCTCGGTCTTATGCATGAGGTGTAAAGCCTTAGATTAGGGTTTCTCCATTTTTGAGAGATTCCACTGATAGAAAAGCACTAGACTTTGTTATTTGGTCCACCAAATCATGATGAAGGATATTAAAGTGTTTTGGGATTCATAGCGTATAGATTTGTATGGATTTGGAGCTATGACAAGAAACTAGGTCTAAAAGAGTGTGGTTTCACAAAGGAAATGGTAGGTAAGTGAAGAGTAAAGAGTTGAAACTTTTCATACATCTTAGTGGGGTTAAAATAAGCAATGAAAAGTCATCAAACCTTTGGTAAAGTGACTTAATTACTAAAACTAAAGGACAAGATCAAAAAAGGGCTACTATCTAAGAAGGTCATTAATGAACAAAAGAGTGAAAGTGAGTTTTAGGGTTGTTTGGACTCTTGGACTGCGATAAGATAGATATGATATGATCTTTTAGGAGTATTAAATTAAGGATTTTCACCCTTTGAAACCTAAATCAAGTTTTAACCCTTGTGGCCTAAGGAGTGACTAGTAATGACCAGGGAAAGATTGTAATCAAAGTTAGCAAATGAGAAGCATAGTATGAGGGTGAAATGAAATGTGAATGTCAAGAAAGGATATATTAACATCAAGTACACCTCAAGAAACAGGTTCCAACCATGGCAGATAACAAACCCATTGTGTAATAAGAGAGTACAACCAATGCCAAGCAAGGATAATCAAGATTTATCATTAATGCAAGTGATCAATTGGATCAAGAGTCAGATTATGTTTATATGAGTACTTCTCCCTAATGCCTCTGCATCAACTTGGTGAAACCTTAGCCTTTAATATGGTAACCTGCGCACAATGCCTCACATGTGCATGATTCATCCTCCTCATTCTCATTTCCTTTTCATGTTGTGTTCCTATTTCAAGCGTGCTTGTCTATCTTGGTCGATTTCATTACACTTTTATCTTCTTGCCTTGGCCTTTCCTACACCATACAAATCCCTTTCACTACCCTCCAATGTGGCATTCTCATCTGATCTCTTGTTCATTATCATGTAGTGTGTCTTCACTCTATCTTTTGTGTACTTGTATCTTACACGACTCTCTCAGTTCACATATGCTCTAAGTCCAGTGAGTTCCATGTGCCAAAAAACTTAGGTGTCTGGCCGTAGGTGCTTAAGAAGTAGCCTTGATCAACTCACCCAACTAGTATTATGCTTAGAAACATTGAACTAGCCCTTTTATGAGCCTAAATAATTTCTCACTTTTTGAATCTTGTGCTCAAAGATTTGATGTGCTTTGTGTCTGACTCTGAAAAACTGCACTTACCCATAACTTAGGTGCCTAGCCTTAGGTGCTTGAAGGGTGGCTATCCTCAACTCACCTGGATAGAATTATGCATGAAAACACCAAAAACATTTTATTGGCAGCCTTAATGTGCCGCTTATTCACTCAATAAATCAAAAATTGCAAACAACACACATAAAAGGAACTTGTTTGGTTTGCACCAAAATTTATTCTAGTCATCTAATACAGTCGACTTGTGACTATAAATTTAGTGTCTGATGGTGCAAGTGCCACCCTATTACCGATACAACTTCAATCGGTTACCATAGAAATACCTAGGGAGTATTTCACTTGATAACGTGTGTAGTTTGCATACGTTAATCTCTAAGATGTTTTGGATGACATATGGGCCCATCCACCTTATTTGTATCTTGCCTAGGTGTTTGATATACTTGGAGTCATAGAGAAAAACTAATGCCCCTTCTGTTATCACCTTGTGCTTTATGTGATTGTCATGTCAGTTCTTCTAGTGCACCTTCTCTATCTATTATCTCCACCTTGCTTAGGCATGCAACTTATCTAAGTGTTATAAGTCCTCCAACCTTACATTCAATGATTCTTGGTCATCTAATTGACCAATGGATGCAATGCATAATGATGGCACTAATAATTCCATCGGTAGTATCACCTCAGCTCCAAATAATAGTTAAAATGCTGTAGCCTTGTTCAGGGGTTTGTAGGTTATGCGATATGCCCATAACATTGTTGACACTTGATCATCCCAATCTTTGTGACCAACATCACATATCTTTATGAGGCACATCCCCAAGATCTTTTCGAATGCCTTAGCTATGTCATTGACTTGGGGATGGTAAGATGTTGTCTTGTGGTACGCCACCATGTATTTTGTTAGTAGGATATGCATAGTCTCGTTAATAAAGTGTGTGTCGCTATCACCAGTCAAGCTGAGTGGGCACCTATAATGTCTTATGATGTTATCCCATATGAACCTTGTAGTTGTGCAATTTTTGGTTGGTGTGGCCTCAACCCACTTGGTGAAATTATTAATGGTCGCTAAAATGTATCTCGTGAATGTGTACCATGTCACAAGAGTAATTGGTATGACAAAGTCAATGGCCCATTTATTAAATGTTGCTCGGGTGAAAATGGGGATGAGAGGCATCTCATCATAGTGGTTGGGATTCCCTATGCACTAAAATATGTTACATCCTAAAATAGACTTGGCCACCACAAGCCTGATTGCAACACCTTGCACGTCGTTGCATCTCCTACACAATGGCCTCCTGTTATCCCCTTATGCACCTCATGTAGGATGGAGTCTCTTTCATGCTCCAAGACACATCGGCATAAAACTTCATCTTAGCCTAGTTTATACAGTTCCCCTCTAATGAGCTGAAAAGTGGTAGCATGAACTAAGAGTAATTTCTTTTCTTTGGTTGTCATTATTTGGGGTGCAGATCTAGATGTTAGAAAAGTGGCTATCTTTGCCAAGTCTTTAGGGCATGCTAGATTATATATATTTATGCATCTAACATGTCATCCTCAATAGGTGTTGTTGCAATTCCATAGTCTATACGGGGCATATGGTGTGGGCCCAAGTTCTATTTTCTAGGCTTGATGACAATGAAGAACTAGAATTCTTGAAACAAAATGATCTATCTGCAAATGCAACCATAGACAATGGGATTATTCATGAGGTACTTAAGCACCTAATGGTCTATGAAAAAGATGAATGCAGTCACTAATAAAGATTATCTAATTTTTTGCAGTGCGTAAACCATGGTAAGCACCTCACCCTTGATTTTGGTATAGTTCTACTCTACCTTTGTTAATTTTATGTTAGCGAAGGAGATGGGGTGATCTAATTTGCCTTCACCAAGTTTTACCAATATTGTGCCAATCATAGAGCTAGATGCATGGACATGGAATGTGATCATCCAATCAATAAATTATAAGATAGGCACGTTATCCAATATGAGCTTCAAAGTCTCAAAAGCATCTTCTTGTGCTTTGCCCTAGTAGAATGGGCCATACTTATGCAAGAGATATTTTAGTAGTGCCACAATACTTTCATAGCTCCTTATAAACTTTCTATAATACCCACAATGGCCAAGAAAGGCACGAATGCTTTTTTGTGTGGAAAGAGTATGGAGCTAAATGATGACCACAATCTTCATGAGATAAATGAGCAAACCACCTTTACAGATGATGTGCCCGAGCATGGTTCCAAATGGTGTCATGAAAATGTACTTCTTTAGGTTTAGGGATATTTGAAGCTGCCTGCACCTCTCAAACATTAGGCATATGTCATCACAATGGTCCTTCATGATGCCATACACCATCCAGTCATCTAGGTAAACCTGGAGGAACTTATGGATGAAGTCTTTAAATGCGGTGATCACCACTCTAGAGAACACGATTGACACATTCTTAAGTCCAAAGGGCATCAAATTATAATTAAAATAGCCCCATTTAGTTGCAAAGGTTGTTTTGGGCTTGTCCTCCTCCTTAATCTAGACTTAGTGGGATCTAGAGAACCCATCAGTGAAGGTGTAGATCTCATAACCTGTGATGCATTCCAGGACTTCATTGATGAATGGAGTCAGGAAGGGGTCATTAACATAGGTGGAATTCAACATTTTATAATTGATTCAAATGTGAATGCACCCATCTTATTAATGCTTATCACCATCAGTCTTACCCACTCAAACTCCAACACAAGGTAAATGACCCCTGAAGCCAACATTGCATCGATCTCTATTTTAACCTTGGCATGGAGGTTGGGATTCATTTTGTAAGGGTGCTTCTTGACTAGTCTTGCATCATCCATTAGCTTTATGCTTATCTTCCCAAGGAATGGGTGGGTGCCCTTCATATCTTGATAATTCATGGGGAATAAGTATTAGAATTCCTTTCGGAGATCTATGATGATTGCCAATTTTGCTTCAGACCAATAGGTGCCCAGATTATCCATCTTTGGATCTCCTTTTGCATTGATGTCCACTTTGATGGTATTTAGTGGTGTGCGGTATGGTTCATTCTTTTCCTAGTGTAAGTCCTCGACTTTCCAAGCTCCATCAATTGTCTCTATGAGAAGATGAGTGGGGTCTTCATTGGGAATGTTATCATCTACTTGGTGTACGCGATTTCATTTTCTAGTCAGCATTTTCTAGTAGCATTCCTTCCAAGTTTCATCATCTTCTTCACTTGAGTCACTATTGAGTGTTTGTTGCTTAAGGAAATTAGGGAGCGCCAACCCTTTTTCCCTAAACATGTCTTTCAGGCACTCTTCAAGGATGGTGGTGTCCTCAAACACTACCCTTTTAATTACTTGTAGATGCTCAATCAATTCCAAGTTCTATGAGGAAAAGGAGAAGGTACGACAAACTTATCCTTGAGGGCATCCCAATTGGTTTTCTCTTGATGCATCTTGTTGACCACATACCATGCTCGTTCCCATGTCTTCAAATTTCTATAAAAGGTGGGTACCCATAAGTTCTTTGGGCCAGTCGTGCTACAACCAGTCCATGTCTCTTCACATAGGCACACATGCACCATAGGATCAATGTCACTAGAGTATGTTGATATATCCAAATCCTCATTACTCCTATTGAATCTAGTGTAAATGGTTACTTTCACCTCTAGCTAGGTTGGCAAGTTAGACTTTTACGTTGCCCACCAACATGTGGTAGTGCTTCTCAAGGTATACACTAATGCACCCATTCTATTTATTTCTTTGGGGATGCATGATTTAAGGTTATGGATACACTTTTTCACTAGGTTGCTCCCTTCAAATTTTAGGAGCACTTCAAGCTTACCTTTGCTTAGGCGAATTACCTTCTTTCCTTTCTCCACATTATGCATGACCCATAATTTCAGAGTGCAATTAATCTGGACCCAGCCAGTGCTTAAAGGCTTCGATGCCTTTGCATGCACTAGGAAACATTTATGAATAGTGGCCTTATAGACCTCTTCAACCCATCAATCGTAAGTGACATAAGTGGTGTTAAAGGCTAACTGACCATCCTCTTAAGAGAGCAATCCTTGATCAGAAGGGTTGAGATTCTTGATGCCTTGCACCATGATGTTATATATTTGGTTGATCTCATCTTCCAAATCAATGTTCTCCACATAGGGGGTCATTGGTCACTTGAGAGGGCAATAACTACCCTTTCCTTTCCATTTTCAAAGGTCATATATCACTTCTTGATACACATATCAACATTATTTGTGTAACACCATGGCCTTCATAGAAGCGCTGGATAGTTATCTTATTTAGCTAATTGGATTACCTCAAAGTTAGCATGGAATTTGGCACCCATAATATCTACAATGGAACCCTTTTGAATTCTGATCATCTGCACTCGGGTCTTGTTGGCCATGTAAATTACATGAGGAAAAGGCCTCAAGGCTGGCCTACCCATCTTTTCTCATGCATTCTTGGTCAAGATATTAACCTCATCGTTTGTGTTGATAAGGACCTCGCAGACGGACCATCCATCGATGGTGGCATTCAAAAAGAGTGCTTGGTCATACTCCATATTTTATGTATGCCTAACCTCTCATTCCTTTTGCATGTGTGGCACAGTAACCTCAACTGACTAATGTCTTGCATCTTTTAAGAGTAAGATCCTTAATAGAGGCAACATCCTTTCTATTTGTATGAGGTGCAAGATCTTTGTTAGATCTTGTACTTTAGCCTCCTAGCCATCCTACTTTTTGTGAGAGGTAGCAACCTATGCCTCTAGGTCTCATGCCAGTTGGAACTCTCCTTGTACATCCTGAATCACAATCATATCTTGTTTTAATACATCTTTTTGGCATATAAGGTCTAGATAAGGCATGACTTTGGGTTTCAACTATGTAATGTGCTTAGTGCAACTTGACTACCCATATTCTAGGCACAACTCTAGTACTGGTGCAACTAACAGTTGACTGGTGAGTCTACTATGAGTAGTTACATGTACTTTGATTGATTCCATATAGACTAGCTACACCTTTAAATTCTATTTTGCTTCTTTAGACTTATGTCTGATTATCCTTGTACCCTTGTTAGTGTCGAGCCTACCTTGGGTTAGTTTTTTGTACAAGTCAGGGCATTTTTTGACCTTCTGTGTTCCTCAATAATACCCATATGTTAGATGCATAGGGCAGTCACACTGATAGTGCTCGATCAAACTACACTTGTAACATGATCATGATGGGACCTTTCTCCATCATGTCCACCACCTCGCCCTCTGGGACCTCTTTGCATCCCATAGCGTGTATTCTGATAGTAACCCTCATTTATTTAGGATCTTTGCCTTCCTACTACTATCGTTGCTTGTCATGTACCTCTCCCCATGTTCTCATGCATCTCATCAATTATGTGGCAATCAATCATGGTATGGGTATAAGCATCACATAACCAATAATAAGTAGTTGTGCTGACCTGAATGGCACATTACAATAAAGGGAATTTGTGAACATCATATGCCTCATGATAAATTTCATAGCTAAGGAACAATGTGCACACATTCCTTCAAGGGAAGTTAGTTCTATTATGGCCTTTTGTTTCATAATAAATGTACACCACAACTTGATTCAAGCATCTTGAGATGAACTAATGGTCAAATTTTGTAGTTGGGAGGCCATAGACATAATTTGAGCCTCCATAAAAGGGCTAATTCTTGTATCCATGCTCCCAACTACCTCAGCTTTGAGCATGGCTTCAAACAATTCTCAAGGGTCTGTGAATGTTTTCATGGACAGTGCCCTTCTGAATAGTACTTGCAATCCTCCAATAAACTATTTTCATGCTAGATGGGGTGAATATCATAAGGAAGCCTAGAAAAGAGAGTCTTGAATCTAACATCATACAAATCCATACTCTTTGATAATCCTTGGTTGATCTCCTTGAGCATGACAATGCTTTGCTACTCAAACTCTGGTATATCATATTGTTTCAATAAGGCTTCCTTTAGGGTGTCATAATCAACCATAGCCTAGTTAGGATCAAACTTCCTACACCAAGTATGGGCATGATCAAGCAAGGTTGTCATAAACTTGGTTGCCTTGCGCTCATACTGGGTTATTCCCTTAGTGCACCATTATAATTCACACTCAAGCACATGCTCTGTGGTGTTCTCCACACCTTGATACTTAGGCAAACATATGGCCATATCATAATAAATTTGGGGTGTGGGAGCAACCAATGTTTGAGGCACTCATCCCTTGTTACTTGGGTTGGGTGTTGGTCCCATCATTACCATTGGTATCACAGAAGATGATAGCACTGTACTACTGACTAGTGGTATGACACAGGGCTACTTCTTCTAGGTTATTACCAAAGATACGTACCTAATATTGGCTAGACTAGGGTGTTTACGTTCATGTTTTGTTTGGTCAAATTAGCACCTCGAGGTCTATAGGTATCCTCACTTATCTCCTTGTAAGGAATAACTTGTTTAATCACAAAATTTTGGTTTAAGTCTAAACGATGGTCAAATTCTAAGTTGACAATGGGGTCAGTTATCAATATTCTATCTTCCGATGGGAGATCTAACACATGATCTTGCACCACAGGTCCAAAGAGGGTAGGTACATCCAACATATCTCCAATGGTCAATTTTTGCACGGACCGTGAGCATTCACCTATCAACTATGGAGCTTGTTTCATGGCTTCAAGGGTTCCTTCCTCAAGGCACTACTACCATTTAAGAGAATGGGTCCTCTCGACACTTCCAAGTTCTAGATCTTCCATCAGCCTATACCTCCTCTTGTTATAAGCCTATCTGGTCAGCTCTCAGGTGTCAAACTACCCATACCCTTCCATTGTGCCTCATTTACATGTTACCTTCTTCCCTATTGCACTAATCATATGCGAGAGGACTTTAGCCTTCCTTACTCATGGTCTCAAAGCTATAATCCACCATTAGCTACTTGAGTTTGGCACCAAATTCTTTCACAAACATGCTTCTAAGTTTGTGTAAGAACTGATATTTTACTTCTTTAGGGTAGGAGTATGTTGATATTATAAATTCAAGCATGTAGTTGTTCATCACCCCCTGGCACCATTTGTTTATGGCTCTAATCTAAGTGGCGTCTAAGTTTTCAAGCCTTTTTAGGTGCTCTTTCATCCATTCAAGGTGTTGTTTATAGCTTTAATTTTCATGTGTCGCATAAGCATCCAACCATCGGTACACATGCTCTGATAGTTCACATAAAAAACTTGTACAGGGCATCATATAAGTGGTTCTAGACCCACTTCTTTGGTTTTTATCCTCTACAAGTTGGATGCCTTAACATAAAGTTGTCTGCTACTCATTCCAGCTAGCGCTTGATGTTTTTGAGGGAGAGTTAGAGAATTGTTTTAGTGTACCATTACAACATCAAAATTTAACATGTCTTGGAAATGAAACCAAAATGTTGTATAAAAGTGGGTGTCTTTAGTCATGGGCCTTGTCAGGCACGTATCTAGCTATCCAACTTAAATTTATACTTGCTACAATGTGGTGTAGGCCTTGAATAATCCTTTAGCACTCAACATTTGACACTCGACTGCATTAAAATCACTTCACATAAGGTGAAATACTTATGTGCTCACCTAAAGTGTAGTGGAGAAGGGACCAAGGCCCATGTTGGGCTAGTTGTGCCATGGTGTAACTCAATCCTTTAGGGACTTTGGTTAGTGTAATGATGGTGGTGCATTCATGGGTGCAAGCCATCCTGAGGGGTGAAATGATTGTTGATCAAGTGCAGGTAGATATGATATAGGTCTATAGATTCATGGGTGTAGGCCTTTAATTCCCTTGGCTTTACAACATTCAAGTGCTTAAGGGGTCATTGGGGGACCTAGTTGAGGGACTTAGGCTAAGGTTTGCATTTAGATGTAGGTATCATTGTGAGGCATAGGGTCTTACCCATACTTAGAGAATTTCCTATATCAGGTGTTGGTATCCTCATGAGCTACAAGAACGCCATAAATGAGTTAGGTAAAAAGCTTGCAAGAGCTCAACATACATAATATAAATTTAAGCATTCAAACTATTAAACGTTGCACAAATCCCTTCATCATTAAACAAAGTTCAACCATAATATATATATATATATATATATATATATATATATATATATATATATATATATATATAGGTCAATAAGAATTGAGCAAATGCTCATCTTAAGTTGCTAAAGGCCCAAAGTCTCACAGGTAAGCTTGGGCATTACAATGGGGAGCATCAAAGGCATCCCAAACTAAGATCTAGCTCTAATGGTGAACATAGCATCTAGAACCAATCCTCCAGGGCTTCACTACTCCAATCTTCTCTCTTCTTTGATAATTGGACTCAACTCACTTTTATGGTGTTTTGGGGCTTCTTAGTGCCATGGTGAATGGAGCATGCAGATTACTGAGCTGGCATTGGATGTAATCATTCCACTAGCTCCACTATCCTACTTTTAATGAGCCATGATTATCCTATGTACCTAATTTTTGATGATGATTAAGAAAGAAGGGAGTTAGTTAGCTATCTACCAGTTGGTGCCACAAGTTGACAAAACAATAATCATGATAAGTGGTTACCTCATGCCCAAGTGTCGATTATGTTGCCATGGATCCTATACTTAGATGGATTTGAGGCCCAATAACTCAATTAATAATATGGTTATCCCATAGTGTACATATGTTAGATCATCGAACAGTAGACCCACGATGCCTAGATTCACTCCCCCAATTAACCCTCTAGAAGAAGTTCTCGAGTTAATAGAGCAGGTGCGACATGCACATATTTAGAGAGATTCAAGAGCTATGGATCCTGAGTTCCAAGATGAGATGTCATTTGATAAGTACCCAACTTATAGGGATAGAATTAGACCCTATAGAGAAGGTGGACGTAGACCACATAACCAAGATTTGTAGAGGAAAGTAGGTAAATTGACTACTCCATATTTTGATAGATTGGGAAAGACTACAGCTAGAGCATGGGTGCAGAAACTTGACACATACCTACAGTTCAATTTGATGGAAAAGCTCGAGGTTATCAAATATGCTACCTTACATTTGGATGGGAGTGTTCTTAAATGGTGACACCATGGATTGGTTACTTTGAGCCATGATAATATTGATAGTTATGTTGAGTTTACAGATAGATTGACTAATAACTTTGATAAGGGTGATCTTGAGATGCATTTCATGGAGTTAGCTTAGCTTAGACAGTGGGGGTTTGTTGACACTTACATTGTAGATTTTTACAGGTTATCTGTTATGATAACCAATTTCTTAGAAAGGAGGTTGATTGTTCTATTTTTGGATGGACTTTTAGACTTGTTGAGAGGATGGGTCAAGGCACTTGATCCACCCACCCTGTAGGATGTTATTAGGAAGGTTAGGGATATGGAGACATCTTACACGAAGAGTAAATCAGTCTAAAGGGTTCTCATACAAAAAATATAAAGATAAAAAACACTTTAATAAGGACTCCAATCCACCTAAGAAAAATACTTCTAGGTTGGATAACGATTAAGTCAATGAGCTAAGGAAGAAGAAGTTATGTTTCCATTGTAGGGAGCCTTAGGATCCATCACACAAGTGTGATGCCCAAGAAAAAACAAAACTAATATAATATTTTTCAGTAGAGGAATCAACAAATAAGGAGTCAGAGAAACACTCTGATTCAGGGGACATAGGGACAGAGACACTTTTCAAGGAGCCAAATAAGGAGTAGAGAGAGGAGAGCCCTATGGCTCAACTTTCCAGCATTCAGAGAGAGGAATCATTCAGGATTTGAGGAGTTTTTGGGGTTAGAGGATTGTCACTCTTCTCAACATAAGAGCCACTCATAATTTCATTGATGAGGTGTTAGTGGCCAAGAGGGGACTAAGATGAAAGAGTTTGAGGGGTTTAAGGTGAGAGTATCATATGAATTCATTATCACCTATAAAAGGAGGATTCCCAACTTGACCATCCAATTGAGTGACTATGAGTTTCAAGCTGATTTTTATGTGCTAAATATGGAAGAGATGGATGTGGTTCTTTGCATGAAGTGGCTTCATGATATTGGACAGTTTTGCCTTAACTTGCACACCATGAAGATGAAGTTTGAGGTAGATGGGAGGAAACACGTTCTCAGAGGGATATCAAATGGTGGTTTATGGGTGGAATCTTTTAGGAGGATGGAGAGGCTTATTAGGCATGATCAGGTAGAATGGGTAGTAGAGTGTCTCATTATGCCCATGATTTCAGAGTAGTAGAAACATGGTTACCATCCTAACATTCAGGGTTTGTTGTCAAAGCACAATAAGGTATCTAGTAGTATACCTCTTAGGAGGCCTCCTAAGATAGCCATAGAGCATGTCATCAAGCTTGAAGAAGGTGCCAAACCTATGATTACTACTCCATATAAACATTTGAAGAGGAATAATGATGAGATAGAGAAATCTATTAAGGAGTTGATTGATATGGGTCACATAAGGCCTAGCAAGAGTCCCTTTGCATCTATGGTTATGTCGGTGAAGAAGAAGAATGGGACAATGCACGTGTGCATTGACTATAGGGCACTAAATAATAAGACCATTAAGAACAGGTACCCCATCCCATGGATAAATGAGTTGATTAATGAGTTACATGGAGATTGCTACTTCTCAAAGATAGATTTAAGATCGAGATATCATCAAATCCAAGTCAAGGAGCATGATGTGGAGAAGACAACATTTAGGTGTCACTATGGACATTTTTAGTTTCTGGTTATGCCTTTCGGCTTAACTAACTTTCCAGTCTTGTATGAATAGGGTGTTCAGAGAACAACTTCATAAGTTTATCCTCGTATTCTTTGACGATATTTTGATTTTTAGAAAGACATGGGAGGGGCACATGAGACACCTTGAGGAGGTTTTGAGCATCCTAGAATGGGAGTCACTATATGACAAGGAGTTAAAATGTCAGTTTGGGATGTTAGAGCTTCTCTACCTTAGGCAGATTATCAGTTCATAGGGTATTCATATGGACCTTGAGAAGGTGAAAGCTATTATGGATTGGCCTCCCCCAATAAATCTTGCACAACTCAAAGGCTTCTTTGGCCTTTGTGGGTTTTATAGGAGATTTTTTTAGGTTTTTTCATAGGTGGTTTCCCCACTCATAGATCTAACCAAGAAGGGGGCCTTTGTTTGGTCAAATGATGATTTGATCGATTCAAACAAGTGATATGTACTTATCCAATCCTATCTATTCCATATTTCTCCAAACCATTCGAGTTGGAGTGTGATGCATCGAGAAAAGGGATAAGAGTTGTTTTAATGTAGTACAAGCATCCCATTGCTTTTGAGATCTGAAAGTTGAGAGGCATTGAAAAGAGTGAGTAGTAATAATACTTAAATAAATATGCACAAGCAAAAAAGGCAAAACAACATTGATGATTGAGAAGTAACAACCCTTACTCAATCATCAATGTAAAAAGTGCATAAAAGGGAAAACAACATTGGTGATTGAGAAGTAACAAGCCAACCTCACTTAAAAATGAAAAAAGAACATGAAAGTATAAATGGACTTAGGTGTATGGAAAAAAGGGTAGTACAACAATGTAAAATGGTAAAAGAAAGCATGGAACATCTAGAAATGTAAAGCCATGGTGTAAAGAAAGTAATCCAATCCCTAGTTGCTCAAACATATTGTTTCATTATAAGGATAGATAAAACTTGAAACAAGGTAGAGCTAGCATGTTTTAAGACGTGAAGAAGAGGGAATATGGAAGTTGGAGAACATATTTAGAATCACACTTGCCTATCAAGTGGGGAAATGAAATGGTTGGAGGGGAGAATGAAGGAAAAACGAAGGTAGAGAAAATCTTTATCGAAGTTAAGACACTCAAATTAGGTTTGTCAAAACAAGATGACTTTCAACATTAAGGATTTTTAAGAACTTCTCCTAGCCACACAAATCTTAGGTCAAAAAATGAAGTATGTAAATCATCCCATGAAGGCTATATGCATGAAAAATAAAATGGACCTACCTTCCCACAACGTGTTCCCTGTTCTGTAGGACCCCTTACAAATCTATTGATCTACTGTGAAGATTGGGTTCTTGTGTGAGAAAATATGTAGCACCATAGAGTTTTTTGAATTCTTCTATTCTAATCTATTGTCCTACCATATCCCAATGGACCTTGACTGTATCATGAGGTTAACTATGGAGTTTTAAGCTTTGATTAGAGATAAGAGATGTGCTTATAATCACATCTTTTGGTGTGATTTTGAATTTTGACTTTAGATGTTGCCTTTTGTATCATTGTCTTTTGTTTTAAATGATTTGGCTCTTAACTATTTTTTATGGCTTTTTCTATTCCTCCTCCATACAGATTTGGAAAATCAAATATGGGTGCTAAAAATGACTATCATTTGAAGACTGTGAACTTGGTTTCTAAGAGAGAAAACTTAGAGAACATGGTGTCTAAGAGTCTCGTTAATTCAAGGGAAATAAAAGTGTTATATTGCATTTGACCTTGGTTTATCCAAAGTGGGATGAAAGGAAAGGAAATCAAGAGGAATGAAAACATGAAACAATTTGAATTACTTCAAATTGCAAAAAAGGTGTCAAAGGGTGAAAGAGGGGTACAATGAAAGTAAGGTGTGATTCCTTATCATAAGAATGAGGGAAGTGTAGTAAACATGCTATCACTTTATTGTTATGCAAATATTACCTATAAAATAAAGTTAAAGTTAAAGTTGAGAACAAGGAATCAAAAACTTGTAACCATTGCTAAACATTCTAGAGAATGAACACTGAATTACAGATGGTGATTTTATGAGGAATGCATGGTCTTATATATGGGCTTACATTGCAACTCATAAAAGAGAAACCCAAGAGGGTACACAAAGCATGAGAAAAATATAGTGATAAATATGGTATTTGTGAGGAAGGCCATGTCTTATCCATGGTCTTATACTACAACTCACAAAAGAAAAACCCAAGGTGTGCAAAAATGATTGGAAAGAAAACAAAGCAAAATAAAAGGAAGTCATGAGGAAGACCAAGTCCTATCTGTGGTTTTACAATGCAACTTATGAGAAAAGGGGAAAACCAAAGGACCAAAAAGAAGGAACTAAGGTTTGTGTACAAAGGAAATGTTGTAGAGGGTGAGACCCATGTAGATATCCTGCAAAAAGTCTTAGAAAGATAACATATAGAAAGCATGATAATAAGGGAAAGATCTAGGCAATTTTATTTTTAAGAATTACGCATTGGTGGGTTCTTTGAAAATATGGTCTTCGTTAGTTTGAAGGTGACAAGTGCTTATACCAAAGATGTTTTTGACTAAATAAGAGAACCGCCATTTTTTAGTGTATTTACCTTCTTTGTCATCAGTTTAATGTAGTTTAAGGACAAGATCACCAACATTAAAAGTGTAAACTTCAACTTTTTTTTTATGTTGTTTGGCAATGAGGGCCTTATATTGGCAATTGTGTTATAGGGCAAAAAGATGGTGTTCATCAAGAATATAAAGAGCATGAAGGTGAGATTCATGTAATTCTTCATCAGGTATGATACCATGAAGAAAGATATGTAGAGAGGGAATCTCATCTTTTATTGGGACGATTGATTCAGAACCATAAACTAGTAAAAATAGCGTTGCCCTAGTGGCAGTGCGTATGCTAGTGTAATAGGCCCTTATAGTTGGATATAGCTAAAGATGCCATGAGTTTCATGGATTGTCTTTTGGATAATTTTATTAATAATTTTGTTGGTGGCCTCGACTTGGCCATTGCATTAGGGATGGTAGTGTGTGTAAAGTTTGTGATTGATTTTGAATTTAGCATAGAGGTGTTTGATGTCTTTATTTTTAAAATTGTCACCATTATCAAAAATGATAGTTTGAGGAATGCCAAATTGATAAATGATTTGGTTGAGGATGAATTTTGCAATGGTGGTGCTAGTGACATTAATGAGGGGCATGGCCTTGACCCATTTGATAAAATACTCAATAACTATGATAATAAAGACATGCCCATCTTATGATCTAGGTAGTTTGCCTATGAGATATAATCCCCACATTGAGAATGGCCAGGGAGACTTCACAATTTAAAGCTGTGTTGGTGGTGAATGGATTAGATCACCATGAAGGTGATAGGGACTACACTTTTTAGTGAACTCTATGGCATCCTTTTCAAGAGTTGGCCAAAAGTAACCTATATGTAATTATTTTGCGAGTTGTAGTATATCCACTACAATAGCCACCACAAATGCCCCCTTGTGCTTGTTCAAGAAGAGGAAGAACCTCTTTTTCATAACATAGTGGAGCAAGGTACCTTTAACATTATGATAATAAAGGATGTTATATTGAAATACATATTTGAAAGCTTGTTTACGAATACAAGTCTTTTTGCGGGATCAATGTTTGGAGGATAGGTTTGGTGTTCAAGGAACTAGTGATGCCTTTGTACCACGGGCTTTATTGAATGGCAACAACCTCAATATGGTAGATAAGTGAATCTTTTGGTTTAATGGAATATGGGGACTTTCTTATTTGGATAAAAAAGGTAAGATCAATAAGAAATTGGTGTGAATGAAAAATAGATGCTGGAGAAGCAAGTGAATCAACAATAGAATTTTGATCTCAAGGGATATGCTCAATGGTAAAAGAAGCAAATTATTTGGCAATGGTAGTGGTTATCTAATGATAAACAATGATATTTTTGCTTTTGCATTGATAATCACCATTAACCTAGTGGCAGATGAGTTAAGAATCACCCAAAGCATACATATATATAATGTCTAAATCAAGGGTCACTCTCATGCCTAGAATTAAGGCCTCGTATTCCACCATGTTGTTAGTGACATTGAATGTAAGGTGAAATGACAAAGGAATAATTTTACCAAGGGGACTAGTGAGGATAAAACATACCCTAGCTCCTTGAAGGCACTTGGTGCCATCAAAATAAAGGGTCGAAGTATCCTCATGTAAGTCGACATTAATTTTGGGAAGATCTTTGATGACTATTTTGATTAAGTAGTATTGGGGAAGATAGAGGACTCTTCAAGATTACTTGCTTTAGGATAAATAGTGAATTTATGGAAGTAATATTTCAGAGATATAAATTGATTAAGACCTTCAGTATAGAGGATATTATCATCGGGAAGACTATCTTGAAGGTGGTTTGTAGTTGGTATAGGAGTGGTTGTGATTTGATCAGTAATGATTTGTCTTTTGATAGCTTATTGCATAATTATGTGAAGATCAAATTTCACAATAAGGACCATCCACTCACTAATTCTTTCTCCAAGAAGAAAAGCTTTGGATAAGAATTGACGTAATGGATCAAAATAAATGATAACACAAGTGGTTTGATAAAGCATGTAATTCTAGAGCTTTTTAGCTACAAAATATATGGCGAGGCAATCACGTTCTACTTTTGTATAATGCTTTTCATAGTCGATGAGACCTCAAATGATATAATATATGGCATATTCTCTTCTGGTACTAACCTATTGTGTAACCATTACCATAATTGATACAGGTGTGGAAGAAGTATATAAGATTAAATGATGATCGTTAAAAGGTGGACGAAGAGTGGGTGAATGAAGAAAAGATTATTTCATATTGTCAAATGATTTTTGACAAGGATCCATCCATTCGAGGGAATTATCTTTATTTAGAAAAGTTTAAAATAATAGATGTGATAAGCCGTTTTAGGGACAAATCATCTTATTTCCCCAAGTTTGCCAAGGTAAGTACGAATATCTAGAATAGAACAAGGGATATGCATATTGGCAACAACATTGATATTAGGGGGATTGACATCAATGCGATGAAGAGAGACTAAGAAGCCTAAAAATTTGCCAGATGTAACACCAAAAACACATTTGTAACTTTATATTTGATGAGGCAATCAAAAATGATAACAAGATTAAAAATATTAAGATCAGAAAGATTAGTTTTTGGGTTTTTAGACTTGGCAATGAGGTTATCCACATAGGTTTCCATAATCTTATGGATGAGGTCATGGAAAATGTGGGTCATTACATGTTGATAGGTACCTCTGGCATTTTTGAGGCCAAATGGCATTTTAATGTAACAATAGGTGCCCTATTCTACGGTGAAAGTGGTCTTATGTTGATCTTCAGGGGTAATGTGAATTTGATTATACCTTGAGAAACCATCCATAAGGGACAACATTTCATAGCCAATAGTGGAATCACTGATGGCATCTATGGAAGGTAAATGGAAGTTGTCCTTGGGACAAGCAAGATTGAGGTTTACAAAAATTAATGCAAATGCAAATGTCCATGGTGACTTTCTTTCGAACATAGACAATGTTTGAAACTCATTCTGAATAGTCCACATGCTTGATAAATTTAGCATTAAGAAGTTTAATGATTTATTTATGGCATAAATTGGTAACTTTAGATGGAAATTTTTGTTGCTTTTATCGCACAGGTTTGGTGTTGGGATGGGTGATGATATTGTGCACCACGATGCTAGGATCAATGCCAAGCATGTCTTCATAGGATCAAGTGAAGGTCTTGTGATATATATCAAATAATAAGTTAAATTTATCATGTTTAGTTGAGGAAAAACATCCATATCACTTTCCAATGAATGGACATGGATTATGTTGCATCACATTTCTCATCTCATTTGACAATTTTGATTGCAAAGGATACTATAGATGTCTTGATGAGTGATTAACGTATGGTTTTTTGGTGAATGATATACACATGGTTATTTGATGAAATGTGGTATGTGGAATGGAGGTTTGTTGGTGTAAACCAAGAGTTGAAAGTGGAATTCTAATGTATATTTTGAAGGGAAACACTAAACATGGATGACTTCTTGAGATAAACACACTAAGTTTTTTCCCTAACTAATTTGGAAAATATTACTTTGAGTAGAGGATTGAGTGATAGTCTCTTTAATGATTTGAGTTGATCTCTTTTAGCCAATTAGAGTCCTTTGGTTTACCAGATATTTTTTATTTCTTCAAAGCACTTGGTTTGATGGTAATTTTACTTAATTTCTCGTTGCCCTCTTAGCATTGGAGTGTTATCTTCTTTCAAGTCTGATTACTTGTATGATAATATGCTTCTTAATCTTGAAATTGTTGAGTTTCGCTAACAATTTATGATACTTTTAGTTGCGCTAGGGCTCTCTTATATTTTTAGCTACATATATATATATATATATATATATATATATATATATATATATATAATTTAAATACTTTATTTTAATTGATCTAGAAAACAACTAATTAAAAATATGAACCGTGTAATAAGCACATACTTTCTTGATGACATAGTTATATTACTTAAAAAAAATATATTGTAGGTTATTTAATAAATGGTTGATACGAGAGCATGCTCGTAAGTCCAACACACGAAGCCATAATTAAAAAAAACTAAAAAATTACCATAACAAAGTGATCAATAGCAAGAGGATGATATTTCACTATCTCTGTATTTTCTCTAATAAAAAATATAACACAAATAAATAACTATACATTGTGCTCTCTTCATTATATATTTTTTTAATGAAGTTATGTTATACTACTTAATAAACTATTCACCTAAAAAACAAGTAGGTAGTATGATAGATAAATGAAATTTACAATTAAGGGAGAGGACCCAAGAATCGTGCACCTTAACTTTGAACATATGTGGTACGTAAATCATGACATGTCAACACGTAAAATTAACATCGTTGGATAGGTTTATGAGTCTACTCTTATATTCTAGATTCCCAACATCTGACATGGTAGTATGTATTCATGGTTTTGATTACCATGTAAGTGGTCATTATAGTGCTATTTTGGGGGTCCAATCGATCGACAATGTTAACATCACTGACAAATATCTAAGTGGTCACCAAAATTTGTACATTTAAACTCCAATTAATAAGGTGCATCCCATGAAATGAATACATTCAGTTCGAGGTGGTAAGGCATTAACGCCTCACCATCCTACAATTATTATCGACCACCATGCATTCAATTCACCTGTTGTGCTATTTTATGCCAACCTTCTTTCACCTTCATCCCCATCAGGCCATCACATTGCATGCACACTACTATTAAACGAAATAAGAGATGGAGGATTTGGGAGACGAGATGATGGGAAAAGTAGCATTCGCTGCATGACTGCTTACCGTCAGTCGCCATCATTGTATACATGTGAGATATTTTATACCCCACTAAGGTTGCGACCCAAATCATTTAAAAAATGTTAATACGGCTTTGAATGTTTGTTGAAAGTAAAATAATTTTGTTTGTTCGCATGTCATCATTCCTCACATTATTAAATCTATTGGGGGAAAAATATGTCGAGGGACAAATAGACATTTATCGTCAACAGTCTGGGGATGAAGTCCCTCTCCTATTAACAAGTAGAGATACATTTATTGAAAGCCAAAACGATGCCGTAAAGTAAAATATTCACAACAAATTTGAGTTTCATTAGGGTATTACTTTTAACCTGAAAGTATAAAATGCTACAGAAAGGAAAAGATGATAGAGAAATCTACATGAAAGTATATTTTGAGAAGATAGGAAAGACAAAATAACCAACAAGCTAAATACAATTACCTATTAGAAATGTCAAGATATTTGGAGTGTAATTTCTAACAGAAAATCTCTCTCATTTAATGGATAGGAAAGAAATAAATACATTTTTAAAAATGCATAACATACACCAAAGGACCATATAACTGATAGCAAAAAATAATGATCCCTCTATATTTCCTTGCTAAAAAAGTAAAGAGTTTACTTTTCTAACTCCACTAAGATTTCTCAAAAAATGAAAACTACAAATATAAATTTAAAAATAAATGCTACAATGAAATTTATAACAACTTTGATAACATTCTGAAAATAAAGATTCAAATACATGCTAATAGTAAATACATAGATTATCTGCATATAAATCCTTGAATGCAAAGTTTGCAAGAGATATATTTTGTATTTGATATTAATTGAATTACAAATGTAATTTCCACTTTCAGAAGTTTTCTTATAAATTTCTAACCGTTAAGACCCCCACAAATGAGTCCTTAGAACATATTTATAGCTTGAACTGGGTGGTTATGGTGCGTAACCACCTTTTCTTGATATTAGGGAATTGCAAAAATATATTAATGATTTTGCACATTTGAAAACCTGTAAAAATGCATTGAGTAATTTGTCTTACCACTCCAAATGGTGATAAAATTTTAAGGGCTATCCGATTCCAATTTACTTATAGTAATAAAGGTGCTGAGTATGAATCTTTAGTACATGGGCTCCTGTTAGCCAGGAAAAAGGGAATAAAGAACCTAAAAGTAAAAGGAGATTCAAAATTAGTAGTAAAGCAAATTAGGGAAAAGGCAACAGCCAAAAATGTGAGAATGAGATCCTACAGGCATAGGATTTGGGATTTGATAGAAGGTTTTGAAGCTTTCAATATTGAGATAGTCCCTATAAGTCAAAACTCTGAGGCTGATAGGATGGCCCAGATTGGCTTACAATTTAACCCAACAACTGGCCTATTGGTTAACAATGAGTTAGTAAAAGTTATAGTAAGACCGACCATTCCAGACAATGATGAGAATTGATAGGTATTTGAAAATGATGCTCAGGTGGTCTCTTTCTTGCAACAATCAGATGAGTTTGCTGATCAGTTGCAAACCAAAATTGAAGAGGCATATGGTGATCAGATTATACAATTGAGGATTAATAAGCTCCCCAAGGGGTTGATCACCTTAGAAAACTTGTTTGACCCAGAGGATGTAAGCCTAAAAAAGAAAAGGTTCCAAGTAGACAAAGCAGACTATTCTGAAATAGAGATGAGTGATGAGAAAAGGCTAAAAGTTGGGAATTCTGCAACTCAAGAAGAGAAGGAAAGACTAATTGAATTGTTCTAGAGATATGATAGAGTCATAGCTTGGAGATAAAGAAGACCTTCATGGATACAATAGAGACATTATCCAGCACACAATAGAATTGACTGAAGGGTCTAAACCCATTAGATAGAAATAAAGGCCAGTAAATCCAAGGATTGAGCCTCTAATGGTAGACGAGTTGTAGAAACTTTTAGATTCCAAAATAATATTTTTAATCAAGCACTCAACTTGGGTATCAAATCTAGTACTAGTTAGGAAAAAGAATGGAGATGTAAGACTGTGAGTAGATTTCAGAGATCTAAATAGAGCATCTCTGAAAGACCACTATCCCTTGCCCTCCATGGAACAAATCCTACAAACTATGGCTAGATCAGAGAGATTTTCTTTACTAGATGGTTTCTCTAGATACAATTAGATTTGGCTAGTTGAGGAAGACCAGTACAAAATTGCTTTCACTACCAGATGGGAAATGTTTGCCTATGTGAAGATGCCATTCGGCCTATCAAATGTAGGAGCCACCTTCCAAAGAGTTATGGATATAGCCCTTGATGAGCTTATAAATAAGATCATCTTGGTCTACCTGGATAACCTCACTATTTTTTCAAAAAATGCTGATGATCATTTTGATCATTTAGAATCTGTCTTCAAGAAATGTCAAGATTTTGGGATATTATTGAATCCCAAGAAATGCATCTTTGTTGTACCTCAGGGAAAATTGTTGGGACATATAGTATCTAAAGAAGGAGTTTTTATAGATCCTGAGAGAATCACAGCTATAATGAACCTACCTATTCCAGTAAATAAAAAGGCAGTTCAGTCCTTTTTAGGGAAGATCAATTTTGTCATTAAATTCATATCTAATTTTGTAGGCTTGGTAAGACCATTGACACTCTTGCTAAAAAAAGACTTGGTCTTCAAATGGACTATAGAAGGAAGGCAAGCCTTTGAAGAGGTCAAAAGGGCTATCTCAGCAGCCCTAGTGCTTAAAAACCCAGATTTTTTCAAGGCCTTGATAATGTATGTCTATGGAAGAGAGTCAAGTATTGTTGCGGTCTTGACTCAAAAGAATGACAGGCTGGAGGGGGAACACCCAATAGCCTTTTTTTTTTAAATTTTCAAGGATTATGAGACCAGGTACAATTTTGTGAAAAGACAAGCCTATGCCATGGTAAAAGCCCTTAAGAAATTTAGGCATCTGATATTAGGGAACAAAATTTTGATACTTGTAACTCACCCAAGTGTTAAGGAATACATCATGGAGGGAGAAATTATTGAGAAAAGAGCCAATTGGATCACTATGATCCTTGAATATGATGTAGAGGTTAGACCCACCAAGCTAGTCAGAGGCAAGGGTCCGTGCCAATATATAACCCAAGAGATTGAAAAGATGTTACCTGAGGAAGTAGATTCAGAAGGAGAGATGGAGACGGCGATAAAAATACAAGAGAATAATCAGGAATCCTGGGTCACAAGCAAGATTCTTTTTATGAAGAATGGGGTTTATCTGAGAGAACTCCCTCAAATTAAGAGGAGATATTATAGTATATAGAGAGTTCATTTTCTTTTAATTGAATAAGTCCTTTTTAGAAGAAACTCTTATACAAAATTGTTAAGATGTGTAGAACAGGCTGAAGCTGAGAGAATACTACATGAAATGCATCATGGAATATCAAGGGGCATTTTTCTACAAAGATCACAGCCATAAAGATAAGTGAGGCAGGATATTTCTGGCCCACTTTATTTATAGATTGTTATCAGCTGGTTAAAAAATGTCAATCCTACCAATATTATATGGGGATGAGGAGGAATGCAACCATGCCCCTTAGTCCTATAATTGTCGATGAAATTTTTGCTCAATGGGGTCTTGACTTCATTGGAATGATAAATCTAGTGTCTAGTATGGGTCACAAATGGATATTAACTGTCATAGACTATTTCACCAGATGGACCAAGACAGTCCCACTTAAAGAGGCAATAGAAAATGTGATCCTAGACTTTTTAGGGAGTATCACTACTCACTTTGAGGCCCCTCGCACCATAATTTCAGATAATGCTAAAGCATTCTTGGGGTCTAAAATATCCGACTTTGCCTTGAAACATGGAATATATCTGAAAACTTCATCTAACTATTACCCTCAAGGTAATGGTCTGGAAAAATCAACCAATAAGACCCTGATAAGACTCATCAAAAGAGTAGCGACTGATCATCACAAAGAGTGGCATAAAGTGCTTAATCTAGCACTATGGGCTGATGGAATCACACCTAAGCAGGTGATCAAAATGTCCCCATATGAATTGGTATATGGAAAGTCTGTTGTGATTCCCTTAAGCTTGGAAATCCTCGCTCTCGAGCTGATCAAACAAATTGAAATTGAAGAAAATGGCCCCATGCAGGTCAGACTCGTAGAACTTTTGGAAGTTCAAGAAAAGAGGGATATAGCCCATGATTCATTGATTAAGCATCAGGGAATGGTTAAGAACTATTTTGATAAAAGGACTTCAAATCCTAATTTTGAAGTAGGCTTAATTGTTTTGAAATGGGATGCAAGAGTCGCCAAGCCGCGTCAGCATACCAAATTTGAAGCATTATGGACTGGCTCGTATAAAATTCACGTGTGCAAACAAAAGAATTCATTCGAGCTTGAGTCAATGGAAGGAGAACCTGAAGAGATTCCTATAAATGGAATCTATTTAAAACATTTCAATTAGCTTGGGTCTCTAATGTATTATAGTTAAATAATTTTCCTTTCTCCCATTGTTTTTTCATTGTTTTCCCATTTTTCTTTTAAAATAAGTGTTTTAAACACATGTCAACGGCTCTTTTGAAGTTGTAAATTTCACAATTTTGATCTAGCGAAAGGTGGAGTTTTCTTTGTGAGCAGGCTCAAAAGTCCTGTGGGTCGCCAGTAACTATAGAGTAAATTTTTTGTAATATCCCCTCCAAACAGGAATTATAGTAACACAAAAACTCTGAACAAAGATATAATTTCTATGGAATAAATTCAGAATGATAACAATAATAGAGTCTCTCAATAGCAAATCACAGATCTTATCACTTGTCCTTCTAAACTATTACAATTACAGTCCTCTCTTATGCATATAAAATATGAAATACAATCTTGAAAACCTTGGCTTTGCAAATCTGGAAATTGGGTTTGAATCTAGAAATTCTGTCTCGGCCTGCTGTGTCGAACACACAGTCACCGACGTCGGTCGATATACTGCCGACGTCGATCACTGTAGGTCCTTCTCTACCGACGTCGGTCTTCAGTCGGCCGATGTCGGTCACTGGGATCTCTGCCTGCCGAGGTCGGTACCTGCCTGGATCTGTACGAACTTGTACGGACTTTGTACGGCTGCCAATTGGGCACAACTTGCCTGTTTTTAACCCCTAATCTGAAAATATATGTTTTTAGCACAGAAGATCTCTAGCTGTATAATTTATTGAATCAAAACATAAATAATTAAATACCTGGAATATCTGTAATAACTTCTATGTGAAGTTATCTCTCAACCCTGTAAATTATGTGATAACTTCTGGATGAAGCTATCTCTCAATTTGGCAATAGATCAGCTGATATTCCACAGCCTCTTAATTGCACACACTGAAGAGGGAATGTTCTCCAATGCAAATGGAATCCTGGAACCCTAGGCTTAGTCTTCACAGAAAAAATTCTTCAAAAATCAATAATCAATAATCAATGGCTAATTAATAATGGTCTCCATGAGAAACCCTTATAACCTCAAAAGATATGCTTGCCTTAATTAGGGTTTCTTAAATTATAATTAGGGTTTCTAATTAAAATTAGGCTAAATAATTAATATTTGATTAATCAATCAAATATTAATATCTCTCTCAATACATGTCCAATCGAGCCCAAACGAAAGCCAATTGGAAAAACTCTGCTAAACGAAGCCACTCCAATCTCCATCAAGACCCTCTAACCACCCTATCAGCCTATGAGGGTCGCATAATAGGCTAACCATGAACTCCAAAACATGTCAACTGAAAAGGGGACATGACATTTTTCTATTCTACGTTGTATTTCGATTCTCAATCGCGCGCTACAATTTTATTCCTACATGCATTTGTCGCGGCGGCAGAAGTTTTTAAACAGAGCGCGGGTTTGTTTCTTTCAATTTATTCATCTAAGTATCAAAGTGCAACAGAGGCTGCCAAGTGGTGCAGTCCGAGCATGGGTTCTCTTTCCCCCTTTCTATTTCCTTCGTTTCATTTTTGCCCAAGTGTTGAATTCGAGTGGAAGTTGCAAAGTGTCACTTTTTGAAACACGAAATCGGCCAACTGGCATCGTCCGAGACACTTTCTATAACTTTCAAGAGGGCTACAAAATGTGTCATGTGTACAATAGTAGCTAAGTGGAATGCACCACGTGTCGACATCTGCGTCTCATATCGGCACCTGCATTTCATCTATTTTTTGGCGAAAGGGTTTCAATAAGCTATGCAGTAGGATCAAGCAAAAAGTGCTAGGTGGTAGTCACGAAAGGCCTTGTGCTACTTTTCATAGGAAAGCAGAGGTCACCACGTGTCGACATCTGAGAGACAGTTGGTTCAGCGCTTGGGTTTTGTTAGGATCTTGATCCACCAATTAGAGCACATATGATTACTTCTTGTATTAGCAACTAAACACGGAATTTAACCAGAATGAATAAGTAATTAAAAATATGAAACAACACAGGAATATGAGAGACAATACACAATTGTATTAATAATCACTCAGAAGAAAATACAATAAAGAAGATGCCACTTCTTCTTCCACCTCAAAGGCTCGCCACACCTCAAGACCTTCTTCCCTCTCTCTCTCGGTCACAACAATCAACTCCAATACAGAATTGATGTTCACCTCCACCAGTCAGAAATAACACTGCTAGTACACCAAGTACACAACCGTACTCCAAATAGATCTCCTGCTCTCTGCTGCTACCTGTAAATCACTAGACCTTACTCACCATTGTAGATCTCCAAAAGAAGCCATGCACACCTGTTGACCAAGATCATACATATATGAAGAACCCTTTTGATTCTCCAAACCAACACCCAAGCCAAAAACATATGTACATATTTACATGAGTGGAACTATTGGTTTTCAAATGAAAAAGTGCTTGAGATATTACCCATTGTAGGTAAATGGGAGGTGAGTTCCATCATGATACACCAAGTAATATGTGTTGTCACCACATAAATGCTTTATTTTGAATGGACCTATCCAGAGAGAGAAAAATATTTTATGGCTTTTTTGAGGTTCTCGATGCTTATCCCATAAAAGAACTAGATCTCCAACCTGAAATTCTCTGTATTTTAGTTTTTTATCAAACAAGACTTTCACTCGGGCTTGATGTTTTGTGATCTTGTCAACCACCCATGACCTTTCTTCTTCCAATTGCTACAAATAAAAAGTCCTCTTATCCAATGAAAATTTGAAATTAAGATGCTTAATGGCTCTAGATAACTGCAAAGCTATAAATTCAAGAGTTAATGGAATTACTGCATCGAATCCATAGATAAATTAGAATGGAGACATCCCTATAGCTTTCTTTGGTGTTACACAGTCTACCCATAATGCCTTATATATATTATTATGTTAGTTTCTCTAATTTTCATCAACCACTTTACACATGATTATTAACAGGGTTTATTAATTAATTTAGCCTGACCATTTTCCTATGGATGATAACTGGATGAATGAGATAATGAAATTTTATACCCGTAACAAGATGCAACCATCTTAAAAGAAGAAAAATTGAAGCATTGTCAATGACTATTTTTTGTGGAATTCCATATCGCACCAAGATTTTTTTCTTGATAAAGTTACAAATAACTTCAAAAGTTTGTTTGACTATAATAACTTCTACCCATTTAGTGAAGTAGTCTGGTGTAGTGAGAACATGTGTGTGACCTTCACTTGAATGAGTATTGAGTGAACTAATGAAATCCAATCCCCATTGCTAAAAAGGTTCCTTAAATACTACTGGATGAAGAGGGAGTGTTGCAACATTTGGTTTTCCCATGAACTGTTGACATGCTTCACATTTTCTAACCCATTCATATAAATCCTAGAGAAGAGTAGGCCAATAATAATGAGCTCTCAATATCTCATAAGCTATTACTCAAGCTAGAAAATCTCTACCACAAGGTTGGTCATAAAAAACCTGTAATAATTTCTTTTGTTGTTTTTTGTCAACACACCTAAGAAAGAAACCATCAATGTTTTCCTTAAAAAGAGTATCATCCCATATTACATATTTATAGCTTACAGCTTGACTGTCCTCCAATATTAAACATGTAAAAAAATGTGAAGGACATTCACCATATGTCAGGAACAAGGCAATATCAAAAAACCATTTGTCTATGGAGTGAACAAACAATACCAAAGGGCATTCTTCATTATTATAATCATTAGAATATTTTGTAAAAATTAATTGGGGAGTTACCTATTATGCCATAAGCTGACACAATCCATTTCCTTGGACCAATTGTGTATGTTTGATATCAAGATCATATTCCTGGACTTTTGTTATCCAGTTAGCTCTTTTTTATCCCAATTCCTATTGAGTCAAAATGGATTTGACAACTGTACTTAGCATTATTACTATAGAATACGAATGCAAGATATAATATATGAAATGTTTGACGACTTTCATAATTGCATACACATGTTTTTCTTTTGGAGAATATTTAAAATCATAATCCTTTAGATTACAGCTCATAAAATCTATTAGAGATTCAATACCTTTTTCATTTTTCTGAACCAAGATGGCAGAAAGAGTATGTTTTGAAGCATAAAAATAGTTGATAAATTATTTTTTAAAGTTTACGTAGACTAATATTGGTGCACGAGCAATAACAATTTTTTTTCTCAAACACATCTTTGTCATCATTATTCCATTTGAATGCATGTTTTCCTTTCATCATATCAACCATATGTTTGGTAAATTCAACAAAATCTGGGACTAATCTTCTTAGGAAGTTCACTTTCCCAAAGAACAAATGAACACCTAGTTTACTGGTTAGTAGGAATAATTTATGGATTGCTTCAACTCTCTCTAGGTTAATTTTGATTCTTTCTTTAGAAACAATGTTCCCAAGAAGTTTCCCCTCAGTTATGCCCAAAAAAGATTTTTTAGGGTTAAGAGAAATACCATGTAATTGACACTTTTCAAATATTTTTTCAAGGTGCTCATAATGATATTTTATCTTCTTTGAAAATGTTGTTAGATCATCAAGATATACCATAATTATTTTGTTCTTCAAATCTTTGAATGCAAGATCCATGACTCTCTGAAATGTAGTTCCTGCATTTATCAATCCTAACAACATTCATTGATAAATGAATGTTACCCATGGTGTTGTGAAGGTTGTTTTATGTTGATCTTCTCTTTCAACTTCAATCTGATTGTAGCTTGAAAAACCATCTAACATCAAAAGCATTTTATAACCCATACCTTCTCGAAGAACCTGATCCATAATAGGTAATTGATAGATGTCTTTGAGAGAACCTTGATTTAAATTTTGAAAATATACATAGATCCTAATTTCTCCATTATTTTTATGAACTAGAACTATGTTAGCAATCCAAGTTGAATGATGAATTGGAAAAATGATTTGTGCATTCAACATTTTTTTAATTTCTTTAAAAATTATACATACCATTTTTTTGTTATATTGTCTTTATTTTTATTTAAATAGCTTGGCATCTGGTTTTAGAGAAACTATGTGTTGCATTTCTTTAGGATGAAAATATTTGAGATCTTCATATGAATATTCAAGTATGTTAATGCATTTTCAGATTAAACTAATGAATCTAATCTTTTCTTCTAACAAACAACATTTACCAATATTTACTAGCCTATGTTGATCTTTAGAATCAATATTCACTTTTTCATAATATACTGAACTAAGAGAATCTTTCTATACTTTCTTTTTGATGAATTTGTCATGTTTGTCAAAAATTTCTTCTAATGAGAATAAACCTTTCAGAATTTTATTTCCTTTTAATTTGATTACTCCATCTTTTTTCTTAGCAACAACTTCTTTCTGAATTTGTGAAGAAGATTACGTATGTAATGAATCACTAACTTTAAAGTACAAATTCTTAAAAAAATCAATTTTATCAAGAAAAGAAATGATCTACTGATCATTATTGAAGACTTTCCAATTCTTTGAATTATTTGGTACACTAGGTCAATATATAAGTTCAATTTTGTACCTATCTATATCAATTTTAGAATGTGGAGTCAAAAAAGAAGTTGATACTATGAGTGTTCTGCTTTAAAATTCTTTTCTCTCAGAATGAATTGAATGGAGAAAGCCTCAAAAGCTTCTATTTTATCCTAAACCTTATTCTTGCAATGTTTCAAATGATCATTTTTTCCCTGATATTGGCCTTTGATTTGTTTTACAACCAATTATGCATCACCCAAGGCTTTTAGGTTTGTGAATCCCATTTATTCTATAATTTGTAGTCCCAATAAGAGTGCTTCATATTTTTTTGTGTTTTAATGCACTCAAATTATAATTTATAAGAAAAGGGAAAAAATTATCTACTTGAGGATATCAAGATAATCCCTACACTAGATCATGTTGAAGAACAACTACCATCAAATTCCAACATTCAGATGTCATTTGGATCATTCTCAATTATTTATGGCATATCCATATCTTTTTATAGTATTAATAAATAGTTGTCTATACTTGTATTTTCATACAATATATCTACCTTAGGATCATCAACCTTTTGTACAGTTCTTTGTTTTGAATTCTGGTTCGAGATGTTATTTGACTCCCTTAACTAGAATCATTGCATGTGAGAGATCTAACTGAATCTCACCACCAAGTTCTCTACAAATTTGTTTCCCAAGAGAATACCATATGTTGCTAGAATATATGTAACCAAAATGTTAATCTTAATTCTTTTCTAATGAAAAGATGCCAGGGCAACTTGAGTGTCTTTGATCTGGCCAACTAGTGATATGTGCTTTGCTTCCATTGAGGAATGATGACTAAAAGTTTTTGTGTAGGTTAAACCAAGAGCATGAGCTACTTTAGCAGGCATCACAATATATGAGGCTCCTATATCAATGATACAATTACTATATTTACATCCTTTAAGGAATAAAGAGATGTATAAAGGATCAACCATATTTGATTTTGAGTTTACTGTGGCTATAAAGTTTACTGGGTTGGAATAAGGTGATTTGGCTAGTATCCCTTTAGTATTAGATTTATTTTGAGTGGTATTTTTACTTTTGATAAATTCCAATAGCCTATCTAGTTGATTTGAGTATGTTCTCAAATATTCAACTTATGACATTTGGATTTTTGTCTTGTTGACATGTTCAATTATGTCGAAAGCAGGCAAATTAGAAGAAGAAGAACCTTATACATTTTGAGATATACTAATATTGTTGATAGGAAGGGTGTGCTTTGGATGACTAACAATATCATTTATGGAAGATTCACCTATTTTAGCTATCAGTTGTTTTCCTTTCATTTAGATAGGAGGTGGTGTTCTTCGTGGAAGAATAACTCTTGTAGGTGTTCCTGATTGTCATTTGTTGCTTTCTTTGATTTTGAATTATTATGAAGACTATGAACGATTCCCTGTTCTTGTCTCCAATATTATCTTCATAATCATCTTCTTTTGAGTTATATTCCAGGAACACATTTGAAGAGTCACCATTAGGTTCTTCAATTTCATGTTCTTGAAGTTCTAGATTTTTTGATTCATTTTATTCTTCAATCTCTTCATACCCAAATATCTTGTCTGATTTCAAAATAACATTCATAGGTGGATTTGTATTTTGCTGAGGAGGATCTTCTAGTGCAAGTTTCTATTGAAGAACTTGCAATCATGGACGATCTCTTTGAAAATTGACATAATTTCTTCTTAGAGTGTCTTGATAAGGAGCGGTGATAGTTTTTTGAGGTAACTACTTTTTCAAAGTTGTTATGTCATTAGTCATTTTATGTAAGAGTTGTTCAATGGAAGATTGTCTTGTATTTTATATTTTACCTTTTGGCAGTTATTTTTTAAGTTTTCCAGACATTATCATATCATCTTCAACTTCAATAGCCAATGTTTAGGTTGCATTTAAATCATCTACCCTATCTCTTCTCAGTTGATAACTCATTTTTGGAAATTGTGAATTGATGAAGAAGCACTTCTAATTTTCATCTATAGGTTTGGAAGTTGCTAAAATTTTATGAAGTAGCTTGTTAGATTTAGCCATGTAATCTCTCATTAGTTCATAAGCTTATTTATTTATTTTAGTGAGTTGAGCCAATAATGCATGCACATCTTCTAATAGTTTGAATCTACTTTCAAAATTTGTTTTTGTATCATTCCAATTTGTTATATATCCTAGAGGGAGATGATAGAACTATTTTGAAGTTTCATTTTGAAGAGTTTCAACAAACAATCTCACTACAATGCCTTCATGTTCAACTCTTAAAACTCCACACACTGCTGAAAACACAACAAAGTGTTCTTCTAGATGTTTCTTTCCATCCCATTAGAATTTTGGAAAGTTTTTACATGAACCTCTTGGGAGTTCATGTAGTTGTCCCAAGGCTAATGGACCAATTGTGTTACCTCGTGGTTGTGTCATTGTTGGGAAAATTACTTGTAATGGGATAAAAGTTCCTGATAAGATGAGAGCTTGATTTGTTCCTCCTTGAGATTATTTATCTTTTTTTAGAGTTAAAGGGAGGCTGATTGCTCTCTTGAGTTCACCCTTTTATTTTGGACTCACCCTGAAATTTGAAGATTCTTGTAAATGATAAAAAGGATCAATTTCACCTCTTGACTTACTTGCTCTAGTGAATCTTTTCTTTGCCAGTTTTGAAAGATTTGTTGTTAACAAGGAACTTACTCAAATTGAATAATTCTATATATTGGTATTCTTTGTTGGATTCTTCATGAAACTAGTGATTTAACCCTTTGTGCTAAAACTACATGGTCTTCTTCTTCTTCTAAAACCTCAATAACTCTATGAAAATGTACTAAACTAGTTCTATTGTCCTAGGCAAATGCTCTCAAGTTAGATGAAATATCTTCTTGAGTTTGACTCAACCAATCAAGATTAAGCTGAAGAATTAGAGCCTAAGGTGTTTGGATGGTCATGAGAATAAATTTTAGTTGTATAAAGTCTCAGAGTAGTTATATGAATTATTCTTTGTACTTATCTTCTTACTTATTTTCTAGAAATAATTTTAATGTTTCTTCTAATAATGGTTACCCGATATTCTTCTATATTAATTACTACAGTAATGGTGTTGAATTGAGTGTAACTTGATTTATTATCCTAGGCTAGTTGTATAAGACTTGAAGTAATATCTTGTTTTGCTGACTCTATCTAGTTTAGACTAGGTTGATGGCCAGGATTTTGAAGGGCTGAAAAGGTCATATGTGAGTCTATTGATTTTGAGTTGCTAAATGAACCCTAAAAACTTCTCTTCATTCATGAATTCTCTCTGTTCTTTCTACACATTCTAATTTTTTATTTAAAATTGTTAGGATAATTTGAAACTGATTTATTGAAACTTGATTGGAATCGCAAGCAAACTGTCTGATGTGTAGGATAATATTTATCTGTGTAGATTGTTCCAAATCTATTTCAAGCTAGTAGAGTGGTCCTTGAGTTGATGACAAAGTCATATGAACCAATGTATTAAAATGTGGGTCGCACGAATGTTGTAAATACATGCCCCACGATGAGCACCAAAAACTATTGGGTAAAAAATTTATTGAGGGACAAATAGACATTTATTTTCAAAAATTAGGGGATGGAGTCCCTCTCCTATTAGTAGACAGAGTCGCCTTTATTGAAAGCCAAAACGATGTCATAAAGTAAAATATTCATAACAAAATTGAGTTTCATCAGGGTAGTACTTTTAACCTAAAAGTACAAAAAGGCTAGAGAAAAAAAAAAGATGATAGAGAGATCTACAAGGGGAGTATGTTTTGAAAAGATAGGAAAGACAACACAACCAACAAGCTGGATACAAAAACCTAATATCATCAAATTTGGAGTGTAATTTATAACAAAAAATCTCTCTCATTCAATTGATAGAAAAGACATAAACATGTTTATAAAAATGCATAACATACACCAAAAGGACCATATAACAAATAACAAAAAATAATGATCCATTTGTATTTCTTTGCTAAAAAAGGTAAAGAGTTTACTTTTCTAACTCCATCGAGATTTCTCCAAAAATGAAAACTAAAAATTTATATTCAAAAAGAAATGCTATAATGATTTTTTTTTATTACTAACTAGTTCGTAACAACTTTGATAACATTCTAAAGATAAAGATTCAAATACATGCAAATAATAAATACATACATTATCTTCATAAAAATCTTTGAACGTAATGTTTACAAAATCTCTTTTTTGTATTTGATCTTCAATGGATTACCAATGTAATTTTCACTTTCAGAAGTTTTCTTATAAATTTATAACTGTCAAGACCCCCACAAGTGAGTCCCTAGAGCATATTTATAGCTTGAACTAAGTGGTTATGGGTAACCACCTTTTTTACATATTAAGGACTTGTAAAAATACATTAGTGATTTTGCATATTTCAAAACTTGTAAAAATACATTGAGCAATTTGCATAACTTGTAAAATTGCTTTGGAATTTTTACAACTTGTAAAAGTATGTTGGAAAATTTACATGACTCAAAAAAGTGAAAAATAAATTTGCACGACTTACAACTTAGAAAATGACCTTATTACAATTACACAAGATATAATGTACAAGCCACAAATACAAAATATGATTTGAAAATCCTAAGTTAGGGACCTAAACAAACATATTTGATGAATCAACTATCTTCTTCTTCGCTGAGGACAATAGCAACTTATTCTTCCTATTGTTGGAGATTCTTTTTTTCACTTTGATATTTTTTAATTCTCTGCATTATCTCAAGGAATTTTTCTTCACTAAAACCATTTGAATATGTGAAATCCACCTCTGCATCACAATGTCACTCCACCATTTTATTGGTTATGGCATGATGTTTCTTCATTATTGTATTGAGATTATAAAAGTTGAACTGATACTTGACCAACGAATGAATTGATCTAGAATTGAAAGTAGACTTAGGAGTCCGAATCTCCTCAATATTATTCTTAAATTGGTTGACAATAATTTTTGGGAAGATCATTTTACTATCATTGTCGGTGATTGTGTAATTCAATTTCTTGAGTGCTCCTATTATCTCGAGAATAACATCCCCTCCCATGTATTTGGAATTGAAGAAATTATTTATACCTTCTTTGATGATATGAATTCTGAATCTTGCAGCTCCAAGAAATTTAGTGAGGTATACTACTTCATTTTTCTTAATTATCTTTGCCTAAACAAGATCATCTAAATCAACTTTATCGAATTGTTTCAATTGTTTCAATTCAGGAATCAATTCTTCCCATTTCTACACCTCTTTATTATACTTGTCTTCCACTTTTGATGCATCATCATATTCTGATTGGATATCAAAACATAGATCCATTGCAAATCGAATAGAACTAATTCCTAGTTGTAAAATTTATTCTAAGCAATCTTTTATTACTTTACCCATGGTTCCAATTTCTTCTACCACATTCAATGTTTCAATATCTAAGATCTGATGAACAACTGAAGAAGAAGATTGAATTGGATTAATCAATTTATGAACCACTACTTTTAATTGTTCAACTTTTTCTTTGAGTTGATCTTTGGTGACTTTATCATGGCCCATTTTCTTGAACAAGTGCCAATAATAGTTTGAATATCTTCCTTCATTCCTTCCTTTGTAGCTTTTCCCAGATGTATTTTCATTATTTGATAATCTGAAGTGTCAACACTATCATTGTCCTTATCCATAGGGGGAATAATTACTTCAGCATATCTTTATTCTTTTTCCTTGATTATTCTTGTCACAATCTTAGGTTTTTTGATTACCCATGGAGGAATATAGGCTATTGCACATAAATCAATTTCTTGTAGTTCTACAACCTTTTTCCTTTTCTTCGCCACTTCATCAATTCAATTAGGTAATTCGGCATTGATAAGGGATTATTGCATTTGGACAGACTCAAATTTTTTGGAAGTATCAAGAAGGGGGAAAATATTCTTTAGAGGTTGGACCTCTTCCGATATTATTTCATCTTTTCCTTATTTAACCAAAGAATTTGGCTTTTTGGTGAAGGTTCAAGAATCAATTTAGGATGTGGTGGAGGATGAAGAGGTAGAAAATCATCAGGGTGAGTTGAGGATGTTGGTAACAATGAGGAATTGGATGCAAAAAATTATTGAGTAGTATTTGTTACTAACATTTGAGGTTGAACAAAAATATCAAGATAAATCTCTTCAACAATAGAAGTAATTGCAAAATAGGTAGATTTCTTTCATAACCTTTTGATTTCCAACTTAAGAGGCCTAGAGCTTAAAGCAATTATTGAGATAGTTTTTTTTCTACCTCTCATTCTATCTCAAGAAGATCTTCACTCTCGATCGCTTGACATGTCCCGACTTCTACTTATTATTGTTTATGGAAGCTCCCTAGTTCATCTTCTATTGTTGTTGGTGGTGGAAATCCTGCCTAATCAGCATTTATTCTATTTTTCAACCACTACAATGTTCTCTCAAGAATACCCTGAGTTCTGCTTATAAAAGAAATAGACTATTTCTTGCTCCAATTAATCTTCAGAATTGGTTCAGATTCAAGTTTTTATTTCTAAAAACTAAGGTTCAAAGTATCTTCATCATCAAGTATTTTCTTGGGTCTTTTGTAATCCTAAATTCAATAACCTGTTTCATTGTGAATCATGAGCAATCCATGATTCTCACATCCTTTTCATCATTGTAGTATATCCAATAGTCCTCAAAATGAGTAACATGTTGATATGAAGCCCCTAGAACATGCGTCATTAAGCCTCTTACATCAAATGAAGCCCTTCGTTCGAATTGCCTTATACCGACACATGTCATTTCTTCCTCAATTATCTTTGCTTTGGCCGATGATGAACATGTGTATCTACCAATAAAGATGGGGAATTTCACTGTAGCTTTATGTTTACTGGCTACGAACTTGTGAGTCTCAACCGATTAAATTAAAAATTCCATTAGGGCCCATCTATCATCAAAATAATCAAGAACCATACACAACGATAACTCACATCTAAAAACCCTCAAACAATGAAAAGTTGGGAATTGGATAAACCAAGCTCTCCATCTAATAATCTATGTTTTCTCATGTTACAAGGTTTATTTTCAAACATTTGAATAACATATTGAATGAATGCATCATTCACCCTCCAAAAATGACGAGGACATTCTTTTAATGTGAGCTAAGGGTAAAATTCATATATCTTAGAAGTCTTGATGTTTTCCACCTGATTCAATCCACCATAAAATCTCCTAGCAACTGCATAAACTAAATATGAAGTCATGTAGAATTTATAAGTTGTTTTGACTTTAATCAATTATTTATGGATTCAATCACTTAGCAACAGATCCCAATTGATATATTGCTTAATTTGATGAATAATCCATATATACCTATACATCCAAGTTTGGAAGTATCTTGCCTTCAGGGTTCCAACTACTCAGTGTAAAAGTGTGATCATATCATTTACTTCATTCATGAATTCAAACATGAAAATATGATTTGAGAGCCTTACTTATAAATGTTTAGGCTTTGTGAGCCATTAATTATTTACCTATTTTGCACAATAATTGGTATTATCATGCCAAAACTGCTGTGACAAATCAGGAGACAAGTTCGCATGTGATTCTCATTTTGGGAACTATAATAACTTGTCAATCTATTCTAGATTTAAACATATAAGTTATTCTCCTTTGAGATTTAACACTTGTCTCTTCTTAGGGTCATAGTGTTTAGTTATGGTTAAGACCAATTCGAGGCTCTGCATTGAGGTCAAAAAAGTCACTGCATTTACTAATCCACTGTCATGTATACTCTAACCATAGTCTATCTTATGCACCCCATTGATTTTGTTTAAGAAGTCATCCATATTGATATGCCCTATATCTGTGTCTGTTATATTGTCAACATTCAAATCCAGACTTGATAGAGGAACGACACCCTCAAATAAGTACTTTATCTCTGATTCCTCTTCTCCTTTTTTTTTGATAATTGAGGTAACCTGCTATTCCTAGATGACATTAACACTGTTATGGACCCAATGACCTGGTGAACACCTAGGCACTCAACTTAAAGGGTGAGTCTAACATATTAATCCTCATGTGACATGTTAGTGCCCCACCCAACATGTTACAATTCAATCAATATTAAACTTGTGGTCTAGTGGTCACTGTTGTAATGACATACCATTGAGGTGCTACCCTGAAGGCATTCATCTTCTCCTTATAGAATCTTCTTCAAAGTAGTTTTCTTTGGGGTACGGTACCCTTCGTAGGAGTTTTAGATGTTAACATCAAAGAAAATCACACCTCCTAAAAGATGAACGACACTATATTGTAATTGATCAAGAGGATCTATCAAGAAAACCAATAAAAACCTCACTTTTCAGGAAAAGTGCTTATATAACAGAGGGAGTCCGATAGGGTTTTTGTAGTAAGGTCAGGTTTTAGGGGTAGTACAAGCACTACCCTGGTGTTTTGATAGATGTGTTTGTAACAATTTTAGGTTCTAACGGTGGTGTTTACAAAACCGTTAGGTTTCAATGGTGGTGTTGACAACCTCTTAGGGTCTAACAAGGTTGTTAACACTTATCACGGGGTCTACCTATGAAGAAGGTAGGGACTAAAAGGTAAAAAATAAAAAAATAGAGTTTTGTAGGAAAATCTAGGGTTTTAGTTTATTTTTAGAAAATGATTCAATTTTTATAAAACCCTATGCAAAATGAGAGATCTTGTAAATAAATAACAAACAAGAAGTCATGAGTTTTTACCTGTAAATGGAAAAGGAGAACTAGATGACTTACTTCTTGCAAGCTCTAAAACCCTATAAAAATGCAAATGAGAGATCTGGTGGACAATGGGTAACTGCAAACATGTGAGAAAAAAAATTAATTAGAACAAGTAAGATTCATGAAGTGGAGTTCTAAATCTAGAGCAAAGAGGTGAGGAGATAATGGCAGGGCCAAAAAATATATATTGGGTCGACACATGCAAAGGGGGAAGATACCATTAATGGTTAAAAAGAAGGGATTACTGAGAAAAATGCAAGATTTTAAAATGTGAAAGTAGGGTACTTCGGGTCCAATGGGGAGTTTGCACAGTAAGTGAGCCCCGATGGGGTTGTTTACATACATGTTAGACTCTGATGGTGGTGCTTGTAAGGTTTGCAGGTTCTACCAACGGTGTTTTTAGGGTACTTGGACCCCTTAGAGGTGTTTGCAACATTGACAAGTTTTGTCAAGTGTGCGAACATGCCTCTAGGATCTGAAGGGATCTCAAACACTTTTTACAAACTTGAACTTAAATTAGCATCTTTGTCAAAATTTCCCATTTTTTTTCCATTTCTTGATTTCACCTTGATCAATTTATTCAAAAAATGAACAACACAATATTGATCAACTTTCACTTTCATTATTTTTAATGTTTTTGACCATTGTTCAAACCCATGACAACAAAACTATAATTAATTTCAGTGTAATCGATCTATGAATCATTCAAAATGAGATAAGAGACCAACAAGTTTTAATGGCTATGTAAGGTTTTATTGTGTAGTAAACCCCCAATAAATCTCTAGTTGATATCACTCAGACCCTACAAAATCTTCTGCAAATAACACACAACCCATAGAATGCATATAACTAGTGTGAGGTGACAAGGCATTAACGACTCACCACCCTGCGATTTACTCACCACCCTGCGGTTTACTCACCACCATGCATTCAATTCACCCATCACCATGTTATTTTATGTCAACATTATCATACCTTCATCCCCATTCGGGCATCACATTGTATGCACACTATTGTTGAAGGGAAGAGGAGATGGAGGGTTCATGAGACGAGATGATGGGAAGAGCGTCAATCATTGCATGACTACTTGTTGTAAGTTGACATTGTTGCATGTAGGTGAGGTTTTTAATACCTTGCTAAAGGCTACGATCCAAATCATTTAAAAAATGTTAATATGGCTTCGAATGTTTGTTGAAAAATATTTTGTTTGTTTGCTCACTTATCATCATTCCTTGAATTCTTCATTTATAGTTAAATTCAATGTAGTCTATTTGTGAATTGTTCAGAATGCATGCGTGTTGTTGTTTAAGGGAAGAGTAGATGGAAGGTTTGTGCGAACGGTGAGATTTGCATGCTTTACAAGTGGTATTTGTTTATGCCATTTCTAAGTTCTAGCTGCCTACTCTCTTTGCTTCGAAGTTCTATTTGAATGCTCTCTTTACTTTTGAGTGCTCTTTGCCTGCTATCTTTGGTTACACCATTTGTAAGTGCTATTTACCTGCTCTATTTACTTTCGTCATTTTAAAGTGTTATTTACCTACTCTCTTTACTTCTACCATTTTTGAGTATTATTTGCCTGCTGTCTTTGTTATTTGTATTTGAGGTTTTTTATACGTCACTAAGGCTATGACCCAAATGGTTAAAATTTTGTGAATCCTTCTTTGAATTCCATATTGTTAAAATTGTAGTTTAATTCAACATAGTCTATCTATGAATCATACATAATGAGTGGGTTTTACTTTATTCCTACCCCATGCGGACTTTAAAGCTATGGTTTTTTGTTTTTAGTATTATAGATTTATTTCTTTTGACATTATGATAAAATAGTATGAGAAAATGAATGACCATTTGAAGTTAACTTTTGTAATAGGTAACTATTGTGATTTGGATTATGTAATTGCAATCCTTTTATTATCACTAAATAAACATGAATAATATTATTTCTTTGTTGGCTTCTGTAAAATGAACAATATTGTAACAACAATCAATTGCATGAATGCAATTCATACAAATAAGCAACTAATTTATTTGTATGAATTACATTCATACAAATATCCTCTTGTCATACAAACCTTTGTATTGGGAATGCACTCATAGCATGCGTTGAATGCTATTAATTGAAATTTTGAAGATACACTTTTGGCATCCACTTAAATTTATGCAGTTTTTTCCTAGGCTTGTGGAATGCACTATGAAAACAATTTTTTTTTCTACTATAATAAGCAATGAAAGTCACCCTATAATAAAGTGAATGCACTGGTGAGAACATCATCTTATTGACTATAATAAGCATTGAAAGTCACCCTACAATAAAGGAGTTTGTAAACAAAACCATTACTATAGGGGGGTTTTCAATCCTCCTAATAGTTAATGAAAACCATCAGGGCTTCCATCAATAGACTGCGTCTGCTCTTCCCCTCAACACAATACATATTCAAGGGACAATTATTAGGAATTGCATCTTTCAGTGACTTTGTCATTACTATGAGTTTCCAGGTTATAATTATATGCGGTTTAATAATCTTCATTGATCATTTTTCCATTCATTGTTAACTATGAATTTACATGTGGGGTTTTTTAACCTTAGCAAGGCCATGAGCTAAAGTGTCTTAATATTTATAGTTAAATTAATTCAGTTTTGCACTTAATTTTTTTATTGCAATCAAGTATGAATAATATTATAAGAACAATCATTTGCATGAATGGAATTTTTACAAAAAATATGTTTTCATTTTTTTGGATGCATTATTTATTTGCATTAATCATTTATGAATTCAATACAAACAATGTTATGCCAATGTGAATCATAAAAGAATTAGTAGGTGCCAAATGTTGGACATTTAAACTTCAGTTAGTAGTGTTCATTCCATGTTATGCATACTTCACGTTCGATGTGCTAAAACAATATATTATTTTTTTGATCATGGCCTTAATATCCAAATCATGGCCTTAATATCCAAAGTCGTACTGATTTTCAAGCACAATTAATCCTTGGATTTATTTTTGGTAAACTCTTTATTATGAATAAAATTCATGTAAGTGATTGTTGTTATAATATTATTCTTGTTATCTATTACACAAATTACCCTAAAATAGTTGGTAATTTTTACAAGTCATAATTACTCATTCTGAATGATTCACAGATCAACTACACTGAATTAAACTACACTTACTATAAGTTCTTAGCCTTAGTGAGGTATAAAAAATCTCACCTATAAGCAATAGTTGTTAAAAAAAATTTGAGGATTAATCGTGTGAAAAAACACTAATACAGATTGAGATTGCTCCCTTTTTTGATTAATTTGACATATATAATGTCTACATTTGCCAAGCTCGAGACCTACACCCAATTCACCATTTTTGCAAAAGTCAATAGAAATAATCTTAAAATACCAAAAACCATTTCTTTCATTCCAAAAATACATACAATTTTAAAAATTATCCTTAAACCATAAACTTAATTAAAATATACTTACTACATTTTAAGAATTCACAGAATAATTAATATATCTAAAAAAAAATGTTTATTTTTAAAAAAATATTAAAAGCCATATTCTACATTTGTTCAAAACTATTTTGGTGAGCTTTATACTTTTGTTCAACTCTTTTAAAAATGAATTTAATATTTTGGTGAGCTTTGTACATTTTCTTCAATCATGCAGGGACTTCGGATATTGCAGAGCAGATTTAATTTCGGAAATTGCAGAGCAAATTTAATTATACTTTAATCTTATAAGACATCATTGTTGAAGTTCCAACAATGTAGAGTGACTTTTCATGGCAGGGCGGATGGCATCGCAGCTTTCTCAATCTCTATGGACTCGCCGAAGGAAAATTATTTTTTTCAAGCTAACCCATTCCGCCACAGCTTCGCTTGCACTCAAAACAGAGCAGCAACCAACCTCAAAACAACTGATACAATCGCAAGAAAATGGTTGGCATATCACTGCACTGTGCAAGGAAGCGCGATTGAACGAAACGCTTTGTGGTTTGCTTGTGATGGACATGCAACACATTGCACCCAACGCGTATACTTATGCCTATGTTTTACAGAAGTGCATCGATACGGAAGCCATTGCAGAGGGACGACGGCTGCACGCCCACATGTTACAATCTGGTTTTGATCCAGATGTATATTTAACTACCAAACTTGTGGTCATGTACGTCAAATCTAGTTTTTTATTGGATGCTCGCCAACTGTTTGATAAAATGCCTGAACGAAATTCGGTTTCATGGAGTGCCCTTGTCATAGGATATGCTCAGCATGGTCAGGGCCATGAGGCTTTGGTTTTTTTCAATGAGATGAGGCGGGCGGGGATGAGGCAAGACGAATACAGTTTCTCCAGCGTTCTCAAGGGATGCGCGGGACTGGGACTCCTGGAAGAGGGAAAGCAGGTACACCAGTGCATGATAAAGTCAGGACATGAATCCAATGTAGTTATAGGTAGTGCACTTGTTGATACGTATGTAAAATGCGGTAGTATAGAGGACGCACGTACTGTGTTTGACAAAATGTCTCAACGAGATGTAGTCTTGTGGACTAGTATTATTGCAGGGCATGCGCAAAATGAACGTGCAAATGAGTGCCTGGAGCTTTTTAAGCAAATGTTGTGCACTAATGTGAAACCAAACCATTTCACCTTTGGTGGTGTTCTTATGGCGTGTTCATCCCTGGAGGGCCTTGAACAAGGCAAACAAATCCATGGATGGCTAGTTAAGAGTGGGCTTCTTGTAAATGTGGTTTTGGATAATGTGTTGATTGATATGTATTGTAAATGTGACAGTGTTGAGGATGCATGCCAAGTCTTTGCCGAAATGCCACAAAGAAGCAAGGTATCATGGAATGCACTGATTGCCGGATATGCACAGCAAGGTCATGAGAAGGAAGCTTTGACACTTTTTAGTCAAATGCAAGAGACAAACATGAAGGCAGACGACTTCACTTTCACAAGCCTTCTCAGGGCATGCGCAGGCTTAGCAAACAAAAGAGAAGGAAAGAAGTTCCATGCTGCATTAATTAAGAATGGATTTGAGTCTCATGAGGTTTTGGGATGTGCCCTTATTGATATGTATGCCAAATGTGGGATTATAGAGGATGCACGATTTATTTTTGATGAAATATGTAATCACAATATGGTTGCAGGGAACACAATGATAACGGCATATGCTCAGAGTGATCTAGGAGAGGCAGCTTTAGAAGTCTTTCATAAAATGCAACAAGCAGGCATGAGATCAGATCTGTTCACCATTGCGAGTCTTTTACAAGCATGTGCAGGTGTAGCAGACCTTGATCTGGGTAGACAAATTCATTCTCAAATTGTCAAAACGGGACTCGAATTAGATATTGCTTTTGAAAATTCTCTCATTGATATGTATGCCAAGTCTGGGAGCATTGAGGATGCTCACCAACTGTTTGAGGAAATGCCTGAAAGAAGTTCTGTCTCATGGACCTCAATTATTTTAGGGTATGGCAAACATGGACTTGGAAAGGAAGCAGTCCAACTTTTTGAGAGAATGCAACAGACTGACATGAAACTCGACCATGTTACTTTCCTAGCTGTTTTATTTGCTTGTAGTCATGCAGGCCTTGTAGATGAAGGCTGGCAGTACTTTCATTCTATGAGTAGGGAGCATTGTATTTCTCCAAGAGCCGAGCACTATGGCTGCATGATTGACCTTCTTGGTCGTGCTGGCCTCTTGGATGAGGCATACGATTTTATAATGAATATACCAATAGAACCTAATGCAGCTATGTGGGGAGCATTGCTTGGTGCCTGCATAAATCATGTTAATACAAAGCTAGGTAAACTTGTTGCAGAACGTTTATTTGAGTTAGATCCACTAAAGGCCGGAAATTATGTGGCATTGTCAAACATATATGCAGCAGCAGGTGAGTGGGAAGAAGTAGCAGAGGTAAGAAAGTTGATGAAAGACAGGGGTGTTGTGAAGGACCAAGGACGCAGTTGGATTGTAATCAATAAGAAGCTACATGAATTCTGTGTAAAGAGACACATCGTACCCACAAATGGCAGATATTTATGCACAATGAACCAGTTTGGCTGCAGAGATAGATGAAGCAGTTTATGTGCCCAATGGAAATTCTGTTTGCATGACGTGGAGGAGGAGCAAAAGAAAGGCATTCTTTACTACCATAGCAAGAAGTTGGCCATTTTTTTGGGAGGTTTATTAGCATACCTCATAGGATGCCTGTACGAATTGTTAAGAACTTTCATGTCAGCAGCGATTGCCACGCTGCAACTAACTTTATATCTACGATTGTTGCTCAAGAACTTCTTATAAGGGATGCACGGCTCTTTCATCATTTGAAGCATGAACTGGTTAGAATAAAGTTTTATTACAATTGAGGACCTAACACCTGCATCTCAAGAGAAAATTATTGAGGATAGCATATTGAAGTGAAAAATTAGGTCTACACATAAGGGAGAGCCGGAATATTAGCAGGTTATCCTTAGGGGAAGCTTCCAAACAAGGAAAAATTAGTCCAAAGAGAAGGCAAAGGAGGAATTTCTTCATCTCTCTTTTGGGGATGTATGATCCATCACGGATTGGTGTTTTAGTCACAGGATCAGAGATGTGGACAGTGCCACCTGGTATCTGCTCGCTCAACAATATGAGCTGACAATTTGATGGTTCTGAAGTCGGTACCAAACCCTTGAAGTTGGGTTCTAAGAGCTCTGTCCACTTGTTGCCTGATTTTCAGGCTCCTTGGATCATTGGCAGCATTCCTGCCACTTACATTCCCACCAGGCAGGTGCGTTCTGATTTCTGGCACTAGTATCAGGAAACCTACAAGAACGTCAAGAAAGGAGAGTTACAAGACCTAGAAGGCATAGAACGTCAGTAGTTTCCAGATGAACAAATTTAGGAGATTTCAAATTTCTCAACAAGAATTCAAGCCATCAGGCCTTGTCGATAAGTACATTCATTTTTACACCCAATGGAGGTGGTTCTCTTTGGTACATTGTCAGTAGTAGCTACATAATTGAGGCGAGTCAAGATGTCTGAAACAGAGTATCTCTTGCAGCACTCTGGAAAGGAGTCACATTTACTGTTTTATTCCAACGAGAGCACTTCTTTGTATTTCAGATGTATCAACGTTTCTAGTCCTGTAGCATTTTCAAATCATAGCACCACTATAGCATGTGGGAGTTGTAGAGCTGTACATTCAGAGAAAATGCATTCATGAATTCTTTTGAGCAGCATGGTGTTTTTCCACCCCAAAAGGGTTGTCTCCACATAAAATTAGGTGATTCTATTGTGTGTGAGGCTGTTTTGTAGTTCCCTGCAGAGTATGTCCATTAAATTGTTGCATAGGAGAAAACGTAATCAATTAAGTACTTGATTTCAGCAATTTCAATAGTGTTTTCGTAAATTTCAGTCACATACACATTGAAATCAGCAATATGATTTTAAATGTGTATATGCAATGAATTGTATCAGCTATAAGTTGTGCCATGGCAAATCCAATACTGAGGAGCAAGACATGGTTTTCACACATGGCCAAGCTAAAATACTTGTTGACTTCCTTTATTTATGAATACAAGAGCAATGCATAAGGGGTCAATCTAACAGTGGAAAAGCAATGCAAAATTTAATTAACTGATAAGGTCATTTGGCAGACAAAGACCGTTAAAACAACTAAAGAAATCAATGCCTATAATGAGTTTGCAGCCTTGGTTTGTCAGGCAATGCAAGCATAAATCCCTCTGAAGATGGCCATATAATTACTTAATTGGTATCTTGTACGTGTCAGACACTTGGAAGCTACTTGATGAAATCAGGGAAATACTAAGAACAAATTGTTCTGGTAATCCCAGTGTTGAAGAGAAACAAGTGTAAACATCTGATTTTTGGGATTCATGCTTTAAATAGCATATATGGAGGATTTGTGGTATACATCTTACCTGAAGACACATGGAAAACGCTGAAGAGACCTATACTTTGGCCGTTAGATTTTATTTAAGAAGGGTGACTCAGAGACGGGTTGAGCCAATTTGTATTTTGTTTGCACAGAAGTTGAAGTGTTTGGGCAAAAGTTTATAGTTGATCTTCTTGTGATTTCCATGATAAAGGGCAACTCAACATATGATGCAATCCTTGGTTGACCATGGTTAATGACAACAAGAGCAATCTAGTAGAAGTGCCAAACAATTTGGCAATAAAGCAAAATGGACAAAGAATATGCATTGATTTGTTGAACCAAGCTTCTGATGAAGAGCCTACAAGATCCAGTTTTGACTTTGGCCCTGAAGTTCAAGAGAAAATGGATTCCTGGATCTGAGAGAATGGAGTGATCTGGTAGACAAATGCATACTCAATTTGGGTAATTGTTTTGAAGGCAAGTTATCATTGGAGAATTCCTTGTTGTATTTGCAAATGGAAGATTATTAGGGATTTTCAGCTCATAATATAGAAAAGGACTTTGAATTCAATTACAATGAACAAGTGATGGAGATATTATGGATGATTATGAATGTCCTTAGGGATTTGACAATGAGAGATTGTGTGTAAAATGTGAATGAGAAGACCCAGGAAGACTAAATCTGTTGGCTTAACGAACTCGCATATTAGGAATTTATTAAAAAACAGAAACATGAAATATAAAAGAGTTATTCACGAGCATCCCTCCAGTTTTTTGAAAATCACCTTTGGAGAAGTTGTTGCTAGCGAGGAGATGGCATGTCAATTTTCAAGAAAGAAGATGATGAAATATCAAGGCCCAATGACAATGTAAATTTGGATTTGGATGAATGGCCATAAATGATAATTATAGGGCATATTGGCATCTAGTGGTCCTCATGATTGCTGTCAAATTTTTTCAAGGGTGCAAGGATATGTTTGTTTGGACATATCATGACTATAATGGGGTGCCATTAGAGCCTCATCTGCATTACATTTAGTTCATGGAAAAGAATAAATGCAAACATAACCCTATTATATGTTTCCCAAATATGGTAAGAGCATGTAAAAAGACATTGAAAAGATTCCAATCTTTAAAATTCTTTTATGGTGTGCCCAAGTGATTGCATTTCACATATTATGGCTGCACATGTCGAGGCTGAGAGAGTTTATAGGTGAAACTTTCTACACTTGGAAAGCAAAGATGCAGCTACGTTTGATTTGGGAAAAGCATAAGTAGTGATATTGGTGCAAGCGACATTTCAAGTGTATTAAATACAAGTAATAAGAAAAGCAACAAATGTCCAAGGCTAAGCAACATATCAATTAATTTTCAAGGTAAGTGTTCCTTGTAGACACTCCTTTTTGGCCAATTCCATGTCTGAACGAACTTCAGATTGATTTCTACCAAAGTATGCAAATTAAGCCTAGAAATCACTAAACATCTTAAATTCGTCGGCACATTAGACATAAATGTCCAGAATTGTGTCAAGGCATCTTTATTTGAGGCAATAACCTATACATAACGATAACCTCTCGTGGATTCATCCCTTGTCTAGGTGCGACCTAACAAACTGACATTTTTGACCAATTAAGCATGACACCTAATCCAAATTCTTGAAAGACCAAAAGCCTAAGCAAAATTAATTAACCAAGTAAATCAAATTAATTGCTTAAGTGAAAATCCATGTTGAATTAGTGAATATTTAATTTCAGAAAATTAAAATTCAACAAATATCTAGAAAAATGAAGTCATGATGATATCATCATCTTCAAAGCCAAGAATTGTAAAATATCGACATAAATGTCATAAAAATAAAAAATGTTGAGTCATGCCTCCATAAATGTACAACTAAAACTATTATTAATTATATTTGGACTCCCAACCTTGACCCTAGCCTAACTACACTTGGATTAGAGTTAATTAAAAACCTATAAATACAAGTGTCATGACTATTCCTTAATAAGCTTTCGTGTGTAAATAAATAGTGCCAAATTCTTGATAGAAAGTTTTATTGCCAACACAAGCCAAGAGCAAACTTCCAAGGGGCTAAGAGGATGTGTTGTCCACAAAGCATTGGCATTGTCAAAGATCATTTGTTCACCATTTTGAGCATAAGCCACTTTCATGCCAACAAGTAATTCAAATCAGCGAGGGAAGTAAAAGTGTTTGATTTTGTCTTCTCATTGCCTTTATTTTGTTTGTTACTTGCAAATTCCAGTACTTAGGCTTATAATGCTAATTATCATTGATTATTTTGGTTTATCTACTAACAAGAGATTTCTAACATCGTTTTTGTAATCCTACATTATATATTGGCACGCCCGGTGGGAGACTCACCCCACATTCATTAGAGGATTATCATGGGACCCTTCAAAATCAAGAAAAGTTCACCATTGACCTTGTTTTAGCTTTTTTTGCCTAACAATGTTGTGTTTTTTGTTTGTCTGTGTATCAGTGACTTTGTCCTCAAGAACGACGAAATCATATTTGTTTCGCTAATTGACGGAATCGTCTCTGTAAGCGACGTAATCGTCTATGTTATCTTCTGTTTCGATTGCAGGGTTTGCCCATCATCGAAATTGTTCATTACTTCGACGAATTTGTCCTGCATTTCGATGAAATCCTTAGAGCTTTCGATGTATTTGTTCTCTGTCAGACTCAATCCATTTCTTGAGTTTCGGTGAAAATGTTCACATTACATTTTTCGCTGTGCTGTCTTGTTCTTCGGCAAAAAAACTATGTATTTCGACGAAAACGTTATGCATTTTGGTGAAAACGCTCTATATTTCGGTGAAAACGTTCTACACTTCAGCAAAAACATTCTGCACTTCGATGAAAATATTATGCACTTCGGTGAAAACGTTCCAGGTTCAATTTTCTACCCAAAGGCAAATTTGTTTTAGTTTCGGCGGAATTGTCACTCTGTTTAGCAAATTCGTAATAACAATAGCGAAAATATCTCTAATAATCAGTGAAATCATCCTTGTAATCGACGAAATTGTCTGTCTTTTTTTGTTTCAGTGTATTTTTTGCATAGCTTCCTAAAACAACAAAATCATTCTGTGTAATGTCGAAAACGTTCTAATGACGAAAACATTATGTATTAACGCCGATATTTAAACGAATCACAATTTCAAGCTCCTTTTCACTCAAAAACACTTTTCTAATTAATTTGTGATTGTGGGACCCTAATCAAGGAATCATGTTTTGAGTCAGAACACTTCAAAGTCAGCTCACATTTGAAATTTAGTGTTTTAAAAACACTATCACATTTACATTTAGTGTTTAAAACATTGGTAAATTTCTTGTTTTCCATTCCATGTTCTTTTTATAAGGCCTTCACACATTTCAAATTTGGTGTTTAAAAATGATTTGTTTTTCATACTTTCAATGTTGCATTTCCCTTTTACCATTGTGTAAGTGAATTTGTGTGTATGCTCTCCTCTATTTAGGGTGACTCAGAAACGCGATTAATCTTGTTATTCATTATAGCCCAGAGTTCAAGTCGCATATGCTCCCCTCTCGTTTTCTTGTGAGTGATTCAGAAATGACTTTCTCCCTTTATTTTTTTTTTAGCTTCACGAGTGGGAGTTCATCATTTCCGCAAGTTTTTTAGGGGTGTATTGACCTATGGTTTCATCTCCCGACATTGTATCGACCCACTTATCTAGTGGGGTATACAAATTAGGTGTGCCTTTCGATTGGAAAACAATTGAGCGGTTACCTTGACAAATCGAAAGAATCCCCAGAACATACGATGGTCTAGACATCACACTCTACTGAACAAGTGATGGAAGGGACAAGACCCTTTCATAACAAGCTAGACGGTTTGAATCCAATTGACAAAAAGTTTATTATGCCCAAGTGGTTTTAAGCACTTGTGGGCTATTTAGAAAAACCATTTTGAAAATTTTAGATTAATTCAACCCACTTGCAATGGAATATCCTACCAATGTTGAGTTGTTTTTGTGCTCTAAGTTCCATGCCACGTACAACTTCTTGAGAGATAGAGGGGGGCTAAAAACTTTACTTTCATGTGCTTTTTATTTATTGGATTAACAATTAATTCCTCTTAAGAACATATATATTGATAGAAATTTGAGGGATACTATACAAACCTTGTGTCAGTTATTAAGATAGGAGCGTATGTTTGTGTGCATCTTATTTTGTGTAATTGAGTCCAAAACCGTTCATGCAAGCAAACAAGTCCAATACCAAAACACTTGATATGTACATAATTAAGAAGTATTATGCTGCCCAAATTTGGTGAGATCATTTACCTTAGACCAAAGACTTGAAGAAACATTTATGCCGTAAATTCCAAAAGATGTTGTTATACTGTCAATTTTAGCTTGATTCATTGCTCATTTAGAAATCCAAGTCTTTCAAACCAAGTTCGAAAACTATCTTTCAAAGTTCAGATCTAAAGATGATTGGTAAGTCTTGCCTACAACTTAGGCTTGAGTTGTTTACCTTTTTGTGTTTAGATCGTGCAACTTAGATAGATTTTTAGTTTGGTTTAAAGACCTTTGCCTTGACCGAGTTCACTTTTGGATTGAGACTGCACTTTGCCTTGTTTCCATGTTTGCATAGACTGAATTTGTTTCCAAGACCTAGTTAGAATTTTGCTTGCCTAGATCAAGTTATCTTTTGCCTAGACCAAATTTGTTTCAAAGACATTGCTAGAATTTTCATGTGCCTCAACCGAATTTGTTTCCAAAACCTAGTTAGAATTTCGCATGCCTAGACGAAGTTCTCTTTTGCCTAGACCAAATTCGTTTCAAAGACCTAGTTAGAAGTTTTATGTGCCTCGACCAAATTTGTTTGAAATACCTAGTTAAAAGTTTCACATGCCTAAGACCATGTTTGTTTTTAGGACCTAGTTAATATTTCATGTGCCTAAACCTATACCTTAGTTTGTTTTCCATATAGTTCAAAATTCGCGTGCCAAGTTCCAAGATTCAAGTTTGTTTAGATCATTTGCCAAGATCGAGACCAACTTTTCCTTTTTTGACCATTAGTTTTGAAGACCTAGAGTGTTTTTAGTGGGAAGTTTAGACCAAATTTCGATTGTTAGTTGTCAAGAGGAGATTATTGTACGCCAAGTTCCAAGCATTTGAAATTTTAGACAAACTGTTCTCAAAGACAAACAACACAAATTTAACCATGCCTCGATATACATGTAACAGAGCTATGTATAATCTAGTTATGAGAACATTGTTACAAGTGACCCCTTTGACTATGAGCCCTATGGTGATAATGTAGTGTACAAGATAGAGTCGTATCCGATATACATGTCTCCTAACATAGGGTAGGAACATGATGGACTCACATAATACCTTGCAAACACACGTTATTCAGGGCAAGAACAAGACCCATTTGCACAATACTCTACCAACATGCCACCTAGTACATAAATGGTTCAACAACAACAACCATATTATGTGAACACACCGTCTACTACTAGTTATGATCCATACTTGTTTTATCATCATATTTTAGAGCATAAATATGATATTCTTATTAGAGTGGTAGAAGTAGGTGCAAAATTTCCATCGGATTTTCCATAAGAAAGTCTACCTTGCCTAGTTAGGGCACCACCTAGTCATGCACCTCTCATTCAAACATTTGAGCAGGTCTTTACTAGTCAAAATCAGGGCCTTGTACCAACGCCTAACCAGGACCTTGTTACATTTGCCAAGGGAAAATGTCAAAGTGCTGACCAATTTCTGCAAGTGCAATGGGCCTACTAGACCTACCTTGACTTAGCAAGAAAATTTAATGCCATGACTATTCCGAATATGCCACTTATAGAGTTGGCTCCATCAAATGTGCTACAAACAAGTTTGGTAGGTTCTTCCAATGTACTTACAGAGATGTTTGTTCAAACCATTCCACTTGCAAACATGTTTAATGTTTCTCTAAATAAAGAACAATCAACATCTTTAAGAACCCTTATTCAACATGTGGTGTACAACACACAGGTTTTCCCTAATCTGCACCAAGTACAATCCAATATGCCAAGGAACACCGCACCCAACAATTCCCAATAGATCCCTCCTTCAAGTACATCAACAAGATTGTAGTGATAGGGTTTAGGTACATCTAACTCGCCATAGATGACTATTCTTCCATGACCATTTACTTCTCCAAACATACAACAAGTAATCAACCACCATTGTATATCTCTGCACAACAGGTGGTAACAAACATACCCCCTCAACAAGTTCAGACCAACATGCCACCACAAGTGGTTAATCAATCATCTCAAACGTTGTCTAATCAACAACATCTTGTGACCAATCAACAACAAATACCAAACCAACAACAAGTACCTAGCCAAGAACAAGTTTTTAACCAACACGTGCCTGACCAATAATAAGTGTTTAACCAACAAAAAGTGCCTAACATCCAACACTTATCTACTAGGCAACAATTACCTCATACCCAACATATACCTTATCCACAACATATACCCAACACACAATAGTTTCTGTAGCAGGCCTTCAACTAACAACAGGTACAATAGGGTTTGACTAGCCAGCAACAAGTTCCTTTCCAATCCCATCACACACAGCTCATTCCCCAACACTAAATACCTTCGCCCAGGCCAAAATTTCCTTAGAATCAAATCCACAACACCAATCCTAACCCCAATGTGTACCAACAACAAATACCACACCAACAATCTAACCCTAACCAATGAATGTGTATTCCTAGTCAGATGACCAACCAAATGAACATCCCTTAGTCCTCCATTCCCTCATTGCACTCAGTTCAAGGTAATCCACCTTGGACTGCCCAACCCCAGTCGTAACTGTTGACAATTTTGACCCCCCAGGGCAAATTGTAACCTCTACCATTCGAAGATCTACAGGAAAAATTTGAACACACTATCTACTGAGAGGGGGGGTGAATAGTAGATGAGCTAAAACCTGGTTCTTAAAACTTTTAAACAAGATACTTAAAGTATATGAAAATTAAAGAACAAAATAGAGATCACACACAAACACAAGAATTCTCAACACCAAAATTTTACATGGAAACCTAAAGGAAAAAACCACGGTGAGAAAAGCTGCTAGAAGCTACTATTCTAATCCAGCCTCACAGAAAAGAAGTCTCACAGACAAACCTCACTAGTTACATTCAAGACCACCCACTCTAAGGAAACCATCAACTTCTTAACTGAGCACCAACTTAGTTTTTTTTATGGCACCAACCTATCAGAGAAATGAAGCTGCAACTTCAAAATATAGAAGAGATTCAAAATGAATCTTTTTCACTTTTCTGTTACAAGTCTAGTTTGTAACTGCACCTTTGTTGTGTGCCTTCTTGACTTATCTGCCTTTATCTCTTTGTGTCTGGATATCTTCTACTTTGACACACCTTATTTTCTTTGCACTTTTTACACTGTCTGCATATGTCCTCACTCGACAATTTTGAGTTAACACTCTAATTATTATCGCAACAGTAGTAAAAAGACAACTACATTCAAATGATCTATTCGTAACATATATAGACAGATGCATCTTAGGGTTTTCTATCTGTAAAGTGTTCACACTTGAACTATACTTAATCAGTTCAAGCTTTTGATCTGCATTCAATGTGACTTTGACTTTGTGTCTCGATTCATGCTTCACTCGATGACATTCAAATTTCTTTACTATGTTTGGCATCTGCACTTTTACTGCACTTGACTACGTTGCTTCCTCGATCACTTTTGATCTGCATTCAATGTGACTCTGACTTCGTGTCTTGATTCATGCTTCAAACGTCAATGTTCAAATGCCTTTACTATCTTTGGCATCTGCATTTCTACTTAATTGCATTGCTTTCTCGATCACTTCTGATCTGTATTCAATGTTACTCTGACTTCGTGTCTCGATTCATGCTTCAAATGGCAACGTTCAAATGCCTTTATTATCTTTGGCATCTGCACTTCTATTTAATTGCACCGCTTCCTCAATCACTTTGATTGAATTATCTCGAGCTCCATGAAGATATATCGAGTTCATCACCAGTTCTAATTGTTCCTTTACAGACAGTTAAAAGACATTGATTTTGGGCTTTTCAATTCTTTCATCGTGCCAAGTTCACATTTTTTTATTTGTTGGATCTTTCCTTATGACCTTTTGACACTTGTCAAATGCACGTGCGCTTGGAGGATCATCTTAATTTGCTTTGCACCATTGGATCTAATGCATCGATGAGACATGAGCCGTTGATCTTTTAAAGTAGCATTAGTTTTAATACTAGCTTTTCCATTAACCATCGAGCTTCTTTTCTTCCCTTTTTGCATCTCACTGCTTTCTATATCATGGGTTTGCTTCCGCTCCTTTCGATTATCCTTGATATGCTCGATCTTTACCCTTTGTATTGAGCGTTAAACTTCAGCATGTGGCATGATCTTATTTTCTTTGGCATTCTTGTAACGTTCCTTGCAACGTCTGAAGAGTATCTTTTGAATGTTGCAATGCTCAAAAGATACCCTTCATAATTTTTGCATTCTACCCTTCGACTTTTCTGTAAGTGTCTACATGCCCTTTGCAACATTCAAAATATACTCTTCAGACTTTTTTGCAATCTACCCTTTGGCTTTTATGCAAGTGTCCACATGCCCTTTGCAACGTTCGAAAGATACCCTTAAGACTTTTTGCAATATACCCTTTGGCTTTTCTGCAAGTGTCCAATTTCACTTTGCAACGTTCAAAATATACCCTTCAATTTTTTTGCAATCTACCCTTTGGCTTTTTTGCAAGTGTCCACATGCCCTTTGCAACGTTCAAAAGATACCCTTTGGACTTTTTGCAATCTACCCTTCATATTTTCTACAAGTGTCCACATGCCCTTTGGAATGTTCAAAAGATACCCTTTAGACTTTTTGCAAAGGTCCACTTGCCCTTTGCAACGTTCAAAAGATACTCTTCAGACTTTTTGCAAAGGTCCACTTGCCCTTCAGACTTTTTGAAAAGGTCCACTTGTCCGAGAAGGACTTGACAATTTTTTTGAAAGAGTTGTCCTTGCCATTCTTTCTGAAAGAATTCCTCCGAAGGAATTCTTCAAGACTATTTCGGATTTCCCATTCTTCTTGACTTATCCCGATTGCCTCTTTTAAGTAAGAGCACTTCACAAACATGATTTACTCCACAAGTTTGCTGAACTCAACCTTTCACATTAATGCATAATCAGTTTCAATCTCAATGACATCATTCTTTGACATCAATGACAATTCCATGCTGCCCTAGATGGAAATGATAACTATTCAATCCTCAGACTGCTTTCTGTATCATGATATCAAAATTGTCAACTATCTCCTTACTCAAATTTCCAACAATATCCCCCTTTGTCATTGCTGGCAAAACATCCGCAATGAGAAAAAATATCCTCAAAAGTCCCTTCTCATTCTGTTTGCTTGCTCTTATTCTGATTTCTCCCCCTTTGACATTAATGACAAAGAGTGTTTGCTAAACCAATAAGACACACAACTGCTAAGTTGTTCTGATCTTTGGACCTATCTGGATAGAGCATTATAAAAAAAAAGACTCCCCCTCGGATAAAGCACACTGGCCTAAACTGTTCTTATTATTCTCCAGGATCTCAAATGCTTCAACTGATCCTGTATATAGCATTGGTCTGAAAGACCAATCAACAATAGATATATCTCTTACATAGATGAACATATAAATCTAGATCCAACATACCTTAGTCTGTTCCTTAACATCAGATGACAAATGATGTGTAAGGTACATAGCAGATTGTCTTCACTCTTAATCCATGAGCTTAATAAAATACCTGCAATGCTCCCCCTGAACTTCTAACCTATCACAAGAGGCTAGTGATATGGGGTGGGAGCTACAACTCCCAACTTCTCTCTCAGATACTCAAATTGCTTCTTGGGAAGAGGCTTGGTAAATATATTTGCAATTTGATCCTTGGTTGGCACCTATTCCATTGTGACCTCCTAACTTGCTACCTTTTCTCTCAAAAAATGATATTTTATGGAGATATGCTTGGTTCTAGAATGCATCACTGGATTTTTGGATAGATTTATGGCATTTGAATTATCACAATAAATAGAGATAGGTGCTTGATATTTTACCTTTATGTCCTTGAGAGTTTGCTTCATCCATAAGACTTGAGTACAACAAGCAGTTGCTACAACATACTCTGCTTCAGCTGTAGAGAGTGTAATAGATTCTTGCTTCTTACTTAGCCAAGACATAAGTCTGTTACCCAGAAAGAATGCACCACCACTTGTGCTTTTTCTGTCATCCACACTCCCTGCCCAATCAACATCAGTATATGCAACCAAAGTAAGATCCTTGCTAGTTTGGCACCACAACCCATAGTTAATTGTGCTCTTGATGTACCTAAAAATTCTTTTTACAACATTAACATGCGATTCTTTGGGGGTTGATTGAAAATGTGCAACCATGCATACTGCTTGCATGATGTCTGGTCTTGATGCTGTTAGATATAACATGCTACTAATCTTTGATCTATATAGCATTTTATTTACATCAGGAGACTCCTCTTCTTTGCTTAGCTTGTAGATAGTCATCATGGGAGTACCAACTGGTTTGTTGTCCTCCATTCCAAACTTCTTAAGCATCTCCTTCACATACTTTTCTTGAGATATGAATATCCCTTCATTAGTTTGTGTAATTTGTAAACCAAAGGAGTGTTTTCCCAACATTGACATTTCAAACTCATTTTGAATTTGCGTGGAAAATTCTTTGCACATGTTACTATCACCACCTCCAAAGATAATATCATCCACACATACAACAACAATGAGCATATGCTCACATTCTGATTTAAAGTACAGATTGTTGTCTGTACATCCTTTTTTAAAACCTTGTTGTTGCAGGTATTGATGCAACCATGAATACCATGCTGTAGGTGCTTGTTTCAGACCATACAAATCTTTCTTTAGTTTGCACACATAATTTTCTTCCTCTGCTAACTGAAATCCTTCTGGTTGTTCAATGTACACTTCCTCTTCTAAGTTTTCATTTAGGAATGTTGACTTCACATCTATTTGATATACTTTGAATTTATTGTGAACAGAGAATGCCAAGAACATTCTAATAGCTTCCAGTCTTACCACAGGAGCAAATGTTTCTTCAAAATCTATGCCTTCTACTTGTGCATATCCTTTGCACACCAGTCTAGCTTTGTTTCTTATGACTGCTCCATCTTCATTGAGTTTGTTTATGTAAACCCACTTAGTTCCTATTACATTCTTGTTCGAGGGTCTATGAACTAATTCCCAAGTTTTATTCTTTTCAATTTGGTTGAGTTCTTATTCTATGGCTGTTAGCCAATTTTCATATTTGCTGGTTTCATTGAAGGTCTTAGGCTCAATTTATGAAAGTAGAGCAAAGTTTACGTGCTCTTTATTTATTACAGCTCTTCTCCTAGTGTGAACACCCTTATCTTTGTTGCCAATTATTTTCTCCTTGGGATGTTCTTTTTGAACAAACCTTACAGGTGCCTTTTTACTCTTTTCTTCCTCCTCTTCACTATCTTCTACTTCATTTTCTACTCCTAATTCTTCAATTATGATCTCCTCATTAGCCTCAACTTGTTTGAATCCTTCTTCTACCTTGACATTGATGCTTTCAACTATTTTATGTAGCTGTATGTTGTAACACACAGGCTTTGTTGCGAGTGGAGTATCCAAGAAAAATTCCTTCATCACATCTTGACTCGAAACTTCCCAGTTTGGCCTCTTTTTATCTGATGTAGCACTTGCTTCCAAACACTCTAAAATATTTTATGAATGCATGTTTTCAAAACCACAGTTCATATGGGGTTTTATCACTCCTTACCCTAAGTTGAACTCTGTTTAGGATACATACTATTGTTTGAACTACCTCTTTCCAATATCCATGAGTAAGTTTTGCCTCTTTCAACATTGTTTTGGCCATCTCCTTCACAGTTTTATTTTTTCTTTCTACAACTCCATTTTGTTTTGGAGTTCGTGCAGTAAAATATTGTCTCTTAATCCCATGCTTTTCAAAATATTCTATAAACTCATTGGAGGTGAATTCTCCACCTTTGTCTGATCTTAGACATTTGATTTTTCTTCCCATTTCATTCTCAACCATGGCCCTAAAGATCTTGAATCTCTCAATGGCTTGTGATTTATCTTTCGAAAAGTTATCCATGTCATCCTCGAGAAGTCATCTATAAATAGCTTAAAGTAGTATACACCTTTGGATCCTTTTGTCCTAGTAAGACCACATAAATTTGTATGAACTACTTGTAGGGGTTTTGAGGTTGTATATTCTTTTGTTTCAAATTTGACCCTTGTCTGCTTTCCTAGTTGGCACGCTCTGAATGTGACGTCTGCAAGTTTGACAATTTTGGGCATATATCTAACACACTTGTTAGAGCTTACTTTTACTATATTGTCGAAGTTGACGTGACCCATTTTTTTATGCCATAACCAGCTCTCATCGAATTTTCCCATGAGGCAACTTGCATCATTTTCTTCAATCAGGTTGTATATGTTGCTTTTAGTTCTTCTTTGTGCAATCATTTTTTCAGTGCTTTTCAGTTTACAACCTTCAGCATTAAATGTGACTTCATAACCATTATCACACATCTGACTTACACTTAAAATACTATGTTTAAATTTTTTAACATATAGGATGTCATGTGTAGGAAGCTTGCCATCTATGTGCAAGGTTCATTTACCTCTTATTCTGACTGCAGTGTTATCACCTAGACTGACAGTTTATTTCTTGCATGTACTTAAACTGGTGAATTTGCTCTTGTCCCCAGTCATATGCTTTGAGCAACCGATGTCTATGACCCACGAGTTTTGCTCTTTGGCATGGAGTGCCATTTGAGCAATCAAGGATTGATGTTTCACCTTCCACATCTTTTTGGGTCTCTCATTTGTGTTTCTCTTTTCTTTAAAAGTGGCCTTTGAAACTCTATTCTTGTTTAAAAACCTACCTTTGCCTAAGCTGTACTTTCTTTTCATTGCAATATTAGCTCTACAATACTTAGATATATGTCTAGAATTATTGTAATTGTAACATATTGAATTTGAATCTATCAAAGGAGCAAATGAATTTATTTTAGAAAAATTAAATCTTTTAGTAGAAAAGACTCTATAGTCAACAACCCTATGACCAAACTGATTATAGCTAAAATAATAACTATAAAAAGGAGCGTACCTGGTCATATCGTTCTCTAGTGTAGTATACCAAAATTTTTTACCTTTCTACTTTTTCAGGTTTGCCACTTTGAAGTATCCTTCTACATCTTTCCTTGGAATAGTCTTTATGTCCTTTTTGGTCTTTGCCTTCATCGCTTCTTTGTTGTTCATAGCTTTTGCTTCTCCTCCTTTCTCAAAGTTATCATACAGGTTCATTGATGTACAAGCTGAGGATCCTTCTTCTTTATCCTATCCAAGACCTGAATTTTCATTTGAAGGCTTTTACACACTGATTAGTTCACTACGAGCTTATGATCCTTTCGTCAGCTTAAAACTTTTGCTTATATGGTCTCTTGCCTTCTCAAGTTCTTTCCTCAAGGATACTACTTCTACTTCAAGTCTCATGCATTCATTGGATTTTGACTGGAGATCCATTTTGACTTCTACTACTCTGTTGGATTCCTCAACTTGAGTTTTTAGCATCACAATCATTTGATTAGCCTTTTCAAGCTCCTTCTAATGCCTCTTCTGCGTTGACTTTTCTTTTCTCAGATTTTTGATTTATTTAAGAGTACACACCATTTCACCTTCAAGATCAATCTCACCTTCTTCTCCTTCATGACAATATTCATCTTCATTTCATTCTTGATTCAAGGAAGTGAATTCTTCTACCATAAATAGGAACTCATTTCCATTAGCTAGAAAGGCATAGTCATTCTCATCGTCAGAGATGTCACTGCTACTTTCTCCTACTGAGTCACTTTCTTCTTTTATATATAACCCCTTTTTATTCTTGAAGAAGTTTTTCTTCTTAGCATAATGCGGTTTTACCTTTTTAATATTTTCAACTTGCTCAACATTGTCCTTCTTATTGAATGGGCATTTTGTAGCAAAGTGTCCTACCTTGCCATAGTTAAAACACTTGAAAAAAAGTTTTCCTTTATACTTACTTGATCCTCTCTTCAGTCTTCTAACAAAATTTTATTTTTCACCATCAATCTCCTCATAATTGAGCACATAGGCTTCTTCTTTTGTAGATTTTACTAGTTTGAAAGCTGCTTCTCTCTTGATTATGTCTGTCTCTCCCATCCTCATTTTGTTGGCTGTGAACGTTCTATGTAGTTCATCCATGGTAAGCTTGTCCAAATCTCTCACTTATTCAATGGCCAAAATTTTAGAGTCCTATCTTGATGGAAGGGATTTCAAAACCTTCTTGACAATAGTCGATTCTTCTATTGTTTCTTCAAGTCCTCTTATAGCATTGACCATCGTATCTACCTTGAGGAGGTAGTTAGCTATTTTCTCTTCTTCATTCATTTTTATAATTTTAAACTATCCTTTATGCATTTATAGCTTGGCCTGTTTCACTTTAACATCTCCTTCATAGATACTTTTAAGCTTATTCCAGATGTCTTTTGCACTCTGGCAGTGAATAACTTTGACAAACTTAGATTTTGACAACCCATAAAGAATAACATTCTTAGCTTTGGAATTGTTTTCATAAGCATTTTTGGCCACCTGATCAACAAGAGTTACAATAGGAGCTGTGTAACCATTTACCACTGACATCCATACATCATACCCTAGGGAAGACAAATATGCTTCCATTCTTATGCTCAAAAAAACATAGTTAGACCCATCAAACAGAGGAGCCTTATTTGATGAATATCCTTCTTGGCAAGCCATTGTGTTCACCAACCATGATCTACCTGAGCTGATTAAGCTTCTTCTAAGGAACCTGTGCTCTGATACCAATTATTTAACATACTATCTACTGAGAGGGGGGTGAATCAGTAGATGAGCTACAACCTAGTTCTTAAAACTTTTAAATAAGATACTTAAAGTATATGCAAATTAAAAAATAAAATAGAGATCACACACACACACACAAGAATTCTCAACCCCAAATTTTTACGTGGAAACTCAAAAAGAAAAACCATGGTGAGAAAAGCTGTTAGAAGCTACTGTTCTAATCCAGCCTCACAGAAAAGAAGTCTCACAGACAAACCTCACTGGTTACATTCAAGATCACCCACTCTAAGGAAGTGTTAAATTCCTAACTGAGCACTAACTTACTTTTTCTGATGGCACCAACCTATAAGAGAAATGAAACTACAACTTCAAAATATATAAGAGATTCAGAATGAATCTTGTTCACTTTTCTATTACAAGTCTAGTATGTAATTGCACCTTCACTATGTGCCTTCTCAACTTATCTACCTTTATCTCTTTGTGTCTATATATCTTCTACTTTAAAAAACTTTATTTTCTTTGCCCTTTTTATGCTGTCTACATATGTCCTCACTCAATAATTTTGAGTTAACACTCTAATTATTATCGCAACAATAGTAAAAAATAGCTACATTTAAATGATTTGTTCGTAGCATATATAGATAGATGCATCTTAGGTTTTTCTATCTATAAATTATTTACACTTTAAATGTACTTAACTAGTTCAAGCTTTTGATCTGCATTTAATGTGACTTTGACTCTGTGTCTCGATTCATGCTTCACTCGATAACGTTCAAATTTATTTACTATCTTTGGCATCTGCACTTCTACTGCACTTAACTGCACCACTTCCTTGATCACTTTTGATCTGTATTGAATGTGACTCTAACTTTGTATCTCGATTCATGCTTCAAATGAGAATGTTCAAATGCCTTTACTATCTTTGGCATCTAAACTTCTACTTAACTGCATCACTTTCTTGATTACTTCTGATCTGTATTCAATGTTACTTTGACTTCATGTCTCGATTCATTTTTCAAATGAAAATGTTCAAAGGCATTTACTATATTTGGCATATGCACTTCTACTTAATTGCACCGCTTCCTCTATCACTTTGATTGAATTATCTCGAGCTCCATGAAGATATATCGAGTTCATCACTAGTTCTAGTTGTTCCTTTACAGACAGTTAGAAGACATTGATTTCGGGCTTTTTAATTTTTTCTTTGCACCAAGTTCACTATCTTTTATTTGTTAGATCTTTCCTTATGACCTTTTGACACTTTTCAAATGCATGTGCACTCGAAGGATCATCTGAGTTTGCTTTGCACCATTGGATCTAATACACCGATCAGACATGAGCCATTGATATTTTAAAGAAACATTTGTTTTAATACTTGCTTTACCATTAACCATAGATCTTCTTTTCTTCTCTTTTTGGATCTCGTTGCTTTCTATATCATGGGTTTGCTTCTACTTCTTTTAATTATCCTTGATATGCTCAATCTTTATCCTTTGTATTGAGTGTTAAACTTTGACATGTTGGTGTGATCTTATTTTCTTTTGCATTCTTGTAACGTTCCTTGCAACATCGATCCTTCAAGACTTGATCGTCTTTTAACCTTGCTTTAATTCCTTCGTAAGGTTTCTTTATGCAAATTATTTTAGGCCTTTGTGTCTTCGAGATAGTTTATATGGACTTTTTATCTGACTTCATTTCATCCTGAAGTGTCTTCTAATTTCTATGAAAGAATTTGTCATTGGCTTCTAATAGGAGATGTCTTTGAGAAATCTTTCCTTCAGAATTTTTGTCCGAGTTCATTTCATCTTGAAGTGTCATCCAATTTCTTTGAAAGAATTTGTCGTTGGCTTCTAATAGGAGATGTCCTTCATAAATCATTTTCTTCAGACTTTTTGTCCACGTTATTTTTTTGGACTTTTTGTCTACATCATTTCTTCAGACTTTTTGTCTATGAGGCATTTCTTCAGACTTTTTATTCATGAGGCATTTCTTCAGACTTTTTGTCCACGGTATTTCTTCAACTTTTTTTCAAGTGTCCACATTCCATTTAAAAGATACCCTTTGGACTTTTTTTAATCTAACCTTCGGCTTTTCTACAAGTGTCCACATGCCCTTTGCAATGTTCAAAAGATACCCTTCAGACTTTTTTGCAATCTACCCTTCAACTTTTCTCCAAGTATCCACATGCCCTTTGCAACGTTCAAAAGATACCCTTCAAAATTTTTGAAATCTACCCTTCATCTTTTTTTCAAGTGTCGACATGCCCTTTTCAACGTTCAAAAGATACCTTTTAGACTTTTTACAATCTACCCTTAGGCTTTTCTGCAAGTGTCCACTTGCCCTTTACAATGTTCAAAAGATACCCTTCAAACTTTTTGCAATCTACCCTTTAGTTTTTCTGCAAGTGTCCACATGCCCTTTGAAACATTCAAAATATACCCTTCAGACTTTTTGCAAGAGTCCACTTGCCCTTTGCAATCTTCAAAAGATACCCTTCAGACTTTTTGCAAAGGTCCACTTGCCCTTTGGAATTTTTGAGAAAATCCACTTTTCTGAGGACTTGAAAATTTTTCAAAAAGAATTATCCTTACCATTCTTTTTGAAAGAATTCCTCTGAAGGAATTGTTCAAGACTATTTCAGGTTTTCCATTCTTCTTGACTTATCCTGATTTCCTCTTCTACGTAAGAGCACTTCACAAACATGATTTACTGCACAAGTCTGCTAAACTCAACCTTTGGCATTAATGCATGATCAGTTTCAATTTCAATTACATCAAAGACATTAACCTTTGACATCAATGACAATTCCATGCTACCCTGGATGGAAATGATAACTGTTCAGTCCTTAGACTACTTTCTGTAACATGATATCAAAACTCTCAACTATCTCCTTGCTCAAATTTCCAACAAAAAAGACTTCAGGTTCTCAAGGAATAAAATTTTGGGTTTTTATTACAAGCTGATTGAAGAATTAATTATTTTGGGAAAGTCTTTTCCAAAAGCTTGAAAGGAAGTTTGCATAGGAAAGAATTCCTTCAGACTTTTTATTCGAAGGATGTTTACAAAGGTAAAAAAGGGCTTCGGACAAATTGTCCTGAGAAAGGGTCTTTTTCAAAAATCTTGAAGAGTATGTTCCCTTTGGGAAAGTTATTTTCATAAGGAAAAATGGTCATTTTCTTCCAAAAGATTCTTTTCAACTTCTCCAAAGGGCATTTCAAGAAACCTGAAGGGCACTTCTTAGAAAAGGCCATTTACAAAAATCCGAAGGTTCTATTTCATTCTTTCAAGGGTCCTTTACAAGAAAGCCGAAGGGTAAGTGGACCATTACAATAAGTCTGAAGGGCTCTTTCGGAAGAGTTCATTTCAAAGTTGATAGAAAGGGTCCTTTACCATTTATTCGAAGGGGACTTTCCCTTCGAGAAAGTTCATTTTGAGAATTTTGAAGGGTTAGAGTCCCTCCAAAAAAATCCACTCAATAAATTCTGAAGGGCTTGTCAAAAAGATCGAAGGGCACTTCCCCTTAAAGAAAGTCCATTATCAAAATCAACAAGGACATTTCATGCAATTCAAGAAAGTTCAAGACAATAGTCCCGAAGAGGTGAATTCCTACAGACTTTTGTCTGAAGGGAATGGAAAAAGAAAAATGAAATGACTTTTCAAAAAGTTTGAAGGAATTCCTTTAGATAAATTATCCAAAAGAATTCCTTCAGAAAACTTGTCTGTGAGAAAAAGACCATTTGAAAATTTCCAAAGGGGTATTAGCCCTTCAGAAAAAGATCAATTACAATAATCTTGAAGGGTATCTGCCCTTCAGGAAAATTTGAAACAAAAATATGAAAGGTTATTAGCCTTTGAAAAAGGACTTTACAAAGAATGCCGAGGGACATTTTGAAATCTAAAGGGCAATTTGCGAAAATCTTAAGGGCAAGTGGACTATACAATTTTGCTAAAAGGATATTTTTCTTGTTAAAAGATCATTTACAACAATATTAATGGGCTTGTCAAAAATCCCAAAGGGCAATTTCAAAAGATCAAGGGGTGACTTGCATAAGGCTGAAGGGTATGTGCCCTATGGAAAAAGGCAAGCTAAAAGGAACAAATTCCTTCAGACTTTTTATCCGAAGGAAGTTTAAGAAGGAAATTGACATGGGCAAATTTTTTGAAAGAATTCTTTGGAAGGTTTACCCATGGAAAATGTTGAAGGAGAGAGACAATTCCTGTCTTTGGGAAAGTGAAAATCCAAAAACCTGAAGACAGAATTCCTTCAGACTTTTTGTCTAAAAGAAATACAAAAGAACAAAGCCACAGGAAATAAGCCCGAAGATAGAAAAGTTTGCAAAAAAAACACAGAAAAATGGAAGGAATATAATAAATACAAAAGATTCTAATAGACAATGAATAGATTAATGCGTTCTACAACATGCAAAGTGGTCTAAATAGGATTAGACACATCCAAGATGTGCAACCATTTCAAACATGACACATTTAGTTATATAAATGGAGGCTCATTTACATGAAGGACTCAAGGAGCTTAATGTTGGAGAGCTTAATGCTAATTTCATGCATGCACTCTTGTTTATCTGAGCCTTTCAAACATTCCAGTAGTTCAAGTGGAGTTGTAAATTTGGATGTGGAGTTGACTGCTCTTATTTTTGGAGTTGAGTATTCTTAATTTATAGAGTTGACTGATTATCAAGTACCACATCTACTCATGCTTTGCACACAAAGGAGGACTTCTCTTGTTCCAACTCAGCTTCAAATTGGTTCAATCTTGAGTTAAGAAATCCAAGATTGGTGTAGATTTCATGTATGAGGCAGATCTAATATGAGCCCATCGTCCATTTTCAACATCAAAGGGTTTTTCATGCAATACAAAAGATAGGAATATGTTCTTAGAAGGATTTGTTATCTTGGCATAATAAAAATTAGATTTGGTTAATGTGGGAGTTGTCATCTTCTTCTATTTTCAGTGCCAACCTCTTGGCTGTTTTATCTTTTTCTATATAAGTTGGATTTTCAGCCTTAAATTGTATCTCTCTTTTGGCAAGATCAAATTCTGCCAAAGACTAAGTTTGTAACCTTTTTTTAGATTAATAAAAGGACTATTTTTATTTTTCAAAATGTTGGCATAGTGTATTCATGTCAGTGATTTGCATAAGTGATAGAATTTCTCTTCCTTGTCAAGTCTTGATTCTTATCTAACAATATAGTTGATCGGTTTATGCAGGTAATGTTTTGTGTTTGATGTCTCTTGGCTGAGTTTATAGTGGATATAAGTCGCTAGTTAGTGCCTTAAATCAGGCCTATTCTTTCATTTATCTCAAGCTTGGATCAGCAGATAAAACTTTTTCGTGAAATACTTATGCATATTGGTCAATTGGAGTCGAAAGTTCAACCCTTTTCTTGTCTAAATAAATGTTTTTAGGAGCTCAAATTGAGTAGATCAATCAAAAAATATAGGTGTATCACCATCATTAGGTAGGATTTACCTTCAAGTTTCTTTTTTCTCTTTTCTTTGATAGTTTATATCGTAGATTAGAGATCCTAATCGATACACCATAAGGAGCTAGCCCTTAGAATCTGTAGATTCAATCCACTAATTAGGTCACCCACAACCTAGGATTATTTTCATATTTCAACAGACTATGAAGGCTTGAAACTACCTTCACAGGGGTGCAAGTTTGATTGACAATAGTTTTTGACATGCCTAGTGGGACCAACAAAGAGATTTTATAGATCTGAAAAAGTTTGAAGCTAAAGAAAAGTTTTGCAGGAGATGAGAATATTCATCTTCATCACAAGCTAAAGATTCTTCAAGTTTCAGAGTTTATAACATCATTCACACAATTCTTTCATGCAAAAAATTACCACAAGGTCAGCAAGTAAAGGTATTCTTTTTGAATTTATATCTTATAAGAGATCAAGATTTAGGAGGGCAAAACCATATCCTCAAAAATAGTATTTGCAACCTGGTCATCCTATTGTTCTAAGCACTACAATCCTCACTATCTAAATGGCCATAAAAAACTAGGTGTTTACTCCATTCAATAGAGGTAGCCCACTGAATTTATCTCACTTTGACGACATTCTAGTCTTTGTCCTCAAGAGTATCCCATTCTTCTCAGGATAAAAACAACTTTTTGACGCAGTGGATTGCACCCTCTGAGGGGATGCTCAGTTCTCTTCCTCCACGAGGCACAATGGAGACATTCCTCTTGCTGTGGGTTGAAAATGTGAGGGATGAATCTATAGATTAGGGGCTAGCTCCCCTTGATGCACCTTGAGGCCCTGGATTTCCTACTGCTAACAATGGGGGGATGAAAAGGGAGAGAAATACTAAAATTAGAACCTAAACTAATGCGGTGATGCACCAAAAGAGTTGGTCTACTCAGCTTTGACATACACTTTACATGAGAGAGAAGCAAGCATACACTTCATTCAAATGAGAATCTTTCCTACATCAGTGTTTCAATAGAGGATCCTATGGAGATATAAGGATGAACAACTACTAGAGGTTTTCTAAGACACCCTATGGACAGCTTGTGCACATGTTTCTATACTCTGAGCTGGACACTTCTTGTTGACCTACAGGGGAAGAACTCATAATACACTAGATATGTTGGCATAAATTTATGAAAACATGAAAAGGAAATGAATTAACATAAGATAAAACCATAGACATGCAAAAGTGCAAACTCAAATGGAGGTAAAAATGCTTCTTTTGATTCAAGGTAAATTCTTTCAGGGCTTCACCTTACAAGTTGAGATCATTTTTCTCAAATGAAAAGTTACAAATATATAGATAACTTGGAAATAGATAGCTGACAAATCAAGAGATGGAAACCCATGCTGAGTTAAACACTTCTGCACAGACCACAAGCCCATGCTGCTACCATATTCTTCCAATTGCGTATGGGAGAGCCATGCTGTAGATGTCCAAGTCACTGCCCTTGCTGTCTTGGGCTTGCAAAAGCATGAAATACTCCTTTTAGCAACTGACAAAGCCATCCCCAAGTTGCGTTGATTGGATCATGCTCTCTTCAATGCTGGGCACAACTAGTTGTGCATTAATGGTGAAGCATGAAAACACGGGCTATTTTTCTCTATAGTTAAAAAACCAATCTATTTTATTGGTTTTTGGTAGATATATTTCACCAAATGTATTAATTGTCCTTAATGAGTTATCTATGCCAGTTGTCTTGGTCTGCGTGGTCATTGATTTTGTCATTTTTCTTTGTCAGTAGCTGGAACTATTCCTTATTTTGTCTTTTCTACTTTGTCTTTGCTCGTGTTTTGTCTCCCTTTGACTTCTCCTTTGTCTTGGCATTTTCTTTGCTTGCTCTTTGACTTATCGAGCCTTTTGCCACACTTTCCTTCAGACAAAATGTTCGATGGAATTCCTTCAGGCATTTTGTCTAAAGGAATTCTTTCTTTTGATTGCTTCTTTTCCTGAAGGGCAAGTGCCCTTTGGGACTGCACAATTTGTCTCCTTCTTCAGCTAGTTTCCCTCTGCAATATTTTATTTCATCCAAAAGTGCCCTTCAAACTTTCTAAAATGGTCGTCACCTTTCTCAAGGTGCCCTTAATAAGACCCTTTAGACTTTTTTCAAACATCTTTCAAGCCATTAAAATGCTCTATGAAGGAAATCCGTTGCCTTTTGCAAATTACTTTAGACTATTTCAGGTCCTTCAATCACTTCTACTTATAAAAGTAGACTAGTAATGCACCTGCACAAACCCAATTTGCACTAGACTAAGTAAAATGACAAAACACTTGGATTTTTTCATTAGACAGGTTTGACAGAGAATTTTTTTTGCACAAGGCATCAGAGCGATGATCTAGCCAAAACATGGATTGGATGACCGTTTCAAAGAAAAAGGAGGGGGTGCCAAATTTTGGTTTGTAGGACCAAAAATTGGTCAACACAATTGGCGACTCATAGGGGAAGTATGCCTATTATGCTTGGAAAGATTTTAGCTACAAAGTCCATTAGGCATGGAGTGAGGATGCATCTTGAAGAAGTCAACAAATTTGTAAGGACCTATGAAATAACAAGGATTTTACCCCAAACAACAAATAAAAAACACACATAAAGGCTAAAACACTACACACATGCATAATAACACTTAGGGAAAATGAGGAAAAGTAAGAAAACTATGTACATGAAAAAAGAAACCTAGTAACAATGGTTAAGATATATCCCATTGATTGAGATATGTAGCTCTTCACCATCCAATTTGGAGAGTTGGAAAGCATTGTGTTGCTTGCATTGGGTGATGACATATGGGCCAGTCCACAAAGTGTCAAACTTTGTGTGCCTTCTAGGCTTGGCTCGGTCCTCATCCCACTTTACGACAATTTTACCTTTTCAGAAGCTCCTTGTCATAGACCTTTTGTCAAAATGCTTATTTGTTTGTTGTTGGTGGCTAGTGATGGCATCCATGGCTTGGTATCTCACTTCTTGAAGATCCATTAGCTCACACTACCTGACTTCCAGGCTGTCACTCTCCACCAATTGCAACTGATGGGCAAGATCCAAGGTGGGTAATTCGAGTGAGATAGGGAATCTAGCTTCCCTTCCATACACAAGTGTGTATGGTGAATTCCCGATTTTCCTCATTGGAGTGATCCTATCTACTCAAAGAGTTGTATTTAATTTGGCATGCCAAGTCCTTTGATTTTCCTCCATTGTCCTTTTTATGATCTTAATCAAATTCTTGTTTGTGGACTCAGCCATCCCATTTCCTTGTGGACAGTAGTTGGAAGAAGTGCTGAGATAGATGCCATATTTTAATGCCCACTCACTTGTCTTTGTTCCCAAGAAAGCCAATGCATTATCTGAAATGATTGTGTCTGAAATTTAAGAATTGGGCTACCTAATCACCTTGTAAGGTCATGTTTTGATTTGGTAGCTCACTAGCATAAACAACCTTTTTTTGGCCATGTTCCAAGGGTGGACAATTGGGCTGATCTTGCACCAAATTATTTTGAGTGGGGACAAGAGCCTTGGAAGATGAAGGGGCATTTGGATTATAGCTTTGATAAGGCTTGACATGTGTAATTTGACCTTGCCCTTGATTATAATTCTAGAAGGGAGGCTTATTTGCTTGCCCAAACTACTGGTAACCTTGATTTGGTCTATAACTCTGAGTTTGTTATCTCTTGAGGGCAACTAACTCATTAATAACACTCTATGGTAGGATCTTAACTTCATGGATGCCATTTACAAGGGTAACAACCAACTTCTCTTGATTAGGTAGAAGAGCTAGAGTGGGCACAACAGGCTGGACTAAGGGCTGTAAATCAGGAAAAAGTGGCATATGAGGTCTAGGAGCTATCTTTCCTGCTTGAACAAGGCAATTTTTAGAAGCTATGGTTATCTTATAAGCAATAAATAAAGTGTTTCCACCCATGAACTGTATCATAACAACAATATCACTATTCGGGGCCTTCAAGTAGTAAAGGAAAGCATAGCTTGGGGTTGGCCTCACAAGAGTTGGGATTTTGTCCCAAGTCTTTTGGAACCTAGTGTTAAAATCTTGTATAAACTCATGTGGGGCTCTCTTCATGGTGGTTAACTTCTCAACTAGAGACAAATGGTCACTTTTTCCCCCAAACCTATTGGTCAAGAGGGTCCCTAACTCATTTGATGAGCCGACTGAGTTCATAGGCAAGGTCCCATACCAATCCAAAACTTTCCCTTTGAAGGACAAGGCTATCAATCTAATAGCTACATTTTTTTTAGTGATATTATGTATGTTGCAGAGGTTTGCTATATTTCTAATATGCTCGACAGTAATAATTGGGCCCTCTCCACTAAAGGGAGGAACACTTTTGAGAGCTATCCCTAGAATTGGGTCATACTGCTGAAAGTTCAAGGGACTTTGACCAATGAAAGCCACAAAAGGGAAAGCCCTAAGGATTGCCATGGCTATGAAAGGATTCAACTAGGGGCTCTTTGAGTAGGTATATTTTATCATTTGTTTAGGAAAATGATTTGCTACATAAGGGTGGGTATTTGTAAACCTTAGCATTTTCATTGAGTGCAAAGGCAACTCGACAAATTCAAAAGTTACACCCCTTGAAGAAGGTCTTGTAATGACCTTTGGCATGGGATGTCAGGCTGATCATTAACTGGATACTGAGTTCTTAAATGGAGTCACCAAGTGCTGAATATAGCTCCTTTTGGATTTTTTAACAATATGAAGACTAACACCAATCCTAAAACTTGTAGGACATAGAAATTTGTCCCAATAAATGTTGCAAAAACTATTGACATAGTGGATTGAACCCTCTGAAGGGAGGCTCAACTCTCTTCCTCCATGCGACACAATAAATACATTCCTCTTGCTATGGGTTGAAAATATGAGGGATGAATCTCTAGATTAGGGGCTAGCTCCCCTTGATGCACCTTGAGGCCCTAGATTTTCTACTATTAACAATGGGGGGGGAATGAAAAGGGATAGAAATACTAAAATTAGAACCTAAAATAATGCGGTGATGCACTAAAATGGTTAGGTTACTCAGCTTTGACATACACTTTACACCAGAGAGAAGCAACATACACTTCATTAAAATGAGAACCTTTTCTGCATTAGTGTTTCAACAGGGGATCCTATGGAGATACGAGGAAGAACTACCAGAGGTGTTATAAGAGACAGTATGGACAGCCTATTCACATGCACCTATACTCTGAGCTGTGTTAGGTTGTGGATCTAAAATCTTCACTGATGCAAACATGGAGGAGGTGCTGAGTGTCACAATAACCGGCATCGATCAGGCCAACCGACGTCGGTCAGGAGTGGAAAAGAAGCTGCTGACATCGATCACTTATCGATCGACGTCGATCATCTCTAAACAGACAGTGATCAACGTCGATCACTTGTGCGGTTCTAAAACTATTAGTTACATGAACAATTTGTTTAACGAACCAGTTGTTTGCATGTAAAGACTAATTTTAGTCTTGGAGCTACGTTTCTAATTATTGTAATTAGATGTCTAATTATTGTTTGCATGGGATCTATATAATAGACTCATGGGGCTGTATTGTAAAGTGTGCTAGATAAAGAGAGCAAGGTTAGCTCATTCAGAGGGAAGAGAGCAAGGTTAGCTCCTCATAGTGCCATAGTGCCAAGTGTGTATGATTAGGTAGATCTATGGGAGAGCAAGATCTGGCAGAAGATCCACATGGGTGCTGGTGTGTAGAATCAAAAGGGTTCTATCCAAGGGAGAATCATAAGGACTTGGTGAGGCAATGACAAGGGTTCTTTCAGGTGTGTAAGATCTAGGTCGGCAAGTGTGCAAGGCTAGGTTGATCTACGGTATAGCAAGATCAAGTTAGATCTACATGGTAAGTAAGGTTGGTTGATCTGCAGGTGTGTGTGTGTGCAAGATCTAGGTTTACAGGTGTTGAAAACCAGGTTGATCTACAGGTGGCAGCAAGATCAGGGAGATCAACAACACAATAGGTAGCAAGATCAGGTGAGATCTACTTGGAGTACATGGTGTACTCAGACTTGGAGTACATTGAGTACTTGGTGGACTGACAGTATTGTTACTGACTGGTGGATTGGCAGTATTGTTACTGACTGGTGGACTGGCAGTATTGTTACTGACTGGTGGAGGTGAACAAAAACTCTATGTTTGAGTTGTTTGTTGTGACCATAATTGAGAGAGAGAACTCTTGAAGGAGAATTACTGGGAGCCCTAGAGGTGTGGGAAGCCTCAGAGGTGTGGGAAGAGTGTGGCATATTCTCTATTGTAATTTATTTTTGGATGAGTTGAATACAATTGGGTATTGTCTCTCAAATTCTGTGTTGTTTTTGATTTCTAGTTACTTGTTACTTCTAGATAAATTCTGTGTTTAGTTGTTTATACAAGGTAATCAATTGTGCTCTTAATCTTGACAAGTGGTATCAGAGTTGTTTGTTGTTCTAGATTCCTGACAAGTGGTATCAGAGCCAGGTTGCAGGTTCACAAACCCTGGTTCAGAGTAGGTTTGTGTTTGATTACAAGTCACTCTCAGGGGTTTCTGATTGAGTGGGAGTATAGCAATGGCAGAAGAAAGTAAGCTAAGAATGGAGAAATTCAAAAACAAGAATGATCAATTACGAAATTATGGAAAGAAAGAGCAGGTAAAGAAAGATTGTTGGTTGGTTGAAGATCAGCATGAAGGAAATGAAGAAGCAGATGTTGTAGGGATTATTGCACAAGATGCTCTTGTATGTTCTTTGGATAAAGTAGAATCTTGGTTTATAGATTCTGTTGCCTCTTTCCATGCAACCCCAAATAGAGTATTTTTCCATGTTAAGGTCCATGGAGACTTTAGAAAGATTTATTTAGGGGTTGGTGAGCTTTGTCAAAGTATTGGCAAAGGGGAAGTGTGGCTAAAATTGCAGACGGCCAACACATGGGTGTTGATGGATGTCATGCAGGTCCCAATCTTGAAGAGGAGTCTAATTGCTTCAGAAAAGTTGGGTGATGAGAGATGCACAGTAACTCTCACAGTGGATGATCTGGAATTAACATGTGGTAAGAAAGTAGGTACTCTTTATCTACCTACTTGTATTACTGATTCTCCTTTTGTTGCAAAGATGTGGCTTTTTAGGCTTGGTCACATGAGTAAGAAGGGGATGCATGTTCTTAAGAGGAAGTCAGATGTCTTTGACAAACTTAAGAACTAGAAAGCCTTAGTTTTCATGGAGGAGATGATGGATAGAGAGTAGCTGAGTGGGCTGAATAACTCTGAGCAGGGCAGTTTAGACAGGGTTTTGATCCAAGGTGAGCTCATAGGTAAAAAGTTATCACTCACAGGAAAACACAGTTATCAGCGTTAGTCAGGTAGAACCGACGTCGAACAGGAAGGTACCGACATCGATCATGTGCAGATCAAAGTCAGTGGTGTCAGGCAGGTGGCGATCAATGTTGGTCAGGGAACTGGCGTCGATGACCAGGTAGACACTGACGTTAGTTAGGGAACCGGCGTCAGCGATCAGGTAGGTTGGACATCGATCAGGTGCAGACCAGGGTTGACGAGAGAATGGATTTTGGACAGACAACAAGCTGTCAAGGAGTCTCAAATGCCCATGTGGAGGACTAAAAGGGTAAGTAAGCCTCAAATTCATTATTCACCTTCTTTATACTACCTGAACTTGTTGCTCACTGATGGTCAAGAGCCAAAAAGTTTTGAAGAAGAAATGCAGGTAGAATCCAGGTAACAGTGGGGGCATGGCATGAATTCTTTGGAAGAGAACCAAATAGGAGATTTGGTAGAGTTGCTAGCCAGAATAAAAGCACTAAAAAATGAATGGATTCCTTGGTTAAAGAAGAGAGAGAATTGACACGTGAGACATAAGGCCAGGTTATATGGTCTTGAGCATGCTCCAAGATAGTGGTACAAGTTTGACAGGTGTATGACAAAGCATGACTTTAGTCAATGTCAATGTAACCATTGTGTTTATTTTACTAGGTTTGATAATAGTCATGACATTATCTTGTTACTATATGTGGATGATATGCTTGTTGCAGGTTCATACAAGCAGGAGCAAAATTCTTTGGCATGAGTATTCCTAGGGACAGGGAAGATCACAAGTTGATGTTGTCTCAAGATGATTATGTGAATAAGGTAGTGGCGTGGTTCAATATGTAGGATGCAAAACTAGCTAGCACACCTATGAATGGACAGTTCATAGAACAATGTCCTAATTCACATGATGAGGTTAAGTGCATGGTATGTACTAGACCTGATGTTGCCCAAGCAGTGGGCATTGTCAGCGAGTTTGTGGCCAATTCGAGAAATAAGCACTGAAAAGCAGTTCAGTGGATTCTCAGGTATCTGAGAGGGACCAGTAACAAAGATTCATGCTATGCAGGGTCAGGGACTTCTCTACATGGGTATGTAGATTCGGATGTGGCAAGGGACTTGGATGACGGGCGTAGAACCACAGGATGTGTGGTGGTTGGTCTTCAAGATTGAGCTTGAAGAGGGATACAAGCCAGAAAACAAATTAGATGATGTATAGGTATAGGTACAACTGTTTATCTCCAAGTGGGAGATTGTTATGTTATGGAGCTAAAAGCTTCACTGATGTAAACATGGAGGAGGTGCTAAGTGTCACAATAATCGGCATCAATCAGGCCAAACGATGTCGATCAGGAGTGGACAGGAAGCTACCGACATTGGTCACTTATCAGCCGACGTCAGTCATCTCCAGACAGACAGCGATCGACATCGATCGCCTATGCAATTCCAAAACTGTTAGTTACATTAATAGTTTGTTTAATGAACCAGTTGTTTTCATGTAAAGACTAATTTTAGTCTTAGAATTGCATTTCTAATTATTGTAATTAGAAGTCTAATTATTGTTTGCATGGGATCTATATAATAGACTCATGGGGCTATATTGTAAAGTGTGATAGATAAAGAGAGCAAGGTTAGCTCCTTCAGAGGGAAGACAGCAAGGTTAGCTCCTCATAGCGCCATAGTGCCAAGTGTGTATGATCAGGTATATCTGTGAGAGAGCAAGATCAGGTAGAAGATCCATAGGGGTGCTGGTGTGTAGAATTACAAGGGTTCTATCTAAGGGAGAATCATAAGGACTTGGTGAGGCAATGACAAGGGTTCTTTCGGGTGTGTAAGATCTAGGTCGGTAGGTGTGTAAGGCCAGGTTGATCTACGGTATAGCAAGATCAGGTTAGATCTACATGGTAAGTAAGGTCGGTTGATCTGCAGGTGTATGTGTGTGTGCAAGATCTAGGTTTGTAGGTGTGCAAAACTAGGTTGATCTACAGGTGGCAGCAAGATCAGGGAGATCAACAACACAATAGGTAGCAAGATTAGGTGAGATCTACTTGGAGTACGTGGTGTACTCAGACTTGGAGTACATTGAGTACTTGGTGGACTGGCAGTATTGTTACTAACTGGTGGACTGGCAATATTGTTACTGACTGGTGGAGGTGAACAACTCTGTGTTTGAGTTGTTTGTTGTGACCGTAATTGAGAGAGATAACTCTTGAAGGAGAATTACTGGGAGCCCTAGAGGTGTGGGAAGCCTCAGAGGTGTGGGAAGAGTGTGGCATCTTCTTTATTGTAATTTCTTTCTAGATGAGTTGAATACAATTGGGTATTGTCTCTCAAATTCTATGTTGTTTTTGATTTCTAGTTACTTGTTACTTCTGGCTAAATTCCGTGTTTAGTTGCTTATACAAGGTACTCAATTGTGCTCTTAATCCTGACAAGTGGTATCAGAGCTGTTTGTTGTTCTAGATTCCTGACAAGCTGGACACTTCTTGTTGACCTGTAGGAGAAGAACTCACAATACACTAAATAAGTTGGTATAAACTTATGAAATCATGAAAAGGAAATGACTTAACATAAGATAAAACCATAGACATATGTAGAATTTCAAGCTCAAATAGAAGTAAAAATGCTTCTTTTGATTCAAGGTAAATTCCTTCAGGGCTTCGCCATACAAGCTGAGATCATTTTTCTCAAATGAGAAGTTACAAATATATAAATAACTTGAAAACAGACAACTGACAAATTAAGGGATGGAAACTGATGCTGAGTTAAACACTTCTACAGAGACCACAAGCCCATGCTGCTGCTGTATTCTTCCAATTGCGTATGGGAGAGCCATGCTATAGATGCCCAAGTCACTATCCTTGCTATCCTAGGCCTAAAAAATAATGTTATACTCCTAGCAACTGATAAAGCCATCCCCAAGTTGTGTTGATTGGACCATGCTCTCTTCAATGCTGGGTCCAATTGGCTATACATTAATGGTGAAGCATAAAAACACAGGATGCTTTCCTCTATAGTTCAAAAACTAATTTATTTTATTGGTTTTTGGTAGATATATTTCATCAAATGTATTAATTCTCCTTGCTGAGTCATCCATGCCACTTGTCTTAGTCTGAGTGGTCATTGATTCTATCCTTTGTCTTTGTCAGCAGCTAAAATTGTTCCTTATTTTGTCTTTTTCACTGTCTTTGCTCATGTTTTGTCTCCTTCTTTCGAGTTCTCCTTTGCCTTGGCCTTTTCTTTGCTTTCTCTTTGACTTATCGGGCCTTTTTCCATGCTTTCCTTCGAACAAAATGTTCGAAGGAATTACTTCAGACATTTTGTCTAAAATAATTCTTTGTTTTGATTGCTTCTTTTTTTGAAGGGCACATGCCCTTCGAGACTTTTCAACTTGTCTCCTTTAGCTGGTTACCCTCCACAAGGGTTTATTTCATCCAAAAGTGCCCTTCAAGATTTCTGAAATGGTCTTCACCTTTCTCAAGGTGTCCTCTGCAAGGGTACTTACCCTTTGAAATTTTTGCAAACATCCTTCAAGCCATCAAAATTCCCTTCAAAGGAAATCCATTGCCTTTTATGAACTGATTTAGACCATTTCAGGTCCTTTAATCACTTCTACTTATAAAAATAGACTAGTAATGCACCTGCATAAACCCAATTTGCACTAGACTAAGTAAAATGATAAAACACTTGGCTTTTTTCATTAGAAAGGTCTGGCAGAGAACATTTTTTGCATAAGGCAGCAGAGGGATGATCTATCCAAAACATGGATTTGATGACCTTTGCAAATAAAAAGGAGGGGGTGCCAAATTTTGGTTTACAAGACCAAAAACTTGTCAACACAACCCCTATCGAGCATATCCAAGATGTGGCTAATCTTTGTTCAGTCCATAATGTTGTTGAAGATAATGTTGCTATTAGATTGCTTGCTACTTCCTTCAAAGGAAAATAATTGCAATGATATATAATTCTCCCACTAACTTCCATTTCTACTTGGGATGAATTGGGTGCAGCCTTAGTCAAGCAATTTGAGGACAAGTCTGATCACCTATCTTTAGTTGAGTAATTGATCGCCATAACAAGATATCCTCATGAGTTCATGTTTGATTTTAACCTTAGATTTTAAAATACATGGACCAAAATAATTGTGTTGATAAGGCCATCCCCTAAATATGCATTTCTATACTATTTGAAAGCACTTAATTCTGACATTAGTGTGATGATACAGTCAATGGGTGGTACTACTTTGCCAAATGCTTATGAGGTTATAATAAGGGCAAAAAATAGTTTGATCCAAGATGGTAAGCTTTCTCCAAGACCTCCAATTCCTATATTTATAGAAATAAATTCCATACCATCCCCTCAAATTCCTCAAGTTCCATCCTTAGCTCCTATTCCACCACCTCTAGCTCAAAATTCAACCCCTACTAGTCAAGCTAGTGAAATAGGAGAGTTAAATTTTTTGATACAATCCTTTGGGAATGACATAGTGCAACTCAAGAGGCAAAATTTTGAGTCTAATAGGCCTTATCAACAACAAAATCAAAACACCTATCAGTGCTTCAAAGATCAAAGGCTTCCTTATCAGGGTTTTAAAGAAAATAGACCACCTTATCAAGCACAAGGAGTTATAACTTCAGCTAAGCCATAAGCTGCTCTTGATCCTAATGTTCCTTCCAATTCAAAGGCCATTGTTCCCACCCCACCTCAAAACAACATGATGTAGGATTCAGGTTGGCAGCCCTCAAATCTCAATGATGCTCAAAACCAAGCCTTGGTATCACAGAACATCACTATGCCACAAATGACATAAGGAGAGTTTTCTTTTCAAGGAGATCAATAGCAAGATACAGGTTTGGAATCAAAATGAGAGACTCATAAAGTTCAAAGGTAGCTTAATTCCATTAATGTAATTTGGCAAGTAGATGATTATGTTGCTTTTACTCAAAGTGTTGAAACTAACAAATCAAGTGGTGAAGTTACAGCTGTAACTAGAGCTAAAAGAAGAGCCATTTAAGAGGTTCAAGAGATTACAAATGTTTTAAGTACTCCTATGGTTGTTTCTAAGAGTAAAAAATAACGACTTTCTATCTCTACAATTCAAAAAAATTAGAATATAGAGGTTGGTAAGGTTCATCAACTACCTCTAGTTCGTGAACAACCAGTGCTTCAAAAGGTACAAACAAAGGTAGTGGATCTCATTTCAGTATAGTAGATCAGATGAAAAATTTTAACATCAAATTTATGATGTGGTATTCCCTTTTCATTCCAATATAAAAGGATAAGCTCATTCAAGAGCTTTCAACTCTCAAATTATTTCCAAAATCGGTTGAGAAATAATGTGTTGTCCTAACTAATTTGGATCAACCAACTAAACAATAGGTAAAACAAGTAAATAAGATGGCAAAGGTGGACAGAACTAAGGTAAAATCAAATAAAACTCCTCTTTTTTACTTTTATTTGGTAGTAGGTGATACTTTGGTTCATAATTGTATGGTGGATAGTAGAGCTAGTAGTACAGTCATGCTTAAACAGATTGCAGACAAGCTTGAACTTGTTTATGAACCAAACACTAAAGGAGTAATGCAATTGGATGGGTCACCAAAAAATATTATAGGCATCATCAAATATATGAAATTGACATTACATGCTTGTCCCAATGTTACTATTCAACATGATGTTGTTGTGGCAGACTTACCTCCGTACTTTGCTATGTGCCTTTAAAGAGACTTCACCTCAAAGATTAGGGGATATTTATCAGATGATTGGACTTATTTGATGTTTAGAATCAGGTATGGTACCAAGGTAACAATTCATTTTGGACCATTACACATTTTCATATAGAGTCATATATGCAAAGTGTTGTGAATATTAACTGTATCATCGTGGATGAAGTACTAAAAGCTAGTGAAGTAGAAAATGAATCACCTTTGGATGGAGTTCCAGATTTGTTCCTTGATGAGTGGGTTTCTACCTTGCATGAGTATGATCCCTACAAACTGATTGAAGAAGGACTTAGTGTGTATTGCCTTCATGAGAATGATGTACCAATTCCAGCCATGGTCAAAGAAAATGAGTCTAATGAAGGTTTATGAGAATTATACTTTGATGGATCAAGAAATAAGCATTGAATCAGAGATGGAATGATATTGGTTTCTCCAACCAATCAAAGGTATTTATTTTCTATTAAATTTTAGTTTCACTATTCAAATAATGTTGCTAAGTATGAAGCACTAGTTCACGATTTATAATGGGTTAAGAAGATGAACGTCAACACCTTCCAGGTTTTTAGTGATAATGAACTTATAGTTCACCAAGTAAGAGGTTTAAATGTATGAAAAAATTTGTTGCTTAAGTATTACAGGTATAAAACATGGGACTTACTTGAATATTTCCAAGCTTTTAAAATTCAGGCAATACCAAGAGGAGAATAAACATGCTGATAGGTTAGCTATTGTTGGGTCCCAATTTAGCATTCCAACTTGTATAAAAAGTGAGAAAATTCAGTCACATATAAAGGTGGTTGTAAGGCCCTCTGTTCCAGATAATCATGAGAATTGGTAAGTGTTCAAAGATGATAATCAAATTATTATATTCTTGCAAGAGGAGGTTGAGTTTTCTTCAAGAAACCAATCAAAGCACTTGCAGTAGTACGGTGATCAGATTGTGAAACTAAAAATAAATATTTTACCAAAGGGATTGGTCACACTTGAGAACATTTTCAATGGTGATGATGAGCTAAGGAAGGAGAAGTCATCCTTATCAACAAAAAAACAACACTATGCCAATGTAGAGATTGCAACTGGTAATATTTTGAAGTTGGGTAAGGTATGCACTCCTTCACAAAAGTAAGCTTTCATTGAGTTATGCACAAGTTTTACTGATATATTTGCATGGCATTATAGTGATCTCAAGGGATTTGATCCAAGTTTGGCTCAACACACTATTGAGTTAGAGGAGGAGACTAAACCAGTAAGATAAAAACAAAGGCCGATCAATCCTAAGCTTGAGCCTTTGATGAGAACAGTACTTCACAAGCTCATAGAATTTGCTATTATATTTCCAATCAAGCACTCAACTTGGGTGGCCAATCTCATTCTAGTATGGAAGAAGAATGTTGAGATTTGTTTGTGTGTTGATTTTCATGATTTGAATAGGGCTTCACTTAAAGATCACTATCCATTGCCATCAATGAAACAAATTTTACAGTTTGTTACAAGTTTAAAGAGGTTTTCTTTGTTGGATGGATATAGTGGCTACAATCAGATTTTGGTCAAGGAAGAAGACCAATTTAAGATAGCCTTCACAACTAAGTGGGGGAAATTTTCAAACAAAAAGATACCATTCGGTTTGTCTAATGCTAGTACAACCTTTCAGAGAGCCATGCATATGGAATTCCAAGGCCTTCTTAACAAGTTTGTACTTATTTATTTGGATGATATAATAGTGTTTTTAAAGAATACAGAAGATCACATGGTTCATCTCAAGCAAGTGTTTGAAAGGTTTATGCAATTTGGGGTATCTCTAAATCCCAAAAAGTGTGTTTTTTTCATTCATGAAGGTAAGATTTTTAGACATGTTGTTTTAAAGCATGGTTTAAGCATAGATTCTGAAAGGATTGACTCCATTCTTGCACATTTCTTGCCTAATCACAAAAAGGCTATGCAAAGCTTCTTTGAGAAAATCAACTTCATAAGGAGATATATTTTAGATTTTGTCATTTTTTCTAAGCCACTTACAACCATGCTAAAGAAGGATCAGAGCTTCAACTAGTCCAAAGAAGGAGTAAATAGTTTTGAAGATATTAAGAAGGTCATAGCTAGTGCCCCTACGCTTATAAACCTAGATTTCACAAAGGATTTGATTTTGTATAGTTATGCTAACATGGACACCATTTTAGGCATTCTTATGCATCAAAATCATGAGGCTTTGGAACAACCAATAGTCTTCTTCAGTCAAAGTTTGGAAGAGTATGAAACAAGGCACTCTCTTTTTAAGAAACATGTACTTTTAGTTATAAGATCTCTCTAGAAGTTTAGATACTTACTTCTAACAATAACATACATTTAATGGTTTCCCATCCAAGCATCAAAGAGTTTCTTTTAAACAAGGATATAAATGAGAAGAGAGTTGTTTGGATAACCAAGTTAATGGAATATGACACAAAAATTAATGTCACAAAGCTGATTAGAGGCAAAGGACTTTGTGAACACCTATCTCAATACTTACAAGAGACTAATGAGATTGTTTTGGTGTCAAATGATGAAGAGATTGCAACTAGTCATGCCTCACCTTCAAACTGGTTTCATGACTTAGTAAGCTATCTTCTGTTGAACACACTATCTACTGAAAGGGAGGGTGAATCAGTAGATGAGCTAAAACCTGGTTCTTAAAACTTTTAAACAAGATACTTAAAGTACATGCAAAGTAAAGAACAAAAAATAGAGATCATACACACACATAGGAATGCTCAACACTAGATTTTTACGTGGAAACTCAAAGGGAAAAACTATGGTGAGAAAAGCTGCTAGAAGCTACTGTTCTAATCCAAGCTCACACAAAAGAAGTATCACAGATAAACCTCATTGGTTACATGCAAGAGCACCCACTCTAAGAAATCATCAACTTCCTAACTAAGTACTAACTCAATTTTTCTGATGGCACTAACCTATCAAAAAATGAAGCTACAACTTCAAAATACAAAAGAGATTCAGAATGAATCTTGTTCACTTTTCTATTACAAGTCTTGTCTGTAACTTCACCTACATGATGTGCACCTTCTTAGCTTATCTTCCTCTATCTCTTTATATCTAAATATATTCTATATTGACACACCTTATTTTCTTTGACTTTTTACGTTGTCTGCATATGTCCTTACTCGACAATTTTGAGTTTACATACTAATTATTATTATAGTAGCAAAAAAAAGACTTTTACAAATGTTTTATTCATAACATATATAGACAAATGCATCTTAGGGTTTTCTATCTATAAAGAGTTCACACTTCAACTGCTCTTAACTGGTTCAAGCTTCTGATCTGCATTCATTATGACTTTGACTTCGTGTCTCAATTCATGCTTCAAATGACAACATTCAAATGTATTTTACTATCTTTGGCATCTGCACTTCTACTATTCTTAACTACACCACTTCCTTGATCACTTTTGATCTGCATTCAACGTGACTCTAACCACATGTCTTGATTCATGCTTCAAATGGTAATGTTCAAATGTCTTTTACTATCTTTGGCATTTTCACTTCTATTGTTCTTAACTGTGCCACTTCCTCAATCACTTAGATTGAATAATCTCGAGCTCTATGAGGATATATCAAGTTCATCACTAGTTCTAATTGTTCCTTTATAGCCAATTAGAAGACATTGAATGCGATCTTTTTATTTCTTTCATCACGCCATGTTCACATTCTTTTCTTTGTTGGATCTTTCCTTATGACCTTTTGATACTTGTCAAATGTGCATGTACTTAGAGGGTCATTTGAGTTTGCTTCACACCATTAGATCTAATGCACCGATCAGACATGAGCTGTTGATATTTCAAAGCAACATGAGTTTTAATTATTGCTTTGCCATTAACCATCGAGCTTGTTTCCTTCCCTTTCCACATCTCTCTACTTTCTATATCATGGGTTCACTTTTGCTCCTTTCGATTGTCCTCAATATGCTTGATCTTTACCTTTTATATTGAGCGTTAAACTTTAGCATGTTGACGTGATCTTATTTTCTTCAGCATTCTTATAACGTTCCTTACAATGTCAATCCTTGAAGACTTACTCATCTTTAACCTTGCTTTAATTCCTTTGAAAAGTTCCTTTATATAAATTATTGCAGGCCTTTGTGTCTTCGGGATAATTTTCATTAACTTTTTATTTAGGTCCATTTCATCCTAAAGTGTCCCCCAATTTCTCTGAAAGAATTCATCATTGGCTTCTATTCAGAGATGTCCTTTGGAAATCTTTTCTTCAGACTTTTTGTTTGAGACATTTCTTTAGACTTTTTATCCAAATCATTTCTTCAAACTTTTTGTTCGTGACATTTCTTCAGACTCTCTGCAATATACCCTTCAGCTTTTCTGCAAGTGTCCACATACCCTTTGAAACATTTAAAAGATACCCTTCAATTTTTTTGAAAAGGTCCACTTGCCCTTCAAAACGTTTAAAAGATACCATTCAAACTTTTTGAAAAGGTCCATTTGCCATTCAGAACATTCAAAAGATACCCTTTGGAATTTTTGAAAAGGTCCACTTACACTTCGGAATGTTCAAAAGATACCCTTTGGAATTTTTGAAAAGGTCCACTTGCCCGAGAAGGACTTGACAATTTTTTTGAAAGAATTGTCCTTGCCATTATTTTTGAAAGAATTCCTTTGAAGGAATTCTTCAAGACTATTTTGGGTTTTCCATTCTTCTTGACTTATCTCGATTGCCTCTTCTAAGTAAAAGCACTTCATAACCTGATTTACTCCACAAGTCTGCTCAACTCAACCTTTGGCATTAATGCATGATTAGATTCAATCTCAATGACATCAAATTTTGACATCAATGACAATTCCATGATGCCCTAGATGGGAATGATAATTCTTCAGTCCTCAGACTGCTTTCTGTATGATGATATCAAAACTGTCAACTGTCTCCTTGCTCAAATTTTCAACATCTCCAAGATGGCATTTATCCCTCTCATCTAAGTGCTTCTAAAAGAAGATATTTTAGATTGTAATCAATCTCATTTTTGATTATTGATGGTGTTTTGTTTAAGAAAGATATCAATGGCATGTTTCTAAGATGTGTAGAACCAAGCCAAACTCTTAGATTGCTTGAAAAATTCCATGATGGACATGGTAGAGGACATTTTTCTATAATAACTACAACCCTTAAGATCATGAGAGGTGGGTAATATTTGTAGGAGGTTATCATTGAATACAGAGTATTAACCCGAATAGAGTTTTCTTGATGTAATTTTTGGTACTTACGTACAATGTGCAGATGAATTTGGGATGTTTAGTGATTTTTAAGCTTAATTTGCATAGTTTGGTAGAAATTAATTTGAAATCCATTTAGACATGGACATGGCTGAAAAAGAATGTCTATATTTTACCCTCATGTGAGTAGGTTTTGCAAGCCATAGATATAGTAACATCTTCTCAAATAATGAAAAATTTGTTATGTTGAAAATTATAATGTTTAAAAAATGACATGTTGACAACCGTAGTTTGTTACAATCCAATAATCACATGATGATACCCTATAGGGTGGTTGATGAGCCCTGGATTCCCCCTCAAGAGAGCGATTGGTAAATAGTGTCATTGAATAGGCCCTCAAAAAGAGAAAAATGATACAGTCTAATGGTCTAAATAAAGATTTGTCTTAACAAGGTGGTTTTAATCCTTGACATGGTGAATTTGCCCCAGTAGGGCAGAGGTGAGTGTTATACAATCATGTTTTCCGTAGTAGGATAGATCTAATCAGTGATCAATTTAAATAACTTGCCTTGTTATGGAAAATTGCCAAAGGGACCTCACACTATGAATTTGTAACATGGATTAACAATGAGCTAGCATATGAGAGTGATATGAATATAGGGTACTTGCTAGTATGGAGATGCACATCCTAACCAACAGTGATTTAATATTCATTTATGATTTAGTTACTATGTGTTTAGATGGTGTTTGGATAGGTCTATTGGGAAAAAGAGGAGATACTACTAGCACCATCGCTTGATAGATCATTCAGCCTGATTCTTGTTGTAGCATGTGAAATTATGCATCATAGTTATTAACAACCTATAATAACAATGTGTGTCATATGCATGGAAAAAATTAACTTAAACCCAAATATAATCAACTTAGGCATGCGATATGGTTGATCAAAAGCCAAGTGCAATGATAATATGATAAACTAAGTATAGGAGTGAATACAAATATTGACAACTCAAGTAAAAGATATAAGCAATCAAGACTTAAGTGTAAACATAATGTAATAAACCTATGAAAACCAAGGGAAAGGGATGCACAAAAACACAATCTAAATTTAAAAAGTAAACAACTCAAGGCCAAGTAATGATCAAGACTTAAGTGTAATAAAAAAATGAATAAACATTCAATAAATAAATTAGTCTAAGGAAAATGTAATAAACAAACTAATCTATGGTAAATGTAATAAACAAACTAATATAGAAAAGCAATGAACCAAAACTACTTACTAACACTATTAGTACATGTGTAATAGAAGTGTTATGTTTGGTGAAAGGTTACCCCTAGGATATAGGGAACAACAACATAGGTATGATGGCATGGGAAGGGGGAATAGAATAATAAGGGATGGCTGAGCTGACTTCAAATGCACTAGATGAATGAACAGTACCTACATAGTTTCATGGCACAAGTTCCAACATAGACTTCAGACCAAATTTAGTTCTCCTAAGATTTGGGAAGAGATGAAAATTTATGACAAGAAAATAATTGATTATAGAGGAAAATATCAATGGGCTCACAAAATGAAGAGAGCATGAAATAAAAAGGGGATATGCACTTAAGATTATGAGAATGCCAAGCACATGAACTTATGAAGCTACGAGAGAGTGGTTTAGGCTAAAACCACACTAAAAGATAAAAGGTGAGTGTTCACAAATGAAATATGTTGGTAATTCATAGTGTTTATGATGTCTAATATTATAGGGCCACCACTTTCTAGACATAATGTTAGAATCAAAACAATTTGATTCTGGTCGGTCACTATCAAGATAGTCAAATTATTATCACTTTGACAATTCATAGTTATCTTTCCAGATTCTCTTCAATAATTTTTGGATTTTATTTTTGGCATTTCTAATCTTTGTCAAAGCTCAAATAAGTTATAAATAAGGTATGTATCTATAAATCTCCTTGTTAACTATCAATCATTCTAGGTACTTTCATTCTATACCCCCTTGCACCCTAGACAAATCTTATTTGTTGTATTTTACTATATTTAGGTGAGGTTTTCCTAGGGCTCATTATATCATGGTTGGTGTGTTATTTTTAACACTTTTTTACCCTCCATGATAAAACATTTTGGTGAACTTGCTTTAAATAGGTCACTTATGCTTAGGGTTTCATGCTTTTATCCCTTCTAGAGCCTAATTTGATCTATATCTAATTTTTCTACGGTTGTAATTTATTACTATGATATAATTAAACATAGTTTCTTTGTTTTTATTTGTGTTTATCTGTTATTCCAATTGAGAATTCTAGATCTAAGACACCTACTAGGAAAAATTATAGGTTGAGTGGTAGACATTTTTTTTCTAGATTTATTTGCTTGGTACTTATGTTAATTTGAAAAATAAGATGGAAATTATTACTGAAGCTCATGCTCCTATTAATATGTGTGTAGATGATAATGAAAATGGTACAAATATGAATGATGAATATTAAAATGATGTAAATGTATTTGCTTTTGATGTCAATGTTATGGATGAAAATGCTACACATGACAATGATATGAAGGATAGTGGTACGAGTGGATCTCAAAACATGAAAAATTATGATGTGAATGAAGAAAGGGTTAATAGAAGTGATAAATTTAGATAAAATTTTAAAGAACATCATGATCAATTAAATGCCATATTGGATGTATTAAGATATGTGCAATATAAAAACTTAGCTAAGGAATATGTATTTGAGGAAGCACATGTTTCAACTAATAACAAATATCTCATTTTATATTAAGTAATGAGTCTATTCCTATTATTGCTTCTAATATTTTTACTCCACCTATTTAATCTAATATTCTTATTATGTATATTCCTTCTCATCTTAGTCTTAATGCTTCTTTTATGCCTCTACTTCTAGACTAATATTTCAATCTACATATTTTGGTCATCGTCTTTCTCAAATCAATAAGGTGTTTATTCATACACACATTTTACACTTCAATTACTACTTCTCAAGATGTAATCCTTAAAAATATGATACAAACCTTGCCAATAATGAAACAATAAATTCAAAAACTTTCCCAGTGATCTAAAAAATTGATTCATATGGTTACTTCTCATGATGTATTACCCAATTTGTTGGTTTATGAGGTCCTCATCTACCCCTTTCCTATTAGTTTTATATTTCCTAAGATTGAATTATTCAATGGAAAATATTATCCTTTGCATCATATCATATCTTTCTATGCTTCATGTTTTGACTTCATGAAAAATGATATACTATTGACTAAGATGTTTTCTAAAAAATTAAGGATTATGTATTGGATTGATTTTATGCGTAAGATCAGAGTCCATGTATTAATTCAATTCTTTTTTATGATAGGTTATTAGCTAATTTTTAAATCAATATTATCCAATAGTCACATTGTTTCATTTAGTTTTAACATAAACAAAGACTTAATGAGCCTATTAGTGAGTATGTGCTTCAAATTAAAACAAAACTTGTGAAGACGACTCACCATTTATTTGATATGGAAGTGCAAAGTTTACATCAAACTATTAAATACAAATTTATTTTTATCATATTTTTATTTTGATGAACTTTTTCACATGGTTAGGAACTACGGGATTAAGATTTTAGAGGCCAACATGCTTAAGTGTGAGACTTGTGCTCCCAACTCTGGTGGAATTAAATATCAAGGTAAATTAACATTTAAGGCTAAGGATATGATACTACTTTTCAAGTTAATAATTAGACTAAGAATGTAATAAATGCAATAAATCAATGACTTGACAAGCTTATCTTTTTGCCATAAGAGCAAAGATAATTTACATGATTAGTTAATAGTTATCATCGAATACTTATAAAATTGTTTTAGTGCAACATGATCTATTTACTTTCACAACATGAGAATGACTCATCTCAATGTTTAACTAATTATTATGATGTTAATGGCTATTATGAATATAAGAGAGTTATAGGTCATACTACAAATAATTGTTTCTCATTAAGGGATAATATTCAAGACTTGATTGATAACAAACAAATACAAGTGGAATTACATAATAATTGTTCAAACAAATATGTTTCACAACCCTATAAACATTTGAAAGTCCTTAACACCATCTTCCAAATCACACTACTCAAGCCTTGTTTTTTTTCTCATGACTTGACCATCTTCATTCAATTTGTTGCTAAAAACCCATTTGGTTCCAATGGCATTCTTGTCTTTAAGTCTGAGAATAGGTTCCCATGTCTCATTTTTCTCAACTTGATTGAGATCTTCCTCCATAGAATTCACCCAATGCTTATCACTTCTGGCTTCTAAAAAAGTTTTTGGTTCTATCTTTGAAAATAGAGAGAAGTTTACATTTTATGATGTATTCATAAACCTTCTCCTAGTTTTCACTATGACATCAATATCACCGATGATTTGACTTTCTACATGATTTTTATAAATGAATATGGAAGGTACCCTTCTATCTTCCCATTCTTATAAATGAATATGGAAGGTGATCGATTTTTCTAAATGAATATGGAAGGCGCCCTTCTATCTGTCAAGAAAGACAGTCACAATCAACTTCTTGCATGATTATTGTACACAGTCAGCTAAATGAAGTGTTTTGAGATATGATCATGGTCATGATGGTGTAATGGAAATTTAAAGGTGTTGATCACATCCACAAACAATTTGAAACCACTCTAATGTCATGAAATTGATTGTGACAGTCACTTCTCTAGGACACAGTCATACACCATTGGTATGCACCTAAAAGTGCCTAAAAAGAAGGATATCACATTGAAATGGTTGTTGAAAACTTGTTTGAAGCATGTAAAGGTTGTTAAAATTCACTTGAATACCTTTGAAAATGTTGGTATCTTGTTGAATATTCATACACCATGCACATTGTGTATGTTTCCATTTATTGCCTTGACTACAACTATATCAACACCTATAGGAGATTGAGAACATGGAGATGAGAGTATTGAAACTTGTTTCAAATCCTTAAAGATGTGAATGATGCATCAAGGGACTTTAATAATGTCCAAAATTCATATAAGGTCATTAATAATGCTTACTTCCCATACATATAGTCATTACCCTGTAACCTACGAATGACCACCTATAGGTGGCCTTACATAGGGACTAAAAGGTGTTGCACAGAAGAGTTTAATATGATTTTAAACTTCCATTAGGTTGAGGAGGTTAGGGATACCTTGAAAACCATTTTTAAAAGTCATTAAGGAGTAGGTAGAGTCAAGAAGTCATGATCAAATTTGAGAAGCTTAGTTTAGGGACAATTTCCCTAAAAACCAAAATAGAGGCCCAAGCACCTTTTGATGATGTCATATAGCAGTGTTACAAGGAATTGTGATGAATACAAATGCATCTATTTTGTATCCCTATCCCAGGGGAATAACCTTGAAAAAAGGAATGGATGCGTGACTAGAGGAGCATGGTGTTTGAAAGCTCCTCAAATCATGAAATTGTTCACTGGTTTTCTTCAAAGATTTCTACAGTATTTCAAACTCTCAAATGCTTTTACATCGATGCAATATAAATGTATATTTTCATGTTTGAAGTGGTATTGTTGAGTGATAGAGAATATAAATGAGCACAATGTCGTCAACCAAGGTTTAAATTTAGGGTTTTGACACCATCGACACCTATAGGTGTCTTGCCCTCAAATTATGCACCTACAACCTAACAGTAGATGCTCACCAAATTCATAAGGTAAACCTTGGAAGACACTAGGCCTGAAAGCATTAACAATATGACATGAGAAGTTGATTAGAGACTTCCAAAGGGATCCAAAGACCATGTATAAATGATTTCAATGTGGATTATCACCTATAGGACCTTGCTTGTTTCAACACAATCAGCTGTAGTTGATTGTAGATAATAATGAGCTTAGAAATGGTTTATTTGATGTTGGCATAGCTTAAAATTGAGTTAAATGGATCTAAATGACTACAAAATCACCTTGGGAACTCTAATAATGTATTGGGGTAATGTATTTAAGGTTGAACCTTGAAGATACACCTACAGGTAAGCCTTTTCTAAGTTAAAACACAGTGAGCCTATCAGTCAGGCCTAGTGGAACAAGGACATGGTTTGAGGGTACAAGCATGAATGATAGTAAGTTTATGAGAATGGAAAACACCTACATATTGAAATTTTACATTAAATGACACCATTATAAAATTTAAATAGAGGAAGGATGGACTCCAACAATACAACATACAGTCACATGTCAAGACCCTACACATAGTGAGCTTCCCTATGATCTATCTTGGTTTTTGAGAAAGTTGTAGGTGATAAAGATGTTATCTAGAGATAAAATTCAACATAGATCATCTAAAATACTTGAGATAACCCCTCATATATTCACTTTTGATGAAATAAAAGGGGAATTTTCCTTTGCTTTATCTTAGACAGAGGGCGCTTCCCAAAAATGCAAACTTGCAAGTTTTGAAGAAAGAGGATGATAAGTGAGCTAGGGGTTGGTGAGAAATTTAAAGAAAATGTGTATATTTGTGTTACATCCATAAAAACATATAAAATCATGCAAAGAGATGATAAACTTAATAGGGTGTCCTATACCTATAAGCATGCAAGCAAACCTATTAGGTCTAGTTTAGGCCTAAAGTCCAATTGGGGGTTCAATATAATTTATAGCATTGAATAGGCCTTTAAAAGTATTAGAAAACTTGTATGGGGAGTTATAAGGAGTTTTAAATCTATTAATATGAAGATAAAACTATTGTTAAACAATTTCTTGGCTCAAACCTCATCAGGGCTGCAGGAATGAAGATAAGAGCTTGAATAGGCAACTTTGAATGCTTACACTTGTACAAATAATCAACATGGGAGTTCAAGGCTCTAATAAAATTTGGAGAGGGTACCTAGAAAGGTTTTAATTGCATTTTTAGAGTATTGAATGTCTGGATTGCATGAATAATTATTAAGAGCCAAAACATCTCCAAATCCTCCAAAACCCTGGTTCATGACCCAGGGGATAAAATGAAGTAAGAAAGGCATAAAAATGGAATATAATTGCTTGGGAGATGATTTGAGGTTGTAGATAACTCTTTAGGGATCCTAACCATCAAATTGAGTTCTACCCTACCTATATGAACAAGGACGAAAATGGATTTATTTGACATTTTTTGGTGTTTTTCAAGTTAAAGGGATAGTCAAGAGATGAAATATACTTTGGGAGGAATATTTGGACTTAACCTAACTCACCATATTCATTTATTGTCTCAATTAAGTTCCTAAGTGCTTCTATTAATACCTTCATCTCAGCTAGTCAAAACTGACATAGTGAACAAGCTAGTGAAAGAGTGAGAACTTTAATTGGGAGGATTTTTAAGGTATATTTGAGGAATATAAGGCCATGAGGGATATTTAAAAGTGTCATTAACTCATTTTTATGGATTATATTGGAAAAATAAAAGCAATATTGGTACCAAGTGTGCAAAGTGAGTGAATAGGAGTTATTTAGACTGTAGGTAGTGATAGCTCATGTCTAGAAGAACCCTGATGATTAGGGATGAAACCAATGCATGTTGGATCATATATAAAACACATAAATTTTAGATAAATCATAAAATTTGTCTCTAGTCTATTGTGGACGTTCCATGAAGGCCAAATTATGAAGGCAATTTTTTGAGCAGGCAATGAAGAATCCTATGCCATAATTCATGAGTTTCATGCCTTGGAGGGACATTTATCAAAGTATACCTTATATGTTATATATAAAAATTCATAACATTTCATATGTACCTCATTTTATTATCATGACACATGTCCTAGTGACTCTTGGACTTCATTTTCTTCTTCTCACTCTCAAATTCTATAAGTAGAAGCCATTTTGGCTCTTGTAGACTAATACCACACCATGTATGGTGAATCCATACTAGTTTTGACATTGTAATTCGACTTATAATAATAAATTTAATCTAGTTTTAGTTCATATCTCATCTTGTCAAAGTGTGTGAAGAGATGTATAGTGAATAGTTAAGAGATATCTATCTATCCTTGCTTTCTCTCAATCCTTCCATGTTTGATGCAAGTGAATTCACTCTAACAGGTCATATGAACTATTTTTAAGTATATGGATCTATTATAAAGTGTACAATGATCCTTAGTATCTGAAACTGATCTCTAGTTTCACTTACTTTAGATAGTCTTCATGCATGTTACCTTCATATTGAAATACTAATGCTAGTGCATTCTAGGACTTTTAGGCCAGTGTTGTAAGCTTTGTTTCTTATTGAAATAAGTATGATAGTATTGTGGAAATAATATTGGTGTATCACCCTCTTAGAGTAGTTTCATTCCATGCACAATTCTATCCCTTTTCCCTCAAACAATCAACTAGTTTAGGTGATAAGCACTTCAATGCATATTCAGGGAGTTATCCCTTAAACCTAGAGGTCTACTTATGTTATAGGTACACCCATATACCTAGAAGTATTCCCATGTTTCCAAAATATGGAGGAGTCTTGAATACCCTACTCTAGGGTGAAATATTTTGTGATAATAGTTATACCATGCCCAATGGGACCAAGGTCAAAGAGAGTAGAAATATTGTTGGTGTGTCTTTCCTCTAATTAGCTTTTAGAGCAAGAAAGATAGCACCAATAACGACTTTGAATAAAATATTATGGTTGTAAGAAACATAGGTATATCTATTTGAAGGTTTTCCTCATTTCTTGTGTTTTATTTAACCTATGAGGTTGATATGAACAACTATGGTGAATACCTCTATCATGACCCTCCATATCAACCTTACTATGAATCACATTATATTCCTCAACAATCCTATCACAATGTCTACCAATACTATCAGCCATGGCAGCAATATGGTCCTCCATTTACCTCTCCATATAGAAATTATGTTGTTAGACAACCCTATCAGGAAGGTTACCAAAAAACCTATCAAAAAATGCCTTCCTATCAACACTAATATGAATCCTACCAATTATACCATGATGCTTATCAACCTCAAGAGGATTCCTATGAGTTTTGTCATGAAAAATCAAATGGTTCTATGGATTTTATATCAAGATATCAAGAGGAAAGTTGTGAATTATTATAGACACAATTATAATAAGTTGAAGTTGGCCTTGATCCCTATCATTACCCTCTTCCTCCTCTATCAACCCCATCTTACATCAAATATTTGTTGGGAATCATACCGCAATTGCTGGTTAGTGAAGAGAAGATGATAACATGGGATGATGAGTAATATGTGATCCCTAACCATATCATGGAATGGTTAAGAGTTGTTACCCCAAGTTGTATGTAGGTGTTGGAGATGTTTTTAGAGATAGAAGGAACTCAATGGGAGATCAAAGAGCAGATGCACTTGGCAAGGAAGTGTGCCCAATGCTCAATAAGTAGGATAAAAATATGGGAAGAAAAGGAAATTGAAAATGAACATGTTGTTATTGAAAAGCCTCAAGGAGGCTATTGGTAAGGTGTAACTTCTGATGATGTAGGTGTTTTTTCTTCGAACATGCCCAAGATGTCCCTTCCCCATGAGCTTACTAGTGAAGTCATCTTTCCTAGGTCCATTCACAAGTCCTCCACTTCACCTCACACTCCATATCTAATCCATAAGCCCTTAACCACACCTCATTCCTCACATCCAAATCATGAGCTTATGCATCAACCTTCCACCTCACCCTTTCTTGAAAAAGAGCCCATTTTGAGGGAAGCAAATGAAGAGGAAAGAGTTCAAGTCATGGCTAATCAAGAAGATGTCATGAGTGAATATGAAGAAGAGATCACCATAGGGACTCCCTTTGGTGAAAAAAAGGGAAATTCTACCTTATTTAATTAATAAAAACATATTGAAGATTCTTTTGTAGTTGTCCATGGGGAATATGACTAAGACTTAAAAGAGGAAGTACTTAACAAAGACCCTATATCTGTTGTCCATGATGAAGAAGCTCTTGAGCATGATAGTCATGAAGAAGAAGACTTATGATAGGAGTTTCATGCCATAAACCAAGATTTTTAACAAATTGAAGATTCAAATTCTCCTCTTAAGGAGTACACACCTGATAATGAGGTTGTAGATGCTCATCTCAAGCATGAAGTTAGATGTGTTATCAAGGGTGAAGGTGAACTTCAAGTCATTCCTCAAGAAGTTGCAGTCCTAGAAGAGTTTCATTAGGCCAAGGTAGAAGATATAGTCCTTAAAGAACACTCAATTCCTTAGTATAATTTTGATCCAATCTCAGATGCTTTCGAGCATAAATAAGATCAACTTGATGGCCTCATACATCAAGAAGATAAATTTGAAGAGGTAGTGGTTCTAGATGACAAGGAGTACAAAGATGATTGGTAGCTACAAATGAAGCTCTTTCAAGATCTTGAAGATATTTTCAAAGTTGAGGGTCAAGTATTTAAGAAGGAAGAGAAAGTGTTTCCCATAGAAGACAATGATCAATATTGGGTAGACTATATAGAGCTCCTTGATGAGCTTGAAGAACTTGCAATTGAAAGGAGACTTAATCTTATTGAGAGCACTATGGAAACCAAGAAGGTATGTTTTATTGAATCACCATAAGAGGTTGTAGTTGAGGATTATCATGAGAAGGTTGAATCTGTTTGTATGCAAGAAGAGTTCATTTCCATAGCTGACCTGGTTGTAGCTATTTTGTTTTCATTGAACATCATGCCAATGAAGTTAGCAAATACCATGAAGAAGATGGAGGCATCAATGCCAAGGGTTAAATGGCTACGTGACTCATTCAAACCTTAATTTAAAGAAGCAAGAGGGTTTTCAAATTTCCCCTTTGATCTAGGAGGAAGTGTTTCTTTCAGTTTAGTTTGTGTTTGAGTTAGCTAGTTTTGTTTTTGAGTGTGTGTTCCATAAGTGCTCATGAAGCACAAGTGTGTGTTAGCTTAGTTCTTGTCTTATGTGTTATTTATTATTAGTTTTATGTTTTTTGGTGTGTTATAAAAGAGTATTCATTACTATATATGTGCATAGGTAACTCCATATCCTAATGGATAGGAAAATGCTACTGGTCTTAGGCATAACAAGAATACCACCCTTGGAAATTATCAAGAATGTTGACTATTTTGACCACAAGTCAAAATATCTCAACCCATCTATAGTATAAAACTTGTATATGGGTATAATTAGGTCATATAGGGTGTGTAATGGTGTTATTTAATGTCATTTAATGTGTCATCACCTTGGTCATAGTCAATTTATTTCCTAAGTCATTTAGGGGTCATATTTGAGCTATTTGTGAAGGTGGTACAGTTTTTTGAGAAGGAAAAGTGTTATAAAATTCCTTAAAACATCCCTTATGTTAATACCTATAAAAAATGTTAGTCTCTAACTGAAAATACTGTAGGTGTTAACTGAAATCAATAAAATAAGTGGAAAAGGAGTTTTTGAAGTTGTTCGACCTATAGTGGAGTGTGACACATGTGGAAAGCTTGTGGGATGAATATTAAAATTAAATATACTAATTTACATGCTTTAAATTGTTTGGAAGTTCAAAAATTTGGTTAAAACCATTCTATCTCTCCATTGCTCCACTAGGCAAGCATAATTAGTCAACAAGTTTTTACTTGGTACGACCAGTAGGAGGACTTCCAGATCAAATTATCTTGGTGGTGCATATTAAACTTGGTAATATTAATTTTAATTTTTGGATTTCAAGTATTGGTTACCTATACTTTATAAACCATCCTTAACAAGTTGACTATCTTTTTATGCATACTAATCCCCACACCCTATAGGTTTTGCTGTTGTTTGAGCATGTTAATAAAATCCAGCTAATGAAATGGATTATTTAGGATTTTAAATCCCTTATCACATGTTTTAATCTTTGGTTTCATTTTTGGAATCATTTTGATGAGTTAAAACCTCTTAGGTTGCATGTGGAGTATGCTAGTGAGGTTGTGGTCAATTTTCATCAATTGTAGAAGATATATTTATCTATAATGGATTAAATACAATGTGACATGATGTTTCATGCTATAAAATTTCATGACAATATCATTATTCCAAAATTCAATCTCTAAAGCTAGCATCATGTGAGTTGCAGTCAAGAAGGACATTCATAGTGAACTTCTTGCATGATTATTGTACACAGTTAGCTAAATGAAGTGTTTTGAACTTTGAGCATGGTCATGAAGGTTTAATGGAAATTTAAAGGTGTTTATCAAATCCTTAGAGCACAAAAAAATAAGATGAAACCTCTCTAATTTCATGCAATTGATTGTGATAGTCAGTTCTCTAGGACACATAGTCATATGCCATTGGTATGCACCTACAGGTGCCTCAAAATAAGAATATCACGTTGAAATGGGTGTTGAAAACTTGTTTTAAGCATTTAAAGGTTGTTAAAGTTCACTTGAATACCTTTGTGAACATTGGGATCTTTTTAAATCCTCATACACCATGCACATTGTGTATGTTTCCATTCATTGCCTTGACTGCAACTATATCAACACCTATAGGAGACTGAGAACATGGAGTTGAGAGTATTAAAGCTTGTTTCAAATCCTTCAAGATAAGAAGGATGTATTGAGGGAATTTAAGAAGATCCAAACTTCATATAAGGTCATTTATCATGATTAATTCCCATACTTATAGTCATTACCCTGTAACCTGTAAATGACCACCTATAGGTGGCCTTACATAGGGACTTAAAGGTTTTGCATGAAAGAGTTTAACATGATTTCAAACTTCCATCAGGTTGAGGAGGTTAAGGATACCTTTAAAACCACTATGAAAGTTATTAAGGAGCATACAAAGCCAATAAGTCATGATCAAGGTTGAGAAGCTCAATTTAGGGACAATTTCCCTAAAAAACCAAAACTTAGGCCTAAGCACCTTTTGATGATGTCATATAGCAGTGTTGCAAGGAGTTTTGATGAATCCAAATGCATCTATTTTGTAACCCTATCCTAGGGGAAGAACCTTGCAAAAAGTAATGGATGTGTGACTAGAGGAGCATGGTGTTTGAAAGCTCCCAAATCATGAAATTGGTCACTACTTTTCTTCAGAGATTTCTATAGTATTTCAAACTCTCAAATGCTTTCACATCCAAATTTGTAGTATCAAGGTATATGTTCATGTTTAGAGTGGTATTATTGAGTGAGAAGGAATATCAATGAGCACAAGGGTCATCAAATAAGGTTGAAATGTAGGGTTTTGACACCATCAACACCTATAGGTGTCTTGCCCTCAGATTATGCACCTACATCCTGACTGTAGATGCTCACCAAATTCATAAGGTAAACCTTGGAAGACACTAGGCCTGCAATCATGCACAATATACCATGAGAATTTGATTCAAGACTTCCAAAGGAATACAAAAACCATGTAGCAATGATTTCAAGGTGTATTGTCACCTACAGGACCCTGTTTGTTTCAACACAGTCAACTGTAGTTGACTGTAGATAATAATGAGCTAGGAAATGATTTTTTTGATGTTGGCATAACTTGAAATTGAGGTAAATGGATCTACATGACTGCTAAATGACCTTAGGAAATATAATAAGGTCTTAGGGAAATGTATTGAAGGTCCAACCTTGTAAATACACCTACATTAGGATTTTTTTGAGGTAAAACATAGTCAACCTATCAGTCAGGCCTAGTGGAACAAGGACATGGTTTGAGGGTGCAAGCATGAATGATAGTAAGTTTTTAGCATGGTAAACACCTCCATAGTGACAATGGCCATTCCATGACACCATCATAACATGTAAACTGAGGAAGGAAGGACTCCAATAATACAACCTATAGTCACATGTCAAGACCCTACACATAGTGAGCTTCCCTATGAGTCTATCTTGGGTTTTGAGAAAGTTAGAGGTGCTAAAGATGTGATCAAGAGATAAAATTAAACATAGAGCATCTACACCACCTAAGCTAACTGCTCATATATTCACTTGTGATGAAATAATAGGGGAAGTGACCTCTACTTTGTCTTAGACAAAGGGTACTCCCCAAAAATGGAAACTTACAAGTTTTGAAGAAAGAGGATGATAAGGTGAGAAACTCAACAGGGTGTCCTAGACGTACAAGCATGCAAACAAACCTATTAGGTCTAGTTTAGGCCTAAAGTCCAATTGGGGGGTCAATATAATTTATAGCACTAGATAGGCCTTCCAAATTATTAGAACACTTGTATGGGGAGTTATAAGGAGTGTTAAAGCTATTAAGATGAGAGAAAACCACTGGTAAGCAATTTCTTGGTTCAAACCTCATGAGGCCTATAGGAATGAAGAGAAGAGCTTGAATAGGAAAATTTGAATGCTTGCACTCGTATGAACACTCATCATGGGAGATCAAGGAGATAAGAGAAGTTAGAGAGGGTCCCGATCAAGGTTTTAATGGCATTTGTTGGAGGATTGAATGTCAAGATTGTATAAAAAATCCTTAAGGGCCAAAACATATCAATAACCTTGGTTCATGATTTGATGGAGAAATTAAAGTAAGAAAGGAATAAAATGGCACAAAATATCTTGGAATATTATTTGAGGTTTCATAGAACTCTCCAGGGCTCATCCCCATCAACTTGAGTTCTACCCTACCTATACGAACAAGGAGGAAAATAGATTTATTTAATAATTTTTGGTGTTTTATAGGTTCAAGGGAGAGTAAAGAGATGAAATATACTTTGGGAGGAAGATTGGGACTTAACCTAACTCACCATACTAATTTATTGTCTCAATTAAGTCCTCAAGTGCTTCTGTTAATACCTTCATCTCAACCATTCAAAACTAACATAGTGAACAAGCTAGTGAAAGAGTGAGAACTTCAAGTGGGAGGATTTTAAAGGTCTATTTGAGGAATATAAGGCCATGAGAATATTCACAAGTGTCATTAACTCCTCTATATGTATTATATTGGAAAATTTAATGCAATCTTGGTGACAAGTGTGCAAGGTGAGTGAAGAAGACTTATTTAGACTGTAAGCAGTGATAACTCATGTCCAAAAGAATCTTGATGATTAGGGATGAAACCAATGCATGTTGGATCATGTATAAAACCCCTCCCTCTTAGTGTAATCATCACATATTTACCTATTATATTTTAGATGTTCTAATAAGGCTAAATGATGAAGGTAATTTTTTGCGCAAGCAATGAGGAATCTTACACCACATTTCATGAGTTTTATGCCTTGAAGAGGCATTTGTCCAAGTAGACCTTGCATGGTATGTCTCACAATTCATCATATTGTATATTTAACTCCTTTTATCAACATGACACATGTTCTAGTGACTCTTGGACTTAATTCTCTTCTCCTCTCTCTCAAATTCTATAAATATAAGCCATTTTGGCTCTTGCAGACTAATACCACACAATGTATGGTGAAGAACTACTAGTTTTGACATTTTAATTTACCTTAGAAAAATAAATTAAATCTGGTTTAATTTCATGTCTCATCTCATCAAAGTGTGTGAATATATGTATAGTGAATTGTTGAGAGATATCTATCTATCCTTGCTTTCTCTCAATCCTTCCATGTTTGATGCAAGTGAATTCACTCTAGAAGGCGATATGAAGTGTTGTTAAGTGTATGGATCTATTATAAAGTGTAAAATGAACCTTAGTATTTATAATTGATCTCTGATTTTACTTACCTTAGAAGTCTTCATGCATGTCACCTTCATATTAAGTATTAATGCTAGTGCATTCTAGGACTTTTAGACCAGTGTTGTAAGCTTTGTTTTTTAGTGAAAAAAGCATGATCATCTTGTGGAAATAATATTGGTATATCACCCCCTTATATTAGTTTCATTTCATGCAAACTTCTATCGCTTTTCCCACAAATAATCAACTAGTTTAGGTAATAAGCACTTCAAGGCATATTCAGGGAGTTAGCCCTTAAACCTGGAGGTCTATTTCTACTATGGGTACACCCACATAGATAGAAGTATTCCCATGTTACCCAAATTTGGAGGAGGCTTGAAAACCCTCTTCTAAAGTGCAAGATTTGGTGACAACACGTAGTTGAGGTCCTTGACATATATCAAAATAACTCATTTATTCCCTGGTTTGCCGAATGCTCCAAAGCATATGTTATTTTCCTCACAGTTTTCAAATCTAACTACCCAATTCATCATGAGTTTTTAGGGTTCTAAGTTTCTTTCCATGATATCCTCATTTTCATTATCAAACTTTAATGACTATCCCCTAACCCCTCAATATTCAAGATATATTTCTAAATCCTACACTTACCTTTATTACTCTAATTTTATAAAATTAATTATATCTGATTTATTACATACATCTATTTTCAAACTAATTTAATATATATGGAAATTTGTATTGCAATTTTATTAAAACCCACTTATGTCAATTAAATAGTCTGATCGTTGTTAGCAAAAAGGATTAATATTTTAGTTATAATAGCTAGAATAATGCAATGGATATAAATAATATTAAAGGTGAGACTAGTGTTTTTGTTCACAAAATTTTTAATGTGATTTTTTATATTTCAATCTAGTTACTTTTCAATTAGAAAAAAAAAATCAAATTAATTTTACACAAAGAGGATTCACAAAACCATCATTTTAGTTAACATAATTAAAAATAATAACATAATTAAAAGTGAATAATTAAAGTCACTTAATAAAAACTGGCATTCATGAATCTTTTTTGTTCGGTTTCTTCTCTGACTTGCAACATAAGTTTGTTCATTACACTAAAATTTATGATTATTCTTTTAGGAATACTTTTTGATTTTGGTTTAGTATCATTCTGAATAATTATGAAAGTGTATTTTTGTTACAAAACATATTTCTTATTTTAGTGGAAATTTAAATGTAGTATGGTGTTTTGACATTTTGTATTCAGTAATTGAAAATTATAGAAAGGGTTATAATTTAGATGCTATTAATGATGATAAACATGTGTTGTCACATCATCGACCAAAGTATAAATTTTAGAAGATATTAAAAAGAAATAATGCTGTGTTCAAGTCCCAAACAAATTCAGTAAAATAAATATCCCTTGCACCCAATACCAACAAATTCTAAAAGATTTATAAAGAAATTATCATCATATAGTAAGAAATTGCATCAAATTACACTCTTATTTTATAACTTATGTTTTATTAACTCTCTTATTGGCTTAATTTTCTGAAAATTTGCCACTCCATTATACTTCAAATCTTCTTTTTCTTGAATATGATTTACATTAGCCTCATATTTTTAATGTTTGATGTAATTTACCAACTTGCTTTTGTTTACATTACACACAATCATGGTCACCTTAATCTCCAATATTTTCTTCTAACTTAAGCTCCTCCATTTATGCACTGAGTTTAAATCAACATTCCAAAGGTTTGCTTCCAACTTTGCATTCCTAGCATCTTCTCTCAAGGTTTTAAAGTTTCCTTACAATAATCTCATTATATTTTGGGCTTTTCAAGGCATCCGTTTACTTGTTTTAGTTGTAGACTTATTCTTACAAGCTCACTCAAGGATCCTACAATTTCACTGCCATGTTTTTTCTAGGCACAAATTTGCCGCCTCCATATTTGTGGGGGTGGTTGACATAATCGATTGAAAGGACTTTGCACTTGAGATGGACAGTCTTTGTGGCAAGTTGTCTGATTTTGGTGATTTTTGTTGTTTTATACACTATTTAATATTAAGAAATAATAATAAAATAAAGGAAATTAGTCCAATATTTTCTAGACCATGTGTGTATTAGATTTGAGAGAAAAAAGACATTAGTAATAGTAGAGGAAATTGAAGGATAAAGTGTTTTTTGAATTTTTAATAGAATTTTCAAAGTGCCAACTACATGCAACTTGTCAAGCTTTCTGATCTTTACCATCACCAAGTGAAGCTTATTTCTGTCTGACATTGGATATGTTTAGTGTTTGAAATGGTGCTAAAATGTGTATAAAATAGATCGAGTTGTTAAAAATGGTGCACAATTGTGACGTGAAGAGAAATTAAAAGGTTGCTCAGAAGTTTATTTTAGATGATCCAAACAATGTATTAATTAATGTGGGTTTTTATATGGTCCTGTTAGAGTTTATCAGTTATGCACAATGATTTATTGTTTTTGTTGTTGATTGTAAGCCATACTACTTATGGATTCTGCAATGGGGTTAGCCTTCTCATAATTGCATACATGGTTTAGTTCCAAATGACTCCTCCTATAAAATTGTCAACATCAACTATACAACGGGTAGGGGTAATTATAATAAATTACTTCAATTTTAGAAAACTATAATCCTAATTTCAATCCTAAATGCACTCTAATTAAATGAACTTTAATCTATCAATCACACCATAGTTTTTAATTAAATGCAATCCATATCAATACAATTCTCAGGGACTTAAAATACAATATATAATACCTTTAGATTTAAGAGGTGCATTTTTCTCCTTTTAATGGAACCTGGAATAGGTGGGATGGAAGAAAGCATATTACATTAAAGAGTTTAATTTTATATGGGAGCACGAGGAAAAAACATACATGGGGCTAGAAATCAAATGGAAAGTAAAGATGTTGATTGTTCAATTAAGGATTAGTTCGCATCATCTTAGGTGTAAAATAAGAAGATGGACAGTGCCCAAGGAAGAATCAAAAATGAGAATGTAATGTTCCCACTGAATATACAAGAACATAAATCTTCACAAATCCCAATTAATTCTAAACTAAAAATCCACAAAAAATATGTCATTACTGAATTTGCAGTCCTAGGAACAAATCGTCCCACTTGGCCTTGGCACTAGCGTTTGGGGACTAAAATCAATAATTTTTCAATAAAAAATACTCTAAAAATTTCAATTATTCTCCCACATTTGAATGTGCCAAAGTACTTATCGTTCAACTCAAAAATAATTAATTGTTATCAGATTTTTTGAAAATTGAAAAATTACATAAATCTTTGAAAAATAAATGTATTGAGACAAATAAATACTCAAAATGATCATAAAAATATGACATACTATATTACATAAATTTCAATTTTTTTTGAGCAAGAGAAATCCTCAAAAAATGTAGAAGTCACCCAAAAGGGTGACGTTATCATTTGGGGGTGTATGTCACACCCTAAGAAGGTTTGCCATACTTGGAGATGATCCAAAATTTCTTAAAAACTGATCAAAACCCTTCAGATATGATATTTGCTTAATCTTGCTTAAAATGATGACCAAAAATGCAAAAAATAGTAAAATACTTGACCAAATCAGAAACCAACAAACAATAGAATGTCTTCAATGTGAATTTTGAATGAAATCAGCCTTCAAACAATAATAATATTTATTGGATATCCATTCTAATCATTCTTCAAGCATGAAAATTTAATATATAAATTCAACATGTCCAAAATAGATGCCCTCATGTCCATATATAGTTTTCAAAGTGGGGCGAACCACTTTTGGAGGCAAAATGTCTTTTTAAAATCACCTAACCACTTTTCAAAATATATTTTCTTCTTTTATTTTCCCTTCAAACTGACATTTACTCTTTTTTCCACTTAAATTATTAAATTAATTGGCAAAATATAATTACTAATATAAATTGCTTTAAGACAATAATTTAATAAATAATTTAATTAATTTAGTCAATTTAGAAGAGTGATTAAATCACTTTTAGGCAAACAAATAATTAAAATACTTTCTCCCAATATTATTTCAACTCTCAAGTGCAATATAGTGGTTAAAACCACTTTTATAAAATGTTTTACTAGTAAAAACCACTTTTTAATAATATTTTATTAATTAACTAAACTTGCTTAATATAGTCATATGATCAAAATCACTATTCAGGAAATCCTAATTAATTAATAAAATAAAATTTCCAAAAATCATCCCTTGGTCTATGGGAAAAAGTAGATTAAAGATCTTCAATACCTGTTTACTGGTGAATCAAAAATGGAGACATTACAATCCTCTCTTCTCAAAATTGCTTGTCCTCAAGCAATTTCAAACAAGGCTGATTCTTTTTTTTCACACAATCGTTTGACTTCCTTGATAGTGCATCTGCTACCACATTATTTTTAACTTTCACATATTCAATGTCAAAATCATAAGCTTGTACTTTGATTACCCATTTTTGTTACCGATCATTCAATTCCTTTTGACTGAGAAAGAACCTCAAACTGTTATGATTAGATTTCACCACAAATTTGCTACAAACCAAATATTGCCTAAATTTACTCAAAGTTTGTATGATTGCCAACATCTCTTTATCATAAATTGAGTATCCTTTTTCATAATCTTTGAGTTTCTTACTCTCAAATACAATAGGGTGTTTATTTTGCACTACGACACCCTCTATTTCTTCACCTGAAGCATCACATTCAACCACAGAAAAAGTATAAAAATTTGGGACAACAAGTACTGGACAAGAGCACATTACCTCCTTGAGTTTTTCAAAAATATTTGTGCTATTTTGGACCATTTGATATCCCCTTTCTTAGTCAAATCAGTCAAGGAGGCAACAAGTTATGAGAAACCTTTCACAAATTTTCTGTAGTAGCTACAAAGACCACAAAAACCTCTCAATTGTGTGAGTATAGTAGTAGGCCAATCCATGATTGTTTCAATTTTTTGTTTATCAAATTGCACACCTTAAGCATTTATGACATACCCTAAATACAAAATTTATGTCAAACCAAACTTACACTTAGATCTTTTTTCAAAGAAAGAATGCTGCCCCAAAGTGCCTAAAACTATATTCAAGTGTTTCAAGTGCTCATCCAAAATTTTGCTATACACAAGAATGCCATCAAAGAAAACTAGCACAAACTTTCTTAGATATTTGTTAAACATGTTGTTCATACATGGCTAAAAAGTAGCTGGAGCATTAGTCAATTCAAAGGGTATAACAAAAAACTCAAAATACCCAAAATGACATCTAAAAGCAATCTTATGAACATGCTCTTCTTTTACTTTGATTTGGTGGTAACCAGATCTCAAATAAATCTTGGAAAAGTAGGTAGCACCATGCAACTCATCAATCCTAGGTATTGGATACCTATTATTGATGATCTTCTTATTCAACAACCTGTAATCAATGCACATCGTCATAGTGACATTCTTTTTCTTTACTATAACAACTGAAGAATCAAAGGGACTTGAGCTAAGCCTTATGTGTCCCATGTCAAGTAACATCCTAAATCAATAAAATATCACATAAATTATAAAGTTATTATTAATGGATGCATAAAACAGTCTTTGGAATTCAGGTTCGTATGATTTTTGTCTTGAACTTGTTCTTTTTATGTGGTAATGGGGGTAGTTAGTCTTCTCAGATCATTGCATACATGGGTATTCTAGTTCCAAATGACTCCTTCACAATCTCTACCTATGCAAACAATTCATCTCCCATCTTTGTAGTTGTATGTATTTCAATTTTATTTAAGTTTTTTTTGTTGGGTATCAATGTTTAAAAAAGTAAGGTTAAGAGTAATAGTATTGACTTCAATAATCTGTATGTATTCGGACACGACTTGTTTATTCCTTGAAAGATGGTACTTAATTTGTTTAAATTTGGACCATTAGTTGTGATAAAAAGCTTCCTAAAAGTAGTAATGAGATGGAGATTTCTCTTAGAAATGTCAAGATGATCTATTAAACACTATCATTTGGTTTCAAGACACTTTCACATTCCTTGTTGAGCACTCCTGCTTTACAAACTAGCAAATTATCAACACAAAGTATACAATGGGCAGGGGTAATATTAATAAAATCATTCAATTTTAGTAAACTATAACTCTACTTTCAATCATAAATGCACTCAGATTAACCAAACTTTAATCTATCAAAGCTCATCGAGGTTGTTAATTAAATGCAGTCTGTATCAATACAATTGTTGAGGACTTAAAATACAATATATAATACCTTTAGGTTTAAGAGGTATATTTTTATCCTATTGATGGATCCTGGAATAGGTGGGATAGAATAAAGCATACTACATCAAAGAGTTTAATCTCACATGGGAGCATGATGAAAAAAGATACATAAGGGTAGAAATCAAATGGAAACCAAATATGTTGATTGTTCAATTAAGGACTAGCTTGCATCATCTTAGGTGTGAAACAGGGAGATGGATAGTACCCAAGGAAGAATGGGAAATGAGAATTTGTAAAGTTTATGATAAGGGGGTAGTGGAGATAAAATGACATTTTATTATGGAATTTGTAACCAATAATGACATCCACACTAAGTACAAAGACAACTTAAGGGTCAACAACTTTGGTGACTTGTTTACAGAGGAAATGATAGTTAGTACAACAAGTTTTCTAACCAAAATATACATTAGAAGAGTTAGCATAAAAAAATGAGTCTAATAGTTTGCATGATAAGAGGCGTAGCACTTGTTCCAGAGAGTTGTGTTAACAAAAGGTAGTGTTGTTACATCCCTCAGTCCCATAGATTGCTCGATATTGTGGACATTATTAATTTTTTTCATTCATTCTCAACTATTCCCTAAATTCATTAGGCATTAATGTAATTCAACACGTACAATTTAAGTGGATTCAATGGTGAACATGTCTATATTCTAGAGATATCATATGTTCTAATTCATAAGGGTAAGGTTCAAACACATATTTGAATAAAATTTATAAGGTAAATAAAAACTCAAATTCCTTATTGAATTTTATAAGGAAAGCCTCATACATCAAATTAGTCTCTTTTGGCATTGACCTAAAATCATCCACACCTCATCCATGTCCCCATATCCCACTCCTAAAAAAAAAGAGCTGGTGTTGTTGATATATTACTTTTAAGAGATGAGAAACCATAAATGATCCTCTATCCAGAGCTGTATAACTCATAAAAAATATCATGGTAGAACTAAACATACAAATATTTAACAAGATTTACTTCAATTTCATGCCTCAAATAAATGCTAGTTGGCGTGTCTAAAAAAGAACTTTGTGATGTCCCCTTTTTTAGCATAACTTGCTTATAGACCTTTAACTTGGTTTTGTTACCACAAGACTAAGGGAAAGAAAGAAAATATAATTATATGGGAGCTATTCAAAGATCAAAAAGGTGGAAAATACTTAAATATTCTAATTTTTAATTGAGTTATACAAAAAGTGATTTTTATCTAATTTTTATTTAAGTTGGGACCTTTTGAGGGTCATGGGAACTTAAATACTAAAAACACTTTTATAAAAAAACTTATAATATATCTTTTTATTAAAAGGAAAAAAATAACTCTCTCTCTCTATTTTGGGTGCCACAATTGGAAGAAGGATATAAAAGGAAAGGGAAGGCTCATTTGAAAAGGTGATGCATTCTTGATATTGAAATTCTTCTGCAAGTATGTCAAGGTTGAAAAAGTAACTCGAGGATGAAAACTTTCAAATACACCAAGGAGTTTGGGGACAAAAACCTCCATTCTTCTACTAGGACAACTCTATTCAAGCACTGTAATTATGTCTCAATTTTACATAGTTGTATGTAAGTAGATATACAAAGGTGTTTTTGGACACCACCATCAATAAAGAATTATTACAAACCATTTTGAGAGTTATAAATATATAAATTGTAGGTCAAAGAGGAGGGTGATCTTAGTGGAGGGGCTTGATCAAGTTTGGAGGTCATCCCAATGGTGGCAACTTGCTTTGGGAGGGTGGAAAGTCCTCTGAAGAGGGAAAATTTGTCTTTAGATCCCTCTTCTAGGATCAAAGGTAATTTTAGTATTTTATTCCAGCATTTATGAGTGATTTGTGGAGTAATTTTCAAGGTTGGAGGGCCATTTTGTGCCCTAGGAATATTCAAAAGTTTTCAACAATGAACTAGGGTTTTGAGAATTTCAAGACAATTTTTGATGGGCTTTCTATGATGGAAAAATTTTGATTCTAATTTTTTTTTTATAACTACTATTTTTGTGATCACTTTGAGCTATCACTTACCCTAAAATTCCAAGTATAGTGGAAGTTGTGAATTTATGAAATTCTATTATAATTTCGTAATAATAAATTTCATAATTCAGATTTTTGACTTTTGAGTGAATATTTTGACTTATAAAATTAGTGGTTGCAATCTAAAGATCAATTCATATTTTTTAGAGGGTTAGATGTATCAAATTTGATTTTTGCCCTAATCACCTAAGGGTTTGGTGGAGGAAAATTGTTGAATATTGTTTCATTTTTTGAAGTGTGTTATTGGTTGAATTTATGTTTTTAGAGTCTTAAAAGGAAGTAGTTTTGAATTAGGTAGGGTTTGTTGGAAAATCCCAATCTTGGCTTAATTGTCCCATTTGGGGACATTACAAACTTCTAGAGCAAGATGAATGTAGTAGTATGTCTAGTGGTGTATACAAGCTATGTGAGGTGTTAGTGGTGTAGTCCTGTAGGTTACAATTAATAATTGGTTTAATTATGTTTTAAAAGCTAATGCTTTCAATTATCCATGTATGGATGTATGTCATCCCAAAATAATTGGCCTCTTTTGATAAAACACAAGGTATATATAATAGGTCTTTTTGATATTGATCATAAAGACAAAGACCTCTTCAAGTAGATGTATCCAAAAGACTATTATAGATTATTGCACTAAGAAGAAACCACTCTAAAAAATGAAATATGAAATTGTCTCTTATTTTTTTGTACCCATCGTTTTGTGCTAGTATTTTTTGGGTGACTATTACTATTGCGTGCAATCTATATTTTCTTGTTCAAAATCACTGCTATGTGAAATTCATATTTATTGTGTGCAGACCAAAAGAGTTTCACAAGTAGTGTAAACCATATCATGTATTTTTATTTCTTTTATGATTAAGAACCCTCTTCTATGTATAACCTGGAGAGGGTAATGAACTCCAGTTTACAAAATACACCTACATCATACATTACATCAAGGGGACCACAAGCCATCCACTAATTAACTACAATAATCATGAAAACAAAGACATGCGCATAGTTCTTTGCATACGCTATAATTGAACACTAGCATTTAACATACGATTATCAACAAAAGATGTAAAATATAGATTCATATATAATATTTTATAAAATTCAAAACTTGGTGCAAACACTAAAGTTCATGAAATAACAAGTAGCTTTTAAAGTGTCAGGTTGAGACTATCCCACATTGATAGTAACTGTGAGACAAGGGAGTTAATAAGGCATGACATACATTAAAAGCTTTGTTTTTCCCTAAGCAGGGAACAACCTTTGGGGTGGTGCTTTGTAGGTCCATTTTCCTTCTAGTATGACTACTTATGGAATGAAAATCCTATATATATATATATATATATATATATATATATATATATATATATATATATATATATATATATATATATATATATATATATACATAGTGTGTGCGTGTGCATGCATGGGATTTGTGGGTCTCCTTGCCTTGTGATATGACGAGTGAGAATCATACAATAATATAACACATAATTAAAATCCCACACTAATATAATACCCTATGTTACCAATACAGATATGGGTATGAGAATCAAATATGTGGATAGGGGGATTATTTTTTTGGGTTTGGATATGGTCGTACACACACACACAAAATTAAAAATATAAAAATATAGCCATATAAACAAAGTTAACCGTATAATATGCATAAAGGAAACAAAATAAGTTAAATAACCACAAAACATACTCATAATTCAGTGCCAAATATCATACTATTCAACAATCAAACTTAAATTAGTTTTATACTAGGTACATAGTGCAAATGTTACAATGTATGGACAAAAATAAAGACAACTCAACAAATTACCCAAGGCACAATTTGATTTTTTTCTATTTCAAAAACATTGTGAATCAATGTTTGAGGCCTAGTTAGTATGTAGAGAAATCTATAATGGCACATAATTGCACTATCTATATCATGTAACAGTAGAGTATAATGTAATTCATATCTTCTATAGCAAACTGCACCATCTATAACTTATCTACCTCTGCTTAAGATGCTGAGATCCTGAAGGAAATTAGTAACTCGACATTTTTTTCTGAGTTTAGTTAGTAGAGGAAATTACTCATGCTTCACCATATAGCTTAAATTACACACCTATGTCATCCCTTAGACTACAATGGTTGCATGGTATGCACCAAATACCTCAAAGAGATGTAGTCCCCTGAATTGCAATGATTGCAAGATATGTAAAACATAGTTTTGGATATGCAATGATTTTCTTCTTGTGGATTGTAATAATCCTTGCCCAATCTACCCTTAATTGTCTCAATTTGCTGCCTTGTAATTTTTTCAAACACCTTGTAAACAAAGTGCTTATTGCTGGTTTTTGTCATAGTTTTGATGATTTGTTTGAATGACGATGGATTAAAGCTTTAAGTGTTTATTGAACAATGCAAGAATGACAATGCTAAGTTCTAGATGCAAGAATGACTTCTTTTTTGTTCTTTTTTATGTAATTAGATGAATTCACAAAGAAAACTAATCACCTATAGCCAATGGACATTTAGTCAAATAGTTGGCATGTAACCTACTATCTCAATTCAAATGCTCAAAAGATAACTATAAATGACCAAAAAATTGTGATTCTTATTTTTATTGATGATTTGATACAATGCTCCACTAGACTAGCCAAAACTCTTGGCATAAAAAAGAATTACAATTATATGGTATGTCAGTATGAAGGATGCACACCTGCAACTACAAATATAAACTATGCTAAAGGATGAATTGTATGTAATGAACCCTAGTGGGATTGAGGTGCCCTTAAGAATAGATGAATGAACAAGCAATTTATAAGTGAAAGGATGATCTCGCAAGCCAAATCAGATTTTCCAAGCCAACCACCCCTGTTCTAGTTTGATCTAAAATTTAAAATAATATGCGCTATCTCAAGCATATAATATCATATCCATGCTCCAAGGAAGTGGGCACACCAAGCCAAGAAAAGAATCGATGCAAATTGGAACCCCCACAAGCAAAAACATCCCTCCTAATGGCATCCTTCCTTAACTGTAAATATTTGATTTTTATATCAGATTTATCTACAATGCAATCTACTCTTTTAACCAAGGAAACTCGATGCCAAGCTATATAGAAACCAACAACAAAAGATAGCTATGCAACCTCCACAAATGCACCAAATCATTTTTTCCAAAATTAGCCAATGGCCACAAATTTTGCTCCAATTGAGATGACTGAAATATCAATTCCAAAATGCAACCCTTCAAGAGATATTTCACTCCCTCAGTTATGCTATCAATGGGAGTTATCATTCCCAAAGACAAATTGATTCACTGTAGAAAACTCTAGGCTCCACTAGTGTACCACAACAAAGACAACATCAAAACTGGATGATTCATAATGGCAGCCCACACCTCCCTTTATACTTTTTTTTCTTTCCTTCATTTGGGAAGCTCCTAGAAATATCATAATATTTTATTATTATTTTTTCCTTTTAATATATTATATTTACACTTTAATATAAAATAATGAATTATAACATAAAGTACAAATATAACATCATCTTGTAATATGAGGTTTCTAAAAATAGAAACATTCTAATAAATCATTAGAAAACCTCCAAAATATGTCAAAACTTCCCCAAAGAAACCAACTACCGGAGAAGACCCTTTAACCATGTCATATTAGCCTACAAGGGCCACTGATAGGCTAATCATGCTGAAAGTCTAATTTCTAGCTAGAAGGGGACATGACAGTCTACCCCTCCTGAAATTACTTGTCCCCAAGTAATCTCAAATCTGGATGCTGTAGAATCTCCTCTCTCCCAAGTAGCATCCTAAAATGGTAAGTTCCTCCATTTAATTAAGTTTTCCTTGATGACCCGTCTCCACAAAGTCCTCTCTCAAACATCCAAGATGGCCTCAGGCATCAGTATAAATTTTCCCTCATCATCCAGGGGTGGAAAAGTCATGAAAGGAACCACACAATGTCCTAATGCCTTCTTGAGGTGTGACACATTGAAGACATTATGTACTCTGCTATCGGCTGGCAACTCCAAGTCATAAGCCACCTCTCCCACTCTCCTGATAATCCTGAATGGCCCATAGTATCATGGATTAAGCTTCTCAGCTCTGCTTTTCTTAAGAGAAGACTATCTATGTGTCTGTAGCATCAAATACACCATATCACCAACCTCAAATGAGCATTCAAATTGATTCTAATATGCATACTATTTTTGTTGGTTTTGAGCCTTCTATATGTTTTCCAACAATGCTCTCATAATTGCCTGGTTCTCTTATAATAGATCACCAACACTAGGCACTTGATGATCTCTAAATAAAAAATCCAAATAGCTCAATGCATCATACCCATATAGCACTATGAATGGTGTCATCTAAATGGAGAGATGGTAAGTGGTATTGTACTAATACTCATATAAATATAACCACCTAACCCAACCCTTTTATTGCCCTACTATGTATTTCTTAAGGTAGCCTTGCACCTATTTATTCATAATATTTATCTATCCATCAGTTTATGGGTGGTAACTAGTACTCAGAGTGAGTTCTGTCCCACATAGCTGTTGACGATGAAGATTGCAGCCATGGTAGGAGGCCGAGCTCTTGCCTTCTCCTCGAAACTATGGAAACTCCCCTCTCACTTGTAGGACTGGCGAAGCTGGAGGGGAGAGTCTCTAGATAAGGGCTAGCTCCCTTTGATGCATCATATTTGTTCCAACAAGTGCAAATACATGTATATATAGATATATAATGGGAGGGGGGATGAAAAGGGAGAAAGTTATAGGAAAACAAACTACTCTAAAGAGGTGATACACCAAAATGAAATGACCTTCTCACATCCACACTTAAAACCAGACAAATGCATACATACGCTTCACACTTGGCAAAAAGACCAGACTGCAAAAGCTTGACAGGGAGGTTTTAATGAAAATACAAAGGATAGAGGTTCACCAAAGGTGCTGTGAGAGGCACACTAAAAGGTAATTTCTCTATTTTTTCACCCCCCAAATATAACTCTCCTTACCAGCTGCAAAAATGGCACTTCATAGACAACAGATATGTTGGTGTCAAACCTGTGGAAGCATCAAGAGACAATGACTAAACACAAACTAACACTCAAGACATACATAGAAATGTCTATCCAAGATAGAGGCAAAAAATGCATTTATTGATTTAGGTGAAATTTTGCCAGGGCTACGCCTTACAAATGTGGAAGATCCTTCTCTAAATGACAAGTCCTCAATATATCAGAGAAGAAAGGAGGCCTTTTGGAATCCCTTTATTACAAGTGGCCCATTTACATCCCCTCAATGGGAAGAGCAAGTCGTTCAAAACATTAATGAGCTGCACCCTTTGTCTATTTGTTAGGCCACTTCTTCAAGGTGATTACACGGTTTGTCTACTCATTAATGTGAAATGGATAAACTCGTTGCACTACTAGCTATTTGCATCCCCCAATGGTCAATTCACAGGCACTGTTTCACTTGCTGGAGTCACTTCTCAAATCGGTGCTTCCCTTCACCACTTGGACTACCTGCTTGCTCCATGATAGTCACTTTATCCTTTCCCTATCTTGTCTCTTCTAGCTCCTTCAGCCCTCGGGGGCAAACTTCTGGTGGGTCAGTGCATTCTGGGCTCTCATGGTTAGTGCTCTCTTACTTTGAAAGCAAATGGCTATTTTGTTGTGCTAATTTTGACATTCACATAGCCGTCATTGGTTTTAAAACCAATGGCTAATCTGCTTTGTTAATTTTGATGGCCTCTGAGACGTCCTTGTCCCTGTCAAAAATGTCATCGGGTCCTTCACTAGCTTTCTACGGCTTTGCTTTCATCTTAGCACCTTCCTGAAGGGAAGGTGACCCTCCAGCCCTTGAAAGTGTCCTTTGTATTGGCTGAGAGTCCCCCACAAGGGCACCTGCCCTTTGGGGCCTTCGATGGGTCATTCTTTGCCTTTGGATGTTTCACGGGTCTGTTCGCGCTTGTGTAATTTTTGTGGGCTTTTGTTTTGTATATGCGGCCCAAATTCCTTCAGACAAAAAGTCCAAAGGAATTCAAGACTTAAATGAATCTAGACTTAAACAAATTTGAACCTACCCGATCCTTTTCCTTTGAAGTGCCTGCCCTTCACAAGGGCATTTGAACTTTGGACTTCCCTTCGACTAGCTGGGCATACCCTTGAACCAAGCCCTTGAACCAAAATGGTTCAACGGTTTAATGGTTTAACCATTACGTGCTGATGAATTGGCTAATGAGCTAACTGATTAAACTAGGCTGATGAACCAAGCGTTGAACCGATGGCCTTGAACCAAACTCATCGAACCAAACCATTGAACCAAAGCTCAAACCACTCGCATTAAACCAAGCCCATTGAACCAAGCCCTTGAACCAAACCATTGAACCAAAAATGGTTCAATAGTTTAATGCTGTTGAATTGAGGTGTTTGAATTGAGTGATGAACTTGTGCAACTTAAAAATGACTAGCCTGAATAGCAAGGGAAAAAAGGGGACCAAAAATTTTGCTTGTGGGCAAAAATTGGTCAGCAAATTGGTGACTCTCAGGGGAAGCATGCCTGCTATGCTTAGAGACTAGTTGCCTTGCAGTCCATAGGGCACGGAGTTGGATGGTAACTTTGAAAAAACTAGCAATAACTCTGATAAATCTAGAACTAGTCATGCAAATATACCTCCAAGGAAATGAAAACACACGCATGACTAAGAAAACTACTACTTGTGCAACAACACTTAGGGAAAATAGGAAGGAAAACAAAGAAAACTATATACAAATGAAAAGAGACTCAGTGGCAATGCTTTAGATGTATCCCATTAACTGGGATATGTAGTTCTTCACCATCCAACCGAGAGAGTTAGAATGCGTTATGTTGCTTGCACTGAGTGATTATGTATGGGCCACTCCATAGGGTGTCGAATTTTGCATGCTTTCCAGGCTTAGCTCGATCTTCGTCCCATTTCAAGACAATGTCTCCTTCAGAGAAATATTTTGACAAAGATTTTTTTGTTGAAGTGTCTCTTCACTTGCTGTTGGTGACTGGTCATAGAAGCCATAGCCCGGTCCCTTGTCTCTTGGAGCTCCATCAGCTCACACAACTTGACTTCCATGCTACTTCCTTCTTCTAATTGCAGTTGGTGAGCGAGGTCCAATGTTGGCAATTCAAGTGAGATGGGAAGACTAGCTTCCCTTCCATATACGAGCGTATATGGAGAATTTTTGATTGCTCTCTTTGGAGTGATTCGATTGGCCCACAGAGCTGTCTTCAGCTTGGCATACCAAGTCCTCTAATTTTCTTTCATGGTCCTCTTTATGATTTTGATCAAATTTTTGTTGGTGGACTCAGCTAGCCCATTCCCCTGTAGGTAATAATTAGATGAAGTGTTGAGGTATATACCATACCTTAGTGCCCATTCACTTATTTTGGTTCCCAAAAAGCCAAGGCATTATCTAAGATTATGGTGGTTGGGACCCTGAATCTTGTTACCAGGTCCTCATAAAACTCTAGGACCGCACTTTCATTTGCCTCTTTCAGAGCAATAGCCTCCACCCACCTTGTAAAATAATCCGTAGCAGTCAGGACCCACTTGTGTCCAGCACTGGAGGGAGGATTTATCATCCCTATGAAGTCTAGGCCCCACTGCATGAATGGCTATTCCACTTGAATAGGCTGTAGAGGCATGGCAGCCAACCGTTGTTTCCCATCGAAGAGTGCACACTTCTGGCACTTTCTTACCTAGGCATGGGTGTCCTTGTAAAGAGTAGGCCAAAAATAGCTAGCTCTCATTATCCTTACTACAGTAGCTCTAGGAGCGAAATGGCTACCTGCTGGCCCATCGTGGAACTCAGACAGTACCTTATCAGCCTAGTTTGGGTTAATGCACCTTAGAAGGACCCCAGAGAGATCCTTCCTAAATAATACTTCATCAATCAAGACATAAGGGAGAGACTGGAGCATGAAGTACCTTCTTTTGGTCCTATCAAGACCCTGTGGGCACTCACTAGTGAGAAGGAAACGCCTTAGGTCCAATGTCCAATCCTTTATGACAACTAGTTCCTCTATAGTGGCTGCATCATGAATTAGCAAGTTGTCTTCCCTTTTTTTCTTGAAGTCTGCAGCAAGCTGTTCGCACAGGCCTCTTCCCCTCACCAGCTTGGTGATCTTGATGTCTACATCATACTCCATCACTTTGGTGATCCACCCTGCTCTCTTCTCATTTAGGTCTCGATTGGTCAAGAAATCCTTGACGCTAGGATGTGGGACCATGAGGTGAATCCTGCTATTAGACAACATATGCCTGAACTTCTTCAGGATCTGTACTACTGCCAAGACTTACTTCTCTACATAGGTGTATCTGACTTTGAAATCCTCTAACCCTTAGCTAAAAAAATCAAGTGGTTGCTTGAGGTCATCACCATTTGCTTGGGTAAGCATGGAGGAGATCACCTCTTCATTGCTGAAAGTGTAGAGGTTGAAGTTTTTGTTGAAGTTGGGGCTGATCAAAGTAGGAGCCCAGGTTATGGCCTGCTTGATGGCTTCAAAGCTGTCCTTTCTTTGTGTTGTCCACTTGAACTCCTCACCCTTCCTCAACATAGAGGTCAGTGGCTTGACTATCTCTACGAAATTTAGAATGGATCTCTGAATGAAATTTATCTTGCAAAAAAGGCTCTGCAACCCTTTCTTGTGCTTTGGTAGGGACATCTCTAGGATAGAACGAACTCTCTCAAGGTCAATGAATAAGCCTTCCTTGGACATGATGTGGCTAAGGAGTTTCCCCTCATGAATAACAAACACGCATTTCTTTGGATTAAGAGAGATGCCGAATTCCCTACACCTTTAAAAAATTTGCCTAAGGTGTTCTATGTGTTGGCTCACTTCCTTGGAGAATACTGTCACATCATCGAGGTACACCAGCATGTTGTTGTTTATCAAGCCTCCAAAAGCCATGTCCATGGCTCACTGAAAGGTAGCGCCAGCATTATATAGCTTGAATGGCATCTTCTTGTAGGGAAACATTCCCCATTTAGTGGTAAAGGCCATTTTATGCTGGTCACAGCCTTGCACTAGAATTTGATTATACCTTGAATAACCATCCAAGAGGGAGAAACGCTCGCTACCCATTACCTTCTAAAGGATCTGCTCCATGCTTGGGAGAGGATAATGGTATTTTAAAGAGACTTTAGTAAGGTCTCTAAAATTGACACATAGCCTGATCTCTCCATTCTTCTTTCTAACAGGAACAAGGTTGGCCAGCCAGGAGGAATGTTTGATTGGAAATATAATTTCAGACTCAATCAATTTGGCTAGTTCCCTTTGCATAAAAGGCTCAATTTTTGAGTTGATAGGTCTCTATTTTTGCGTGACTAGCCTGGTGCCTTCTTCTAATTCGATGGTGTGCTGAGCGAGTCTTGGGTCGAAGCCTTTTAAATCACTGTAATCCCACACAAAAACATCAGCAAACTCCTGACATAACAAAATGAAAGCCTGCCTTTCTTGAATTGTGCAAACTTTTCCAAGCGCAAGCAACTTGTCCTTAAAGATCTCAACCTTTTCATAATTCTCCTCTTTAGTTGTGATGCATGCCTTGTCGTTCCTAAATTGGTCATCTCCATTGAAGATGCTCTCAAGTATGACCAAACCTTTAGGGAGCTTATTGTTCTTCAATTGAACAATTTGGTTGCCATATTGCTGCTGCAACTTCACCTAGTTTTGTGTTGTGAACTCAGCTTCCTCCTTCAAGAAGAAAGCTATTTACAGGTCATTTTTGAAAACCTACCAATTTGCAATGTTGTCAAGGACAGAGGGTCAAACTACCACCTTCAAGTGGTGCAAACCACAATTTTGACTTATTTCCCTTGAAGCATCAAACTGAGCACCAATTGCTGCTAGCCTATCCGCTTGTTTGTTCTGCTCTCTAGGAATGGAAGTGATATTGAAGGCGAGGAAATATTCCACCAAGTCCTAGAACCTATGCTTGTAGGATTTTAGCAAGGAATTCTTGGTCAGATTCTAGCCTTTCACCTAATTTACAATCAGTTTGCTGTCTCCCAAAACCTGTAACTCCCTGATCCCCCTTTTTCTTGCCCATTTTAGACCATGGATAAGGGACTCATATTCTGCAACATTGCTTGTGTAAGAGAATTGGAAATGGAAAGCTGAAAAGTACCTATCCTTTGAAGGGGAGACTAACATCACCCCACCACTAGCTCCTAGCCTACTTCTGGACCACCAAAATATAGCAGCCATAGGCCAAGGTCCTCTTGGCCTGCCTTCATTATATTTGGTATGAAGGCACCCTCTTCGTGCATGCAGTAGAATCCAAGGTCTGCCTCCTCTATGAAATTGTAAGGATCATGCTCAAAGTTATCATTTCCCCACTCATCCAAGAGTAGGTCTGTAACTCCTTCAAGGGCAAAGGATGGAGATTGGTCTATCTGGGACTCTTCTGGATCGATAATGGTGTAACTGACATTCACTACCTTGGGCAAATATGGTTCTAGATGGTCCTTGTTGAGTGGCCCAGATTTTTTTTTACCTTGGTCCCATACTTGGTTCTAAAAACCAGATATGACCAATTCGCTGCTAGATAGCCACCTATCTTTGATGTGAAGTCCCTGGACAAAGAAATTATGAAATAAGGAGGAACATCCGCTACCACTATATCATGGGGAATTGAGAAGGTTGGGCAAGCATGCAATGTCAAGCCAAAACCCTTCAAAATCCCAACTATTTTTGCAGGTGTCCCATCAAGCTATAGGACCCCCTTATTCATCTCTTCATATTTCAGTCCCATCTTGTTAGCTATGCACTTGGGCATTACCGAGGTACTAACCCCACTGTCAATGGTGTAGTTGTGCACCAAGAAATCCCCTATGACCAAGGATACATAGAAAGGGGGAATTTTCTCTTCTTTCTTTACTTGACCTGAAGTGGAAGGCTGTCCATTCATCATCAAGATATTATCAATGCTTGCTGGGACAACTTGTCAATCCAGCTCATGCAATTCCTTCTTCAATACGTCCTTCTATCCTAGAAGAGACAATGAATCCCATAAAGAGATGTTCATATGCAACTTCTTCATCTGGTCCACTATATTGACCTGAGGACTGCCTCCCTTCAATTTCTCCTTGGGGCTAATTCCAACTTGAGCTGCACGCTGAGGGGTCGAAGGTGCAAATGGTGGTCTAAAATTTGGGGCTTTCTGATTTGAGTGTGATGGAGAAGGTGTAGCTGCCACTTGGGTGGCAGCCTAAGCTTCTCCCATTGCTCTTCTCTTGAATCTTGTGTTGGCTACAACAAAGTCAGCCTGATTGTATGTAGTGCCCACATAATTCACTAAATAAAATTCCCCTTCCAGATGATTCATGAGGGTAGAATCCAGCTGGGCCTGATTGCTACTCGTGTTGGGTTGAATTGGAGTCTCAAAAATTTGGGAATGAGCAACTACCTGATTATCTGCATTATAGAAATAACTCATCATCTCATTTGTGTAAACAGCCTATTCTTGACCATGTCCCATGGTCGAACAACCTGGCTACTCCTGTACTAGATTATTCTAAACTGGCACCATGACTTTAGATGATGAAGGGGGGCTTGGATTGTAGTTTTGAAATGGTCTGGTCTGAGTGAGCTGACCCTGTCTTTGATTATAGCTTTGAAAAGGGGGTCTAGGGGCTTGACCATAATGCTGATATCCCTGGTTTGGTCTGTTGCTTTGAGCTTGTTGCCTTTTAAGAGCTATGAGTTCATTTGACATCCTATGCAACAGACTCTTAACTTCATGAAGCTCATTGGATGAAACAACAACTAGTTTCTCAATGCTAGGCAGAAGGCCTAATGTGGGAGCAATGGCCTGAATTAGAGGTAGCATTTTTGGGAAAAGTGGCATGTGAGGTCTTGGGGCTATTTTCCCAGTCTGTACTAAGCAATTTTCAGCTATTATGGCTATGTCATAAGCAGCTGGTAGTATATGCCCTCCCATGGATTGTATCATTACTACAATATCACTATTTAATGCCTTTAAATAATATAAGAAAGCATAGCTGGGAGTGGGTCTTACTAAGATGGGGATTCTATCCCAAGTCTTTTGAAATTGCATGTTAAAATCTTGCATATACTCATGTGGAGCTCTCTTTATGGTCGTTAACTGTTCAACAAGCGAGAGGTCGTTGCTCTTTTCCCCAAAATGGTCTATCAATTGAGTACCCAATTCATTCCAAGAATGTATTGAATTTACAGGCAAGGTTTCGTACCAGTCAAGAGCCTTGCCTTTGAGAGACAATGCTAGCAATATGATGGCGATATTTTCCTCTATGACATTGTGAATATTGCAGAGGTTAGCAATATTCCTAATATGCTCGACGACTGTAATGGGCCCCTCTCCATTGAAAGAAGGCACATTTTTGAGGGTTATTCTTGGGATTGGATCATAACATGGGAGATTTAAGGGGCTCTGACCATGAAAAGCCGCAAAAGGCAATGCCATAGCTGGGATGGGCTGTAACTAGGGCTCTGCTACGTATGCGTCCCTTACAATAGGTCTAAGAGGATGGCTTGTTGGATAAGGATGGGTCCTCTCAAACCTTAGCCTTTTTACAGAGTTCAAAGGCAACTCAATGAAATCGAAAGGAACCCCTTTAGAAGCAGACCTTGTGGTGACTTTAGGCATAAAAAGTTAAGAAACTGGTCTTGATTGGAAAACTAAAGCTCTTACTAGTGGAGTCACCAGATGATGGAAATATTTGATTTGCTATGACAGGACTAATATCAATCCTGAAACCTTACTGAGTTGTCAAACTATGTCCCACCTGGTGTGCCAAAACTGTTGATGATGAAGATTGCACCCATGGCAAGAGGCTGAGCTCCTGTCTTCTCCTCACAACTATGGAAACTCCCCTCTTGCCTATGGGATAGGTGAAGCTGGAGGAGAGAGTCTCTAGATAAGGGCTAGCTCCCTTTGATGCATCATATTTTTTCCAACAAGTGCAAATACATGTATATATAGATATATAATGGGAGGGGGGATGAAAAGGGAGAAAGCTACAAGAAAACAAACTACTCTAAGGAGGTGATACACCAAAATGAAATGTCCTTCTCACATCCACACTTAAAACCAGACAAATGCATACATACGCTTCACACTTGGTAGAAGGACCAGACTGCAAAAGCTTGACAGGGAGGTTTTAATGAAAATACAGAGGATAGAGGTTCACCAAAGGTGCTGTGAGAGGCACACTAAAAGGTAATTTCTCTATTTTTTCACCCCCCAAATAGAACTCTCCTTACCAGCTGCAGAAATGGCACTTCATAGATAGTAGATATGTTGGTGTCGAACCCATGAAAGCATCAAGAGACAATGACTAAACATAAACTAACACTCAAGACATACACATAAATGCCTATCCAAGATAGAGGTAAAAAATATGTTTATTGATTCAGGTGAAATTTTGCCAGGGCTACGCCTTACAAATGTGGAAGATCCTTCTCTAAATGACAAGTCCTTAATATATAGGAGAAGAAAGGAGGCCTTTTGGCATCCCTTTGTTACAAGTGGCCCATTTGCATCCCCTCAATGGGAAGAGCAAGTTGTTTAAAACATTAATGAGCTACGCCCTTTGTCTATTTGTAAGATTGCTTCTTTAAGGTGATTACATGGTTTGTCTACTCATTAATGTGAAATGGAGAAACTGATTGCACTGCTAGCTATTTGCGTCCCCTAATGGTCAATTCACAAGCACTATTTCACTTGCTGGAGTCACTTCTTGAATCAGTGCTTCCCTTCACCACTTGGACTACCTGCTTGCTCCATGCTAGTTACTTTGTCCTTTCCCTATCTTGTCTCTTCTAGCTCCTTTGGTGCTTAAGGGCAAACTTCTGGCGGGTCACTGCATTCTGGGCTTTCATGGTTAGCGCTCTCTTACTTTGAAAGCAAATGACTATTTTGTTGCACTAATTTTGATGTTCACACAGCCATGATTGGTTTGAAAACCAATGGCTAATCTACTTTGTTAATTTTGATAGCCTCTGGGACGTCCTCGTCCCTGTCAAAAATGTCATCGGGTCCTTCACTGGCTTTCTGTGGCTTTGCTTTCATCTTAGCACCTTACCAAAGGGAAGGTGACCGTCTAGCCCTTGAAAGTGTCCTTTGTATTGGCCGAGAGTCCCTCGTAAGGGCACCTACCCTTTCAAGCCTTTGGCAGGTCATTCTTTGCCTTTGGATGTTTCCTGGGTCTGTTCGCGCTTGTGTAATTTTCATGGGCTTTTGTTTTGTATATGCAGCCTGAATTCCTTCAGACATTTTGTTTGAAGGAATTCCTTTGAATAAAAAGTCTGAAGGAATTTGGGACTTAAACGAATTCAGACTTAAACAAATTTGAACCTACCTGATCCTTTTCCTTTGAAGTGCCTGCCCTTCGCAAGGGTATTTGAACTTTGGACTTCCCTTCGACCAGCTGGGCATACCCTTGAACCAAGTCGTTGAACCAAAATGGTTCAATGGTTCAATGGTTCAACCTTTATGCACCGATGAACTGGCTAATGAGCTGATTGATTGAACTAGGCCGATGAACCAAGCGTTGAACCAGTGGCCTTGAACCAAACTCATCGAACCAAACCATTGAACCAAAGCTCGAACCACTTGCATTGAACCAAGCCCTTGAACCAAAAATGGTTCAATGGTTCAACGGTTCAATGCTGTTAAATTGAGGTGTTTGAACTGAGTGATGAACTTGTGCAACCTGAAAATGACTGGCATGAATAACAAGGGAAAAAAGGGGACCAAAAATTTTGCTTGTGGGCAAAAATTGGTCAACAATAGCTTGAATAGCTCCTGCCAAAAATGACTCATAAACCAACTATCTCTATAACTCATTATGCTCTGAGGTAACCCATGCAACCTAAATACCTCATGGAAGAATAATTCTACCACCTACATAGCTGAGTAAGTAGTTGAGATTAGAAGGAAGTGAGAATATTTAGTCAAATGATCCACAACCACATATATGCAATCCCATCCCTAGGCTCCAGGTAATCCAGTAATGAAATCCATAAATAAGCATTCCCACTTCTTCTCAAGAATCAAAAGTGGCTGAAGTAAACTTGCTAGATATGTGTATTCTTATTTATTTTGTTGAAAAATAGGGCACTCTCTGACATATTTTAGAACATCTAATTTGAGGCCCTTCCAAGTGAACCTCTCTCGAATCTTCTTGTAAGTCTTGAAATACTCAGAATGACCTACCATGGGAGTATCATGAAAGGTCCTCAAAATAATGTTCTTCATCTCTGATCCTGGGGTCAAATAAATTCTTCCTTTATAAATGATTAAATCATTTACAACTGTATATCTGGGATCCTGTACTGACCCCTCAACAATACCTATAGCCTATCTATCCTTGGCATACTTTGCCACTATCAAGTGTCACCAATCATCTGCTATCCCAGCCATAGAAGTCAAGTGTGGACGTCAAGATAAAGCATCAACAACCACATTCTATGTCCCCTTGAAAAAGGAGATGTCAAAATCATATGATTATAGCTTGCTGACCCATTTCTGCTACTGATCATTAAGATATCTTTGTCCAAGGAAATGCTTCAAACTATTATGGTCTATTTTCACCATAAACTTGTTACCTACTAAATACTGCCTGAATTTGGCCAATGCATGCATGATGGCCAACATATCCTTGTCATATATATAGTACCCTCTCTCTTGACCATGAATCTTCTAACTCTAAAAATAAATTGGATGCTTGTCCTATATAAGGACTGTACCTATCCCCTCACCTGATGCATCACACTGTAGCTCAAAGGGTTTGGAAAAATCTGACAATGCAAGAACTGGGCATGAAGTCATAATTAGTTTGAACATCTCAAAACAATATTATGCCTCAAGAGTCCAAAAAAATGCCCCTTTCTTCATCAAATCAGTGAGTGGTGCCGCATGCCATGAATATCCATTAACAAAACTATGGTAAAAACCACACAATCCCAAAAATCCTCTAAGCTGAGTAAGGTTATCTGGACTAGGCCATTCAACAATCACCTTGATCTTCTTTGGGTCCATACGTACCCCCTCAACATTGATGATGTACCTAAGATACAATAATTCTATCATTCCCAAGTCACACTTGGATTCCTTGGCATACAAGGATTCACCTCCAAGAATACCCAAAACCGCATCAAGATGTGCAATGTGATGCTCCCATGTTATACTATATACCAAGATATCATCAAAGAATACAAACACATACCTCCTTAACTATGAATGGAAGACCTTATTCATCATAAACTGAAATATCACCAAAGCATTAGTTAGCCCAAATGGCATAACCACGAACTCAAAATGCCCATAATGACACCTGAAATCTATCTTCTGTATGTCCTACTCCCTAACATGAATCTGATGATACCCCGACCTCAAGTCAGTTTTGGAGAAGTAGCAGGCACCATGTAACTCATCTATCAACTCATCAATTCTAGGGATGGGGTAATTTTTCTTGATTATTATTTTATTCAGGAGCCTATAATCAATACACATACAAAATGTACCATTATTTTTATTGACCAAGACTATTGATGATGCAAAAGGTGACTTACTTGGTCTAATGTGTCCCATGGCCAACAACCCCTTAATAGTTTTCTGTATTTCATCCTTTAGCCTCTTGAGGTGCCTCTATGGGGTAACCATCATGAGCTTAGTACTCTCCTCTAGCTTAATGATATGCTCAATCCCTTTGTTTGGTGGTCTTCTTAGTAGAATATCATTGAATACCTAAGTGTGATTAATTCTTAACTCCTGAGTGTCTGGATGGTAAACTGGCTTTTGCTGCTCACCCTATGTAAGCATCAAAACACACTCAACTTTCCCACTCAACCATGTCATGCCTCATAAGTCTCTCCAACCTCCTAAAAGAAATCATCCTAAAATTGGAATCTTGAATAGCCTTGAGGACATGAGTTTTTCCATCTACCTAGAATGTCATTTCCATCTCTCTGAGATCTAGAGTGAATTTTCCTATGTCATATAACCATCTCATGCCAAGTACCATATATGTGTCACCCATATTCACAACATAGAATTCAATCTTCAACTCATAGTTGTTCAAATGCATAGGCAAATTTGATATCCTCCTTTCACACTTGAGGGTATAATCATCTGCCACCTTAACTCTTATTCCCTCAAATTCCTGTCTTGATTCCATGCCTCTCAACCAATCGAGCATCAATAAATTTATGAGTTTCCCCTATGTCAAGAAGAGTGATAATATTTTTCCCTGTTATAACTCCATGCATTCTAAATGATCCCTCTTGTTGGATACTAGTAATGTGTGCATCACATTGCCTCATTTCCCTTTCATGCTCTCCTTCTCTTTCATGCTTATCTTCCTCATGTTCCATACCTAAATCCTCAAGATTAAATTGTTGATATGATTTCTCTGACTCATAGTCCTCATAATATGCCCACATCACTCTATTAGCTTTTCATTTAGGTATTAAGGGACAATCATGGTTTGCATCATAGGGACCCTTGCAGTAGAAACATAACTTCTTCTTGTGCAAATAATTAAGTGTATCCCTATCTAGAGGTGTTGATGATTTGCCCTTAAAATCTAGTTTGTTCTTCTTTTTAGAGAAAGATTTATTATCTTGATATGAATAAGATCCCTTTGATGAGTACTTACTTTGCAAGGTTGCAAGTTCCATTCTCCTAGCCTTCTTCATTGCCTCCTAAAGTGTGGGAGGATCAAATGCTTTAATCGATCCACACATAGGCTCCAATAACCCCTCAATGAATAACACCACCAATCATCACTCTAAGATGTTGGGCACCATTACTGATAGTTTCTAAAAGTCTCCAATATAGCTTTCCAAACTACCAACTTGTTTGAGCTAGGCCAAATCCTTGAAGTATGATTCTGGATTCTTCCTATCAAAATGCTAAATCAGTCTATCCACAAACTCCTGGTAAGATTTGATCTGATTGTGTTGCAATGTAACTAGTCCATGATACCACCATTCATGTGATGCTCCCTCTAGATGTAAAGTGGCATATTTTATAACTTCCTCTTCTATCATGGGTCAAAGAGCCAAGAAGGTATCCAACTTATGAATCCTTGACTGTGCCATAGTCTTGTCACTGCCATCAAACATGGCTATTGTAAGCTTATTAGTAGCATGCTTGAGTTCCTTATTATGATTCCTAGATCTTCTCTCCTATTGATACCTATAGTAATCCATCCTTGACTATACAAACTGATCAAAATGCATAAGCTCTTGTGCTTCAGGTGTCAATTATTGCCATTCATCATGGGTAACCATGTATGTGTCAACATAGGTTGGATTCTCAACCTCTTCAATATTCTCCTCAACTGGTTCATTTTTCAGGAATATAGGCTGAATAGGCCTATTTGCAGTGTAGGAGGGTTCCCTCTGCACTCTTTGGGACCTAGCTACACTCCTATCATCTTCTTAGACCTGAGGCTATCTTCTAGGTAAATTCAACTACTAAAAAGTATTTGCCAATTACTGTAAGGCCCCAGCTACGTGTTGTTGACCAAATTGTAAATCTCTCAGAGTGTCTCTCACTTCTCTGTCACCATTTCTATCATTGTCTCTTCTCTCATCTCTGTATGGACCCATGTCTGCTCTGTCACCCATTTTAGCCAAAGGTACCTCTGTAAATGGATTTTATTCTTGCCAATTCCCTTCTTGTTTTGCTCTTATGTGGGTATAGTACCTATGATGACTTCTCATGTGATTTTTTAACCCTCTAGGATGTTAGGATTAGGGCTCTGATACCACTATAACAATCCTTGCCCAGTCTACCCTTAATTGTCTCAATTTGCTGCCTTGTAATTTTTTAAAACACCTTGTAAGCAAAGTGCTTCTTGCTAGTTTTTGTCACAGTTTTGATGATTTGTTTGAATGATGATGGATTAAAGCTTCAAGTGTTTATAAAATAATGCAAGAATGACAATGCTAAGTTTTAGATGCAAGAATGACTTATTTTTTATTCTTTTCTATGCAATTAGATGAATTCACAAAGCAAACTAATCACCTACAACCAATGGACATTTAGTCAAATAGTTGGCATGTAACCTACTATCTCAATTCAAATGCTCAAAAGATAACTATAAATGACCAACAACTTGTGATTCTTATTTGTATTGATGATTTGATACAATGCTCCACTAGACTAGCCAAGACTCTTGGCATAAACAAGAATTACAATTATATGTCATGTTGGTATGAAGGATACACACCTACAGCTATAAATATAAACTATACTAAAGGATGAATTGTATGCAATGAACCCTAGTGGGATTGAGGTGCCCTTGAGAATAGATGAAGGAGCAAGTAATTTCCAAGTGAAAGGATGATCTCCCAAGCCAAATTGAATTTTCCAAGCCAACCGCCCCTATTCTATTTTGATCTCAAATTTAAAATAAAATGCAATGAATATGCACTATCTCAAGCATCTAATATCATCTCCATGCTCCAAGGAAGTGGGTGCACCAAGCCAAGTAAAGAATTGATGAAAATTGGAAACCCCACAAACAAAAATGTCCCTCCTAATGGTGTCCTTCCTTGACTATAAATATCTAATTTTTATATCATATTTCTTTATAATCCAATATGATCTCTTAACCAAGGAAAATCGATGCCAAGCTATATATAAACCAACACTAAAAGATAGCTATGCAACCTCCACAAATTCACCAAACTGATCTCTCCAAAATTGGCCAATGGCCATAAATTTTTCTCCAATTGAGATGACTAAAATATCACCTCCAAAATGTAACCCTTCAAGAAATATTTCACTTCCTCAGTTATGCTATCCATGGGAGTTATCGTTCCCAAAGATAAATTTATTTACTATAGAAAACTCTAGGCTCCACCAACATACCACAACAAAGACAACATCAAATCTGGATGATTCATAATGGCAACCCACACCTCCCTTCATGACCATCATCCATGGAGGCAACATAATCCCACATTCTATGAGGGCCTATGAGATCCTGAAAGGTAATCAGATGAAGCACAAGACAAAATGCAAATGTTGGAATGCACATAAACAAGGTCCTTCACCTTTTTTCTCCCAAGCCTATTATACTTCATTGAATGGATGAAAGCACACTCAATCCAATTCCGCTCACATGCAGTAGCACTTGACACCTTTGAAGCAAAATAAACAATAACCAAATTTATAGTTACAAAATTAAGTGTAGTATTGAATTCAACTATTAAGTGATGATAAATAGTTAAAAAATAAAAATAAAAAACATGGGAGAGGACATGTATTTCTATTGTTTGAAGCAACGGTGTTGTTGGTCCATATGTCTCCCAAAATATTATGATTAGTAAGTTGGCACGATCATATGCAACATAATGATGAGAAAAGTTTCCCTCTGCATTTATATATTTTGAGAACTCCTTAATCCGGGCTTGATTTTCTCTCATGGCATAAAATCTATTAAGATATACTTTCCATTCTTGAGAGACCTCATCCTCTGACCATGATTTTTTTGGAAAACAACTAGGATTAAGTGTAATTGCAACAAAATGAAGAAGACTATGAAGCATCTTCTACGTTCTCTCACTGCATGCCCAAACCAAGTCATTTGTCATTTTATCAAACATAGGAGCTCCATCCCTTAATATGATCTTTAATCTCTCTCTCATCTGGTCAAGGCTCTCAAAAACATCTCCCATGCATGGATTATCACTATCAAATAGTCTATGTAATGTCCCCATTTTTAGTTCACAAGTAAAAAGGTATTGAAGATTGTTAGTCTACTTTCCCCCATAAACTAAGGGTTAAATTTTGAGAATTTTATTTTATTAATTGATTAAGAGTGCCCAAATGTTGATTTTGATGATTTGACCATATAAGGCAATTTTAATTAGTTAATAGAATATTATTAAAAATTAGTTTTTACCACTAAAGCATTCTATAAAAGTGGTTTTAACCACTATAGCACTCGAGAGTTTGAATAATATTTGGAGGAGGTATTTTAATTAATTGTTTGCCCAAAAGTGATTTAATCACTCTTTTAAATTGGGTAAATTAATTAATCAATTATTGAATTATTACCTAAAAATTAAATTTAATTACTTTTTCTATTTAAGCCAATTAATTTAATAATATAATTCTAAAAGTGTAAATATCGACTTTTATGATAAGTAAAAGAGGGAAAAAATATTTCAAAAGGCGACAATTGTTTTTAAAAGGGTATTTTAATCTCCAAAGATGGTTCACCCCCCTTTTGGAGAGTATACATACACATATGAGGTTCTATTTTTGACATGTTGAAATTATATATTGAATCTTCGTGCTTGAAGAATGATTGGGATGGATGTCTAATGAATGCTACTATTATTTGAAGGGTGATTTCATTTAGAAATCACATTGAAGACATTATATTGTTTTTGGTTATTTATTTGTTCAAATATTTTCTAGTTTTCTATATTTTAGGTCATCATTTTTAGGCAAGATTGAGCAAACATCAGATCTGAAGTGTTTTGATTAGTTTTGAGGCATTTTTGGACCATCTCCAAGTGTGGTGAGCTTCTCTAGAGTGTGACGTCACATCCCAAGGGGTGATTTCACGCTTATTGGGTGACTTCTACATTATTTAAGGGTTTATATTGCTTAAAATAATTTGAAATCCATGTAATCTAATTTTTCATATTTTTATGATCAGTTTGAGTATTTATTTAGCTCAATACATTCAGTTTTGAAGGAGTTATGCAACTTTTCAGTTTTGAAAAAATATGATAAAATTAATTATTTCTTAGTTAAAAAATAAGTATTTTTTCACATTAAAATTTGGGAAAATAAATGCAAATTTATAAAATTTATTTGGGAATTTTTTAGAGTATTTTTGAGTGAAAGCATTGATTTTAGTCCCCAAACCCTAGTGCTAGGGTAAAGTGGGATGATTTGTTCCTAGGGCTTAAAATTCAAAATTTTAGCATAATTTCTATGGATTTTTATTTTAGATCTAATTGGGATTTGTAGAGATTTTTATTTTTAGCATATTCAACCCCAAAAGGGAACATTATAGTGGTATCAAAACATCGATCTTGTCCACCTGTGAGGTTTCATGCTGTAGATTTGGATACAAGAGGGTAGAATTTTTTTTTATTATTAGAGAAGAGGAAAAACCATGGGTGATCAATATCCAAAAGGGTTTACTTTAGAGCAAATAATTGAGATAAATAAAAAATTGAGGATTTGATCAAGGAAAGCCAGAGTGACCTTCAACATACCTTGAGTATGTAATTGGTAGTTACGTTGATGACCACATAAGATCCAAACAAAATCCATCACTACCTAGGAGAGTGAAGCTTGAATGGCAATGAAAGACTTTCTATCAATCCCCCTCATAAGTTCTTCAAGGCTACATTTTTATAGAGAGAACCAATAGTTGAAATTTAGATATCAATGTGTGATCCCCTTGATACATGTCAATAAGATTATGCAGCCCTAAGCTTTGACATGCAATAACACTTGTCATTTCATGATTATTGTGATATGAAATATGGATCAAAACCAAGAGTACCAAGCATGCAACCCCGTAGAGACTTGCAACAAATGTTGACAAATATTTCTCTTCCTATTTTTGAGGGTACTGATAAACTTCTAATGAGATCATGGTTATAGAAATTGGAGACCTATTTATCACTCAAACCCATGTTTGAGGATGGGCCTCTCAAGTTTTTCACATTACACTTGGAGGGTATTGCTCATGAGTGGTGGTTTCATGGATTGATCACATAAGGCCATGAATCTATTACTATCTTGGTGGAATTCAGAAAGAGGGTAATGGAAACATTTGATAGGAGAGATATGGAGATCCACTTTCATAAGTTATCACAACTCAAACAAATCCATGATCTAGAGAGGTATGTGGCAAATTTTCAAAAGATTTTAGTCATGGTACCAGATGTAAGTGAAAGAAGGTTGGTTGTTCTATTTATTGAGGGTTTGATTGAGCCTTTGAGAGGTTTGGTAAAAGCTTTTAACCCAATTTTATTGAAAGATTCCATTACTAAATCATTAGATCTAGAGTTTTCAGCTTACAGGAGTAATATGTGGCTAAGAGAACATCAAGAGGAAGCCACTAAATTGTTACCAAAAATAGGAAATTCAAGGCAACAAAGGTCTGATTTTGGTGGACAGCCAAGGGCACTAAGTGGGTAGCCTAAGGTAAAACCAATGAGCAACAAATATGCCACCACATAGAGCATTGCCATATAACAACAATGAGAAATATGCAAGAGATGAATTGAAGAGAAAAGGTTTGTGTTTCACATGCAAAGAACCATGGAATAGAGACCACCATTGCATGGGCAAAGGGCATGTACACTACATTGAGGTAATTGATGATGATTCAGACTTTGATGTTGCTGATTCTAATGTTGAAAAAATTGAAATTGTTGATGATGAGCATGTGCATGAGGATGATAAGAAAGTAGTAGGAAACATATTTACTTCTCTTTCCAGAGCTCCTAAGTATCATGCATTCTGAGTGAAGGGCACATTGAGAAGACAACGAGTGACTATCATGGTTGATAGTGGAGCCACTCATAACTTCATTGATGAGGACTTGGTAAAGAAGATGGCATTGGAAACCACAGGGTGCAAGGGCTTCAATGTGACTATGGTAGATGGTTTCATCATTCCATGTTCCAAAAAGACTTGACAACTTCAGCTCACTTTCAGAAAGCACAAGGTAATAAATGATTTTTATGTTGTTGGCATTGGTTAGATTGATGTTATGTTGGGTGTTTAATGGTTGCATTCATTAAATGAATTTACTCAAAATTATAAGAATACATAGCTAAAGGTCTTCAAAGAAGGCAAAGAAGTGGGCCTCAAGGGTCTAGCTGATGGTTGCTCCATAATAAGTGTCCATGAAGAGGATGGAAAAGGATTTTAGGAGAGGTCAGATTACATGGGCAACAAACTGCCTTATAAATATACAATTAGAAAAAATAGAGCAACTTCCTCTTCATGGTGAGTTACAAACTATTTTAAACAAACATGTTCATGTTTCTAATGATTTGCCTTATAGGTTGCCACCAGATAGAGGTTTTGAGCATAACATTGAGCTAGAAGTGGGTGCTAAACCGGTTATTATCACTCTATACTATCATCCAAGAGCATTCAAAGAGGAAATTGAAAAGACCATCGAAGAGATGTTGGCAATCATGCATGCTCTAAGTAAGTTTAGGCAATATTTGGTTTATGGCAAATTTGTCATGAAATCTGATCATAACAGTTTGAGGTTCTTTCTTAGTCAAAAGGAATTGAATGACTGACAACAAAAATGGGTAAGCAAAGTGAAAGCTTATGATGTTGACATTGGATATGTGAAAGGTAAAAATAAAGTGCTAGTGGATGCACTATCAAGGAATCCAAATGATTATGTGAAAGAGAAGGATCAATCGTGTTTGGAATTACTTGAAGGCAAACAATTTTGAGAAGGGAAGACTGTAATGTTCCCATTTTTGGTTCACAAGTAAACATGTATTGAAGACTGTTAGTCTACTTTTCTCCATAGACTAAGGGTTAAATTTTGGGGATTTTATTTGATTAATTGATTAAGATTGTCTGAATAGTGATTTTGATCAATTGACCATATAAGACAATTTTAATTAGTTAATAGAATTTTATTGAAAAATGCTTTTTACCACTAAAGCTTTTTATAAAAGTGGTTTTAACCACTATAACACTTAAGAGTTTGAATAATATTTGGAGGTATTTTAATCAATTGTTTTTCCAAAAGTGATTTAATCACTCTTGTAAATCTGGGAAATTAATTAATTACTTATTGAATTATTGCTTAAAAATTAATTCTAATTACTTTTTCTTCTTAAGGCAATTAATTTAATAATACAATTGAAAAAGTGTAAGTGTCCGCTTTGAAGATAAGCAAAAGAGGGAAAAGATATGTCAAAAGTCAACAATTATTTTTAAAAGGGTATTTTACGCACCCAAGGTGGTTCACCCCTTTTTTTGGAGAGCATAAATACATAGATTAGGTTCTATTTTTGACATGCTGAAATTATATATTGAATCTTCATGCTTGAAGAATGAATGGGATGGATGCCCAATGAATGCTATTGCTGTTTGAAGGGTGATTTCATTTAAAAATCACATTGAGACATTCTACTATTATTGGTTACTAATTTAGTCAAATATTTTCTAGTTTTCTACGTTTTAGGTTATCATTTCTGTACAAGATTGAGCAAACATTAGATCTGAAGTGTTTTGATTAGTTTTGAGGCATTTTTGGACCATCTCCAGGTGCGGCAAGCTTCTCTAGGGTATGATGTCATACCCCAAGGGGTGATGTCACCCTTCTTAGGTGACTTTTACATTTTTTAAGGGTTTATCTTGTCCAAAAAAATCTAAAATCCATGTAATATGATCCTCTATATTTTTATGATCATTTGAGTATTTATTTGGCTATATACATTCAGTTTTGAAGGATTTATGTAACTTTTCAATATTCATAAAATATAGTAAAATTAATTAATTCTAAGTTGAAAAATAAGTATTTTTTTAGATCAATACCAGGGTTATATGGGTCCCTTGCCCTTTATTAAAAAATGCGAAGTTTTACAAGAAAATCGAACCTCAAGGATTTACAAAATATTTGGGAAAATAAATGCTTATTTCTAAAATTTATTTGGGAATTTTTCTAAGTATTTTAGAGTGAAAAAACACTAATTTTAGTCCCCAAGCCCTAGGCTAGGGCGAAGTAGGATGATTAGTTCCTAGGGCTTCAAATTCAAATTTTTGACATATTTTTTGTGGATTTTCAGTTTAGATCTAATTGGGATTTGTGGAGATTTCTATTTTTGCATATTCAAACCTAAAAGGGAACATTATAGTCTAAAGTTTCAATAAGTCATTATCTTGCTACCAAAATAATATAGAACTAGTACTAATAATAAGATAAAAAATATCATCACATGCAATGGTGTTTGTGCTAAGACTTCTCCATCTATCCCACTCTTCTGACACCACCATCTCCCTAAATGATTGCTTCACTTTCACCATATGTTCCATCATTATAAATTTTGAAGAGAATCATGTATCAACACATCGAGAAAGCTGCAAGGAGAAATATTCTCAGTATATAGCATGTGACATAGAATGGTTGACTATAAATTGTTGAATTTTCTTTGCATTTTCCACTAACTGACTAATCCATGGAGTCCACCATGTAAATCTTTGAGCAATAAGTTCATGCAATGAACTATGCATGGTGTCCAAAATATTTGTGGATACTCATCTTCGAGTATGCCTCTAGCTAAAAAATTATTTACAACACTATTTGTTATGACTTGCACTACATTATGTCTCCCCACTTGCTCTATTGCCTATCAAAACAAATCCATCAAATAATTTGAATTTTTCACATGACCTAAAGTGTCACGTAGTTTTAAAAATAATGATCCTTTAAGAGAGGAAACTAGAATATTTATGAGAGGTTTATGTGCAATGTTTGTCCACCCATCATAAATAATAGAAATCCCTGTATATGACCAACTATCCCTAACATCCTACAATCTTGCCTCTATGAGAGCCTTCTCACTCAAAATTACTATGTGAATATTTTCATAACTTAGAAGAACATAACCTCTAAGACCATTATTTATCATTATTAATGCATCTTTCCATAAAGAAGACCTTACAATATTAAAAGACATCTCACAACTAAAAATAGTCTCCCATTAGCCACATCAATATTTTTCATGTCTGAAGCATCATACATCTTTCCAATTTTAGACTCATTAATGGAAAGATTTTGAGTATGGGGATGTGCTTGTGATGATGGCATTGGTTTCAAAGCCTCCTTATACTTCCTAAATAATTCATATTTTTTATCATTTCTAATTTTTTTGTAAATTAATATTTGTTCCCTTTTCCCACTCCAAGCAAGTGGTACCTCAATCTTGAAATTGAACTATCAGACAATAAGGGCACTTCCATGTCTTACTTCCAGAACTACAATAATTTCCCTCTAAAAAATATGTAATTATTGTTACACACTTCCATAAATTCTTCTCAATTTCTTTCTTAGTGGCACTATATTCTAGAGGATTTGGTTCCTTTTTTCTACTCAACTCTAGGGTAATGGGGATTGAAGAAGTAGCATCCATTTTTATCTAAACAAAAATAATTGCACCAATTAAAAAAAATAAACAATTCGAAGAGGAAAAATAATAAAGATGATAATCTACATAAAATTTTACAAATAAACCCAAATTTTTAAAAGGAAATATGAAATAGATCTGCAATAATTTTTTTTAATATGTAACCTTGTTTCTATGATGTGGTCTCCTTACAAATCACCTAATTCTCTTTTACATCAATTAAATATTTCTCTATATAATTTTCTTGAATGTTCTAAATTGACTTTTTTAATTAAATGTATACAATATTATTTAAAATTAAAAGAATAAATATATTTAATTTTTTTTATAATAATACATATGACAATAAATTTTTTTAGTTGTGTTGGCATATATCAATCTATCCCATCAAATTGATGAAGGGATAATCATGTGGCAAGATAAATCAAGTGATCAAACAAATTTATTATGCAAAATAGGTCTATGACCCCAATGTATTGGTTATCATACATTAACATAAAATCCTCAATTTTTTTTTCTTTGCACTAAAATTTCCAAGTCTATATTCTCAGACATCCAATTGGACTGGTCTTCAAAGATGGAATTATACAATATGATGAATTTACTCAAAGAATGTTGTGTAGTTATAAAAATAAGCACATGCAATATCATGTGGTTAGAATAGAATCTGCTAATTTGGACTTTAAAACATTTTGCCTCAATTTGAGACCAGGTGATCAAAATACAGTGACAACATTTCTCTATGGTGAAAATGTTACCTCCTGTCCATGCAAGTGGTCATAGTTATTCAGATAAACTACTCCATAAAAAGAATTCAATTGATTATCAGGTACTTGGTATGTCACTAACACACAAAAAATGAAGAAAATAACTTGAGTCTCACAAATAAAATAATTACATGGAGTCACATTTGTGTACATTTAATTTTGATTTCTTCTGGTTTTGTAGAGAACATGAAATTTTGGAGATTTCCTCTTACTCTAAAGGGATGGTATTTTGGAAACCATGATAAAGTCGCAAGGGTACTCTAAAATGTTTTTCCCCCTCCTTATGGTTCATGAACTATTTCTTCAATTTTAACTTCTTCATCGGGTTCATCATCTGACACAACTTCGATGTAATAGACTTGCCCCTTTCCCAAGCAACGATGACCTAGTACCCAAGGTTCCTTACAAGTAAAGCATACATTTTTCCTCCTTATCTCATTTATTATTTCCATCTCCTTACCTAATTTAGGTAGATCTCTTGGTTGGAATCCACCTAATTGAAATGGTCTTCTGTGTTGGCCATATGGTGTTATCCCTTGCTGTCCTGAAGGCATGGTCTGTGGCTATCCACTATTGGCTATTCTTGGTTATATAAAGGGTAGAATTTTATTTTTTGGTGTTGATGTCTCCAAATCCAATGCCTTTTTGATTTTCTTAGAGGGAGGAAGGATTAAAGGATTTAACTAAATCCTTGAGTGGTTAAATCAATCCTTCCAGGAAAAATACTATAAACCTCATTTTAGTAATGTCCAAAACCATCACGGTGAGCCTCTAAAATTCAGCAACATAGTCTTCCACGTTGCTACTTTGTTTTAATAGTGCTAATTCCTAAAAATGAATTTTGGAGTCAATTCTATTGAATCTTTCAATCAACCTCCTAGGAAATTTGTCATATGATTTAATGAGATCATGCCCTTGTATAATCCACTCGTGATAGCACCATTCATGAGTTGTTCCTTCAAGATGACAATAAGACCCGTAGACCCTAAATGAACCTCATAGTGGTTAGAAATTTTTTAAGGAGCTCGCATGAACCATTTTATTACTCTTGGGTTGCTCAGATAGTCTTAGACCCTATGAAAGGGTTCCTGTAGTAAAATGATGGTTTTAAGGAAAATAACAGTTAAAAATATTATAATTTGGTTATTAACTAGAGTTTCATGTGTGAAATTAGATTCTAAAGGTTTGGAGACATTTTCATACATTTTTGTACAAATATAGAGGTCTGAGTTTAAATTTGGAATTAACAGACCTAATCGACCTAACAGTGAGTAAAAAGAGCTTGAAAGAGTGACCTAAGGATTACATTAGGACTTGAGACTTGGGTGAAAAATAAGAAGACAAAAGAAGGATGAAAGAAAGGGATAATAGGATTGTGTTTCTGATTGTCAAAATTGCTAAGAGTATGAAGTGATTGAGGTTAACCATGTGATTGTGCATAAAAGTATTAGGAGAAGAACAAGGTAGTTCAGGACAGAGACAAATAGTCCTTTGCAAATCAAAGGTGTGAAGACAAATAAAGAGTCAGAGCTGGGAAAGCATAGCAGAGGTAAGAATTAGTGAATATTTGATTAAGTGTTTCCATTCCAATAAGGATAAATTTGACATAGCCTCTGCATCATTGTTTCTGAACAACAAGTATATGTGTATTCATTTAACATGCATAATGATACAATTGAAATAATGTATAATATTTTATTTTAATGTCTAAAATACTTTTTTCTTATTGGAAATTCCTATCAACATTTGTAGAATTTTAATTTTACTGTTCATCATAACAAACAACCAATCAATTTTAAAACCTTGCACAGGAGACAACATAAAGTTATTTTATGTATTGGTGGAAACAATGGACATCTCTTGTTTCCATTGCACTCCACTCCAAGTTCCCAAGTTATCTACTTCAAATCAAACCACACCAGTCAGTTTTTCCCCCTAAATTTCAAATTTTTTCAAAATAATATTGCAATTTGATTATTGTTTCATAAAAATTAATGTTGATATGTTGCAATGCCTCACCTAAATCTAGAGCTTGAAATATACAACTTGCTAGGAAAATCACTATTCATTTATTTTTTATGTGTGGGTATTATGTTTAATTCTTTATTTTGCTCTATCATCCCTATTAGTATGTTTTTTCACAGTTTATTATGTTATGTGTTTTTTATTTCAGACATTTGTAAGCAATATCATTTAATAAGTGTTCATTATGAGTCTCATCTATATGATTTCATTCTCTTGTTCATTGTTTTGCGTTCTTTGACAAAACACAAGACTACAACCCCCAGTTTACACCAATAACATCCAAAAAGTGTCAACAAGATTGAATTAATAGTTACAGTTGACTGCCCTTGCACTCCACAAATTCAAACATCCTTTTGTATAAATTTTTTATTTCAAGTCTCTTGAATCTCATAAAGATCCATGGTTGTTTAAACTGATTTGATATGGTTATGTGATCATTTATCTATGTTTCAATCCAAACTAATTTTCTTCATGAACATTTATGCACAAACCAAAATGTTATTTCATATCCATAGACAAAGAAAAGAGAAGTGAACTCACTATTACTCAGCGTAGAGATAAATTTAAAACAATAATGTTATTACAATTAAGAAGTCAATACTAACCTCTTTATTATTTATTCTTCAATTGCTATCACCCCGTAGGGACTTGGCACTCTGTGACCTTGTTTACCTCATGTGTGGACCCTAACAGTGTGTACAAGTGGTGGGTCATGATTATCATTGCTTTGAAGTAGTTGTTTCACTGTTCTAGTAATGAAACCTTGCATGCACCATCCTGCTTAAAGCTTGCATTCACATTTATACAACCCACCTATCTGACGATACCCACTACAATTTCTTGGTTGATACACCATTCACCCTCACATTTCATGGTAATTTAATCTTCATGCTCAGGTTGTTCTCTTTTGAGGCCATTAATTTTTAGTTGGTGTGTTATTCTCTATTGTGGCTAAGATAAGGATCCATTCGTCAGTCTCTGCAATGGATTATCTATCATGAATTTAATTCATGTGTACCAATAACACTATTTGTAATGAGTTCTATGTTTATTGTAGGATCAATGGCTCTTACCAAAAAATTTCCAGTAGTATTGGTTTTTTTTTGGTGGGGAGGGGGGGAGAGTCAAAATTTATTTTTTAATATGCTTATGGTTGGACGAGTGCTCATGCCACTTTTTATGGGGGTGGTGGTGCATCTAACACAATGGATAAATCCTTAATTTTCTAATCCATTTGAAATTATTGGAGTTATATCTTATTTGTGTCATAATTGTCAAGGGAATGGGACTATTAATTGGGACCCCTAATTTTAGGGTCCCACATATTTTATATAATGCCACCTCATAATGTCAAATTTTACATTTAGATGGTTTAATTTTTTCTTAGTCTAAATAAGACACTTGAGAGGCAAATCGACTCCCTCTGAGGCCATGTCACCATTTATAAATTGATATGTCATTTTAGTTCATTTTATAGGTATAATCATATTCACATTGATATGTCCAATGATTTATAAAATATTGACCAATAATAAAATATAACGAGTACATTATTTTTGCATTGGTTTAAAAATTTGTGTAGTGAGGATTGATGTGCAGTTAATATGGGCCATTAATATGCAATGAAGGGCCATGTTCAAAGGTGCATGTGCCATTTAATGAAACAAAGGGCCATGTTTGGTAGCCTTTATTTCCATTAACGTGGATTTTTAATGCCACCATTCTCATCATCTACAACTAGTTCAACATTCCTTTTCAAATTGCTTTCCCCTAAATGTCATGGAACCCAACTGCCTCTTTTTTTAAATGCAACATTTCATAGAGATTGTAGTATCAAAATGTTGGAGGGATGAAATTTTACACACAATTGTTTTTTTAATTATTTTCCTGACTGTTATTTATTTATTTTCTAATTTTGAATGTGTGTCAACCAAAACTGAACCCATGAACTTTCATAACCAAATTTCTTGACTTTTTTTTGTGTGTTTAAATGGAAATGGGTTAAAACTTGGGATGGAATAAGATGATGGGATTATAATAGGTGTGGACTGCTAATGCTCCATGTCTTTATTTACATATAACTCAATATTTACTAGTCTGTGGATGGAAGCCCTAAAGGTTTTCATTCACATACCAATAAATGTTATTATTTTTATATTAAATCAAATCATTTTCTAAATTCAATGACCATGTTCAAAGATACTTATGTCATTAATATTTAATAAAGGGCCATATTGGAAGATGCATGACAACTTTTATTTCCAGTAATGTGGCATGTTAATGCCTCCATGCACATTGTCTATAACTTGTTCAATATGCCTTATTCAAGTCACTATCCCCTAAATGTTATGGAACCCAAATGCCTCTTCTAAAAAATCTAATGTTTAATAGATATTATAGTGTTAGCATGTTGGAGTGATAAAACATTACCCACAGATGAACCCATATCATCGACATGTTTTCATTCACATCTGACTCGACATTTATTAGTATGTGGATGGAAGCATTGAAATTTTTCATTCACATACTAGTAAATGTTATTATTTTTGTATAAAATAAAATCATTTTTTGAATTCATGTTGTTGAGTTATTTATATCTACAACACATTTCTATTTCCTTGCCTCTAACTTTCCTTGGATTCTACAAGTACCCAGTAAATGTTTCCACATACAAATGCTTGTTTGGATGGAAAGGGATTAGAAATTTTTGTAGTGAGAACATTGATGTCTTATTATGTATATTTAATAGACAATGAAGATCCATATTAGAATATGTCTACCAATATTAAATTGCATTAAAGTGTTGTGTTAATCTAGTTCAATGTGCCATGTTAAAATGTTGCTTGTAGTAAATGTGAGATGAACCTCAATGGAACCCAACAACATTTTTTATAAAATGAAATGTTAAACAAAAATTATATCTTTGGCATGTTGGATAGATGAACATTACTTGCCTTGAACAATCTATAAATTTTTCATGTGTTATTAGACATTTACTGATACATGTGGATGGAAGCCCTGAAGGTTTTCATTCACATACCAATAAATGTTATTATTTTTTTATTAATCCATATCATTTTATGAATTCATGTTGTTATTTTATTTATATCTACAACACATTTATATTTTCATGCCTCCAACTTTCCATAGATTCTACAAGCACCCAGTAAACATTTCCACACACAAATATTTGTTTGGATGGAAAGGGGTTAGAACTTGGGATAGAAGACTAAACATTTACATTTTTTTGGATAGAAGCCCTAAAGTTTTTGATTCACCTACCACTAAATTTTATTGTCTTTGTATCAAAATTAAGATTTTATTTCACATACCAGTCAATATATATATTTTTTATCAAACCAAATTGATTTGTGAATTCATGTTGATGTGTTATTGGTATGTTATTGTGAATTCATGTTGTTGTGTTATTCATTCACATTTTCGACATTAGAAATATTCTTTGCCATAGTTTTTGTTGATATCTTTTCTATTCTAATGTCAATTTATATATTCGTGTACTTTTTACTGAAGTTTACTTGTTATAGAGGGTGTATATTTGTTGGGATGATCAAAGTTATTCATTTACAAAAAAATTACAAACATTGTGTTTCTTAACACAATTTATGTTTGTGAAGATTGTAATGATCTTATATTTATTACATTGAACATGTTTCTTAAGACAATTAATGTTTGTGAAGTTTGTAATGCTCTTACATTTATTACATTGTGTTTCTTTACACAATTTATGTTTGTGAAGTTTGTAATGTTCTTACATTCTTTTTTTAATTTAATAAATGCTTTGTGATAATAAAGTTTTTATTGCTTGTATTGCTTATCTATGTTATTAATGTTTGACTACTATGGGTAATGATGACATATTTATAATTAAATATTGGAGAAGAAAATTATGAAACTCAATTTTAGGTGAAGTTTTCTTAACTTTCATTAATATTATGACCCATTGCCATGTTGAATGGTAGAAAATAAGTAACTAGTTTAAATAGCTAAAAATAATCATTACATAATATATTTTGTTTATGTCATAACTTGTAAAAAACACTAGTCTATGTGTCATGCTTGAACAACATATCTTGATCATTGTAAATTTATATTTTAAACAAAAAATATATCATAAATATGGCAATAAAAACTAATGTATGTGCACCCTAATTTTGTTTTTCCTATTTCTTATTTCCTACTTAATCAAACATCTTGGCAACCCTAATTTCCCATTTCAGACAAAAACCATATCTTAAAAATGATGAATTTAAGGCAACTATGCTATGAGCTTATAACATACAAACATGAAGTACAAATCTTACACCATCTAAGGTGCAAAAATTGAGTTGTGCCCTTCATTGCATGTATTTGGAATGCCTTGGCCATATAATGTTTGTAGGGCATTCAAGTTAGATAAAATTTCATCCCTCAAACATGTCAAAGATATATTTTATGTTAAACACTATTGTAGACACTCAATTTTTATTGCTTCTATGTCAAAATTAATATTTGAACAACTTACCACAACACAAATCAAATCAGAACTCGTCAATTATCCCAAATTCATGTGCATAATAGCTGTGAATATATTGAAACACATTGGTGCATCCATGATTGGGGAAATACATCATGTAAAATCATCCAATTCATCAATGACATCCTTGATAAATCGATTGCTTTGTTAATATCAACTCAATTCAATTAAATCAAATAATCAACCAAAAGGGAACATTACAAAAAGTGACCACATATTCATAATCAATATTTAATAAGACAATTAAATTTTATTATCTAAATTAATTAACCACTAATAACAAATTGCATGGAATACACATGTTTTATTTACCAAAATTTGAATAAATCCTAATTTCCTACATCACTCATCCACTTAGAAATTTAAATCATTTTCCAAAAGTCAAAGGTGTCATTCACAAGGCAAGTTTAATGCAATGTGAGAAGTGTGTATGAAAGGTCTATGACATAAATTTACACACACTAAACCCTCATGAATAGTTATTCTTACAAAAATGATCTTACACACTCCATGTCATATCATTTGATGCTTGCCTCTCATTATAGGATTGATCCTCCACCACATTGATCTCCATATTAGATCAATGATCACAATTGATTTTGAAACTCTATAAATGGAAGGGTCACACTTCAATCTAATAATATTTCAATTGACAATGAAGTGTTATTCAAACAACCTTAAAAAGCTTCAAACACCCTCACCACTCATCATCCAAATCATCAAGTTTGTAAGAGGTTACGTTACTAGATTGCCCATGCATTTGGAATAAGCCTTTTTGCATCTAAATTTGAGCACATCACTCTTTTCAATAAGGAGATTGTAAATGATAGGTATAACCATTTGTGTTTGCTTGCTTATTTATTTTCTTTCTTCTTAGTCTTGTTGAATCTAAAAATGCATCCCTAGGTTAGTTGTATGTTTTAAATTGTTTTGGATTTTTTAATAATCGTAAACTATCTTTTACAATCATGTGTTACATATGTAATGTCTGGTGGGACTAATACCCCATAATTTGAATTGATGACGTATCATCATCATTCTAGGCCAAAATTTATTGCAAACTTTAAGCTAGTCTCCCTGATTTTCCATCAAATTTATCAAAAATGTCATTTCTATATTAGTAAAGGAATTACTCTACTAAATAGTGGAAATGCTCTTAACAATGATGATATTCTGTCTATAAATGATGCAAATGATTTCTAAATTTTTGTCTATTTTATAGAAACGTGCTTAGAAATGATGGAAACATTCTAGGAATTAATGGAATCATCTTTTTGACTATGTTTACAGGGATTAAGGAAATCACTCTATGCGGTGGCTAAATCTAGAGTATGGTGGTAAAATCATGACTATTCTAGTTGATTATTTATTTTATAGAAATAGAGGACTCATTGTTTGAAATGATGAAAAATCTTTGCATAACAATGTTATTGTGATTGGTAATAGTGGAAAAGTTGGTTTATGTTTTATACTCATATATTATCTGTAGTAGCAAAATCATAGTTCATAATATCAGAATTGTTAATTTTAGCAATGGAAATGCTATGTATATTAACAAATTTGCTAACCTTAATGGCAGAAACATAATTTATTGTCTTATATTTTTGTTTCCTATAAAATAACAAGTTAAACCTATATAATGACAAAATCTCTCTTCAAAATAACTAAATTGACTTGTAGAATGATGGAATCATTTTGTAGAATAATGAAATCAGCCTACATAATGGTATAATCACTCTGTGAAATAATGAAATCAACTTACAGAATAGTGAAAATACAAATATAGACCAAAAAATTAACTTTAAGACTTCATACATTTTTCAAATATCACATTTGAGACTATTAACTTGTTTGTTGCAGATTTTCAATAGTCAAAGACATGATTATTCAACCAAACATCTCATAAGCATTTGTTTTATGTTTTAAGAAGAACAAACACTTAAATCTAGTACTTAAAATTAACTTGCTTAAGTTTGATTTTGTGTTTTTGTCTTTACCTATGATAGTTTGACGTGTGTATGCTCTTCCCTTGCTTGATTTCAAGATCCTAGGTGATAAAAAAAACTTAATTTATCTTTTATCCCTTCTCAAAGATATGTTATGTATGTTATCCTGTTGCCTTTTATGGGGTCTTGAGGATCAAAAATAACTTATCTACCTTTTTTATTTTTGGTTACATGATTTTGACCTTGATCCCCAACCACAAGTCGATAGGGCAAGTCGACTGAGATTTCATCCCCCAACGTACATACCAACCCCATGTTTTGATAGGGTATACAAATTGAGAGTAACTATCGACATTCGCTAAGTGGTTATCTATTTTAAGCACAATTATGAATGTGAGGAGTTTATCTCTAACACTAAGATATCAAACAACACTCTCAAGGGATAATTTTTTATGACACTCCATTGAAATATTATGTCTGGAATGGCTATAATGGAACTAAACTCTCTAGCAAAGCCTATCATGGTCATCTTCCATATATTTGGCCCCAACATACCATGAAGTACACCCAGTTAAAGGAAAATAACATTCTCAAAGTTTACTCATCACATATGAATGCTTAGTAAGGGTTGGGAGACCAACCTATTCCCTATTTTGCATGAGTGTATCACTGGGTTAGTTGTTATGTTTCATACCCATTTGTCACTAAATATAGCGATTGTACTTGTGTGTTTGCTTGTTTGTTGTCGATACCCATGTTGTGTGTTATCCTATATACCTCAAGCAAGTTTAAATTTCCTAAGTCCAACCTAGTCACATCCAATTATAACATTACACATTAAGTCATTACTCTACCAAAATAAAGATTCATTCTATCCACTAATAATGTTATGCTATCCACATTATACCGTTATTATATCCAAATTAAACCATGTCTAAAATCTAATCAGATCCATTTTGACTAATATCTAATTCCATATCAATTATTCAAATCTAGTCCACATTTTTCAAATTAAGTCAAACTTCAAAGTTAAAATCAAATTTTCTCAAAATTCAACACTTTTTAAAAGTCAACTCTTGAATTCAAATAAAGTTAAATTTAAAGGTAAACTTAAATTAAGCCAAAGTCAAACTTTTCCAAAGTCAAACTTCAATCAAATTAAATCAAACTTCAAATTCAAAATTTTCCCAAATCAACTTTTGAAGTCAACTATAGTCAAAGTCAAAGTCAAGCTTGCATAAAGTCAAAGTCAACTTTTTCAAACCAAATTAAGAACAAAATTCAAACTTGATTGAAAACCTAAATTCAATGACAAACAAATTTGAACCCCTACCTTTGACCAACTTCAAATCAAGATAAATTCAAGACAAAGTCAAAGTCCTAAATCAAGTAAAATAATTTCAAAACATCTTTGGCATACTTAAACATCTAAGAATGATCTAAAAAGATTAAACATTTATAATCATCATCTTAAAATTCAAACAATCAATTAAACTTACTTAAATTTTGAAAAAGTAAATCAAGATCAAACTCTAAAGCATCACGTTTTCAAAAAACTCACAAGTACGAATTACAGGTTAACTCTAGTTTGATTCCTAATTTCAAAAGTTGACCCAAATTGAATTAAACAAATTATATTGAAAATATTTATCTAAATTTTATATCACATTACAATACATTCAATTACTTATCCAATCTTAATTCAGAAACAAATATCATAAACATGCCTAAGTACACTAGAAGTGGGGCTTCATATAGCCCTAACTTCGATGATGATTGGATCTATAACCCACTTATCCAAGATGTTGAAGATAAAATTGATAGTGGAGTATATCAGTAATAATATGCAACATAACCACCCCAAACAAGGTCAAGAGTGGAATTAACTACCAAATAAACTGATCTCTAAAGAGCCCAATTTAAACAAGAACTCTTTAGACATGAGGATGAGGCCCTTTTTCTATTGTTAGAACTAGGATCCAAATTTCTTGAAGGATTTCCTATATAAAATTTTTAACTCTTGTTTTCACATATGAGGAAGTGGTTTAAGACCACCAACAAGACAATACCCCTTCTATCTAATCCCAAAATTAGGACCAAGCCAATATTGAAAAACTTGAGTCCTCTAGTAAAGGGAAAAATGTTCATGTTGAACCACCACTTCCTAATACTAATCTAGTAATGATTGAGAAATTGAAAAATGTAACCCAAATGCTTGAAATTTGGCCTATAATTTTCATTAAACTCAATCCCATCAACAACAATAAATCCTTCCCTAATCAACCCAATCCAATCAACATTAATGATAGTAAATCCCACCCAGTTCATCTAATTAAAAATAACAACAAATCATGTCCAATCAATAACAAAAATAAATTCCCCTTATTCAACATCAAATTCCCCCTGTTCAATAGCCAAATTACTCATGTTCAACAATAAATTGCTCCTATTCAATAGTAAATTCATCCTATTAAACAACAAATGCCCATTAAACCTAGTGGTAGGGTATTTATCCCCTTGAAATTAGGGTCCAATCCTCTTACGCAGTCTAATCCACTTTTTTGATCCCAAAAACATGCATCACATTCATCCCAAAACCCACTTTTCTCTCAAGCGTGGAAATATATGTAAGATGTTATTCAATGATTACAAATGGGAAACCAAAGCAAAAAAATTTCTTTGAATAAATCTGTCCATACCCATTTGACACCAACATTATGCAAGTCCATTTACCACATCATTTCTAGCCTCCAAATTTTGTAAATACAAAAGGAAAGTGGCCCAAAGATAACATATTAATGATTTTTTTTATCTTTCCAAGAATTGGCATATAACCACATCTACTTGCTTTACCTATTTCCCTACAGTTTGAGTGGCCAAGCATTGAAATGGTTTCTTCACTTGCCTAAAGGATTAATTAACATATGATGATTTGTCTGAGTGGTTTGTCAAACATTCATATTATAAATTGGAACATGAATTGACCATGGTTGACTTGTGTAATACTAAACAACAAAGTGGGGAAAGATGTAATGAAATTACTTAGATATTCACACATAATGATTTTATATTGCACAAAATAAGAAAATATGAGAGATTACATAGTGATAATTGACAACAGAATAGAATACTGGATAAGATAACAAAGCCACTTTGAGGGGGAAACCTCCACAATAATGCACTAATAGTAAAATACTTCACATGATGATTAAATACTAACCACTACCTCTTATATATAGTCTACTTAGCCAAGGTTATTCCATAGGCTGACCTATCTGTTGGGGATCAACCAACAATTTGATTACACTTATGAATGCAATAAACCGTGGAATTAAATCAGATAGATAAGTAACTAAAATGATAAATAGCAAAGAACAAGAGATACAAGAAACCACCCTAAAAACTTGTATTAAAATCTTTACATAAGGAATACAATTGAAGAAACTTCTTTCTTCCACACCTCTCTCAGATGTACAGATCTCTCTCTAGATCTCTATCCCTCAAGAGTTCTCTCTCTCAAGTACAATCAACTCCAACAACCTGGAATGATTCACCTATACAATTTTGTACTGTTCTTCAACATACCAATACAATAAGCTAAGAAGATCTAATTCTACATATAGAATTAGGAGACTTGAACATGCATTTACAACCAACAGTTAAGCCTCTTGAACAAGGGCTCTAAAAAGAGTCTTACTAATAATAGAGACGCAGAATTAAGACTATGACTTAATCTCATCATGCAAACACTCAGTTCTTTCCTTGGAAATAGCTCTCTGGACGCACAGGTAACCGACACCAGTTCCTACCTGCTTGCCTGTGACCGATGTCAGCTGATCCCTACCAACGCCGGCATCTCTTAAACTGCACCTGACCGACGTCGATCGCTCCTGACCGACGCTGGAGACTGTGTAAACTTGCAACTATCAAATGCGCTCCTTGGTGAAGCTTTTAGGCTCCACACCTTAACAATCTCCCACTTGGAGATAAACAGCTGCACCAGTACCTATACAGCAACATCTTCTAGCTCCTCCATCTTCAACTCAATCATGAATACCAACAGAAGTTGAATGAATATTCAACTTCTCCTTTGTAACCAGCTTGGTTAACATATCAGCAGGATTCTTATCTGTATGGATCTTCTCTAGCTTCAACTCACCATCCTCCAATACCTGTCGTATGAAGTGGTACCTTAGCTGTATGTGCTTTGTTCTTGAATGAAAGGCTGAATTCTTAGCCAAATGAATTGCACTCTAACTGTCACTATACAATTTGCAACTCTCTTGCTCATTTCCAAGCTCTTCCATGAACCGTGTCATCCATATCATCTCTTTGCTAGCCTCTATGACTGCAATATACTTTGCTTCTGTAGTTGACAAGGCAACAACCTTCTACAACTTTGATATCCAGCTAACTGCCATTCCACCAATAGTGAAAACATATCATGTGGTGCTCCTCCTGCCATCCAAATCACCTGCCATATCTGAATCTACATAACCATGTAGAGAAGTATCTGAACCTCCATAGCACAAATGCCTACTGCTGGTTCCTCTCAGATATCTAAGGATCCATTGAACTGCTTTCCAATGTTCCTTTCTTGGATTGGCCATATACTTACTTACAACTCCCACTGCTTGGGCAATATCCGGTCTAATACACACCATTGCATACATTAAAATCCCTACTGCGGAAGAATATGGAACTCTACTCATGTACTCTACCTCATCATGTGAATTAGGACATTGTTCTTTACTCAACTTAAAATGTCCAGCTAAAGGTGTGCTTACCGGTTTAGCATCCTCCATATTGAACCGTTTCAACACCTTGTTCACATAATCCTCTTGAGACAAAATCAACCTGTGATTTTTCCTGTCTCTCTTAATGCTCATGCCAGAGATTTTTTTTGCTGCTCCCAAATCCTTCATGGAAAATGTTTGAGCTAATTTCACCTTAAGCTCAGAGATATCCTGCATGTGTGATCCTGCAACCATCATATCATCTACATACAACAACAGAATAATATATCTACCATTATCCAATCTCTTAAAATACATACAATGGTCAAATTGAAACCTACTGTAGCCATGCTCAGTCATAAACCTGTCAAATCTCAAATACCACTGTCTAGGAGCTTGCTTGAGGCCATACAAGCTTTTCTTCAATCTGCACACTAACTTCTCCTTACCTTTGACCTCAAATCCTTCTGGCTGTTCCATATATATTTCCTCATCCAAATCTCCATGAAGAAACGCTGTCTTAAAATCAAGCTACTCAAGATGCAAATCCTCAATAGCAACTAAAGACAATACAGTCCGTATAGAAGTCATTTTAACAATAGGAGAAAAAATCTCACCAAAATCAATACCTGGCTTTTATGCAAATCCTTTCACTACCAACCTAGCCTTATATCTCATCTGTCCATTCTCACCTTCCTTTAACTTGTAGGTCCATCTATTTTTCAGTGTCCTCTTACTAGCTGGCAACTCAATCAAATCCCATGTTTGGTTCTCTCTCAAGGACTCCATCTCCTCAACCATGCCACGCTCCCACTGACTCTTGGAATCCACCTGTAATGCTTCTTGAAAACTCTTTGGTTCTCCACCATCAGTTAGCAATAAATAGAATAATGAGGGAGAATATCGAATTGGAGGCTTACTTACCCTTTTTGACCTCCTGATGGGCATCTGAGACTCATCCACAACACGCTGTCCACCCAAATTCTCTGACAGTGACCGACCTCGGTCACTTCCAAGCCTGTTACTGGCCGACGTCGATTTTGCCTGATCGACGTCGGTGCTTGTCATGCCGATGTCAGTCTCTGTATGACCGACATCGGTTTCTATTCTACCGACGTCGGTTCCTGCCCTGCCAACGTTGGTCTCTATGTTTTCCTGTAAGTGATTATTTCTTTTTCCCGTGAGCTCATATTGGACCGTCACCTCGTCCAATTCTCCATTGCTCTACCCAGATTGATTTAGCTTCTTCAACTGATCACTATACATCACTTTTTCATTGAAAACAACATCACGGCTCCTAATTATCTTGTTAGTTCCTAGATTCCAAAATCTGAAACCAAAATCATTTGAGCCATAGCCAATAAATGTGCACCTCATAGACTTAGCATCCAGCTTCTTTCTATTTTCCTTATCAACGTGCACAAAGGCTTCACAACCAAAAACTTTGAGAAAAGAGAGATCTACCTTTTTACCTATCCATGCCTCTTTTGGAATTCCACCTTCCAGAGCTGTAGAGGGTCCTCTATTAATCAGGTACACTACAGTGTCAACAGCTTTTGCCCAAAACTCTAAGGGCAAACCAGCATGCAATCTCATACATCTTACACGCTCCATGATTGTTCTATTCATCCTTTCAGCAATTCCATTCTGCTGAGGTGTCCTTGGAACCATCCTTTGTCTATGGATTCCATGCATATAACAATACCAGTTGAACTTATAGCTGCAGAACTCACCACCATTGTCAGATCTTAGGCACTTCAATCTTCTGCCTGTTTCATTCTCAACCATAGCTTTCCAAATCTTAAAAGTCTTAAATACATCAGATTTCTTCTTAATACAATAGATCCATACCTTTCTTGTAGCATCATCTATGAACGTAACATAGTACTGTAATCCTCCAATAGAAGCAACCTAAGCCAGTCCCCACACGTCTGTGTGAATAAGCTGCAACTTATGCTTCTTCTTTATTGACCCAGTCTTGAGAAAACTCACTCTCTTCTGTTTCCCAAAAATACAGTGCTCACAAAAATCTAGATCTATGCTTTTCAAGTTTGAAAGCTTACCTTTAGACTTAAGAATTGACATCCCCTTCTCACTCATGTGGCCAAGCCTTGAGTGCCACAGTTTTGCATCCACATCTGAAGTAGATAATATAGAAGGAGAATTGTTAGTAACACAATTACATAAATAGAGAGTACCTACTCTCTTACCTCTGGCCATTACAAGTGCACCCTTGGTCACCTTCCAAGATTCAGCTGTGAGAGTTACTGTACAACCCTCATCCCCTAACTTTCCTGTAGAAATCAAATTCCTCTTCAAGCTAGGAACATGCATAACATCTCTCAACACCCATGTGTTGCCATTCTGTATTTTCAGCTGCACTTTACCTTTGCCAATAATTTTACAAGGCTCATCATCCCCTAGATACACTATTCCAAAATCTCCATGGATATAGTCACTAAAATATTCTCTATTAGGGGTAGCATGAAAAGATGCACCAAAATCTAAAACCCAAGATTCTATATTATTATGCAAAGAGAATATTAAAGTATCTTGTGCAATACCTGCAACCTTTGCTTCTTCTTTTCCTTCATGCTGATTGTCCTCTTTAGGCTTTGACCAGCAATCTCTGCTTATGTGCCCCATCTTTCCACAATTCCAACATTGTGGCTTCCTGCCATTTCTGGATTTGGATCTACCTCTCACCTTAGAATTAGATCTTGATCTCCCTTTCTTGCTCTTCTCTTTCTGCCTTCCCTTGCTCTCAAAAATTAAAGCATTCCCTAATGTTTCCTCTGTGCTTTTCTTGTAAATTTCCTCATTCAAGATAACACTAACAACATCCTCTACTTTTAAAATATTTGATGCAGATGCAGTATTACTAACTGCCATTACTAAGCTATGCTAGCTTTCAGGCAAAGAACATAATATTCAAAGAGCTTTTATTTCATCATCAAACACAATATTGACTAAACTTAATTGATTTACAATTCCATGGAAATCATTCAGGTGATTAGATACAGATCCACCTTCCTGCATACACAAATTAAATAACTGCTTCATAAGATATACCTTATTAGACGCTGAGGGTTTTTCATACAAATTTGCTAAAGTAGTTATCAACTCTACTGTTATTTTTGCCTGTGATAAATTAGATATCACAGTAGATGCTAGACTCAGTCTTATAGACCCCAGAGCATTTCTATCAAGAACTTCCCATTCTTCATCATCCATGTCTGTGGGCTTCTTTGCAATCCCACCTAACGGTAAGTATAGATCTTTCTGATACAGATAATCCTCTATCTACATTCTCCAATGTTGATAATTTTTGCCATTGAACTTCTCCATTCTCAGTTTACTTTCTTTTGCCATTGCTTCTCCCACTCAAATAGAAATCCCTACAGAAACCTCTGTGAGTAACCTGTAATCAATACACACTACACAGATCTGAACCACCTGTTAGTAAACCTGAGCTCTGATACCAATTGGATATCAAGCTCTAAACCTACAACCAAGGCTCTGATACCACTTTTTGGGGATCAACCAACAATTTGATTACACTTATGAAAGCAATAAACTGCGAAATTAAATCAGATATATAAGTAACTAAAATGATAAATAGCAAAGAACAAGAGATACAAGAAACCACCCTGAAAAATTGTATTTAACTCTTTACAGAAGGAATACAATTGAAGAAACTTCTTTCTTCCACACCTCTCTCAGATGTATAGATCTATCTCTAGATCTCTATCCCTCAAGAGCTCTCTCTCTCTCAAGTACAATCAACTCTAACAACCTGGAATGATTCACCTATACAATTCTGTACTATTCTTCAACATACCAATACAATAAGCTAAGAAGATCTAATTCTACATATAGAATTAGGAGACTTGAGCATGCATTTACAACCAACAGTTAAACCTCTTGAACAAGGGCTCTAAAAATAGTCTTACTAATAATAGAGACGCGAACTTAAGACTATGACTTAGTCTCATCATGCAAACACTTGGTTCTGTCCTCGAAAATAGCTCTCTGGATGCACAAGTAACCGACGCCGGTTCCTGCCTGCTTGCCTGTGACCGATGTCGGCCAATCCCTGCCGACACTGACGTCTCTTGAACTGTACCTGACCGACGTCGATCACTCCTGATTGACGTCGGTGACTGTGTAAACTTGCAACTATCAAATGCGCTCCTTGGTGAAGCTTTTAGGCTCCACACCTTAACACTATCTAAGAACATAGAGAATTATAACAAGTAAATAAAAGAGGTATGTAAGCCACAAGTCTGCCACACCTATCCCTAGACACATCAATGGTTAAGGGCATAACAATCCCTTCCCCCTCAAAATAATGTTGTCCTCAATGTTGTGGTAACTCTGGATGCTATTGCACAAATGCTTCATCCTCCCAAGTGGCATCTTCACATGGCATATTCTTCCATTTGATTAGGTATTCTGTAATTTCTCTAGAACGTAGTTGCTTAGTGCACCATTGAAGGATCACCTTAGGATCAAGAATAACTCTACATTCCTCATCTAATTCTGGTAATTCTATTTGAATGGTAACTCTATGTCTAATGACTTTCTTCAGGCATGATACATGAAATACTAGATGTATGCGAGTGGATGAAGGAAAATCTAACTTGTAGGCCACATTGCCAATTTTTTGTAAGATCTAATAAGGCCCATAATACTTAGGGGACAACTTGTTATATTTTTTTGTTACTTTAATGACATCTATTTATATGGCTGTAAGTGAATAAAAACCTAATCACCAATGTCAAAATACCTCTCACTTCTATGTTGATCTGCTTGTTGTTTCATGTGATTCTGGGCCATAGCTAATTTTTCACACAAACTTGCAAGGACCTCCTATTGATGGTGAATATGTTCTTCAATTGCACAAACCTTAGGATGGACCTTCAAGGTTGAAGTGATGGATGGAAGGTGGTATCCATATAGTGCCACAAAAGAAGATATTTTGGAATAACTATGAACAGAAGTATTATACCACCATTCAACAAGTGGTAGCCAATGAACCCATTTATCTTGTTTATCAGAAACAAAACAACAAAGATATCCTTCCAAACATTTGTTAACTACCTCAGTTTGTCCATCAGATTGAGGATGATAGGATCAACTATGAGCCAATTGAGTGCCCATACATGTAAATAACTCAGTCCAAAAATTACTAGTAAAGATGGGATCTCTATCACTGACAATGATCTTAGGGGTCTCATGCAATTTTTTAACTATATTGAGAAAATCAAAAGCTACTGTACTAGCAAAAAATGGCTGGGATAATGAACAAAAATGAGCATTCTTACTGAGATGATATACAAAAAACATGATAACATTTTGACCATCAAATCTTGGTAAACCTATAATGAAATCCATAGATAAGTCTTCCTAACGCTGGCTAGGGATAGATAAAGGCTATAAAAGGCCTAGAGTTTTGATGGTTTTGCCTTTGTTTTGTTGACATATCATATATTCAGCCACATATTTTTGGACATCCCGCTTGAGACCTTCCTAAAAAAAATCTTGCTTGATCTTGTGATAGGTTTTCAAAAATCTTGAATGACCCCCAATTGTAGTTACATGAAGTTCCTGAAGGATTTTTTATTTAAGATGAGAATTCTTACATAGGTACAATCTATTTTTGTACCATAATGCATTATCTTTCCATGGGAATTTTTCAAATCCATCTAAACCTTGTTGAAGATTTTGAATCAAATCATGAGCAGTATTATCATGTTCCCATTCTAATCATGCTTCCTCTAGCCAATCTACCTGCAAAATGGTTATGGCACATAGCAATACCTCAACTAATTCATCTTTTTTGGATAGTGCATCTGCCACCATATTGTCCTTGCCTTTTTTGTAGACTATTTCAAAATCATATCCTAGCATCTTAATTACCCATTTCTATTGTTCTTCAGATGACAACCTTTAATCTAAAAAATATTTAAGACTATCATGATCGGTTTTTACCTGAAAGTGACGACCCATCAAATAAGGTTTTCATTATTTAATTGCATGCAAAATGGCCATCATTTCCTTCTCATATATGGCATTGTGCTGATTTTTACCCTTGAGTTGATGACTTTCAAATGCCAGTGGTCTATCTTCTTGCATGATTACAACACCCATACATACCCATATGCATCACATTCAACCATAAAATTCTTAGAAAAATCAAGAGTGGCAAATATTGGAGTAGTGCACATAGCCAATTTCAATTGTTCAAATACTTAGGTAGCTACATCATTCCACTAAAAGGAGTCTTTCTTTAACAAAGAGGTAAGTGGGGTTGCAATACTACCATAATTTTTGACAAATTTGTGTTAGTAACCAGTAAGCCCCAAAAATCCCTAAATTTGCTTGAGTGTCTTAGGAATTGGCCAATCCACCATTGCTTGGATTTTTTTAGGATCCACTTTAACTCCTTCATAAGACACCAAATAACCCAAATATTCAACCTCACTAGCCCCAAAAGTACATTTGGAAGGTTTGGCATATAATTGATTTTGCTCTAAAATGGAGAGTACCTGTTGCACATGTTGAAAATGGTCTACCCAATTTTTACTATAAATGAGGATATCATCAAAGAATATTAGAACAAATTTCCTCAAAAATGGCTTAAAAATAGTATTCATCAAACTCTAAAAAGTAGATGGTGCATTTATTAGGCCAAAAGGCATAACTAAAAACTCATAATGGCCCTCATGAGTCCTAAAAGTAGTTTTAGATATGTCTTCATCATGGATCCTGATTTGATGATACCCAAAAGGTAGATCTAACTTGGCAAAATAAAGAGCACCACTCAATTCATCAAGCAAATCATCAATGACAGGAATTGGAAACTTATCTTTGATAATGTACTTATTGAGTTCTCTATAGTTAGGGCATATCCTCTAAGTGTCATCTTTCTTTCTCACCATGATGACTGGTGAAGAGTATTCACTTTGGCTATGGAAAATGATTTTTGCATCCAACATTTCTTGTCCCATCTTTTCAATTTCACTTTTTTGGGCATAGGGATACCTGTATGGCCTGATGTTGGGTGGTGTACTGTTAGAAATAAGTGTGATAGCATGATCATGCATGTAGTTAGGTGGAAGTCCTTTTGGCATGTCTCCAAAAACAATATAATGAACATCAATTATTTGTTACAGATCAAGAGGTGGAGATCACTGAGTTGGTTGTACTTCCATAAAAAATAAGCGAGTTATAAATCCCTCAACACCCTTACAAAGAATCTTTGTCATTTGATGGGAGCTAACAAGTTGGGAATATTTAGATTTTAATCCTCTTAGCTCAAATGTCATTTCTTTAGAATGAAAACACATGAAGAATTCTTGAAAATTCATCTCAATAGTACCCAAAGTGGTGAGCCACTGGACTCCCAGAACAATATCAACTCCACCCATCAGAATAGCAAATATAGGAGAATCTAATAAGTAGTCTCCCATGACCAACTTAATACTATGACATTTTCTTAAATAGCTGATAGTACCACCATTTGCAATCATAACCTAAAATTATAGAGATAGATAAATGAAACAGTTCAAATGAGCAGCCATCTTACTGTGGATGAAGTTGTGTGTGCTCCCAGAATCAATCAAGATAGTGACCTTATATTTCTTAAGGAAACCCATCAACTTAAGAGTTTGGGGAGTACTAATACCTAACAAGGCATGTCATGAAATAGTAGGCTGAGTGTCTTCAGATTCCTCCTCAAGAACTTCTACCTCTACATCATCTTCATCATCGTTGGCACCTTCAATATAAAATAGCTTATTTTTAGTACAATGATGGTTTTTGTTCCATTTGCTATCAAAACCATAGCACAACCCTTTGGCTCACTTCTCCTCAATTTTTCATTGTGTTAATCTGGTGGGCTGTGGAAATGATGGTGCTGGAAAGTTATGATCATGACCAGTAGTGAAAGTTTTCCTTTTGACCATCTCTTTTTCTTCTATCATGCATACCTTAGGGATAACTTTTGATATAGATGTTAGGCCAAACATTCAAACCTTGTATTGGATGTTATATTTGAGGCCACCCAAAAATAGATCCATAAAATTTCTATCAGTGATATTTTCCACCCATAAAGAGAGATTATGAAATTGCTGAATATAATCCTTCATAGGTCCTATTTGCCATAGCTTGGCTAATTGGCTAAAATAGTTCTTAGAGACATTATTCTGAGCTGTCAAATCCTTAATAAAAATAGTCCATGTAACAAGAGCACCATTATTTTTCTTTTAAGCACATAACCAGTGATACCAAATGAATTGCTCAGGTTCCATATATAGGGATGCCACCATCACCCTCTAAGAACAAGGCGTTTGATGCAGCTCAAATAAATTCTCAATTTGGTTAATCCAAGTGAGAGGATCCTTACCATCAAACTTATGCATGTCCAATTTTGGTAACATCAATTTCATACCAGTATGAGAGTTGTTGAGAGGAGGATTTAAATGCTAAAGTGGAGGGTTGTTAGGTTGAAACTGAGATGTGAGGGTAGCCAATTGTGTAGTGATATAATGTAATTCATTATGAACTCCATTAATCTCTTTGTGCATCCCTAAAACATCAGCTTGGACTGTAACAATGTCATCATGCCTCACCAAGTTTTTTATGTCCTCTTGAAGTTGGGAAATCATCGAATCTGAAGTTATAGATTCCATGTCATTGACAAAAGGAGTCTTAGGAGTTTCTAGTGCCCCTTTTCTTCCCTAAATTGAAGGACCTACCATAAAAACACCCTAGGAGGGTTTTGATCTGAAAAAAATTTACCAAGAAATGGTACCATTGTGATAACCTTGTCAAGATGAATCCAATGATTACCTTTGCACACTAGAGTAAAATTTTCTATACCAAAAAAGTGTACTGACAGAATATACCATTGTGATCATCTCACTGAGATGAATCCAAAGACTACAAGTGTGCAAGGGGAAAAAAAATTTCTTTTCAAAAAAGCATTTTGAGCAATACTGTGCTGACGAAAAAAATGAATTCTTCCCAAATTGCAAGTTATGTTTTTTCACTTTCACTATTCCCAAAAGCCACGCCTCACCAAATCAAAAAAAAATGCCATAGGAAACTTGCCCAAATCATAGCTCTGATACCACTTGTAATGAAATTACTTAGATATTCATACAGAATAATTTTATATTGCACAGAATAAGGAAATATGAGAGATTACATAGTGATAATTGACAAAAGAACAAAATACTAGATAATATATCAAAGCCACTTCGAGCGGGAAACCTACATAACAATGAACTAATAGCAAAATAATTCACATGATGATTAAAGATAAACCACTACCTTCTATATATAGTCTACTTAGCCGAGGTTATTCCATAAGCTGACCTATCTAAGAACATAGAGAATTGTAACAAGTAAATAGATGAGGTATGCAAGCCACAAGTCTGCCATACATATCCCTAGACACATCAATGGTTAAGGGAATAACAAAATATTTGAAACATTTTTACATAGATGGAGAGGCATAGTCAACAAGTTCCCCATTCTCTCCCTGAAAAATAACTAGCAAACACATTTACAACCAATTTGATTGAAAAGATGGAATTTCACTTAAAATTGCATTGTGCTAATATCATTGATTATATCATTGTGAAAGGTGTGAAATATTGAAAGGCCTTTATTTATATATCCAAACAAAATCTATTCTCAAAATCAATCTCAAGCAAGTACCTTGTCAAAGAAACCTAAGGCGTTTAACTAAAACAATAATATAGTAGGTGATAGTGTGATTAAGGCAAGGCATGTACAAATGGTTCAATCACTACCTATCAAAAAATACCCATCCACACAACCCATCAAACTCCAAATACCTCCTCCTAGAACACAATATAAATGGAGAACATTCACCTCCTTTGGTGAACCTATAGAAGTTATGTTCAAAAATATTTTATCGAAAACATGGTTGTGTGGCCTATCACTAAACCTTTCAAGGAAGGTCAACCAAATCCCACTTGGTACATATATAATTAATATTTTTATTATCATTGAATCAAAGGTCACTCTACACATAGGTGTATGTAACTTAAACATTATGTACAAGACTTGCATGATAGGGTAGAAATTGCACTTGATAATACTACCTTGTCCTCTAATCAAAATATGGGTATCTGTAAAGACCAATTTCCTAGGAGTACTAAAATAAATAATCAATTCAATCAAAACACTCATCAACATAATCTAGGGAATCAATAGTAGTAACAATAACAAGATCCCAATTAAGATCAACATTCACAAACCAATCACATATATTATGATAACACCTAATACCTTTATGACAATGTTGTCATCATATTACTGATAATCATGTGGCTACTATAAAATTTAATCCCCATCATCCATCTAACACCAATAATCATGTTAGACTCATTATCCAAGGACCTTCACCATCATATCTTGTTAATCCCACTCAGTGTTAAGATTGTGTTTTACTACTCGACACGCACAGGTTAAAATTCAAGGTACTACATCCAAGTCCAAAAATCAAACCCAAGGATCTTCACCTTCCAAATAAAAACCATCCACTTCATCCACTAGGAAGTCATATGACCTTATTGAACAATTGGATAAAAGTCTAGTACAAATATCCATTTTAGATCTCTTACAAACATCTAAAGTTCATAAAGACATCTTGTATAAGCTTTTTCAGTAGTCCAAAGTCCCCAATGATATTAATCCATCATAATTATAAGCACTCATCAGATATTTATCCTTAGATCAAAAAATCAATTTTGATCAAAGTGACATGTCACCATCCAGTCCCTTACACAACAATCCTCTTTACATTGAAGCAAACATTTTATGACTTAAAGTTAAAAGGGTGTTCATAGGTAATGGCTCAGGTTTGAACATTGCTACCCTCAAATTGGTCAGGCACCTGGACTACTCACCAACATATTTACATATAAACACTATCACAATCAAAGGTTATTATAATGTAGAGTGAGAAGCAGTTGGCACCATCACTCTACCCATCCTTGTTGGGCATATCACCCATAACACCCTTTGTCACATCATTAATTTATAATTGTCATATAATCTTCTCCTTGGGTATCCATGGTTCCATGATATGCATGTGTTCACACCACATTTCATTAGTGTCTCAAGTTACCACATTCAAGTGTGGAGGTTACTATTCCTAGGGATTTACAATGTTATTAATATTGTTAGAATACATATGTTAAAAATGATACCAATTATTGTCCCAACATAGAGTGTGTACCTAAATAGGAAAATAATATGGTACCCTAATCTCCTAAGTCTTCCTAAATTTATCCCAATATCCTCACTTCCTCATCTAAATGTGTTCCTCTTCCCAAAGCATCATCACATTTCACTATCAAAGATAACAGTTTTGGAGAGTACTTAATCAATGATGTTTTTCACCTTAAAAAACTCCCCAAGTCACCTATATCCCATGGTAGGCCTAGAATGGAGTGGTGTAATTTTTTTTATTCTTACCAATAGGGTCCTCGAGCATTTGTCAAGAATGGTCTTTTGGATCAAGATTAGATCAATAGTTCAGGGGATTCTTAGTTATATAGCGATGGATTTGCTTTATGTTATCAAAATTCCAAATACATTATCCCTAATAAAATAATTGAGCATTGTGCTTATAAATTCAAAGCATTGGGGGAAAAATAATAGGGTATTCTTGAACCCATACCCCTGAGCAAATAAAAAGGAATGTGAGGTGTTAGATACAAACCACCTGGGGGTGACCCCTCAGATCTTGAAGTGATACAACTATAATTTATAATGATGATTATCTTGATAAGGATGATGATTCCTATTATATCATCTAAAATGATCTCATTGATACAAACCTATTTAACACCAATGTCATTCTTACCATAAACCTAGACCTCCATTACCTTGAACTCATTGATTGCGACCCATAAGACTGCATACCATTGAACGAATTCCAAAATGATAATGTTATTTAAAAAAATTTAGGGTTTAAAGATGGTTTCCTACTTGGGGATAATAAACAAGCTTTGAGATGAATTTGGACCCTATTACCTTTAGCTCCAAGAATCTAAATGGAACCACTAGTGTTTGGCAAGGTGCTAAAGTAAACCACTAAGAGGTTAGAAGGCTCAGGCATTTTACGGGCTATAAGAGGTCTATAATGGCTATTTAGTTTTTTAGATTACACTAGGATATAGACAAACTTATAAAACAATTTGGGGATATTAAAAATGAGTGCATAAAGTGCACAGGAACCCCTAGCAGATCTAACCACAATCAATCAAGTGGTTAAAACTATACTATTAGTTGCATAAACAATATGAAAACAACAATACTAAATGAAATGAGATAACCAATGAAATGTAAATTTAGCAATTAAGGCACTTTGAGGTGAATTGAAATACATTTTTTGCAACAAAGATGTTTTAAAGTAAAGGTTATAAAGCATGCCTATTATAGATTTGAGCTATCCTTCCAATTCAATCCTATTATTGTCTATCAATGCAATGTTCTAGTTTTTAGCAAGAGAAGGAGAGAATGTTTGAGCAAGTTTTCTAGTGTGTTTTGAATATGTATATCTCTAATTATGAAATGAGAAAGAATTCCAAAGGGGGCAATGATAATCAACAAAGGAACATTTCAAGCCATGATATTATTATTTGAACATATACAAATGCAATAAGCTTTGGAAACTACTCCAAGTAACATACAAAATAACTATTTCACTAAAACAAATCAAACCTTTAGCATATACACTACACAAACAAAAGATTTTCACTTTACATATCAAAGTGCCCTCAGATCAAGCTGAAATATGAAGTGTAGATGTTCTACCAACCAAGAATCCAAGCTAGTAAGCAATGTAGGAAGAAGACCAAGCTAGGTGCAAGCTGAAGTCCAAACCAAGAGCCAAGAGTAAAGGAGGAGGTGAAGTGAGAACTTGAAATGGTGTAAAAGATATAAATAAGTATAAAAATTAGGTGCAATGCCAAATTTATGATCTTGGGATAAAGCCACAAGGAAGCAAGAATAATTGAGAGTAGAACTGGAGTCTCTAAGCAAGAGTGTAACAACATATGGGATTCTTTATCCCCAATCAAGCTCAAAAGTGCCAAGAATGAACCAAGAGAGATTTAAGAAGGCATGAGAGTCAAGAGAGGGAATAAAAATCATAAGAGAGATGGAATAAGAAAAGAGAGAGAGGCTCAAATGAATGAGAAATAGATATATATCCCATCCCAAATCTGCCAAATGACCTAAAAGTAGTCATTTTTGGTTGTTTGGATCCAAACTTGGGATTTTTAACACATTTTACCCAAGATGTGGCCTAGGCCATGGATTTGGTGAAGTAAACATGCAGCCTAGGCCATGGGTTTCCTTCACACAAGCTACAACCTGGGTCAAATAGGACCCAGGGCTAGCCAACAGGCCCTGAGAGGCCTTGAGAGGTCTCTAAAAAGTCTTGTCTTGCATGCAAAAGGACCAATATGAACTAGGGATGTATGGGGGGTGTGAATATAATGTATGAGAGGTCTAATCAGGTGTTGAATGTCTTATATTAGTATGTCTAGGGTTTATATTTTGCATGTGAGCTGATATATAATCATAGGGAGTAGGGTCATAAGAAGTACAATTACATATGCCCTTGAGGTAAAAGCAATTGGTGTTTGAATGAACAAGGAGTGTTGTCAATTACCTAGAAGCCAAACCAAAGCAAAGAAAATTAATAACTATAAAGATAAAAGGAAACATTACTTGCACTTACAGATAAGGATGGTGGTGAAAGAAGTCGATGACATGATCCATGGGTGAGAGTGAGAATGCTGTGTAATCCAAAATCCAACTCCATTTCCAACTCTAACTCCAACTCAAGATCTTATAAAGAAGGGACATAAGTGACAACAAATCACATCATACTATCTAGAATGACATTCACCAGGGTATCATCCCTAGTGTTCTCCCTATGAGGGATGTGGGTGAATTAGACATCCTAAAAAAAAGAGAGAAAATCATGCACTACCTTGAAGAGGGGGAGTAACTCAAAGCTAAAAATGATCTAGACACTGGTGAGTTTAGACATGGATAAGTGTGAGTTAGATAATAACTACACATAACATGTGCCTAACTCACTGGTATTGATCAAGGTGTTAATGATTGTGTGATACTCAATAACATTATTCATCTTGCTGGTAAGGAAAAAACTAGTTGCAATAAGCTCATGGACCCACTGATCATCGATAACCCAAGCCACAACCACTGGCATGGGTTACCCTGACTGTTGCCATTGGTGTGAATCACCACTAAGAGGTGCATCATAATAGGGGTCAAGGATGTAAGACTAACGACAATAGAAAGATGTTCTCAAAGTGAAGTGTTGTAAGTGAGTTGCATGCGGGAAACAAATAATGAAATCAAGCTAAAATCATAATGGTTGATCAACATTGGATGGGGTAAGAGGTAACAAGGGAAAGTGGGGGAAGTTTAGAGAAGATGAAGACCAGTCAAAAAAACTAGAGAAAGTCCCGAACCACCACAACTAACTGACAAACCTATTTGCAACCACGATGAAAAATAAAGAGAGGGAGTTAGAATGGATTGACTGCAAAAAAAATAGAGAAAAAAATAACTAAAAGAAGTGAAACAAGTAACTTCTATCCCTAGGTGCCCACGAGATGGGACATGAGCTTAGGAGGTCAATGGGGACCCAAAAGGGGTCCTAGGGACCTAAAAGTGGTGAAAATAGGCCCAAATAAGCCTTAGTTTAAAAAATTGAGACTGCTAATGTGCGTAAAACATGCCAAAACCTTTTAGACAGAGGTTTTGAAGTCTAAAATGCAAAAATGGGTGAAAAAACCAAAAAGGGCCCACAAGGTATATCCAATAAGGAGTGTATGAGCCTGATAGGCCAGAGGACCTAAGGGTATAAAATAGAAAAATAGTCCTAAAACATACCCAAGGAGGCCTCAAATAGAGAAATGGACCCCACCATTGCATCCAAAATGGGCCAAAACCTTTAATATGAAGGTTCAGGGGTTCCAAGATCAAAAACAGAGCATGCTAGAATGTAGCTCCAAGAATATGAACATAACCACTAGTGTTTGGTAGGGTACTAAAGCAAACCACTAAGAGGCTAGAAGGCTCAAAGTTTATATGGGATATAGGAGGTCTATAGTGGATATCTAGTTTGTCAAATTGCACCAAGCTATAGATAGAATTGTAAACCAGGTTGGGGCTAGTACAAATAAGTGCACAAAGTATATAAGAACCTCTAGTGGATCCAACCATAGTAAATAAAGTGGCTAAAACTATATTATTAGTTGTGTAAATAATATGAAATTAACAATAATAAATGAAATGAGATAATCAATGAAATTTAAATCTAGTAATTAAGGCACTTTGAGGCCAAATGAAAGACGTTTTAAGAAGTAAAGACGTTTCCAAAAAAGGGTTCAAGAGCATGCCTATTATAGATTTGACCTATCCTTCCAATTCAATACTATTGTTTTCTATCAATGCAATGTTCTAGTTATTATCAAGAAAGGGAGAGAATGTTTGAGCAAGTTTTCTAGTGTGTTTTGAACATGCATATCTCTACTTATGCAATGAGAAAGGATTCTAAAGGGGGAAATGGCAATCAAAAAAGGAACATTTCAAGCCATGAAAGTATTATTTGAATATATATAAATGTAATAAGCTTTGGAAATTACTCTAAGCAACATACCAAACAACTATTTCACTTAAATAATTTAAACCCTTAGAATATACACTACATAAACAAAGGAGTTTCACTTTGCATAGAAAAGTGCCCTCAAATCAAGCTCAAAGATGAAGTGTAGATGTCCCACCAACCAAGAATCCAAGATAGGAAGCATGTAGGAGGAATGCCAAGCTAGGTGCAAGATGAAGTCCAAACCAAGAGCCAAGAGCAAAAGAGGAGGTGAAGTGAGAAATTGCATTGGTGTAACAGCTCCAATGAAGTGCACAAATCAGGTGAAATGCCAAATGTAGGATCTTGGGATCAAGCCACAATGAAGTAGGAACAATTGAGAGCAATAATGGAGTCTCCAAGTAAGAGTGTAGTAACATATGGGATTCTCTATCCCCAATCAAGCTCAAGGGTGTCAAGAATGAACCAAGAGAGATTCAAGAAGGCATGAGAGTTAAGAGAGGGAAGAAGAATAATAAGAGATATGGAATGAGAAGATAAATAGTCTCAAATTAATGAGAAAGAGACATATATGCCCTCCTAAATCCATAAAATAACCTAAAAGTAGTCATTTTTGGTTGTTTAGTTCTAAATTTGGGCTTTTTGGCATGTTGTACCAAGGCCACAGCTTTGGTGAAGTAAAATTGTAGCCTAGGCCATGGGTTTCCTTCACCCAAGCCATAGATTGGGTCAAACAAGGCCTAAGGATATTCAACAGGCCCTCGGGAGGCCTCGGGAGGTCTCCAAAAAGGCTTATCTTGCATGCAAAAGGCTTAATATGACCTAGGGATGTATGGGGGGTGGGAATATGATGCAAGAGAGGTCCAAATAGGTTGTGTATGTCTTAGAGTAGAATGTCTAGGGTTGGTAGTCTATACGTGAGCTGATATATAATCATAGGGAGGAGTAGGGTCATGGGAAGTACGATTACACTTCCTACTTTGGAGAGCAAGTGGATTTCCTTACTCAAAAAAATAAATAAAAAAAATTAATGTCCTCTAGTGAAAACCTCTCTAAGGCACTATTGGACAATGGAAAAAAGTAAAAAATAAAGACATGTTCATTGGTTAAAACCTTTCTAAGGTGCTATGGATGGGGAAGTCCACTCTCTTCATAAGGAAGCACAAAGTCCTAAAAGTCCTTACATCATCTTCAGTTCAGATGTACATTATGAGGAACAATGTAGATTCAAATAATTGGTCTAATATTTTACACAAACATTCAATGAGTGGTCATTGCCTGAAATGAATGATTTTGATTCTTTTTACATAGGTAAGCTTGATAAACCAATTAGTCCACAGTCAGATGAAGACTATAAATTCCCCTCAGTACCTACTTTTTTGGAGGATGGTTCCACTTTGCTTGTGGATGACACCATTGATGTCAACCTTGATACTGAGGACAATCCATGCATCATTAAGTTCAGTGCCTCTCTCACTGAAGAAGAATGTGATCTCATAATTGTTATCCTTAAATAATTCATTGATATATTTGCATGGTTATTTCAATACACATAAATTAGATTTGTCCTTATTTGTCCATCATATTTTGGTACATCCTAATGCTAAACCCATCAAATATAAATTGCAGAAGATGCACCTGTGCATTGCCTTTTTGGTTAGAAGGAACTCAAAAAAATATTGGACACTTATTTAAATAGGTCTATTAACTATTTAGAGTGTATTTCCAATATTTTCCCCATCATCAAGAAAACTAAAGGCATTCACCTCTACACAAATTTCTCAGATATTATTAAATCTTTTCCAATGTATGTTAGGAATAAATAATTAAAGAATATTTGGCTAATCATTCAATGTTTGACCCTCCAATGCTAGGGAAGCCTATGTTATTTTACATATTAGCAACCCAAAATGCTTTTGGGGAACTTTTAGCCCAGTATGATGATCAAGAGAAAGAATGAGTAGTGTACTATTTGAGTCATACATTAATCACCTATGAACATAAATATTCACCTATTTAAAAGGCATGTTTAGCAATGGTTTTGGCTTCCCAAAATATGTGACATTACATGATCAACAATAAGACTATCATCAATTCATAAGTCTATCCATTCAAGTATCTTCTCTCCAAAGCAACATTGACAAGTCAAATGCCCAAATGGATTATGTTCTTTAGTGAGTTTGACATTGAATATACCATTTATAAAGATTTTCATTGACATGCCCTTATTTATCAATTAATAGATGTTCCATTGACAAATTCACAACCATTGCATATTGGTTTTCCAGATGAGTACATTTCCACCCTTAATGAATCACAACAGTGAAAGCATTAATTTTATGGATCCTTTACATCCCATGGATTAGGTGCAGGTATCATTTTCATTTTATGACAAGGAGATCTTACCCTGAATGCATTAGACATTGGGTTTCCCTATACAAATAATATTACAAGATATTAAGCTCTCAATGCAGGGCTCTCTTTTGTAATTTATTGGAACATTCAATAGTAGGTAGTATAGGGCAATTACAAACTTATCATCAATTAATTTAATGATAAATACCAAACAAAATATGGTAAAATTGTGCCTTACAAACACATGGTAGACAACCTCAAGCAATATTTTGAGCACATATAATTTGAGCAAGTTCCACAAGCTAATAATAGATTCCCTGATGCTATGGCCACTATTGGGTCACATTTGGATATGTCTTATAGTATCCAAGAATATCAGTTGCTTATTGAATAACTCATCATGCCTACATATGATCATCCAAAATTAGTAATGGTATGTGTAATAGTTGGTCCCAGTTGACCTTAGCACCATAACATCTACAATTACTTTCAAGATCATATCATTCCTATGGAATTATCTAGTACCCAACAAAATAATTTATTCATAATGCTTCTCATTACACCTTACTTGGTGGCATGCTTTATCATAGAGGCTATGATGGGATGATCCTTTGTTATTTAAATTTTGGAAAAGCATAATTAGCTATCAAAGACGTACATGATGAGATTAGTGGGGCCCATACTGGTGGAATGGTCATGGCTAAGAAACTCCTTTGAATGGGGTATTATTAGCGAATAATGGAATTTGATACATGTGACTACATTAAGAAGTGTGTTACTTTCCTAAAACATGGTTAATTTATCCACACTTCATCATAAACACTTCAACCAATCACATATCCTTGGGTGTTTTTCAAATGGGGACTCAATCTCATGGGGAAGATAAATCGCACATGCTTTAATGGCCATAAACACATCCTTACTACTACCAATTATTTTACAAAGCGAGTTAAGGCCATTCCACTCACTTTTATAATTGGAAATAAAATATCCATATTCATCCTTAATCACACAATTTTCCATTATGGCATCCTATCCACCATTTACAATAATGGTAAGTCCTTTAAAAATAAGGATGTCAAATCATTTTTTACTTAGTTTCATATTAAACAAAGATGGTCAACTCCCTATTATCCTCAAGATAATGGTCAATCTAGGCATTTAATAAGACCATTATCAAAATAATTAAAAATATTATCAATGGTGTTGGTCATGATTGGCATTTTCAACTATTTCTTGCTTTATGGGCTTACCAAACTAACATTTGTACTCCTATAAGTGCCACACCATCTTCCCTAGTTTTTAGCTCAAAATTTATCTTCCTTGTCAAGATCAAGTTTCCCACTCTACACATTTCATTACATGATCTTATTAATGATAAGGATTATATATTAGGCCCAAATACAAGAGCTAGAACTCTTGGATGAAAAATGGCTAGCTACCTTGAACCATCTCAAACCATATTAAAATAAATGCCACTACATCTATAATAAATGCATTAATTCTAGAGATGTTGAGGTGGGTGATATTGTGCTTAAGGAGAATTGTAAAAATGCATGGACCATGAAAATAAATTCAATTTTGATCCTAATTAGTTGGGTCCATATGTTATCACAAGTAAATATGGTTCTGGAGCATATAGATTGGCAACAAAATATTAAGAAGTGTTAAATGAGGCCATGAATATCTTGATATAGTAGATAATTATTTATGAGCATCCCTACTTGGGGGCACCATTCCACATCATTTAATTCCCCTTTCTATCCATTTTCCATCCATCAGCTAAACCACATCATATCCCAATCTCCCTTTCTTGTGTTGACCTTGACAAAGATATACATTCATCCCTATTGTAGGAGATTTAGTAGAATCAGAATATGACTGCATCTTTACAGTTGAACATTAGATGAACACATAGAAGGTTTACCTATCTTTTAATTTTTGGAGATATTCTTTTCAATGTGTCCTCTATCCCTTCATCTTAATCTTGAATCCACTTGGCTCATATCCCCTTCCCATATTTGTTGCTACAGTTTATTTTCCCTTTGCTAGTTGATCTTTGTATTTATGCCATGGATTTCCATATTATTTACTTCCCATCCTATTTATACATACATCTAGTTTCCACCTTTGTTTATTGTTCTTGAAAATACCTTTATATATACATATTAAAAAAAACCAAAAAACATCAAAAAAATAGAAAAATTCCAAAAATCATAAAAAATCCAAAATCTTAGAAAATTACAAATTCCAAAAAGAATATAAATCCACAACATATTTGTTTAATTTGTCATCCTATCCAAATTTGGATTCCAATGTATGATCTATTTGGGGTAATATCATTGAGAATGATAGCCTTCATCCTGCTTTTGTGTATTTGAACATATTTATTGGGAGAGTATCTTTCATCTAATCACGATCATCTTAATTAAACATCATCAAGTACCATTCATCCCATCTTGAGATGACTACATCAGCCTGAGGTCCACATGAACTATGTAGGCAACACTTAGTTACAAGGGGTAGTTGGGGTCAGCTCCACCACCATTACACTATCCTTCATCTTCCCCTTTTTGCCTATTACTTAGTCATGTTTCAAACATTATCCTATCTTGCACTTGTCTTGACTCAGGAGCTCACTAAACACAATGTTTATTGAATGCCTTTACACAACAATTATATTTTTCTTACTTTTTGTTTTAATTATTATGTGAATGATTATTTGATTACTTTTTCATGTGTGATGTCATTGATTGAGTCTTATCTCAGTGTGTATGCATTCACAGTTCATCACAATATTTTATATCATGACATGTGTTGTCACACATTACATTTGAGCTAGTCGCTATGCAATTGACACATATGTTATCATGATTTATTTATAATTATGGTGCATCATATCAACTATGAAAATAAAAATCAAGATTCGAAGGATATATGCAAAATGCACTCAATACATCCCTTGCTACATTTATCATCATCATGGTTAAGTGTGCTATCAATCTACATCAAAATGATAATATCAATTATCATAATGGATACATATGATAACATCATCACATCATAAAAAATATAATCTAAGAGAAAGTCAATAATAAAATGCATCAATATTCTACATCAAGTTACAACATCATGTCATAAACATGATCAAAAAAATATAATAGAAGGTGCAATAGTAAGCATCACATCATAAAGAACATCATATACATCAGATTTAGATAAAATATCAAGACATAATAAATCAAAGGAGCATCACATATATACATAAAGATTCCATTAAATAAAAATAAATGTCCATATATACATCAAAATGTTTGTACAATATACATATGTGTATATCTCATACATCAAAAAATGAGGAAATCCAATCAAAATATGTCGCATCAACTCTCTCCATGTCTCTTAGGTGGTGTAATCCGCCAAGGAGACCTAGGTTTTAGGATATTTTGATGAAAACTATGCCCTATATTATATATGAGTGTCATTTATGGAGGCCACACCAATCCCATTTGTGTCCATGTTTATCCCACTAACCTCTATGAAATGGATATCCAATGTGTCCTAGATGATTGCCTAGACCTTTGACTACTATACTCCTAAAAAGATGGTGTTGTTTATCTCTAAGGTAATACACTATCATATAATCATATATAATAGCCAATCTAATCCTTGACCCACATGCTATATGATAGAACCCTGGCAAAACCTTGTTGAGTAACAATCTATCTAGTTGCATCTCACTCCCCATAGATCATATAAGCATCAACATAGGCTGTATCTTGCTCTCCTGTAAGAGTAATCACCTTAATATTTCTCATGGCCAACTAAGTGTGGATGGTAATCATTTAGGAAACATGTCACCTCAAGGTAATAATATATGTATCTCTAGCACTAATCAATCCTTGTAATGTCATGACCTCCCCCTGAGCCTTCGTTAACTAAGATTGTAGTGTCACCACATCCTAATCTAAACCTGATATCTTAGAAGCCCTAGTTATGATATATTTATATAATATATCAATGGTAGCCTAGTGTTTAACTGACCTAGTAGATGTGGATGGTATTTTTATATCTTTGTACCCACTCCCATCTCTATGATAGTCACAAAAAGAAATAAATCATACACTATAATGGCCTAGTCAATGTACACTATCATCTGACATGTAACCAATATTATATACTTAGGTGTATCATGAATATAAAAAATATGTGGCCTTCCCTACCCATTATCAACCTCTACCACATCCCATCTAGTCTAAATTACATCATGGCCTCCACTATGTTTATCGATATCTTGCTCAACCCCCTATACAAATCCCTATCCTCCATCCCCTCCACTATCAATGATCATGGCAATAGGTTGTTTCACCTAAAATGGGATCTATGGATTTTTATATACCTTCCCTCTCACCCATCCCCATATCCACTTCTATGCACCTACATCATTCTCATGCATGCATCTCTTCATATTCATCTCTAAGGATAGTCATGAGTCATTATCTGTACATGATGCCTAAGGGCCCGAGCTCCCATTGGTTATGGTCTCATCAATATGATAGGCATATATTGTGCTTACTAGATTATTTATGCCACTATCATGCATTGATTTGCCTCTCCATCTATATAAGCCCAATTAATCATTGAAACTGTCACCCATCTTATCACTAGCTCTACTCCAGGTATGGGTGGTCCCCACTCACTAATATCTTATGTAACATGAGTAAAATAGTGAGGGCCATCTAGTACATCTTGCTACATCTTAAACTACCATTCCACTCTAACAGGATAGTATATCTCTATCATAAACTTGTGTCGGCCAATAATATAAAAAATAGTGGTCATAAATATCGTATAATCATCATCCTCTTACCGTCCAAATTGTATAAGCAATTAAGGGATCCAAATCAAATCTACATCCATCAACTTGTCTATAGCCCTATGATAGAAGGTGAGTACCCTTTAGTTCCCTCATTTCCCTCCTACAATTATATACCATCCATAACAATATGTTCATCTAGTGTTCGATGCCTCCTCTGGCCTAGGGGATGATCAATCAGGATATGCTCCCATGACCACACCTATAGTATGGTCGATGGTCTTATTTTCATTTGGATCTTTCATCCATTTAATCAAGTTAGTTGATCCAAAGTCAACAATGGGATCATCCCCAAGGTGTGGGATCTTGGTTCTTTGGGGATGAACATATAGAGAGGATCAATTCCCTCTTAAACTAAGATGTACCTAGTTTAAGATCAGTTATAGACCTAGACCTATGATAAAGAGACCTATCTACAACTAGAACTAAGTGTCTTTGGTCATGGAAAAAGGAGAAAGGAAAACTAAAATACAAAAAGTAATGCACTGAGGCTCAAGGATCTCCTCCACTCGCTCTAATAGCATAAGAATAACCTTTAAAACATTGGTTTTAATTACACACTCTCGCTAACATATTGTAACATAGGTATGATGAATAAAATAACTTAAATGAGGGATTTATTGTCTACAATTTTCTTACAAATGATCCAAAAGAGACTAATTTACATCTATAATTGACCTCAAACTAAGCAAAAGAGACTAAAAACCACAAAAATGTAATTGAACTTCTAAATTACGTAGTGAAACAATAAGGAAAGATATCTAAATTCAATATTTTATTGATAGTTCAAGGCCTAAGCCAACATTACAGGTATCCAAAAGAGTAGAGTCTTGTCATACCCAAGAGGAAGGATTACAAGTTAGGTATTTCTAGCCATATTTATAAGAAATGAGAGACAAGAGAGGAGAATAGGCACTAATAGATTGCATAAATGTAACTATTAAACATTTATTCTAGCCCATTCAAGATAAAAACAAGTGGAAATCAGGATAATTATGCCTCCTTCAATGCATTAGGCATTCCATGATGATCGTTTTCAATGAAAGTTGGGCATAGGATTGGAGAGGAGACCTTACTTGTTATTAATTTTATGCTTTGGAGTGCTTTAACATGCATGACTTGGTCAAATGGATGCTCCATTATTTGAAAACAAGACCCTCCTTATGTTAAATGCCTTAACTCATTCGTCTCCACCTCTTGTGCATGTTGAATGTTCAACTTCGAAAGGAATCCCTTGTGCCTTTTGGAGCCTTGATGATTGAATTACATTCATTGATAGTTTATAGAGGATTTACACACACCCAAGATAAGTTTTCCAATTCCTCCACCCTTTATCATGGCCTTAATGACTATTATTCTCCATCCCTTAGTAGTGATTAATAGGCCATAAGAGCATAGTCGATCTAAATATCACCTTAATATCCATGTGATGATCCATAGGAGACATAGAGGAGTTGATGAAGAACTCTAGTTTCTCCTATGGACTCATTAAAAGGCTTTAAACCTACATTTTCATGCTTAACAATCCCATTTTATCTTCTCATTCCCTTGGCAAACCTACAATGAACTTATTAAAGTCCTTGTTCTCATATATCTCTTGGCTTATGCAATTTTGATGCCTCTATGTATAACCTTGATTTATGCTAAATCTACCTTGAAAAATAAGTTTCATGCCTACATTCTTCATGTCTAAGTTTTAAACCTCTTCAAATTGTAATTATCATGCTCAAAAGACCTCGTTAGCTTACAAAGCTTGGCATAAGGTATTTAATTCTACTATTGTAGGTCTAAGGATACTTTTTTGGTATAATTGAAGGCCATATAAGGCTATACATCACATGATAAACCTCATATATCCACTTTATGATGCTTGACATAGTCATAGATTTCATGCCAACAAGCCCACAAACCTGTAACTTTCTTGAAGAAGCTCCTTGATCATGCCTATGACCTGTAATTACTACATACCTACCTGTAACTTACCTCTATACCTTCAAATTTTGTAAGGTATATACTTAAAAGAAGACATGGAAATTTTCAAGGTGAAGTTTAGGCCTAAAACATGGGGATATAAGGATTTTTAACCACGTCTTAGTCTTTTATAATCCCTGCAATCCTTCTCTTCAAGTGGTCTTCCAACTTCACCAAGAGACCTTGCAACGCCTTCAAATTATTTGCTAGATGTTCAACTTGAATTATTCAATGGAATGGTGGATTAGTTCAGGCCTTCCTAAGATGAACTAAAATATCATCCTTGTATGGAAACATTTAGGCTTAATAAAACCTTTTAGGGTAGGACTTACAACCTACAATCAAGGCCTACAATCCTCATTGTAGTAATTTAGCCTCTCTAAAACATGTTCCACAATGAAACATTATCATAAGATACAAGAGGCTCTATAATCTCTTGAGGAACATTATAACTCTTTGAAACTATAGTTGTCATTTCCCTCTTTGCACAGGCCTGTAATTTTCCTTGAAGGGTCTTAAGGCTATAAGGTATGTTGTAGGTTTTATTCACTCTAAACCATGTCTTGAAACCTTGAATCAACATTATAAAGTCATGGAGACTTGTGTATGCTCTTGAGGAAGATTTAGAGGCATGATCCTAGTATTAAAGATTCAAGAGAGATCTTAGAGAAGCTTGAAACCTCGTTTTAGACCTAAAACAAGATGGAAATCTCTCAAACTTCTATGTAGGCCTAAAATTGCTTTAGGGGTTAAGACCCTCCTCCTTAGCTTCTAGAGAGCCTACATATATTGTGAGGTGTATAATTTTAGATATTTGAAGATATTCATTAGGTTTTGAAATGATTTAGAACATTCAGGAGTTTTGTAATCTTGATAACTCTTGACTCATGCTTCAAGATCTTGTATTGATATAACTTGGGCATGAATGACAATCCTACCAACATTGAGAACTTGCTTCTTACTGAAACCCCATAACCCTAATATCCTTGTCTTATCTCACATAAAACTATGCTCAGAATCATGGTAGTCCACTTGAGGTGGTGTATATATCTCCTTCAAGTTATTAGAAATCCTACTATCAAGCAACCACTATTGGAGTGCCTAGTTGCTTACTTGCAATTAATAGAAGACCAAGGTTGTGATTAGGTGTTATTATCCTTGGATCATGCTTTAAAACCTCACCATTCTAACTTTTAATTGATTTTAATGGATTTGAGGATCATGCTTTCATATTTTATCAAATAAAAAGTCTCTCTTGGAGATCATAGGCATAATTGCATATATCTTGTTTAGAATCTCACCTCACAAGCTTACAACACTATGCTTAGCAACCTCTGCATGCACTTTTCATATTTTAAAACCTCTTGGTCCCTTTTGGCTTGAAATTATCATTGATATATTAAAGGGATAAACACATCAATAATTTTTTAGGCCATGTTGCAGGCACAATACCTATTAGATCCTTACTATTGGACTTCACAACAATAATATACAGGCCTATGGTCTTCTTGGGATCATCTAGAAGGCTTCTAACAATATTTAAATATCCCATATAGTATGCATATATGGTATTTTATGTTTTAGGACCTTATTTTCACCAGAATAATATCAAAATATGTAATGAGATGATTTTTGGTTTCTTGTAAACATGCAACATATTGGCAACCCCCTAAAATTATATCATCTAGTGGCCATATTTTATAGTTAACATTTGATCATAGTTTTCTCTTAGTATTGGTCCTTCTTCCTACATCTTGTTTCTTCTTACTCAAAACACATATATATCTTGTATATACTCCTTGTTTTGCATGCAAGCCATGGGGTAGTTCTGCAGATTTGGTTTGACTTAGAGGATCTTGTTTATTCTACCTTATTTCTAAGTGACTCTCACTTACAATCATGTAGGTGAATTGGAATAGGATTGGATAAACCATATAATGGGTTAATTTAATGAAAAAGAGAGCTTATTAATATTTATATTTTATTATTATTTGTGGTCTTCCCATCAAGATAGAAACACCTTATAAAATATTGAAACCCTTACCCTTTGTTATAAGTCTATATAGATTTTATTCAATATGAAACCCTATGGAAACCTTCACTACCAATGGTTATCATGGATTTAAACTTGATTTTATAGTATTTTATTTAAGGGGGAATCTCTTTGTCTTGATTGAGGGCCCTTCCCCAGGGGAGAAACATTCTTAAAACACATTGAAAACCTTTTTTCCTACTTGTAGACCTGTGTGGGTCTATTTCAAGCTTAAAACCTTCATTGACACCCTAATAATGGTATTATTTGGCATAAAACTTTATTTTTATGGCATGAGTATAAGGGGAGAGATATTTGAATTATTTATGACCCCTCCCTTAAGTGAGAAACACCTCAAACATGTTGAAAAAGGTCTTTCTTGGATTAAAACTTATTGAAACCCTAACCTTGGCTCTCATATACTTGAATCCATATTTAAATGATACTATAGTATATTAACATCACTATATAATTTCACACTACCATATATTTACTTGGGTAGGCTCTAAAACAATAAAAAGTAGATCCATGGGTTTTAGGGTTTATCAAGGGTGTAGGACTATTTGTCACTTATTTAACCATTGACATGATTTTAAGATTATAAATCAGATTTAATTAATAAATATGGTGCCTAATTATCCCCATAACATTTTCCATGAACCATTATTTTCCATGCAATAGGAAGAATGAGTTCAAACCTTGAACTGTGTTCTTTTTTGGGCTATTTGCAAGCTGTTTTAGCTTCTTAAGGATGATTCATAGACATGTTTGATTATTGTTTCCTAAAAAAACCTATAAAATATTATTCAATTCCTCCTTATTTCTCTCCAATGGTTGTACTGACCCATGAAACTCTTGAGCAAAGATGGCACATTATTGAAAACTACTTATAGGTGTCTGCAAGTGGGGTTGTGGGTTAGCTTTGCCCTATTATGAGGTTTGGGAGTATGGATTTATTATTTTTTGGATTTTTAGGGATTTATAATTATGTGAGGGAGCTCATGTGACAATTATTTATGCTTTGTGAGCACTACATAACTCTGTAACTCTCAATAATGCCCCACAAAAACTTATAATTTCATGAAACCTTCACATTTGAGGGATTTTATGCCATGCATTACCTTCAGCCATCAAGGAGGTCTGATACAATCCATATGTGTTTGAAGGAGGTGTTTTATCCTTACTTTCATGCATAAATCCCACAAACCCTTGTGACTTGGGCCTCTAAGACTAATACCTACGATATCCTAGGTCTGTAACGTATATGAAAGCTTTGTTAATGGAATGTGTTCATGTGATTCCACCTTAAACCTATCATTACATACATGAATTAATATTCTCTTCATTATAATAACCTAAATATAATACTTTGATACCACCTACTCTCCAAAACATGGTGCTCTCCTCCATTGTACTCAAGGAAAACCTATAAAAGGACTGCAACTCCATATTTTGAAGCTTTTATCTTTGAGAAGACTTGAAATCATGATTGAACCTTGATATTGATGGAATTATCTTGAGAATATTCTCATAGATCTTAAAAAAATAATCTTAGATCCATGAAAATTCCATGATCAAAATTGTTTGGCTATTGTTGGATGCACTTCTCCACATTGAGAGAGTTAAAAGCCACCAAAAGTAATAATGGAGGGAAAACAAGAGGTTCAATGATTTTGACTATTGGTACAAATGGGAAAGTTTATGAAGAGACTTTTAAACATTTAAATCAATTTATAAAACTTTAATAGTGATTAATCTTCTCTAGAATGACTCTATTGAACTACAATGGGACCTTTTGATGTGTTTATGACCCTAGGAGTGTTCCTAAGTCTCTTTTACTTCATTTATCATTAAAAAGCAATGAATTAAGCCTTTAAAATATTATGGAGGTGATAACATATGACTTTTAATAATTTTGAATGCATTTACCCTTGAAAATCAATTCACATCTCCAACTATCTAATAGGCCTTATTAGGACATCATGACTTCAAGATAACATATTAAGCTTTATTGTAAGACTAGGAATTGGGGACAGTTTGGGTGTTTTTTGGACATGATCAGAGGCTTGATGAGATTAAACACATTATACAAGACCTTGACACACATCCATACATTGGAAACCATGTAAATAGACTCTCTAATAGGCCCAATACAAACCATGACTCCAACAATGATTGGAAGGCTCATTCAATAAAGTAAGAGTACAAGGAACTTCAATGACTTGTGCATACATGATATTTAACCCACCTAATCATCATGAATAGACTTACACATAGCTCATACTCAACTAGTTTTTTCAAATAATACCCCTCTGCAAGTGTGCAAGTGTCCAAGGGACCAAGGATAGCTATGCTAGCCAACATTTTGGTGACCTATAAGGGGTGTCTACCTATCTAAAAACTTAGACTAATTGCCTTATCACATCCATTGGGCATGGAATCAAGAAATAACTTAGTATGAAAGAGACACTCTACTAGACCAACCTTAAAAAGACTGAAAATACCTCCAAAATATACAATAAAGAAGCAAGAACAACAATAACATATGCAAAAACACTTAGAGGAAAAGCAAGAATAACTAGACTACTAAAACAATGTGCAATTAACCCTTGGAAGAAGTAAAAAATAGATAACCTAATATGTAAAATGTATGAAATAACCTCAAGAATAGTGCATCATATGAATCACATTGATTGGGATTGGCAACTCCTCTCCATTCAACTTGGAGAGATGGAAAGCATTAGATGATTTGCAACTGACTATGACATACGGGCCATTCCATATGGCATCAAATTTGGTGTGTTTTCTAGCTTTGGCCCTATCCTCATCCCATTTCAACACTAGGTATCCTTCTTGGAAAAATCTATCAACTACCCTTCTATCAAAAGTCCTCTTTACCTGAGCTTGGTGGAGATTTATAGTGTGCATTGCCTAATTTCTAACTTCCTCTAACTCAATTAGTTCTACTAGTCTCATAATCATAACATCATTCTCCATCATTTCCAGTTGATGATTGAGTTAAATGGATAGTAACTCAAGTGATAATGTCAGCCTTTTTTCTCTCCCATAGACCAACATGAAGTAGGAGTTTCAAATATCTCTTTTGGGAGTGATGATATCATCCTATAAGGCTATTTTTAGTTTAGTATGCCAAGCTCTTTGATTCTCCTCCATGGTCCTTTTGATGATCTTTATGAGATTCTTGTTTGTAGAATCTACCAATCTATTACCTTGGGGCTAATAGTTGGAATAAATGCTCAAATGAATATCATGCCTTACTACCCATTTAGTGATCCTAGTGCCAACAAAATCCATGGCATTGTCAAAAAATAATTGTATCTAAATCACCAAATATAGTGACAATACCTTCATAAAAATCTAGCACAAATGTATCATTGGCTTCCTTCAGTGCCATTACCTTTTTATACCTTGTGAATTAATTTTTAGCAATAAACACCCACTTGTGGCTAAAAACTATTATCAATTAGACTTGCACCCCTATGAAGGTAGTTTCAGGCCTTCACAATTTGCTAAAACATGGAAACAGTCATAGGCTATGGGTGACTTAATTAGTGGATTAAATCTCTAGATTCTGAGGGTTAACTCCCTTTGGTGTATCAATTAGGATCTTTTCTCTATGCTACAAACTGTCAAGAAAAGAGAGAGAAACTCAAAAAGAAATCCTATCTAATGATGGTGATACACCTATATTTTTTGATTGATCCACTGAAATTGAGCTCTTAAGAACACTGATTTAGACAAGAAAAGGGTTGAACTTTCAAATCCAATTGACCAATATGCATAAGTATTTCATGAAAAGGTTTTATTTGGTAATCCAAGATTGAAAGAAATGAAATATTAGACTTGATTTAAGGCAGTAACCAGCCATTTATATCCACTATAAACTCAACCAAGAGACATAAAACATAGAACATGACCTGCATAAACTAATCAACTACGTTGCTAGGTAAGAATCAAGACTTGACAAGGAAGAAAAATTCTATCACTTATGAAAATAAATGACACGAATACATATACCATCATTTTGGAATATAAAAATAGTCCTTCTATTAATCTGAAAAAAGGTTAAAAACTTAGTCTTTAGTAGAATTTGATCTTGCCAAAAGAGGGATACAATTCAAGGTTGAAAAGCCAACTTATATAGAAAAGTATACAACAACTAAGAGGTTGGCATTGAAAATAGAAGAAGAGCACAACTCCCACTTTAGCCCAAGTCCAATTTTTGTTATCACAACCTTCTAATTGTCTTTTTCCTTGCATGAAAACTCTTTGGTGTTGAAAAATGGATGGTGGGCTCAAGCTTGGGCTATTCTTTTTCATGCATGAAATCTACGCCAACTTTGTATGTCTTGACTTAAGCTTGAATAGATTTGAAGCTGAGTTAGAACATTTGAAAGGATTTCCTTTACATGAAATCAATAAGTAGATGTGGTACTTGATAACCAATCAACTCTATAAATTAAGAACAATCAACTCCACAAATAAGAATAGTCAACTCCATATCCAAATTTAGAACTTGCTTGATCTACTAGAACATTTGAAAGGCTTGGATTAACAAGAGTGCATGCATGAAATTAATGTTAAGCTCTCCAACATTAAGCTCTTTGAGTTCTTCATGCAAATAAGCCTCCTTTTTTAGAACTAAAAGTGTCATGTTTGAAATGGTTACACATCTTGGACGTGTCTAATCCTGTTTGAACCATTTTGCATGCTGTAGAATGTGTTAACATGTTCGTTGGCTATTAGAATATCTTGTATTTTCTAGTTATTCATCTTTGTATGTATTATATTCCTTCTATTTTTCTATGTTTTTTCCATGGACTTTAATTCTGCATGTATTTATCTCGGGCTTATTCCTTCTTGCCTCTATTTATTTTCATAGACTTTTTGTCTTCGGGCTTACTAACCATGGCTTTGTTCTTTTGCTTTTCCTTTGGACAAAAAGTTCAAAGGAATTTTGTCTTCAGGTTTTTGGCTTTTCACTTTCTCATAAACAAATTGTCCACAGGAATTGTCTCTCTCCTTTAACCTTTCATTTCCCTTCAGGCCTTCCTTTCCTTTAGCTCGTTTATTTCTATGGGTAAATCTTCTAAAAGAATTCTTTTAGAATTTTTATCCCTCTCTTTCCCATGAAATTTTCTTTTCTTCCTTTTCCCTTCGGCTATTCCTCGAGAAATTTTCCCACAAGAATTTCTAAGTGTCCCTTCTAATTGGTCTATTTCCTTCAAATTTTTTTTGAAGGAATTATATCTTTGGATTTTGTCTTTCACTTTCCCCTTGGAACTTTGACAATGTCCCTTTGGATTTCTGTAAAGACCTTTTGGGATTTGATAATGGCCCTTTGGCCTTCTTAAATGTGCCCTTCAGAGAAAATGATAAGGCCTTCAGCTTTTTAAGTGACCCTTCAAGATTTTTAAGTGGACTTTTCTAAAGGGAAAGAGCCCATCAGGATTTCTAAAATGTCCCCTTGAGTTTTACTTTGAGCTTTCCCAAAGGGTAGATACCATTTAGGTTTCTAAAAATGAACTTTCGTATTTTTTTAAAAGGTCCTCTTCCCCCTTTTAAATGGTCTTTCTTACTTGGTCCTCATTGAAAAGAAGGTACCCTTCATAAAGTTGAAGTGGACCGTTCCTTTTGAAAAAGAAGCCCCTCAAAATTTTGCAATGGTCTTCTGGTATTATAAAAATGCCCTTTGGAAAAATCATGTCCCCTAACACTTTTTAAAGTCCTTTTCCAAAGGCTAATAACCCTTTGAATTACTTTCCTTTGGACAAAATGTATGAAAGATTTGAACCTTTCTTTCCCTTTTTGATTTGCCTTTTGGACTTTTCCAAGTGCCTCTCAGATCTTCTTAAAGAGAACTTGCTTGAAGGGATTCTACCCTTTGAGATTTTTATCGATGATATTTTTTGAAGGGATCATTACCCCTCAACAAAACTAAAAAGAACCCTTGGGAAAATGCAATAGACCTTTGAAATCACCTTTTACCTTTGTTCATTTCCTTCAAACAAAAGTTTGAAGGAATTAGTTCCTTTGTAAATTGATTTTAAAGATGCCCCTCAGGATTTTTATTTGTCCAATTCTCCCAAAATAAAGAGACCATGTAGACTTGAACAATCCATTTAGACTATTCAGGACCCACAATTGATTCACAAGACGAACTACAAAGTTTCAAATGGTATAGGTTGCAATTTTTACCTATAGGGTCAAAATTATCAATGCCTTAAGGTGGGTTGATCATACCAATGAAGTCAAAGCCCCATTTCATAAAGGGCTACTTTATTTGGATGGGATGGAGATGGAGGGTTGCTAAATTTTGCTTGCCTCTGAAGAAGGCACACTTCTTGTAACTTTTCACCCATTTATGTGCATCTCTAAATAAGTTGGGCCAATAGTAACCAACTCTCATTATCTTGGAAATAATATTCTTGTGTGAAAAATGGCCTCCTAAAGGGCCATCATGAAATTCTTCTAGTATCATGTTAATCTGATTTTACTCAATACATCTAAAAAGGACACCGTTAGGATCTTTTCTAACAAGATGCCATCTACAAAGACATATGGAATTGACTGAAGTTTGAAATACTTTCTTTTAGTTTTGTCTAAACCATTTAGATACACACAAATTTGAAAGAATTTGATAATATCTTTAGTCCAAATTTTAAGAAGTAAAGGTACAATCGATTATTGGTCATCTTTTAGCACTAGGATAACCTTTGTCTCCTCTTGTAGGTTTGATGCGATCTGTTCACATAGCCCTTTCCCTTTCACAAGTTTAGTCACTTTGATCTCTACATCATATTCTATAAGTTTTTCAATCCAACCAACTCTCTTCTCATTCAAATCTTGGCTTAGAAGAAAGTCCTTGACACTTGAGTATGACACCATCAATTGAATTTTCTTATTAGAGACCATGTGCCTAAATTATTGAGATTCCTTATAACAACTAGTCCTTATTTTTCAATAAAGGTGTAATTTAAATCATATTCCTTCAAACTTTGACTGAAGAATGCAATTGACTACTCAAATCCTTCACTATTATATTGTACTAAGATTTCAAAGATAACATCTTCACTTTCAAAGGCATATACTATGAAAACTTTTATAAAATTAGGATTTATGAGAGTGGGGTCTCAGGATATTGATTGCTTAATTAATTCAAATCCATTTATCACCTCTTTAGATCAGTTGAAAGTCTTATTTTTCTTTAACATAGAAGTTAGAGATATTCAAACATTTTCACATTCAAGAAGAAACACCATTACTACCATTTCTTGAATCGATCACTAAGACTAGGTCCTTACCAAATCTAAATCACTTAAGAGCTATGTCAAGATTTTGAAATGTCAAGAATCAAGATCTAAATTATAGGTTATATCAACATTCAATAAGAAATATTACACACATTCACCTAATAAGGAGAACTACATGTAGAAGTTCCCTCTTCAGAGTATTAGATATGTAGGCAACACTCAACTAGTCAATAGGAGTAGTTGGGGTCAACTCAATCCACCTTTCATCCCTTTTTGTAGGCATAATTATATCATTATAGGTGGACCTAAGGTTTAAAGTGAAGGAGAAGGATTTATGTGAGTTAAACACATAATTAGACCTTAAGATTGCACACATGGCTAAAAGAGAAGGAGTTGCACCTGCCTATATCAAATAGAATATCAAAATCCACATAAACATAACTGTCATATTCATAATAGACCATCTAATGGTACTAACATGACATTGGTGATATAGTCTAAGTGCACATAGACCTCCTGACCCTGATCCAAGTGACTTGCACTCTATATTTCCATCCTTCTTGTCACCTACCTACATTCTTAATCCTACACATAATTTAATAATGCTAAGTATCTTATCCTCTTTTTTACTTTTTATATTTAATAAGTGCAATTATCAAATTAGTTACAACCTTTTTGTCACCAAAAAATGGAACTTCTTGAAACTTCCTAATTTTTTCAACCTTGTGTGAATTAAGTTCAAAATCTAAAATTACACTATAAACACTTTATGTGATTTTGAGTTTTTATTTATAAATCAAGCCTATCAAACCTTTTCGGAACCCATGGAACTACTTTTAGATATTATAGTTCCCAATTTCTCCAATTCTCTCAACTAACCTAAAAGTCTAAGTAATGATTGTATTTCTCATGATTATTTTGATTTCCCTAACATCTCTGATGTACTTGTGATTCCTAAATGTTCCAATCCACCTGACACCCCCAACATAGCCTTGTGAAGTTTATAAAAGTCAAAATTTAATCAAATTAAATTGACAGTTTTGAGTCCGTGGAGAACCCATGAAAGTCACTTCAATGTTGTTGATGCTCGATACATCTAATAAGCTAGACATACTTTATTTTTAAATCACATTTTTTAATAAATTATTAAAAAAATAGTTTTGTTCATCCTCAAAATGTCTAGCCAACACTAGAGGCATCTTTTGAGCCTTATAAAAAATAATTCAATAGTTCATATTTGATTAAAAACTTATGATCAACTCTTTCAAAGTGTTAGATAATGATTTTTCCTCAAAATTTCTCTCTTTTTTTATTTTTACTAAAATCTTAATGCCATTTTCTCTCTGAGGTTGGAATTCTCTACTTTTATCTTTTGTTCATTCTAATTAATTTTGCTCTCTTTTTATTATTGGTAAATAGGCGTTTGGGAGGGACCTGATCCTTATACAAGGTAAAAATAAAGGATATGAATGTTTAAACACTAGATGAGAGTCATATGGCAAAAAAATAGGGTTTAACACAACCCAGTAAAACTAAAACATAAAAAGCTATATAAAAATAACTAATTTGTAGCAAAACAATAGTAAATAAATAACAAGCCTATAGTTAAGTGTCAACAATGTCAATTGAAGATTCATTGAGATCATATTCTTAATCCATGACATTGATGAATTACTTGACCTTATATAGATCAATTTATTTCTCTACATCCTTTTTTCCTTTTCCCCTCATCTTCAGTCTCTAGCTAACTTTGTTCCCTGTTTGTTCCTCCTTTTCCCCAATGATTTATTTCATCATGTGAATGTTACCCATGTAGTTTTTAATAGACACCTTGATGAATTAGATTAACTTATTCATATTCTCCTTCATTTTTATCTTTCACTGTCCATCTAATTAATATTCTCATCCAAATATATAACCTTGTTATTAATATTTTCCAGAGAGTCTGTTAACTCCCCATCACTTTTATCAAGATTTCCTTCCCTATTTGTTGCATTTTTTAATTGTTTTATTTTTTCCCTTAGAATCTCATTATCCTTAATTAACTAGTTAATGAATATTTTATGTAAATAAATATCCTTTTCCACTGAAATGATTATGTCATGAAGAATATCAACATTTGAAGTAGATATTTTTACTTTACTACTACTATTTTTAACATCCCGGTCCTTACTCTATTTGTATTTGGTCTAATTATTAGCTAGAGGATTCCCAACATCTATGTCTTCACTCCCCTCCATAGAATAACTTTGGGAAGGAGAAAAATTGTAGATTTATTTGCCGGCAATAGTATCTTCTATATTGGGTTTTGTTACTCCCTTTGGTGTGTTATCCTTACCCTTCTTAGTTGAAGTTTTAAGTTCACCTAGAATTTTAGTAGTGATGGTTTTCAATATCTTGGTTTTGAGCCCTTTTCCCCCATAACTTGCTTTGGGAAATACCTAAGTTTATTAGTTTCCACAACTTTGAGAACAAGTCACAATCCAATATCTTGATTTTTAACATGATTATACATCAATTAAATTAGGGATTGGTGTAAAAGAAACATACATTTATTTGCTTGAATATCCAAAACCAAATTTTCCAATGATAGAAACAAATATAAGGGGGAACTTATGATTTTTTTGTGTTTAAAGTGGTTGAGGAAGGCAAAATGGTATGAATAAACACATTTTAATCTACCTTCAAGAGTGATATATTTCATCACCTAGTGAAGAAATTGGTTCCAAGTTATAGGAATTGAGTATCTCAAGTATACACCTTGAAAATAAATGAGCTTTTTCTTTCCCATCAAGAAAGATAAAAATTCCTCATTCTTATCGCTTTTGGATTTGAAAATTTTAATACCTTCAAAATTCATACATGTAACCTGCACTATGAAGTCTTTAGAGACCATGAATGAGACCCCCCTCATAGTCATATCTCAAGTTGTCCAAGAATTATAAAATTCCACATATATGTGTGGATCAAAACCCATGATTATTTTTATCAGGGTTGATAGTCCTCCATGTTGAAGAATCTTATAGACCATAGCATTCTTATTCACTGAATAAAGAACCAGAGGTTCTGTTGTCATCAAATTGTACACCCTAAGACATTATATGAAGATCCTACAATTTGATGCAACATTTAATCATCTCTCAAGTTGTGGGTGTACCTATAAGAGAGATGAGTCTCTAGGATTGAAAGGGATAGCTCCCTAGATATGAATTGATGTGATTATGCTACTAAAACTACCTAACATGGGTGAAAAGGGAGAGAATATGCATAAATAAAACCTACACTAAGAGGTGATACACCAATATTTGATTTCATTCATACACTTAAGATTTGCATAATGGGGTAAGACACTCAAACTAGCCTCCGCCATCAATAGAACTCCCTAGCATTAGTGTTTTCTCATGAAGGCAAATAACTACTCAAAAAATGAAGGAAAGTGAAAGAAAGGTCAGATATGACACTAAAAAACTAATACACACTTCAAGGGTCTATTTTAGCAGCATACACTTCATGGAACTTTTAAAGAGATAAGTCATTTACAACCACACATTCAAAGATTGCATGAAAACAAGATGAACTTAATATATACTTGTACTTCAAGATGGATCACTTTAAACACATAGTGAAAATAGACTTAGAGTATAAATAGCTTGATTTTCATTATATTAAGTTCAAATCAAGGTACAATTTTGGTAGGGCTTTGCCATACCAAAAATTGGGATCCCAAAAAATGACCAAAAAGACTCAATTTATAGAACTTGGAAGGAAATAGTAAGCTGAAAGGAAACAAGGGACATGTGTCACTAATGAAAATTAGTTACAATTTCATGTAGAGGAGAAGTGGGGTGACCTATTCCAGGTCAGGGGGCACACTTATCAAAATAGATCATAAAGAAGGTAAAAAGTGGCACAAAACTACCAATTTTATATAAGAAACTGCCTACTTGAGTTGCCTTCCAAAAATCCTATTTTATTTAAAAAATATGAAGTATAATGGTTGTCTAGGATAGGAGGGTTTACAAGAAACCTCATCCATGCATTGCTCTAGTCTCTGATCATTCTTATTATTTTGGACATGCACAATCATCTCAGGTAGTTTTAGAAGAGTTCATTCCCATGTAACCTTACCACTTGGCACTCCAAACCTTCAAAATATTCAAAAAAATTCATGTAAAAGGGGGAATGACACTTTTTAAAGACTCCCAAATCATCAATTTCAAGAAAAAACCTTTAAAAGGCTTCCTTAATCACTTTTCACCACTTTACCCTAAAGTTCACTGTTTGGCTCATTGGAGTGGTCGAATGTGAAGGAATATTTGGGATAGTTAGAATTATTTTCAGGATCTTAAGTGAAAATTTTGAGTTATATCAAGTGTAGATATTCCCCTCAAAAAAAAATTCACCTTCTAAATTTTCCTAAAATTTGCACACCATCAAAAATGTTGAAAACAAGCTCTTTTTTCCCTTGGTCCATATGGATAAATACATTAAAAAAACATGTATTTAACCATAATAATTTACTATAAAACTTTTATTTTATACCCATGCTCTAATTTATCCATTTGATTTCACTTCTGGCATGATTTCCACCATCGGGTCAAGAATCAGGGTTTGCAAGGATTTTTTAGTGATCTAGACTCTTAATATTTGTTCATAAAGGATAAATGTTGGATTAATTTATAAATTAAAATATTTATTCTTATGTATCCTCCATAACTCCTATAAAAATCTCTATATCCCATGCAAAGGCTTATGAAAGTTCTGAACTCTTGAAGTTGGCATTCAAGCTATTTTCAAACATTCTGGTAGGGTCTGAGCACCTCCCAAACAAAGAATAGATCCTTGATGAATTATATTTTATAATTAAGTTTAAAAATTTATTTAAATATCCTAAAAACATTTTCCCATAATTGGGATGTCTTACCAATATCTATAATTTAAGATGACCCTTGTTTATCAACTGGGTCTAGACCTTGTCAATGGGTTTATCTACAACTTGAGACTCTATATGACCTTTCCATGGTTTAATTTTACCCTTTATGGATTTAAAATATATAATACACAAATTTAATAATTAATAAAACAATTTTAAATTGTATATTAGGCCAAAACACATATTGACCCTCAATTTGGCTTCTTGTTCTTAGGTCTATCTATGGGGTTTGACTGCAACCCTTGTTGTGTAGGGAGACCTATTTGATTTAAAGCCTAATATAAAGGTTTATTAGGTTTTAATATATGTATTAAATCATATAAAAACATTAATTTTTATCTTATTGGCCTCTCATTCATGATTTGACCTCTTTTGCTCAAAACTGTCCCCTTGTGTAAGGTAAAAGTGACCCTGCTCTGAGACAAAATAGAGAGGGTTTTCATAGATATATAATAAAATAAAATAATTTTATAGTTTATAATTGGTCAATAGGGTTATTCATACAAAATTTTAGCTTCCAATTCTAATAAAAAGGTCCTTGAATTTCCCAATTCTTCATGTAGACTCTTGGAATGCACACTGTCTGCAGGGGTATGCATGTTGACTGAGTTTTGTTTGTTTGGAGAATTTTTTTTAAAAATATTATCATGTAAATAGGTTAATATAATACTAATAATCATATATAATTCATATTTATAATCCTTTTATTATTTTTATTCCTCCAACCTTCTCTATACTCCTACAAATATAAGATAAGGCTAGGTTGTTGTTTGACTGAGACAACCTTTTTGGTCCTTCACACTTGTTGTAGGTGTTGATGGATATATATGAACTTTTAAATGATATAAAAGGTTCCTTGAGGTAATTTTACATTTTTTTATGCCAATATACACCCATACAATATCTTTTTGGCATAAAGGGAACCCCACTTCTCAGTCACTACCCATACCCTGTTCGAAATGTTCCTTCCCATGCTTGTAGATGATTGGGAGTGTTTGAAACTTTTTTGATGATTATTTATCTCTCCATTAAGGTATTAAAATCACCAAACCACCTTGTATCTTTCACTCACCTTTAAAACTCAAATCAAGGTCAAAACCTCAATCTTTTTCCTCACTGCCCACTCGGATTGAGACAGTCCTAGGACCCTGCCTGTAGGTGATTTGAGGTTGAGAATGGAATATAATTGGCATTTATGGATTATTTTGTAACTTATTTATCCATAAAAGTTCCTAAAAACTCCTCCAAATTCCTTTATCTCACTCCACACTTGCTATCCTAGCTGTAGGTGGTTATTCCTCATTCATTCTAGGCCTGTAGGTTCTTTCTTAGGTCAAGATAGACTTGATCATGGTATCATTAATGGTATGTAAGTATTTTTTTCATTAAAAACATGAAATATCACCTCATATCATCCATTATTATACCCATTTCACAAACCTTAAACTCCCTACCTATAGGTGAGTGTTCCCAAGCCTATACGGATAGGGGATAGGCCTAAGGACCATCTCATGCAAAAACATGCTTCTCCATTGTCTAAATGGTCAGGAATCTTTGTTGGAGTGTTTGGAAATGTTTCCCTTCCTTATAAAATGCTTAATAATCCCAATATATGGTGCAAGTTGACACTCCCAATTCATTTCCTATAGACATCATTGATGTAATTCAGTGATTTTTGGCCATTTTATGGGGTCTTAAAACCAATGCTCCACTCCATCTTTTGTCTTGAATTTTGGCATAGTTATTCTTGGAGGATAGGGATACAAAACCAAATAAAGATAAGTGGTTAAGTCATATTATATCATGACATATGTTATCTAAAAAACCCTCAAGATCTCTATTTTATATATTTGGGGACTGAAGAACAAAACTCAGTCATCATCCTCTTGAAACTTTCAACGCTCTTTTAACTCCTCCCCATTAAGTGTGGATCAATCCAAAATTCACAAAATGAATTATATACATATCCAAGGCTTGAAACCATTATCAAAAGCTACTATCTAGGTATGATGATGTCATTAGGCTACTTTGTGAGAGTTGACAATCATGGAAGGCATGGTTTTGAGAGCATTGTTTATTCATTGTATGAGTTGGAAACTTGTTCAAACACCCTTAAACACATATAAATGGATCCAAACTCTTGAAACCAAAACTAATTCCTACATACAACATGGAATATCCATTATATGAAGACTAAGACAACTGCAAGAGTAGAGAGACTAGTTTGGGAGCATTCACAAGCCTAAAAGAGGCTTTCTTGGACATCTGAACTCTCCAAAGCTAAGAAGACCATGGGATTGTCTTATAAATTATGGTTAAACTATTTCAACAACCAAATACATCAATCCAAATCAATATAAATTTAAATAGATTCAAAAAGAGACCCCCTCTTCAATTCAAACTCTCAAAAAGGTACCTGAGGTGTTGACTATTATTCATAGAGGAGGATTCACCAAAGTGAAAATTATTACTATGGATTTGGAGTATACTCAGAGCCCTATCCACCCTCAAAATCATTTCCTCCAACTTTAATTGAATGACTCATGGTGAGCACTTGAAGTTGAGCCTTCTTTATATGCCAAGAGGAGGAAATGAGAAAATGAGTTGTAGAAGATATTTATTTGCATTATCATTAAAGTCCAAATGTGAAAATGAGTGTGGGAAGGTGAATAGTTTCTCTTCCCATGTTTTTTGTTAATGGTGGAATTGGGGAGTCCGTACAAGTGCCCAAAAGCTCCTAATTTTGAGGTAAAATTACCATCCACTTAAGATAAATAATTCTTGCCTATAAAATAATAGTCCCTGATATGATCCACATTGAAACTCATCTGGGTGTCCAATTTTCTTGCATGAGAATCTGTATAAGTCATTAAATGGGTCAAAATATGACCAAAAGGTCTCTTCTTGCATATGAAACAAGGTGAAAGATAATTTAATGACTTGTAAACCCCTTAAAACATGTTAAAATACATATTATAACATTTTCAACATAACTTGACTCTTTTAATACCTTTGACTAGGGTTGACTAACCTTTGACTCAAGTTGACTAGCCTAGTGCATAAGGGGTGGACTTCAATAAAGACTAGAGAGGGGATTAGTAAGACAATGGACTAATATAACACCCTATAAGACCTATGGGAATCTTCTAAAAAGTTTAAAATAGTAGGGGTTAGCCCAAATTTTACTTGGGTTCAAATTTGGTCAACATGTTCCACATAATATATATCCCCTCCTATGATATTCCATAGCCAAGAAAACCTTATAAAGAAAATATAATTAATAAAAATTCATATAATCAACAATGTTATACCAACTTCCTTGAAAATCACATCATTTCTAGTCTCATACCAATTATGAACATTACCACTTGCATTAAATTTACTGATATCACATATGGTGTCATAGGTATGATGAATATTTTTATATTACCAATAAAATGATTAGCATGCTTGCTAACTTTTTAAATTATGTTCCTTCTTAACTTCACACAATTTTGGAGATGTTGTCTAATGATGTCAAAATAGTTGTTTCCATTATGCCACTCTTTTGAAGCCTTTTTTAAAACATGAAGTGTATCTTATTACTATCCTCAGTGACCACTAGTAATTATTCAATAAGCACCATGGTTCCAAGGACCCTCTTCTTAATTCTAGCTTGAAAAATTAGCTTCGGTATGAACATGTTATAGAAACTATTCAGTAAACCCTAAGTATCCCTCCACTATATCATATAGTCAAATATAACCATTTTATTTTTTAACGAATCAGCCACTTTTTCCCTTTGTTATACACATGTTCAATAGTGAAAGCTTGAAATTTTTAAAGATTATTCACAACATCATTTATCATATTCCTTATATTCAAACTTGGATAATTATTTTTTCAATAAACAACTAACGATAGAAAGAGAATAATCTTATATAATTAGATGAGTGATCCCTATATCCCTAGCCAATTTAATGCCCCATAAATTTATCTTAGCCTCAAACAAGTGATTAGTTTGAGTTCCCAAATTACTTTCACTTCTTTATTTTTAATTATTTCTTGTTAAATCTATGCGATGTTACACCCTATAAAAAACTTAGGTTTCTCTCAAAAAAATAAAGGAAACCTTAAGGGAAACTTCTAACCATTTTATTTCCACTATATTACATCTTATCTTCCCACATAAATATTTTTTCCCTCCTAACCTTTCCTTGAATAATTTTTCATTTCTTGCAAATGTTACCATCCTCACAACCACAACCTCAAAAATTAAATTCAAATATATGGGCTATGAGCCTATTTACACCTTTGACACAAACATATGTGAAACCACATATAGCTTCATGGGTTACATAAATATTAAGTAATTCTAGGAGAGAATGGAAGATGGGAAAATAACAACATTGGGACAAAGCCTCCTTGATAAAAAACTTGAACATGTTGTAACTTTCCCTACATCCTTTTATAATCATAATTCTCATGAACCTAATCCTCCCTATGATTAAACATTGGCTCACATGATGATTACCGACCCTAGTTATCCCGATTTGATAGATTTTCCACTCGCTTAGAACTTTCCTGCATTATACTCTCATCCCCTACACATCCTCAGTCCATCTCGATCCCTTTTCACGCCAAGCAAGATCTCTAGGCACCCCTGGGGACCTTTTAGATGCTTGTTGGCCACCCAAGGTGGCCTTTAGGCCTATTTTGTGGATTAGGGAGGAAACCCACTGTGTAGGCCACATGTTTCCCTCACAAAAGTTGTGGCCTAGGCAAAATGCAAGAAACAATGCTCTGTTTGGGCCCAAATAGCTAGAAATGATTAGTTTTTGGTCTTTTAGTGAATTAGGGTTGAGATATATGCCTCTTTATAATTCATTTTATCCTCTCTCTTCACTCTCTCCTACATTTTTGCTTTGATCTTCCCACTTTATCATCACACTCAATGCTTGGGTATCTTCTTGAATCTCTCTTGGTTCTTGCTTGGCATGATAGATTTCATTATGATAGGGGATTCCCTACTATTCTACAACTTATCTTGGTGATTCATGTTACTCTCCATAGCATTCCTAAATCTTGTGGGTTGTTCTTTGCTCCCTGAATAATCCATTTCACCTATTTTTGTGTTCCTTGCATTGGCTCTCTCATGGATTGGTAGCTTCTCCATCACCTCTTCCATAGCTTTTGGCTCTTGGTCTGGGCTCAGCTCACACATAGCCTAATCCTCTTCCTATCTTGATTTTGATCTTGGATAATCGATTGGTAGAAAGTTTTCACACTTATTGTGAGTTTGATAATAGGGCACTTTGCTTTGCAAAATGAAATTCTTTTTTGTTTTCAGTAGTATACATGCTAGGGTTTGATCTATTTTAGTGATGTAGCTGGTTTAGGGTATTATTTAAAATAGTTTCTAAAGTTTATGGATTTATATGGGCTAAGCATAGATTAATTACTTGAAATATCTCCCATCATATGTTATTATTTCATTGGAAACATTTCTCATTACATTGTAGGATCCTACATGCTCAAAATGATCTATATAACTTGCTTAAATAATTTCTCTCTCTTGCTAAATTAGAAAATTGCATTATTAGAAAACAATAATGTTGGAAGTAAAGAGATAACTCAAACTTATGCTAGGTATGCACTTGAACCCTTTCTTGAAAATGTCTTTATTACTTAAAACATCTTTCATTTGGCCTGAAATTGTCTTTGCTTCTAAGTGTACACATTACTTGTTAGCTATCTTTATTCAACATTGTTATTTTTATATTTTGCATGCAATTTTTTGGTCTAGTCTTATCTACTTTATTTACTATGGTTAGATACACTAGAGATACCTACATACTTTGTGCACTTGATCGTGTTATCCCTAACCTAGTTTACAAGTCTATCTATAGCTTAGAACAAGCCAAAAAACCAGATAACCACTATAGATCTCCTGTATCCCATAGAAGTCTTGAGCCTTTTAGCCTTCTAGTTGTTTGTTTAAGTACCCTATGTACCCTTGCCAAACACTAGTGGTTCCATTCAGATTTTTGGAGCTACACCTTATAGTGTATAGACTTAGTTATTTCATGTGAAAAGTAATATGATCTAGAAAAAGTGAAATTAAGTCTGCTATGTTTTGATTTCCAAACTAGATAGCACCTCAATTGGTATAACCTTCAGGATTTCACCTAATGATGAAAAGGTTGAGATCTACAAAGATATTAGACAATAATTTTAGGTTTAAAATAAATAAAAATGCTTGAATATGATAAACTAATCCTAATTAAGAAAGAAAAAGAAAGGACCCTCAAATTTATCCAAAACCTTGTATAGATTAAATTTTAAGGAAGAATTAATAAAAAGGATAAACATTGTTAAACATGGTCATGGGTCATGGTGACACACACCTATTTCAAAATTATGTGTATACTTTTTAACATCAATTATGTCAGAGAAAAATTCACTAAGAAATCACCAGTGAATCTCCATGAGAATCTCACCACAATGGAATCCACACAAACATTCTACATGACATCATACCTAGTTTATTCTATTACAGATCTCAGGTCATTGATAGATTTTAATGAAGTTGGGAAAAGGTTCTAGGAAAACTAGTGCATGATATAATCCCTCAATTCACTCATAAAATTAGGAAGAAACATTTCAAGAGAGTGAATGATGCATTCACTATGTTGGTAGTAAGGATACTTAAGGGTAACATTGTAATTAGAATACCAAATGAGGATATCACCTTGATAAAAAAGTATGGAGGTTATTTTATTCAATTTCCAAAATTCACATACTTCAAAGTTGGAGGATATAAAGGTAATCCATATAGGCTACCAAGATATGCTAATGATAAGATGGTTTTCATTGAAATTTACAGATAATTGAGTGAGGTTCATAAGAAATGCACTCAAATACATTTAAGAAGGATTTGTTTTCCTATCAAGTTGAGCTATTATATTTTTAAAAAAGCTCATGATGCATTGGATATTGAAAATTTTCTTGTTGCATCCTCACACCAAAAGACTTGATTTTTATAGCAATAACTTTGTGAGAGATAATCTCTGGTTGGGTGTTTGTTATGCACATATCTCAAAAATTGAGGACTAATGGGAGGATTGTGAAGATGATTTTGAGGTAAAAAAGAGAGATTATTTAAGAATGACTCTAGACCATATGAAAGCTTTTATACTTTAATGGGTAACAAAAGGAGTATTTGATGATGGAAGTGACATGATTGATTCATTATTCACTGATAAAGTGCATAGTATGCCTTTACCTATGATTGAATGGTCAATAAAACAATTGACAAGTCTAAATGAGTGAATAAAATTTATTTTGATGAGATTTAAATCATGATTTGAAAATTAATTATTTGAATACACCACCAATAGATCTTCAAAGGATGAAATAACTTATAAAATTCAACAAAAAACCCCATTTTCAATTACATCCCAACATAGTGGCACAAAGATACATATAAAGATTCTAATATATCCAAACAATAAGTGGTGGAGGAGATGAAGAAGATCCAAATAAGAAAAATCTTCTTGAACAAACATGTGGATATGATTCCTGATTTATGAAAAAACATCATATCAAGAAGGCTCCATTCTCTTTTGCAATGGCTAGTGATTCTCATCCCTTACAAGATCATGAATCCTTTGTATTGATTAACAACACTACATGATAGTTTGTAGCCTCTAATCAAGGATCCACTCAATTTCCCCTTGTCACTCGTCTCACACATCATTTTCTCTTTCCAACCGCTTATACTTCATCAAATCCCCATATTACTTCTCCTCCGCATTCACCTTTGGATCCACCTCTGGATTCACCTCATTCTTCACCTGTGAAACATACTCAAACTTTAGTGGGTTCTCTCGGTGTTTATCAATCACCCTATTCTTAAATGGTTTTTCTTACTACTCTTAGTACCCAAATGACTGATTATCAAGATGGTATAACTTTCAAATGGGCACAACATATAGTGAGAAATCAGAAATTTTTAGCTAAGGCTACAACCCTTGATTTTGATGCAGTTTCAAATTTGTTATGAAGTCCTCCTTAAAAGAAAAAAGCTAAGGTCACCTCAAGATGGAACCATAAGTGCATAGTTTGTATAAATTTCCAATCTTATATATGTTAATGATCAATAATACATGACCTTAGTTGATTATAATTTCAAAAAAATATCACTTGGGAAATCAACCCATAAAGATGATCTCACAATTTTTAAGTAACTACATCAAAATTGATTCAAAAGATAGAAGGAAAATAAACATAGGAAAAGTTAGAGGAAAATGTGCATATGTTCTATGCATACATAAATTCAAATTTGACTTTGACTAAGACCCCCTTGAAATCAACCCCTAAATCCACTCCAATTGAATAAATTGATAAATAAATTATTGCTAAAATATATAAATATAGAAATTAGGAGAAGACATAGAGACTTAGGTTGAAAAAATTCTTATGGTTTGAAGTTTATTGATGAGAATATAAAATCATATGAAGTTTTGATGATATAACAAGTTAAAACACCTTGAACAATCTAAATTACACTCCTGATGCCACAACTACTTCCAATTCTAAGTTTCAAAGAAAACAAAATTACAAGGCTAAATCAAATGAAAATATGATTGAAGTGAATACTACACTTAATGTAGTATCATAGCCTAAAAACAAGATTTTCTTATCCACCCTACCGATTGAGGCAGTTTTCACATTTATCTCAAGATCTTCATTTCCTATTTCTCGAGTTTATTGGCTTCATATCTATTCTTCTCCCATTTGAGGTTGATATGAACCAAACATTATACAAGGGATATGATAATAATGCATTTTATGACTATCATCATTGTATTGGACATTATACAAATAAATTATTTACTTTGAGGCATAAGATACAAGATCTCATTAATAATAATGCAACTGAGATCAACACACCCATAAGGAATTCAAAACCACAACTTAATAGTAATTCAAAGTTATAAATATTTTTTGATCCCCTTCCAAACCATCAGATAGTATAAAAATCCTAAGATACTAATTAGGTGTATTTGACATGTAATGCACATCCTCTTACAACATACAGATACCCATTATATAGTATCATTGGTATATAATAGGCATTATGACATGGAGACCTATGATTACATTTGATGATAGTGAGATTGTGGAGGATGATTTAGACCTTAATTCTATATTTTTACTAGCTTATGTGTATTTTTAACTCATTCATAGTGTTATGATAGACAATGGTTCAAGTGAGAATGCTTGCACAATGACACTTTTACATTCTCTTGGATACAGACATCAGGATTTGATGGAAAAATCTAAGATAATTAAAGGATTTGAAAGACACAAAAAACATTTTGGGACACATTGTGCTACCTCTTAAAGTAGGCCCTACAATTTTTGTTATGTCATTCTTAGTCTTACTAAGTATATGGGTCTCTGATATGTTTTTGAGGCATCCTTGGATACAAAAGATTCACATAGTACCATCATTAGTGTACCAATTTGTTATGTATATACATATAAATAGGGTGGTGATAGTTATAGGTATTCTATATGAGTGCCTTTTTTTCCACATGCATTTCCTTCTCCACCCACACCACCACCTAGTTATTTGTTACATCTACTCAATAGTATTATTTAGATATAGTTACAACTAAAAGAGTTAATAAATCTCTTCAACCAAGATCTCTCCAAGACACCACAAAAAAAAATTACCTCCAGAAGATCATTGAGTAATGATAGCTTGAAAGAGGCTCTGATACCATGAAAGAGTTAAGAAAACTTTTTAGCCAAGTTCTCTCCAAGAAACCATTACTACAACCATAAAAGCTTTATAATATACATAAAGAATAAACTATCTATTCACAAAAATAGATTATATAATACTAAAATTATTCTCAATGTCTTAGCCTTAGTTACAAAGTCACATTTATAGGAGGAAGGTAGATAAATCCCAACATCCTCATGCATGTGGGACTAACTTCCCCAATATACACAAATAAACCTAAGTATAGATTAAATATAACAACTACACCTATTCAAGATCACTCTACAGAGTCAGTCACTACACTTATTCAGGATTATGTTACCAAAGCAGTTATCCCACATATCCTGACTCCTACATAGTCTGTTATACAACTTACTTAAGTTCATTTTGTATACACATAATATTTTAATTAACTTTACCACTTACTAACACTTTATCTCTTACAGGAACTGGCCAAGTTTTAATCTCTCTAAGTGTATGCCTTAAAGGGTGCATCAAGAAAGGGGTGGGCAGACCATTGGTGCTTCATAAGATTGTTATGGCTTTGTATCATTCCTACCATTATTCCAACTTATTTAGAGTGTCTATCCATTTACCTCTTATGACGCCTCCCTAAAATCCCATAATCCTTAAATATTAATAAGTCTAAAATCCTAGAACACTAAAACATAGCTAAGTCTGAAATCCAGTAGGACCCTCCAAAATCTATAATTTGCATTATAGCTCTTAAAGGTCTAAAACCACTCTCAAACAGCTTGAAAGTATATATATAAAATATAACTTAAAGTATAAGAAACTATATGTCCATGTCTAAATGTCTAAATGTTTATTTTATATTTATACTACCTGTTTTTAACCCCTACCTAAGACAAAACCTCTTTTACCATCCACAAACATAGTCAATTAGGCCAAATCTGCTCTGAGAGTTGAACACTTTACAAGACTAAGTCAACCTAGGCCAACTTAGTCTAGACCTAACTGAGTTTCTTTCTAATAGGGTTGACTGGGTCAACTAAAACTTCAAAAGCATTTAGGGTTACATCTGGTTATATAAACACATCCTTTTCACCATTTTGCATTAGAGAGAGAAGATAATAACATCATATATTGAATATCTACTTATCCACCATTCTAATTGAGGAACATTGCTTAGGGTTTCAATACTACACTTGGATATATAGATATTTTCATGTGGAGAATTATTTTGGATACATAGAGAAGTTGTGTAGCTTAGAGCTGACTTATCTTTGTTATCCTTACATACCACAAAAACCTCTTGCAAAGCACCTTGGCCAAGGGAGAGATTGAGTCTCGATAGGTTCATTTTCTAAGGTAAGTATTCCTAACTTTGTTCCTCCTTAGTTAAAGTAGATATATTTGCATTTATTATCTTATATGCTTCTTTATCCATGCATTAGTATTTTCTATACATTTTCTTAAGTATATATCTTCTATGCATGTTTACTTTTATGTTTATTACCCCCATTTTGTGCCACAAGCTTTGGTGAGAACTAGGTTAAATTTTAGTTTACTTTGTATTTAATTTGTGAATATAGAAAACATAGGACCTAGATAGGGTTATTACATGGTGTTGCTTGACTAGAGGCTTTGGAACCCTCTCTAGTGACATTATTGTGGTAAGGGACCCCTTGGTTAGGTCTAGCAGATCCATCTTGGTCATGACCCTGATTTTCTAAATGTACCAACAAGCATAAGTGTAAGTGTGATTTATCTTCTTTGAGCTAGGATTGATTTGTAGATCAGATGTATTTTCCCTTGTATACACATTCTACACACACCATTTAAAGGATAATATTGGATTTTCCTAGGCAATTAATATCATAATGCCCATTACATCATAGGGTCAATCAAGATTTTTGAGAGCCAATATTCACTCCACATCCTATACTAAGTTAGTGATTGTTTATCATGTTCCTTAGTGAACATAGGTACCTAATTCTCCTAAAATACAATAGTTTCCACCATATATGTTATATCCATGTGTTACTCATCATATATAAGACATCGTGAGTGATATTGATTACGGTTATAATATAACACAAGATATTTTTTTAGACTCAAATTCAAATTCATATCTAGTTCCACATCATGCCATTAGTTCCTAAAAGGTGACCCTTACCATGTTTGATATCAGGCTTCCCCATGACCATCCCTTAGATTAGTTAAATGGTTAACATTTTCCTTGAGAATATACTCTAAAAAAATCAAATATTCCAAAAAATTAAAAAATTAGGACCTAATCATGACATGGTTGCTAGTTTAAATCATTAATATATGTTATTTATCACATGTTTGGTATATTACATATCATTTTCTATATACATAAGCATTTTATTGGGTACATGAGTGATATACAATGCATATAGATTACATGATACATTGACGCATAGATGTTGGACCTTTCCTATACCCAAGGGCCATGTTAATTATAGGGGCATATTCTTCCATGGGTTACATTGTTATAGGTTATATATTTATATGATGTTTCCATTTACCATGTTGATCTACTTTGATTGTTTACACATGTATTTATATTTCTCATGCTTTATATAGTCTTACATGGATATGTTACTTTAATATGCCATGATATTTACTTACTTGAATGGTGGAGACTATGTTACATGTTTTATGCTTCTTTAATGTTGTTTACTCTTATAATAAGCCGGTCATTGGTTTTTTATTATAACATCCCCTTGGCCTTATTTGTGGTTCCTCATCATTATTTGTGTATCATTTATTTCCCCTTATTTATGGGTTCTTAGCCTTGTGTGGGGCATTTATTATTATTATTTTAACATTCATTGTCCCTTATATGTGACCCCTTGTCTTTATGCATTACATTATGTGCTATAACATGTAATTATTATTGTGTGACATTGCTTATTGAGTTTGTTGTTATTGCTAGTTTTGTAGGTTCCATGATCCATATCACGCACCTCCCCTTGTGTGTGGTAACATGATCCATATCATGTAATATATTAATTTATTATTATTGAGTACATTTATTAGTGATGATTCCTATTATGTATTTAATTTTAATATACATCTTGACATGACACTTATATTCCATTGCATTACATATATTTCAAATAGGCTTTTATGATATATTCAATTCTATGATGACATATTATCCACATGTTGACATGATTAGACATGAATACATATTTATATATTACATGATACAATTAACTCATTATTTTGAGCTGATTAACTTAAAAGATACATTCCTTATCTCAAAAGAGGTGCATATTAGTGGGCTTGTCATAGATACTTAAGCCTCTATGAGAATAAATTATAGATTTTGGTATATATATTACAAATTACAAATATTTTAGATTGATTCAGATATCAGATTAGGAAAGCCATATATAGATTTTAGATACATTTGGAGGTATATACACTCATTTCACAATACATGAGTTATAGAGTTTTTATATTTTTTAGGTGTGAGACACACATAGTATATAGATGCATGGCATTCTATATCAAATTATAACCAATAAGTTCATATTATGGGGCATGAAGTTGGTTCATGCATACATATTATTAAAGTTTACCAATATTAGCTATGAGCATTTCAGATTATGGGGCATGAAGCTAATCATGCACATTTACATTATGAAAATTTCTATTTTCCAAGCACATTTCATGGTACTAAGTAGTAAGCAACCATGAATCTATAAGTCCATCTACAATGGTTAATTCATGTTTAAATGAGTAGTATGGTTGAGGTTTTGTGATATTAAAGGGCCTAACATTACTCCATGATCTCAATGTGTGGCTCCCAAATTTCATCTTGTGGTTACAAGATCATATCAAGATTAGTTAGATGGGTTAGTGTGGTTGAGGTTCTACGATGCTCAATGGCCTAACACTATTCACTTTATTGTTATTCAATTAGTGTTGGGGGAAGTCACCTTCTCAATCTATGGCACTAGCCTTAGTTATACAAAATTAGGGATTTATCACCCATAATTATCCAAAAGGGTTCAGTAAGAGGAAGCATTCTTCAATGATTCAATAGGGAAGCATAATCTACAACCAGTCACAAGGAAACATGGTCACCCACAAACAATTGTATTTTTTGCTTACTCTTCACTTTCAAATTTCAATTATGCATTTTCAAATTATATTTCAAAGACATTATCTATTAAATTTTCATTGTAGGTTAATTAGTTACTAGTAGGCTGCATATGTGGATCATCTTCTAAAGATAAAGTGTGTTGTACACACCCAGGGAGATTTTTTTGTCCTTTTAATCTAGTATTTATAGTGAATTTCAATATAATACTAAAATTGGGGCACTTTTAAACATGAAAATATTGTAATTGATACTTGAAAATGTCATTTTTTACTTACTTTCACCCTACATGACTTGTGCATATATACACAAATCTCATTTTCCATTTTCTTACATCATTATGCCTTATACAATTATATCCTTCCCAATTTTATCTTAGTCATCTATAAAAAAATCCCACAATCTATCCCAAACCAACTATTTATCTTAGTTAGACATCTCTAAATTATCATATTAGTGTTCATGTCTACTAGACGGTGAAATCAAACTCAAAATATACCATCTGATGGTATCATCTAAATCTGATAGATTCATCTTAAGCTAAGAAAGTTTCAAAATTCAAATTAAAATAATTATTATGGTCCAACCATATGTTTCACATGTCAGTGACATGAAAATTTACCCAAAGAGTCTCCTATAAAATAAAAAAATATGTATAGACATACTACCCATCTATCAAGCACTTATCAAATATACTCAAACAATTACACATTCAAGATGACTTCCCTATTCTTCCCAATTTTTAATCACTCACCAGAAGTATAAATTTACCAATTTTGAAGCATTCAATAGCCAATCTAAAGCTATCAATTACCACATATCAATATTTAGATCATAATTACATACATTGAATGAGCACGATTGCACACAATCACCTAATAGGGAGATCTATACGTGGTTTGACTTACCTCTTCAGATTATTAGATTTGTAGGTGGAACTCAACCATTAAAATAAGAGTAGTTAGGTTTAGATCAACCCACTTTTATTCCCTTTTTACATGTGTAACTATATTATTACAATTGGGCCTAGGGTTTCAAGTGAAAGAGATAGATTTATATGAGTCATAGGCATAATCAGACCTCAAGATCTCACACAGAGATGAAAGAGAATTAGGCACACCTACCTGTATAAAAAAATTAAAATAAAATATATAGAGACAAAACCATCAGAAAGATAACATAGCATCTGATGGCACTGACCTAAGGTAGACAATATTATTAGGTGCACATAGAGGTTTAGATCTTGATCTAAACAACCTGCAGTCTAGTTTACCATCCTTCATGTCATTTGTCTATATTTTTAATATTAAATAGAGAATTTCTCTACTTTATATATTTAATAATCTATAGGGTCAAATCAATTTTGATCTTTTACAATTATATTTATATATCTTGTATTCTGAATTCATTGAAAATAATTCTATCTAATTAGGGTTAATAATTTGAATATAAGTAAAATAAATACCCATCCATGTCACTCATAATCCTCCCCTAAATCCTAACGGTTACCGATAAGGATCCATTTATGGCCCACCATAGGAGACACCAACATTCATATCCACCAATAGTTATATAACTTGTTGAACCACATAACTATTTTCTATCCTGAATTGATGTGCAACCCACATGTAAAAATTAACACTTAACTTCAAATGAATTCAAATAAGATACAAACACAATTTCATCATTAATCCCCTACATTAACATCCTTCAACATGTCAACTTGGCCATATTTATCTTTTAGCTTCTGTATAGATGAAATATTTAGTTCCCAAACTCCATAAGACTATTATAAAATACCACCAAGATTCTATAGGTCCAAATTCCAACCACACAATGTTTATCCACATTTACAAAATTTGAACCATTTTTGAAAGATATATAAATCACTTACACCAAACAATCCCAACTAAAGACTAAGTCTATCTGACTTGCAACATATTCCTAATATACGTATAAAATATAATCCATGCGCATATAGTAATAATAATGAGATAAAAAATACTCTCCAAATCATTCAAGTGACTTTCCCTTTTTACTACAAGTTCCCAAATGGATACAATTGCATTACTAGCTATAGATGCCCAACTAGCTACAAGTACATGACTAACTACAGGTACCCTGACTATAAAACCAACCCGATCTAAACATCTAAACTAAGTTTATATCTCCTTATATTCATTTAACAAGGAATTCATACATTCCTAAATTTCAATAGTGGGTGGAAAATAGGTTTGGTATTTCTACTTATCCAGAAAGATTCTCTACGAGCTTAGAAATATTGACATTCCAAATGGTGAACCTTCCTAATGACTCATTTTTGTGGAACATTACACCAATAAATCTAGCCACTTTAGCATTATAAATACTCTATCCATATAATATTTTCACTTATACTAAGTACACATGTGTAGGTCTGTCAAATGTCACATAAATTATTGAATTCTTTGTTGCATCATAAATCCCACATAACATGAAGCTATGAATTTACAAACATATATCACTTCCATTCAGACCATGGTAATCCATCAACATGGATTTCATGACTAGATTACTTATGTTAAAGTACCAATATGATGTTATTTTCATTGTAGTGGATAGGTTTTTAAAGATAGCTATGATGGTTACCTACAAGAAAGGCATTGACATAACTAGGATTATGTAAACATTATTCAAGCATTAATGGTTTCAATTTGGACTCCCAACATCCATTTTATTTGATCGATACCCACACTTTGTGTGTGTTTTTTAGCAAACATTATTGGAATTGATGGGAACAAAAAAGATCAATCAATGACATTCCATTCATAGACAATTGGATAAACAAAAGTTGTTAATGACTCACCATACACATTTGTACTTTCACCTATTTTATACATTGAATAAAAGTTACATTTTTACATATCATTCTTTTGATTATCTCAAATGTGCTTGGGTATATTAATCTAGTTAATCCTTCTTGTGCATTCTACAATCCATCATTTATCTTTAAGTCTGGTTTTATCCATTGCACACTCAGTCATGGGCACTAATAAGTGGATCAATATATGAAAAATAAGTGAATTGGTGCCTCTATTTATGTATGTATATGCAACATGAGAAATAAATATGCACTCTTATATAATCACAATGTATAAAATATTTCAATCAAAGCATATAAGTAATAAATGGCACAAAAATATTCATAACATAACATTTCATAATAAATAAGAAGTATGAGAAATGATAACCAATAATATACTCATAAATTTAAAAATAATTATGAGAATTAGTTCTACATATTTAGTGTTGAGGCACCCAATAATAAAGGCATGATAATTCATACTTTGAATTGTTAACTTCCTCACTTTTAATCTTTCTAGTCACATTATTATCACATCCCTTTGACTTTATAGTGGATATAAGTTGTATCTTGTGTTTTATTTGTACTTTATTTGGAATAAACTTGTTATACTCTCTTGCTATAAGAATCAACCTTGATTATTGATATGTTAGGACTTTTTTCACTCTCTCTTTTAGAAACTATTTATATCTATGAATTATAGTAATTTAACCCTCTTATCCAAATTTTAGACATCGATGCATAGTAGATTGGATTGCTTTCATTTAATGTATCTAAGGTCTACCAAGTAATGTATTATATGATCCATTATTGGGTACCATATGGAATAAGCTTTAGATTTTCTTGGACCCATTCTAACTAGAAATCTAATACAACCAATAGGTGTTATACTAACACCATCATATTATGTATTAACTATTGGAAATCATCCATATTAAGTATAGAACAATATATATATTCCTTGGTGCATATAGTTAAACTAGAACCATCATCAATCATTTCTCTATCTATTTCATTTTCATCTATATAAGTTCATATGGGATATCATTATCATCAAAGATAGTCTAAAGAGAACCTTTCTTCATCTTATTTGAGTTGACCACACTAATAAAACCATCAATTTGTTATGTTCAATAATCCATTCGCGCATTTTTATACTTTGGTTTTTCCATCATATGTATATTTTGTTTATCCTTTGATTAATTTTTATAACATGGTGAAGTTATTGATGCATTCATATTATTTCTTCTTTCATCTAATTTAATTTGATTGTTGTCAATGAGATCTTGTACATGATGCTTCAAATTAATGCAAGCATTTTTTGAATTTCCTTAGAATATATGATTTCCAAAAAATTCACAAGGGCCATAAGATCTATGTAAGGGTCTGGAAGGCTCCAACTCCCTTATTAGCTATGAGGTGTTAATATTTCATTTAATTAAACTATCCAAGATTTTTCGTGGACTTAGTAAATAATATATTCCATATTTTTTCAAGTGAAGAGAAGCCTTTAAGATGGCTTCTCCATGAAATTGACATCATTTATGTGATAATGCTTAGTTGGAATGTTTCCACCATTGTTTCTAGTCTTAAATATTGATTTGTTTGGAAACATGGAAGCATTGGGAGAATACTTAAAGATATTTTCATCTAAGAGCTTGAATTCACATTATCTAACAATAACAAAAAACTCATCAAAATAATTTTAAGAAATGAACATAACATTATATTTAATAGTTGAAAGTAAACTATTAAAAAATAGGATTTAAATCTCATTATAAGGTGGCTTGTAATCAACATGATAACCATAGTATTAAACCTAAGCACACAATCTCTAATGTGCTCATTTTTTTCTTGTCTAATTTGTGATAATTCCACAAATGTAAAATTATAACCAATATTTATTTTAAAATGAGGCAATAAATCATCAACTAACGTTGTAAAAGAATGAATAGATGCATAAGGTAATATGTATAACTAATCAAGAACATAGTCCTTCAATATCTTTAGAAATACCTTAGTTAATAATTTATCATTATGAGAAAAGTATAAAAATAATCCATAAAATCTCTAATGTAATGAAAATGATCTCCCTTTCCATTGAAGAATTCCAATTCTGGAGTGAAAAAAACCCATTGAAAATGGATATGCAAGTACTTAAAAAGCTAAGGGGTTTATAAGAATATCATTAGAAGTGACCTTACTATTTGGCTTGTGAGAACCTTGAGAAATACTTTTATTTTATTTTTTAAGTTGCACAATATATACATCACATTAGTCATTTAAGGAGTTGGAATAGAAGTATAAGCAACAGAATCTAGAATAGAAGAAGGATTAGCAACACATGGAACAAATTGAGAAGCATTATAAGTAATAAATAGCTAACAAACTAGAGGAATCTTAAAAACATTATGATATTTTGAAGGAAATTAAGAATCAATATCAACATGTTGAGAAATTGGAAGAAATTGAGAAGTAATACAAAAATGTTAATAAATTAAAATAACTCAAGAAGAAATGGGGACATGTTGAGAAAAAAATAGCATTTTGAGAAGTAGGAGAATCATAGGGAACAATGAAATTGACATCATAATTAATATAAATTTGAGAATTTATAGATTTAGGTGAATTTTTTGAAATGACTCCATCAAAAAGTAATTTTTAACATGCAACTTCTTTCAATACATTTATATGTCTAGATATTTCACAAGGTTTTTCTATGACATATTTCATAATATTTTCAATGTTCTCAACTTTGTCTTGTTCTTATGGTCTAACCTCATAATAATAATCTTATTTACATTCATTTTAATAATAATCTTGAGAGGCCATAACATTCACATTATTATCATCATTCACATTCAAGGAAGAAACATTGGTTTGGACATGATAACATGAATCTAAATTGACAATATACCCTCTAGATTATGTTAGGGTATGTTCATGTTCTACACATAAATCAATTAGTTGACGAGAAAAATATATGTTGTGCACATATTAATCTAAATCCATATTTTTATAGCTTGATTTATGTGAGGTTTTAAAAATATTTTTTCCTTACTATTTTTTTTTTATTATCATAAGATGACTTTCCATGGTCAATAATGATTATGTAAATGGAGCCAACACCAAATACACCCATGCTGTATGTATATTCACTTGACCTACTTTCTTAATTTTTTTTATTACATATCATCATTATCATCTTTACTATAATAATCATCATACACACTATCTTCTATATCATTTTGAAAATATATGACATTAATAGAAGATTTTGTAACATATTGAAAAACACATCTAAAGGGTGAGACATTATAAACACACTAGGAATTGACATATTTTCAAAAATTGAAATGAAATAACCAAAACAAATCTAGAGCCACTAGATCTATAGGCATGGCATGGAAATGTTTTACCCTAATTTGGTTTTAGAAACACTATTAGCATATGAAATAGTATGTGAATTTAAATTAATAAATATAACATTTAAGCATGAATCTTAATGTAAAATCTTGAAAAAAATTGCAATTCTTTGACAAGTGGCATATGGTAAATATAGTAAGTATATAAAAAGGGATAAGTAATTAGCTTTTTTGATTGACCATCTGACTATGACTGACTATTGATAGTAGAAACTAGATTGAAGTAGGCCTATAATTCATTCAACTATGTAAATATGTTTTCATTTATGTAGGGTTGATTCCATCAACTTTGGGTCAATGTCAACTGTCAATACTGACCTAAATGGTTGATAGTGACCTGTGCATAAAAGAGGGATCATGTGGTCACCTTAACCTATATCTAAAAGATATGTATGTGTGATTCCAAACCATGATAATGTGTAAAACTCCATAATTCAACCTCCTTCACCTTGAAACCCTATGTGTGCTTATGAGAAATTGAAACCTGAAAAAATTGGGAAAGTGTAATGGATTGAGCTAGATTTTATGTGAAGCTACAAACCATATATTATTGCATAATATAAGCCATATAAATATTTAAAAGAATTGATACAACAAAGGAGATCCAAAATACCAAATTCAACCATAAACTAATCTTATTTAATAGATAAAGTTACGGCTAATGACACTAACAAGCTATTAACTAAATAACAAGCTTAACAAGCTTGATTATTAATGAACTATTCTAATACCCTCCCTTAATGACTAAACCACATGTTTTATTCATTATTATAATAAAATGATTAATTCCCTACATGAACTTAATCAAATATTATTTCTACTATGACAATGTCCCTATTATCACTAATCCATCTTATCGTAGTACATGGGTAATGAGATGCTACAAGTGCCAAGTAGAGTAAGAAATGATGTTGAATATTGGGTTCACCAGATTATGTTTTTCCTTGAATTATTACATGTATTCAATGTGTCATGTTTTACATGCTTTTTAGAGTGATCATTTTTAACAAAAATTTTAGAATATACATCAAGACTAAAAAACATAGCATATCTCCTAAGGGATATTTCTACGTCGAGTTGTTGAAAACCCAATGCCTACTACTTTCCATTGTTGAATAATTTTGGGACATTTATTATTCATAAAAATCTTGTGATTTTTATGTATGCATTGTCTTCTATTTCCAACCTTCATTGAAAACTTTGATTTTGATTTGAATTTAGTCTTTGAACTTGTGTTTGGTTTCAATCCTTGTCAAATAGTAGTAAGATCAAAATTTACCTGCTCTTCACCTTACACATTCTATTTTCTTGACCTTTTAGATTTCCCTTCCAACAAGTAGTGTAGTTAATCTTTCCTTACATATTTCATCATGGTATGGTACCACTTATGCCTTTTGTTTGTTCTTCTTGATTTGATTGTGAAGAGTGAGATACACTCTTTTCCCCACTACAACTTGACTCTTCTAGTTTTTCCATTTTTTGAACCATGTTCAAATTTACTACTAGAAATTATTATAGAAACATCATCAACATGTAAAAATACATTAAAATTAGTAGATTGACCATTATAATAAAATAATGGTACTCTTTGATCCAAAATAACATCTTTACTCACCACAATTATGTATGTATAGACAACTAGTAATTTGTATGCATATCTTTGTTCACAATAGCCAACAAACATGTATACTTTTATCAATATAGAAGTAATTGATCCAAAAACACAAAAAATACTTACATTAGGTGTTTTTCAAGACCATGCTCCTTTTGGCATTACATTTCACAAGGATTATGTGGGGCTTTTATTGAGAATGTACACAATTGTATTCATAGTAATGATGTGGTACAGTATGGTTATCCACCATACACCATGCCAAATCCATGACTACCTTATTTTGCCTTGCCATTAATTCATTATATAGTGTATAATATTGCCTATGTATACCTTATTTTTTGTATAATTTCATGAATATGTTAAAGACAAACTCATCCCCATTAAATGATCTAAGGGTTTGTACATGTTTCCCTACTTGTTTCTCTGCCATATCTTTCTAAAAAATAAAGTTAAAGAAACATTCTAAATTTATATGCAGAAAATAAACCCACATTTTCTTATAAAAGTCATAATCAATAAGTAATAAAAATATCAAGATATTAAAGGTGTCTACATTGGACCAAACAAACCCACATGTACCAAAATGCATTCTTATCTCTATGTTCCTTACCAATTTCAAATGAATGTGGAAATTTCTTATTTATTTGACATCATGAACATAAATTATGACTCTTTTGAATATAAAACATTCCATTTACCATGTTAATGTGACTTAATGTATATAAATATTCATAATTGAGGTGACCATGGCTCTTATCCCATAGTTCACTAATGATTTCAACCATTTTTAGTGTTGCTCTTTTATTATTTTAGGATCAATCAAATTATACAATCCATTGTTACCAATACAAATAACAATGACTTTTTGTTCATGAATATTACTAACCATACATAAATTTACTTTAAACCCAAAAAAAGGTTACAATTCATAGTTATTTCAATTATGGAAATAATATTTTTGTTCATGTCAGGAACAAACCAAACATTCTAAAAAGTGTAAATACCATAATTCAATGAAATACGAACATCTCCATATATTTTCACATGGTGAACCCAACCGTCACATTAGGAAACCAATTCATTAAAACTATAATATTTTATAAAGTTTACATACCAATATTTGTGACATGTGTAGTGTCAAGATGCACCTAACTCAAAATACCACATTTTTGACTTTGTTGACTCATCTGATGAACTTTGTAAACTCATCTGATGAACTTTGTAAACTCATCTGATGAACTTTGTTCATCTTCTTCAACAACATTTGCAAATTGTGACTTCTTTCTTATAATAATCTTTCTTCACATTACCAGGCTCCTTACAATAAAAACATTTCTATTTATATGTCTTATAAGTATTTACATTGTTGTTAGAGGATTGTTTTGAAGAATCACTATCACTCTATTATTGATCCTTGTTCTTTGAAAATGCCAAGAATGCACTTTCTATAGATGTTGAATTAAACAAATATTTTTGTCTCCTTTATTTCTACATTAAAAATGTGGACATCTTCTCGAAATATAATGTTTGCATCTTGGTGATCATATGCAATGACTCTATAAAAGAATCATATGATGGCAATAAATTCTACGTGACAAGAGTAATTAAGTCTTTCTCATCCACAAGTTTTTCCACTAATTTTTAGTAGTCACAGATGTCTTTCAACTACAATAAGAATTCAAAAATAGATGCATTATCCTACATTTTAGTTCAAAACAATAAATTATTTAAATATAACACCCTTCCAGCTTCATAAGCCTAGTATTTTTTGTAAGGTGTTTTCATAAATCTAATGCAATGGTCACATTTCTAACTTCTAGTATCAAGTTATCAACTACTAAAAATTTCAATAGTATTAAGGTTTCTCGATGATGTTTATCATAGTCATCAGGTTTATCATATGGTCTATTTTATTTGGCAAGTAAAATTTGATCAAGATTCTAATACTCACATATTGTATCTTATTACTCCATAAACTAAAGTTTTTGCATGTTCACTTTTGGTAATATGGTAGTAATAAGTGTTGTAAACTAGCCATTTGACCTAGTTTTTCACTAAAAAAATTAAATAGGAAAAACTATAAATGCTTTTACAAAAAATTATTTTTGCACACAAATTCTACCCTAAAACTAGACAATGATGCCAATTTTAAACCAAAAAAAACTTTCTTGTTTATGAGAAATGAAATTAACCATTTTTTTAAAAAACTCCCTAAAAATACAAAAATAATTAATATCATGTTTGACACACTTTTTTGCAAAAAATATTTTTTCATGTTATTTATGACATCAAAATGGACAATTTTGAAAAAAATAGTTGTTTTTTCCTTACGATTTTTTGGCTATGGAATTAACTATGGGTTTTTCAAGCAAGTTTAAAGGTAACTAAGGCAAATATAATAAATTTTAATTTTGAATAAACTTTAAAACAATTCATTTTTGCCCTCAATTATATAAATATTTAAAACTTTTCTTAAACTTTTATGATGTTTAATTGACCAATGATCAAACACTTGTGCACCATCAAAGAATGGTGTTAAACTTATAAATATGGTGCCCTTAGCATAGTCTAGCACCCTCCTCATAGCTAGGCATTTCCTTTTCAAAACTTGCATCACACTCTTCATATGGCATTTATCTTTGATCTTTCATATCAAATGAAATATGAATAGAAAATAAATTCATAATTTACAAGATTAGAATTTCACTCCTCTTCTTCTTGCCACACCACTCTCCTTCCTAAACCACATTTTTATTATTTTTTTCATGAAAATTCAACTCAAATGATAAATATAACACATTTTCAAATCTTCCACACTAATTTATAATGGCATGACACTTCTTTTATAGCACATATAGATCAAAAATGCCCTAAAAATGTTTCATTTTTTATCAAAGTGTCCTCATTACACTAAAACTACCTTAGAATAGGATAAAAAATAGCCAAAATTTATTATAATAGGGCATTTAAAAATCTAAAACACATTTATTTAATCTTCCATGCTTCATAAGGTTGGAAAAATTCCAAAACTCCACCTCAAAATAGCAAAATGCCTTACTTTCATAGGCTTGTCTCTAAGGGTCCAAGAGTTTGTCCACACCAGGTACATTAGTTTTCCATGTTTCCTCTCTAATAAAATCTCTTCCTTCATATATATTTATACCAAGCTTCAAAAAACATGGGTTATAATACCATATTATATTTTACATGAAGCTACAGACCATATATTATTGCATGATATGAGCCTTATAAATAGCTCAGGAAACCACTACAACAAAAGATAGATAAAATAGAAAAATCAACCATAAGTTAATCCTAGATAAATGGTAGAGCTACGGATAACAAAACTAATAATATATTAACAAAATAACAATCTTAAAAATATTGATTATTAACAAATTATTCTAATATATTGGACCCCAATTACCCACATTGATTATTGGCCATTGCCTACATATCTAATACTCCCAAGAGGGAAATAAAGCCACACATAATTCTCCTACTTAATGTGATTATGAAATATTTTCCCTTTAGTGTATGAATTTAATTAATGATGTTGATTTGATACTTAATAATGATTGCTTTGACTTAACTTTGGTATGCTTCAGACTTGGCTTGCAACTAATCTAGTGATTGATTTTTAAATTAGGAGAAATATGGAAATTTGTTGAATGTGAAATAATATAAAGATTTTTACCTAGCAAGTGCCAAGGCCCCTATCAAGTAAAACCTTGATATATATGTGTGTATATATGTGAATCCAAATGGGTAATTTCTAAAGCAACTAACATGTTAGGTAGATGGGCTAGCCCTAAGGAAAGGTTTGATTTTAAAAATTAGTCATTTTTTGGAGAGGGTCATTATCGATAGGTGCAAGTCACTATCAAGTTATGATATTGACTCAGTCTAAAGTTAGTGAGCAATTCACATGAAGACTAAATTAAGAATATGTGCATGTTTGTGCAAGATAATATACATGTTTGAAAGACACTGAGATTCCTATACGTGTGTAACAATAGAATGAAAGGGTGAAAATCATAAGGTAACATGCAGATGTGAGAGAATGGTGAGTTAGAACCATATTTATTTTCACAAGTCACATGTGGTAAATATATGTCAAGATTTTCACTGTTAATTATTTAATACCAAATTTAGCATCTATAAATTCATCCCTTTTATTATAGTAATGAAATTGCTAGAGTAAAAGGAAAAGGTATACATGAGTGTGTACAACACACTCTGTCTTTGGTAGGAAGCTCCAATTGTACGGGTTACTCAAAATCAAAACCTATAAAAACCATATGGTAATCAATGTTCGTAGACTATGATTTGAAATTTGAACTTAAAACTTGAAAACTAAAGATCAAGAAAGGATTAAATTTATGTATTGGTGAAACCATGTTGCTATTGCAACTTGTTTGAGATGATACTTTCTTGTTGAAGCATTGGAGAAAGGTGATTTTTGATGAATCACTTGGATATTAGCTCATTTTTTTAAACCATAGATAAATTGAGGGTGATCAAACCCTACTTTTTTATAACTATGTAAATCCTTAGGTTGGGAAGACAACATGCCCCAAACGTCATAAATGTGGGTAGAAGTATGCAATGTACTAACCCAAATAACTAATCATATCTAATAAATTTAGGGAAAAAATGATGGGTTTGTTATAATTAATGCCATGGTAGTTGAGTGTCTTTTAACCTCAACATACATTACCCATTAAAACATGAATCAATTATTGCAGATGGATTTATAGATTCAAGGTTTCTCACTACTTAGTGTAGATTGAAAATTTTATTTGTAAATAAATAATTTTGATGATGTTCACTATAAAATGTGTATATGTGCATGGATCAATATCCTACCTTATAGGAACTATGTCAAATGTAAATTTTCATAGTACGTATGTGCATGAACTAGTATCATGCTTTATGAATTTAAAAGTGTGTATATGTGCATGAACTAATATCATGCCTCACGAATCTAAAAATGTGTATATGTGCATGAACCAGTATCATGCCTCATACATATAAAAATATGTATATGTGCATGAACCAATATCAATCCCCCAAAATATGTACCAATTGATATATAATACTATACATCTATGTGTTCAATCTGAGAACCTTTATCTCAAATATATGTATATGTGAAAACCTATCATTCATGTTATTATACACTATGTACATATGTACATGCATATGCACTCAAGTGTGTATCAATTTATACTCAAGTCTTTGTAAATTAAATTTATATGCATCGTATATGTACCCATAATCTGTATTTATGTGCCAATATATGTCATGTAACATAACTCATCTGATATCTAAACCATTTTGAATCTCTAAAATTTTTACTTTGATTACAAAATCTGATTTTCTATTCATGGAGGTTTATATCTCTATGACAATCCCATTGTAATTTCCCCCTTTTAAGATGAGGGATGTGTCTTATAAGTTACTCATCTCAAAATAAGAGTTAATTATGTCACATCATGTATAAAGATAACATAATGTATATAATCATGTGATAATATGGAGAGGATGTCATCATTGTAACACATATGTCAACCAAGGCATGTACATGTAATAATGTAATATGGGGTAGATGAATCACATAGAAGTAACTACCACTAAAAAAACTAAATAAGACTACATAATAAAGGTGCATAACATGGATTATGGCACCACTCAATTTTAGCAAGGGAAATAAGCACAAAAAAATCAAGATATAGTGTCACACATAAGGCCAAGGTATTCAAACAAGGGACATGAAAATGCCACAATAAACAAGGTCGAGGGCCACACATAGGGGACATAAAGTTATCACAAATAATATACATTAATATGTTGCATCAAACAAGGCCAACAACCACACTTAAGGGAAATAAATATGTCATAAACAAGGGACATAAAGATGTTGCATCAAACAAAGCCAAGGGCCACACACAATAGACAAATAATGACTAGCCTACCATGCAAAAGAAACATCATCAATAAATCATAAAATAAATAAATACTAGTATAAATCATCCATATGTATCAATGTCACATCATAGTATAAGACCATATCCATGTAGAACATTGTAAGATATGAGTAGCTATAAATACATGCGTAAGCAATCTAGATAACTTAATATGGTAGAGAGGTCATAGAAAAATTTATAACCCATGATAGTGAAATCTATGGAATAATACGCCCTTAGTATTGGCATGGCCACTAGGTAGAAGAAAATCTAACATTTATATGTCCATGTGTAGCTTATATATCTTTCATCATACTAATATACCATGTAAAGCACATGTGTATGAAAATAATATGTTATCTACTAATCATGTGATAAATAACATAGGTAAATAGTGTAATCTAGTAATCATGTTATGTTCAGATCTTGATTTTGAAATATTTCTATTTTTGAATTCTATATATATATATATATATATATATATACACATACATACATACATACATATTTGAACATAGTAAAATAAATCCAAGTGGTGATGGTTTCAAAAATAGAAGAATGGGAGAGATCTATACAATCCACAACAGGTGCTAAGGCATAGTTTTTACTAAATGTGATAGCATGGCAATGTGGATGAATTCATAACAAGCAATATATCCCACTATAATGTGCAATATCATGGCCCAAAGATATGTGGGAAGTGGAGGGGAATGCGGAGGAATGAATGTGCATTCCCATTTCATAATATACATATATAAATTCGTTCATGTATGTGTAATGTAAGGCATAATTATATTTGATTTGAGATAACCTTATTTTGTACATTGTGTTTTCTATGACAGTCATTGAATTCAGTGTATACTATCACTCTATTGACTCGGCGATGGAGATGATTGTTAAAAATATTTAAGGTCAGTTCAATCAAGTACATATAGTACCCACTATTAGTTATGACTTAGATTACTAGAAGTGACCATGAGGAAGAAGACAACATATTTTTGTACAAACTATAAATGTAGGGGTTGCCATGAAAGATAGAGTAGTATAGGATCATTTTTTTTGGATTGCTAAGATCAAATAACCAATCAAGAGTTAAATGGCCATATATAAGACCAATCCAAGGATGTAATGCCCAAAATTTTCATCTCAAAAACTGAAGTTAAACATGATAATTTTTTTAGTTAATTTAATTATTTCATTATTATTATTACCCAATAAAAAATGTAATAAAATGAAGTGTGACACACAAAATTAATTAAGTGATTCAATAATTTGTTTATTTAATTTTCCCACAATAATACTTTCCACTATCATGATGTTCAAACATCTCTAAGAGAGGGTTATGCTCAAAAGAGTTTTTTGAAATTACCACATAGAAAAAATATTTATTTTAATAACCACTTATCATCCTTTTTATGAAGGAAAAACAAACTAACATTAATAGGTATAAAAAAGATATTATAAAAAAAAGGTCTCTTTTAAATGTATTATTTTTTCATTCTTTAAGTTTATGAAAATAAATTATCATTATTCTATACACAATTAAAATAGTAGTAACTCTAGGTTACAAGGTACATTTCATAGGGCTACCACCATATGGCTATAAAATGATAAGGTATTTGATATATTACTAATCTAACATCACTAAAAGGGATCACACAACTAATAAAGGTGTTACATTACTATACTCATTGCATAGGTGACATCTCATAATAATCATAATAGTAGGAACGACAATGATTAGGACATAGATTAATCATAATGATTTTATTTAATTCTTATACTAGAGATCCTTTCAAAAGAGTCTTAACTTAACACAAGGATTAGTGACTAGGTGACCCTAACCTAGCCTAAGACTTAGGACCCGACGCCCCCACAACTTGGGCAACCTACATATTTACTCCTTAAAATCAAGGTAAGGTGTAGTTCTTAATTTGACATTGTGAAGAGTCTCTTCCACAAGACATCATCACTTAAAGGGAGTTGGAAATCTAAGCCAAAATATGGAATGAAAACTATCATGACATAAGAAAATCTTCTATAATCTCTGAACATGTACACCTAAAAATGAACCATTGTTTACATTAACCTTAACATGATACAATACACTTCAACATCCTAAGTTTATTATGATAACACAAAAACATTGTCCACAATAGTAAATTTGAGTGTCGATAGGAATGTTAAATAGAAACTATATTCCTTTATCCTAATTAATTATGAAGTCCCAACAATATTCAACCTCACACTATTTAGACTAGCTCCATCTATCAATAACAAAGGTCTATTTAGATATAGTCATGTTTCCAAGTTTTCTCAACTAGTGAAACAACTTCGGTCACCACCTAGATAAAAATAAGAGACAAATATTTTTTTCATCCTTACATCCTACAAGATTAGTAAATAATAAAGTACACTTATCATACAAGGGAAGATGTCCTTAAGGTTAGTAAATAATCCCCATGCTCACTTCAATCATCCTACTTGTCTAATATGAATAACTTTATAGGTAAAATTAGGGTTATTTATAGTTCATCCATTACCAAAATGACTATTATTTCTATTTTGAAGGCAACTATCCTTCACCACTCAACCTCACAATGTTTACCATGATTATCCTCATGGGTGGCACTATGATTACTAATTAGCCCACGTGTAATTAGACCTTACCAAGGGTATATATGAGACACCCTTACATGTGGAAAATATCACTCATTTAGAATTCCCAAGTTTAAAAAAGGTGACACAATCCTTATTATAAGAGTATGCCCCACTCTAATGCTAATTGATAGCTTCCCTAGACCTAGCATGGAATAATTTTAAAAATATCTAATTAATTTATGTTTAAGGTCCTTAATCTAGATTTTGGTTTTAAAATCATTTCCTAGAATATAAAAAGTGTAAAATAATCACTGACTAGTTTTATTTGTAACTGTACACATCAATTCTCATAATAAACATTAATCACAACAATCTTTTGTACATATATTCCAGACTAGTAAAATGCAAATAAAACATCAAATTAATTATCCGAAGAGACCAATAAATTAATTATATAATTTTGCTCTACTATTAATACTAATACTTCATAAATAAATCACATGCACATTTTATCTATGAATGAAAACACTAAAAAGTTACGGAGGTAAATAATAATTTCAAAATAATAGTTTCACACTAATTCCAGGTTAATAAATCAGTTATAAATACATGCTTAATTTAATTTGCAAAAAATTAGATAAACTATAATTATGGTTTAAATGTATTTTCTAAGATGGATAAAATATGATTTCAACATTAGAATATTTTCATATGGGTTTACATGGAAACTTTACCTAATATATTGAAATGGCTTTAGCCCCTAAAAAAGTGCATTAACAATTTATTCACCAAACTTGTTTTAAAATCTAACTAATTTTATTTGTGAAAACCTATAATAAAATTATTTATCTATTAAATTCATAAATTTTATCCATTTAATACTTGCTTCAATTCTTAGATTTGATAAATTTTATTTTTGGATAATCAATTATTCTTCAATCTAAACTGACTTTAACGACTTAAAAAAAACCAATAATTTACTTGTGAAAATGAATTCTAAACCCTTTTTTTTGTCATCATTGGTAATAAAAATTATTCAATTATTTATATGATATTTATAATTTATTTGAAAAGTAGTTCAAGTACCAGATTTAAAAAAATCGACACTGGTTATTTATTTTCCTTTAATTTCAAAAGGTTTTGCTAGGCTAAGAAGAGAGCTATAAAACCCTAAAAAAATAATTTTTAGTTATGGATGAGTTTAAATTTCTCCCTTTTCATTTAGTTTAGTTAAACATGAAATCCTTTTTTTCCAAAACCCACAGGGTTTATTTTAAATCTAAGGCCTAATACTACAAGGGGTTCTTTCAAGTTTAAGATCAATTCTTATTGAATTCTTTTGGGGTTTTGTTCAAGTGTGAATGACTTATAAAAATATGCATTTATAGAATAGTTATACATAAGTAATGATCATTTACTTCACATAGAAATGAATAATAATAAAAATTAAATTCCAAAGTTCTTTGTAAAACTCAAATATTATTTCTAATGAAATTAATAGGGTCCAAATGACTTAAGAAGGCCACTAGGACATAAAATCTTAAATAAGAAAAAAATTCTAAGGTTAGGAAAAAGATAACTTCCTCCCTAAAGTGGAGAGATGATACCATATGTTGGATCAAACATATTACAAATGTTAGATTTAAATTCGTAGATTAATTCTTCTTTATCCTCTTTATTTTCATTTTACTCATTCATTTTCTCATTTTGTTGTTTGATGTTCATAAATTATGGTTCTGGTGTGTGTGTGTGTGTGTGTATATATATATATATATATATATATATATATATATATATATATATATATATATATATATATATATATATATATCAAATACAATAGTTATGTCAATTTAATATATATGTTTTTGTCAATTTTTTACAATTATAAGTATATATTTGTTAGTTTAGGATGATAAGACATATTCATGTCTGTGTATACATATGTGTGTGTATATATATATACATATACATACATATAAATTTACACACACACATATGGTAAGGTGTTTATAAAAAAATAATTAAATGAATCAAGTTAAAAAGGGTTGAGTGGGGGCATCTTGCCCCACCCATGACACCTACATAGTTAGCAAGACTACATAGTCCTACCACCCCATAACGAGTGTAACTAGGGGCATCACTCCTAACATGTCATTATTGTAGCAGTCAACCAAGTCCTTAATCCATCACTTTATTTTTTACATCAATACTAGATTTTATTCAGAGCCTTAACCAGTTCTGGGACACAATAGGAGGTCTAGTCTCCTTGTAATAAATGTTGAGCATTAATGTAGATTTTTAACCCTGAAAACCCTTAATAAATTTTAAATAGAAACAACTCCAAGGAAAAACCCATTAGATTTTTTGATCCAACTAACAACCAAAAAACAAAAAAAATTTAGAAAAATTAAAAAACTATCAAAATCAACTTGAGAATCAATATTTTGCTACCAATGTTCATCTAACCCTACTGGAAAGAAGATATTCCATTGTCCATTGAGTTCTGTCGAGAGTGGAGTTTTGAACATCTAGTTGAAGTCTTTCTGCTTTTTTTTCTTGCCTTTTTTCCCTTTCTTTCCATAGTTTGGGGTTTGCTTATTTTTTCTTGCCTTTTTTCCCTTTCTTTCCATAGTTTGGGGTTCGCAACTCTACCAAATCTCCTGTTTGGTTCTTTCCCAAGGAATCAATCTCCTCATTCATGCCATGCTCCCACTATTTCCTAGATTCTACCTGCATTGCCTCTTCAAAACTTCCTGGTTCTTGACCATCAGTGAGCAACAAGTTCAAGTAGTATAAAGAAGGGGAATAATGAATTTGAGGCTTACTTACCTTTTTAGTCCTCCATATGGGCGTTTGAGACTCCTTGACAGCTTGTTGTCTGCCTAAAATCTATTCTCTGGTCGACCCTGGTCTGCACCCGATCGATGTCGATTCCACCTGATCGCCGATGCCGATTTCGGTGATCAGGTGGAATTGACATCGGTCGAGTGCAGACTAGGGTTGACCAGAGAATGGATTTTGGGCAGACAACAAGCTGTCAAGGAGTCTCAAACGCCCATATGGAGGATTGAAAGGGTAAGTAAGCCTCAAATTCGTTATTCCCCTTGTGTAAATATGTACACACAAGGGGAAAATATATGATATGAATATGCATGTAGTTTTAAACACCCATATTTGGTACAAGCATAATTTGGCAACATGTGTTTATAGCCTCTCTACATGTATATATGTCTTGATTAAGGATTAGATATCTAGTGACATAGCCTCTTGTGGTTTAAAAAATTGTAATGAATAAGAAAACTACTAGAAACCATTAGAGAATGATTGTGAGGTGTAATTTTGTTCTTATATATTTTTATTTTGTTTTATCTTATATTTATAATTAGATTATGATAAATCTAGTTTGTGACACATTATGCCAAGGATTATATTTGGATAGTGATATTATGTTTGATTATCATGTTATGTACTTTTGACATAGAGTATAGATGTATCGAGACTCTTGATCATCTAGTTTATTTTTATATACATGATCACATTGATATTATGTATTGGGATTTATGTTTATTAAAGTTTTGCTTTATTTTTCTTGCCTTTTTTCCCTTTCTTTCCATAGTTTGGGGTTTGGATAGATCTAGAGGATTGGGATATATTTAAAATATCCTTTCTTTCTAACTCTTCTTCTTTTGATGCTTCTATCTGCTAGGAGGTTTCCAAAAATGGAGAAAAGTTTTTTGATGCTACAACTCCAAATTTTTATGTTACCTTTTCCTGATCTTGTTGAGGAGAAGAAAGCTACCCTTCCTTCACATGCTTCTTAACTTCTTCTGCTACCTCAACAAATCCAAGATTTTCTATTACCTTTCCCTAATTTGGATGTGGAGAAGAATGTTGCCCTACCTTCAAATTAATCTCAACTTCCTCTACCACCTGAACCTCAACCCGTTGAGGACTAACCTGAGTTTTTTTTATTTTGTCGAAGATGGAAGGTTCGTTAGGATTTAAAATCTTTGAACCAAATTTATATTTGGGAAACCCACCTTTTTTACCCATTTATGTAAAATCAAAGCCTGATATCCTTTAAAACCATTCTGAGGACAAAAAGCTATCTTATGAGTACTTTGATTACATTTAAAGCATTTGAATGGCTATCCTTCCATATTGACATATTGAGTTCATAATCCTTGAGATGAAGAGATCTAAATGAAATGATGGAAAGGTTTTTAATGACACACACCTTAATAAATCTCCTATAATCTTCCATTGAATCATCAATTTTCACAAAGACTCCCAACTTAGTAGTTGTTTGAAAAGATTAAGATTTTGCACAACTAAGGGCAGATTATACAATATGATCCATACTAGGGAATTTAGATAAATACAGTAGCAGGATCAAAAAAGAAGCCCATAGGTATATAAATACCCCCTATTTTCCTAAAAACCAAGGACCATTTGACCACACAAAATCCATGTCTTCCATAGAAAAATTTGAATAAAAAAACCCATTAGAAAATAGATTTAAAGAAGGAGCTTGTATAGAAGGCCAAGTTTCAGAAGACCATTATGATAGTATTTCCTAAGAGGTCCTTTTCCCTACACATCTACCTATCAGATATTACTTCTTATTTCCAAGCTAACATTTGAAATCTTTGCATCTAAAATTTCCAAAACTGGGAGAGAGTCTAAAAAGCCTAGTTGGATGTCACCTAAAAAAACCATTTCAAGCATTTTTTTTGAGCTAAAACCCTTATAAGATTACCCTATGAATATTCCATTGACTTTGAAGCCTCCACTATTAGTTCTTATTGCAATTGACTTCTATAAATTAGGGTAGGTTCAAAATTAGGGTTATCTTGAAGAAGCTTTTTTTACAAAATTCTCTGCAAGAATGAAAAGTATTCAAAACATTAATGCATAAGGTAAACACATCTTTGGAATCCCTAACCCCCTTAGTTGAATCCTTTTAACCTTGATTCCTTTGGGAAGAACAAAACATAGACCGACCTTTGTCTTTAATATGTTGCTCCAACCCTAGTCCAACTCCAAAAAACTCAAAATCTAGGGTAAATTGCTTAGATTTTTTTAATCCTTAAACAAAGTTAACTTTTTGGGATTTCAACCTACCCCTCCCAAGATTTAAAAAACCATACAATCCATGCTCTTCCCTATCTACAATGAAAAATGGATCTCCACCCCACTCTGTGACTCCAAAGAACATTGATCTCGAATCCCTTCGCTTCTTATCACCTACAAAATAATAGTTACTAGCTACGTACCTCTATCTATTAGCTTCCCTTTTGTTTCCACATCCCTAAAACTATATCCCATCTTCTTCCCCTTGCCCATGCCTTCCACCACTGCCCTACCATTTTTGGCTACCGATGACATCATCCCTCATCCTTAAGCCATCACTTTATTATTATTATTTTAATAAAAAATAGATATTAATATATACATATTATAGCTATATATATACACCTTTTTTATTACATAATTTATGTAAAAAATGCTTATATATATACAGGTGTTGTGTGTATATATGTATGTATGTACATAATAAGATAATTAAATATATGAATATTTAATAACATATATATGTATGTGTACTCTCTCTCACACACACACACATAAACACACGTTTATGTTATATAAAATATTCATATAATTAATTATATTATTACATATATCTCGATTAGAAATTTATATATTCATTTATTAGATTTATTTTAGGTTTAATCATCTTGTAAATGTGACCTATCTATTTATTTACTTGTTTTATAAGCAATTACATTTATTTAAATGTTTTATATATAAGTTTATACTTTGGATTTAAAATTTAGTTCCTATAATAAAAATGATTAGATCATATAAATAGAACATCAACTTTAATACAATATCCCAACCAAAATCTTCTTCGAACATGAGTACAAATATAGGCTTATATATATAAAACTATTATGAATAAGATAATCTTAACAATTTAGATAAGAATTATTTTCATATTTATGTGGGTTAGTTCAATTATATGTCTAACTAAATGTTTTTTCTCTACATTGCAAAACAAAAAATGAGTGAAAGGGGTTATAAACTTCTTTCCAAAATAAAATACCAATCATCCATTATAAGACAAAGTTTTTATACAAGAGATTAAAAGTTCATAAAACAAGTTTCCATTTCTATTATTCTTGTTAGGTTGTGGAGCTAAAAGCTTCACCAGGATGCAAATAGGAGGAGTTACGGAGGTTGTGGAGGTTACGGAGAGTTGCAGAATGAGTTGCAAGGCAATCAACGTCGGTCTGATCAACTGACGTCATTCAGATAGCAGTGAAGAAGCAACCGACATTGGTTACCAGTCGGCCAACATCATTCAGGGAGGAGCTGATGTTGGCAGCTTGTACGTGAACATGCAGTTTGCATGTTGATTTTAGAGAGTCTATTTTTGGACTGTTAGTTTGCATGTTAAAGGCTAGTCATAGTCTTGAGTTGCGTGTCTAATTATTGTAATTAAGATAGTATAATTATTGTAAGCATGAGATCTATATATAGCCTCATGGGATGTATTGTAAACTAGAGTGCTAGAGAGTAAGAGCAAAATAAGGTCCTTTTGAGAGAGGAGAGCAATGGTGTGTTCCTCCTAGTGCCACAGTACCAAGTGTGGGTGCTGGTTTGGAGAATCAGAAGGGTTCTTCGTATATGTATGATCTTGGTTAGCAAGTGTGCATGGCTTCTTTTGGAGATCTACAATGGTGAGTAAGGTCTAGTGATTTACAGGTAGCAGCAGAGAGCAGGAGATCTACTTGGAGTACGGTTGTGTACTTGGTGTACTGGCAGCGTGTTACTGACTGGTGGAGGTGAACATCAATTCTATATTGGAGTTGATTGTTGGGACCGTGAGAGAGAGGGAAGAAGGTCTTGAGGTGTGGCAAGCCTTTGAGGTGGAAGAAGAAGTGGCATCTTCTTTATTTTATTTTCTTCTGAGTGATTATTAATACAATTTTGTATTGTCTCTCATATTCCTGTGTTGTTTCATATTTCTAGTTACTTATCATTCTGGTTAAATTCCGTGTTTAGTTGCTAATACAAGAGGTAATCATATATGCTCTATTGGGGAGCAAGATCCTGATAGTTGGTATCAGAGCTTTTGGTTGGGTTGACTAACAGGTGGTTCAGATCTGGTAGTGTTTTTGGTTACAGGTCACTCTCAGGGGTTTCATCTTGAGTGGGAGTATAGCAATAGCAGAAGAAAGTAAGCTACGAATGGAGAAATTGAATAGCACGAAGGGTCTGATTGATGGAAAGAAAGAGCAGGGAAAAGGAGATTGTTAGTTGGTAGAAGATTAGCGTGTAGAAGCAGATGTTACAGGTGATGTTGCATAGGTTGCTCTAGATAAAGTAGAATCTTTGTTTACAGATTCTTTTGCCTCTTTCCATGCAGCCCAAAATAGAGCATCTTTTCATGGGTATGTCTTTGGAGACTTTGGAGAGATTTATTTAGGAGCTGGTGAGCCTTGTCAGATTATTGACGAAGGGGAAGTGAAGCTGAAAGTGCAGACGAATAACACACAGGTGTTGAAGGAGGTCATGCAGGGCCTAATCTTGGAGATGAGTCTAATTTCTTCAAGAAAGTTGGGTGATGGGAGATGCACTGTAACTCTCACAGCGGATGCACTTGAATTAGATGGTGGTAAGAAAGTAGGTATCCTTTATCTATCTACTTATATTACTGATTCACCTTCTGTTGCAGAGATGTGGCTTTGTAGGCTTGGTCACATATGTAGGAGGGGAATGCATGTTCTTAAGCAGAAGACAAATGTTTTTGAAAAACTTAAGAACTAGAAAGCCTTGGTGTTCATGGAGGAGATGATGGACAGAGATCAGCTGAGGGGACTGAATTATTCTGAGCAGGGCTGTGTTGATTTGAACAGGGTTTTGATCCATGGAGAGCTCACGGGTAAAAAGTTATCACTCACAGGTGAACACAAGTACCGGCATCGGTCATACAGTAACTGACGTCAGCAATAGGAAGACCGACGTCGGTCATATAGGAACCGACATCGACATAAGGGATACCAATGTCGGTTAGGGAAATGACATCGGCAGTCAGGGTCAGTGCAAGGAACCGACATCGGTCGGATGCAGACTGGGAGATGGCTGAGATCGGTCACTAAAACGGATGGTGGGCGGATAGCAAGCTGTCAAAAGGTCTTAAATGCTCATATTGAGGACTAAAAGGGTAAGTGGACCTCATATTCATTATTCACCTTCTTTATATTGCTTACTGATGGTCAAGAACTAGGAAGATGTGAAGAAGTAATGCAGGTAGAATCTAGAAATAGTGGGAGCTTGGCATGGATGAAGAGTGTGAGTTCTTAGAGAAGAACCAAATAGGTATTTGTTGGTGGAGTTGTCAGCTGGAAGAAAGCACTAAGAGACAAATGGATTCCCAAGTTAAAGAAGAGAGTGGATGGATACGTGAGACAGAAGGCCAAGGTATAAGGTCTTGAGGAAGTTGCAGGACAGTGGTATAGGGTTGACAGGTGGTACTAGGTGGATGACAAAGCAGAGCTTTTGTCAATGTCAATATAACCATTGTGTTTATCTTACCAGGTGGATGATGGTCGCAACATTATCTTGTTACTGTATGTGGAGGATGAGCTTGGAGCAGGTTCATACATACAGGGTTTCGCTGAGCTAAAGGTAAGGTTAGTTCAGTGGCATGTCATGAGGAATTTGGAGCAGCAAAATTCTTTGGCATAAGAGACATGGGAGATCACAGGTTGATCTCCAGTGGGAGCTGATGTGAAGACGGTGTTGGCAGGGTTCAAGATGCAGGATGCAGAATCGGTAAGCACACCAAGGGCTAGACAGTTCAAGCTTACCTTAGAACATGGTTCAAAATCACATGAGGTCTAGTGTAGGCTTGAGTTTTCCCAAGTAGTGGGAGTTGTCAAAAAGTATGGAGCCAATTCGGGGAAGGAGTACTGGAGGGCAATTCAATGGATTCTCAGGTATCTGAGAGGGACTAGCAGTAGGTTAACATGTTATGCAGGGTCAAGGTCTTCACTACATGGAGTTGTAGGTTCGGATGTGGTAGGTTACTTGGATGACAGGTGTAGCATCATAGGATGTGTGGTGGTTGGTCTTTAGGATTGATCTTGAAGAGGGATACAAGTTAGGGAATAATTTAGATAGTGTACAGGTACAGGTATAGGTGCAACTGTTTATCTCCAAGTGGGAGATTGTTAGGTTGTGGAGCTAAAAGCTTCACCAGGATGCAAATAGGAGGAGTTACGGAGGTTACAGAGGTTATGGAGAGTTGCAGAATGAGTTGAAGGATAACCGATGTCGGTCTGATCAATCGACGTCAGTCAGATAGCAGCGAAGAAGCAATCGATGTTGGTTACCAGTCGGCCGACATCGGTCAAGGAGGAGCCGATGTCGGCAGCCTGTATGTGAACGTGCAGTTTGCATGTTGATTCTGAAGAGTCTATTTTTGGACTATTAGTTTGCATGTTAAAGGCTAGTCATAGTCTTGAGTTACGTGTCTAATTATTGTAATTAAGATATTCTAATTATTGTAAGCATGAGATATATATATAGACTCATGGGCTGTATTGTAAACTAGAGTGCTAGAGAGTAAGAGAGCAAAATAAGCTCCTTCTGAGAGAGGAGAGAAATGGTGTGTTCCTCCTAGTGCCACAGTACCAAGTGTGGGTGCTAGTTTGGAGAATCAGAAGGGTTCTTTGTATATGTATGATCTTGGTCAGTAGGTGTGCATGGCTTCTTTTGGAGATCTACAATGGTGAGTAAGGTCTAGTGATTTGTAGGTAGCAGCAGAGAGCAGGAGATCTACTTGGAGTACGGTTGTGTACTTGGTATACTGGCAGCGTGTTACTGACTGGTGGAGGTGAACATCAATTCTATATTGGAGTTGATTGTTGGGACCGTGAGAGAGAGGGAAGAAGGTCTTGAGGTGTGGTGAGCCTTTGAGGTGGAAGAAGAAGTGGCATCTTCTTTATTGTATTTTCTTTTGAGTGATTATTAATACAATTGTGTATTGTCTCTCATATTCCTGTGTTGTTTCATATTTCTAGTTACTTATCATTCTGGTTAAATTTCGTGTTTAGTTGCTAATACAAGAGGTAATCATATATGCTCTATTGGGGAGCAAGATCCTGACAATTCTCTACTTACCATTTACAAAATTAAAACAATTATATTTTCACACACTTTACACATGTCACTTAGATAATTTTTTGTGTTGTACTAAATATCAATCAAAATTTAAAGTAGAGTAAGAGATTTTATTTCACAGATTTATTAAAACTATCAAGATAAAAAAACCCTTAAGTATAAAATCCTACCTTCTCTCCACCACTTGACTAAGTCAATTTCTCAATTTTCAAAACTCCACAAAAAATGATTATGGAAACAATCCCTCAAGCTCCATCCTCAAACAAACTCCCAATAATAGATAGGCATACCACAAACAAGCCAAAGGTTAACGGTTAATACGAAAAATCTCCATACAAACTCCACCAAATTTTATTAATGGAGGGAGTAATGTTCTTACAAAATCATTCATTTTTTTGTTACAAACCCATGTAGGTTTACTTGCACAAGTAAACTTATCCTTACACACTTACTATAAATTCATTAAATTTTCTTACAAGCCCCATATTTATACTTACATTCTTATTTAATTTTTGACATGTTTCATATAGGTTGACTTACATAAGTAAATCCATTTTCTTACACATGCAATTAATTCCCTACATCCCCATGTAAGCTTATTATAATATTAATATATTTACTTACACATTCTACACACTTACACAATCTACTAAACCTAGGATATAATCATAAGTCCTATAGGCTACATAGCAAGCCTACAAGCTAGAGTTCATAACCTTCCTAGAAGGCCTATGCACCCACTTTTTTTTGTATTTGAATTTTAAATTTTTTACTTTGAATGATATTAACATACATTATTTATAATTAATGTTGGTTAAATTATTATTTTTTATACACTTTTAACATAAATGGAAATTTTTGATTGTTCACACAAGGAGGGAAAAAGATTTCAAATTTCCACATATGTTAGGGGATCATTGAATGTGAAAAATATGTTGAGTTCAACTTGGGAATATTAGTTTGACATGAGGGGTATTACATTATCCCCTTTTATAAAAGCATCATCCTCGATGTGTCAAACAACAAGTAGGTGTCATAAGATAAACGCACTTCTAAGAAATTAACTAAGTTACCCTAATACAACTCAAAGCAAGCATATTTTGCAATAATAATAAGTTTTATTTTGTGTTTTAAAACCACATGGTTAATCATAGCATCAATTAATGTTTTAACTAGCCTAATTCCTTTCAAATGAACTTAATTTTCTCAAAAATTTCCAACAAAATATTTATATGCCATATATTTTAATATAAATTTTACCTTCTATAATACCTGAAACAATGATTTTATTAATATGATGTATAATATTTTCAAATTTGGATATAATTTTTGTTCTCAAGTATTTAAATCATCTCTGAGAAGTAATAGTTTGATAGTATCTCAATTATTTTTTGACAAATAGTTTATATTAATTTCCTCCTTAGACCTATCAAGAAAATTCTCCTTAGACCCCCCCCAAAAATCCTCCTTACACCTCCCAAAAAAAATCCTCCTTATACCTACAAAGGGAAAAATAAATAAGAAAGCAATCACTTTAGTTAGATCCTGTATGAAACCACCACATTTGATGGGTGGGAAGGATGGTCTCAATACTTATCCCACAATCGTGTTCCCATCTCAACCATTTAACTTGTCTTACAAGATATCATTTCTCTCATATATTCACATAAGGTGAACAATTATTCACATCATGAACATACAAAAAACTAACTTTTTTAATCAATTAAATAAATAATCAAAATAAATCAACATAATAAACAAAATAAATCAAGATTCAAATAACCACAAAAGATTTGTTATTTATAAAATGAATAAATTTTTCAAATTCAAAGTAGAAATAACTCAAGCAATAATTGTTAAGTAACATTAACAAGTCAATTCAAAAGATACAGTGTTGTTTTCTAAATCAACTTAATTTTTTTATCAATCCAAAATAAAATTATAACATGCCATAATAGAAAAAAATCACATCACTTTCACTATGTGTCTTACGTATCCACTGAAGGGGAGAAGGACATAAAGCATTGAGCAAGAAAATAATCCTCCTTATTCCTACCAACAAGTTTCGCAAGGCTAAACATAGAGTGTTGATCATAAAATTTGTCTTTCTACCAACCAATAAATGGTGAGTAGAGGGTCACCTTGTTCATAAAGTATCCATTATGCATGTAGTACTCATAATTCACTCATGTAAAAAATTTAGGGTGTGACTGTGTGAAAAGGGGAAAAATGGGTTTCCAATCACCTCGAAGCTCCACTTTCTATCCTATAACCCAATTCAAACTAGTATGAAAAACATAAAATAAAATTACATAACACAACACAATGATTTAGTATTACATAACACAACACAATGATTTATAATTTTAGGATTATATATATAAAGTCTCTTCCTTAGAAAGGGTGATTTTGACAACCTCCATCATAGGCTTTCTGACTTTGTTGGAAATGGAACAAGGCTAGAAGTGAGACCAAAATATCTATGTCAGGGCTATGAATCCCCAATTATAAGTAGAGCAATGCTCAAGCTTCCCCTGACTTTAGCTAAAATTATGTGAAATGCATACCCACTCAGAAGTCCTTCAATATCTTAAACATACCTAAGCCTATTATAGCAGTCCAATAGATATAAAAAAGAAAGGAAATCCTACACTAATGCACAAATTTGATTTAGAAGGAGTTAGATCCTATTATATTGCTTGTGGAAATATACTTGAATGATTTTCATACTCAAAGTATATCAGATAGAGTTTGGCTTTCCTATCTCTAGGTTCAATATTGGATGATTTCAGTCTAGGTTATAAATACTGAGATAACATTTTCAGTACAAAATTGCCATTTGTTGTGGCCACACACCCCTACTTTGAAGAAGTGGGGGACCCCTCTAAAATTACTCAACTCAAAATTCCCAAAGTTTCAGTCCCTTTCTAGTGGCATCTTCTTTGAAAATCCTCAAAGCTTTATTCTACACTAGTTTTTTTAGCATTTAATAATGTTGTAATGACAAGTTGGTCTCTACTAAAAATCCCTGTAGTATTCTAAGTCTAAACATAATCTATTTCTTGATGTGTTCTATAGAACATAAGGTTTTCACACATAATATTTGAATATGCTAACTATGTTATTCATAGATTTAAACTCTTGTTGGTTTTCCTAGAGTATCAGTCTCCCAGAGTCCTCAAAATTTCATAAATATTTAACAATAGATATGTGAGATTTTAATTGATTACTTGGCTTTATTTTAGCCTAGTCACTTTTTGTGAAATCTCATAGGAGATCCTGGTGAATCAAGAAGCACCACATGGCTCAACTGTAAGATTTGTCAGTCTCTTAGACATGTTAGAGATGTCAAATCTTGAGAGAGATGGATTGAATGAAGAAGCACCATGTGACCTAATTGTTAGAGTTATTAGTTTCCCCAACATGTTAGAGCTTGGGAGAGCCTGACTAAATGAGGAAGTCCCATTCAGCTTGATTGTCAGAGTTGTCACTCTCCTAGACTTGTCAGATATGTCAAATCCTAATTACATGAGGAAGCATCACATGGCCTGATTATTAGATATTTCAACCTCCTAGCCTTGTTAGAGATGTTAGAGCATGAGAGATCCCAACTAAATGAGGAAGCACCACATGACTCAAATATAAAAGTTGTCAGTTTGTTAAACATGTCAAAAGATGTTAGATCCTAGGAGAGCCCAACCTATTATGCCATGCCACATGACACATCTATATCATTTGGTATAAAATTCCTAGGATGATTAAGATGGTTACAAAAAGGTAAAATTAAATTGAGAAACCAATCAGAGGATTTCATGTGTCACTTTAATACTCTAAGTGGCCAATTCTAGCTCCCAAAAAGGTAAAGTATAACACCTAGATACACTTAGGTGTTCATATGACCTGAGTAAGAAAAACCAGTGATGGACACATATCACAAGCTACAACCACCTAAGATGTCATAGGGGTGAAATAAATGTGTGCCTACCACACTCCTCACATTAACTAAATGGGAAACTAGGCCAATGTCTTGTCGTAGCTTCCAAATCCAAATGGGGAACATCTTATTTCAAATTCCTAAGTTAATGTTGGATTGAGGAATGAATAGGTGGATTGTGTCACCAACTCAAATTTGAACTCACATTGGGTGATTTTTCAAATGTCATTAATATATAAGATATTTGCAAATCCCTATAAGTTCTCAAAGGTGAATTGGTTTATTGTCAATTGTTGTCAATTTCCTAGAGTTTGTCTCCTTGCTTTTATCTCATTTTCATGCTCTTCATGCCCTCCTTGCTCAAATTTAGTTACTATTAGGATTTACCCTTTTCTTTCATGGTTGATTCAACCTCTAATCCTAGGGTTGAGTTTAAGTATAGAGATACCGCCTTCCCATGGACTAAACCCATTTCAATCACTACAACAAAATTTAAAGTAATCAAAATTGTGCCCAATTCTCCCTCCAATGATGATGAAGATGAAGCTAAGTTCCTAAATGCCCTTAAAGTATATGAAAGGTGCATGTTTCATTAGGTCATGTCCAAAATAGAGGTTATCCCTTATGTTGACCTATTTGACAATATGTTACTCACATCCAAGCAAGTGCATGATGGTTCCCAAGACATGATGTACTCTATAAGATCTAGGCACAAGATTATAGACATTTCAAAAGTTGCATTCAAAGTGTATTACAATCTCCTACAGTACATATTCACCTATGACAAGGAAACCATAGACATCTATTCCAACACCTATGAAATATATGAGGTCTTGTAGGATTAAGCAGTCAACCCCAATGCCAAATAGGTTAACAAGGAGGACATTTATTCCTACACTGTCTACACCTTCAAGGAAGGGGTTTGTGTTGGGATGATCTTAATTATTTATTTAGGGTAGTGATTTGATGCATGTTGATCTGTTATGGGTACCCTTTCTCAACATCATCCTTTAAGGAGAGGAAATCTTGGACCTCGGGGGCATTATTAACTTTTGGTTGGTGCACCATGTCATAGAGGCCCAAGATAGTGGTAACTTTAAAATGATGAGTTACTTTATGGACATCATCTATTTTACTATCATTTTTAATCCTTCTAATTTCCAACCATGGACTCTCAGGGGCATAGTTGTACATGTAGTGTTCTACAAACTATATGGCCACCATTACTAGATTCACATCCCATAAATATATGATTTATTATACTCGGTGGTCTATATAGCCATAAATGAGGAGGCCAAACCTTGGCTCTATAATGAAATCAAGAAATCTCTTCCCCTATTAATGATTATTGGTACTATAAGGATGACACCATCATCTAAGTGGTAGGCATTCACAAGAGCCCCCTCTATTTTCCCTATTAGGTTCTAGAATGATTAGCCAAGAAGGAGATAGCCTATTAATTGATTAAAGGCATCTTCAGCCACTACCTCAACCATCAACATAAGGCTTTCCCAACCTTCCCCATCATCATATTCTAACACATATATAATATTCTACCTCTATTATAAAAGTTAATGGCGATGAAGGATTCTTATCCCCTGGGCAGAGTAGATCATAGAGAATGGGATCCTCGTGGCATCATCCAAGCACATATGATGAGATATCAAGATTTATTCAATATTGATTATATCCACATGCCTCACCTTGATGATGAGATCCACCTCAACCTATTTGATGATAAGGAGGTGTTTGCTAGGCTTAAGGGAAAGACAAGGAAGGGAAAGAAGGCTCAAACCAAACCATCCACCCAGAGTGGCATTGCTTCACATGCACCAAATTATCCCAAAGTAGATGTTCATCTGACTCCACCACATATTTAAATGAAGATAATCTAGGGGGTCCCACCTCCCTCTCCTCCATGATTTTCACCTCCTCTAGTCTCTGCTCTATCTCCCCTACCTCATGCAATTTAGGTTACTCAGTCATAAGTTATGTAGGTATTATGATTGGACATAAATAATAGTCCCAAATATATCCTAAATCATGACCAATAATAGGCATCCATAGATATCCCTTCCCCTACTTCCACCATCCCTTAATAACCTATTAGAGCACCCCCAATTTACCTTTTCCTACTAGGCTGACTTAGGTGGTGCCTCCCTTGTTTCCCATTTCAACCCTCATAATTACCTCAAGTACCTCTATATTTGCCCATGTACAACATTCTTACATTCTAATTTCCACCCACTTATCCCATTCCATGAGTAGGTATCCCTATAACTGACCTTAAATCTTTAAGAGTTTTAGTTGCTTGACCCTCAACACCCTCATTGTTTAGTACACAATAGGTGGCCATTACCAGACCTACACTAACTCAAATATTTGTGACCCTAGTAATGAGTATACCTATGTTCATAATTTCATTATCTCTAACCACTGGTACCTAAAATCACTCTACAAACTCCCCAATCATACCCTACCACCTCTACAACCACCACTCTTATTACTATGACACAAGTTGGTCTAGGAAAGAGGCCTAAGAAGAAGTAAAAGGTAACTCATGTTTCTCAACCCCCTATTTCTCCCCTTGTCCCTTTCAGGTATTCATTTTCCATTGTATCAGGTGCCCAAGGATTTGGATTTAACCAACTGATTTCCTCTTTCCTTTTGAATATTCCTCTCTCTGGTGCGAGGAGCCTACAGGTCAATTTGACCTAAAGCTAGTGGTAATCCTAGATATTCCCATGGGCTTCCCTATTTATCCTTATCCTTTTCACCCTATGCCTCTTCCTCCTACATTGATATCTTCCTTTATTCCCTTTATTTCATCCATTCTTCTTCCTCCCATGCCTCCACCTTCCACCTCTATCTCTACCACCCCACCTTCACCCCCTTTTACCTTTGGGATTACCATAGGATCATAAGGACTCAAGATGATTTTTTATGGTGATCTAAAATTCTGATGGGATTTTGATAAGAACTCAATAAATATTAGGAGGAATTCACTCAAGGAGGAGACATAGTGGTATGGTAGACCAATCATAACCTATTCTCCTTCACCAAAAAGATAACATCTAGTGGGGATAAAAAGGTGGCTAAAGATCCAATATTCATGCTCTAAGCCACTCATGTCATGTTTGAGAAACTTATAGAGGATATGAAGGAGAAATTTTGGGTGTTTAAGGCACAAGTGAAGAGCACCTTCCCTATAGAATTAATTGGTCAAGTCAAAGAGGCCCTCATAAAACACTTCAAAACTCCAGGGGAAATAGTTAGAATATTAACTACAAACATAGATCATCTCTAGTGAACACGTACATACTAGATAGGATCACTTACATAGACAATAAGTGTAAAAATCTCAATGTGGTAATTAATAAGTGATCTCTAACCTAAATTTGTATTAGACCTATGTTATAAGCATGAGAGCTTCAATTGAGGAGTACTTGGTAGTGGCACATAGGGTCATGGAACCTTTGAAAGAAGGCAGGGAATAGATGTTGAATTATTTCAAATAAGTCAACATCATAATGTTGTTCCATTTAGATGATACCTTGATATATAGATGAGAATTTTAGTTCCCCTTGGGTCATTTTGACCAGGTCACAAGGAGGATGGTAAAGGCCAATAACGTTAGATCCAAGGTGATTCTATGATTCTTGACCTAATCTACGATGAGTATCAATGAGGTGTTAGAGGTGAAGTTTCCCCTGAGGCACCACTCTAATTACATCAAATACTATTATCCCAATCAGAGTTGATATTATAGGATCCTCCCATGAAATTAGCCTAGTTGTACAAGGAATTTTATTTGGTGGCAGTCTCATTGGTCGTTAAGGAGGTGTAGCCTAAGTAGTTGGGAGGTGGTTCTTCTCCAGATCATTAGTGTATCAACTGAGTGGGCCTTTGAACATCTTAGGGGGAGAATGGGGAATATTTTATTGTTTTTAAATATTTATAGTTGTAACAACTTTGGGAGGTCATTATGTCTAAGGATGGGAATCTCGTGCTACTTGGGGGGTGAGCCCCATCCTTTCTATATATTGTAAACTACTTTCTCTTTGAATTATCGACACTTTGTGTAAATAAATTTTGTTAAAACTATAATAGAATAATTTTATTTGTTTTCCCTAGTTTTATACTCATGGAATATGGCCCATTGTTTATAATTTTAGAGTTGATTCTTATGCAAGAGGAGTGATTTTATGCTTATTTTATAGAGATGAATATGGTAGTTAAATTATGCATTTGCTAGTCTAAATCCTTGTATGTTTTTTTTAGTTTCCTTATGAATAATCTATGTTTTATGTGCTTTTAGTTATAAAGTGTTTCAAAAGATTTATGTGTCATTACTACAAATCTCTTAAGTGTTTACATTATATGAAGGACCTACAATTAGGATATTCATATTGGTATCACTTAGAATCTTGCCCACTGAGTGGCTAAACATTTTTGCAATCATTGAACCAAGACCATAGTGGTATAACTATGAATGGTCATGTTTCAATTCTCAAGCATTAGCATTATCTTGATTAAAAATATATTTTTATGCCCTACCTTACTCTCCCTTTTTATGTTTATTTTAGAATCCAAACACTCTCCCCTATTTTAGAAATTAGCAAGGTTAGGCTCAAAAGTAGTTAGTAATCAGGTCTAGTCAATTAATAATAATATCGAGTGTTTATCATATAGACTTTAAGCCTCTATGGTAATAGTCCATGTTCTCTGAGTAAAATAGGTTAAATTGCTCAATACTTGGATTGAACTAGCATTAATCCTAAATTAATGAGGGGATATCTTTATCCCATGTAGTTTCCCCCACTTATGCTTAGAACACTCAACCTTATGAGTGCCTTTAGACATAGGATTTTAGGTTGAATAACACTAGCTAGAATAGCCTATAGTATATGAGACTCTGATTGTGTTTTAAGTAGGAGATAGTGACTAGGAAACTAATATAGCTAGGATGTCAACTACTATGTCAAGGTGAGACAATAAGATAGCTAGCCTGCAAGCATAAGTGGTATTTATGGATGGGAAGATAGCCTCCCTAAAGTAATAAGTAATATGCATAAATGGATAGTTGGCAGTCAATGTGGTCAATTATTAGAGATATAGGCATAGGTGGTGGCTAGAGATCAATAAATTTTTATTTTGATTGCTAAGGTCACATAATTGACAACTAAGGTGACTCGACTGACATAACTGATAAGGGATGGGGATAGCCAAATATTACACACAAACCATAATTTAAAATGGGTAGAGGCACTGAGGCTCTATGGTGAATGAGATGTGTCTCTTCATATTATGACTCAATAGGGCCTAACCAAGGCATTATTAGATTCAATGAGATTGATGAGTTAGGTGACTTATTATAGGAACTTGTATGAGAGTGTAGTGTCAATTAGTTAGATGTCACCTTATTATGATGATCATGTTAGTTTGGGGAGATCCTCTAAGATAGCAAAGATAATATATTTATAAATATTGGTTGATCAAATCATTTAATAAATAGGAGGTAATATGGGACTACCCCAGATGACACCACCTCATAGAGGTCAACTAGTAACTCCTCAAAGACTAGGACAAATATCACCTCAGGGGAGTCCACATTTTAAAGGTCACAGTGAGATTTGATATCATCATTATGCATTCTCATAGTTTTGATTATACATGTACTTTTGATATATATATGGATATTTTGTATATTAATATCCTTTTGTATTCATGGACATTTGATGGATATTTTTTATATAATGGCCAGTGCATTTTGATCTCTCTATGTAATTAAATGTGTTATGGATTATTAGATGTTCGATAGTTTTAGATATTGATGTGATGTGATGATTATTAGTGATGTACATTCATTTATGCCTCATGATATGATTTGATTTAATTTTTATCCTGATGTGTAATGATTATGGGACATGTTTATTTGTATGAGGTGATAATTTTTAACATATATATTGATTATGATGAAAAATGATTATTAATTTTTTATTTCTCATGTTTTTGATTTGATATTCATGTATAAAAAATGATCCAATCCATTATTGTTTATTTTATGTGATGAGATATATCTGAGATGACTTGATGTGGATAGATGTAGGTGGTTTTATTGTTTTGATGATGATTCTAGCACACTTAGTCATTATGATGTGAATATATTGTGCAAGGGGATATACTAACTTTTTAGAACATTTTAACATAGCCTTTAGAGCTTTATTTTTAATTTAGAATTTGATAGGATGCATCATTATTATAGAAAAACCATGATACCTTTATTTCCATTTGCATAAGGACTAACTCAAGGATAAATGCATGACATAATGCATCATGATATAAAATATCATGATGATGTTGATGATGCATAGGAATTGATTCAAGATTAAATAATTAAAATAAGTAAACAAGCAAGAAAACAAACACACAAAACATGTGATAATAAAACATCAATAGAAAACACCACTGTGTTAATGCATGTAAGAAACTGTGCCTCTAATTTGCCCCCAAGAAATGACCTTTAGAGGTGAGAAAATTTTACAAGCTTAAATTAGATGAGTGACTAAATTGACTTGATTTAAATGAATAAACATGGAATATTAGATTGCAATGACTTGTTGAATATGTGTAAGTTGAGGCAAAAAATAGGGGACATGAGAAGATGAGCTGAAAAGTCCTCAAAAACCCCATGTAATTGAGCATTACCTACATAGTCCATATGGACCTCAAGTTGTTTTATCTCTCCCATTAGGGAAGATTAAATGGTTTATTTTTCTAAAATTATAATTAGTAGATGAAAGACAGTAAAATTATAGTTAGTAGATGAAATACACCCCCATAAGAAATGTGCAAATGCACAAGAGAAAAATGTACAAGTAGCATGCTCCACTACAATGACAATGATCATTCCCATAAGGGAATCAAGAGAAGGGCCTAAGGATAAATAGGATGACAAATTGTACAAATATTTTGTGGCTTTATACCTCTTATTATTTTCTAGATTTTTAATTTTTTGGAATTTATAGTTTTTTTTCTTTTTAGATTTTCTAATTTTTAGGATTTTTGGAATTTTTAGATTTTTTTATTTTTATAATTTTAATAATATACATGTATAATAATAAACACATGTACAAAATAAATTTTAGGATGTATATATAGCGAGCCTCTAGTAAAGGGAAAAGTGACTCTAGCAGTGGACGTAGAAAAGCGATGCAGGATGCGAAAGACATGGAAACAAACAGGATCCAAATGTGTAAAAAGGGATAATTTAGAATGTAAAAAGGGATGGAATTAAAGAAAATATCATCAAGGATTTAAAAATAAGAAAAATATCCATGCTATATTTTGATTTCATGCTATATTTTGATGTCACATTTTACACCTGAAAACAAATTTATATCCTATAGTATCAGTCACCAAATGTTTAACCCTGAATTTAGAAATTGGGTATAGGGTTAAGGATATAGAAGTAATTATAATACAATGGTAATAAACTAATCTAAATTATTACAATTAATAAAAATATATATATAAATAATATTCTAAATTTAAACAACTGAGATTGCTAAAAATAGTAAAGTATAACTATTGAAATAAACAAGAAACAATGGTACTTAGTTGGTTTACTATGCACAAGTAGATCTAGACTAGAAATAGGTGTAAATTATGTAGGATTAGTATTCTATATTAGTCATCAAATTTTTGAAATTATATTTTTGTGGCCATAGACATTATCATCAGATCTAGATACTACCATCGATGTTGGTATCTAACTATGATGCAGGTATCCCATACAAAATAAAGACTGGATTAGAATGAAACTAAATTAGTTTTTTGGGGTTATTTGTGACCTTATATATATATATATATATATATATATATATATATATATATATATATATAGGATACAAGTTGTCTCTCTTCATTGATTTATCAAACCCCAGCTCTTCACCACTCTTCACCCTTGGAATGAGTTTGATAAAAATGGGTTGGTGGGATTATGATGTCGAGTTATTATAAATACCCCTTTATCGATGGGTACTTCATACACAACCAATACTCTAAGGAGGGCCTTAGACTTATGTTATTCTCCCTTGTGTGTGGGAAAGTATGTGCATAAGTGTATATCATATTATATGAAGATCCATGTAATGATTTAGCTTGTAATTTGAAAAATATCACTCATGGGATACTCTTTGAATGATTTCAACCTATGATATGATTTTTCATATGCTTGATATGAAAATAAGTATGAATAGTGTATCATAGAGTGCTTGTGTAGTTGATTGATTTAGCTTTTGTAGTTATTTTCTTGGTATTTTCTAGATGAGAAATGAAAAGGCATATACTTATATTTATACCACACTTTTTGAAAAAAAATCACAATAGGGTTCAATAAGATAAATAGTTCAACCCATAGGTTCCAAAGCCTTTTAAATTTGGATGAATTTTAGAAACTAGACATTGGATAAGGATCTAGACACTACCATTGGTAGTAGTGTCCCTTTGTGCCTGATAAGGCTAGAAAATAGGTATGGATCTAAAACTGACAGTGAAGGATGTTTATCAAGTTTTAATATTTATGTGTAGTGTAGGAGACCTGGGTCATCAAAATGATGTGGATCGGACTAAGAGATAAGTGTTTAAGCATAATAATATGGTGAATGTGATCATTTTGGTAGCATGAAGGTATAGAACTAAATGGTACAACTCTAATTGATATTTGTCAAATGTATAAGACTGAGATGTTATAAATATTTAGTTTTAGTATCTACATTTGCTTCCTCCTTTAATTAAATAATGCATAAGGATGAAATTACTAGTTTGAATGAAATAAATGCATACATGGGCATGTACAACACACCTTACCTTTACTTGATCCCACTTTTAATGTTTTGTTGGTGTATGACATGTAACCAATAGCATAAAGTTAGAAAGTGGGTATAGGGTTAAAGATATATAAGTAGTTCTAACACAAGGGTGAAAAACTAATCTATAGCAAGGCAATCAATAGAAATATCATATAAATAATATTCTAAATTTATACAACTAAGATTTATATAAATAGTAAAGTAAAACTATTGAAAGATATTGCAATAAATAAGAAACACTGGTACTTAGCTAGTTTACTATGTGAAAGTAGATCTGAACTAGAAATAGGTGTAAAGTATATAGGATTAGTATTTTGGATCAATCATTGGATTTTAGAAATTTTACTTCTATGATCATGGGTAGTACCTTTAGATCAATACATTACTATCAGTGATAGTATCTGACTGTGATGCTGGTGTCCAGTATGAAATAATGATTAGATCATGATGCAACCAACTTCATTGTTCTATGATTTATGTTACCTTTTTGGTGATGTATTTAGATCTGGAATATAGGTTTTCACTCTTCATTGATTGATCAAACCATAGATGTTCACCACTCTTCATCTTTAGAATGAGATCATTGAAAAATGGGGTAGTGAGCTCATGGTGTCAAGCTACCCCAAAGACTCCTTTGTCAATGGATGTTGCCTACATAGCCAATACTCCAAAGAGGGCCTCAGACTTATGTAGTTATCCCTTATGTGTGGTAAAGTGTGTACACAAGGGTGTGACATACTATATTAAGATGCATGCAATGATCTAGCTTGTAATTTGATAAATATCACTCATGGGTTGCTCTTTACATGCTTTAGACATTTGATATGATAGCTCCTATGCTTGATATGAATATAGGGATGAATATGGTAGAATATAGTGCTTATGTAGTTGTTTGATTTATATTTTGTAGGTGTTTGCTTGGTATTTGCTAGGTGAATAATGAGAAGGCTTAGACTTGTTTTATACCATATCTTTTGAAAATATTTCATGGTAGGGTTCAATAAGATAATTAGGCTGACCTGTTGTTCCCAAAGTCTATCACTTGTTTTTATGGACAACATACAGACCAAAATTCTCTCTTTTCTTTATCAAAAATATTCCGAGCAGTTAAGTTTTTCAAATATTCAAGCCTTTTCAGCTAAGGAAGTCACAGGTTCAATAGGTGAGATTTCTTCAAAGGAAGTTCAAAACACTTAAGGCTTTTCCTTAGTATTTTGAAGATGGTTCAATGCAAAGGTTCATTCAAAAGACTTAATGGTGGGCTTCAAACAATTAGAATGAACCACTTTGAACCATTGAACACCACCTCTACAAGGTTCAAAGGTTTAATGAGTTCAAAAGTTCAACGACTTCGGCGGCTTTAGAGAATAAAAGGAGTCAAAGAGATAAGGTTAAACCGTTGAACCGATGAACCTTGAACCAAAATGGTCCAAAGGTTCAAGGTTTAATGAGTTCAATAATTCTGAAATACTTAAATAAAATAAGGAATCAAAGAGCAAAGATTGAATTGTTGAACCATTGAACCTTGAACCAAAAAGAGTTCAAAGGTTCAACGAGTTCAAAGGTTCAAATGGCTTAGACGGACTTTGAAAATCTAGAGAGTTCAAATCTTCAAAGAAATCAATGAAATAAGATTGAATCATTAAACTGTTGAAGCTTGAACCAAAATGGTTCAAAGGTTCAATGAGTTCAATAAGTTTGATGGACTTAGAGAATAAAAGGCTTCAAAGAAAGAGAATGAACCATTGAACTGTTGAACTTGGAACCAAAATGGTTTAAAGGTTCAAAGGGTTTAAAGAGTTCAAAGTTTGAATGGAAGCTTCAAGCGAATGGATGAAATGGAAGATTCTGGAAAGAAGTTTAAAGAAATGTTTCAATCGAAGAAGAAAAAGAAAGTAAATGCGGCCCTTCACAAAACATTGAACCTTTGAACCATTGAACCTTAAACCAAAAGAGTTCAAGGTTCAAGGTTCAAAGTGACTAGTGACGCCCCCATAAATGTCAATTTTAGGGTGATATAATAACTATTAATTTTCAAAAGCCTTGAGAACAAACTCAGCGACCAACCAAGGAAGGCACTGAAGAGCTAGCTGAAAGTGAGAAGATAGCCTCGAGAGCTCAGATCGCCAAGGAAAGACAAAACATGGTAAGGAAAGAGAAAAAAACTATAGTAAATATATAAATATCTACAAGAGAGTTATTTCTAGTAGGTGGAATTGTCCACCAGGTGGACATCAGGGAACACAAACATTCAAGGATGTGGCATGTTTTTCTTCGTTAAGTAAAGGCGATTGGATAGCCGTGTAAGTATCTAAAAGAAGACCAGACAACCCATGCTGAAGAAAGGACATTTGAGATAATTTAGAATGCCAAAGTCAAGGATGATGACATGTTCCAGCATGGCCCTTTCATAGATATTCAAGGCATTCAATTTAGCATGGGCCATTTTCATGAAAAGAAGTGCCCAAGTCTTTCTTGTAATGCTATATATTATGTTCTCTCATTTTGGATAAGGGAGATCTCTCTGTTATCAAAAGTGAAGCTCTGCCCAAATTGAAAGGCATTCTTGAGACTTTGAACTTAGACTATTAATCATATTTTTTTAAATGAATGAGAAAGCAAGTGACCTTTCAAACTTTGTGTTGAAATAAGCTTGTGTCATCTAGGAAATCGTTCTTATGTTTGTTTCCTAAATACAGTCTTGTCTATTTAATCAAACAAACAAAAGAAGTGGAAGTAAGTTGTAAGATGTCTTGAAGCTGACTTTGGGAGAATTTATGTTGTCATAAGTGTCTTCAGTCTGTGTTTTGTGTAAAGGATACTAAAGAGACTTTGAGCTCTCTTTATCCTTCATTATCCTTTACTCTATTGTAGTTTTAGGTGCAAAATTTGAGCTACGTTTAATCCTGTTGTGTTACTTTGTCCTAATCAGTAGGAGAGACAATGAAAGACTTTGTGCTTTCATTAGTTTTTTGTACTTTCTATTACTACCCAAAAAGAATCATATTATTGGTTGAATATCACTTCTAAAAGAAGAGAAGTGCCTTCAGTAATTACACCAAAATTCTCCTCTTTTATGTAAACATCATCTCTAAAAAAAGAGAGATGGATGGTATTATTTCACCCATGTGTGTATTTTTAGCTTATATATAGTATATAATAGTTTATAGGGAACTTCCCCTTGCTGAGAGGAGAGATTTGTCTCAATCTGGCTGTGGCCACGACATCCATTTTATTGTATAAATCTCCTTATGTTGTGGTTGATGCACCTATTTTACTGTCAGTCAATTGGTGAAAAAATATTCACCCAATAGTTTTTGGCGACTCTGTTAGGGAAGAATGCACAGTTTGAAGCCTCTTCAAATTGAAGTAATTTCAGTTCTTTTCCATATCCATTTTACACTCTGGCAGATCCACTGTACACATGAAGCCAGTGAGCTCAAGGTGTTGTTGACCCTATATTTGAGCTTGTACAACAATGTAATTTTGATCTTTCCCCTCCACAAACTCACCTTCAGTGAACCAAGAGTTTTCCTCCTACAAACATCAGGTCCTCAATACCAGGCAAAGCTGATCTTTCCTTTACTAGTAGAGCTTTGTCCATACATATCCAATAGATATTTATTATCCCTCCTTTCAATAGCTATATCATGGCAGTCCAAGGTCCCTAGGGTAATACTTTTGGTCCCCTAGATCTGACCCTGCCTTTACATGAGCTACCCCGTGGCTCAAAGGAATTTTTTTCTAAGTTCTATGGTGACGGGAAGGTTCATCCTGATGAACATATAGCAGCCTTTTGCATAGCATGTGGTATAATAGGTGTTGAATATGAAGACATTGTAGTCAGACTGTTTATGGAGACATTACAAGGCACTACTACAAACTGGTTTTATCATCTGCAAGCACAAATAGTGACTGACTAGAACACTCTCAAAGCCATATTTAAGGCCAAATTCAAACCTGTAGAAGATGCACACGCCTTGTTAGCCTAGCTTACACAAATGAATAAGGAGCCTCATGAACCCATGAGAGACTTCATTGCTAAATTCAACAAGATGAGGAATAGGATTCCCACAATTGGTCAGCCAACGCATGAGAATCTCAAATGCTTCTTCATCAGTTCTCAGCTTCCTGAAGTGAATTTTTTGTTGAGGTGGGCTAGTTAAATAGATCTTGATGTAGCTCAAATTTTGGCAACTAAGGTTGAAGATGACCTTATCTTGGTAGGAAAGATAAGAAGAGATCCTAACAGAGGTAAATCTTCTTCATCTTTTGAATATTCTTCTATAGGCACCACTAATCCTATGATGCAAAAGCTAGCAAATAAATTGCTAGCTCTCAAAAAACAAATGGCACAAGGGATGTATGATCCTTCTTATCAAGATATACCAAAGAGGACATTTTCCAACCAGTCATATCAAGGCAATGCTGCCAAAAATCAAGGGCAACCAAATTACCTTCCTCCCCCACCAGAGAAGCTTGCCATTGAAGTAGCACTAGCTAACTCAGCAGTTGGTTATCTTGAAATTAAACATGATTTTTCTTTCTAACCTGAGTTGAACCAAAAAGATGACACTGATCTCTTTGCAAAAGGCCAAGAAGAATCAGTTGGTGACTCCAACATTGGTTTCTTAAATTACCAGGATGAACCCAAAAGTAAAGGTGAAGCATTTGATGGATCATTCGCACCAGTCAGCTCAACAAGTAGATAAAAGAAAAATAGAGGAAGAATCTCAACCATTAATTTCAATTACTAAACGAGGAAATTCACTACCTTTCCAATCAAATGACCCGATGATCACTAAAAAAATAAGTACCTCAAATATTCCTTCACCTTCTGCTTCAAATTTGTAGACCACTCCTACACCCAGTAAAAACCAGATTGACTGACTGCCTCCCTCTGTCTCTAATTCATTTCAGTCATTTGATATAATTGATCATGTTAAGAAGACCAAAATTTAAATGTCTGAGTTTGAATTCTTGTAATCTAATCCTGAGTAGTTGAATAGACTCATTGAATGCATAAAAAATAAAACTATCCCTGCAGGACAAGAAAATTTGATGATAACTCCTAGTCCCCCCAAGAACACACCTACCTAAAATAATATTGTGATTACTCCTCCAACTGCCCCTAGAAAGATAGAACCATTTTATGTCTCCCTATTGATAAATGGTCATCAGCTAAATAATTACATTATAGATTCTGGCACATCTGACAATGTCATGCCTGCCAAGGTGGTAGAATCTCTTGGCCTCATGCTGACTAAGACATTTGGGAGATGTTTCTCCATGAAAAACAAACAAGTGCCTCTATTGGGATAAATCAAAGATGCTTAATTTGCATTTCCAGCTTTTCCAGATAAGAGAATTAAAATGACAGTCCTGGTGGCCGACATCCCAGCCTCCTATGGCATTCTTCTTGGGTGAAATTTTTGCAAGGATGTTGGTGGAGAATTAAGCATGGACCTGTCTGAGGTGAGGATCCCTGTCAAGCGCATCATGCAAAGGTTGATTCTTGAGAAGGAGGTGAAGTACATTGTCACCTAAATGTCAACCCCTCAATCTCAAATTTTTTTTTGAGTCTTTAGGAATAGGTAATTACTTTTTGACTATTGAAGATGTTTCTATTTCAGTAGATAAAATTTACATAGGTGACAATCCAAAAAATTTAGATAAGACATCAGAAGAATTAATAGGGTGTAGTACACATGAAAAAATATCTTCTCTTCCTGATGAAGAAAAATTTGAAAGAAGATAAAATTCTAGTGATATTTGGATTTTGGAATTCGATGGCAGTAATTCTTCTACCGATTCTGGAGTTGAAGTTGTTTTGATATCTCCTCAAGGAGATATTTTTCCATGTGCATATAAGTTGTAGTTCAGCAACACCAACAACACTACTGAGTATGAATCATTGCTTCTTAGATTAAAGGCTGCTCAAGAGAAATGTGTTAAAATCTTTCATGCCAAAGGAGACACTGAGCTGGTAGTTTGTCAGGTGAGGAACCTGTATCAAACTAAGAATGAGAGATTGTGACATTATCATAACCTAGTGTGGGACTACATTGAAATCTTTGATGTTTTCATTATTTCTGTTGTACCCAGAGAATTTAACAGTCGTGTAGATGCATTGGCCATCTCTACAACTCTCTTGGTCCCTCACCAAGATTTCAAAGAAGACATGTACACTATTGAGTTGGTCTTTTGACCAAGTGTACCTGATAATGCCAACCATTGGTAGGTATTCAATGGTGATAACCAAATCATTTATTTTTTGGAACAAAGAGACAGCTTTGAAAAGATTCAATTTGAAGGCAGTGAATCTCCACCATGGGAATCAACTCTTGAAACAAATTCAAAAGCTGATGAAGAGTTCCTTCAGCTCAAAGAGAATAAAATTCCCAAAGGATTAGTTTCTCTTGAGAAAATTTTTGACAAGCATGACAAGCTTATCAAATAACAACAAATAGATTCAAAATCCTCTAATGATTTTGATCAAATAAATTTGAGTACAGAAGATAATCCAAAAATGGTCAACATTGGAAGTTTTTGTACCCCTGATGAAAAACTCAAATTTATCACTCTACTTCACCATTACATTGATGTTTTGGCATATTCATATGATGATATGAAATCTTTTAGACCTAAAGAAATCAAGCACGAAATTCCTCTCAAGATTGGGTCGTTGCCTCATAAGCAAAAGCAAAGGCAGTACAATCCCAGGATATCAGGCACAATTTTGTCTGAAATACAAAAAATGTTGAATGCAAGGATTATTTTCTCAATCCATCATTCCACCTGGGTTGCAAATATAGTCCCTGTAAGAAATAAAAATAGATAAATTTGCCTATGTGTTGATTTAAAAAATTTGAATCAGTCATCCTTAAAAGACAACTATCCCTTACCCATCATGGATCAGCTGCTGCAAATAGTGATTGGCGTTGAGATGTTATCAATGCTAGATGGTTTTTTGAGATATAATCAAGTGGAATTTGGTGAAGAGACCAACATAAGACCTCTTTCACAACACCTTATGGCACCTTTGTATATCACGGAATGCCTTTTGGCTTGATCAATGCTGGCGCCACCTTCCAAAGAGCAATGGATCTTGCTTTCAAAAATGAAATGGGTAAGTTTATTATGGTATACCTATATGACTTGATAGTCTTTTCTAAACATCATCCTGGTCATGTGCATCATCTACAACAAGTGCTAGAGCAATTTAGGTAGAATGGTATTTCTCTTAATCCTAAGAAATTGATTTTTGGGGTTACTGAAGGTAAACTTCTCGGTCACACTATATCCTGAGAAGGCATAAAGATCAACCTAGAAAGGGTCAAATCAATTCAAGAGCTTGCTCTTCCTACCAGTAAGACTGCAGTCCACTCATTCTTTAGAAAGGTGAATTTTTTGTGAAGGTTCATTCTTGAATTCATAGAGAAGACTCACCACATTATAAATATGATAAAAGGCAAAGCCACTTTTAGCTGGATTGAAAAAAGAAAGTTAGCTTTCAAGACATCAAGAAAGATATCGCCCATGCCTGAATTTTGGTTTGTCCTGATTATACCAAAGACTTTGTGATGTATATCTATGCTTCTAAACACACACTTTTAGCCATCTTGGTTCAATAGAATAAAGAAGGTGTGGAATCTCCCATCTCCTTTATGAGTTTTCCTCTCAAAGATTATGAGCTAAAGTATTCAAACATGGAGAAGCATGCTTATGTTGTGGTAAAAGTGGTAAAGCACTTATATTTTTATATCTTTAACTCACACACTATTGCTTTGGTTTTTGATACAACAGTCAAGTCCATACTAACTTAGTATGAGTTTGACACCAAAAGGGGCAATTAGATTGCTAAAATCTAGGAGTTTAATCTTGTTATCAAATCAATGAAGCTTGTGTGGGGAAGGGGCCTCTACCAATTAATTTTTAATAACATACTAGAAGAAGTAGAGCATGAAGAAATAGAAGTTGATGACATGCCAACAGTCCTTTTTGTCACCACTACAAATGAGTGGTATTCAAATATTTCTCATTTCCTTACCTATGGTGAGTGTCTTGCTCACATGTCTCATAAATAAAAGAGGATTGTTAATTTGAAAGCTTCTAACTTTATCCTGTGGGACAACAGTCTGTATAAGAGGAACCTTGATGGGGTATTCCTTTGCTGCGTGGATAAAGCGCAATAGAACAAACTTTTAGAGTCCTTCCACAATTTGGCTTGTGGAGGATATTTTTCTACGCCTGTAACTGCCCATAAGATTCTATGAGCTAGGTACTATTAGCCTACTCTATTTCGAAATTCATACGCTTGGGTGCATAGATGCGATTTGTGTCAATAGTTCATTATCAAACTCAAGTTGTCTATGTTACCTCTCAATCTTATGGTGATAGAAGAGTCATTTCAGCAATGGGGAATTGATTTTATTGGCACTGTAAATCCATCCTCGAGTGTTGGACATGATTATGTCCTCATAGCCATAGACTACTTTACCAAGTGGGTGGAAGCCATTCCAGTCAAGCATGCCACTTCAGAGGTGGTATGCAATTTCCTCAAGGAAAATATCATTTCCAAGTTTGGGGTACCAATTAAGATTGTAACAGACAATGTAGCTTGTTTCTCTTCTCATGAGATTACCCAGTTCTGCTACTATTATGGGATTATTCTCTCCCACTCTTCTGACTATTATCCGTAAGGAAATGGTCAAGAAGAATCAAGAAACAAGAACCTAGTGACCATTATCAGGAAGTTGGTAGATGACAATCAAAGAACCTAGCATAAAGCATTACTTGATGCTTTATGGGCAGATAGAATTACACCCAAGAGGGCAATAGGTATGTCTCCATTCTAACTCCTATATGGTCTCAATGCAGAGATACCAATCACCCTAGAATTACCATCATTAAAGTTAGCAAAGGCAGTAGAAGATTCAACTTTTGAAAGTTCCATCGATAAAAGGATAATGTGCTTGACTGAACTTAATGAGTAAAGAACTATGGTGGTGCACCGAATTGTTGCGCATCAAATTCTGGTGAAGAGACTTTTCGACCAGAAAGTAAAGATCCATGACTTTCAGATTGGAGATCAAGTCTTATTATGGGATAAGAGGAGAGAACCAAAAGGAATGCATGGAAAATTTGATTCCTTATGGAGAGGCCCATTTTTCATTCATCATTTAAATGGTGAAAATAGTTTCTTGTTGAAATATCAAGATGGAATGCCATTTGCTCTGCCTCACAGTGGGAAACATCTGAAGCACTTCAATCTTTGAAGTATCAAATAAGTCCAATTGTACATTTGTATATATGTATAGTCTTACTTTGCTTTGTGTTTTTCATTTGTTTTTGACACCGTTTGGTTTTTGGTGCCTTTCTTTTTGGGTAGTATGACTCCATAGCCCAATAGCATAGATGAAGGCACTAAGATTCTAGATTCTACTCCCTTTGATTGCTTCAGTTTTCAATCAATGGAAGTTCCCCAACTAGAGCCAGCTGTTGTTTCCAAAATCTATCACTTGATTTTTTGGACAACATATAGACCAAAATTCTCTCTTTTCTTTCTCAAAAATATTTTGAGCAATTAAGTTTTTAAAATATTCAAGCCTTTTCAGCTAAGGAAGTCACAGGTTCAACAGGCAGACTTTCTTCAAAAGAAGTTCAAAACACTTAAGGCTTTTCTTTAGTGTTTTGAGGATGGTTCAACGTAAAGGTTCGTTCAAAAGACTTAATGGCAGGCTTCAAATAATTAGAATGAACCACTTTGAACCATTGAACCATTGAACCCCACCTCTGCAAGGTTCAAAGGTTTAATGAGTTTGAAAGTTCAATGACTTCGACAGAATTAGAGAATAAAAGGAGTCGAAGAGATAAGGTTGAACCATTAAACCGATGAACCTTGAACCAAAATAGCTCAAAGGTTTGAGATTCAATGAGTTCAATAAGTCTAAAAGACTTAAAGAAAAGTAGGAATTAAAGAGCGAAGATTAAACTGTTGAACCGTTGAACCTTGAACCAAAAAGAGTTCAAAGGTTCAAATGGCTTAGACAGACTTAGAAAATCTAGAGAGTTTAAAGCTTTGAAGAAATCAATGAAATAAGATTGAATCATTGAACCGTTAAACCTTGAACCAAAATGGTTCAAAGGTTCAAAGGTTTAATGAGTTCAATAAGTTCGATGGACTTAGAGAATAAAAGGCTTCAAAGAAAGAAAATGAACTGTTGAACTGTTGAACCGGAAACTGAAATGATTTAAAGGTTCAAAGGGTTTAAAGAGTTCAAAGTTTAAACAGAAGCTTCGATCAAATGGATGAAGTAGAATATTCAAGAAAGAAGTTTAAAGAAATGGTTCAATCGAAGAAGAAAAAGAAAGTGAAGGCGGCCCTTCACAAAACATTGAACCTTTGAACCATTGAACCTTAAACCAAAAGAGTTCAAGGTTCAAGGTTTAAAGAGGTTCAAAGTAACCAGTGACATCCCTGTAGATGTCAATTTTAGGGTGATGGAATATCTGTTGATTTTCAAAAGCCCTAAGAACAAACTCAGTGACCAACCAAGGAAGGAGTCGAAGAGCCAGCTGAAAGCGAGAAGATAGCCCCGAGAGCTTAGATCACCAAGGAAAGACAAAACATGGTAAGGAAAGAGAGAACAACTACAAGAAATCTAGAAATATCTACAAGAAAGTTATTTCTAGTTGGTGGAACAGTCCACTAGGTGGACATCAGGGAACACAAACATTCAAGGATGCGGCCTATTTTTCTTTGTTAAGTAAAGGCAAATGGACAACTATGTAGGTATCTAAAAGAAAACCAAATAACCCATGTTGATGAAAGGACATTTGAGATAATTCAAAATGCCAAAGTCAAGGCTGATGACCTATTTGAGCATGGCCCTTTCAAAGATATTCAAGGCATTCAATTCAGCATGGGCCATTTTCATGAAAAGAAGCACCCAAGTCTTTCTTGTAATGTTATTTATTGTAATCTCTCATTTTGGATAAGGGAGATCTATCTATTATCAGAAGTGAAGCTCTACCCAAATTGAAAGGCATTCTTAAGACTTTGAGCTCAGACTATTAATCATATTTTTTTGAATGAATGAGAAAGCAAGTGACCTTTCAAACTTTGTGTTGGAATAAGCTTGTGTCATCTAAGAAATTGCTCTTATGTTTGTTTACTAAATATAGTCTTGTCCATTTAATCAAACAAGAACAAGTGGAAGTAAGCTGGAAGATGTCCTGAAGCCAACTGTGGGAGACTTTGTGCTACCATAAGTGTCTTCAGTTTGTGTTTTGTGTAAAGGATACTAGAGAGACTTTGAGCTCTCTTTATCCTTTGTTATCCTTTACTCTGTTGTAGTTTTAGGTGCAGACTTTGAGCTGCATTTAATCCTGCTATGTTACCTTGTCCTAATCAGTAGGAGAGATAATGAAAGACTTTGTGCTTTCATTAGTTTTTTGTGCTTTCTGTTACTACCCATAAAGAATCCTATTGTTGGCTGAATATCACTTCTGAAAGAAGAGAAGTGCCTTCAATAATTACACTAGAATTCTCCTCTTTTTTGTAAACATCATCTCTAAAAAAAGAGATATGGATGGTATTATTTCACTCATGTGTGTATTTTCAGCTTATATATAGTATATAATAGTTTATAGGGAACCTCCCCTTGCTGAGAGGAGAGATTTGTCCCAATCTGGTTGTGGCCACCACATCCATTTTGTTGTATAAATCTCCTTATGTTGTGGTTGATGCACCTATTTTGATGTCAGTTAGCTGGTGACAAAATATTCACCCAACATGAACCATGGGTTTTGATCATTTTTTAATTTGGATGATGTTTGTCTATTGGACACTAGATAACGATCTGGACACAACCATTGATAGTAGTGTCCCTTTTGGTCAATAATGTCTACAGTGCTAGAAAAAAGGTATGGATCTGAAACTAATAATGAAGGTTATTTATCAAGTTTTAAGCTTTTTTGCAGTACAAGAGACCTAAGTCATCAGAATGATATAGATCAGACTAAGAGATAATAATTTAGGTAGTGAGATGGTGAATGTGATCCTTTTGGTAGTAGGGAGGTCTAGAACTAAAGGGAAAAGCCCTGATTTATATTTATCAAATGTACAAGATTGAGATGCTATACATATTCAATTTTAGTATCTACACTACCCATGAAAATAAATTTATATCTTGTAGTACCTTTGGATCATCATTAAGGTCAAAATGGTAAAGGGATGTTGGGATAATGAGGTAGATGGGTGAAAGGATATGAAGGATGTGAAACTACCCCTAAGCAATAAGGTACTCATAGACAATGTTGTGATACATAAAGTATAAAATCACTTGAGATGCATGATGCTCATGGGCTCATCTAGCACTTGACCATTTTTTCAATCTAATCAATAAGCATCAAAGCCATATTTAGTTGTTGTGATGTATGGACGTAGTCAATTGTGCTCAAACATGCCTTTCTTTTCTCAATCCACATTTATTTTTTTCTTATTTTCATTTTTAAAAAAATCACCAACTTCAAACTCTCAAGATTTGATGAGTTTATCATATCTATGACATAGTTAATTCTGATATGATTTGAGGTGATTTAGGGCATCTAGCCATTTTTCATCCAAGAGTTATAACTCTTGTAGTTGGGATACTTGATACTTTTCATCATCAATAAGATCTTGTAAATAAATACACATGGAAGGCAACTTGACTTTGATAGGGAGGATGGCTTCTGATCCAAAGACTAAGGAATATGGATTTGTACCTATGGGGGTATGGATGTTGGTACAATAAGTCCATGAGGGATGAAAAAGTTACAAATGCCAATCACAAACAATGACATTGACAATATTTTTGAGTATTTTAATAATAGTTTTATTGGATGCCTTAGATTATCCATTGCCTTGGGGATAATAAGGAGTAGACCATTTTTGCTTGATATGGAACTAGGAATAGAAGGCCTTTACATTATTATTTTTCAAGGACTTTCAATTATCAGAAATGATAGCAGAGGGAATGTTATGATGACAAATGATGTGATTTAGGATAAATTTGTAAATTTGCTTCTCAATTACATATGTGAGGCGAATAACCTCAACCCACTTTTTAAAATACTCGATAGCAATTATAAATTTTTTATGGCCATTAAATGAAGTGGAGTTTATCTTCCTTATGAGATTAAGTTTGCACATTGAAAAGGGCCAAGAAGTTATGATTAGATATAATTACTATGATGGATCTTAAATTAAATTTCCATGCGTCTAGTAAGAAATAGATTTATTAACATAAGCACATGCATTAGGTTCCATGGTTGTCTAGTAAAACCTTATGCAAAGGAGCTTTATAGCAAGGACCACTTTGCTAGTATAGCTCCACAAATATTATTGTAGTGTCCTAGCATAGCACCTATGATAAAGTGTGTCAGTAAATAAGATGTATGGGTAAGTGATATGCATGAATATTTTTTATTAGTATCGATATAGGTTGTGTGTAAGGATATGATCATGAAGGTAGGTGTAAATCTTGTAGTACTAAGGGGTATTAGGACCAATAGTTTCAAATACCATTTTTGATTATGGATGATTGAATACTGATATAATGAGTTGCTCGATTAAAAATTGATATTCTCAAACATTGGAGGACATTTCCATAAGTGACCCACTAGTGGCCATGGCATCTACTAATTTGTTGATAGTTCATGGTACCTGCTCAAATTGGATTTCTTCAAAGTGTTGTTTGAGCCTATCCACCATGACTTTTTAGGGTAAGAGCTTATCATCCTTCATATGATATTGACTGTTAACTTAAATAATGATGATTTGAGAATCATAAAAGATAGAAAATTTGCATATATTCCATTAAATGGTGAGGCAAAGTCCTACAATCAAAGTGTTTCAATGAATTTTTTGCTTATTATAAGGAAGAGGGAAAAGAAGAAACTAAGTACAAGTATGGTTGAAAAACTTGATTGATAGTGTACACATGAAATTAGAAGATTGTGAAGAGGTCCTCTTTGGTTTGGGAAGATGACTTGCAGATAAGAAAGCACTAAATCAAACTTGTCTATTAGATAAATAGTTGAGTGGATTGCCTAGTGATAGCTAGATCCTAGAAGTGAGATCTTCCTGAGGGGTTGTCAATCCACACATTTTAAATATTAATCTTATGAATAGAATAGAAGGTACTTGTATCAATAATCAAAAGGTACTAAAGTTGAATGCAATAATTCTTGCTAAGAAATATGCTACAAATGATTAAACTAGTGATAAACTAATTAATACTAGTGTTAGAGGGTTAGGGTATGCTTCATAAAATCAGATAGGGGTCTGTGAACAAGCAAGAACATAGAAAATTGTGTTTGATTAGGAGTAGAGAGGTGGAAATAATTTGTTATTTTTCACTACCATAGTGACCATCAATGATTGGGTTGATCATCATCAGTTAAGGTGACTATCATTGATTAAGGTGACCATCAATTATTGGATAGACTATCGACAGTTGAGTTAACCATAGATAGTTACTATGTCTAGATCTAGGTTGGTAAGTTGGTTGATTAACAATATCCAAAAAATAGATTCTAGGAGGTGGGTTATATCTAGGTTGATTTCAAAATATAAATAAAGTAGATTAATACTAAGAAATAAGTACTTGCCTTACTAGAATTTAATTAGGTGGACGGTTGAGGTAATTGACATGTTGGTGGAATCAAACTTGATTTTGATAGAATAATGGTACCTAAAGACTTAATAGAGAGGCGGTGATAATTTGTCTCTCTAATATGATTTTTATATTTCTAGATTGCTAATGGTGATTGACCTACAAGAAATAAACTCCTTGATGCATAAAGATCTTGATCACAATTGCAGATGGATTTCACCTCCCAGCTCCTCTCTTTTTATAGGCACAAGTAAGAGGTGGAAGTGAAGGTTCAATTAGGCTATCTAATTATAAATCATCCATGCAATGGCTCACAATAATATTTAGACAATTTATATTTAGAAAAGCACATTGGAAAGTTGCATGCTTTTGGTTAAAGAGGTGGACCTTGACTGTCGATGGTCAAGGTGACCGTCGATGGTTAACCTGACCATCGATGGTTGAGGGTAAAGGGTAAAAGTGGGTAAAGGTTAGGCTAAGTCCATTTAGTGAATTTTGACTATAAGTTAGGTTAGTTAGGGGTTGAAAGGTGATATTGGTCCCAAGGTGGTCAAGGGGTGCCTTCGACGTTCGAAATCATAGTGTGTAGATTTTTGGTGTCTACATTTTGCCCCTTTTATTATGTAACTTGGAATCAACTAGCTGCAAAACAAAAATTGATATTGATAAGAGGTCTATTAATTACCCTAAGTATGGGAGGAGGTGTTCCCCCTTAAATTGAGAGGCGATGAGGTAAAGTAGAATCAAGTGTAGGTTTGATATGGTGGGTGAAGGTGATGACAAAGGTGGGTGTTATTGGGAATTAAAGCATAAACATGCACACAAAGTGAAACAAAAGGTATGATAGTCAAGATCACACAAAGACAATTTTCCATGGTTGATATAAATATAGGTTGGTATTAAGGGACAAGTGACCAGTGTATTGCATGACCACATTTAGGCATGGTGGTGGGGTATACCTGTTAGTCTCCTAGACAAGGTCAGTGTTTCTAGTGGGTATTCAAGGTAGGAAGTGCTCCTATGGAAAACAGAAATAGGCTAAGTATCATAGGTATCTGAGGTAGGAAGTGTTCCCAAAAACACACAAGTAGGTCAAGTAAGTGCAAGGTAGAGTAAATTTAAAAGGGTCAACATGGCAATGTTGTCACTATGGTTAAATGACTAGGAAAAACATGTCATAAAATATATGCTAGTTGGACTAGAATGGACCAATGATGAGGTGACGAGGTGGTTTGGGTGGGTGAAGAAGGTAATCTCTAAGGTTGGGTGAGAAATGGTTGGGTTATGCTAAAAATGGGGTTTACTAAAGGTAATATATCAAATTGAGCATCTTAACTGTCGATGATTAGGGTTCTCAAGGGTGATAATCGATGATCACCCTAACCACCAATGGTCAAGGTACAAACCCTAAAAATTTGTGGGGTAAAAGTGACTTTGAAATGACTTTTACTCACTTATTATTTGTGATCATTAACTTTTAGCTCTAGGTGATTTGGGCATTGAGTGGCAAAGGTGTTTGTTGAGGGTGCACATACTAAGTTGAATAACTAGCATCAAGTTGAGGTAGATGGTGGTGACCAATTAGGATATAGGGAGTATGTGGGTGTAGGCAAGGACGAGTGATTCTATGGCTGAATTCATGATGGTAGTCATGAAATGAGGTATGAGGTGCATTAATTTTAATATTTAGATTTGATTTTGTACATATGCATTGGGTTGGGAGGTTAGGGTAGGGTAAAATGGGTGGTTTTTGATAGGTATGCCCTAGGTAGGGTTTATGTGAAATTCATGTAAGTGGATGGGTGAAAGTGGGAATTAATGGGTTGGGTAGGTAAGTTGGGTTGGATGAGGGTGTAGGGTAGCATATTTTTTTGATTTGTGTGTATTTTGGGTATGTTTTGGGTGGGATAGGGTTTGGGAATTCTAGCCTTAGAATACCCACAATGATTATCAATGGTTAGGTCTGACAATCAATGATCAACACCCTAGACAATATGGCTACCCGACTATCAATGGTCACCATGACCATCAATGATCGACAAGGGTAGAGAAGATTTTGCCAAGTGTTGTAAAAGTTTAGAGCAAGTGGAAATCTTGTGTATTAGGCTTAGGTTAGTAAGGTAGGTCCAAAGGGCAAGTGTAGTGGGTGGGAATAGGATAGATGGTTAGGTAAGGAGATAGGTCAGTTGTGTATACAAAAGATAGGGTAGATGATAAGGTATTTGTTAGGTGTGGGCTTGGCTAGGAGGTTTAGAGTGTCAAGATAGGTCACTTGTGCAAGGTGGAAAGGGTTGGGTGACTAAGTTATGTTAATGAATTGGTGTAGGCTAGAGAGTAGATTTAGATGTGTGATCAATGTCATATATCTTTGTAGAGATACAATAAGGGATGACCCCAGTCAACTGGGCCCACATTGATGAGGTAGGGTTAGGAGAGATGAGGCACTATCAAAATGTTCTTTGAGATGAATCCATAGTCTGAGCACTCATCAAGAGATGGGATCCCACTATGAACACCTTTTTGCTACCGACTAGGGATATGATCATCTTACCTAGGATGTTCATAAGATTACTCATCTTCCACTTCACAATGATCAGATATACCATATAGAGTGAGAGGAGAAAAATGATCATGTTGAGTTGTTGTATGGAGATGGGAATGATCAGGTCAGATGGCATGCTAGAGGATTCAGGTATACTACTTTGTACTAGAGGGATCCAACTAAGAGGAGACTCATGACCATGCTTATGATTGTTATGAAATGTTTTGGGCTTCTCAACTTGAGCAGTGGGATATTTCCTTATTTGTTACTTGCGGTTTTGGTAGAGCTATTATTGGGTCAGACCATATTTAGTTGGGTGCCAATTTTACTTGTAAATATATATAGAGAGATATGGGGGTTTAGGGCCCATAGGAGATATGGCATCAACATCAGTCTAGTTCTACATTATTGGGCTTATGAGTACATTAGGGTACTGAGGCCAATAGGATTGTCATGGCTAGGGTACACACAGATAGAATTCCCTATCAACTTTATATGATGGAGGGGTAACTTTGCTACATCAGGTGTAGGAGGTGGTGCTCATGATATGGAGTGGTTCAAGGGTGAACTGGGTACACTATTGATAGGAAACATCACTTGGAGGCCATACATATAGTTTCTAGTATGTCTAGGCTATAAGAGATAAACACTCTCACTATAGAGCTATAGATGGATATTCGATAGACAAGATGGGGAGGTGGAGTTGATTCCATTTGATAAGGTATGATGATGGTTTGGACTAGTATAGGGAATTCTAGGCCCATTCCTTAGATATAGGAGAGAGTATTTAGAGATCATATTGCCAATGCCACAACCTGCTCCTACATTGCTAGATGACGTGTATGAGGAGATGTCATCTAGGGATTTGATAGATGATGCTAGGTTTATAGATGAGTACATGACATGGTACCATCCCATATACACAACTATAGATATTGGTGGAGATGATAGAGGTGTGAGGCTAATGGTCATAGATCTTTCTGGCCATGATGGATAGGCAGGAGTGGTTCTAGCCACTACATAGGGATAGGTGGCCATGTTGTAGGGATAGATTGTCACACTACAGGGTTAGGTTTTCACCTTATAGGATCAGCTTGCTACTATTATAGATGAGAGGGATTAGGCTAGGACCTTTTTAGGCTTGGTGACCTAAGAGAGGGACTCTCTAAGGTAGAGAGGAGGAAGAGCAGTATCAGGATAGATAGTGCCACCCAGTGTTACCCCTATATAATGATACCTAGCTATAGTGGAGGAGCTATGGTACTATGAGGTTGTTGTTCTGGCACAATGTCTAAATGAGCTTTGATGGGGGAAATATAAGGTCAGCTTAGTAGGTAGGGTAGTTTTGGTGACCCCAAGTTAGTAGGAAGCATATATATCTAGGTAGACAGGGAAAGGTGGTAGATCAGTAGGTATAGCAAGTGAATAGGTACCAAGATCCAATGGTGCTCTAGGAGGTGGTGGTACCCTTAAGGCATAGATATAGCTGGATATGACATTTTGTATATCATTTTGATTCTAGCTTGCAAGCCAATGTGGTGAGATGTACATTTTTGAGAGAGAGTCTATCTATCTACATGTACACATTGTTATGCTATGGTTATTTGACTTACAAGCTTACATATATGTGATCTTTTCTTATTCTCATGTTCATGGTGTATGATTTCTATTTGGTGTTCTTTACTTACGTGATGTTTATATTGCTTATGGATTATGTTGTGTTGTTCATGGGTTATGCTTATGACTTGTTAAATCTTGTACTACATTATTGTAGACTTTAGACATGTAGTGAAAAATGATTAATTGTTCAAATGTTCATGGATGTTATGCTTTTGTTATGGTTATGCTCATGGTTATGGTTATGTTTGGTTGTTAGTTTGGAGGATCAAACACATGAGGTATTTTAAGTAACAACACTAGATGGAAGACTGAATAATCTAATCAAGAGATAATCATCATCATAAAAATATCAACTAGTCATGATAGAATAAGAAGAGGGCATGATGCTTCTTCATTGACAAGGACTAAAACAAAATTGAAGTTAGATTAGCTTAATGAACACAAGCCCTTTGAATGCTTCACATTAGCATTGTTTAATTGGTTAAAAAGGTGTCTTGACCACATAATGTCAAGTAAGCTCAAAAATCCCTTGCATATAGTGTAAAGGGGAGATGCGTGAAAATGGAACCCTATTGTGAGACTAACATGCCTCTATTATAGTTGTCTAAATAACTAGGGTAAATAAGCCTATGTCAAAATTGTGTAGACCGATCGATGTGAGAAGTCTACTTGTGAAATCCAATTATGGCTTTCACCTTTTATGTTATTTGAGAGATGATTATGTATTTCAAGATTAGTTTGATTTTGATATGATTGTGATAATGGGTCTTTTGTTGATTGTTGTATAGGGGAATCTGATTGATGTGGGAAGTTTCCAAGAAATTGTTGTTCTTTTGACAAATGCTTACTCAACCATCCTTCAAAGGAGTGGTCTAAGTTCATGTGATTTGCTTAATGCTTTTGATATCTATCCTTCGAGGGAGCAATCCACCTTACATGTTGGAAATTTCTAATAGATTTTCAATAGTTTTCCTTCAAAGGAGCAATCTGTGAATGTTAGGAATGACCCATGATTACTAGAGATATAAATTTTATTAGTTTGCTTTGATTTTAATTGTAGGCTAGCTTAAAGGTTCACCTTTATGAAGGCAAAACTAAAATCACAAGAAGGTTGATCAGGTGTGAAAAGGTTTAGGTGATAACAACCATGGGGATTTATCTTGTCAAGGTGTGTAAATTACCATGAGAACCATGAAATAGGTATAGCTGTGATACCCATTATTTAAGATAAGGATATGTCAGTGACAGCCAATCATGTGATTCAATTTTAATTGATTGCCCCTAAAATAGGGAGATGGAATATGGGTAGATAGTAAGGGATGATCTTAAGTTAGACAAAAGGTGAACGTGATCCTTCTCAACAAAAGAATGGATGAAAATATAAACTATTGAGGGGCTTGGTTCTAGGTGGCCTTTGAGAGAAGCTCCTGATCAATACTCATGGGTTATGATATAAGGTCCAAGCCAACTAAAAGCAAACTTGCCCCACTTGCTTTTCTCCATATTAGTGACATGTTGGTTTTCCTTTAGGATGAGATCTATGATATTGAATTCTCACACTTTAAGGTGCTTTTTATAGGCATTCTTAATTCATTATTGATATACATGGAGATAGGTGATGGATGCTATATGATGTTCATCAAGTAGCTCGATCTAGGCTAAATAGTGTAGATGATAATCATCCTTTGAAATAAGCTCTTAAAAAGATATGCAAAGAGAGGATATTTAGACTTTAAGAGGCAAGGTGGCCTCTGTCCCAAACATAAAAAAAAGGGTATAGCACCCATAGGGGTTATAATGTTAGTACAATATGCCCACAAGGTGAAGGGGATGTGCAAATGCCAATCTCAACCATATGAATTGATCATTTTAATTATCATATTATTAAGAGTTTTGTTAGAGGCTTATGCCTATCCAATAGCTTGAGGGTGATAGGGCAAAGAGAAGTTTAGCTTAATGTTGAATGCATCACATAGAACCTAGACTTGCTTGTTCTGAAAGGATTTACCATTGTTGGTGATAATCTTATGAAGAACACTGAAATGGTAGATGATGTGATGGTTGATAAAGTCAACAATCTTTTTTTCTTTGGTTAAGACTAAGTGAATAGCCTCTACCCACTTGGTAAAATACTAGGTCACAATAATAATAAAATGGTGCCACTACAAATAATGAGGGTTGATTTCACCAATAAGGTCTAGACCCCATTGTGAGAAGGGCCAAAAATCAATAGACACTCGAAGGTTATAGCTAGGTGCATGATGAAAATTAGCATCTTGTTGACACTTGACACACTTTTTCACATAATCAAAACAAACTTGGTTAAGGGTAGGAAATAAATAGTTGAGGTAAAGGATATGCTTAGCTATAGCGAGGCCACTAAAGTGTCCCCCACAGATTCTACTATGTGTTTCCTTGATAGTGTGAGAGGCTTCTTGACTACATAGGTAACGAAAGAGGAGGCCATCGAAGATACACTTATAGAGTATTCCCCCCATAATGGTATAGTGAGAGGTACTCTAAATAAATTTTCTTTGAGCATTCCTAGAGATGCCTGAAGGAACTATGCCAAGGTTAAGGTAGTCAAAAGCTTGTTGATACCAAAGGTTAGGTTGGGTCTCCTCCACATTCAAAATGGGATCAGAATCTAGTTTGACATAAGAATTCTAGGTAAGCCTATGGATGATGAAAGACAACTTAGATTTTGAGGGTCTAGATGGGATTTACGAGGCAAAGGAAGCCATGGTGTCAGTGAACTTATTGGTAGATCATGGGATTGACTAGATGTGATAGTGTTTGAATGATGTTCAGATTTTGTCAACTAGTTACTTGTACTATTGTAGGACATCATTCTTACACTGATAAGAGACATTGATTTGTTGACCACAATTTGGGAGTCACGAAAGATGTTGATCATTTTGACTCCTAGGGCTAAGGTAGTTTGAAGGTCTATCACTAGGGCTTTATACTCAACCATGTTGTTGGTACATTAAAAATCAAGCTTGAAGGATGAAGGTAGAGGCTTATCATCAAAGGGGATAATGATGCTACTAGTTCCCCCACCAAACTAACACTTTGATCCACCAAAAAACAAGGTGACTTGATAGGTGAAATCTACTTGAGAGAGGGCCCCAATGGACTCATCGAGGAACTTAAGAGGAGGAGGTTGGTTGTTTGATAATAGGGTCTCAACCAATTAATTGACAAGAAAATTCCTGTAATTAAATTTTATTGAATAAACTCAAGGTCAAATTTTTATAAGAGCATGAGCCACTTGGCCATACACTAGTTTTGGTATGGCTTGGAGTGTGTGTACTTGAGTGGGTTAGTGTTGGTTATGATGTAGGTTTTATGGTTAAGAATGTAGTGGAAAAGTTTGGTGGCTATGAAGACTAAACCTAAGCAAATTTTTTCAATATGGGTATACCAAGTCTCATACTCTAGAAGTGTGTGGCTAATGTAGTATATAGCTTGCTCTCTGTGTTGTTCATCTCAGTGAGCCAGCATTACCCCTAGGGAATGGTCGGTGGCAGAGATATATAGGTAGAAAGGTTGGTCATCCTTGGAAGGGGTGAGGATAGGTGGAGACAAAAGGTATGTTTTTAGAGAATCAAAATCCTTTTAATAGTCACTATTCCACTTGAAAGACACATCCTTCTTTAGAAGGTGGTGGAAGGGTTAGCATCGATCCAAAAATTGGGAGATAAAATGATGAATGGATTATAACTTCCCATGTAGGATAAAAATTTGCTTATGGTTGATAGGGGGAAGCATGTCTAGGATGGATTTGATTTTGGTGGGATTGACTTCAATTCCATGAAGGGAGACAATAAAGTTGAGAATCTTTTCTGATAAGACCCCAAAAATGCACTTTTTGGGGTTTAGGCAGACATGATAATGGATGAGGCATTCAAAGATGATCTTAATAACATCCAAGTAATCTTTTTAGAGCTTGGATTTTATGAGAAGGTCATCCACATAGTCCTCTATAATCTTATGGATAAGGTCATGAAATATATAGGTCATGGCATGTTGGTAGGTTGCACCAATATTCTTTAGTCCAAAAGGCATGACTCTATAGCAAAAGGTTCTCCAAGGGGTGGTAAAGGTGGTCTTGTGCTAATATTCAGGTGCAATTAAGATTTGATTATAACTAAGAATCTATCCATGAGAGATAACATCTTGTGGTTGGTAGTAAGATCAATAAACTGGTTGATGCTAGGTAGAGGGAATTCATCTTTAGGGAAGTCAAGGTTGAGGTCACAAAAGTCCACACAAATGCATAGTCCTCCTGTGGCTTTGGTCATAGGTACAATATTTGAGACCCATCAGGGGTAGTCAATGGGTTGAATAAATTTGATAGAGAGGAGACACTGAAGCTCTTCTTTGATGAGAAGGGCTATATGAGGATGCATGCATTGGAGCTTTTTATTGATAGGTTTGGCATCATGGTAAATGACTATGTTATGGGTAGTAATGATAGGGTCAATTCTAGGCATATCACTATAAGATTAAGTAAAGGCTATGTTGCAGTCTTCAACTAAAGAGGATAAGTCTTGAAGTTCTTCAACATTAAACAATTAGCCAATTTTGATAATGTAGGGGGTATCTAGAGTATCCAAGTTGATATCCATGGTGGATTCATTCAACATGGTCAAAGACTCGAAAGGAAGGTATTTTTGGATTGAAGAATCTGGGGCACCAAAGTAGGTGAGAATAAATTCATCATCTTGGCACTAAATAGTGTTAATGGTAGGAGATTTTTCTCCTATCATTTTAGGATGGGTTAAAGGGATGGTTACGGTATACCCCTCCTTCTAATAAGTCAAGGGTCCAAGCCTGATCATGTTGATGAAAAAAAAGTTAGGTTGGATGATGTCAACATCCTCACATGCCAGCAGAGGTGAGGTTGATGAGGAAGGGATATCTTCCTCGATAATGGTAATGATGGGCTATTTAAATTTCTTCTTATTAGGTAAGATAAAACCAAGTCCATACTTATCATGTGTTTTAGAAATATTGTCATTGATGTCAAAGGTCTAACATTATTGGTGACAAAGGCCCCATAGCATTTTATGTCTTAAGGTGTTTTTAATGTTTTAAGGTGTTTTTAATGTTCATAGTTTGGCTAAAGTGTGTTGATATTTATTTAATATTAATGAATATATTTTTGGTTGCATAGAGTCAAAAGAGGGCCCATGAAGAAGTCAAAGAGTCACGAGATAAATACAAAAGAGGGAAAGGATGAATTTTCTCATGGTCACCTTGAGGAATTTAAAGAGTCACCAAGTGAAGACAAAAGAGGGAAGGGTGCATTTTTCCATGAAGAGTCACCTTGAGGAATTCGAAAAGTCACCAAGATAAAAACAAAAGGGAAAGGATGCATTTTCTCATAAAGGGTCACCATGTGAATTTTTAAATGAAAGGATTCAAAGGGTCATGCAATTTTGGCACCATTTTCCATGTGGATTGAAGGGTCACAAAGGGTGAATTCCAAAGGTCATTCGGAAATCTATAAAAGGAGGCTTGGGAAGCCATTTTAAATATGCAAGAGAATGCATGGCTTGTAATTATTTTATATAAGAAAAGAGGAGAGAAGAGAAAGAGATATAGTAGAGTTCTATCATTTTTTGAGAAAGCAACATTGAGAGATAATTGTTTTTTACATAAGAGGTGTTAGTGTTCCTATGGGTTGGTGATCACAAATAGTTATTGTGTTGATGCTCAGCAAAGGGGTTGGTGCTCCTGAAAGTTGGTGCTTGTGAACTTTGTAATTTGAGTTGGTGCTCATTCATATACTTGAGATTTTATTTGTGGTTTTTCCCACATTGGATTTCCATGTAAAAATATGGTGTCTCTCTCTCTCTCTCTCTCTTATGTGGTGCATGTTATTATTTCAATTTTATTACATATCTTGAATGTATGACTAAGTAGTTAAAGAAAAGAAATCAGATTAAGTAAAAGATTTAAGATATATATGATATACTAATTCACCCCCATCTCAGTATATCCCATTCTTAATAATGTGGCTTCTTGGTTTCTATGGTGACCATTTCATGTGGGCCATGTTCATATCACCCAAGACTGAAGCCTTTCCAAGCACACTGATGAAGGTATGTCTTGACAAAGTTTGGTTTATCTAGGTAAGAGAAACTAGTGGTGAATAGTCAAGGTAAAAGAGAGGTGGTAGAAGTACCGAGAGATTTGTTGAGTTACCCATAGATAAAATGGATCTAATGATGAGGAGGTCCAAAGGAAATAACAGTCATGACATTAGAGTCATATCCTAGTTGGTTGGTAATTTGCCCATACTCATGGGGAATAGGGAAAGCATCAAAGACAAGAAGGTAATATTCCCCTAGCAAAAGGTGATGGAATGTGGATTCCAAAGGTCTAAGGTGGGGATTTGGTGCAAAGGTATAGAGGAACTAGTTGATGCCTCATCTATGGAAGGAGGTATGATATCTACTTTGGGGGTTGAAAATTGGGTTTTAGTTGTTGAGGGTGTGTTGGATGGGGGTATGAGGACATCATTGGGGTGATAGGTCATGTTGCATGTTGAAAAAGGACTTGGGTAATCTTGGATGGTGATGAACTGGCCTTCATGCTTGAACTTAATGCAATGGTGGAGGGTAGAGGGAATGCAACCAATAGAGTGATTCCAAGGTCATCCTAACAAGATGTATTAGAATTCACCTTCTAAAATGTAGAAACATTCGAGGAGTGTGTGGGGTCCTAAACAGATGTGAAGGATGATAGTTCCCAAGGTAGTGTCCATGGTATCATTAAAGGAATAAAGAATAGCTAAAAATTTAGACATGACATTATTCGGTAAGTTGAGTTGGTTGTAGGCGTGAGAGGAGATTATATTAATGCTAGCTCCTCCATCAATCATGACCCATTTGATGTGAGTTTGGTTGATGTAGATAGTAATAAAGATTGGGGTATCTGGGTCTTTAGGATGGATGGAAGGTATTTTTGAACCCTTAAAGGTGAAAAGGTTTTAAATTTGAAGGGCACCGACAAAGGCAGCTAGAGGTTGGGGGTCCTCAGGTTGGGCCTCATGGATTGTAAATCCTCTATTAGTTCTTGGTGGTGATGGGGAGAGGTAGATATCAACTCATACAAGCTCATCTTCTCTAGGTTTTGATGAAGTTGCTTAAGGATAAATCTCCTAATGGATTTTGAGGGGTTAGATTGAGAGGCACCTAAGATAGACACCTTAGGTTTGGTCGAAGATGAAGATGGTTGGGTGTAGGTTGGTTGGGAGTTTGAGGAGGGGAATGTCTAAGGAATTGACACCTTAGACTTCCCTTTATCCTTCTATTGTGCTCTTGTGACCACATTGATAGTATGGATAGAAGGAGTGGTTGAGCTAGAGGATTGGTTAGATTCGTCTTCAGTCCAAGGTGAGAGTGGAGGAGTAGGTTAGTGTTGGGTAGGTATGATTGGTGGTTAGATTAATATGGGGCTCATAAGAGGTTCATATATTGATAAATCATCCTCATCATAAATCTGATATATGATGGTTTAGAGAGATTTATAATAACCTCTTATTTAGCAGTGTTTACTTTGATGGTTGAAGTAGGAGTTTGTTTGGAGCTAGGTGTTTTGGGTAGGTTGGTACACTTGGTTGATGCCTTCAGTTTAGGAATGGAGGTCCATGAGCTAGAGGTATAAGATTACAAGGTAAGTAGATTAGGTATTGTTGACATGGTGAAAAGAGGTGAATCAGAGAATAACTTCAAAGGTGTAACCAAAGGAGGTGGTCGGGTTTTGGTAGATGTAATTGGCTTCCTACTCAAGGTAGAGGTATGAGGCCCTAGAATGGAAGGTAAGGTTGACGGAGGTAAAATTTATATCTTAGAGCCTTTAGGTGGTTTGACCACTTTGGTGTGGTTTATTTTTTAATGATCCAAATATTAGTTTGTTGTTCAGGTAGTTTTTACCTGAGAGTTGGTTTCTCAACCAATTCATCTTTTTGTAAAGATTTTTAAAGCTTCTTTGTAGAAAAATAAATTATTAAATTTCTTGAATATATTTCTCCATTATTTATTCAACCTAGGTTAATAGCAGTATCAGATCCACGAAGGCATTTGTTAAGGAGGAAGACTTGAATCTTGTGGAAGGAGAGAGAAAATAAGGTAGCTAAGAAGAAGTTCAAAATTTTGGAGAAATGATAAATCTTTCAATAAGTATGACGATCCCTGCAATGCCAATTTTTGAACTATGAATAAAAAGACAAGAAATTTGTATGGTGGCATTTTAAAAGTGATCTCCAAATCCAAATAGTAAAGGAAGAAAAAGGAAAGACCGATAGTTTGTATACCAATGAAGTCATCCAACTCAAGCTTTTCTTGTCTACAATCTAGTGCATCGATACCAATGCAGTCAGTCAAAGAAATGGTAGCATATAAATACTTGCAGTTGCATAAACATAACATGCAGATAACCATGACCATTGTTCGAGAGGTATCAATAAAATGAGACATTATCCAAAGAATCAATCAATCCAGAAACACCAACACAAATTTAGGGGTAGTTCTGAGGATGTATTAAGAGGCATGGATTACTAAAAAGTATTTAATAATTTTAAACCCTATTTTTTTCACTCTCTCAAAGTTGAAATGGGTCCCATAATTAAAAGTTTTTATAGCTAATTAATAAAGGCCTTATCACATGGTTTTTTGAAAGATTATATACTTTTATCTTTCATATTGGAAAATTATGCTTATCTAGGTTTTAAATGATTTTTAAAATTGTTTAAAAGCAATTTGGTCATTTCACAAGAAAGATCAGGGTTTAAAACCTATTGGTTTTATTTTGTCAAAATTATTTTTTTGACATTTTTTTTGTAATGGAGTAATAAGGGTAAATTCAGTGATATAAGGGTGTAATAGGAGTTATAAGGTGCGAATTTTTTATAAGTCCTAGGAATTATTTGTAAATCAAAATCTATTCAGAGGTAAAGGCCAAACCCCAATAGTATTTTTTATTTTTTGTTTTCTCCTACACCATGGCTGAAATTATGAGCCTAATTTTTTAAAATGGATGTTTAACTCCTAAAAACTATAAGGAATAGTCAATGAATATGGAAAATACGTTAATTTTCAATGACTTGTGGGACATAGTTGAAAAACAACCCACATTGCCCACTAAAGCTACAAAGCTTGTTGAATTCTAAAAATGTGATAAGCGTGCTCTCACATTATTGAAATCAACTTGCAGTGTGCAAGTCATAATTCACATTGAATCCATCAAATCTGAAGCATGGAAAGCATGGAAAGCTCTAAAAGACTTAAATGATAAACAACCTGCTTACAAGAAAATTGATCTCCTTAGGTAGTTGCTTAACACTAAACTCATTGATGATGAAGATGTTTCAGAATATGTATCATGCATTAAGAATTTGAAGCAAGAATATGGCACTCCTGGTGGGATAATTGATGATGAAATGCTCATTTCTATTGTTTTATATGGTCTTATCCCTAGCTACAAGAATTTTTTAGAGATGTTACAGCTTACTGATAAGCTTAAATAATCTACTTTTGATTCCATTTGTGAGTTACTCAATCAACATAAGTGATAATTTGGAAATAAAAAATCTACTGAGGAGGCACACTATTCCAAAATAGGAAATCCATTGTATGAGCCCAATAGAAGACACAAAGAGAAATAAAGACACTCTTAGAGGCATGGTTCTAGGCATAAACATCATTCTAGTTCTTTGAAACATAATCATCATTATAGACATAAAAATCATTCAGGCTCTCCTAAGTATAGACATCACTTTGGTTCTCTAAAGCATGAGCATCACCACAAACATTCACATGGACACAAGCATTTTTCTTCATGTGGCTATTCTTCATCTATTTTTAGTGGACGTGAGAAAATATGCTACAATTTTGGTGGGAGAGGACACCTATCTACAGAGTGCCCATCCAAAAGGAGGTCCTCTTGACATCGACAGAAGGTAAAAGCAAACATTATTGTTCACTCCAGTCACTCTAGTCATTCTTCTAGTTCCTCTTCTGGCTATTCATCTGCATCTTCTTCTGATGGATGGGATGACTATGAAGTTGCATGCTCTATATCTGATGAGTATATATTCTAAGATAGTGACACACCCATCTTGTGTGAGCTACTAGGCTCAAGATTGGGATTTGATGTAGTATCATTTTTTGGCTTGTGTACTTTGCTTTCATAGATCTAGTGTTGATATGATCTTTGATGTGGAGCATTTTAGTGATTTATACTTGGTTTATTTTTTGCATGGCTTTTCACCTCTAATCTGATAGGGGGAGAAGATATTACATATTGGTTTTTTTATCAGTCATTGGTGATGTGTGGTACGAGTTAGCATTGTGTTGTTAGCATTGTTAGTGTTGAGCATGTTGTCCCCCAAAAATATCACTCATTTTTGGGACAACATTTGAACTATTTTTGTCCTACAGACCAAAATTGTCTCTTCCTTTTTCAAAAATTGTCATGGGCATTCAAATTCCTCATTTTTCAAGCTTCTCAGAAATCTATGGACTCTGCAAGCAGGTTCATTTCTATAGGTTCAAAGACTTCTGCAGGTGGGTTCAACCAAAAGAATCAGTTTCTAACACTTGGTCATTTTTGGGATTGGTTCAGTGCCTTGGTTCAATCAAAAATCTCCATCGGCAAGCATCAGTAGTAGGTTCAATGCATTTGGTTCAATAGGTTTAAAATCTCTCAACACAACTGCAAAGTTCAATGCTTTGGTTCATCCTTTGGTTCAATCAAATGGTTCAGTGCTTCAGTTCAAGGCTTTGTTTGAACCGTTGAACCAAAGCTTGGTTCAATAGTTGGTTCAACATCATTTGGTTCAAAGGTGGGTTCAATTAAATGTTTCAAAGGTAGGTTCAACCAAGCGGTTCAATGCTTTGGTTCACTCAGTTGGTTCATCCACTCGGTTCAATGCTTTGGTTCATCCACTTGGTTCAAAGGTGGGTTCATTCAATTGGTTCACCGACTTGAACCATTTTGGTTCAAAGTTTGGTTCATTGGCTTGGTTCAACCAAGTGGTTCAATGCTTTGGTTCACTCGGTTCACTCACTTGGTTCAAACGCTTTGGTTCAATCAAAGGATTCATCAGCTTGAACCATTTTCGTTCAACTAACCAGGTCATTGCTTTGGTTCAATCAAACAGTTCAATCAAATGGTTCAATAGTTGGTTCATCAGCTCGGTTCAAAGGAACGGTTCAACGCAAAAATTCAAAGAAGCCTCCCGAAGGACAAGTGCCCTTGTGGAGGGCACTTGGTTGACAAAAACACCCTTCAGAAGGGTCATTTTCAAAGAAGGCTGCAAAGGTAATTCTTTCAGATTTTTGTTTAAGGAATTCAAAAAATACTAAGGCAAGAATCAATTCCTTCAAAAATTTTGTTCGAAGGAATTCCTTTGGACAAAAAGTCTAAAGGAATTCGAGAAAGCAGTTGTGGGTAAAAAGCCTAAAGAAATTTCCAAAGAAGCAAAGGCAAAGTGATCGAACAATTCCATAGACTTTTTGTCCGCAGGAAAATGCCCGCAAAGAAAGCCAGGGGAAAATGCCCACGAGAATTATCCGTAGGAAATATCTATGAGAAATGTCCACAAAGACTCTAAGGAAAAGGCTATTGAAGGACCCCAAAGGGAAGGTGCCCTCGCGGGGGACTCTGGACTGCCAAATTGAAAGACACTTCCCTGAAGTTGAAGGGTCACCTTCCCTTTGAGAAGATGTAAAACAAGAAATTTGAAGGAAGAATCTAGCGACCCGTTGGAATAAAGAAGCCTGAAGGCCATTCAAAGACTGCCCAAAGCACAGATACCCTTGCGGGGGGGCTCTTCTTGACCCAAAATGGATCATTTCTTAAGGCCCAAAAGGGTAGGTTCTTTTCAGGAAAGTACCAAATAGAAAAGTTGAAGAAGGACCAAGGGGTGACACGCTCGAAGATGTCAAATTCAAGATAGTGAACTAGCCATTGAAAACGTAGTGACAGGCACGCGAACGTTAATTTTAAAGCTCATATAATAGATGTTGATCCTTGTAATCTACAGACCCAAATGCATTCACAGGCTTTAAGGCCAAGACCAACAGAAAGTGAGGAAGGAATAGAACAATAAATCAAATCTAGGACCCGATTCAATTAACCAAAAAAAAAGGAATGATGAAGGAAGGATTAGATTGCCAGGTGGACATTGAAAGATGCAAACTTTCAATAGCGTGACTTGTTTCTCTGCATTGAGAAAAACAAATGGGTAGATGCCCCTAATTTCTAGCCTATCTTCCTAACAGTTTTCAACGCAACATGATATATTACTGTTCCCGAGTCCTTCTTGAAGAGGCTATATAAGGGACTCTCTTTTATTGTAAATAAATCTCTTTTTGACAATCAGAATGAAACTCTACCCAAATTTAAAGGCATTACTGAGACTTTGAGCTTAGATTTTTTATCATATTTTGTTATTGGAATAAGAAAGCAAGTGATTTTTTAGACTTCGTGCTGCGATATCTTTGTTGTTGAGGAAACTGTTCTTATGTCTTTTTCCTTAATATATCTTCTGTTCCTTTAATTCAACAAGCAAAATTAGTGATAGCAGTCAGAAAGGTGTCTTGAAGAGTCAACTGTGGAGAGAATTTGTGCCCCCATAATTGCCATTAATGTGTTTTCTTTTCATTTTTGTGTAAAGGACCTTGGGATGACTTTGTGCCCTCATTGTCCTTCGTATCTTACTCTTGAGCAATTCAAGTGGAAGCTTTGTGTTGCATCTCAATTTGTTGGTTACTACGTCCTTGGTTACACTTTGCATTTACTACCAGGAGTATTCTTGTGGTTTGTTGAGTAGTACTTCTAAAAAAAGAGGAGTGCTTTCTGTCATTTCCCTTGAGTTTTTCCTTTGATCTGCACGCATCATCTCTGAAAAAAGAGAGATGGATGGTTTGTCTTACCCTTGAGTGTTATTTTCTATTTATTTATATATATATATATATATATATATATATATATATATATAACTATAGGGAACCTCCCCTTGATGAGAGGAGAGATCAGTCCCCTTCTAATGTGGTAAACCTACACATTTGGATGACTAATCTTCCTACTTTGGCTGATCAAACTTATTTTGTTTATCAGTACGTTAATTGACAAAATATTCAACCAACAGTTTTTGCCAACTCCACTGGGGATATAATATCCATTATCCATTTATAATCTATCCATTCACCACCACACTAATTGGGAAAGAATGCACAGTTTAAAGCCTCAAGATGCAAACTAAAGCAAGGTCAATTATTTTCCCATTTTTGTTTCACAATCTGGCAAATTCAAGGTATACACGAAGCCAAAGGTCTAAAGGTATCGTTGACCCTATATTTGAGTTGGTATATCAAAGTGATTTTGATCTGTTTCCTTCACCATCTTGTCTCTAATGAACCAAGAGCTTTCCTCTTACTAAAGTCAGATCTCCATTGCCAGACGAAGTATCTACTTCTATTGTTGATAAAGCTTTGCCAATAATTACCCCTTTGAGATTTTTTATTCCTCCTTTTCATAATTCTACAATGGTAGTTCAAGGCCCTGGAGTAATGCTTTTGGTCCTCTCAATCTTACTCCACCTCTACATGAGCTTCTACGCAGTTCAAGGAAGAATGTCCCCAAATTCTATGGCGATGGGAAAGTTCATTCTGATGAACACATTACAGCCTTCAACATAGCTTTTGGAGTAATCAGAGTAGAATTTAAAGATGTAGCAGTCAGGATTTTTGTGGAGACACTACAAGGTGTTACTGCTGATTGGTTTTATCATCTATAGGCTCAGTCAGTGACTGATTGGAATACTCTCAAAGATAAGTTTGAAGCTAGATTCAAACTTGCAAAAGATGCATATGCACTTATGGCTCAACTTACACAAATGAAGAAAGAGCCTTATGAGCCAATGAGGGACTTCATAGCCAAATTTGACAAACTGAGGAATAGAATTCTTATAATAGCTCGGCCTACAGCTGAGAATCTCAAATACTTTTTCATTAATTTTCAGTTACCTAAAGTAAGTTTTCTCTTGAGATGTGCTGGTCAAATAGATCTTGCTGCAACTCAACATTTGGCCACTGAGGTAGAAGATGATCTCATCTTAGTAGGGAAGATAAAAAGCCAAATAGAAATAGAGCTTCATCATCTTCTGAATATTCATCTACAAGCACCATAGATCCAATGGTGCAGAAATTGGCAAATGAGTTGCTTGCTCTCAAAAAGCAAATGGCTCAAGGAATGTCTTTTGCTCCTTCATACAAAAGGACATTCCCAAATCAGTCATATCAGGGCAATGCTACCAAGAATCAAGGGCAATAAAATCACCTTCCTCCCCCACAAGGGAAACTTGCCCTGGAAGCTCCTTCAACCAATTCAGTAATGGGATATCTTGAAGCAGAATTAGAGTTCTCTTTCTAGCCTGAATTGAATCAAGAAAATGATGTTGATATCCTTATAGAAAATCAAGAGGAATCAACTAGTGACTCCCACATTAGTTTCTTGAACTACCAAGATGAACTCAAAAGCAAAGGAGAAGCTTTTGATGGATCATATGCAGTGTTTACTATGTCTAAGAACTAATCAGTCTAGCAAGCTGATAAAGAAAAGATAGAGGAACAACCTTAGCCAGCAATCATGATTGCTAAGTGTGGAACCACTCTGTCTTTCCAGTCAAAGGATCCGGTGATCACCCAAAAGACAAGTACATAAATTTTACCTTCCCCTTCTACTTCAAATTCATAAACTAGCCCACCTCCCATCCCTCCTAAAACTAAAAAATTTGAAATACCTTCCTCTGTACCTAGCTCAATTTAGCCATTTAACATAATCGATCATGTCAAAAAGACAAAAATACAAATGTCTGAGTTCAAATATTTGCAGTCTAATCTTGATCAATTGGATAAACCGATCCAATGTGTCAAGAACCAAACCATCCCTGTAGGACAAAAAGATAAAAAAGTAACTCCTGATTCTCCAAAAAACATGCCTATTTTGAATAATTTTGTCATTACTCCCCTAGCTGCTCCTGGAAAAATAGAACCTTTCTATGTTTCTCTGTTAATAAATGGTCACATGTTGAGTAATTGTATTATAGACTCAGGTGCATTTGACAATGTCTTGCCTGCTAAAGTAGTTGAGTCTTTTGGTCTCACACTGACCAAGACATTTGGGAGATGTTTCTCCATGGAGAACAAGCAAGTACCATTGCTGGGGCAAATCAAAGATGCCTAATTTGCATTTACAGCCTTTCTAGACAAGAGAATCAAGATGACTATCTTGGTGGCTGACATTCCAGCATCCTATGGCATTTTCTTAGATGAAATTTTTGCAAGGACATGGGAGGAGAACTAAGCATGGATCTATCTGAGGCAAGGATCCCTGTACAAGGCGTAATGAAGAGATTGCTCCCTAAAAAGGAGGTAAAATATGTGGTCACCCAGACATCAGCCCCTGAAGCTCAAATTCTTTTTGAATCCACAGGTATGGGTAACTATTTTCTATCTACAGATAAAGTGCATGAAACATCTGATATAATTCTTGAAAGGATCAACTCATAAATCAGTTCAACTAGAACATCAGAAGAACTAGTAGGCTACAATATAGATGATGAAGGAAATTCTAAAGAAAAATCAGTATCAGATGAGATATGGACTTTGGAATTTGATGGTAGTTGTTCCTCTACCAGTTCAAGAGCTGGGATTGTGTTGATATCTCTTCAAGGAGATAATTTTCCTTCATCTTACAAATTACAATTTAGCAACACTAACAATACAGTTGAATACAAATCTCTACTACTTGGAATGCAGACTGCTCAAGAAAAAGGCATCAAGTTTCTTCATGCCAAAGGGGATGTTGAATTAATGGTTTGTCAAGTAAGAAATCTTTACCAAACCAAGAATGAAAGACTACGCCACTATCGCAACCTGGTTTAGGACCAAATTAAAAGCTTTGATGCTTTCAACATTTATGCCATACCCAGAGAGTCTAATGACAGAGCTGATGCACTTACTATTTCAAGAACTCTCTTAGTTCTTCATTCAGATTTCAAAGAAGATAGGTATACTATTGAGCTGGTCTATAGACCAAGTATTCCTGACAATGCTAATTATTGGCAAGTATTCAATGATGATCATTAAATCATTGCTTTCCTGGAATGAAAAGACAATTTTGAACAACTACATTTCGAAGGTAGTGAACCTCAGAAGTATGAATTAGCCTCTAAATTTAGTTCATATATAAATGAAGAATTCTTACAGCTGAAAGGAAACAAAATTTTCAAAGGCCTAGTTTCTCTTGAAAAGCTGTTTGACAAGCATGATAGATTCATCAAACAATAGCAAATAGACTCAAGTTTTTCTCAGGGATTCGATCAAGTAAATCTGATCACTAAAGAAAATCCCAAGATGGTTAACATTGGTAAGTGTTGCATCCTTGAAGAAAGATTCAAGTTCACCTCTTTACTCCATCAGTACATGGATGTCTTAGCATATTCTTATGAAGACTTGAAGTCTCTCAAACTAGATGAAATTTGCCATGACATTCCTCTCAAGGCTGATTCAATGCCCTATAAGCAAAAATTTAGACAGTACAATCTAAAAATATCAGGTACTATTCTTTTTGAGATACAAAAAATGTTAAATGCTAGAATCATCTTCCCAATCTATCATTCCACATGGATTGCAAACATAGTGCTTGTAAGGAAGAAGAATGGCGAAATTTGCATTTGTGTAGATTTCAAGAATCTGAATCAAACATCTTTGAAAGATAATTATCCTTTGCCAATTATGAATCAAGTGCTTTAAACAGTGATAGGTTCAGAGATGTTATCAATGCTGGATGGCTTCTTAAGATATAATCAAGTTGAATTTGGTGAAGTAGACCAACATAAGACTACATTTACCACACTTTGGGGTACATTTGCATATAGAAGAATGCCTTTTGGCTTGATAAATGTTGGTGATACCTTTCAGAGAGCAATGGACTTGGATTTCAAAGATGAGATTGGTAAATTCATAGTGGTATACCTTGATGACTTGACTATCTTTTTAAAGCATCGATCTGATCATGTACGCCACTTACAATAAGTGCTAGAGTGTTGCCGCCAGAATGGTATTTCATTAAACCCCAAGAAGTCTATTTTTGGAGTGACAAAGGGAAACTCCTTGGACACATTGTGTCAAAAGAAGGCATAAAGATTGACTCAAACAGATTCAAGTCTATTCAAGAGCTTAATTTGCCTACAAGTAAAAATGTTGTTCATTCTTTCTTTGAAAAGGTGAATTTCTTATGGAGGTTCATCCCCAAATTTGCTGAGAAGACTAGACACATTATGAACATGATGAAAGGGAAGACCATCTTCAGCTGGACTAAAGAAGGCAAGTCAGCATTTCAGGATATCAAGACTACCATTGCTCATGCCCCTACTTTGGTTTGTCTAGATTACAACAAATATTTCATCATATACAGCTATGCGTCTGAACACATGCTTTTAGCAATTCTTGTTCAATAGGATAAGGAAGGTATGGAATCTCCTATCTCTTTCATGATTTTCCCTCTCAAAACCCATGAGATGAAGTATTCAAATGTAGAGAAGCATGCTTATGCATTGGTGAAAGCAGTCAAACACTTTTGCTTCTATATTCTGAATTTACACTACTGCCTTAGTTCCTGACACTACAGTCAAGTCTATATTAACTCAGAAAGATTTTGGAATGAAAAGAGGTAATTGGATTGCAAAGATCCAAGAGTTTGATCTAGACATCAAGCCAACAAAGCTGGTCAGGGGTAAAGGCCTATGCCAAGTAATTGTTGACATGAAGATAGAAAATACACATCATGAAGAAGCTGAAGTGGAAGATACTCCAACAGTCCTTTTTGTCTCCACTACCAATGAGTGGTATTTAGGTATCACTCATTTCCTTACTTATGGTGAATGTCCTACTCATTTGTCTTACAAATAAAGGAGGACTATCAAGTTGAAAGCTGCCAATTTTGTCCTTTGGGACAACGGCTTGTACAAGAGAAGCATAGATGGAGTATTCTTTCATTGTGTAGATAAAGAGCAACAAAGCCAGCTTTTGAAATCTTTCCATAATCTGGCTTGTGGAGGAAATTTTTCTACTCCTGTGATTTCTCACAAGATTCTACGAGCCAGGTATTACTGGCCAACTCTTTTCTAAGATGCACATAAGTGGGTTAGGAAATGTGAACTTTGTCAGCAATTTGTTGGAAGACCCAAGTTAGCTGCTATGCCTCTCAAGCCAATGATCATAAAAGAACCTTTCCAGCAATGGGGGATTGATTTTATTGGGACTATAAACCCATCTTCAAGTGCTGGACATGATTATATCCTTACAGCAACTGACTATTTCACCAAGTGGGTAGAAGCAATCCCAACTAAGCATGTTACTTCAGAAGTTGTATGCAACTTCTTCAAAGAGAATACCATTTCCAAGTTTGGAGTTCTAATAAAAATTGTTACTGACAATGAAGCTTGTTTCACCTCCCAAGAGATTACACAATTATGTTTCCATTATGGAATTATACTCTCTCACTCTTCTGATTATTTTCCACAAGGGAATGGACAAGCTGAATACAGCAATAAGAACCTGGTAACTATCATCAAGAAGCTAGCAGATGACAATCAAAGAACATGGCATAAAGCATTGGTTGATGCTCTATGGGTAGATAGAATCACACTAAAGAGGGTAATTGGTATGTCTCCTTTTCAACTTTTTTATGGTATCAATGCTGAGATACCAATCACCTTAGAATTGCCAGCCTTGAAATTGGCAAAGGCAATTGAAGATTAGATATATGAAAGCTCTCTTGATAAAAGAATCATGTGCCTGACTGAGCTGGAGGAACAGAGAACCATGATGGTGGATAGAATTACTACTCATCAAAGTCTGGTAAAGAAACTCTTTGACCAGAAGGCCAAAAATTGTGATTTCCAGATTGGAGATCAAGTCCTGTTGTGGGACAAAAGGAGAAAACCAAAGGGGATGCATGGAAAGTTTGACTCCCTTTGGAGAGGCCCATTTATAATTCATCAACACATTGGTGAAAATAGATTTTTACTGAAATATCAAGATGGCACACTCTTTTCTCTGCCTCACAATGGGCAGCATCTGAAACACTTCAACTCTTGAAGTATAAGATCATTGCATCTATATATATGTATATTTGTACATTTTTTAATTCTATTTTGTTTTGTTTGTTTTATTTTTTGATGCCTTTCATTTTTAGGTACCATGACTCTGTATCCCAATGGTACACATGAAGACACTGGAGATTCTAGATTCTACTCTTTTGAATTCTTTTTGCAATTGATAGAAGTTCCCCAATTGGAGCCAGCTATTGTCCCCTAAAAATATCACTCATTTTTGGGACAACATTTGAACTATTTTTGTCCTACAGACCAAAATTGTCTCTTCCTTTTTCAAAATTTGTCTTGGGCATTCAAATTCCTCATTTTTCAAGCTTCTCAAAAATATACGAACTCTGCAAGCAGGTTCATTTCTACAAGTTCAAAGACTTCTGCAAGCGAGTTCAACCAAAAGAATCAGTTTCTAACACTTGGTCATTTTCAGGATTGGTTCAATGCCTTGGTTCAATCAAAAATATCCATCAGCAAGCATCAGTAGTAGGTTCAATGCATTTGGTTCAATAGGTTCAAAATCTCTCAACACAACTGTGAAGTTCAACACTTTGGTTCATCCTTTGGTTCAATCAAATGGTTCAGTGCTTCGATTCAAGGCTTCATTTGAACCATTAAACCAAAGCTTGGTTTAACATCTTTTGGTTCAAAGGCGGGTTCAATCAAATGTTTCAAAGGCAGGTTCAACCAAGCAGTTCAATGCTTTGGTTTACTCAGTTGGTTCATCTGCTTGGTTTAACTCTTTGGTTCATCTGCTTGGTTCAAAGGCGGTTTCATTCAATTGGTTCACCAGCTTCAACCATCGGCTTGAACCATTTTGGTTCAAAGCTTGGTTCATCGGCTTGGTTTAACCAAGCAGTTCAATGCTTTGGTTCACTCATTTGGTTCACTCGCTTGGTTCAAACACTTTGGTTCAATCAAAGGGTTCATCGGCTTGAACCATTTTGGTTCAACCAAATGGGTCATTGCTTTGGTTCAATCAAACGGTTCAATAGTTGGTTCATCACCTTGGTTCATCAGCTCGGTTTAAAGGATTGGTTCAATGCAAAAATTCAAAAAAGCCTCTCGAAGGACAAGTGTCCTTGCAGAGGGCACTTGGTTGACAAAAACACCCTTCGGAAGGGTCATTTTCAAAGAAGGCTGCAAAGGTAATTCTTTCAGATTTTTGTTTAAGGAATTCAAAAAAGACTAAGGCAAGAAGCAATTCCTTCAGACTTTTTGTTTGAAGGAATTCCTTCGAGCAAAAAGTTTAAAGGAATTTGGGAAAGCAATTGTGGGTAGAAAGCCTGAAGAAATTTCCAAAGAAGTAAAGGCAAAGTGATCGAATAATTTCGTGAACTTTTTGTCCGCAGGAAATTTCCATAGACTTTTTGTCTGCGAGAAAATGCCCACAGAGAAATCCCGGGGAAAATTCCCATGAGAATTGTCTGCAAGAAATATCCATGGGAAATGTCTGTGAAGACTCTAAGGAAAACCCTGTCGAAGGACCCCAAAGGGCAGGTGCCCTTGTGGGGGACTCTCGGCTACCAAATTGAAGGACACTTCCCTAAAGCCGAAGGGTCACCTTCCCTTCGAGAAGATGTAAAACAAGAAATTCGAAGGAAGAATCTAGCAACCCGTCAGAATAAAGAAGCTCGAAGGCCATCCAAAGGCCACTCGAAGGACAAATACCCTTGCAAAGGGGCTCTTCCCAACCCAAAATGGATCATTTATTAAGGCCCAAAAGGGCAGGTTATTTTTGGGAAAGTGCTAAATAGAAAAGCCAAAGAAGGACCAAGGGGTGATGCGCCCAAAGACGTCAAATTCAAGACAGTGAGCTAGCCATTGAAAACGTAGTGATGGGTGTGTGAACGTCAATTTCAAATCTCATAAAATAGCTTTTGATCCTTGTAATCTACAGACCCGAATGCATTCACAGGCTTTAAGGCCAAGACTAGCAGAAAGTAAGGAAGGAACAGAATAGCAAATTAAATCCAGGACCCGATTCAATTAACCAAAAAAGAAAGAACAATGAAGGAAGGATCAGATCGCCAGGTGGACATTGAAAGATGCAAAATTTCAATAGTGTGACTTGTTTCTCTGCATTGAGAAAAACAAATGGGTAGATGCCCCTAATTTCCAGCCTGTCTTCCTAACAGTTTTCAATGAAACATGATGTATTACTGTTCCTGAGTCCTTCTTGAAGAGGCTATATAAGGGACTCTCTTTTATTGTAAATAGATCTCTTTTTGACAATCAAAATGAATCTCTGCCCAAATTGAAAGGCATTATTGAGACTTTGAGCTCAGATTGTTGATCATATTTTGTTATTGGAATAAGAAATCAAGTGATTTTTTAGACTTTGTGCTACGATATCTTTGTTGTTGAGGAAACTGTTCTTATGTCTTTTTCCTTAATATATCTTCTATTCCTTTAATTCAACAAGCAGAATTAGTGACAGCAATCAGGAAGGTGTCCTGAAGAGTCAACTGTGGAGAGACTTTGTGCCCCCATAATTGCCTTTAGTGTGTTTTCTTTTCATTTCTGTGTAAAGGACCTTGGGATGACCTTGTGCCCTCATTGTCCTTTGTATCTTACTCTTGAGAAATTCAGGTGGAGACTTTGTACTACATCTCGATTTGCTGGTTACTACGTCCTTGGTTACACTTTGCATTTACTACCAGGAGTATTCTTGTGGTTTGCTGAGTAGTACTCCTGAAAGAAGAGGAGTGCTTTCTGTCATTTCCCTTGAGTTTTTCCTTTGATCTACATGCATCATCTCTGAAAAAAGAGAGATGGATGGTTTGTCCTACCCTTAAGTGTTATTTTTTGTTTATATATATATATATATATATATATATATATATATATATATATATATATATATATATATATAAAACATACCTATAGGGAACCTCCCCTTGATGAGAGGAGAGATCAGTCCCCTTTTGATGTGGTAAACCTACACATTTAGATGACTAATCTTCCTACTTTGGCTGATCAGACCTATTTTGTTTATCAGTACGCTGATCAACAAAATATTCAACCAACAGAGCAAAGGCCTATAAGAGATGTTGGTGATTTTTGGGCATCAGTTTGAGATGTGCCATACACATTATAGAGGGTAGTCACTTGATATATAGATTTTATATGAGGGTTTATGTAGTTGGACATCACGTGGTCATGTTCTACTGCAGTGCAAGGATGATCAAGGTGTGGATCAATCTAGGATGCACAACATACTAGTTGTAGTTGTGATAGAGTCTACTTGGATGATTCACAGTTCTTTGTTTTAGTCTTTCTATACCCCTTTGGATCAAGGGGGAATTTGTTGGATTATTTTTTAATGATCCAAATATTAGTTTATTGTTCGGGTAGTTTTTACTTGACAGTTAGTTTCTAAACCAACTCATCTTTTTGTAAAGTTTTTTAAAGCTTCTTTGTAGAAAAATAAATTATTGCATTTCCTAAATATATTTTTTTGTTATTTATTCAACCTAGGTTAACATTTGGTTGCTTTGGTTTGAATCTTGGTTGGTTGGTATGAATAAGTTAGGTCTAATTTCACATATGGGTGACTAAGGTTTGGTGTAGGGAAGGTGCCAAGGTTATTGATTGGTTTGGTCGATCTGATTTTAGAAGGTGACTTGATTGTTTGGGATTTAGGTGTCTTGGATGGTTGAGGGATTATTGGATTGGTAAACGTTGTTATTGGTTTGGTTGATAGGGTAGGATTTTAGATAGTGAAAGTGGTTGATTGGTTTGTTAAAGGTATGGTTGGAGGTTATTGTTTGGTAATATACGGTATCCCTAATTACTGCCAAAAGGTGGCTCGATCCATGTTAGGGTTGGAAATAAACTCCAATTTCTAAACTAGCCTAGAGATTGGTTTGTAGGTTGGTTTGATTCCCTGAATGGTAGACCTAAAAGATAGGTTCCTAGGTAGAGACATGAAGATGGTAACCTTGTCCTCTTCCCTAATCAAAGATTGAAAGTTTGAGATAGGTGGCTATTTTATGATAGGAGTGGACGTGGGGGTTTCTTCCTCAATAATAATTTCTAAAAGGGGAATGGTTTGCGTCATAGTCAAATCTGAAGATAGGGTGGTGATAGTTGGGAGTTTTAGTATATCAGTTAAAAGGGTGGTTAAGGATTCCACTACCTTAATAAGTGGAGATGGGGATAATGGTGTTTACTCTATTTGGGTTTCTAAAGGAGGGGAAGGTAACTATGTTTCCTTAATAAGCAGAGAGGGTGAGGGATATATAGGTTGGTCAATAGGTTATTTAGCAACGAGTGTGTCAAGAACCATGTTGACTATATGGGTATCATGAGAACACTTGATGTTGTTGTTATTGTTCTTGGTAAGAGCATGGTTTGTAAAGGGTTTCCTGAATACATCAAGGGCTTGGTTTGATGGTGCATTGGGTTTGTCCAATGTAAGCTCTACCTTATCAATAAGTGTTTAGACAAAGTTCTTGAAGGTGTTTCACCTATTGACATCATGCCCTATCACTCAATAAAAGGCATATAGATCATTCTCATTGTACCAACTAGGTGCAAGATGAGAAGAGTTGAATTATTGGGGTGGCTTGATAGGAGGAAGTTGAATGATATTCACTTTCAATAACTTCTCCAAGATGGAATCATAGGATTCTCCAAGTGGAGTGAATTACTTCTAGTTGCTTCGGGTTTTGCTCCTCATCTTTTGTTTTAAGGAACTAGAGGAATTAGATTGGTTGATGGAAGGTGGAGGAGCAGCTTTTAGGACAAGTGCATTCAAAGTTCCTTTTCTCTTGGTGTTGGTATTAGACTGGTTGTTTAACTTAGAGGAATAAGCTTTATTGGTTTTATGGGTTGAATTCTTGTTTTTTTCTTTAGTTTTCCTTTGTCAATGGCTCAATTCTCTAACTTACAGGCCATGGTAAAAGCTTCATAGAAGGTTCAAAATCTTTGGACACATAATGTAGAGGAGATATGCTTGGCACATGCCTATGCAAAGAGCTCTATGACTTGGGTTGAGGCAAGGAGAAGGAAAGTTGGTTAATAAGGCTCCTCCAATGAGCCATAAAATTGGAAATGGATTCATCCTCAAACTACTAGATAAAGTAGCGGTTGGTGATAGAAATTTTCTTGGAGATATTGATTGAGAAGTGGTCCAGGAAGGTTGAAGCCAGTTGGGTGAAGGAAAAAAGGGAGTGTTTAGGTATGGGACTATACCAATCGAATGTCATACTGGCTAGGGAAATGGGAAATTTACAGAGAAGAAGGGCATCATCATAGGTGATGAGATATAAATAATGTTTAAATGCCCTAAGGTATTGTTGGTGATCTTCCTTACTTTGAAATTTAGAGAACTTGGGAAGTTCCCATTGGGGAGGATATGGCCTGATAGGTACGAATGGATGGATAGGATCATTAGAGATTTGGTCATATAACAAGATGTTATGAGTACCCAAGATAGATGAATCTAAGGTGGTCATCTTATCCATGAACATATTCATTAGGTCAGCTTAGGGTTTGCACCTAAAGGGTTATAAGATGCATACTATTGGGATGGTTGGGAGACATGTTGATAGTGGGTAGATGTTTGGGAGGCTGCCACATATAGTTAAGTGGATGTTAATGGTTGGGTAGAGGATACATAAGGTTAGGTAGAGGTAGGTTTTTGGGTAGTGGATACATGCCCTTGTAGATTAGGTATGTAGCCAAAGGTTGGTTCAAGAGGTGCTTGTTGGATAGGAGTGGTAGCTAGGTTGGTAACCAATGGAAGGATGGTGGCCTTCATGATAATCAGTGGCAATGTAGAGGGTATGGACACCACAAGGATTTGAAGCATAGGAGTGGTTTATGGGTTAGAGGTAGTTAAAGGAAGGTTTTTAGTACTAGAGGTAGGCACTCCTATTGTAGAGGAGTAAAAGGTATAAGGGCAATGGTAGTTTGAGTCGATTGGTTTTCAATGGTAATCTCAAAGGGGTTGTTGGTTAATGAAGAGGCTTGGGTAATTAATGGTTGAGTAATAATTGTGGAAATAGAGGTAATCCTCATGAGGTGGGGAGGCATACTATAAGGTGGATCTATAGATAGAGCTAAATCTAGGATACGGTAAGATGTGTTTGTAAGGTAATGTTGTAAGGCCATGGGATTAGTATCTAGGAAAGCAAAAAAAACCACATCTCATTGAGGAACCTCCCAAGGGAAAGTAGGAATTTAAAAGGGGTGAGGAGAGTCTACTAGTTCTAAAACATAGTCCATGGATGAAGAGGTAGAAGAGGTAGGTTAGCTTGGTGATGGGTTTTACTCCGCAAGGTCTCTTCATTATTGGCAAGTGAGAACCATACAAGGGGAGATAGAAAGAAAAAACAACCTCACTACTCAAATAAAGATAAGACAAGAAATGATCAAAGAAATTAAATGACACTCTAAAAGATATGTTATTAATCACTAGAGTTTTAATTAATCTCACTTTTGGCTTATGCCTTAAGAAAATGTGTGACTGAAATTGGTTTGTAGATCGAGTACTAGAGAGGGAGTCTAAGGTTGGTTTTAGGTTGTGTTTAGGCACTTAAAAAGAATATATATTGGAATTAATACATGGCTTGGTATTGGGGCCTACCCCATCACTTCACACACCATAGCGATAAGGGTGTCAGGTGCTTAGCTAATATATATTGATATCTAGATATTATACTCAATTAGAGAGATGAGTTGGTTTTCCCCTTGGTAATGACCTCCAAGTAGGATCACCAGGAAAGGGTAAGGATATCATTAGGTGATGAAATACTAGTCAAGCCTTATCTCAAATTTTTTAGATGTTTAATTGGTGAAAGTTGTTTGGTTGAGTGTGTGCAATAAAGAGTGAAGCTACGATATATTACTTTGCCTTTTAAGTTAAGATATGTGAACTAAACTTTCAAGTAGTCAATGTATGCACTTGATTTTAAGTCCAAATGAAAATTTTGATTTCGTTGATGAGCATAGAATAGAGAGAGAATGCAAGTAAACAAGAACCCAAGTAGAGACACAAGGGTCCCACTAGGCATACCAAAATGTTTCAATGAATTTCTTACTTATTATTAGGAAGAGGGAAAAGAAGAAGCTAAGTACGGGTATGGTTGAAAAACATGATTGATAATGCACACATGAAATTATAAGATTGTGAAGAGCTCTTCTTTAGCATAGGAGGATGACCTACAAATAATAAATCACTACATCAAAATTGTTTGTTAAATAAATAGTTGAGTGGATTACCTAGCAATAGCTAGATCACAGAAGCGAGAGCTTCTTTAGGGGTTGTCAATCCACATGTTTTAAACAATTAAGATTATGAATAGAATTGAAGGTACTTGCATCAATAATCAAAAGGTACTGAAGTTGAATACAAGAATGTTTTCCTAGAAATATGTTATAAATGATTAAATTAGTGATAAACTAGTTAATACTAGTGCTAGAGGGTTGGGGTGTGTTTAAAAAAATCAAATAGGGGTTTGTGAATAAGTAAGAACATAGAAAATTAGGTTTGATTGGGATTAGATAGGTGGAAAAAACTTGTTGGTTTTCACTGCCATAGTGACCGTCGATGATTGGGATGACTATCGATGGTTAAGGTGATCATTGGTTGTTAAGGTGACCATCGATGGTTGGGATGACTATCAATGGTTAAGGTGATCGTTGGTTGTTAAGGTGACCATCGATGGTTGAGTCAACCATCGATGGTTATTGTGTTCAGATCTAGGTTGGTAATTTGATTGATTAATGAGATCCAAAATATAGATTCTAAGAGGTGGGTTAGATTTGGGTTGATTTCAAAATGGAAATAAATTAGATGAGTACTGAGAAACAATTACTTGCCTTACCAAAAGTTGATTGGGTGGATGGTTGAGGTAGTTGACCTATTGGTGGATCTATCTTGATTTTGATATAATAACGGTACATAAAGACTCGATAGAGAGGCAGTGGCAAGTTGTCTCTCTGATATGATTGTTGAATTGTGGACTGATGATGGTGATTGACCTGAAAGAAAGAAACTCCTAGATGCACAAAGCTCTTGATCACAATTATAAATGGATTTCACCTCCCAGTTCCTCTCTTATTATAGGCACAAGTAAGAGGTAGAAGTGAAGGTTCAACTAGGTTGTCTAATTATAAATCATCCATAAAATGGCTCACGATAGGATTTAGACAACTTATATTTAGAAAAGCATGATGGGTAATTTGCATGTTTTTGGTTAAAGAGGTGGACCCTGACCGTCAGTGATCAACTTGATTATTGATGGTCGAGGGTAAAGGGTAAAAGTGGGTAAAGGTTAAGCTAAGTCCATTTAGTTAATTTTAACTATGGGTTATCTTAGTTAGCGTTCAAAAGGTGATATTGGTCCTAAGGGGGGTCCCAAAGTGATCAAGGGGTGCCTTAGACATTTAGAATTGTAGTGTACAGATTTTTGGTGTCTACATAGAGCCTCATATTTTGAAATGTTATTAATGTATGGAAATATAATATGAAAAGCCTTAGGTATAAGATATCCCTATGGTGTTACAAAAAAAATGCATGCCCCTGATCCTCCAGATGTGAATGATCCATAAAAATAGAGCTTACATTGATGTGACTCATCAAGGGTCAGGATGGACTCAATAGAAAATCCCATGACAAGTGGTTGTGTGTCAGACAATTGATCTTATACAAGTTGACCAAAAAGGACCCATCCCTTAATAGCCTTATGATTGATATATTTGATGTTAAATTCACTTAACAACATAACCCACTTTTCCATCTAGTCTATTAGGGCTACTTTTGATAGAAATATTTTAAGAGATCCACTTAAGTGATGAGGATAGTCTTATTGTTCATCATGTAATGCTACAATTTCTGAGAAGCAAAGACTACCACTAGGCAAGCATATGCCACCAAATTTTATCTCAAATAATAAACTTCTTGTTTATTTTCATTTAAATTCTATTGATTCAATAATGCCCCTAAAGCATACTAAGTAGCTGAAATGTAAAGTAACAATGGTTTTCATAGTGTTGGAGGAGCTAACACAGGCAAATTTGCCAAATATTGTTTCAATTACTAAAAAATCTTCTTGATAATCATTTTTCTAATGATATGTTGTACCCTTTTTAAGGAGATGAGTAAATAGATAACAATGATTAGCCAATTATGAAATATGTCAGTAAATAGACTGTATCTTTCCTTACAAACTATGAATCTATTTTTGATTTTATAGAGGAGGCATGTCAGTTATGGCCATGAATTTAGCCAAATCTACTTCAATTCCTTGATGAGATATGGAAAATACTAGAATTTTTCCTTATGTGACCCCCAAAAAAAATTTCTTAAGGTTAAGGTGAACCTTGTATTCCCAGAGCTACTCAAATATTCTACATAAAAAATTTGGATGTTTGGATCTTGTTTTAGATTTGCCCATGATGTCCTCTACATAATATTCCATGATTTCATGCATCATATTGTGAAAGATAACTATCATGGCTCTTTGGTAAGTAGCACCTACATTTTTAAGGCCAAAAGACATGACCTAGTAACAAAAAATTCCCCATTGAGTGGTGAAAGTTATTTTATGTTTATCTTTAGGTGTTATTATGATTTGAATATAATTGAAAAATTCATCCATGAGTGATATCATTTCATAACATGTTATAGAATCGATAATAATGTTGATGTTTGGCTAGGCACAATCATCTTGAGGACAAGTCTTGTTGGTATCATGGAAATATGTGCAAAGGTAAATGCCCATGGATTTTTGTTGATATAGACAATGTTATAAATCCATTAAAATATAGTCAATTGGTCACGTGAATCCTAATTCTAAAAGTTTTTCAAGCTCTTTTTTGACCAATATTTCTAGGCATAAATACATTTTCCATAATTTATGTTTGATTGGTTTGTCATCAAGATAAACTAAAAGATGATCGACCACAAAAGATTGATCGAGGCCAAGCACGTTAGCATATAACCATGCAAATATGTTGCTAAATTCCTTGATGAGCTCAAATTATTCCTCTATGAGAAAAGCATCGAGCTTGATGATATAAGGATTATTTTTAGTATTGATGTTAACGTCCACGGTGTCTTCCACAAGTAGTGTGGAACCATCTTCTAACATTATTAGCACTGAAGGAAGTTGATTGTAACTCAACTGGATCATCAAGATCACCCATAAAATAAGATTTTGAATCATTCATCTTAGGAAATGACTAGTTTTGAAATGTATCTATAAATTCATGTTCCAATTTTTCAAATGTTTACTTCTTGGAAGGACTAGTATTTGCTCCAAAGTTGAAGTTGCTTAGATTGTGGGAGATTTGTGCTTCATCATGAAGATAGTGGACTTCCCCAACCGTTGGTACCTCAAATAAGTTTTCACCACAAAAAACATATAGTTTTTACTTTTTTGACTATCCAATAGTGCCTCAGATAGGTTTTCACTAAAGGACATTAATTATTGTTTTTTTTATTTTTATGATTGAGGATAGCCACCTGCTTTCTAAAGTAGACAACATTGTAAAAATTGATTTCAAAACCTTTATTATGGTCCCTAAGTGGAAGACCATAATGAAATCCTAATAATTCTACAATGTATTTATCATTCTGGGATATGTCCAATGGTATTCAATATTGTTAGTCTTAGTCGATGAGTTTAGGATAGTTGAGATCTAGGTGGATGGTAAGGATGACATTGTTATTAAAAAGGTTATGGTCAAAATTTTCATTATAACACTATAAAAGGAATCTATATCACTATTATGAAACTTATCATTATATATTGTAGTGTCATCACTTTTGACATTAGAAGGTCCACCTCCAAATAGTGTGAATCTAATGCCTCAATTTCTTTTTTGTTTAGCAAGGGGAACTGGCTCAAGAATTTCTTGTTCATTTACCCTCAATCCTTTTCCTTTGAAAGATATATGCTTTAATATCTAGTTAGGAATGAGATATTTGTTTATTTGATAACACAATGTAAAAACATCATTGTATAACCAGGATTGTCTAATATTATTGATTTGTTCATGGTCCAAGAGAGCATTTTTATTGAGGGAGAGGGTTCTCACTTTATAAGAATCAACCTTTTTACACCAAACTATTTTGAGACTACCATAAGTTTTTGGGGATGTGGGAAGTTTCATAATGTGAAAATCATCTTCAAATTCATATTCTCTACAACCTTTGTCTTTAATTATGAAGTGCAATGATGCCTTAAGAGGTAGATTAATGGGTATGGATGTAAGGCTATCTAGATGGATGTTATATGATTTAGGATTTTTAGGAAGCACATTTTTATCCTTTTTAGGTGTGTAATCTATGATGGGACAAAGATGGTAATTAAGGTATTCAAATTCTAACATCTTGTAATATTAATAGGGTTGTGTATCACTAGGGATTGTGAATTCCATACCAACATATGAGAATTTAAGATATTGATGCAAAGTGGATGGTATTGTGCACTTATCATGGATCCATGGATGTCAAAGGAGGTTATATGGTAGTTTTAGGTCAATAACATGGCAAAGAGTTTTATGGATGACATGCCCAATAATTATGGGGAAATAAATGGTGTTAACCTATTCTCTCTTTGCATTATCATAAACCTTGATTGTAATGGTGTTTGCCTAAAAATTTGCATCTAAGTACCCTAAATTTTTGACCAACTTGTGTGTACAAATGTTCAACCTAAATCCATTATCTATGAGTACCATTTTAACTCTATGCCTTGCAATAATTGCCTTAATATAAAGGAGGTCATTACGGGATGGACCTACAGGTGAAATTTCACTTGGGTCAAAGGTAATTTATTGCCCTGAGGACAAATGTCTTACAAGTGCTTGAAATTGTGAGGGGTCAATATTTATGAGGAATTTGATTGCAAGAGAAACTTATATAGAATATCCTTAAGGACAATGTACGTGCACAAAAGATCCAATATGGACATTTGAGTTATGGTTTGTTCCAACTATTTAATAAGGTCATATGGACTTTTAGCTAAGGAGGTGGGCAATTTTCATTTGGAAGGAGGGAGATCTTAGATTTGATTATTGGATTTTGATGTGGAAGGGCCTTAGATGACAACCTTCAAGTGTCGATTAGTAACAACACATTATGTGGCTTGGTTAGGATTAACAAAATGTGATGGATAAGGTCCTAGGATATTGGTCCTAGAAAATGGATTAATGTTAGGAGTATCATGGGAATTGATATTGATAGTGGTGACATGATTATTTGTGATCCTACCCACAACATTATCATAGTTGTGTTGGATATTGCGATAATAAATGCAATTGGTTTGGGAATTTTAACCTTGATTTTGATTGTGATGTTATAGATAATTACCCTAATTATTCTGATGGTGCTTTGGAAATGGGTTTTTAAATATGTCCATATTCTAATTAGATGATGAAGCATTATTCTCAAGCTTAATTTCTCTGTGGTCAAGAAGATCTTGAATATAGTGTTTAAGTTTCATACATTTGTGTTGTATGGCCCTTGACTCAGTGATAGTCACAATATTCATTACTTTGTACCATGTGGGTTTGGGATGACCTTCTTCAAAAATATTAGTAATACATTATAAAACCATATTTGCACCAACAAACTTTTGAAAGACAACTTATATTGGTATTGCAAGAGGGGAGAATGTCCTTCACTAATATTGAGTCTTAGGTGGTGTTCTTTTAAGAGTGACTACTGGTACAAATTATATATTTTTGACATGCTTGGGTTGATTAGTTCACACATGTTTGGACTCTATAACTCTACCACCCATAACATTTTTGTTCTTATTGAAGATTCTAGGTTTTTTGTCTATTATTGGGTATTAGCTTGGGATTGATTTTAAAAATCTCTAGAGTATGTTTTGATCAACACTTTCTTGAAAAGGAATTGTTAAATATGTATACCCATTTTAATGATCTCATCAAATGTATTTTCACAATGTAGTCACAAATGAAAATCCATTTTTGGATTTAAATTTGAAGCAAGGTGGTTATTAATGGTTTTTTTGAGAGAGAATGAGGAAACATCTTGATCAAGCTTCTCCATCATTACAAAAAGGTGAAAAATATTTCCCCACTTTTTCATTGTCTTGCTTTGACATCTGACCTTTAGATTAGACTTTGTTTGACTTTTTGAAGTTTGGCTTGAAAATTTAACTTGATTTGACTTAGAGAAGTTGACTCAATTTGAATTAATGCTTGACTTTGGATTTGAGTTGATTTGTCATTTGACTTGACTTGAATTGATTTGATTTGGACCTTCAAAGTTGATTTCGTTTAGATTAGGAATGTTGAATTTGTTTGACTTGAAGTTTAATTATGAATTTTGACTTTGGATTTGAATTGATTTGACTTGAAATGTTGACTTGATTTGATAAATGACTTTTGGAGTTTAGTATGATTTAACTTTGAATGTTTGACTTTTAATTTTGAATTGATTTGCCTTGGTAAGTTTGACTTTGAATTGTTACTTTTGACTTGATTTGACTTGAAATGTTGACTTGATTTGACATTTTCCTTTTGGATTTTAACTTGATTTGAATTTAAAATTTTGACTTTTGGATTTGACTTATTTTGGATTTTAAATTTTGACATATTTGGTTTTATATAAAGTGTTTAATGTTTACAATCAATACGGGTCTTGACAATAAAAAAATAAAGGCACATAAATAACAAACCCTATGCTTAGTATAAAATGTGTCCAACTTAACTAATATTCCACCATTATATTCATGTAAAGTGGTGACTAGGTTGGTCTCTCAACCCTCACTCTATGTCTGTGTGTGTTGAGTAATCTTCAAGGATGTTGTTTCCCCTACACTTATAGTTGTTTGAAGTTGAAGGGTTTTAATCTAGGCATAAAAAGGGATTTCTAGGTTTGTCCCCTATATACCTTGTAGGATGATGGGGCCTAAGTCTATGGAAGAGGTTGATTAATAGACTATGTAAAAGGGTCTAGTACCTTTTCACCTAGTCCATCCATAAGATTTAAATAGAGTGCCATCAAAAAATAGTTCCTTAAGGGGTGTTGTCTATGGAATTTTTATTGGAGCATGAAATCACCTCATTTCATAGCACACTTAAAACATGTAGTCATTTGGCCAGTAATGAAAACTCCTACAATTTCTATATTTTTTAGAATATAGGTTGGTCCTAACATTAGGGGATGAAATACTAATCATTGAACCCTAAATAATTATGCTTATGGATCAATGTCCAATTTGAATGTCTATCTAGTATGTAAAAAATAAATCTAAGCCATTTATGATTCCTAAAAATCATCTCACGATGAATGGGAAGAGCATATACAATCTTATATTGCACAACTACACACACATAATCACATGAAACCAACAGATTGAGAAATTTCTTTTTCATAGCTAAGTTGAAATTTATGTTCAATTTTCAAGCCCAAAAAGAAGTGTGAGTTGTTTGATTGATTTAAGACTTTGACAAGGGAAAACCTAAAAATAATAGATTAGTAGTTTATTTGGTATAAATTTTACAATGATAAAATCCTACACAAACTTGTTAGATCACAAATTGCCAATGATTCTATTGAAATTTGATTGATTTTGCTAAAACACGAGATAATTTTATGACTTTATAGAAAAACACAGTCAGAAACACATAAAACTATTTCATCAAAATAGAGATAATTCCTTCACTCTAAAACCACAAACTGTCAGAATATAGAGATGATTTCAATAAAATTAGAATGATTTCACTGGACTTAAGAAGATTTCAGCAACCTACAAACATATTTTTTATAGAAAATAGAGATAATTTCACCCTAAACAATATTGTCGAAATGAGAAAAATTTCACCAACCTATAAACACATACTATCACAAAAAAAGTATTACTCTCCCACAATCAGTATGATTTCACTAAATCATAGGATGGTTCTACCAATCGACAAACACAAGTTGTTAGAAAATAGAAATAATTCCATCAAGATATTTACAATTTTGCTAAAATGTAGGACTATTCTACTAATATGATAAAAAATAGATTAAAATGTTTTCACCAAAAGATAATACATTTTTTCCAAAGTTTCTTTGATTCCACTAAAGTTTTAAAACATGGTTTTTGACTAGATATATTTTTTCCAACTAATAGGTCTATTCAATCATTTTATATAAATAACTCCATCAAAACATTTATAATTATGCTAAAATGTAGGACTATTCTACCAATACACTAAACATAGACAAAAATGTTTTCACCAAATGATAATACATTTTTGCCACATTTTCTTCAATTCCACTAAAGCTTAAAAACATGGTTTTTGACTAGATACAATTTTTCCAATTAATAGGTCTATTCAATCATTTTTGCTGATGATTCTATTAATACATAGGATGATCCCACTAGGAATCTAGGAATAAAAAATTCAATGATTTTTGGAAAAAAAATTGGAGAAATTATGCTAAGATAATGCAAAATGGTTAGCTAACCAAGCTTAGGATACTTTAAATGTGATTGTGGGGTGTCAATTGTCCCATCAGGCATGCCATATATAACATCACAAAACAAATATTAGTATTTCATTAGTACACAAATTGTCCCATCAGGCATGCTATATATAACATCATGAAACAAATATTAGTATTTCATTAGTATAAATCAAAATTGAAATGTCTAACTAATCTAAGCATGTGTCCTCGAATTGAGCAAGACAAAATGAATGTAATTACAATTGTAAACCAATATTACTTATACCTTTTATTTCCTCTTGGAAAATTTGGAAGTTCTAGGAAGTGATGTGGTTGCAATCCTTTATGGATGTACATTATCAAAAAAATAACATAACCCCCTTGTAAATAAATTTTTGTATGTGATGAACAAGGGTGTAGATTAAATCTTTGTTTGACAGTTAGGCATCAATTCATTGCATGAATAAGCTTGTTTAAAATGGAGAGAAAGCCCTCAATTTGTGGGTTTTATAAAATATTGTGGACCAATGGATGAAGATCCAAATCAATTTATGAGAATATGTCCTACATCTCATTAAATTCCATGTGTGGAGTGTGTAAGAGCATTTAAGGAAATATACTCATGAAATTTTAGATTGTGTAAGAGCATGTCATAAACTTGCTTGCACACTTTTATCCTTGCATGAATTTTCCTTAATAAGGACACCTTTGACTTTGGAATATGATTTTTAAATTACCAATTGGGTCCTTTTATGACATCACAAGTTTGACATGGAAAATATGATTTATTGATTTATGGAAACATAGTAAATTCATTATTGATGAGATTAGTTAATTAACAAAGATTAATTAATTAATATGATTTGTATAGGATTGGATAAATTTAATTATCTATTTGATTCAATGATTTTATAGAATAGGGACAATGTCACAAAGTAATAACCTAATTTACGATGAAATTAAATAATTTACTAATGTGATGCGGGGAAAAACCTATGTTTAAAGATATTTAGATAAAAACATCTATCAGATTGACAATCTCAAGTGTTTAGAAGAAATTGGGGTGAATCTATGAAATAATGTGGGAAAGTGATTCAATGAATAGTGATGACATCAGAGTGGAAGAAATGAGATGTATGCACCACCTCTTTATTTTCAATTTATCAAGTGGACCACATGAAAGTTTAATGATGCTTAGTGTTTTGGTTGCATTTTAGTGAACCACTTTGTTGGTTGCCATCTCTTTGCACATTTTCTAAGTAATATATGAGGGTTGGAACATGTATCTTTCCAACTCAAACATCTACATTGATTCTTAAAAATTGATATTTGATCACTCTCAACTTAACATTTATCCACATGCCTCAACAAAGGGGCATGCACATCTCATGACAAATGCAAAGTGTGTCTACACACTTAAGTATTTAATTTCCTTTACTATATTAATTTATGCATCACTAGAATAAATGGGGACGGGGGAGGGGTGGGGGGGTGGAGTGGGCGAGGGGGGAAATGTAGACATTAAAATTAAATCAATAAATTGTTGATAATACTAGTCCTTGATATTTTTGCCTTGCTTGGCTAACTTGGCATTTCAATAACCATTTATCTATATGAGAGCCTTATAAGTCTTTAAATTTATATGAACATCTTCTATAATTCTCTAATTTATTCCTAAACATCCCTAATTAGCATATACTTCATCACCAGTTCAGTTTCAAAAGGCTCTATCCAATATGGACAAGTGTGCACTAGGTAGACATGGGCACATTGTGCACTTGTCCACTAGTTCTAACTTGTCTCTTTCACTCCAACATTTATATTTTAAAAATGACACACTTCTTAATGACTCTCCCATGTGATCCACAAGTTTGGTTATTGAAAATAATTCAAATAGTCTTCTATAATATCAAATCAAGTGTCTCACTTGGTTATTATTTAACACTCTTGAAAAGACAATTCTAAAATCATTTATCTATTCAACAAAGATCCATAATGTGATCTAGGAATTTGACTCTAGAGAGGATGGTTAGTATGGTGTTAGTTTCAAAATGAAAACAAAATGAAAGAAACACACTAACTAGCATAACATCTCTAGGCCTAGACACTAGGGATATCTTAGTTAAAAAACATGAATAAAACACACAAATAAAATGCAAAAGAAACTTTATTTTACCTCCCTTGGATGCTCCAAAATGCTTGATGTAGTGGCTTGCTCAGCTTGTGCTCATGAAGTCTTCATCAAAAGAGGCTTGGCTATCTCCTCTTCTCCTTGGCACCTTGTGGTTTTGGCTTGGCTTGGCATGGTAACACTAATTATAATGGGTTTTTGAAGATATTTGAGCATAATAAATTTTCACCAAAATAGCTTAGAAATGATGTTCATGACCTTTCCATTTATAGATTTTTGAGATTGATCAGAATCAACCTGAACCATCCATCTCAAGATTAAGATGTGTGGATAAGGATTAATCTAATTATGTAATTAAAATCCATGAATAGGCTCATAAATATTTGGGATAGAGGAGAAATAAAGACGTATGGAGGGCTTTGATGAGGCATGGGAGGCATGAATCTTGATATTTATGGCATTTATGGCCTAGGGATGTCTTCCCAAGAAATGAGGTCCCCTGATGATGTAGATATTCAATATCCATTTCCAAAAATAAATTTTCAACAAGTTTCCATGGAATTCTTAATTAGGCCTTGATTTGGGTTAATTGGATCTTAAGCATGATTAATCACTTTGTGCACAAATTACTCAAATTGATCAAAATGCCTTGTTATTGGTCCAAAATTTGATTGGATTAGAATTGGAAGGCAATGTCAAATGTGTTAGAACCGTATTCCCATTTAGGATGTCACCAATAGCAAATAACAAGGGCACATGTCTTGTGTATAAGATTTTATAGGAAATATCAATCTAGAGCACCTAGGTACAAAATTGGCATTTTGACTCAAAATGATCTGATCAAAGTTAGCTAGCCCATAAATTGCATTGCCCCATTTAGGGATACCCTGGCCAAAATTGGCACTTGAATATGTCAATTTCACATAATTTAGTGTGTTTTAGTGTTTTTATGCCAAATTATGCATTTTAAGTAAAAATTGGTTAAAAGCTTGGTTGGAGGTTATCGGTGGCCAGATTAAGTGTCTACACATAATATAATTTTATTATAGTAATACAGTCATTCACCAAGTTAAAATTATTTTCTTATAGGTTGAGACCACCCATTTTCATTCTAATCAATTTGTTTAGTTGCATTAATTACATTTATATGATCTTCCCTATAGGGATAACTACTTCTTTCTGATGTCCATATAAACTATGTAGGTAACATTCAGTTAATAAGGGGTTTTCTGAGGATAGCTCATCCATATCCCACTTCCTCACTTTTTCCCCTTATGCATTTGATCTTATGTTTTCCTTATGTAGGCTAGGTTTTTGTCTCTTTTAGATTATCTACATGTATAATTAGAGATTGCACCAAACTAGTTTACCTAAAAATAAAGGTGAACAACCTCAAACTTTTAGATTTAATGCACAGTCAAAATAGATAGAGTTGTAGTAGAGGATAATGGTGCATTTTGACCCTATTCGGTTACTACACACTTATCCTAGTATTCAATGAAGCAATTTTTTTTATTGACACTATGTTTATAGGTTCCATTAGGTCATTTTACACAGTCAATGAAAGCACAATACATAAAGCCTAAATCAATCTGCAAGGACAATTCTCTAACCCTAACCCTAATTTTTATATTTAATAATTTACAATTTATATAAATTCTATATATCATTGTATTTTACATTAGGTTGACTTATTTTTCTCTCTTATAATAAATTCTAATTTTACATTACTTTAGAGTTAATTAAAACACTTTATTAATTCTAAGGGTAAACAACTTACACCAAAGTCATTAAATTTCCTTACAAGCCCCATACTTCTTACATTCTTATTTAATTATTTTACATATATTGTGTGGGTTTACTTGCAAAATTAAACCCACTTTCTTACAGGTGTAATCAATTCCCTACATACCCACATTGGCTTCTTATAATCTTAAAAAAATACTTACACATTGTACCCACTTGTACAATCTATAAAACCTAGACTAGAATCTTAGGTCCTATAGACTACCTATCAAGCCTACAAAATGGAGAGCATTCTGATTTAACTTTTAAAATAATTATGGACTATAAAACCTAGGTTGTTAAAGTGCTGAAATAATAAATCTGGAAATAAATATAGTAATATCAGCAGCCTTTGATTTGTACAACTACTCTAATTGGAAAGTATTCTAAAATAGTAAACAATCAGGAGAAATAATACTTATCTTATTAAATGATTGAGATGGTCAAGTGGCAGTCTAAAAATTATTGCACAAGCTGATCTAATAGTTGCAAATAGGATTTAGTAATAAAAACTAAGTTGGGACAATAACATGATCCTTTTGGACATTAGTGTGGTCCTAGACACTAAAATGGTATGCTATTTTACTATGCAATGCTATTATCCTCCAAAGGGATTTCTAAAAATGATTTTTGCATTTTGTAGATTAGGTTTTATTCCAAATTTGGTCCAAATTTAAAGCCTATGAGATTAATAATTTTTCTTATAGCTTTATTTTCCTTCAAAAACTCTAGGTTTTTATGCTTATGAGGGTTTGAATGAACACCATGATAAAAAAAACTTAGTGGGTATGATATGATGGACATGTGATCCACACCCCATATGGGCAAACTATCTACATACCAATACTCTGAGGAGGGATCAAGCTTGATGTAGTTCTCCCGCTTATGTGATATGTGTGAATGTTTGTGAATACTAGAATGCCTAAGTGTGAATGCATTAGAGGATGACTTTGAGGCCACTTGAGATCTAGATATCTATGTTAGGAATGGAATATTGAATGTATGGGTTGATTCAATATAATATTAGAATAATTAGGATCTTTCCCTTAATGTGAAGTGCTACTTGTTAACTATTCTAGTCACCATTTAGTTACAACATGGATTGCAAGGTTTACTTGATCTTCATGAGTTAACACCATTTTTATTATTGGGAGTGAGCTCACTATTCACAAAACACTATTCATAGATACTATTCATGGTTACTATTAATATTGACTATGCATGGTGGTGTGACATAGTGTTGAGGTGGAATTCAAGTGATGTGGCATGACTCATAGAGAATCTTCATGAAAAAAAGATGATTTGATAAGAGTGGGGCATAGCATTCCACTAAAGGATAGGTTCTTTTCTCTTTGGTGGGTCACATGTGTAAGAGTGGGGCACAATTTTTTGGTATCTCCTTGATTTTCATGCCCATAAAGGTCAATAGTTGATTGAAACTTGTTTTGAAATCTTGTTTGCACATGGAGGTAGAGACAAGAGATTACTATTCTTGATTGGGCTCACATGTGTGAATGTGGGGTATAATTTATGAGTCACATGGGGGTGGTTGATCTTTTCTCATTTGTTGTTCTTCTTTATTTATTGGTTGCACATGAATACAAGCACTACATTATTGATCACAATGCATGACATGGAGGGTGGTGCATTTTTCTCTTCCTATGAAGTTTCTCTCTCTTCTCTCTCTTCTTATGCATTTTATATACAAGGATGGTGAATCCTTTGTAATGGAAATTATTGATAAGTTTTTAATGCCTCAAAAATAATAAAGGTGTTGATTTTACCTTCTCTCATGCTTACAGTGTTGTGTTAAATTTTAGTTGTGTTGATCTTTCTTTGTGGTGAAGTTCATTTCCCCTTTGATCATTTTTCATTTCTCCTAACCTTCATGCAAGATAGATTTGTTTTTTAGGTAATAGTCTATGTATCCTTATGTCTTACATAATGTTAGTTGTGATGATGAATGCTTCTAATTCTAATGTTTCCATATATATTTATACCTATATATGAATTAATTGTGCAAAAGGGCTCAATTTATGAGTTTTGTATGTTGTAGTTTATTTTAGGTTCCATTGTGTATAATCAAGCAAGTGAAAGATCACATTTATGTTGTATAAACTCTCTTTTTATATTATGTTTTTGTGTTCTCTCCTATCCCTTTTCTTTGTAACATTAGATTAAAATTAGTTTTAGGTGTTACACTAGGGGAATCTCTATGGAGGTTCACTTCAACCATAGGTCACCCATAGTCTTGAAGTGTTCCCATTGTGTCAATTGGGTAAAGAGGCTTGAAACACTTCCTCAAAGGGTGCAACTCAAAGTGATAACAATTTTTGGCATGTCTGGTGTGACTTGGTTTGATGATCCTTACATCATCTATTAGAAAATTATTGGTGTTGTTATTTAGTACATTAGGCTTTTAAGGCATTTTTACAAGCATCAATGGTGACTCTGAGTTCATCTAGTTGGTTTTAACAACTCAGGTATTCTTTCCAAGTTTGGTTTTTACTTTCCATATGAAGTTTGATAGATGGATATAGAGGAAATTTATGTTTTACATCTCCTTATCAATAGTATAACGATCCATACCAACCCTATGTTGAGCCATATCGGTCCTATAATGATCCCACATTACCCTCATATGTCTCTAATAATGCTTCTTACCAACCTTTTCAAGCACGCAATCAACCGTAGATGTCCATTTTTGCTCCAAATCAACCTGCTCATGTTTATAATCAACCCTTTTCAAGATATGTTACTCCTAATCAACCCTTTAAATGTTGTGTTTTTTATAATCAACCCAAAAAAGGGTCAGATATATATGACTTGATTATGAGATATAGATGAGGGAAATTGAAAGAGAACATGCATATAATAGGTAGTGGGAGGATCATGTTTATAAATATTATCTCTATCAGTAGGAGCTGAGTGAGCAAAAAAGATATCATGAGGAGTGCTTGGCTAGCCAACTTGTAGCCATAGAGGAGTAGATGTATCAAGTACTTATGCAGGTTCAACCCACTCAAAAGGAGTATCCCACATTCAAGATCCCAAGTTTCAATCAAGAGAAGTTTTCTAAATCTTCAAGTAAGTCTCCTTGTGAAATTCTAAGTTTTATAGGTTCTCAAGAGTCTACTCTTCCTCAAGTTCCTCAAAATCCTCAACCAAGTAAGTTTCTAAATTTTCCATCCACTCCATATATGCCAATTCAATCCCAAGAGAAGGATAAAGTTGTAAAAACCAACTAAGGAAGTTTCTAATTTTTTCATCCACTCCCTATATGCCAATTCAATCCTAAGAGAAGGATGAAGTTGTAAAAAAACAACTAAGGAAGTTTCCAAGTTTTCCATCCACCCCTCATGTGTCAATCCATAATCAACAAGGGGAAAATGTTATAGAATCCAAACCAAGGAAATTTCCCAGTTGGAAAAGTATTCCTTCAAACCCTTCACCAAATCATCATCATTTTCATCCCACTATTCCCCAAGAGCAGCCCATAATGCCTTGTGTTCCTATGCCACCAAGTGAATGTTCTTTCCCTCCCACCATCTCCCTTTGCATTGGAGAACCTGTTGTATGGAGAGCAGATGAGGAACATCCAAATGAGGATCAGTTAGGAGAAAAGGAGAATATTTCAATTGAGTATGATGATTAAATCATCATTGTTAGCCCTCTTTATGCCACTAAATCAGAAACTTTAGATCTACTATAAGAAGAGGATGACTTGATCAACTAGAGTAGTAGAATAGTGAGCAAGTGGGTAGGGATAGAGAAGAAGAAGATAATCTTGATGAAGAGAAGCCATTTTTCTCTAATCAGGTTTGCATTTAGGGGGGAGATGATGAGGTCATCTCTTGGATAAATGAGCTTTAATTAAGCATGGAAGAGGAATAAATCAAGCATGCAGTTGTTATGAGGTCTCTTGTGTAAAAAATTGAAGAGTAGTTGGAAAATTTATTTTGGGATTAGCTAGAGGACTTTTGTTCAAGCCTTGACACCAAACTAACACCTCCTAAATAAGTAACTCATGAGCAACAATAATGTTAGGTGGAAGTGGCCATATTTCAAAATGATCCACTAGAACAAGAGCATCCCAATAAGTAGAATGATGGGGTAGAATAATTCAAGAGCAAAGGTAACTCTGATTGCTCAAAATTTGTCTTGACAAGAGGGTGCCCTATCAAGTACCAGACTCTATTAGAGGCAAATAAGGAGGAACCATCACATGTTGTGCTTAATCTAGAGAACAAAATTGAGCATAAAGAAGAGCATAATCGACATGCCTATCCAATCCAAGGTAGTTATTTTTTTAGTCAACTTGAGTGGGTAAGTGAGTTTGTTTATGTTCTTGGAGAAGTATATCATCAATTTTTTGAATATCTGATATTTCTCCACATTTTGTTGGTTATTCTAGATTAGTAATAAAGGGAAACTATTCTGTATAACTAGTTAATGGTTTTGTGTAGATAGCATTCTAATTGGTTGATTTAGGGTAGGTTAATTGCATTTTATTTCTTCCAAGTGCCTATGTGCACATTATTTTATTGATTTAGCTATGTTTTTCCTTCCTCCAAGTATTGTGGCACATTTGGTTATTTTTGTTCCTTGCTTTTGGGGAAAGCATTTTCAGTTTTTAGAGATTGTTTCAAGGCATTTCAACCTTGATAAAAATCAAATTTGTGATGGAATGCATATGAATCCATGCCCAATGGATGACATAAGGCTACTAATCTTTTTTTAGTAATAAGAAATTTTTAGAGGTCACTAAAAATGTTAATTATTCTGTCACCATTTGGTTTCAACATGGATTGTAAGGTTTACATGATCTTCATGAGATGACACCATGTTTATTGCTGGGAGTGAAATCACTATTCACAAAACACTATTTATGGATACTATTCATGGTTACTATTCATAATTATTATGTATGGTGATGAGGTGGAATTTAGGTGATGTGGCATGGACCATAGAGAATATTCATGAGGAAAATATGAATTGATAATAATGGAGCATAACATTCCACTAAAGGATAGGTTCTTTTGTACTTGGTCATTCACATGTGCTTGCTTTCACATGTGTGAGAGTGGGGTGTAAGTTTTGGTTATGTACATTATTTTCATGTCTATAAAGGTTAAAATTTGATTGAAACTTATCTTATAATCTTGTGTGCACATGGAGGAAGAGACAAGAGTTTATTATTCTTGATTGGACTCACATGTGTGTAGGTGGGGCACAATCTCTGAGTCACATGGGGGTATCTGATCTTGTCTCCTTTAATGCTCTTCTTTATTGACTCCTTAAACATGAAGACATGCACTACATTGTTTATCACTATGTATGACATGGAGGGTGGTGAATTCTTATCTTCCCCGTGAATTTTCTCTCTCCTCTCTCTCTCTCTCTCTTTATGCATTTTCTATATAAGGATGGTGAATCCTTTGTAATGGACATTATGGGCAAGTTTGTCATTCCTATAAAATAATAAAGGTGTTGATTTTACCTTCTCTTATGCTTGCATTATTGTGTGAAATTTGATTTGTGTTGATCTTTCCTTATGGTGAAGTTCATTTTCCCTTTGATTATTGTCCATTTCTCCTAACCTTCATGCAAGATAGCCTTATTTTACAAGTCATAATTTGTGTATCCTTATGTCTTATGTAATGTTAGTTGTGATGATGAATGTTTCTCCTTCTAATGTTTCCATATATCTTTGTACCTCTCTATGAATTACTTATGCAAAAGGGATCAATTTGTGAGTTGTGTATGTTGTAGTTTATTTTAGGTTCCATTGTGCATAATCAAGCAAGGATCACATTTATGGTGTATCACATATCTTTTTAGTTTATGTTTTTATGTTCTCTCCTATCCCTTTTCCTTGAAACATTAGAGTATAATTAGATATAGGTGTTACACTATGGGAACCAACCCACTTTGGACGTTTGCTTCAACTATGGTTCACCAACACCCTTGAAGTGTTCCCATTGTGTCAATTGGGTGAGGAGGCTTGAAACACTTCCTCGAAGGGGGTGATTCAAAGTGGCAATAGTTTGTGTGTTTTTCTATGATAATATCCACCTAGGGTATAAGAATGTAAAAGTAGTGTTTATATAGTGTTTTGATAAAAATGACTTGGGATGGTGACTTAAGAATAGGTCTAGGTCAACCCTAATCCTCTTATGAAAATGCAAAATTAATTTTTGGAGGGTTTAGGGACCTAAATCACTAATGGATTGTGCCATTATGGGTCTCATGTGGTGTTTTATAGGCTTGGGTGTTATTTGTGATTGCCATGTGACAACAAGTGGATCAAAAGGGCCCCTAAGATGGCTAAGTGTTGTACTAATGGTAAAGTGACCTCAAGTGGACATCCAAGGCATAAATTATTAATTTTAATGACTACATTTATTTCCCCTTTATTCTATAAATGCAACAAATCAAAATGATTAGGATAAAATAAAGAGATATGTACATGGACTTTTCTAAGAGGCAAAGCCCATGATTGTGGATCTAAGTCTATGAACTATGCTCTATTGTGTGTGCTACAAATGAAAAATGTATGAATCAATCCTTACTTAAGAAACATCAAAAGAAAATACAAAATTTATTAAATAAATGAGAGAGAGAGAGAGGAAAAGAATAAATACACCTCACTAGGTACGTGAACCAATGCTAAAACCTTGTGACATCTTGTGTGTGATGTAGATGGTGATTGAATGATAAATATCTTGGACTGAGATGATGTCTTACTCAATATTTATGTGTGGGTGGCTCAATAACTCAATCTTGTCTTGACTCCTTTTCCACCCCTGCTTGATGGATCATAATTTGTGAATAACTTGGATTGGATCGATGGCTTGTCTAACCCTCTTATGTAGGTGGCTCAAGAACTCAAGGAGGCCATGACTCTGTCATTGCTTACCATGTGTAGTAGATGCATATGGATTTTAAATTATGTAATGTAATTGATGCTATGTTATGTAACTAAAACTTTTTGGGATGGCTTTGGGGCCACTCAAAAACTTTGAAATGAAAAATGGCTCAGGGACCACTTGGGCACTTAGGAATGTAGCTCAAGGACTACCTGGTAATGCCAACCACTACATACGGAATAAGGCATCAATCTAGTGTAAGCCTGGTGAAAATGGTGTCTTGAGTAATAACATGGAGAATGATATGGAACTATTATTCCATCTAAGAGTACCGGTGTCAAACATAACATATGGGAACAATGTGCCACGCACATGCCCCCAAATCTGATATATATGAATATGGATTTTGGATGTAATCATAATAATATGTGTATGAGTATTTGAAACTAAAAAAAAGAGTTATCATGTCATGCATGATGCCCCCAATCTAAAAAAAACCTATGTAATATGTGTAAAAATTGAGTATATATTGAACTTGTCTGATAATATGTGATTGAGACAGTGAAAATATGAACTTTAACTACTATACCTTTATAATAATTTTAATATTTTATGTTTCTAGGGATACTGGATAGTAATGCAATCCCCTGGTCAAGAGTGCACTGCACTAGTGTCTTATATGTTGTGATATTAACCAAATGTGTTGTTTCTATGCAAAACTAAGTCTGGTCTGTATGTGACTATTTTTCATTATATTTTATTGAATATGGGATTTGTATTCTATGTCTACATGTTGAAACCTATGTTCTAAGTACATAAAAATGGCCTAATCTCTGTCATAAACCCCTATGAATGCCCTTATTTTGAGGGGGATTATTGAAACTCTATAATAATTGTCCTCAAAAGAAAAGTTATGCATCCAATGTGTTATACTGAAAAACATATGATATTTAAGTGATAAATTAATATAATGTGTATACATGACATCAAAATTTAAAATAATTTGATCATAATTTGGTAATATATGATGTATGTTATATCTATCATTTACATGGTTGTCAAGCTAGAGAGAACAATGTAAGCATGTATATTAACAATAAATCTGAGTAACTACCTACTGGGGATGGGGCACCCAAGGAGGAAAGGAAGATGCATGAGGTCCTTTATGGCATCGTAAACTAGATGTGAGTGTAACAAGCAAGAGATAAGTTTCAAAACCATGATGCATAAATGAAATCATACATACAATCACATGAGACATGCAAATTAGGCCAAGCGGCCACAATACAGGGGATATGGGCACATGTCACTAAGTCTGGAAAAGAAATACATACAAAGACGTGTTCAAATGTCCACATATACAAAGAGTAAGCAAGGTTGTATTAGAGCCACATGGAAGTACATGTTCAAATGTTTGAATACATAATCAAGAAGGCACACATAAGGACATGGGCACATATCCAAAGCATACACACAATGAAAAGAATTAGCTTATAGCCATAGAACAATGGCATATTCAAATGCCCTCAATTAGATGTAGAAACACAAATATAAACTAGTAAAGTAAGAAATGAGAGTTTATATAAGCATGTGGTACAAATCCATATAAGATCAAAGATGTAAATAATCTGAGTCTATAGTAGTGGTAGTCGGTAAAAAAATGTGTAGTATAGGATGATCAATATCAAGATATAATCAATTCTAAATTTGTGATATGGATTATGGATAGATATAACATGATAAACTAGAAGTTATTTGGTATGATGCCCCTAATGGGTGAATGTATCAATGTTGAATCTATGTATCAGTGTATGTGCCCATAATGGATGAATGTATCAATGTTGAATCTGCATATCTATGCATGTGCCCCTAATGAGTAGATAGTAACGTATCTAGATATGTGTAGAGGAACTGAGTCTTGTAGTAATCTATGAACACTCAAAAGGAAAAAGTGAAGCATGTATGTATTATAAAATTGATTATACTAGCATAAATAGCATATGTAGTACCTATAAAATAGAAGGAATGCAAACATGGAAATGCATACAATCTAAACTTTGTATTTTCTAAGAAAATATTTGAATGTTTTTGTCATTTTGAACATATTATATTGTTTTTGTATTTTCTAGGTATAAGCTATGTACAAGTGGTATGAAAATGAAACTATGTACAAGGAACAAGATAAAGGAATATATGCACAAGTAAATTGAAATAATGAAACTATGTATAAGAGAAGATATAGTACTAACCAATGAGTCTCATGAGAGACCCACCCTCAATGGATCTTGCATCAAAAAGAGGAATGGTGAACTCTTGTGAAGTGTGATGGATGTGTTGTGATTGAATTGAGCTCTAGTGTGAATATGAATATTGTTAATTATTGGTATCTTGGCAATCATAACAACCTGTATTATTTCACTCATCATTATCATCTTGATTTTGAACTAATAAAATGTTAATATTGACTTTTGTTGTATCTAGATGAGCATAGGGAATTGCCTCATGATATAGAATTGACCTTTCTAAATTACGCTTTATAATATTTTTTGTGACTATGCCATTTGAAATTGTGCCTATTATAGGCATATGGTGTTTTAGAGGCTCTTTTGTTAGAAAACCTCTTTTGAGAATGTTTGTCAGCTTGGCATGATTCTCAATGTCCAACTTAAGTTCTTACTCTTTTTGTAACATTACATGTGAATATGGATCTTGTGCCTTGATAAACTATGTCTGTGAATGATTTGCCTTAGTATGTTCCATAAATCCCAAACTTTGTTGACCAATATTATCAACTGTTAGAATAGGATTAGTGATGCCTTGGGCATGTCTACCTAACCCTTGACCTTGATAATCAAATTGTTATAAATATTTTTTACCAAACCCATACTACTTTGAAATTTGAGCCTCATTGTGGAGATGTAGATTTGCATCTTTTACTTGCTTTATATGTGTTGTAATGTTTCTTGACCTAATTTTGATTTGTGAACCTTTTGTTGTTTTGAGTTATGTTTTGGTAACCACTTTTATATTGTTTCTAAATTTTACCATTTTTAAATTTATACATGTTTCATTGTATGTTGTTTAGATGATGTGTCACTTTTTGAGTCATCCATATCAATTACCTGTTACATTTTCCTTTTTAATGCTAAACAAGAATATGGGGTGTCCATGCATTCTATGATATGCACAATATTATTTGGATCTCTTCACTAGATGTAGAGGAGGTAGGTTGATCAACTTAGCTTTAATAATTTGCCTTAAAATCTCACTTGAACTTCTATTTGATCTTTGAGTATTTTTTGAATCACTAATTGTATATGCACTTTTTTGTGATTTCTTATTTTGATATGTAATATTGCTTGCCATAAATTGAATAGGTGAAGATGCATATACATGATTGACACTAGTGTGCCCTAGAGGCTTTTGTCTTGTAATATATTTTTTTAATACTATAATTTTTTCATGTAATACCTAATTCTAATTTTTTTATTCTAAAATGAGATTTCTCATACTCATAATTTGATATGTTAGAGTCTCACAAGTGCAAACCCTAGTTGCTTTTGATTGAACATGTAGGCACCTACCATGTGGAGAAGAGGTGGAGGTGTGGATAGGCTAAATATGGGCATTAATAATAGTAGTATAGGTTTCTTCATCTCTTAGAGGAGTAATAACATGGACCTTATTATAGGGAAAGTAGTTATCATCCTCATGGAGATGAGGAAGAGAATGAGATTTTTTCTTGTGCATAAGATATAACATCGAAACTTGAAAGTTGGTTGTTAGGGTATTAAATTTATGGAATAAGTCAAATAAAATATATTTTAACTAATATAGGACATCATGTACATATGTGTTTATATCTTCTTTAAATTGATTATAAATGAAAGGAAATAAGCATACAAATGAAACTAGAAAAATTTACATTAGAAAATGATAAACATCTTCTGTCATTATTATTGTGATTAGATAAAATAAAAATCAAAAGATACAAGGAACTGAAATTTGAGCATGAGTTATAGGCTAGAGTTAGGGTTTTTTTACTATTTGAATTAGGTCAAGTTTACCAAATGATTTAATTTTTAAAGGAATTATGGAATGTAAAACCCTAGGTTGTTAAAGTGCTATAATAATAAATCATATAATAAATAAAATAATATAAATAGCCTCTAATTTTTACAACCACTATAACTAAAAAATATTCTAAAATAATAAACAATCAGGAAAAATAATACTTAAAACTCTTCATCCAAGAACTCTCTAAGAGTTCATTACCACAGCCATAAATGCTTCAGCATACACAAGGAATAAATCAACTATGAATAAACCAATTTTTATTCACAAATGAGATATGAAAATCATTACAAAGGATGTATATTAAAATGGAGAGCCCTTGGTTAAATATGGAAGGCAAAATAAGATACAATCTAAACTAGCCAATGTGGGATAAATCTTAACATGGGACAAAGTAAAGACAAATAACCTAGGTAGAACCTAGTAAACATAACTAATAAAACACTCTAACACCCTCCCTTAAGTGAAGATAGGGGCTAACAATAGAGGATGCAGTGTGAAGTCATGTGTCCCTATGGGTGCCAATCCATGTTGTTGGAGTACATAGATGTTGAGTTGTTATAACCACCAAGTGACAGTAGGAATGGTGTTGAATATGAGGATCACTGAATATGAACACGGTGCTCCATAATACTAGGTAGAATGATGAACATGAGGAATTATTGTTTAAACACCATTTAACAAGATGGTGAGAAGTGAGCATAAAGACTAGTGGGGCTACCAAACTAGTGTCACTATAAGAATCACCAAGAAGTCCATGGAGTCAAGTAACAATCCTCATATGGGTTCTGGAAAACAAAGTGACTAAATAAGATACCCATGTACAAAGGATTAATCCAAAAAACATTAAAAAAAATGAAACATATATAAATAACTCTTATAAATTGGATAAAAGAGAGAAAATATGTAGGAAAAATTCCCCCCAAAAGAGAAAAGAAGAAGAGAGAGCTAGAAAGCCCCCCAAGATGATGTTGAAGTAGTTTACACTCTAAGTACTTGCAAGTCACAAAAGAACTCAATCTACACGAGTGGTCTAAATCCACTACTCAATCACAAAAACAATTGACACTGAGCTTCACGAGAATAAATTCAATTAAGAAGACTATTAGGGTTGATGAAAGTACAAAAAAGTACCACATGTGCAAGGAACTTTTAATAGCTAAAAAGTAAAATATACACCACACCCCCCATACTATTGACTAGGTAGAGTGGAATAAAAAAGGTCTACAGGAGTGGTCTGAATCCACTACTCAAAAAATGAACAAGCTGACACTATATAAACCAGAATAACTCCATGTCACACTAAAAGAGACTATTAAATTATCAAAGAAGACAAGATGACACTAGGATACATTAGAAGAACTACATTTTAAGCTATGGGAGACTATCAACTATCAAAAAGGTGGTGTCAAAAATATAGATAAGTTTCTTGATGATGATGGCCCATGGTGGTGATGGAAGAGAGAAGCAATTGAAGAAGTGAAAATGTGCCCAAAATAGAACACACAAAAGCATGAAGGTAGAAAAGGCTGAATCAACAAACCCCCCATGGCACTTTATAAATTAGTGATAGTAAAAAATAATCCATAACAAAAAAACACTAGATAGAAACATGGAAGACACTGGGCTTCATCAAAATAGCTCCAATAAGGAGACTTTTGACCTATCAAATAAGCCATCAAGAGAGATGCTCCAAAAAAAAGGAAGCAAAAAAGTGTCTCCATAGAAGAATGTGAGGTGCTAAGAAAGGGGTCTCAAAAAGACATGACATAACTACCAGTGTGTCAAAGTACTAATGCATGTCATGGGATGATCAAAGAGTGTGTCAAATGGAAAAAAAATACATGTATGCAAAAACACACCAAAAAAGAATCAATAGCCAAAAATAATAACCTACAAAGCACATGCAAAAAGATATCGGGCTCAGCCAAAAATTCATCTGAGATAGCATGTGTGTGGAGTATAATGCAAGGCCCATAGCATAGGAAATCCCCTAATAGCTTATAATTATGTAGTTTTACAAAAAATCTTCACCATATTACAATTTTGAGTTAAAAAAGAAAATAGAACAAAATATATATATTTATACAATATGACTCATAATTAATTACAAACATGTATTATAGGTAAAAGATAATGCATTTTAAAAAAAATAGCACCTCAAAAGGTGCCCTGAGTGCAGAGAAAAATTCCTATAAATTTTGATAATGTTTGCATGCTAAAAATACCTCTAAAAATATAAAAAATAGGCATACTTTATTGGGTATTTGAAGAAAAATAAATATACTATGTGGAAGAGCTCGAAACCAGTTTTTCATTGCAATAAGAATCACCATAAAACTCCAAAAGATGTTCAAGATATGAGCAAAAATGTGAAAGTATGTCTACATAAATGTGCAATGGAGAGGGTTCCAACAAAAAATGATGAGCATGCATGAACAAAGCCTAAAAAATTCTAAGTGGGCATGCAGATGTATCAAGGGCACTAATTGGAAAAAAACAAGTGTTTTTGTGGGGGGGTCTATCCTCCTGTTAGGCCGAGCCCCACCCGCAAGTCTTTGTCAAATAGAAAAATCCATAAGGAGAGCTTGTAGTGCAAAAAAAACTTTCTAAGGTCAAATTGATGAATTATCCATAGTGGTGTATTCCCAAATTTTAAATTCCAATTCACCCACCTATTATCAAATTCAAATAACCAATTTGCAAAAAAAAACAAAATTATTGAAATAATAAAAAATGATGTACAATTTTCAAAAAAAATTGTTGGTGGAAGTGGTTGGCCACAAAGGTTGGTGGATGGATGGGTTGACCAAATACTAGTTTGATAACTAGGCACATTTCAACATGCTAATGTCAATTCTCAATGCTAATGCCAATGCACTTTTCTAACATTGTAATTATAATCATATGATGCCAAGTCCTATGTTAATTTTTGAAACATATGAAACATTTTTATTTTTTTATTTATAGGTTATGTAAGGTCTGGGTCATGGAAATGATGGATTGATTGGGAAGGGAGAGGATATAGTAGAGTATGGTGTGAAGGGTGGTCAAGAGGCTAGGTAGTGACTAAGAGCTGGAGCTAGAGGGAGTGTACAGTGCAGTGTCAAGCCATGAAAAGAGTAGCAACAGGCCTGGTGAAGGCTATAGAAGGGGAAAAGGCCAAGTTAGATGTGTAGGTGGTGGTGGTGGTGGGTTTGGGTGCAGTTAAGAGGGTGGATGCAGTAGGAAGTTGGGGTGAAGGGTCTATAGAGAGGGGTGTAAGGGTGGTGCTTAGGTGGGTGGGGGAGGTTCAAGCAAGGCTCAGCCTTAGGTGTAGGCTTTTGGCCTACTTTATGTCTGTCATTGGACCTATATTTAATTTATTTTATTTTTTACATATTAAACCCCCTCCCAAATGAAAAAAAAAACATACAATTTTTTTTTGAATGGGTTAAAAACAAAAATAGATTGAAAATTAAAAAAAAAATCAAACCCCTTTAGCTAGCAGACAATCAAAATTAACTGAGATAATTCACCACACCAAGAGCACCACAAGTTTATTTTATACCAAACAAACATCTAACCCCACTAAATTGACCACTTTAGATGCATTGGTATGATCAAATCTGTATCAAAATGTGCAAATTTCCCAAAAACTATTCAACAACTAACTAGCTTCTTGAACAAATATGGAGCGCTAGGTGACCAATTTGAGCAAAGCAAAAGGTTGAAACACCTTTCACAACTTCAATAAACATGTCTACTAACTCTGATCTTTTCTAAAACATATCATGCTCCCTAAAATAAATATTTTACCATAACAAAACAAAGGTCCAAGCAAAAACTTTAGATCTACAAAAAAAATCAGCCTATACAGATCTTGTATATCGAAGGCATATATCCAAGGAGAATGTCAAGTAGATCAGTGCCATGAAAGACATAAAATAGAACAGGAGACTCTATAGATTTCAAAAAAATATAGATCCAAAATGTAGATCTTCAAAATACAAGCATAGATATGAAGACTACAAATTCATAGAGCTTAATAAACAAGTTGTTGTCCAAAGATCTTAAATCAATACAGATCTGTAAGCCAAACTAGAGAAATTAATATTGAAGGGTGGATATATACCATAAAAGAGTTATCAAAACTCTTCAGCCAAGATCACTCCAAGAGCTCATTACCGCAGCCATAGATGCTTCAGCATACACTGGGAATAAATCAATTGTGAAGAAACCAATTGTTATTCACAAATGAGATATGAAAAGAACTAAAAAAGGATGTATATTATAATGTAGAGCCCTTGCTTAAATAGGCAAGGCAAAATAAGATTAAAGGTAAACTAGCCAATGTGGGATAAATTCTAACATGGGACAAAACTAGGTAAAGATAAATAACCTAGCTAAAACCTAGCAAGCATGAGTAATAAAATACTCTAACATATTAAATGATTGAAACAATCGAGTGGCAATCTAAAAATTAGTGCATAGGCTAGTCTGATAGTTGCAAATAGGATCCATAATAAAAATTGAGTTGGGACAATAGCGTGATCCTTTTGGATATTAACATGGTCTTGGACATTAGCATGGTGAACTTTTTTCCTATGCAACACTATTATCCTCCTTTAAAATTTCTATAAACAATTTATGGATTTTATAGATCAGGTCTTGTTCTATCTATGATCCAAATTTCAAGTCTTTGCAATCAATAATTTTTCCTATAGCTCTATTTTCATTTGAAAAATCTAGGTTTTTATGCTTGTGAGGGTTTGAATGAACACCATGAGAAAAAGGGGTTATTGGGTCTAATGTGTTGGACATGTGATCCACACCCCTATGTGGGTGTGTTGCCTATATACCAATTCTTTGAGGATGTATCAAGCTTGATGTAGTTCTCTTATGTAATTTGTGTGAATGTTTCTGAATGTTAGAATGTTTGAGTGTGAATGCATGAGAGGATACCTTGGAGGCCACTTGAGATCTAGATATCTGTTTGGGTTGGATAATTGAATGTATGAGTTGAGTCAATATAGTATAGGAATAATTGGGAGCTTTCCCTCAATGTGAAGTGGTACTTTTGTGTGTTTTTTCGTGATAATGTCCACCTAGGGTGTAAGAGTGTGAAAGTAGTGTTTATATAGTGTTCTGATAAAAATTACTTGGGAGGGTGACTTAATAATAGGTTTATTCCAACCCTAATCCTCTTATGGAGATTCAAGATTACTTTTTTTAGGGTGTAGGGACCTAAATCACTAATGGATTATGCCATTGTGGGTCTCATGTGGTGTTTTATAGGCTTGGGAGCTATTTGTGACTATCATGTGACTAAAAGTGGATCAAAAGGGCCCGTAAGATGGGTCAAGTGCTATAATAAAGGTAAAGTGACCTCAAGTGGACATCCAACGCATAAATGGTTAATTTTAATGACTACATTTTCCTACAAGGCCTATACACCCACTTGTTTTACATATTTGAATTTTACAATTTTTATTTTTAATTATATTAGCTTATATTATTTAAAACTAATATTGGTTAAATTAAATTCATTTAAGCACTCTTAACATAAATGTAAATGTTTAATTATTCACAGAAGGCAAGAAAAAATTTCAAAATTTCACGTATGTTAGGGGGTTGTCAAATGTGACGAACATACCAAATTCAATTAGGGAATAGTAGTTCAACATAAGGGGTAATACAAAGAACTAGAAGAACAATTATATTAGCTTACATTATTTAAAACTAATATTGGTTAAATTAAATTCAATTAAGCACTCTTAACATAAATTGAAATGTTTAATTGTTCACATAAGGTGGGGAAAAAATTTATAACTTCACATATGTTAGGGGGTTGTCAAATGTGATGAACATACCAAATTTAATTAGGGAATAGTAGTTCAACATGAGGGGTAATACAAAGAACTAGAAGAATGATCAAGGGCAAACCACATGTAAAAAATAGAATATAGTAAAAGAGTATCAAACAAACAACTGTGAAGAAGTTATGTACAATGGTATGTGTAAAAGCCAATTAAAAGAGCTCATGTAGAGTTCATGTATTTGGTGGTACCAATGTATCATTATAACGGTGCAATTTATCAAATATATCTAATGTAGCCATATCTATATTGGAATATGAATTTGTGCATTAATCATGTGTGGTGTGATACTCCTCATCACTATCATGCTTAAGTTGCTCATGCATTTGTCGAGTGTTTGTAGTAATTATGATAAGATCTGAATTTTGATTATCATATGGTTGTAATCTTGACTTTTATAAAGGTGCATCAATCTTAATAATATTAATTTTAATAAGACATTGTATCTTATGTCTTAATTTGAAGCATTTATTCATATAATGTCTCACAGTTTGATAATAATCATAATATGCATTGCTATCATAGTTCTTTGGTGTAGGCCTATTTGGATCAAACTCTTTTGGATGATGAATAATGATAAGGTTGGACTTAAGTGGCTTCTATACAAATATATTAGGAAGTGATGGTAATCTAAAAAAGTGCCTCTTCGGTAAATCTAACACTTGAAGTTGATTTCTAGGTTATGATATTGCATTAACTATCATCTTTGCCTCATACTTTTGAAAATGTCTTAATAGGCAAAGTAAAAAATGGTGGTAAAATATAGTACTTGAAAGGATCATTGTCTGTTGGATAAATATATAAATGTCTATCATGTGTAAATGAAACACATGTATGTAATGTAGATGGTATTTATTTTATATCATGTATCCAAGGTTGGCCCTAAAGTAGGTTATAATGAGTATTATGGATTGTGACTTGAAATAGGTAATGCACCCTCTTTAGTCCTAGTGTCACATACATTGAGATTATGCCAAGTGGAAACCATAGACTATGATATAAATTAGTAATCATGTGATTTATTATGTTCAAATTATTCATATCAACCCCTAATATATGCAAGAATGATAAGTTGTAAGCATTTTCATCTGATTTAACTTTAACATTGACTCATTTGATGAGCTTATGTGATATTACTACCTAGATAAGAAGTGCATCATATTGGACCAATGTATACTTAAAACCTAAACTATTTTTTAATTTTCTCATGATGGAAGTATTTGTTTGTGTCCCTTTTTTTCCACTATGTGGTTTTACCTACACGGTTTAATTAGCTTGCTTAGGTTAATAATAGGTTATTAGGAGAATGTACTTTAAGTCATTTTCTAATTGTGAGTTGAGTTAATTTTCTTTTTAGGTGACCTAATTTTTCACTACATAATGTACCTTCTTATGTATTTTTTGGCTAATCAATGCTCATTAATGAAACTTTTTGTTGTGAAGACAAGCTTCTTCCTCTTATGAGTTGTTCTTCAAATTTCACTACTCCATACAAATTTAGCCTCATGCATTTGATCATATCCAATTGATCATCAATTATGGCCCACTCTAACATGGTATCAAAGCTACACTGGTAGATGAATCCATTGATTTTGTTGTGAGATCTTACATTCTTGTTCTATATATTCATTGATTTTAATTTTCTAGGGTTTGTTAGGGTTTTTGGAAATATATGAAAATTTGCATACCTAGAGCCTTTAAGTGAAAAAAAAAAAGTGTCATTAGGTTTATAAGGTGGAAAACCCCTAGGAATGACTGTAAAGATGATCTAGTTTCATGACAGTCTATTTTCAATCATTTTTTGAATTCTACAAAAAATTGTACCCTCTGATGACTTTGAGGAAAAACCATTTCTAAGTTTTTATGGGTTTGTCAATAAACCAAGTGGGTCTTTTTCATATTTTGGAGAATCCATACATAATTTTATTTTTTAAAGGTTTCTTCAACTCGGTGGGATTTTGTATTCTTACAGGTAATTTTGGTAGTTGGTAGATTTTTGGGTCTTTGCATACACAACCCAATAGATCCTATGACCTCTGCCCATATACCTATCAGACCTTGATGCCTCTATTTACATGAATTATAGATATTTATGATGTTGCTTGTAGCACCAGTGGATCCCATGACCTCTATCAGTGGACCCCATGGAACCTAATAGCCTTGCATGCAACCCCACAGGAACCTGACCACCTTGCTTATAACCTCACTACAACCTGATGGTCTTGCACATAACCTTATCAGAACCTAACAACCTTGATTGCACACCCAACTTAACCTGACGGTCATTCTAGTAACTCTTGTATACTCTGACAAATATGTAATCACCCTCGATGGATTTTGATGCCTCTGCATGTAAACCAACTAAACTCTAACCCCTGTCTAAGCATATTAAAATCTCAATCAACCAATTTACACCCCACAACATGTGAGAGACCATCAAATTAAATATATGTGGAGAGTGACACTATTAAATTTCAAAATGGAGGCATTTTTTGGATGATGTCATCCCCACATCAATCACATTAATCAAAGTGAGATGGGGTGAGCACCCAAAATAGGTTGTAGCCCCTAGTCACATGGGAGTTAAGCCCTTGATCACTTCTAACCTAAAATTAATTAAATTTTACTCCAAAGTAACATAAGTTTTTTTTTGGGAAGTTGATTCTAAAAAATTGCAAATGAACTTTTGCACACCCAAAAAATTTCAAATTTTGTAAAGTGGAGATTGCCCTTGCCATCCATAACTTCAAATGCGCATAACTTTTAGCCTATTTCTCCTTTTGAGGTGTCAATTTTTTTGAAAGTGCAAGTTTTTTGAGTTCTACACATTTTTAATATTCTCATGTATTATAAATTTTAACCTCTAAAAATTAAGGGGGTTGTATATTCCTAATTTTTCTATACATGTAGTTCAACACATACTTCCATTTTACAACCTGGATCTGAGTTTTGTTTTGATTCTTACACAATTCAACTATCGCTAGTGAAAATTCAAAGTGAAAATCATCTTGAGGAATAAAGGCTTACACTAAATTATGATGGGTACAAAAAAAGAACCAACACCTGAGGCAAAGAAAGTGAAGTGGTACAATAGAAGTGATGAAACCTATGGTCTTTTATGCCTGTATATGTCTCCTAAACTTATCTTTCATATTAAATATACTACTCCTAATGAAGTCTGGTCCATATTATAAAAACTCTTTGGATGAAAGGTGATGAGTTGGAGAATAATCTCATAAATTTGAGCCAAGGTGATTTTGACATTGTATAAGACTTCTTCACAAAGTTTAAATCACTCAGGTTGTAGTTGAAACTATGTAGCATTGATAAAAAGGATGATCAATTAATTATTTCCATCTTTGCCAAATTGGGTTTTGACTATTTTGTCTTCTTTTCTACCTTCCATGCCACTAATCATGCCCTTAGAGCTACATGGACCATACCATCCTTGGATGACTTTATTGTTGACTTAATTTAGGAGAAAGATAAACTCATTCAAATGATAACACTGAAGTCATCTAAATCACATGCCTTGATTATGATTCATGATAAACAGAAGGATTTTAATATTAAAGAGAAGAAACAAAATAAGAAAGACCTAGAAAAAAGAAAGGGTTAAAAATATGATGCTAAGTCTAAAGCATCAAAAGAGTACTCTTTAGACAAGAAATCCAAGAAAGAGTGACTCACATGTGGCTAATACAAGAAATTCGGGCATGATGAATCCAAATGCATGAAGAAGTAGATTGACCAACTAAAAAATGCATGAGAATCACAAGATCAATGTCTCTAAGTCTTCTAATCAGATTTCATCAATGCATGAGTCTTCTAAGTCCAAAGATAGTAAGAAAAGTAAAGATAAGGGCAAAGCACTTGTATTTGCATCCCATCCTTCCACATGGGTTATTGATTATGGTGCATTGCACCACATAACTTCATCATAGGACATGTGCTCGTCTTTAGAGCCTTATTATATGCCTTCCATCTTGTTAGGTGATGATACTTCCATGGAAGTTAGTGGGAGTGGATTTGTTGAAGTGAATGGTGGGATATTTCATGATGCTCTATGTGTTCCCTCTTTATCCACCAATATCCTATCTATTTATCAGATCACTCACATCAGTTTAGGTAATAAAATTGAGTTCACACCCAAGTTAGTGATTATTAGGGAAGTAGATAATGAATCCATTATTGTATTTGGTAAAGAAGATCACTAGTCATGATGGTATACTTTCTCACATTTTGTTCCTAATTAACCCTCTACTACATTGCTTACTCATCCATATGGGGTGAGTAAATTATGACATGAGTGATTTGACCATCTCAACTATCACTACCTATAACAACTCAATCATCAAGACATAGTTTTAGGGTTGCCACGAGTCAAGTTTTTTGACAGAGTTTACTAGGGTAGCATACTTAGCAAGCATTTTGAGGAAAAATATGACAAGGACAAATCATGGAGAGCTGAAAAAATATTGGAGATTGTTTATAGTAACATTATTAGCCCATTTCCAAAACTTTCATTCAATATAACAAAGTACATGCTTACTTTCATCGATGAGTTTTTTAGGCATATTTGGGTTTATTTTTTTAAGCAAAAATTAGAGGTGTTTGATCATTTTCAGGACTTTAAGGTGCTTGTATAAAATAGTCAGGTAAAGCCATCAAGATTTTGTGTACTGATAATGATGGTGAGAATGTCAATAATTATTTTAAGCAATTATGTACATCATAAGGGATTAAACTATAATGTACAATTCTTTATAGTCATTAATAGAATGGTGTTGTAGAGCATAATAATGGGTCCTTGCAAGAAATGGCCAATTGTATTCTATAGACACTCCAGGTCTTTTGCACCTTAGTATTAGGTTGAGGCCATCAACTTTATGTATTATATTTAGAACTAAGTTCCCCATAAATCATTTAAGGGAGTCACTCCTTTTGAAGCTTGGAGTGGTCATAAATCAACAGTGAAGCACTTTTGAGTGTTTGGATCCCCTACTATGGCCCACATTCTAAAGAAGAAAAAGAAGGCAATGGAACCTCAGAGTCAGCGTTGTATCTTCATTGGATATCTTGAGGTTGTTAAGAGATACAAGATTCTCCATCACACCACTCATGATTTGTTTATTTAAAGGAGTGTTCACTTTCACGAGGGTCCTCAAGACTCTTACACATGACACTCCTCCCTCTTCCTTGGATGCACTAGGATTTAATGATATTTCTTATGATTTAGATCTACCTAAGTAGCTTCCTAATGATCCATATTATTCTTCTAGTTTTGATGATGAGAGTAATGATGAGGATTCCCCTCCTCCTCGTAGAATACATTCAGAGGATGAGGAAACTCTTCTTAGATTTTTGATCACTGGTTCTCTTTGGGCTAGATAGACACTGCAAAGGTTTAGCCATTGGGTTGTTAGCATAATTTTGTAAATACCTTAGGTTATTGACTAAAGTTTATTATCTATGCACCTTGGTTAGTTATTTTAACCACTTGGGTTAATAGGTTAGTTTATTTTTTATAGGCTTATTTATTTTACGCTACCTAATGTTTATGGTAGCATCACCCCCTATTTTTTCAAGTGACTCTTTTATCTATTTAATAGGCCTCTCATGTATTCTTTAGTATGTTGGTTAATTACATTTCTCAATCTCTTTACGAATCTAATATGGTACCAGAGCTTACAGTATAGGAAGCTTGGGAGAGAGGTTGTGGAGCAAGAGAGGAGTTGTCTTGTCAGGGAAGAGTGTGAAACACCTAATGGAGAGTTGTGAAGAGAATTTTTTTTTTTTGTGACCAGTGGAAAATCTAGTAATCAGGAGAGAAGCATCAAGAGACCTGTCTTAGCAAAGGAAAAATAGTAGGAGGTAGCAGAAGAGACTCACAGGTCTATTTTTATTTTTATTTTATTTTTCAAGTGGCCATTTCCATTCATTTTGAAAAGTGACCAGATTTTTATTTGAGCACTATTTTTAGTGAGTGAGGGGTCTAAAATTTTCTATTTTCTGAGAGGAGATGATAAGAACTAATGAAATTCAATTTGGCTAAGTATTTCTCTTGAAATTTGTATCTAAAGTTTTATAGGTAGACTAATTTTTTGATTCGCTGATTATTTTTATGAAAATTTTAATCTAAAGTTTTATTATTTCAATTAATTTTAATTTATTTATTGAAACAATTCAAAACTTTAGCTTATAAGGGTTATTGGGGACCTACTGGTGACTAATTATCTCAAAAAGGTTCTGGAAGGTGAAAATTTCACCATTTTCTAGGTTTTTAATCTAGATATTAGCAAAAAAGGAATTTTTTGAATTAGAATTTTATCTCTAGATAAAATTATTTTAAAAGATGAAAAAATTAAAATTTCCCAAACGGTGTGGCATTTTTTGTTGAAAATTGGAGGTATTGACTAGTTTATGATTTGAGTCCATAGGTAGGAGGAATTTTGTGTAAAGTCATTATATTTTTTTGGTATATTCATTTTTTGGAAAAATTAGGTCAAAATGACTAGTTTACAACACCTCTTGTTGCCAGATTCACAAAACTTGACAGGCAAAAATTTTAGTTTGTGGAGTCACAAGGTTTTGACGATATGTGAATATCAAAATCTTGATCAAATAGTGCTCAGTAACGAGCAAAGGCCTACCATAGGTACCAATGACTATGATAAACATCATTGTGAGGCTCTTATGTTGTTAAAATTATCAGTTATAGATAATCTAATCTTGGAAGTCAAAAATGTGACCATAGCATCAGATCTATGAAAACATCTAACCTCAAAATATCAGGCTTCTGAAGCCAGTAGGGTATTGTATTTTAATGATTTTTTATTTTTCACTAAGATGTAGGAAGGTGGCTCCATTTCTAAGTTTTTGTTGTAAATCAAGGATATGAGTGATCAATTGAAGGTTGTGCAGAAGCATGTTGATGAGTGAGATTTAATTGCTCTCATTATGTAAAATCTTCCACCTTAACTTGAGTCATTTGAGGAGTCCTTAAACATGATTGTTGAGATGTAGAATTTGTATTTTGAAAAGTTGTCCACATTGTTACTATAAAAGGAGAGTCGACAAGAGCAGATAGTGTTGTCTACATCTACTTCTACAGAGAGTGCATTCTTCATCAAGGGAAAGGGTAAGTAGTTTGGTAAAATTATTAGTTCTTCGATAGAAACTTCATAATTAAGTGGTTCTAATAAGATATCTAAATGGAAATTTTATTATTATAAGCAACCTGGTCACCTTAAGAAATATTACAAGAAAAGACAATAGGATATGGCTAACCCCAGAAATAAAGCTCATCATGCAAATGTAGCTAAAGGTGAAGGCAAGGAATCATCTCCTGATTTTCATTTCATGGCTTACAGTGATAATTTTATGGTGGATTGATATTGGTACTTTGATTTAGGGGAATCTTTCCATTATACATGCCATAAGGACTAGTATGTGGATTTTATTGAAAATGACAATAATAATGAATATGTATCTTTGAGAGATGGTAGGACTCATTTTGTGAAAGGATATAGTAATGTTCATATTAGATTTGATGGTACTATCTAGTATACATTTAATAATGTTAGGTATGTTCCAGACATGAACAAAAATTTGCTTTCCATTAGTGAGATCACTAGAAACTATGATTTTGTTTTAAAGTTTTAAGGATAATAATGTTTAATCACTACCAGAGATAATAAGATTATTGTTGTTGGGATTGGTGAAAAAGGCTTGTATAAGCTTACAAATCTATAGAGGGCAAAAGAAAGTGCACTGACAATGGTTGATAGCACAAGTTCACTATGGCATGAAAGGTATGGGCATTTGAATTTCTAGTATTTGACTACATTGAGCAAGACTAAGATGGTTAAGGGTATTACTTTTATTCAGGATAGTCATCATGTATGTACTAGATGTTAGTTGTAAAAACAAGTTAGACATTTATATGATGTTGGTAAAGCTTCCATAGCTAAGAGAGTATTATATATAGTACATGTAGATTTACATGGTCTAATGTAGACACCTACCCCATCTGGAGCTCGTTATTTTCTGTTGTTAGTCGATGATTTCTCTAGGAAAAAATGGGTATACTTTATAGTGAAGAAATATGATTGTTTTTATAACTTCCTTACTTGGAAATCTATAGTTGAAAAATAGGCAGGAAGGTCAGTGAAATATCTTAGAATGGATACTGGGGGTAAGTTCATCTCAAAATAGTTCAAGGAGTTTTGTGCCACTGAAGGCATACACATATAATATACTACCCCTTACACTCTACAGTAAAATGGAGTTGTGGAAAGGTGAAATAGGATGGTAATGGACATGGCTTGTTGTATGGTCCAAAGCAAAAATATCTCATATTAATATTGGTCAGAAGTAGTGAATATAGTGGTGTACATCCTCAACAAAAGTCCTACAAAAGCATTTTAGAATATGACTCTAGAGAAGGCTTGGTCAGGTCAAACTCTAGATGTAAGTGATTTTGGAAATTTTGGTTGTGTAGCTTTTACAGTTATTCCTAATCAAAAGAGAAGTAACTTGGATGCAAAAATCAAAGCATACATGTTTGTTGGGTACAATGAGAAGTCAAAGGCCTATAGATTACTTGATGTTTCTACTAACAAAGTTGTGGTAAATAGAGATGTCATAGTAAATTAAAATATGCCATACTTCATATCAACTGGTACAGTTTTAGATTTGATTCATCGTTTTCTAATGATTTTATTATAAATTGTGGTGTGAAAGTTGAGCAAGATTCTAGTTCATCAGTGGAATCACATTCCAAGGATGGAATTGATGCAGGTCATTATGAGGTTCCAACAGAACAATCAAAGAAGCCAAAGTGGTATTCTACCACTATGGAAGCACTAAAGGATGGAGACTTGCCACAAGGTGTAGAAGGAAGAAGATTGAGATTAGGAAAGCAGTTTGGTAATAGAGGTGAGCATGACAATTTTGCTCTAACAACTGTTGTTTCACATGTATTTGAGCCTAATTCTTTTCAGAGGCCAAATGGAAGCATGAGTGGGAATCATCCATGCAATTTGAATATGATTCCTTGATGAAAAATAAAACTTGGGAACTTATGTAACTACCACCAAGAAAGAAACCCATTGATTGTAAATGGATTTACAAGGTAAAATACAAAGCAGATGGTTCCTTGGACAAACACAAAGCCAGACTTGTTACAAAAGGTTATGTACAAGAGGAAGGATTTGATTATGAGGAGACTTTTTCTCTTACTACAAATATGGTAACTTTTCATTTGATCGTCACTATTGCTGCTCAGTTTGGATGGCAGGTGCACTAATTGAATGTCAAGAGTGCTTTATTGAATGGAGATTTGGAGGAGGAAGACTACATGGTTCAGCCATAGGGTTTTCAAGTTCCTGATAAGGAACATATTGTTTGTAGGTTGATCAAGTCCTTGTATGGGCTTAAGTAGGCTCCTCGAGCCTAATATATGAAGATAGATACATACCTTAGGGAGTCTAGTTTCAAAAGGTGTAACTATAAACCAACTCTTTGTGTAAAGGTGTCTAGTGATGATATCTTGATTTTTATTGTATATGTTGATAATTTAGCCATCACTATGAGTAGTGCTAGTCTCATTTAGTATATGAAGGTTGACATTTGTTGTACTTTTGACATGATAAACTTAGGACTACTAAAATAATGTTTAGATGTTATGTTTTGGCAAGGTGATTTTGTTGTATTCATGTCACAGAATAAGTATGATAAATAATTACTAGAAAGGTTTAGAATGATGGATGTTAATTCAACTCACACACCTATGGAATTTGGAGCTAAAATTTCAACTGACACTGCTTCACCTTCAGTCAATGAAATAGTGTATTGGCAACTAGTGAGTAGTCTCATTTACCTCACTACCACTAGACCAAATATTTATTTTGTAGTGAGTTATCTATCTCACTTCATGTTTAAACCATAGTAAGTACATTTTTTAGATGCAAAATGAGTATTATAATATGTCAAAGGTACTCTTGACTTTAGAATACTATATGAGAATTTTGTAGATTTTAAGCTTTCAGGATATTCTGACTCTGATTGGGAAGGATCAGTAGATTTAAGAAAATATACAACAGGCTATGTATTCACTCTTGGTTTAGGAGTTTTCTCATGGTAGATCAAACTACAAACTACAATGTCATTATCTTCAATAGAAGTAGAGTATAAATTTGTGGTCAGTGTAGGTTGTGAAACTATGTGGATAAAGAAAATCTTGGAGGATATTCAGTTTAAGTCATCAAAGCCTACTCTAATTTTCTATGATAACTATAGTGTTTTGAAGATGGTGAAGAATCCATTATTCCATGATAGAACCAAACTTATTGAGGTTCACCATCATTACATCTGACAGTTGGTTACAAATGGAGACATTAGTCTTTCCTACTACCCCACTACAGAGCAGCCAGCTGATATAATAACCAAACCACTTGGTGCAGACAAGTTCATAAAAATTCAGAGATAAACATGGTTTTGTTTATGGTGTCATTAAGGGAGGGTGTTATCATATTATTATAAATACCATGGGTTATTGACTAAGGTATATTATTTATACACCTTGATTAGTTGTTTTAACCACTTGGGTTAATATGTTAGTTTGTTTTTTATGGGCTTAGTTATTTTATGCTATCTGATGCTTATGGTTTCACCCACTCCCTATTTTCTTGAGTGGATATTTTACCTATTTAATAGGCCTCTCATGTATTGTTTAGTATGTTGGTTAATTACATTTCTCAATCTCTTTACTGAATCTAATATGGTACTAGAGCTTATGGTGCAAGAAGCTTGAGAGAAAGCCTGTGGAGCAAGAAAGGAGAGGTCTTGTCAGGGAAGAGCATGAAATGCCTAGTGGAGAGCTATGAAGAGAATTTTTTTTTCTTATGACCAGTGAGAAAGCTAGTAATCAAGAGAGAATCATTAGGAGACCTGTCTCAGCAAAGGAAAAGTGGTAAGAGGCAGTATAAGAGGCTCACAGGTCTATTTTTATTTTTCCTATGTTTTTTGGGTGGCTATTTTTGTTTATTTTGAAAAGTGACCATATTTTCATTCAGGCATTATTTTTGGTGAATGAGGGGTCTAAAAACTTCTATTTTTTGAGAGGAGATGATAAGAACTGATAGAATTCAATTTGGCTGAGTATTTCTCTCAAAATTTGCATTTGAAGTTTTGAAGGTATGCCAATTTTCTGATTGGTTGATTATTTTTATGAAAATTTTAATCTAAATTTTTATTATTTCAATTAATTTTAATTTTTAAATTGAAATAATTCAAAACTTTAGCTTATAAGGGTTATTTGGGACTTACTGGTGACTAATTATCTTGGAAAAGTTTTGGAAGGTGAAAATTTCACCTTTTTGGGGTTTTTAATCTAGATGTTGGTGAAAAAGGAATTTTTTAAATTGGAATTATAGATCTCTAGATAAAATTGTTTTGTCCATTTTTTAGTGTTTTTAAAGATGGAAAATTCAAATTTTCCCAAATGGTGTGGTGTTTTTTGCTGAAAACTGGAGGTATTGACCAATTTATGATTTGAGTCCATAGGTGGGAGGATTTTTGTGTAAATTCATTATAGTTTTTTTGGTAAATTCATTTTTTATAAAAACTAAGTCAAAATGGCTAGTTTACAACACCTCTCGTTTCCAAATTTATAAAAATTAATAGGCAAAAATTTTAGTTTGTGAAGTCGCAAGGTTTTAACAATATGTGAATATCAAAATCTTGATCAAATAGTGCTTGATAAAGAGCAAAGACCTATCATAGGTACCGATGACTATAATAAACATCATTGTGAAGCTCTTATATTGTTAAAATTGCTAGTAGCAAATAATCTAATCTTAGAGGTAAAAAATATGACCATAGCATTAGATCTATGGAAAAATCTAACCTCAAAATATCAGGGTTCTGAAGTTGATAAGTTATTGTATTTGAAGAATTTAATGTTTTCCACTAAGATGCAAGAAGGTGGCTCTATTTATAAGTTTTTGTTGCAGATCAAGGATATTAGTGATTAGTTAAAGGTTGTGTAGAATTTTCTTGATGAGTAAGATTTGATTTCTCTCGTTATGCATAATCTTCTACCTTCATTTAAGTCATTTGAAGAGTCCTTGCACATGATTACTGAGATGCAGACTTTGGACTTTGAAAAGTTGTCCACATTGTTATTGCAGAAGGAGAGACGATAGGAGAAGACAGTGTTGTCCACATCACTTCTATAGAGAGTGTATTCTTCATCAAGGGAAAGGGTACGCAGTCTGGTAAAACTACTATTTCTATAATAGAAACTTCACCAATAAGTGGTTCTAATAAGAGATCTAAGTGGAATTTTTCTTACTATAAGCAACATGGTCACCTTAATAAAGATTGTAGGAAAAGACAACAAGATATGGCTAATCCTAGAAAGAAATCTCATCATGAGAATGCAATTGAAGGTGAAGGCAAGGAATCATCTCCTGATTTTGATTTCATGGCTTCCAATGGTAATTTTTTAGTGGATCAAGCTTGGTACTTTGATTCAGAGGCATATTACCATTATACATGCCATAAGGACTAGTATGTGGATTTTATTAAAAATGATAGTAATAATAAATTTGTATCTTTGGGAGATGGTAGGACTTATTTTGTGAAATAATATGGTAATATTTAGATTAGATTTGAAGGTACTATCTGGTATACATTTAATAATGTTAGGTATGTACCAGATATGAACAAAAATTTGCTTTCCATTAGTGAGATCACTAGAAATTCTGATTTTGTTGTAAAGTTTCAAGTATAATAATGTTTAGTCATTACCAGAGATAACAAGATTATTGTTATTGGGATTGGTGAAAAAGGTTTGTATAAGCTTTTAGATCCACAAAGGGCAAAGGAAAGTGTAATTGCATCAATTGATAGCACAAGTTCACTATAGCATGAAAGGTATGGGCATTTGAATTTCCAATATTTGACTACATTGAGCAATACTAAGATGGTTAAGGGGATTCCTTCTATTCATGATAGTAATCATGTATGTACTAGATGTCAGTTGGGGAAGCAAGTTAGACATTCATTTGATGCTGGTAAAGCTTCAAGAGCTAAGGGAGTATTAGATCTTGTATATGCAGATTTACATGGTCCAATGCAGACACCTACCCCTTCTGGAGCCCATTATTTTTTTTGTTAGTCGATGATTTCTCTAAGAAAAAGTGGTTATACTTTCTAGTGAAAAAATCTAGATGTTTTTCTAACTTCCTTACTTGGAAAGCTATGGTTGAAAAATAGGTAGGAAGGTCATTGAAATATCTTAGAATGGACAAGGGAGGTGAGTTAATCTCAAAATATTTCAAGGAGTTTTGTGCCACTGAAGACATACACAGATAGTATACTACCCCTTACACTCCATAGTAAAATGAAGTTGTGGAAAGGTGAAATAGGACAATGATGGACACGGCTTGTTGTATGGTCCAAAGTAGAAATGTCCCATATAAATATTGGTCAAAAACAGTGAATACAATGCTATACATCCTCAAAAAAAGTCTTACAAAAGCATTGGTAATATGACTCCAGAGAAGGCTTGGTCAGGTCGAACTCCTGATGTAAGTGCTTTCCAAATTTTTGGTTGTGTAACTTTTGTAGTTATTCCTAGTCAAAAGAGAAGTAACTTGGATGAAAAAAGTAAAGCATACATGTTTGTTGGGTACAGTGAGCAGTCAAAGGCCTACATATTAAACTTGGGAGCCTAATTATTTTTTAGAGGAAAAAGGGAAGCATGACTGGGAATCATCCATGTAAATGGATATGTTTCCTTGATGAAAAATTAAACTTGGGAGCCCATGGAGCTACCACCAGGAAAGAAATCCATTGGTTGTAAATGGATTTACAAGGTAAAATGCAAAGTAGATGGTTCCTTGGATAAACACAAAGCTAGACTTGTTGCAAAAGGTTATGCACAAGAAAAAGGGGTTGATTATGAGGAGACTTTTGCTCCTACTACAAATATGGTAACTTTTTGTTTGATTATTGTTATTTCTACTTAGTTTGGATGGCAGGTGCACCAAATGGATGTCAAGAGTGCTTTATTGAATAGATATTTGGAAGAAGTCTACATAGTTCAGCCATAAGGTTTTTAGATTCTTAGTAAGAAACATCTTGTTTGCAAGTTGATCAAGTCCTTATATGGACTCAAGTAGGCTCCTCAAGCCTGATATATGAAGATAGATACATACCTTAGGGAGTCTAGTTTCAAAAGGTGTAACTTTGAACCAAATCTCTATATAAAGGTGTATGGTGATGATATCTTGATTCTCATTATATATGTTGATGATTTAGCCATCACTATAAGTAGTGTTAGTCTTTTTTAGCAGATGAAGGCTGACATTTATTGTAATTTTGACATGATAAACTTAGGGCTACTAAAATATTATTTAGATGTTGAGTTTTGGTAAGGTGATTATGTTGTATTCATGTCACAAAATAAGTATGCCAAATCATTTCTAGAAAGGTTTAGAATGATGGATTTTTAATCCAACTCACACACCTATGGAAGTTAGAGCTAAAATTTCAACTGATACTACTTCACCTTCGGTCAATGAAATAGTGTATCGGCAATTAGTGGGTAGTCTCATTTACCTCACTACCACTAGAATAGATATTTATTTTGCAGTGAGTTTCCTATCTCGCTTCATGTCTAAACCACAGGAAGTACATTAGTTAGGTATAAAATGGGTATTAACATATGTCAAAGGTACTCTTGACTTTAGCATACTATATGAGAAGTTTATAGATTTTGAGGTTTCAAGGTATTCTGGCTCTTATTAGGCAGGATTAGTAAATTCAAGAAAATCTACAATAGGCTATGTATTCACTCTTGGTTTAGGAGTTTTATCATGGCAGAGCAAACTACAAACTACACTGGAATTATATTCAACAAAATCAGAGTATAAAGCTATAGTCAGTGTAAGTTGTGAAACTATGTGGATAAAGAAAATCTTAGAGGATCTTCAGTTTGAGTCATCAAAACCTACTCTATTTTTTTATGATAACTAGAGTGTTTTGAAGATGGTGAAGAATATAGTATTTCATGCTAGGACCAAACACATTAAGGTTCACCATCATTACATCTGATAGTTGGTTACAAATGAAGACATCAGTCTCTTTTACTATCGCATTGTAGAGCAACCAACTGATATAATGACCAAACCACTTGGTGCAGACAAGTTCATAAAATTAAGAGATAAACTTGGTCTTGTTTCTGGTTTTGTCATTAAGGGAGGGTGTTAGAATATTATTTTAAATACCTTGGGTTATTGACAAAGGTATATTATCTATGCACCTTGGTTAGTTGTTTTAACCACTTGGGTTAATAGGTTAGTTTATTTTTTATGAGCTTAACTATTTTATGCTACCTGATGCTTATGGTTGCACCCACCCCCTATTTTCATAGGTGGCTCTTTTGCCTATTTAATAGGCCTCTCATGTATTATTTAGTATGTTATTTAATTTCATTTCTCAATCTCTTTATTAAATCTAATATGGGTTAGATATCCATTACACAATAGGCAAACCCATTCATAATTCTAAGATACCCCACATGCTTTCATTACATCTATTTGTTATCTACAATCATTTCACGAGACATTGGTCACTCCTACATGGGATACTATTATGGAAGAGGAATATGGTTCCTTGTAAAGGAACAACACTTATGATTTAGTCCCTCTTCCTAAGGGAATAAAACTTTTTCAATATAGGTGGATATACCAAACAAAATGTGTAGTAGATGGGTCTATAGATAAGTTCAAATCATGTTTGGTAGCAAAGGGTTTCTCTAAGGTACTTGGAATTGACTATATTGAGATGTTCACCCAAGTTACTAAAATGAACTCAATCCAACTCACTCTCTCTATTGTCACAAGACATCACTAGGATGTTCATCATATGGATGTGAAGAGTGCCTTTCTTCATGGTGACCTCAAAGAGGAAATATACACGGAGCAACCACATGGATTTATGAAAGATTCCTCCTTAGTTTGTAAACTTCAAAAATATATTTATGGCCTCAAAAAAACTCCTTAAGTTTGGTATGCCAATATGGACTTATTTTTTATTTTGATTGGGTCCACCACATGTTAATCTTGATCTGAATGTATACATTTTATGGTAGGATGATTCATTGTTGATTTTAATTCTCTATGTGGATAACCTATTGATCACAGGGAGTTCTTCATCCACCATTACAATAGTGAAAACTACTTTATCTAATAGGGTATCAATGACTGACTAGGGATTGTTGTACTACTTCCTCAGGATTGAAATTTATTAGTTTGAATCTAGGATCACTATTGCATAATCTAAATATACTCTTGATTTACTTGCATAGTTTAACATGGTTGATTGTAAGCTAGCTCTAAATCCTCATCTATTTGATGTGAAGCTTGAGGCTAATTTTCCATCTCTTTCGGTTGATGTTACTTCATATCAATAAATTATTGGTAGTCTCATCTACTTTACACACATTAGACATGGTATTTCATATACAATGGGCATGGCCTCTAGATTTATACAGGAACCACATGAGCTATACTAGAAAGTTGCTAAGTGGATTCTCCACTACATTTAGGGCACTCGTAGTTTTGAGATTCACAATGGAGAAGGCATCAACATCAACTTGATTGGTTATAGAGATCCATATTGGGCTAACAATATTCATAATCATAAGTCTAATTTAGGATATAGTTTCTCCCTTGGTTCAGGTTTGCTTAGTTGGTCAAGCAAGAAGCAAAATGTTATGCTTTATTTTTTACTAAGTCATAATATAGAGGAGTTATCCACTAAGGTTATTTAACTTCAAGGAGTTCTCACTAAGTTTGGCATCCAGTTACAATGATCAATAGTCATCTTCTTTGACAACCAAAGCACAATTTAGATCTATAAGAGTCTAATCCTCCATCAACAAACCAATCATATTAAGATTCACATACATTTCATTTATGATCTCATCATCAAGCAAGTCATTGATCTCCAATACATATAGACAACAAAGTAAATTGTTGATATATTCACCAAACCCTTCACTAAGAGAAAGTATCTTTATTTATGGGCTCTTCTTGGCATTTGGGTAGCTCCATATTATTCCTCATATGGGGGATCATCTCTATGTACTTGGGCATCTCATCAGGCCTTTATGTCAGGACACAATTCTTCTACCCACCTAATTTATGCTTAAGGGGGGTGTAGTGTAGGATTTTTCCCACTATGTGGTTTTACCTACACGATCTAATTATCTTGCTTAGTTTAATATTAGGTCATCAAGGGAAATGTAATTTAAGTCATTTTATAATTATGAGTTGAATTAATTACCTTTTTTGGGTGACCTAATTCCTCACTATATAATGTACGTTTCTATGTACTTTTTGGCTAATAAATTCTCATTAATGTAACTTTTTGTTGTGAATACAAGTTTCTTCTTCTTATAAGTTGTTCTTTAGATTTTACTACTCCATATAGATTCAACCTTGTGCATTCGACCCTGTCTAGTTGATCCTCAATTATGGCCCACTTCGATAGTATCTTTAATAGAGAAATCTTTTGAAGGTTGGACATATGTGTATCATAAGAGTCAATATGATATTCTTCTTATGATTTTAGGAAATGTAAATGAGTATGCATCTTTGAAATTGTAATTTCTTATTAGTTTTTGAATCTCTATTATCTAAAGATTTAGCATCCTTTACGAGTGGATGTTATAATGGGATGAATAATGTCTTATGAAAATTTTCCCAATCCCTATCCCACATATCCAATTTATAATATCTATCCTATTCTAAAATTGGATTCGGTCAAATTTGTGTCATTGGTTCTAGAAGCGATTTCGTTTCCAAGAGTTTGAATATTAAGAGTAATATCTTCAATATAGTAAAACCCCTCATATTGAGACACTATTATCTAGTATACTTCAATATGTTCATCACATTTGACAACCCCTAGCATATGTGGAAATTCAAATTTTATTATCTCCTCGATAAAATAATTAAACATTTCCTTTTTTACATTAAGAGTGTTTGAAGAAATTTAACTCAATCAAGATTAAATTTTAAAAATATATGCTAACATTATTCAATTAAAAATGGAATAATTCAAATTAAAAAAGAGTAGGTGCATGGGCCTTCTAGGAGGGCTATGAATACTAGCTATTAGGCTTGTTAGGTAACCTATAGGACATATGATTCTAGCCTTGGTTAGGTTTGATTGTGTAACTAGTTGGAGTGTAGAAGTAAATTTTTAAGGAAATTAAATAAGTATGTAAGAAGCTCATGTGGGCATGTAAGGAAATTTAACAACCATGTAAGAAATGTGTAAGAGTGGGTTTACTTGTAAAAGTAAAAGTGAATGCTTCTGTAAGGAACATACTCCCTCCATTAATAAAATTTGGTGGAAGTTTGTGGAAGATTTTTCTATTTATTTTCCAACTAGTGACTCATTTTGTGGTTGACCATCCATTGTTGGGATTTTATTGAAGGAAGGAACTTAAGATATTTTCATGGAGATAATTATTGTTAGAATGTTGAGGCTTATAACTTACTTGGACAAGTGGTGGAGAGGAGGTAGGATTATTTACTTTAGTTTTATTTGATTATATCAATATTAGAGTAAAATAAAAATATTTACTCTAATTTCATTTGGTTTGCATGTGGTTAAAAAAAAAGTTTGCTCTCAATCTCTCCCTCTAAATTTAAGTGGATTTATTCCTTTAAAATATAACCTCTCCTCATTGTATGCTTTGAAAATTGTAAGGAACAAAATTTTGATGTTGTGTTTACCATACCTTGTTTCAGAAATAAAAATATAAATTTTAATTATGAGTTTGTTCATTTTTTTATTCACATGGTGTAAATATAAATATTCAAAAATATATTTACAAACCTTTATTATGAAAAGATAGAGTTTGGATAATTTGAGTTATATAGATGTTGAGCTTCCTTTTTTTTTTTTTTTTGTGTGTGTGTGTGTGTGTGTGTGTGTGTGTGTGTGTGTGAGAGAGAGAGAGAGAGAGAGAGAGTTGAGCTTCCTTTTTGAAAACATATATATACACAAATACAAAAAAAATGGAAATAAAATAAGTTATAACATAAATACAAATATAAAATAAATAATAACATATGTGTGTGTGTTTTAGGATAATAAAAGGACATAAATAATAATAATTATAATGTTTTAATATAAACCCTTTAATGGGTATGCCACTTTTAATTCATATCATATGAGGGAGGATAAATCTAAATGGATCCCTTCTCCTCCCAGCTTGTTCAAATTGAATTTTTATGGGTCATTAGAGGTAACCCGGAGCTTCAAGGGTTGGTTGCATAATAAAAGACTACTCAATTTATTTGATAAGAGTAGCTTCATAAAAAATGGTGGATGGAACAAACAATGAATCAAATACATAGTTCATTGCTTTATGGCTAGATATTATGGTATGATTTGGTATTAAGAAATTCATTATTGAAGGATAATTGATGGTAATGATTCAAGCACTTCGTAATTGGAAATACAAATCTCACAACATTGAGAATATTATGGGGCAAGTGTGATAACTCTTAAACTCCATTACATGGGAAGCAATTCATGTTTTTCAAGAAGCCAATTATATAACTAATTTCCTTACAAATTAGGGCATCTCATAGGTTATGAAATTGATCATCAATAATTCAACAAATGCCTAGTCGAAGGTAGAATTTTTGGAAGTGGTAGACCTAGGATGAGGGATCCTTCTTGTGATTACTTAACTCACCTTATTGTGGTTTATCTTATGATTAAATTATACTCAATACAAAATCTTGTTCCATTTTTAAATTTGTGTGATTGCTTTTAATGTTTGTGGAATAGTGGTTTTCAACTCATGCCACTTGTCAAATCCATGGACAAGATTTATCCTTACTCATGAGAGAGTGGTATTATGGTTTTGGTATGGGCTAATCTGATCAATGAATCTTATATTTGAAAATTTGATAAGAGGCAGTTTGGGGAGAATGAAGTTTTGATATAACAACAAAATTTATAGTGTTCTTGATTTTGTGATGAATTGGATAACACTGGATGGTGTGTGTGTTTAGGTTAAAAGAGCTTAATGCATTTAAACCCCTTATGTTAAATTCTATAGAGAAAAGATAAATGGTGTTCTAAATCATTCACTAATGTAAAATTAAAGAATGTTTTATGGGTTTCTACTAGTCAAATCATGAAGGTAGTTTGGGAAGTGGTGGGATTTATTTGCGTGTAGTCAACTAATCAAAACAAGGTGAATTCAAAGCTCGCATCAGTATTTACCAATAATTTTTTGATAGTTTTGGGTGACAAAGTTATTACATGAAGAGTGGTTAATAATTTTGTTTTCCTAGAATACCAACTTAGTTTGACTCAATCTAAAAGGAGTTCAACTTGGGGAACCTAGACAATTGTTTTTCTTTAGACTGTAGCATCATGATTTAATCCCACTACAGGTTTTTAGAGAACTAAAGGTAAAATTCATGACTTTAGTGGAGTACATGGAATAAATGCAAGGATCCCTCTTTTGAACTTAGATCCTGGTCCTCAAATCTCCTATGACCTTACTAAACTTGATTTTTGAACAATGAAGGTTAGAGTGGGTTATGTCAGCATCAAAATTCTTGGTAAGGATTTATGGGGAGGATCTTAAGTCTTTGGACCTCCCACCTAGTGGAGATGTTAGTTGCTTCAAATGAAGGAGCCCTTTTACCCATATTTGATCAACCTTGAAGTACATGGAAGGAAGACAAGTGGAAATGGAAGACAAGTTATGGGGATAGCAAGCTCTTTCAAGAAGCCCAAAATTAACAAGGGTAAGGAGCCTCTTAGAGATAGGCAGACAAAGGTAGTATGCAGTACCTTTAGAAAAAATGGAAAACAAGCTTGTGGACTTCATAGTATAGGTGGTGTTAAGATTGTGACTAGTGAAGATGTTGGTGGTTTGAAAAATTAGGAGTTGAGTGGTGGTGGTGTGGCCCTGGTTGGTGATGATGTTGTTGTGGAATCTTAAGGTAGTGATTTTTTAGCTAACAAGGGCCTCTAGGCCCAATTCCTTTACATTCCCTAAAGTTTTTGAGTTGTATGTATTTTTCTTAATACTATGGTCCTCCGTAATAATGGAAGTTTTTTGGGTTTTCACGGTATGTCCCTCGCTTCCAGTTGCCTTTGGTAAAGATTGGATGTTTCAATTGTATATTATGGACTTTATAATACTGCAAATTAATTTTTAAATAGTTTTACTTTTAATGAATTGGTAAGGGACCCTCCCACCCTTAATTATCAACAAAAAATGTTTCAATAAGGGGGGAAGGCATAGTCATCACCCATAACTATGCTTGAGAAGGCCTTGGCCATGACCATGACTATGATCGAGGCAGGGCTAAGGGGTGGGATGTGGTTCCCCACCCCGGTGCTAGTTTTTTTTTACAACACAGTCGTTGAGACTTTCATTTGAATATTAAACTCTCCCAATTTTTTCCATTCACCATTATATATAGACGTATATGTAGACACCCAAATTTGGTATAAGTCCATCTTTAATACCTTTTTATGTAACTTTGAACCTGTAAACTATTTATGGTGTATGAAGTATCTATTAACACATTTATTTAGGTCTTTCTTATTTATTTCATATATTTTTGTGGTAACAAATTTATAGGGATCAAAATGTGAAAAATTAACCATTAACACACCTTGTTTACCTCTTAAATTGTTACTGCACTGCACCAAACTAAATAATATAAAGTACAAAAGCATAGCCCTTACATAGAAATGGAAAATGATATGAATGAATGTGTTATTCCCCCTCTTTATTTAGAAAAATTTGATGATGTAAATGCATATGATATTCCCCAATCTTATTTAGACATGGATAATGATATGCAATATTGTAATAATCATTCTCCTCACTCATAAATGATAAATAACGTTGAAACATATCATGATACTTCTTCCTCTTCTCTTGAAATACCAAATGATGAAAATGAATGTGATTTAATGTCTTTTATACAAAAAAAATGTGATATTATTGCTTTAGATATACAAAGTGATGATAATTTAATATTATGTAATGATTCTCAAGTAAGTCATCCTATATACATAGAATGTGATTCTTGTGATGTTCCTAATTCTCCTCTTAAGACAAAAGTATTTACCAAGATGTAATGTGATGTTTTCTTTTTATATAGACTCAATGTGATAAGATATGCAATGATTCAAAATTATACCAATGATTTTGTCTTTGAATGTAATCCTAATCCATGAAATGATATTAGTCATAAATTTCTCATACCAATGATCAAAGTAGATGGTCAATTACAACCCATAAGTGAGCATTTCCAAACCATTAATATCCCTACTAGTCATATTGTGTCCATGATACATGCTATTGATGAACTTCAAAGACAAGTAATTGATCTCATCTTGCAAATTAGATCATGTTGCGTTAATAGTAAAGATAATGTTATTTTAAGAAAACATGTTACATGAGCTATATGTGAATATCCATATCCAAAGGATTTTATTATGCTAATATTCCCATTGTTTAATGGCCATGGAGATACTTGTATTCATTTAGATTTATATCACTTTTATTTAGAGAATGGGGTAATGATGATTGTATTATACTAAAATATTTTCATAGGAGATATCTGTATTCATTTAGATCAATATACACTTTTATTTGGAGAATGGGGTAATGATGATTGTATTATACTAAAATATTTTCTTAGGAGCCTCACAAGAGATGCCTCATATTGGTTTTATAGTCTACCTAGTGGTTCCTTACCTACTTTAAATAAAATAGAGCATATGTTCCTCTTAAAAAATCACAAATAAATGGTGTTTGTTGACTATTTTTGGTTACCATGGAGGATTAGTCTAAAGATCAATTTAGGGCTTCACAATCGCTTGCAGGCTTCTCAAGGTTCAGTTGAAGTTCAGTGAAATGGCTAAGTTAGAAAATAAAAAGACTTAGCAGGTTTTTAAATTTGGTCTTCACATTTCTTGTCAAAAGATGAGTCCTAGATTTTATGGGAAGGAGAGTCTGCACAAAGCCCAAAGACTTCACAAAATTTGTATAAGTGTTTCACTCTTTATAAAAAGTATGTCATAATTAGTCATAACAATTATTATGACAAAAAAATTTGTAAAGGCTTAGGTCTTTGAAAAAATTGTTCTGATAAAATCCAAGAACAAAATTCCAAACTTTTGTGTGAAGTCTTGAAGGGGAAACTTGTGAAGGCTTAAGTTTAGAATAAATGTTCTGATAGTAAATATTGTAAAAACTTAGACCTTTAAAACAAATGTTGTAAAATTAATTTTGATGAAGACTAAGGCAATAATAAAAATCATGACAACAAAGGATCTAAAGACCTGGATCTTCAAAACTTTTGTGAGTGAAAAAATCCATAGTAGAAGTGGCAAATAAGGAATAAGACTCAAGCTTTCATGATAATTATCATTGTAACTTTTTTGAAACCATTCAGAAGTAAAAGTCATGAAGGTTGAAAGTTAAGTGACATGTATTGATTCAAAAAACCTGAATGACTACCATATTCCCTAGGGAAACATCAACAAAGGTTGACAAGCATCTTCCCATCATGTGGGTGTTATGACTAATTAGTTTGGTAGTATCCAAGGAAATTTGGAGCTCACAATGAGAAAACTGGATAGAGAAGGGACAAGCTCAAGCTTGATTTTCTTGATGAACAAAGACAAATATATGGTAGCTAGGACAACTTTTTATAACAGATTACACATGTCTAAGGACATATCAAAACTAGCAAAGAATATGTGTCAAAATTTAAAGCAATTAGATGGTGAGAGTTGAACTACCCAAAGAATGCATTGATGAATATGGTTGGGATGCATCTATGAGAAGTGACATAAGTGGCAGAATTGATCCAAATTCTTCTAGAGAAGTAGATTCATGAGATGTGTAGTCTCATTCTTGCACATGAAAACATTCAAATTTAGATGTGGTTGGTAAATGGTTAACTATTGGTTGCTCCAAAACTAATGAGAGAAGAGGTCAAGCTAATATATTCAATTTCAAGACAATCATCTCCATACTTTGAAAATACAATTAGAGTTCTTAGTATCTTTGGCCATCCCTATTTAATTTGTAGAGACATTATGTGTCTCAATTTTTGAAATTCATTCAAGTTTCTCAATTAAGTTTTTGAATGTAATCAATGACCCATAGGCTTCCCATTACCTATAAAATCTTGGGGCTTTCATTGTAAAAGTGTCAATATTTTTTAGCATAGTAATGCTACCAAAATTTTCCCTCCAAGAGCCCTTTACTACTTGAGCATTGTAATTAATGAGAATTGAGTTTGCTTTTCTTCATGATTCTTGCATCTTATGTGTATTTTGATGGTTTGTTGATCTCTGCCTGTAGATAATATTCATCCCTCTCATTGTTTTCATCCCTTCATGCCTCTATGCATAACTTGACTTCCCTTATAGGTCATATGTTGTGTGCACCTAGGTTAATGTTGGTGTTATTTATGGATAGTTTGTCATCCTTCTTAGTGTCACATTATGTTCTCGTGTCTCCATGAAAAATACTAATGTAGGAATTATGTCATTTTAGATTCTGTGTAATAGTTTCTCATTCTCTATAATTGTAGTGTGTTATTCAAGGCATGTAAAGGTGCTTTGTTTAATCTTGGTGCATCACCATTTCCCTTTTAACATTCCTTCTCTTTTTTTCCCTCAGAATATTTTAGACTCAGAATTAGCAGTAGATTTCTTTTATGCTTTTTGTAATAGTTTCTCATTCTCTTCATGATTCTTGCATCTTGTGTGTATTTTGATGGTTTTTTTATCTCTGTCTATAGATAATATTCATCCCTCTCATTATTTTCATCCCTTCATGCCTCTATGCATAACTTGACTTCCCTTATAGGTCATATGTTGTGTGCACCTAGGTTTATGTTGGTGTTATTTGTGGATAGTTTGTCATCCTTCTTAGTGTCACATTATGTTCTCGTGCCTCCATGCAAAATACTTATGTAGGAATTATGTCATTTTGGATTATGTGTAATAGTTTCTCATTCTCTAAATTTTAGTGTGTTATTCAAGGCATGTAAAGGTGCTTTTTTTAATCTTGGTGCATCACCATTTCCCTTTCAACATTCCTCCTCCTTTTTCCCCTTAAAATATTTTAGACTTAGAATTAGCATTAGGTTTCTTTTATGCTTTTTGTAGGCCTACATGTTGATCCTAACTCAGATGCATTTATATTAGAAATAAGTCAACCTTCTTTGCATGTTCATCCTAAATAATGTAAGAGTCCCACACCAAGAGGGATGATCCCATTGTCTCATTGAACCATTTTCCAATTCAATGAGTGCACAGTTCAAGTGACAATAATGCCTAAATACACATTATAACATATAAAAGGTTTTAAATAAGGCCATGATGAGCTTATTGAAGATTAAATTTTACAATTCAAGACTACTTTGCATTGTCTACCTTATCAACCCTTATATTTATAAAAGAAATTTATATTTAGTAGGATTCTTTTGTCTCCACTCAAAGAAAGAGCCATGCATAAACTTTATACCTATTTTGACAAGTTATGCATGGATGTGTTCAAATATGCATGTGATATTAATTTTTAAACATATAAGGCTACCAATTCAAATGATTTAAAACTATGTTCACCCAATAAGGAAGCTATCAATAAGAGGGTGGAATAAGATTTAACATCTACAAAAGGAAAAAAATCCAATTAAAGTATCTCATAAGGAGGATGAAATAATAAAAATAGTTATAATCAAGGAAGATTAAGTTAAAATCCTAAATAAAGGGAAATAATAAACTTAAAATGCACCATCTAATGTGAATAAATTTACCTTTAATAAGAGGCATCCTCTTAACTTTGATGGTTTCAAAAATTAACTACATGATGCTTTATGGACATTGTTAGATGAGAATGTAATCACTCTCCCTCTTAGTTACTATCATCCTCTTGAGTATGTAAAATTCAAACCATTTTGCACTAATCATAGTATTAATAGATATAAACACAATGATTGTTATGCATTGTGAGAAAATATTACAACTTGTAGATAATGGGATTATTACATTTGGAAAAGTTGGTGACAAGATAACAAAATCCACTTCTTCATCTTCTCCTACATCCTCTTCTACAAAGACAAGATATCCTAGAATATTCTTAAGAAGGAACCAATGGGAATTTGAGATCTTGTCAACAATAAACATAGAGAATATATTATTATAGATAATATGCAATAACATAATACATGCACAATAAAAATTATTCAAAGTGTGAGATTAAGTGAGCAAGATTTGTAATATACACATGGGTATGATATGGGACATATTATTTCATCTATAACTTTAGGACTCAAGATAATGATTACATTATTAATTGTATAACATACCACTCCACAAGGAAATGTAATTTTGGGACAACCATGATTAAAAAAAATGAATGAAATAGTGAATAAGTATAATACAATTTTATCTTACACTTTTAAGGGTTATTTATCAACATTCTAAATCAATAGAACAAGGATAAATTACACTAAGATCCATAATAAATTTACATCTCGACTTACACAAACATGAATATTAAATCAAAATTACCAAGCTTCAATCAATGATATGAACTTAAAATGCATACTTCACATAAATAAAATGATCATCAATGAGATCAACCTCAAGTATCATAGGTAACCAATACAAATGTGACTATATCTATGAATACTAAGCCAGAGATAAAATATTAAAAGGTAGTTATAAATGATGATCAATATGGTGCATAATTTTTAAATTTGTTAGGATGGCCAACTCATTCTAGGATTCTTAGTTTGATTATGCACATGTTGCAAATTAACTACATCATTAACACATTGTTCACATACAAAAACACAATAAATTACATCAAGGTACCAAATAATAATGCAATCACATCATTTCAGCTATAAATGCATCATATGAAATATCCATTGCACATAAGTATAATATAAACAAGAGCACTAAAATTCCATGTATAAAATAAATGTTTAAACATGATCATAAAAATTAGATACTATATAGATTCAATCAATAATTAGATCTTGAAAAACTAAATCAACATATCTATGTACATCTCTATCCATATCAATCAAAAATGGGGATTGTGATGAATAAACCCCACTATCATCCTTTAGAGACTATAATTGGGATAGATTCCTCCTTTCATGATCCTCATACACAATCACTTGTGCCTACAAAGTTGTATGCTCACTTTGTAATTAAACATACTCGACTAATAAGCTCTAACCTAAATCTACAACTCGATCTAGAGCGGGCATGTGTTACCTCATCAACTCTACTCTGAGTTAGTCTCACTCAACCATGATTGCATCATGCTTAGCTCTCAAATCATCTCACCTTAATTCAATTTCCACATATGCAGTGGTGGTTATTATAGCTTGATCAAATAAAGGGGCATGCTCACTAGCTATGACTATGGAACATTCAACTAAACTACCATGAACTACCTCACTTGGCACATGTCTATTTAAAACTTAAAGTGTCATTTTTATGATGATCATCCAATAATTATCATCTACCATAAAATAATAATATGAGAAATCAAAAACAAAGCTAGTAAAGTAAATAATAACAATGCAAACATTTTTAAAACATAGATACATAATCATAGCAATAAGAGGAACATGAGGTTGAGTAGTTGTTGCCTCACCTACATATCCTCCTCCACCTTGTACCTTATGGGTACCCTCTACCACAATAGGAAATAAGGTAAACCACTAATGCATAATCCACCTTCATGTGTGTTCTAGAGTACACCCAACATCATCTACATCAAGAATCTCAATAACATAGTCCACCTTAGTCAAAATAATGGATGTCAAATCAACCTCACTAGGTTAGACTCAGTCACCATCATGTCTCAAAGCTCTCATTGATTTTCTCCATATAAATAGTGTCAGGGGCACATCCTTTCTAATCCAAAATTATTTTGGAATGTACTCAAACTAAAACCAATCGTAAATATCTATCCAATGATCATGAAACTAACAACTCACATGAATTCACTATAACAAGAATTAATCCTCATGCCACCCTAAAAACCCTCTATTAAGCCTCCAAATAATATAATATGTAGATCACAAGTACAAAAAAGGTTAGTTCATTGTTAGTTATTCAAACCCAAAAAAAATGATTAACGTAACATCTCAAGCATTATCCATTAGAGGGGAAGGTCTCAAAGAATACAAACAAATAGAAAGACATACATCAAAAGCTATACCTTTCCCAAGAATTCATTCTCCAAACTGGATTGTAAGTGTGTTTATGCCTAGATTATAGAGCTAAGAGTCTTTATCAATGTCACTTATTCATTTTGATGACATCTCCCCTTGTCTACGAATGGTTTTGCTTGATCAAAGTGAGGGATTTTTGAAGCTCTTGCAAGATTTTTGATTTATAATTTTACACCAAAAAACTTCTTGAAGGCATAAGATGATCCTTATATTTATAGATTATTCAAATTTATTGTGACCATTGATCAAGATCAAAATGTGTGTCAAAAATTCAATTCAATTTGTGTAGTAAATGTCATTAATATTTGGGGTTTGGGTCAGCATTTATTAGGCATGGGTTCCAAAATCTTGATATTTCATGCATTTATGTTAATGATTGACAACTTTATACATGATGTCATGATAATGTCATAATTTATATATTTGTTAAATATTTGAGTATTGCATAATTATAAATTAGCCAATTTCTATGCATTTTCTATATAGCAATTTGATTTGATTAGATAGGTTGCTTAATCTAGATTAACTTCCATGTGATTTATGCAATATCAAAATTTAACACTTTGTTCTAGTTATTTACCCTATAACATTAGTTAAAAAACAATAATTTGTCTTAGAGTGAATTAGATGAAGGTGACAGTTGGTTAGGATGCATTACCCCAATCAGGGATGTGCTAATGTATTTCAGAACATGCATGTTAAATGTGCGAGCAAATTTGGGTGTTTTAGTGATTTGTGCATTATTGTAATAAATTGATTTTGATAGCAATTTTGACATGAAAGTGATGATAATTGAGTGTCTATATTTTTCCCTTCTTTGAAAGGGCATTGCAAAACACTAGACAAAGCAATGTTTTTTCAAAGAATAAAAGATTCATAAAAATGATTTGATAATGATTGAAGAATGATGTGATCATGTTTTGTTGAATCTTGTTCAATTTACTGAAAATGAGTTCGTAATGATGCCATTAATGATGTTTGGGATGCCCATGAAGCCCACTTGAAGGAGTAGCCAAAAAAAACTAATGGATGGGTCTTGAAAAAGAAGAAAACATGACACTTTATGGTAGAAAAGATTGAGAAATAGAGAAATTAGAAAAAAGAAAGAGTAAAAACATACCACATATCCATCTACAGGCCTCCAAAGAAGAAAAAGAATGAAATGGTAGGGTTGGGAGTAAAAATTCAAATGTGGAGCTAGATATTTACACTTGGGAGGTGAAAATCATTCATTTTCACCCTCCCTTATTAAGAATTTAGCTCTAGATCTGGACGTGAGACTTTCAAGTGTAATGGTGTGCATTTCATAATAAAAACATTTTGGCTAGTGAGTCTGTAAGTACCAATGACTAGTAGGGAGCGAGGCATCGGTAAGTACTTCCATATTTTTTTAAACTTTAGCATTTAATGCAATTAATGTCCACTATAAATAGTAAGTTTAGTGATATCAGTGTTGTTAAAATGGTGGTATTGTGCACACAAATAGTGATATCACCAATAAAATGGTAATATCACTATTATAAATGGAAATATCATGACAAGATTGTTGATATCACCAAAAAAGGTGAAAAATACCAAAATAGGGATAACACTTAAGCAGAGAAGAATCGCCAAATTGCTGGAAACATGATAAAAATGGTAAGATCACCCTGTTAAGTAGTGATATCACCTTGACAAACAATAAGATTGCTAAAATGGCTAAAGATGCTTGAAACAATAGAATCACCTTTGGAAACTTTGAGATCACCCTGAGAAACGATGATATCATGAAAATGGCTAGAATATTAGAAATTGTGATAATGCTTTTCCAAGTAGTGAGATCGCCCTTGTAAATGATGATATCACCAAATTGGTAGAAAATACCTAAGGGAAAAAGGGATAGAAATTAGAAGAAACATTTGGTCTGACGTAAATGATGAAAGTTTAGTATAGGTAGACATAATGATTGGCATAAAGACATAATAGCAAAGAAATAGATATAAATGTTAACTTAAGATTAAGAAACAGATAATCAAGACCTAATTGTCAAACATAATGTGCTAATAAAAAATAATGAAAATGCAATGTGACTAAAAATAAATAAATAAATAAATAAATAAGCAAGAAAAGAAACTAATTAAATAGATAGAAAACAATAAACAAATAAGTAACTAGTGTGAATGTGAATGTGGAAATAAGATGTTACTCTTTGTGATTTGCCCCCAAGTTGAGGGAGTGCTAGATAAGATAGTGTGACAAATTAGATGAAAAGGAGGGAATAGAAAAATAAGGAAGAGATGGTCAACCTAAATTTAGATTCCTCATGTAATTAAATGCTTCCTACATAGTTGGTATAAACCTTCAGGCCAAATATAGCTCTCTAGAAATGGGAAAGAAGAAAATTGATGACAAATGGGTAGGATGAAACTATTAGAAGAACAAGGTATGGGAATAACTCACAAAATTATGAGCATGTATAATAGTTAGCTTGAAAAAAAGTAAGAGCATAAGATAGAAAGAATAGGAGGAAATGAAAATGAGAATGATATTGGTCATCTAACCTAAGCTACCCTATGTAGCCTAGCATTGCCTACATAGTATGTGTGGACATTGGGTCGATGTAGTTCTCTAAAAAATTAGAGTGTAATGAATGGATAACACTATTGATTAAAGTGATCACTTTTATAGTGAAATATACTCACCCAATACATAGGCAAACACCTAAGGGAATGGGGCAATCAAAAGTTTATGAATGATCAAAATTGATTGAATTTGATAGAGAAGCCATGATTTGGATAAGAGGCTTCCCACATATGATATGTTTGGTGCAAAGGGGAGGCTTATCCATAGTGCACTCAATGAGTGTAATTTATAACAAAACCAATAAGGAAATCCATTGTCCAACATGATAAAAAATTATGCAAAGGTTTTATGGCTTTAAATCTCTTTTTGAGATTTTCCTTTTTTTTTTCTTTTTACATTTTGTGGAATGTTCGAACATTTTTGGTTTTTTTGCAATAAAATATACAAGAAAAAAATTGATACAGAAGGGAATATAAAAAAATTTACAAGGAACCATCTATAAAATGAGGAATAACCTTGGGTAGGGGCTTAAACAACAGTTAAACTGACTATATTGGGGCAAGCTCACAAAATGATGAGAACATGGAGTAGGAATAACTTGCATAATGATGAGAGTGAATTAGGAAAGGAATGCCATTGCATATTAAACTGAGGTGTAAAAGAACTATTTTTTAACAATAAATTAGGATGTGAATGTAATAGATGGAATTGGGAATATAGGATCATTGAAGATCTAAAATAAGTAGTTTTAAGGACTACCAAGGAGGGAAAACAAACAAAACATATGTTGACATTCTAAAATTCTATTGGAAAGGATGTGTTGATGATGAGCATACCTAAACTATTTGTTGAATGTCCTCTAAAGTCACATCTAGGTCATAATTAATATCAAAATGATAATAGGGGATGGGGAAAGACAATGTTGGACACAAGAATGGAAAATAAGAGGAAGGGGAATAGGAAATGATGTGAAGGAGATGCCTAAAAGTAGGGGTTTTTTATATATAATGCTTGATAAATTCAAGCATAAAAATGCTTTAGATATATAGTTTTTGTGGGCTCATCGAGATCATACCTTTCTAGGATATCCAATCTGTATGCTCTAAAACTATAATTTACAATGATAATGAAAGGACCTAGCTATTTCAGCTCAAATTTACCTTTATTCTCATGTTCAGCATTGGTAATTTTTTTATTCTCTTTTAATACAGTATTGCGCACTTCAAACTGTCTTGGGATTATGTGTTTATTATAACTAAGATGTATACGATTTTGATATGCTTTGAGGTGACTTAATGTGGCTATTCCTTTCTCATCCAAGAGTTTCAACTCTTGAAGCCTAGCATCTCTATAATATTAATCATCAATTATACCATGAAATGAAATACATAAAGAGGTAAACTCGATTTAATTGTCATAATTACTTCAGAGCCAAAAACTAAGGAGTGGGTATTGCACCTATAGGTGTGTGAACATTGGTATGGTAGTCTTAGAGGGAAGGAAATAATTGAAAGTGTTTGTTGGATGAATATTTTGTCACCAGCATAAATAGGTCTGATCAACCACAACAAGGAAGATTGGTTGGTCAAATGTGTAGGTTTACCACATCAAAAGGGGACAAATCTCTCCTCTCATCAAGGGGAGGTTCCCTATAAGTATGAAGGGGCTATATATATGTTAATCTACTATAAATAAGCTGAAAATAAAACTCAGGGGTAGGATAACACCATCCATCTCTCTCTTTTTAGAGATGATGTTCACCAATCAAAGGATAAATCCTAATGAAATGACAGAAGGCACTCCTCTTCTTTCAGAAGTGTTGTTCAACAGACAACAGGTACCTTTTGGGTAGTGGCAAGTAATTGTAATAGGGCATAGTAACACAGCAAGATGAAATGTAGCACAAAGTCTCCACCTCAACTACCAAAGAGTGAAATATGAAGGATAATGAGGGCACAAATTCATCCCAAAATCCTTTATACAAAAATAGAAAATAGGCAAACTAAAGACAATTGTGGTAACACAAAGTCTCTACATAGCCAGCTTTAGGACACCTTCCTGATTACTTTCACTAATTTTGCTTATTTAGTTAAATGAAAAAAATGTATTAAGGAAACAGACATAAGAATAATTTCCCCAATAACCAAGCTATTCCAGCACAAAGTCTAAAAAGTCACTTGTTTTTTTATTCAAATAATGAAATATGATCAATAATCTGAGCTCAAAGTCTCAGTAATGCCTTTCAATTTTGGCAGAGTTTTGTTTTTGATAACAGAGAGATCTCCCTTGAAACAATAAGAGAGAGTCCAATATATAGTTCTCCAAGAAAGACTTGAGTGTTTTGTTTCACAAAAATGATGGCCTATGATGCATTCAATGCCTTCAATGCATTTTAAATTATGTCCATGGGCTATGCTAGAATCGAGCATCAGTCTTAAATATGGGCTACCTGATGTGTTTCTTGATGTGTGTGCAACTATTTTTTATTTACTCAATGCAAGAGAACAGGCCGCGCCATTGAATGTTTGCACTCTTCGATGTCCACTTGGTGGGTTGCTTCACCTTCTAGAAACATATCCCATGCACGGATATTTTTGATCTTTCTCTATCGTTTCCCCTTTCCTTGTTGTATTTTGATATCTCGAGCGCTTTATTCTTGATGAAAGGACAGGTGGCGCTTTCCACTGTGAAACAAACGAGGACACTTGGCAGCATCTGCTTAACTTATAGAAGCTTAAGATATCCTTCGAGAGTCCTATGGAAGATGACACATGGCAGCTTCCATTGAGATTTTATAAACACTATAGAAACATGCATAACTTATTTGGATTCACATGAATGATGACACTTGGCATGCTCTGCTTATCTTAGCAACTCACCTGGGGCCCACCACAGTCCTTACTCAATAATGAAATAAAAGGAAGAAATGGTAGACGTTGACACTTGGCACTTTCTTTCGAGTTTTACAAGGGACATGTGGCGACTTCCACTACATTTAGAAAAACACATTAAAACCTTTCGTAGTTGCCACTTGGTGCCCTCTGCGGAACTCTGAAAACTTATTTCTTCGTCTTTATCAAGCCTTTGGAACACTCCGAAGGGAAGGTGTCTCTTCGGGCTTTTCAAATGGTCCTTTTTTGAGTGACAAGTGCCATATTTGAAAATTGACGGATATTTCATTATCTTAAATTTGATGTTTGTGGGGATGTCAATGGTTGACTATTTCAATAGTTTGAGTGACCTTCTCGACTCCTTGGTTCAATCGCTTTCTTGCTTTGATCACTTTTTTGGTTCAATCACTTTCTTTCGAGCTTTTATTTTGATCTTTGAATCAATGTTGCCTATCCTCCACAAGGGCATCTACCCTTAGTTCACTACCCTTCGCAAGGGTACTTTGGCCTTGGTTTACTAGGGCACTCCTTTTGAACCGACTGCTTGAACCGATTGATTAAACCAACTTTGGTTCAACAGTTCAATCTTGCATTTTGTTCATTCAATTGACCGCTTGAACCAATCTCATTGAACCTTTGAACCTTTTTTGGTTCAAGGTTCAACAATTCAATGGTTTAATCACTTTTTTGCTCTTTGGTTGAACCATCCCTTTGAACTAGTCTTTGGAATCATCGCTTCTTTCCTTTGTTTGGCGCTTCCTTTGAACCATTGAACCTTTGAACTTTGAATCTTTTTTGGTTCAAGGTTCAATCAGTTCATTGGTTCATCTTTTGTTCCATCGCTTCTCTATTTTTCTAAGTCCCTTGATCTCTTCAAATCCATTGAACTCATTGAACCCATTGAACCCGTTGAACCCATTGAACCTATTGAACCAATTTGGTTCAAGGTTCAATGGTTTAATGGTTCAACGGTTCATTCCTTTGTTCCTCGAAGCCTTCTTTTCTTCACTACCCTATGCGAGGGTACTTGGCCTTTGGTTCACTATCCTTCGCAAGGGCACCTAATCTTTTCACTTTGAGGCACTCCTTTAAACTAGGTGATTGAACCGATCAATTAAACCAACTTTGGTTCAATGGTTCAAAGGTTCAATGGTTCAATCGCTTTCTTCTTATGTTCCACTTGACCACTTGAACCAACTGCTTTGAACCAAACACTTATTGAACCTTTGAACCCATTGAACCTTTGAACCATTTTGATTCAAGGTTCAATGGTTCAACGGTTCAAGCCTTTGCTCCACTCGCTAAGTCTTTTGAAGCCATTTAAAGCTGTTAAACTTGCTAAAGTGGTTAAACTTTGAACTTTTGCTGAAGCACTTAACTCTTTAAGCTTGCTGACGTCGTTGAACCTTGGCATTGAACCTATTGAACCTTGGCATTGAACCAACCTTGAAATTGCCTAAGTGTTGAGAGCTTGTTTCTTTCCTGTAGAGTCCATAAAAATGAACCTACAGAGTCCATAGAAATAAACTGGCAGAGTCCATATAAATGAGTCCATAGATTCCTGCCTGCAGAGTCCGTAGATTTCTTCTTGGGAAGTCTGTTAGCTGAAAAAGCTTTAAAAATGGAGAATTTGAATGCCCAAAATAATTTTTGAGAAGGGAAGGGATAATTTTTAGCCTGTAGGACCAAAAATAGTTCATGTGTTGTCCCAAAAATGAGTAACAAATTTTGGGAACAACAGTTGGCTCCAGTTGGGGAACTTCTTTCAGTTGAAATTTTGAAGCAGTTGAAGGGAGTAGAAACCAGAATCTCCAGTACCTTGAAGTATGCCATTGGGCTATTGCTACCCAAAAAGAAAGGTGGCAAAAACAAAAATAAAAGCACAAAAATAGAACTAAAGACTATACAAATATACATATGTACAAGTTGATCTTATCTGATACTTCATAGATTGAAGTTCTTCAGATGTCACCCACTGTGAGGCAATGAAAAGGGCATACCATCTTGATATTTCAGCAAGAAACTATTTTCACCATTGAGCTGATGAATAGTAAATGGGCCTCTCCATAGGGAATCAAATTTCCCATGCATTCCCTTTGGTTCTCTTCTCTTATCCCATAACAGAACTTGATCACCAATCTAAAAATTACAGGCTTTCACTTTCTGTTCAAATAGCTTCTTCACTAGACTTTGATGCATATCAATTCGGTCCACCACCATAGTTCACTGCTCATTTAGCTCAGTTAAACACATGATCCTCTTGTCGATGGAGCTTTCATATGTCTGATCTTTGACCGCCTTTGTCAATTCCAATGCTGGCAACTCCAGGGTGATTGGTATCTCTACATTGAGGCCATACAGAAGTTGGAAAGGTGACATACCTATTACCCTCTTGGGCATAATTCTATCTACCCATAAAGCATCAACCAATGCTTTATGCCATGTTTGTTGGTTGTCGTCTACCAGCTTTCTAATGATGGTCACTAGATTCTTGTTGCTCGATTCGACTTGGCCATTCCCTTATGGGAAATAATTAGAGGAGTGGGAGAGGGTAATCCCATAGTAAAAATAGAATTGAGTGATCTCATGGGAAGAGAAACAGGCATCATTGTTTGTCATAATTTTGGTTGGGACCCCAAACTTGGAAATGATGTTCTCTTTGAGGAAATCACATACTACTTCTGAAGTAGCATGTTTGGTTGGAATTGCTTCCACCCATTTGGTGAAGTAATCTATGGCTGTGAGGACGTAATCATGTCCAGCACTTGCAGATGGGTTTACAGCACCAATGAAATTGATTCTCTATTTCTGAAATGGCTCTTCTATCACTATTGGCTTGAGAGGCAGGGCAACTAATTTGGGTCTTCCAATGAAATGTTGGCACAGTTCACACTTTCGTACCCATTTGTATGCATCCTAAAATAAATTAGGCCAGTAATACCTGGCTCTAAGAATCTTGTGGGTAGTTACAAGAGCAAAAAAATGTCCTCCACAGGCCAGATTGTGTAAGGACCTCAAAAGTTGGTTCTGCTGTTCTTTATCTATGCAGCAAAGGAATACCCCGTCAAGGTTCTTTTTGTATAAGCCATTGTTCTAGAGGACAAAATTGGCAGCTTTCAATTTAACAGTCCTCCTTTCTTTACAAGATAAGTGAGCAAGACACTCACCATAAATAAGGAAATGAGTAATACTTGAATACCACTCATTCATGGTGGAGACAAAGAGGACTGTTGGCGTGTCTTCTACTTCTTTTTCTTCATGCCTTGCTTCTTCGGGTCTATTATCAGCAATCAATTGACAAAGGCCCTTTTCTTACACCAGCTTTGTTGGTTTGATAACTAGATCAAACTCCTAAATTTTAGCAATCTAATTGCCCTTTTGGTTCCAAACTCCTGTTGAGTTAGTATAGATTTGACTGTGGTATTAGAAACTAGGGCAGTAACATGTGAGTTCAAGATATAAAAATGGAAATGCTTCACTGCCTTGACCATCACATAAGCATGTTTCTCCATGTTTGAATATTTTAGCTCATGAGCTTTGAGAGGATAGCTCATAAAGGAAATGGGAGATTCCATACCTTCTTCGTTCTGCTGAACCAGAATGGCTAAAAGTGTATGTTCAGAATCATAACTATACATGATGAAATCTTTGGTATAATATGGACAAACCAGAATTGGGGCATGGGCAATGGCTGTCTTGATGTTCCAGAATGCTAATTTTCCTTCTTCGGTCTAACTAAAAGTGGTCTTTCCTTTCATCATATCTACAATATGACAAGTCTTCTCAGCAAACTCAAGAATGAATCTTCATAAGAAATTCACTTTTCTGAAGAAAGAGTGAACCGTAGTCTTAATCATGGGCAGAGTAAGCTCTTGGATGGACTTGACTCTTTCTGAATCAATCTTTATGCTTTCTCTGGATACAATGTGTCTGAGAAGCTTCCCTTTTGTTACTCCAAAAATAAACTTCTTGGGGTTTAGATAAATGCCATTTTGGCGGCAGCATTCCAGCAATTATTACAAATGGCGCACATGGTCAGGGCGATGCTTGGAAAAAATGGTCAAGTCATCAAGGTATACCACAATAAACTTACCCATTTCATTTTTGAAAGCAAGGTCCATTGCTCTGTAGAAAGTAGTACCAGCATTTATCAGGCCAAATGGCATCCTTCGATATGTAAAGGTGCCCCAAGATGTGGTGAAGGCAGTCTTATGCTGGTTTACTTCAATAACTTCCACTTGATTGTACCCTAAGAAGCCATCTAGCATTGATAATATCTCTGAACCGATCATTGTCTGAAGGACTTGATCCATGATGCGCAAAGGATAGTTATCTTTTAAGGATGACTGATTCATATTCTTGAAATCCACACAGAGGCAAATTATGCCATTCTTCTTTCTCATAGGTATTATGTTGGCAATCCATGTAGAATGATGCATTGGGAAGATTATCTTGGCATTCAGCATTTTTTCAAATAGAATAGTACCTAATATCTTTGGATTATACTGCTAGGATTTCTACTTGTAAGGCATCGAATCATCTTTGAGAGGAATTTTATGGTGAATTTCCTCAAGCCTGAGTGACTTCAAATCATCATCAGAGTACACCAAAACATCCATGTAATGGCAAAGTAGGTCAATAAATTTGAGTTTCTCCTCTGGAGTACAGCACTTCCCAATGTTCACTATTTTGGGATCTTCCTTGGTACCCAAATTTATTTGATCAAACCCCTGGGAGGAGCTTGAATCTATTTATTGTTGTTTGATGAACCTGTCGTGCTTGTCAAATAATTTCTCAAGAGAAACCAGTCCTTTGAGAATTTTATTCCCTTTTAGCTGTAGGAATTCTTCACCTGCATCTGGGTTTAATTCATGGACTGATTCAAGCTTCTGAGGCTCACTGCCTTCAAAGTGCAACTATTCAAAGCTATCTTTTTGCTCCAGAAAGGTCATGATTTGGTTGTCATTATTAAACACCTACCAATAATTGGCATTATCAGGTATGCTTGGTTAGAAGACCAGCTTGATGGTGTACTTGTCTCTTGTGAAGTCTAGGTGAGGGACTAAGAGAGTTGTTGAAACTGCCAGTGCATCAGCTTGGTCATTGAATTCCCTGGGTATGGCAGAGATGTTGAAAGCATCAAAGCTTTCAATTTGATCCCAGACTAGATTGTGATGGTGGCACAATCTCTCATTTTTTATTTGGTATAGGTTTCTCACCTGACAAACCACCAGTTCAGCATCTCCTTTGGCATGAAGGAGTTTGACACCCTTTTCTTTAGCAACTTTCAATCCAAGCAGAAGAGATTTATATTCAGCAGTATTGTTAGTATTTTTGAACTGCAACTTGTATGATGAAGGAAAGATATCTCCTAAAGAAAATCAATACAATTCTGGCTCCTAAATCGGTAGAGGAACAACTATTATCAAATTCTAGCATCCATACATCATCAGAAATTGATTTTCTATTAGATTTTTATTCATTAGAAAGGAAAGATCTTTTTTCATATGTACTACACCCTACCAATTCTTTTGATGTCTCATCTAATTCAATTCCTGGATCGCCACCTAGAGGACTTTCATTTGTTGAAACATGAATATCTTATGTGGTTAAGAAGTAATTACCCATGCCTGAAGATTCAGATAGAATTTGAGCTTCAAGGGCTGATGTCTGAGAGACAACATATTTTGATTCCTTTTCAGGAAGTAGCCTCTGCATGATGCCTTTGATAGGGATCCTCACTTTAGACAGGTCCATGCTCAATTATCCACCAACATCCTTGCAAAAATTTTACCCAAGAAGGATACCATATAATGCTAGAACATCAGCCACCAGGACCGTCATCTTAATTCTTTTGTCTGAGACTGCTACAAATGCAAATTAGGCATCCTTGATTTGTCCCAATAGAGGCACTTGTTTGTTCTCCATGGAGAAACATCTCCCAAAGTTTTTGGTCAGTGTGAGTCCAAGAGATTTTTCCACTTTGGCAGGCATGACGTTGTCAGATGCACCTGAGTCTATGATGCAATTGCTTAGTTTGTGACCATTTATCAATAAGGAAACATAAAAAGGCTCTATTTTCTTAGGGGTAGCTAGAGGAGTAATGACCAGATTGTTTGGGATGGACATGTTTCTTGGGGGATCATGAGTTATCTTTTTAACATCTTGTCCTACAGAGATGGCTTTATTCTTCACACACTGAACTAACCTATCCAACTGCTCAAAATTGGATTGCAAGAATTCAAATTCAAACATTTGAATTTTATTCTTCTTGACATGGTCGATTATGTCAAATGACTGAAATGGACTAGGAATAGAGGAAGGCAATTTATCTTTTTGATTTTTGGAAGAGGGAGGACTAGTCTACGGATTTGAAGTTGAAGATGGAGGGATGCTTGATGTACTTACCTTTTTATTACTCACTGGGTCCTTTGGCTAGAAAGGCAGAGAAGTTCTTCGTTTGGCAATTGAAATTGTAAGCTGAGAACTTTCCCCTATTTTTACTTTATCAGCTTGCTGGGCTAACTGGTTCTAGGACTGGGTGAATACAACATATGATCCATCAACTATTTCACCTTTATCTCTGGGTTCATCCTGGTAATTCAGGAAACTAATGTTGGAGTCACTAGCTAATTCTTCTTGATATTCTTCAAGGAGATTAGCATCATTTTTTTGGTTCATTTCAGGCTGAAAAGAGAATTCAAATTCTATTTTGAGATATCTAACTGTTGAATTGGTTAGGGGTGCTCAATGGCAAGTTTTCCCTATGGGGGAGGAAGATGATTTGGCTGTCCTTGATTCCTGGAAGTATTACCTTGGTATGACTGATTGGGGAATGTCCTCCTTGGCATATTTTAATATGAAGGAGCTGAAGATATCCCTTGTGCCATTTGCTTCTTGAAAGCTAGCAACTCATTTGCCAGCTTCTATACCATTGGATCAGTGATACCTTTAGATGGATATTCAGAAGATGAAAAAGATTTACCTTTGTTAGGATTCTCTTTATCTTTTCTGCCAAGATAAGGTCATCTTCCACCTCAGTGGCCAAATCTTGGGTTGTAGCAAGGTCTATTTGGCCAGCACATCTCAGTAGAAAACTCACTTCAGGTAGCTGAGAATTGATGAAGAAACATTTGAGGTTTTCAGTTGTTAGCTGAGCAATTGCAGGAATCTTGTTCTTCAGCTTGTCAAACTTGTCTATGAAATCCCTCATTGGTTCATGAGGTTCCTTCTTCATTTGTGTGAGTTGAGCCAACAGGGCATGCGCATCTTCTGTAGGCTTGAATCTAGCTTCAAATTTGGCTTTGAGAGTGTTCCAGTCAGTCATTGACCGAGCCTGCAAGTGGTAGAACCAATCTGCAGTAGCACCTTGCAATGTTTCCACAAATACTCTGACTTCCATGTCCTCAAATTCCATGCCTATCACATCATAGGCTATGTTGAAGGCTGCAATGTGTTCATTGGAGTGAACTCTCTCATCACCAAATAATTTGGGGAAATTCTTCCTTGAAATGCATGGTAGCTCATGTAGAGGTGGAGTTAAATTGAGTGGGCCAAAAGAGTTACCCCAAGGGCCTTGAATTGCCATTGTATGACTATGGAAATGTGGAATGACAAATCTTAGAGGGGTAAGTGTTGACAAAGCTTTATTAATAGCATAAATGGATGCTTTACTTGGTAATGGAGACTTGACTTTAGTAAGAGGAAAGCTCCTAGTTTATTTGAGGCGAGATGGTGAAGGAAATAGATCAAAATTACTTTATTGTACCAACTCGAATATAGGGTCAACAATACCTTTAGCCCTTTGGCTTTGCATATACCGTGGATCAGCCAGAGTGTAAAAATAAAAATGGAAAAGAATTGGTACTGCTTCATCTTGAAGCTTGAGGCTTCAAACTGTGCATTCTTTCACAGTGGGATAAATGAATAAGGCTATAATGATAATGGGTAAGACCCAGATGAGAGTCGCCAGAGTATATAATGGATAAAGATAGGAACTGCTTGTTCGAATCTCTAGCAAAGTCACCAAAAACTGTTGGGTGAATATTTTGTCACGAGCGTACTAATGAGCAAAATAGGTCTGATCAACCATAGCAAGGAAGATTGGTCGGTCAAATGTGCAGGTTTACCACATCAAAAGGGGACAAATCTCTCCTCTCATCAAGGGGAGGTTCCCTATAAGTATGAAGGGGCTATATATATATGCTAATTTACTATAAATAAGCTAAAAATAACACTCAGGGATAGGTTAACACCATCCATCTCTCTTTTTTCAGAGATGATGTTCACCAATCAAAGGATAAATCCTGATGAAATGATAAAAGGCACTCCTCTTCTTTTGAAAGTGTTGTTCAGTAGACAATAGGAACCTCTCAGGTAGTGACATGTAATTATAACAAGGTGTAGTAACACAGCAGGATGAAATGTAGCACAAAGTCTCTACCTCAACTGCCAAAGAGTGAAATATGAAGAATAATGAGGGCACAAAGTCATCCCAAGATCCTTTACACAGAAATAGAAAATAGACAAATTAAAGACAATTATGGCAGCACAAAGTCTCTCCACAGCTAGCTTTGGGACACCTTCCTGATTACTTTCACTAATTTTGCTTATTTAATTAAATAAACAAAAAACGTATTAAGGAAATAGACATAAGAACAATTTCCCCAACAACCAAGCTATTCCAGCACAAAGTCTGAAAAGTCACTTGTTTTCTTATTCAAATAACAAAATTTGATCAATAATCTGAGCTCAAAGTCTCAGTATTGCCTTTCAATTTGGGCAGAGTTTTGTTTTTGATAATAGAGAGATATCCCTTGAAACAATAAGAGAGAGTCCAATATATAGTGCTCCAAGAAAGACTTGAGTGCTTTGTTTCACAAAAATGATGGCTTATTATGCATTCAATGCCTTCAATGCATTTTAAATTTTGTCCATGGGCTATGCTAGAATCAGGCATCGATCTTAAATATGGGCTGCCTGATGTGTGCATAGTTGTTTTTGCTTTACTCAATGTAGGAGAATAGGCTGCACCATTGAATGTTTGCACTCTCTGATGTCCACTTGGTGGGCTGCTTCACCTTCTAGAAACATATCCCATGCATGAATATTTCTGATCTTTCTCCATCATTTCACCTTTCCTTGCTATCTTTTGAGCTCTCAGGCACTTTATTCCTAATGAAAGGGCAGGTGGCACTTTCCACTATGAAACATGCGAGGACACTTGGCAGCATCCATTTAACTTATAGAAGCTTAAGATATCCTTTGAGAGTCTTGCAGAAGATGACACATGGCAGCTTTCACTGAGCTTTTAGAAACACTATAGAAACATGCAGGACTTATTTAGATTCACACAAATGATGACACTTGGCACGCTCTGCTTATCTTAGCAACTCACCCAAGGCCCACCACAGTCCTTACTCAATAATGAAACAAAAGGAAGAAATGGTAGACGTTGACACTTGGCACTTTCTTCTGAGTATTACAAGGAACACGTGGTGACTTTTGTTGCATTTAGAAAAACAAATTAAAACCTTCTATAGTTGTCACTTGGCACCCTCCGCAAAACTCTAAGAGAAACTTATTTTTGCGTCTTTATCAAGCCTGTGGAACACCCCGAAGGGAAGGTGTCCCTTCAAGCTTTTCAAACGGTCTTTTTTTAAGTGTCAAGTGTCATATTTGAAAATCAACAGATATTTCATCATCTTAAATTTGACATCCATGAGGACGTCAATGGTTCACTATTTCAACAGTTCGGATGGCCTTCTCAGCTCCTTGGTTCAATCGCTTTCTTACGTCAATCACTTTTTTGGTTCAATCACTTTCTTTTGGGCTTTTCTTTTGATCTTTGAATCAATGTTCCCTATCCTCCACAAGGGCACCTACCCTTAGTTCATTACCCTCCACAAGGGTACTTTGGCCTTGGTTCATTGGGGCACTCCTTTTGAACTGACCACTTGAACCGACTGATTGAACCAACTTTGGTTCAACAGTTCAATCTTGCATTTTGTTCATTCAATTGATCGCTTGAACCAATCACTTTGAACCAATCTCATTGAACCTTTGAACCTTTGAACCTTTAAACATTTTTTGGTTCAAGGTTCAATGGTTCAATCACTTTTTTGCTCTTTGGTGAAACCATCCCTTTGAAGTAGTCTTTGGAATCATCCACTTCCTTCCTTTGTATGGCACTTCCTTTGAACTGTTGAACCTTTGAACTTTGAACCTTTTTTGGTTCAAGGTTCAATCGGTTCATTGGTTCATCCTTTGTTCCATCGCTTCTATATTTTTCTAAGTCCCTTGATATCTTTAAATCCATTGAACTCGTTGAACCCGTTGAACTAATTTGGTTCAAGGTTCAATGGTTCAATGATTCAATGGTTCATTCCTTTATTCCTCGAAGCCTTCTTTTCTTCACTACCCTGCGCAAGGGCACTTGGCTTTTGGTTCATTGTCCTTCGCAAGGGCACCTAATATTTTCACTTTAAGGCACTCCTTTGAACCGATCAATTGAACCAACTTTGGTTCAACGGTTCAATAGTTCAATCGCTTTCTTCTTGTGTTCCACTTGACCGCTTGAACCAACCGCTTTGAACCAAATGCTTATTGAACCTTTGAACCTTTGAACCCGTTGAGCCTTTGAACCATTTTGGTTCAAGGTTGAATGGTTCAACGATTCAAACATGTGTTCCACTCGTTAAGTCTTTTGAAGCCGTTGAACTTGCTAAAGCAGTTGAACTTTGAACTTTTGTTGAAGTGCTTAACTCTTTAAGCTTGCCGATGTCATTGAACCTTGGCATTGAACCAACCTTGAAATTGCCTAAGTGTTGAGAGCTTGTTTATTTCTTGTAGAGTCCATATAAATGAACCTGCAGAGTGCATAGAAATGAACTGGCAGATTTTGTAGAAATGAGTTCGTAGATTCCTACCTACAGAGTCTGTAGATTTCTTTTTGCAAAGTCCGTTAGCTGAAAAAGCTTGAAAAATGGAGAATTTGAATGCCCAGAACAATTTTTGATAAGGGAAGGGATAATTTTTAGCCTGTAGGACCAAAAATAGTTCATGTGTTGTCCCAAAAATGAGTAACAGATTTTGGGAATAACAGTGTCAATCTCAATGAACTTTGTTAATGGTCTTTTTAAGGATTTTGATAAATTTGTTATTATATGCCTCAAATTTGCCATTGCCTTGAGGGTAATAGGGTGTAGACCATCTGTGTTTAATACAAAACTTTATATAGAGGGTTTTCATGTCCTTATTCTTGAATGGCTTACCATTATCAGATATAATGAAAGAGAGAATGTCATAGTGGCAAATGAGGTGGTTTAGGATAAATTTTTAAATTTACTTATCGGTCACGTAAGTGAGAGGAAGTGCATCAACCCACTTAGTAAAGCACTAAGTGGAATCTAGGATATGTTTGTGGCCATCTGAAGAAGTGGGATTTATCTTACTGATGAGATTAATCCCCCATGAATAAAATGGCCAAGGAGACATAATAGAGTGAAGCTAAATCACCATGATTTCATTAAGAAATGCATTTTTTGACATGAGCACATGCATCTGCTTCCCTTATGGGCCAATAGTATCTCATCTTAAGGAGTTTCTTAGCAAGGACCATTCCATAGGTATGGGCCCCATAAATCCCTTAATGCATGCCTTTAAGTGTTAATTCAGATTCACATGAGTTTAAACATCAAAGCAACATCCCACCTAGCCTCTATGTTAGAGCATACCACTGAATAAAGTGTAACGTGATGCATTGTGAATAAAGGACTTATGTTGGTTATGTGATAGGTCGTCAAGAATAATTTGGTCTTGGAGATAGGTATATACATCTTAGTAGGAAGGGGAATTGGGACCAGTAATATCACATATCATTTAAGTGTGTGGATGATTATAAGCTAACATGAGAATGTTTTCGATAAGAAACTAATATTCCCATACATTAGAAGATATATTTATCAAAGACCCAATGGTGGCCATGGCATTAGTTGATCTATTATTTCCCTATATATCTACTCAAACTGAATACATTCAAAGTGTTGTTTGAGATGATCAACCATGTCATTGTGGGGCATGAGATTCTCATCCTTGGTTTGATATTGGTCTATAATTTGATTGATGATTGATTCTAAATAGTCGTAGATAACCAATTATTGAATGTTCTACAGTACTACTAGGCAGAGGCATGTAATGAGTGCCTCTTATTCCACAATATTATTGGTGAATAGGAAAGAAATTTGGAATGCCTTGGGAATGAGATCTCCCTACAATGTAATGAATAAAATACTAGCTCTTAAACCATAAATTATGACCATCAAAGTATAGCTTCCATTGATGTGATTCTTCAAGAGTGAATATAGACTCATATCATAAATGCAAGGTTAAATGATGCACATTTAACAAATGTGCTTTGGTAAGTTGATCTATAAGTACTTACCCTTTGATGGCTTTCTAATTAATGTATTCAATCTCAAACTCACTAAGGATCATGATCCATTTACCATATGATCAATTAATGTTTCTTTATAAAGGAAATACTTAAAAGGATAAACCTTCACAATGATAATGTTTTTGTTGTTAAATATATATAGTCATAACTTATGTGATGTAAATACTAATGCCAAACACTGCTTCTCAATAGGTGAATAGTTTTGCTCATAAGTGACTAGTGTCCTGCTTAGATAGTATACTATGCATTCTTTTCCCTGATCATCATGTTCGGCCAAGAGTGCCCCCAAGGCATGTTCAATAGCTAACATATAAATCAAGAGGGTTTTAATTACTCAAAAGCCTTCTGACAGTTGGTGTTCTACTGAAAAGTGGTGCACTTCTTCAAGATATGAGTGAAAGGAAGGTAATGATTAGTAAGTTGTGAAATCAAGCGATAAATAGATTGGATTTTACCATATAAACTATAGATCTAATTCATATTATAAGGGGGATGCATTTTTGTGATGGCTTCACCTTGGCTAGATTAACTTCAATTCCTTGGTGGGAAATAATGAAGCCTAACAATTTTCTTGACATAACTCTAAAAATACATTTCTTCAGGTTGAGGCACACTTTGTATTTACAAAGTCTCTCAAAGATCATTCATAGAACTTCTATATGTGTAACCCATGTTGTTGACCTTACTAGAATGTCATCAACATCATTTTCAATAATGTCATGTATTATGTCAGGGAAGATGGCATTCATGGCACATATATGTGTGGCACCAACATTTTCCAATCCAAATGGCATGACTTAATAGCAAAATTTTCCCCACAAAGTGGTGAACATTGTTTTGTGTTTATCCTTTTGTGTAATCTTGATCTAACTACATCCTAAAAATGTATCCAAGAGGATCTCCATCCTGATCCAATCAGATGATATGAAATTTTCTTAAAATTGCCTACACATCAAAGAGCTCCTCAAGATCTTTCCAACATAATTTGAATGGAGTCAAAAAAACTTTGTATGCAAAAGTTATGCCCTACTAAAGCAAAAGTTGAACAGGGAAAAACATAACACAGTGTTGACATCATCTAGAAACTAGATGTGTACAAGTGGCCCAATCAGGGCTTGACACATGTACTAATGGCATATTTACATATGGAGCATGAATTTCAATCAAAAACTAGTCTTGGGACCTATTTATATGGTGTTGACATTTTTATTTAAAAACATTATTATTAATTATCCCTATTAATGTGGGATTAAATTCCACCCAAAATGCATGGAAGCATTATCCAAGCCTAAAAATAAGGCAATCGAAGGGGGATATGAATCCCAAAATATTAGTTACAAAGATAAGGATTTAACCCATAAAATAAGGGCCTCAAAAACATTATAATAGGCTCATTAATATATTTAGAAAAGGACAAAGAGAGGGGAACTTGTTTTTTAGCCTTTTGAAGGAGAGCGAGCAAGAAACAACTAAGCAAGTGTCTTTTTATACAAGAAAGAGAAACCTCCATACAAGATATTGTTGAAAAAAAATCATAAAGGCAAAGCAAATGTTAACTTTGCATACCAATGTCATATTTTGGTGTAAACATTATATCAAAAGTGTATTTTGCACCATTTGATTTTTTAATTTGAGTGTTTTTCGGACCTAGAGACATAGTCCCCAAAAGGGTGAATTTTGTTATCAATTTGGTTTACATTTTATTTGTTTCTATTCATTTACTTGTTGTTTTAAATCAGTGTCAAACTTGATTTCTAATCAAATAAGTCAATTTCACATAAAAAGATAGAAATTGGGAAAATTGTCATGAGTATCTAAAATTGGTAAATAGTGAGCATTTTACATTAACTAATAATTCAGATCAAGTTTGGTATTACAGCAGTTGATTAGGGATATTTTAACGTGGTTTTTGTATTTTAAGTTTTTGTTTTGCATGTTAATCAGGTCTAAGAGCAATCACGGTAAGGATCGCTTGAAGAGTATAACCCATAAATTGGTGCAAAATGTGCAAGTCAAGGCATGGATTCTCTTAGGGAAAAACTAAACCTAAAATAGCTTTCCATCAAAGTTTTCTAGAGATGAAGAGCATGGTGGAAGAGTTGTACCACAAAAGAAATAAGAGGATCAAATGTGAAAATGTAGGTAAACAAAAGGAAGAACCCTCAACCAATGGTAAGGGTAAAGGATAAGAACCTCCTAAAGCTCTTCCATCTCCTCCCAAACCTTCTAGTTATTCTTTGGTGAATAAAAGAAAGTTTCTAGTTTTGTTTCTTTCAAGATGAATCATAATGTTAGGTTTGATTTGCCAATTTATATTAGAGATTTAGTGTAGAGAAATTTTATCATTGGATCAAGCATATGGAAGTATACTACAAGGTTTATAAGATTGATAGTGAGGAAGTAAATATTTAGCTAGCTACTCTTCATTTGGGTCGTACAACACTCATTTGGTAGGAGAGTAAGACACAAGAGGATATAATAACACATGGTAAAGTGATTTCTTCTTGGAGTGATTTTATTTTTGCATTGAAAAAGTTGTTTTATTTTTTAGGCTACATTCAATAAGCTATTATGGATTGGCAAAATTCAATAAGCTACTATGGATTGGTAAAATTTAATGTAATCAAAGGGTCAGAGTGTGCAAGATTACACTCAAGAGTTTAGGAAAAGGGCTTTGATTTTAGGCATTCCCCTTTACACTCAAAAGACTATTTTGAAATATATTAGTGAGTTACATAGTTATTTGAGTCATATTATACTCACGTTTAACCCCACTAATATTGATTATTTTTATTTCCAAGATACCCATATTGAATCAAGGGGTAAAGATACCAAAGATAGAGAATACTTCACAAAGAAGCCCAATAAATTGCCTAAAAGCAAAGACAAAGGAAAGGGTAAGATGAAACACATCTCCACATTTAAGAAAGTGTATGGGAAGCATTTTTTCTCTCATTAAAAGAGATAAGGCCATGAATATTCTAAGTGTTGGTATCTCTACCTAGAATGTAGGCCAATGGTTCAAGAACTACAAAGGTAAGAAGACTACTACAACAATACAACAAGATCTTGGCTCTGATTCTGGTGGTGAGACCAAGGTCACTGCCATGGGCATGCATGGTTTATCTTCTTCCTCTTCCAGCTCTAAATCTCTAAATTCTCATTCTTCTTTATGTTATAAATCTATGCATGATGAAAAGCAAAGAAATGAGTTATTCCACACTAGAGTGATTTCTAAGCACACTAAGATAAATACTCTTTTTAATAGTGGATCTCAAGCTAATCTCATTTATGAAGAAGTTATGAATAAATTAGGGATTATTAATAAACCACATCCTAAGCCATACCTTTTTAGATGGGTGTGTGATGATGTTAAATTTTAGATCATAAAAACATGCAAACTTAGATTTACAATCACCTCTAAGTTCATTGATGAGGTAGAGTTAGATGTGGTTCTACTAGATATTTGTTGCATTGTACTTGGTAGATCATATTTGTATGATAGAAAAACAATCATCTATAGTGAAGAGAATTATTTTTTTCTTGTAAAATATGGGATTGAATACATTATAAGAGCCCATCAGATAAGGCAAACATATCTCTTGTATCTAGTTGTCAGATGAAAAGGCTTGTCAATGCAAGCAATAACTTTGTACTTGTGATTGTAAAAGCCAAGATGATGATATATCCAAGGATATAGAATTATGTGATCCTAAACATAGGAATGAAATAGTTAAGATTATGTCTAACTATAATGAAGTTTTTTAGGATCCATAAGGTTTACCTCATAAAATGCGTATACAACATGAGATAAAACTACAATAAGACGCACCTCTTCCTAATATTTGCAAGTATACATTGTCCATGGTATAAAATGAATAAATAAATAATCAAGTTCAAGCATTTCTCAAGAAAGGGGTCATTTGGCCAAGCACTTCTCTATGTGGTTTACCAATTATTTTGGTATGACACTTAGTAGATATGCATGAATTTATAAGCATTGAACAAAATTATAGTTAAAAACTATTACTCTCTTCCTTGCATTGATGATTTGTTATATCAATTGATAAATGTTGTTTATTTCACTAATTTAGACTTAAAAAGTGGTTATCACCAAGTTAGATTTAGTGAAGGTGATATTTAGAAAGTTGCTTTTAAAATTAAGCAAGGCATTTTTGAATGGCTTGTATGCCTTTTGGACTTTGTAATTCACTTGTCACATTCATGTGGGTTATGAATGATGTATATAGCTCATTCATATATGGATTTGTAATAGTCTACATAGATGATATTTTGATCTTTAGTCAAACTAGGGAGGATCATGTAAATCATATTAGGAAAGTCTTAGAAACATCACAAAGGGATAAATTGTATCTAAAGATGTCTAAATGTGAATTTGGAAAAACATCTTTAGTATACTTAGGTTATGTAGTAGAGGGTGATGAATTGAAAATTGATCCCTCTAAAGTTAAATCCATAATGAAATGGCCTAAGCTTAATGATGTAATTATAATTAGAAGCTTCCTAGGGGTAGTCCAATATTGGAGGAAGTTTATTACTAACTTTTCTTTGATTGCATCTCCTTTGCATGCTTTGATAAGTACTAAATAGGTCTTTCAATGGAGAGGCAAGCATAAAAAATTATTTGACGTGCTAAAATAAAATATAAACACAGCCCCAATGTTATCACTTTCATATTTGAAACAACCATTCGAGAAAAAATTTATACAAGTAATAATGCCATGGGCATAGTTTTGATGTAGAAGTGAAAGCCTATATGTTACCATTATGAAACTTTCACAAGTGTGGTAAGGGAATATCCTACCTATGATAAAGAGTTGTATGCTTTGGTTCAAATTTTGAAAAAATGGAAGCATTACTTAATGGGCAAAGACTTAATAATCCATATATAACACCAACCTTTGCAATATCTCTAATCACTATCAAAGCTACAACAATCAAGGCACTTTTATTATATGGGGTTTCTACAACAATTCCATCTCATAATCAGATATAAAAAGGGTACACAAAACAAGGTAGATGGTATGATTTCAAGACCTCCTATTGTAGCATCTATTCTTTTGTAACATAGTTCTTTGATGCATGAAAGTTATAAGGAACAATATGCTAGAGATGTTGATTTTAAGAATGTCTATGAAGATATAACTCACAGAAAGCAGGTAGAAGAAATAAAGTAACACATGTATGATGGATTATTATATCATCTTGTTAATTTATGAAATCCATAAGATGAAAGAGTCCATGTGATTAGAGAATCACATACTTATCTTGTTTCAAGTCATTTTGGCATTAGGAAAATAGTTGCACAATTGCAAAGATTTTTTTTTGGCCTCAAATGTATGAAAATGTATCAAACTATGTAAAAGGTTGTATTCTTTGTGCCACTTAAGCCTAGTAATAGGAAGTTTGGATTTTATACCCCATTTACCATCCCAACCCATCCATGGGAGAGTGTTTATATGAACTTTTTGGGTGGCTTGCCTATGTCTAGAAAGAATCATGACTATTTGTATGTGGTTTTGGGTAGATTTAGATAATTGTGTGCTTTGGTGCCATGTAATAAAACTATCATAGGTGAGGAGACTTCACACTTTTTATTCAACAATTTTAGGTTTAGTTTGGTTTACCCACATGTATTATTTCTAATTGGGATTCTCAATTCATTGGGAACTTTTGGTTAGCTTTGTGGGACTTGATAGACACATAATTCAAGAAGATCATTTCATTTCATCTAGAAATTGATAGTCAAACATAAGTGGTCAACCAAATAATGGTTCATTTTCTCCAAGGATATTATAACAAGCATCCCAAGCTTTGGGATGAACACTTAATTTATGTGTGATGTGTTTATAATCATGTCATACATTCTTCTATAGGTAAATCTAATTATGATACTTGTTTTAGTTATTTTCCTAAGTCTCCATTGAACTTCACTTTTGGACAAGAAACAGTGACAAATGGAAGTACATATGAAGATAAAGCCAAGAGATTCATCCAAAAGGTCCAATCCATTCATCAAGCTATCCAAGGGCAGTTGGATAAGATCCAATACAAGTACAAGGCTAGGCATGATAAGCATTGGGTTGATCATTATTTCCAAGTTAGTGATCAATTTTGGCTTCACATAAGTAAATAATGCCTCAAAGGTGAAGGTAAAAAATCTCAAACCAATTACGTACGAACCATTTAATATTTTGGAGAAGATTTGTAATAAAGAATTTTGATTGGCATTACCACCATACATGCAGATGTATTCAATTGTAATTATGGAAAAATTAAAATTTTATGAGCCACTTATGATCATGGATCAAGGTGAGAGTTTTCAAGTTTCCTCTATAGATCATTTTGCTCCTAAATATCTTGATGAGTTGTAGGACATGATTCTTGATAGGAAGATAAGGACGTCATGAATAGGATATGTTTAATACCTATGAGTTGGCTTAAAAGGAAAAAATCCAAGCAAGGCAAGGAGGATGGAAATAAAAAAAAGTGAGGGAGTTGTACCCTCACTTATTTTCAAAATAAAAACTAGACTTTTGGTGGTCTAAAAGCTTTTTAATGGGGAGGAGTGATCCAAGAGGATCCCCACACCAATTTAATCGGGTGGTCTAATTTTTTTTGAAACTACTTGCACATTGAAGAGCTCCTCAAGATATTTCTAATGCAATTTGAATAGAGTCAAACAGACTTCCTATGCAAAAGTTATCGCCTACTAAAGTAAAAGCCAAACAGGGAAAAACATAACACAATGATGACATCATCAGTTGACTAGACATATACAAGTGGCCCAATCAGGGCTTGACACATGTACTAATGGCATCTTGACATGTGCAGCATGACTTTCAATCAAATGTTGGTCTTAATACTATTCATATGGTCTTGTAAATTTTATTTAAGAACATTATTCTTAATTATCCCTATTAATGCAGGATTAAATCCCACCCAAAATGCATGGAAGCATTATCCAAGCCTAAAAACAAGGCAATGGAAGGGGGATATGAATTCCAATGTATTGTACAAGAAGATAATGCTTTAACCCATAAAATATGGGCTATGGAAACATTATAAAAGACTCATTATTGTATTTAAAAAAAGACAGAGAGGAAAACTTATTTTTTAGCCTTTTGAAGGAGAGCAAGTAAGAAACAATTAAGCAAGCATATTTTTATGCAAGAAAGAGCAACTTCTATATAGGATATTGTTATAGAAACTTCCTAGAGGTAGAATAGAGGTTATATTTATAGACCAAAGTCATATTTTGGTGTAAACATTATACAAAAAGTGTATCTTACACCATTTAATAGATTGGTTTGAGTGCTCTTTAAACCCAAAGACGTAGCCCCTAAAAGGGTGAACTATGTTATTAATTTGGCTTGTGTTTTCTCTATTTATATTCATTTAATTATTTATTTTAATTAGTATTGAATCTGATTTCTAATCAAATAAGCCAAATTCATGTAAAAATATAGAAATTGAGAAAACTGTCACGAGTATCTGAAATTGGTAAATAGTGAGCATTTTGCATTAACTAACAATTCAAATCAATTTGGAAATGGAATATCATCTTTGGGACATGCTTTGTTGATGTCCCTAAATTTGGTGCATAGATGAATGCCTTATGGTTTCTTACTAACTGGAACAGTATTAGATATCCATTTAGATTGATCAATTGGTCGAATAAATGTAACCCCCAATAACTTTTCTAGTTCTTTCTTGACTTGTGGATGCATTTTTCATAATTTTTGTTTAATGGGCTTGGCATTTAGGTGTATAACAACATGGTGTATGACCATATATGGATCCATCCCATGCATATCTGTATAAAACCATGTGAATATGTCAAAAATCTCTCAAAGAATGGAAAAGATGAAGTCATGCTCCTTAGGAGTAAGAGACGCACCAAGTTTAATCATTTTAGGCTCATTTTTTGTGCCAATATTGGCCTCTATAGTATCTTCCCCTAAAAATTTAGAATCATATTCTAAGAAATTAGGTACAAAGGGAAACTAATCTCCTTCATCCAATTATGGACCATTAGGTCCACCCATGAAAGAAGAATCTAAATTATGTATTTCAAGTAATGGCTAATTGACAAATGTTTCAAGGAAATCTTGGACCAACTGCTCAAATACTCTTTGCTCTTTTGTGATAATATCTAATCCAAAGGTAAGATGTGAACCTTAAGAACTTTGATCTTCCTGAGGATAAAATTGAACTCCCCATCCAGTAGTACCTGAAACAAGTTTTCACCAAGGGACTTGTCTTTTCATTTACTTTTTATATAGTCAAAGACTGCCTCAAAGAGGTTTTCACTAGAGGATCTCATTGTTTGATTATTATTTTTTGATTATTTTGACCAAGGAAGTTCATGTGTTCTCCAAAGTAAGTGATAGTGTTTAATATGATCTTGAAACCTTATTTGTGATCTCTAATTGATAGACAGTCTCTAAGACCCAGGAATTATGATAGTGCTTCTTCATTCTAAAAGTTGTTTAATGGTATATCATGACCTTGTTTATTCCAATTGATTAGTTCAAGGTAATAGAGGATAATAATAATTATGGGAGAGGTAGTGATCATGAGAATGGCATTGGTATAAAATACCTTAGTGTCAGTAAACTCATCATAGATACTATAGCAAGACTCTACATCACTACTAAGATTATCTTTGTTAGATTTTAAAGTAGTCCCTCTTGAGATCTGAGGGATCACCCCCAAGTGGATTATATCCAATACATCGATTACTTTTATGTTTAGTAGTAGAAAAAACCTCAATTAATACCTTATTGATTTGGACCTAGGCTTTTTTTTTTAAATCTTGATGCTCTATGATTTTATTAGGAATGGCATACTTGGCACTCTGATAATAAGAGATGAAGTCATCATTTTACAACCATGAATCTTCAGGACTATTGGATTAATCTTGATTTGGCAAAGTCTTTTTAACAAATATAAGTGAGCCTTTAGGATGAGCCCCAGTATATTTGTGACATACCATGTTAGGTCTATCATGAAATTTAGTATCCTTGGGTCTACTATAGGACTTGGGAGATTTTGGTAATTTGGCAATGTGGAAAGCAAATTTTATGTTAAAAGTACCAATACTCATATCTTAAACAATGAAGTGGGAAGAAATTTGGGTAGATAGAATGGAAGAAGTAGAAGTAAGGTCACTTGCGTCAATGTAATTGGATTGGGGAAACTCGGTAGCTTTGAATTTGTCATTTTTAGGTGCATGCTTAGTGATAGGATAATAATTGTATTGATTGTATTCAACTTTCAAGTGTTTACAATATTGATATGGTTATAATTTTTTAGGAATAGTGACCTTCATTCTAGAATAGGGTTTTTTTGGGCATTGATGAAGGGTAGAAAGAATTACATTTACTTCATGGATCCAAGGGCATCCAATAAGTAGATTATAGGACAACTCAATATCGATGATGTGGCAAAGGGCGTCATGGGTGATAAACCTAACTATGAGTAGTAAGCAAATAGCGCCCGATGAATATATCTTTGCATTATCATACACTTTGATGGTAATGGTGTCAATCTGTAAGTCCATTGAAGTATACCCCAAGATTTTTATTAGTTTTAATGAGGCTATATTGAGACCTAAACCATTGACTATAAGAACCTACTTAATCTTGTGGTGGTGCATGATGACTTTGATATGAAGAGAACTATTGTGAAAAGGACCAAGGGACAACATGTGACTCTGGTCAAATGTGAGTTGTTGCCTTAGGGATAAATGCCCCATAAGTGTTTGGAATATGGTAGGTTCAATGTCATTGGGAACCTTGGAATATTGAATAAGGTCATATAATATAGTCTTGTGAACTTCTGACATATGCAAGAGATCTAGGACATAAATCTATGCAAGAATATTGTTTAATTATTCACCAAGTTTGTATGGCTTCTCAACTGAAAGAAGGAACAGTTTGTTTTTATAAGGCAAAGATCCTTGTATAGGATTATTATTGGAAGAAGTTTTGGCTTTCAAAGGCAATCTATTTGGAATTGGATTATTGTTGGAAGAAGGGTAAGGACATTGAAGCATAACCTTTAGATGTTGAGCTATGACTGTGTAACTTTGAGGTGGGGAAATATTACTTAAATTAGAGGATGACATAGGACCTGGAATAGTGACCCGTCAGTGTCGATGCACAATAATGTTATTGTGTCTCATAAAAAGAGCCACTAAGGTATGAAGGACGAGGTCCTAAAATGGAAGGAACAACACTTTGAGGTTTGTTAGAAGGTAGATATGGGTTGATTTTGATGGTAGATATATGGTTATTGGTAATATTACCTACAACATTATTATAGGTATATAGGACATCATGGTAGATAATTTGATTGGCTTGGGAATCTTGACACTAATTATGATTTACCTGACTCTGATTTTTATTTTTCCTTGATTCTAACTTTGAGTGCTAAATTGGCACTGATTGTTAAAATTATGCTTCAGAAATGGGTCATTGTAGATACTAATGTTTTGGATGGATCTAGAAGTAATGTTATCTAGTTCAAAACTATTTTCCATCATTATAGGTAAGCAAAACTATTTTCCCCACCATGTTGCTTAGCACTACATAAGTCAACCATGGTCAACCCATGTTATATGTTATAGAAGTGTTTTATAAACTTTCCATATATGTCATCAAAGGTGATGACAGACACTTTGACAAGTGCAGAAACCACTATAAAGTTTGTCCACCTAAACTACATGGAAATAAGCAAAGTAAATAGACATTGATGTGAGTTATCTCTTGACAAGCCAAAAAGAACTCTTTTAGGTGTTCTCTAGGGTCACCTTTTACTTTGTATTCATAAAATTTAGGTGCTTCAAAATGAGACTAGAAAAGGTACTTGAAGGACACTCATGTCAAATGGATGTGGACATATATCATCAAATTTGTACTTTTTACCCTAATTTCCTAATTGGAGCCCTAGAATGATGTCTTTTATCTCCTAAAATTCTTGTAGAGTGGGAACATTATGCGAGAGAGGAGGTATGTTTTGCTAACTATTCAAAGGGGGATTGGTTTGATTGGGATAAATGGATGAATTAGGGTTAAGGTAAATTGGAATAGGTACCCTTTGAGCTGAGTTATTGGGGTTATTCACCCTATAACTAAGATTATATTATTGATAAGGTATCTGTTGCTGTTGACTAGTTTTAGGACATGGATTAGCAACATGTTGTTGGGTTAGAAGAATTTGTTGTTGATATAATAAAATTTGTTGCTAAAAAGTAGGAACTTATTGTTGGAAGATGGGAATTTATTGATTAGAAGGGAGGATTTATAGATTAATAGGGATTTTTGGGGGATTAAACATAACCCACTATTGAGGTGGAGGATTTGCAACTTGTTATTAAGGACTAGCCTTGGTTTGTTATAAAGGAAGATTGTTAGTAACCTATTGTTGTAGATTACAAGAAGTAGGATGATTGTTAAAAGTAACTTGTTGAGGTTTTGAAGGGACCTATTACAAACTAGATGCAATGTGATTAGAGTTCAAAGGAAATTGATGTGACTAGAAGTAACATATTAGGAAATAAGAGGAAGTTGTTGGGAAGTAGGAAGGACTTGATGTAGCTTTGGGAATACTTGTGGTGTAGTTCTAGCTTGTAGCAATGGATCCATGAGAGGTGTTTGTGTTTCTACCTCAAATTTGCTTTTCAGACTATAAAGAAAGAAACTAGAAGAAAGTAAAGGACAAGGCTTGGAAGTACCTGGACATAAGATTGCGCACCGTAAATCCAGACATTCGTGGGCACTCCTCTTTGGCTGTGGAGGAATGACACCTGCGAAGAAGAAAGAAACTTGGACAAGAAGAACGTTAGACAGATAGGCAGTGGGTTGCCAAGCAAAGGCTTGTTCCCAGAAGTGTAAAAACTTCCTTAAGGGAGGTCAACCCACTGTTTTGATGAGATAAATGACTGCTAAAAGACAGAATGACAGAATACAGAAATGACAAAAAGATTAAAAAGGAAGGAAGAAAACAAAATGATTACCTGAATGAAGGAGTATGGCTGAAGACAGTCGCTGAGGTCGGAAATGTCGCCGGCGTCGGTTTTCTGATATGCCGTCGTCGGCTATCCTGCCGACGTCGGTTGGGGAAGTGACCGGCGTCGGTCGGGGTTGTGGCCTGTAGTCGGGTTAGAGCAGGGTCTGGTCTGAGTCTTGGTCTGTGGTCTGTCTGTGGACGGGTTTGAGGCTGATGGACGGGTCTGAGTCTGATGGACGGGTCTGTGGATGGTCTTAGGCAGAGATACAGGGGAGATGAAGAGACACAGAGAAAGGGGAAGAGGAGGATTCACAGAGGAAGGGGCCTGAGAAGGCTTTGCAGCCTCTCAGGGGGAGGGACAAAAGGAAGAGACACAGAGGACAATAGAAGATAGATTATTGAAAAACAAATGAAATAAAAACCAGACTAGCTTACCTTTAGCTTGCTGAATGAAGAGGAAGGAGATGTTGCTGGAACCACTGAAGAGTTGCTGCAAGGAGGAGATACTGATCCAGGGCCTGTTTCACCTGTTGCTGCTGCTGTACGAGGTTAAGACAGAGGAGAAAATGAGAGCCAAAGCACCGAGAGATGTTGTTTGCGAGCTCAAGAGTCCAGGGGGTGCAATGGACGTAGAAGGGGATAAAGAAGGCTGCCGACGCCGGTAGTTTTGCCGACGTCGGCCGAAGGGTCGCCGACGTCGGCGGTCGCAGGACGGGCACAGAGGCTAAAAATAGCCTCTGCCCATTCTTGCACGCCGCCGAGCGAGGGGTCATGGGCAGAACGGTTGCAAGGTTGCCAAAATGGACGAGGGGGGATATAATGGTGAGATTTGGGTTAATAAATGCTAGGGGAAGGTGGAGGGATTCAAGGGAGGATCCAAGGAGGCAAGGGTAGGGTGGAAAAGGGGGCCTCAATTAATTAAAAGATGTTAATTTCTAATTAATAAGACCTAGGTGGGTTAGGGACCAAGGAGGACTAGGAGGGAGAAAGGACCAAGGGGGAGAACCAAGGTGCAGACACGTTTGCAGTGTCTACATTTGCCCCTTTTTGTCTTGTTGGTTGTTCTAGACGAACTGCAAGACAAAAATAGGAGTTGGTTGCCCCAGAAAAAGGATGAGGTGTTCCCCCCTCAAAGCGATAGTCGAGAGAAGGGAACCGAAGGTCGAGTGTCGATTTGACATAGAAATGGATAGAAAAGAGTGAGTGAAAACGCTGCCATAGTCGTGATTGCGCGTAGTCCACTTCACGAGAGGGTCAGGTCAAATTGTCGCATCGTCAAGGGTCAAGGAGTGCCAAAATTGAAGTAACCGGGCCCCAGCATTTAGTCGTCTGCTGATCGGGTCACTCAATCTAAGCTGAAGCTCCAAATGGTCGTCGTGTCCCAGGTATCCAGGGCTCAGGAAGTGCTCCCAGAAACACGAAAAGGCCACAAGTAGTAGGGATCAACTGGCTCGTGATCCTATACTTGTGAGTGGTCAAAAAAAAGTCTGCGGACAATTCTGCTAACCAGCCGTGGAATAGCATACACGCAAAAACAACCAAGGCAACATTGGCTTGGAAGAAGGTCAAAGAAGAAGGAGATAGGCATGGTCGCCAATGGTCATTGGTCAAGAGGATGGATGGACGAAAGGATGCGGCCGAGCTAACCCCAGAAGACCCCATGTCAACTGAGTGCTGCCTACATAGCCCTGGTGATAGGGCCTCAGGCCGATGTAGTTCTCCCTAAAAGGGAGGGAGGGTCAGAGGGATTGATTGGTCTTGGTCAAAGGTCAATGAGTGGTTGTGGTCAAAGGTGACGAAGTTGGGCGTGATAAGAGTCAAAGAAGAGAAGGTTTGTCCATCAAAGAGACGAACAAACGGGGGTGGTCGAGCTAACCTCAGAAGATGTGGTATCTGAGTGCTGCCTACATAGCCCTGGTCATAGGGCCTCAGACCAATGTAGTTCGGACTAAGAGGGTCAAAATGGTCGGTGATGAGCTTGGTCATGTGTCGAAATGACGAAGGCTAAGATGAAGATAAAAGGATGCTACAGATGGTGTATTCTGTAGAAGTGGTCGAGGGTCTTTCATCTTTAACAAGTTTCCATAGTCGTGATGGATGTATGCTAAAAATGAATAAAAGGGTCTATTTATGCTTCAGCAAGTATTGGTTTATGCTTAACATAAATTGGGTCTAGTCGATAGTTTCCATGTGTATTGGTGTCCATGGGAACTATGGGAAATGGTCAAGGATGATGCCTGATGTCGTGTTGAAAATGTCGAGGATGGAGTGAAAAATGTTGAAGTTGGCTTGGTTTAAGGATGAGTCGACAAGAGACGTGGCCAAAGCGTGACCAAAGTGTAGAGAAAAAGGTGAAAGACAAATCGCTCTTTCATTGACGAGGACCAGAAAGGAAGCATACATAGGGGTGATTAGAACCAAAGCCCCATTCATGCATTACGTCGTTGACCAGTGTTGAGTTAGAACGGTAATCGAATCACTTTGACATTAAAGTGAGCTCGAAGTCCCTTGAGCCGGTGATAGGAGGAGGATAGGGTAACCTAGTGTAAGAGCAGGAATAACCTTGCCCCTTTTATAGGAGACCCTGAGACAACTACAAGCCAAGTCCGTGACTCGTTTTTTTTTTTTTTTTTTTTTTTTTTTTTTTTTTTTTTTTTTGCGCAGACTGATCGATGCGGGAAGCCTGCATAGAGATGTCATTTGATGTAATGGTCATGTTGTGAAGCTGATCGATGCGGGAAGCTTCTAAAATAGTGTTGTTTATTGCCAGAGTAGTCATAGCCATCCTTCGAGGGAGTGGTCTATATTTTTGTTTGATAATGTTTGAAAAGTTGGCCTAGTTGTCCTTCAAGGGATCAGTCTAGTAATATAGCAATGATAGTACAGCTGTCCTTCGAGGGATCAGTCTGTCTTTTTTATTTGACTTGATTTAGAGACCATGGATATGTTTTGACATCTTGATTTGGATATATTGATAGAAATGAGAGTCACGGACAAGACTGTAGAAGCTCAAGGACGCCCCTTTTATTAGGACAAAGCATCACTGCATCCTAAAAGGGTTGTAGAGGACTGGTTAAGGGGGAATAGGGTTGAAAGGGATGAGGATTAAGAGGACGAGGATTGCTCAAGGGACGAGCTCAAGTTACATGTCAAGTAGACGAGTACTCGACTAGCAGAAGAATGGTCGAAGATGCAACGCATTAAGAGGCTCAGGTTCTGGATGTCCGTCAAGGGAAGACAGACGATAAGTCCCTGACCCATACTTGTGCGTGATGATAAAAGGTCCAACCCAATTGGGGGCGAATTTGCCTCGTTTACTTTGCTCCATATTGGTCACGTGCTGATTCTCTTTGAGGACGAGGTCTCCGATGTTGAAATCTCGTTCTCGCAGATTTTTGTCGTAGGCCCGCTTTATGCGACTTTGGTAGACATGGAGATGATTAAGGGCAGCCAGACGGCGCTCGTCGAGTAACTCAAGTTGAGCTAGGCGATCTTGACGAAAGTCGTCGTTGGAGAGAATGTCATGCAGGGAGATACGAAGAGACGGGATCTGTACTTCGAGAGGTAAGACAGCCTCTGTTCCGTACACAAGAGAAAAGGGAGTAGCACCCGTAGAGGTTCGGATGCTAGTGCGGTAGGCCCACAAAGCGAAGGGGATATGAACGTGCCAATCCCTTCCTGTATCGTCGACCACCTTCATGAGAATTTTGGTGAGAATTTTGTTGGAAGCCTCGGCCTGCCCATTTGCTTGTGGGTAGTAAGGCAAAGAAAAGCTGAGTTTGATGCCAAATGAGTCGCATAGTTTTTGGACAGTCTTGTTTTTGAAGGACTTGCCATTGTCGGTGATGATTTTGTGAGGGACACCGAAACGACAGATGATGTGGCTGCTGATGAAGTCAATAATTTTGTCGGCTTTTATGGAGACAAGAGGAATGGCTTCCACCCACTTGGTGAAATACTCAGTGGCAGTGATGATGGACTGATGACGAAGAGACGAGTGAGGGTTGATCTCACCGATGAGATCTAAGCCCCACTGAGAGAAAGGCCAAAAATCCTGAGCGACTTGCAAGGCGTGGCTGGGAAGATGAAGCAGGTTAGAGTGCTGCTGACACTTGATGCAACGCCGAACATAATCGCTACAGTCTTGATGAAGGGTGGGCCAATAATAACCCAGGCGAAGGAGGCGCTTGGCAACCGAATTTCCACTGAAGTGTCCACCACAAATCCCGTCGTGGACTTGCTTTACGGCATGAGAAGCTTCAGTGGAGGTTAGACAGCGAAGAAGGAGACCGTCAAAGCCTCGCTTATAGAGAAGGCCCCCTAGCATGGTATAGCGAGCTGTGCGCTTGATGAAAGCTCGCCGTGCATTGCTAGAGAGGTTGGGAGGAGTGACAGAAAGAGACAAGTAGTCCACAAGTTGCTTATACCAGTCATCTTGTGGGCTAGAATTGATAGTGTTGATATGGTCGATGTGAGGAGAGATGTATGAAGGCAAAGGTACGCGATGCACTGTGACAAAAAGGCGGGATGATGATGATGAAGACGGGATATGCGAAGCAAGAGAAGCCATGGTGTCGGCAAACTTGTTCGTAAAGCATGGAACAGTCTGCAAGAGGTAATGGTCGAAAGATGCCAAAAGAGTGTCAGCACGATTCTTATACCTCTGTAAAACTTCATTTTTACAGAGATACGAACCGTTAACTTGATTAACGACGAGCTGCGAGTCACCGAAGATGTTGATAGACTTAATGCGGAGAGAAAGGGCAGTCTGAAGTCCCAAAATTAAAGCCTCGTATTCGGCCATATTATTGGTACAATCGAAGTCAAGCTTGAAAGATAGAGGCAAGGGCTCCCCGTCGAGTGGGATGAGGATGACCCCCGCACCCCCACCGAGTTGACATTTGGAGCCGTCAAAGAACATAGTCATCTGGTAGATGGTGTCACCGGTGGAAAGGGTAGCGATAGACTCGTCAGGGAACTCACAGTGTGAAGGTTGGTTGTCGGGAAGAGGGGCATCTGCCAGTTGGTCAGCGATGGTTTGCCCCTTGATAGATTTTTGTTGGATGAAGACGAAGTCAAACTCAGCAAGCAGCATGAGCCACCGAGCCATACGTTGATTCTGATATGGCTTGGAGTGCATGTACTTGAGAGGGTCAGTGTGAGTGACGACAAAGGTTTTGTGGTTGAGAAGATAGTGGCGGAGCTTGGTAGCGGAAAAGACTAATGCCAAACAGAGTTTCTCGGTATGAGTATACCGAGTTTCATAGTCGACCAGTGTTCGGCTGATGTAGTAAACCGCTTGCTCGCGATGATGCTCGTCTCGGTGCGCGATCATGGCACCTAACGAATGGTTGGTAGCAGAGATATAAAGGTAGAAGGGTTGGTCGTCCTTAGGTGGAATGAGGACTGGTGGAGAGACCAAATAGCCTTTGAGGGCTTCAAAAGCCTCTTGACAGCCCTTATCCCATTTAAAGGAGACGTCTTTCTTAAGGAGGTGATGGAAAGGTTGGCAGCGGTCTGAAAGCTGCGAGATGAAACGGTGAATGGACTGGAGCTTCCCTTGGAGACTGCGAAGCTGCTTGAGATTGGTCGGGGGCAGCATTTCGAGAATAGCGCGGATCTTGGCGGGATCTATCTCGATACCACGGAAGGAAACGATGAAGCCGAGAAGTTTGCCTGAGAGGACCCCAAAGACACACTTCTTGGGGTTGAGGCGGACATTGTATTGAAGAAGACGAGAGAAGATGATTGTGAGAATGGTCAAGTGGTCGCGGCGGAGCTTGGACTTGCCGAGAAGGTCATCCACATAGTCCTCCATGATTTTGTGGAGGAGATCGTGGAAAATGTAGGTCATGGCACGCTGATAAGTGGCACCAGCATTTTTCAGGCCGAAAGGCATGACTCGATAGCAGAAAGTCCCCCATGGGGTGATAAAGGTAGTCTTGTGCTGGTCTTCCGGTGCGATCAGGATTTGATTGTATCCTGAAAACCCGTCCATAAGAGATAGCATCTCATGGGCGGCCGTAAGATCAACAAGCTGGTCGATGTTAGGCAGAGGAAAGTCGTCTTTAGGACAGGCTAGGTTAAGGTCGCGATAGTCTGTGCAGATCCGAATCCCCCCAGTTGCTTTAGTAACTGGGATGATGTTAGAGACCCACTGTGGATAATCGATGGGTTGGATGAAGGAGACAGAAAGAAGGCGCTGAAGCTCCTCTTTGACAAGAAGCGCAACGCGAGGATGCATCTTTCGAAGCTTCTGCCTAACAGGCTTAGCCTCTGGTTTGGTGACAATGTTATGGGTAGCAATGGTAGGGTCGATGCCAGGCATGTCGCTGTAAGTCCAGGCAAAGGCCTTGCTATGGTTGGAAAGGAACTGGGCATAGTCAAGCTGCTCCTAAGCGTCTAAAGATTGGCCAATCTTTAAGATGTGAGGAACATCGGAAGAAGAAGGGAGGTTGATGTCAATGGTGGATTCATTTAACATAACCTGGGTCTCGGAAGGGAGAAAATGCTGGACGAAAAAGTCATCGGCACCCATGTAGGAAAGGATGGCGTCATCGTCAACGCAGTGGACAGTGTGAATGGTTGCCGACTCATCCTCTACCATGCTAGGAAAGATGAGAGGGAGAGACCTGGGCACCCCATCGAGCTGATAGGTCAGGGGTTCCAGGCAGATGGTGTTTATGGAAAAAAAAACTAGGAGGGATGGAAACCACCGACTCCGTAGGTGACAAAGGAGAAATGGGCGAGTCTGGAAGAGATTGGTCAGTGGTTGGTTCGGGACAAAGGTCGAAAGGAGCCTGAGTGGGGTCATGATATCCCAGGCCATAGCATTTCTTGGCGTCGTGATCACTGAGCGGCTCGATGGGCTGATGGGAGCCCTGCTCATAACGTTCGAAACCAAAACCCTTCCATGCACACCTGTGAAGGTAAGTGTGTGCAAAGGCAGGGTTGCCAAGAAACGAGAAATCAGATGTGAAAGGTTGGGGTGAAGAGAGGGAAGTGTCGTAGGTAGGAGCTTGATTAAGCCCCCCATAGACAAAGTTGGTTCGGAAGTGAGGAGGACCATAAGGCATGACCGTCCCGATCCGAGGGTCGTAATTAGGACTGAGGTGAAGGCGTCCATACTCTTGTGGAGTTTGGAACATGTCGAGGGTCAACAAGCGATATTCCCCAAGCGATAGTCGTTGGAAGATGTCTTCCATGGGGTCTTTGGTCGTCGCTTGAAGAGGAGGGGTGAGGGCAACCGCCGATTGCGAACTGGTCGAAGCTTCCGCAGATGGAGGCGGTGCCGGAGTGAACGGCTTGATGGGAATGAGGACATCGTTAGGACGATAGGTGGTGTTGCAAGTCTTGAAGGGTGAAGGGTCAGCAGGGATGGTGTGGACTTGCCCGTCATGCTCGAACTTCACACAACGGTGCAGGGTGGAGGGTATACAGGCCATGGCACGGATCCAAGGTCGGCCCAGTAGAAGGTTGTATTGAAACTCTCCTTCGATGATATAGAAGAGCTCCGGGACTGTGCGGGGACCAACGCGAATGTGAAGGATGACTGTGCCAATGGTCGTGGCGGTGGTGTCGTTGAAAGAGCGTAAGATAGCGTCGGTTTTGGAGACGCAGTTCTGAGGAAGAGCCAGCTGATCAAAGGCGTGGGTAGAGATTATGTTGATGCTAGCGCCGCCGTCGATCATAACGCGTTTAATGCGTGTCCGATCAACATAGGCAGTGATGAAGAGGGCGGCATCCTGATCTTTCGTGTTAGATGTGGGAATCTCAGAATCACTGAATGTGATGGAAGCGACAGGAGACAAGGAGTGGACGAGGGCAGCGAGCGGTTGGGGGTCCTCGGGTCAGACCTCCGCTGCCTGCAAGGCTTGGATAAGGGCTTGACGGTGCTGAGGCGAGGTTTGGATAAGGTCGTAAAGAGACATCTTCACAGGTGTCTGGTGAAGCTGCTTCAGCATGGAGTCGTGGATTGGCCCGGAAGAGGAAGACGAAGAAGGTTGGGACGCGCCAAGGATAGAGATTTTAGGCTTGGGCGCAAGGGGCGGCTTGATGAAGGGATAGGTCCAAGGAATGGCAGCTTTTTCCTTGGCCTTGTCCTTTTGCGATCTAGTGGTTATACGGACAGCATTGATTTTGAAAATGGGAGGCGAAGAAGGGGTCATGTCTTGCCGGTGAGATGTTGACGTGTTTGAAGAAGTTGGACAGGAAGGAGTCGGGGTCTGGTCAAGAGTGTCCTCAAGGAGAAGAGTGTCTTTCTCCATGTAGCGGCGAATGACGGCCTTGAGGGCACATCAAGTCTCGGTGTCATGTCCTGGTGTACGATGATATAAACAAATTTTCGTATCGTCGAACCAGGAGGGCTTGGACCTGAGAGGTTGGAAAGGCTTGATGGGCGGAAGAGTTATGTCAGAAGTCTGGAGAAGTCAGCGCAATATCGATGAGTACGAGCCCAATAGAGGGTCTGTGCTATTTGATATGTGTGAGGTTGGTGACTTTTGCTTAGGCGAGGTTAGAAGAGGTTTCCGTACCACCTTATGGGTTGATGGCGCGGTGACAGATGGAGACGGCTCTTTCTTGACGATTGATACCGCCTTTTTAGGAGAGGGACGACTAGAGGTAGGCAGAGGAAGCAAAGGAGGCAACGAGTTTTGGTTGAAGGTTGGAGTGGGAAGGATGCTAGCCAAGGTCGAAGGATGGGGGCCCAAAATGGATGGCAATGGTGACGGAGAAGGAGGCATTCGTCTCTGCGGTCTGGCAGTCTTCTTTGCCTTGGTCGGAAGACTGCTACTGGTCGAGGTCTGGCCTAAGTCCACCTTCACTTGCGGGTGAGTGAGGGAGGAGATAGGGCGAACGCCAAATGACTTGATGGGTTTGGACGAGATAGATGCAGGCTTTGGTTTGGACGGGTTTGGTTGAGGTTTGAGAGTCTGGTCTTTGTCAAGGGTCTGGCGAGATTCCGCCTTAGGAGGATTAGCGGCATGTGATGAGAGGGCGCGGGTATGTTGGAGGGTCTTAAGTCGCTCCCACAACACCTGAGGCGTCACTTTCCTCGAAGGGAGAAGTTCAATCTTCTCCACTAACCGGGAAAATGGCTGAGAGGAAGATGTTGATGGTTGCGAGGTTGGAGACGAGACGGGAGTAGTGGTCTTGGACACATGATGTGGTGAAGTCATGACAGATGAAGATGAAGGGGAGACAGGTTCTTCCCTGGGTGGAGAAGAAACCGGGGAGTGAGGCTCCTCCAGCGGGTAAAGGGCAGGGATGACGGTGCCCTCCACTTGCGGCTGAGGAGTAGGAAGGGTCGGGTCCTCCATGGGCTGCAGAAAGGAGGATGGCGAGACTGGTTGTGCTGATAAGGCCGAGGCGTCCTCCAAGATGAGAGAGGTCAATGGAGAACTAGCCGGGGAGAGAGGCTCGTCCACATGTGACGGACTGATGGATGGACTAGCCTCAAGAGGCTGATTGGGGACGAAAGGAGAGACCGTATTAACTGTCCGAATATTGTGCTCATGATTGTCGTCAATTAAGGTCTGGACATTGTTCTGAGTTGGCAGATGATTGGGGAAAGGTTGTTTGAAGATGTCAATGGTCTGATTAGGGGGTGCATTTGGATTGTCTAAGATGAGATCCCCCTTTTCAAGCATGTCTTGTATTATGTTCTTAAAGGTCTTGCAGTTCTCCGTGTCATGGCCCTTAACACAGTGAAAGCTGCAGAAGTCTTGCTCCCTATACCACGCGGGGATGGCGTGTGAGGGATCGAATTGAGGAGGAGGTTGGGCTTGAGGGAGATTGAGGACTCCCTGTTTAAGAAGCTTTTCCAGCACAGACGCATATGATTCTCCAAGAGGAGTATATCGTCGCTGCAAGTATCTTTGCTGGAATTGCCGAGTAGCGCTCTGAGACGTAGAGGGCTCAGGCTGATTGGTCGAAGAAGATGAAGGTCTGACAACCACGGCATTAGCTGAAGCCTTGGATTTAGAATTGGATGATGATGGCTTGGCGGAAGAAGAGTCATTGGTCTTAGAGCTGGGATTCTTACTCCGCAGCTTGACTTTATTCTCCTCGATGGCACACAACTCAAGTTTGCGGGCCATCGTGAAGGCCTCGTCAAAAGTGCGGAAGGTTTGAACCCTCAGAGTGGAAGAGATATGTCGGGCACAGGCTTGAGAAAAGAGTTCAATAAGCTCGGCCTGAGGCAAGGAAAAGGAGAGTTGGTTGATAAGGCCTCTCCATCGAGCCACGAAGTTGGCTATGGACTCGTCCTCGAATTGCCGAATAGAATAGAGGTCCGTGATTGAGACCTTCTTGGTTATGTTGATAGAAAAGTGATCGAGGAATAGCTGAGCCAGTTGCGTGAATGAGAAGAGAGAATGACTAGGAAGGGAGCTGTACCAGTCAAGTGCAGCACCCGAGAGAGACATAGGAAACGTGCGTAAGAGTAACGCATCGTCATGGCCAATGAGGTAGCAGGCGTGTCTGAATGCCCGCAAATGTTGTTGTGGGTCTTCCTTGTTTTGAAAACGAGAAAACTTCGGAAGCTCCCACTGGCTAGGATATGGTCTGATTGGGACAGAAGGATGGATGGGCTCGTTACAGATCTGCTCATATGAAAGAGTGTTGCGCGAGCCGGAAACAGAGGTCTCAAGACTGGTTATCTTGTCCATCAGCATCTTGATGATGTCTGCCGACGGATTGACGGGTTGTGTACCCCCTAAGTTGTAGGGTGCTTGGAAGAGGTTAGAGGAGGCGTGCGACATAGTCGGTTGTATAAGATACAGATGACTAATCGCAGGGGCAGAAGTGAAGGCTAAAGGTGGTTGATTAGAAGACATAGCTGGGCCCGTTGTTGCCACGAGAGGTTGGACTGTGGTAACGGGGGCCAAGGGATAAGAAGCCACCCTGGTGTTGATAAGGGCCAGGGTAGACGGGATAGAGACGACAAGGTTTTGAAATGGAGTGGATAGAGGTTGAGCGGGTTGAGGTTGACAAGGGGCCGGAACCCCGGTGGAAGTGGGCCCAATGATAGAGGGAGAGGCCACACCTGGAGGATTGGTCAAAGTCTGGTCAGTGGTCAAAGCGATGGCTTGAGTGTCCGAAGGTTGAACTATGGATGTTGTTGATATAGCTGTAGTCGCGACAAGGGAGGTCGGCATTCCGTAGATCGGATTGCCCAAAGAGTCCCGCGTTCGGCTATGCGCGAGATAATGTTGCAAAGCCTTGACATTGAGGTCCAAGAATCGCTCGAAGTCTTGGTCCCCTTCTTGGACAATGGGAGTCTGCGGCGGGGTCGGACGGACAGGAGTTCTTTCGGTCTCCGAGTTGAACTCCATTGTAGGCTTGGTCACGGATGGGGTGGACGGAAGTGGTTGACGGCAGGCATGGTCGACAAGAGCCTTGGCTTGGCTACGAGTGAAAACCATGCAAGGCAAAGAAGGTTCAGGTCTCAGGAACTGTGTTGCTCAGTTTCAGAAGACCAGGATGAAGTCTTTGACAGAGAAAGGACAGGTTTCAGGTTGCTGGTTTTGGAAAAAAGGACAGTGACAGAGACCGACGTCGGTTGAAAAACTGATGTCGGTAGGAAATAAGGCCGACGTCGGTCAGATAACCGATGCCGGTAACAGATGAAGCTGACGTCGGTAGCAGAACCGATGCCGGTGACAGAGGAAGCCGATGTCGGTGGCAGAACCGATGTCGGTGACTGTGTTTTCCAGAGAGCCAAAAGGTTCTTGGAAAAATAAAGAAGAAAACGTCCTCACACACTCAAACAAACAGATGAGAAGAGGAAAACAGAAGAAGACAGACAAGCCTAAGCGATAAATCCTAGAAATTAACCTTAGAAACTTGTGGCTTATGCCTTAGATGAATGTTTGGGAAGATTGGCTGAAAAAAGGGTCCTAGAAGAAGGCGGTCTAAGGATGGTTTCAGGTGTTGTTTTAAGTGCTCAAAGATCTGTGTTAGGGTCTGGTACGTGGCCTGGTGCTAAGGAGCAAGCTCCCCTCACTTCACGATTCCAGTGGTTAGCTGGTCTCGCTTAGCCAAGATATACCTCGCCTAGAGTTTAGACTCCGCCAGAGAACGGAGTGGGCTTCCCCCTTGGTGATGAAATCCAAGTGGGGTCACCGGGACGGGTAAGGTATCCGCTGGGGGATGAATTCCCAGTCGAGCCTTGTCTCAGGTATGTTTTATGTTTGTTTTGTGCATGTGATCAGGTAGTGTAACATAAAGTGTCTACGGTTTATTCAATATGCGCCTAAGTTACTAGATGTGGACTAATGCAAGCACAAGCAGAAATGAAAGTGCAATATGTTTTAAGCCCAAGTCGAAATGTGATATTGTTATGAAGACAAGAAGGAGAAAGGGACGAGAGTATGATATTTAGACTAGTCTAGAATGCAAGGAAGAAATGTTTGTTTTAGACCCGCTTATAGTGTCATTTGGAATAGAAGAAAGAGACAAGAAGAAAGGAGCCTAAATGCACCTAAATGAATGAAAAAGAAAAAGGAACCCAGGAGGAACCTAGTGTCCCACCGGGCGTGCCAGAGATGTTTCTACCTCAAATTTGCTTTTCAGACTATAAAGAAAGAAACTAGAAGAAAGTAAAGGACAAGGCTTGGAAGTACCTGGACATAAGATTGCGCACAATAAATCCAGACATTCGTGGGCACTCCTCTTTGGCTGTGGAGGAATGACACCTGCGAAGAAGAAAGAAACTTGGACAAGAAGAACGTTAGACAGATAGGCAGTGGGTTGCCAAGCAAAGGCTTGTTCCCAGAAGTGTAAAAACTTCCTTAAGGGAGGTCAACCCACTGTTTTGATGAGATAAATGACTGCTAAAAGACAGAATGACAGAATACAGAAATGACAAAAAGATTAAAAAGGAAGGAAGAAAACAAAATGATTACCTGAATGAAGGAGTATGGCTGAAGACAGTCGCCGAGGTCGGAAATGTCGCCGGCGTCGGTTTTCTGATATGCCGTCGTCGGCTATCCTGCCGACGTCGGTTGGAGAAGTGACCGGCGTCGGTCGGGGTTGTGGCCTGTAGTCGGGTTAGAGCAGGGTCTGGTCTGAGTCTTGGTCTGTGGTCTGTCTGTGGACGGGTTTGAGGCTGATGGACGGGTCTGAGTCTGATGGACGGGTCTGTGGATGGTCTTAGGCAGAGATACAGGGGAGATGAAGAGACACAGAGAAAGGGGAAGAGGAGGATTCACAGAGGAAGGGGCCTGAGAAGGCTTTGCAGCCTCTCAGGGGGAGGGACAAAAGGAAGAGACACAGAGGACAATAGAAGATAGATTATTGAAAAATAAATGAAATAAAAACCAGACTAGCTTACCTTTAGCTTGCTGAATGAAGAGGAAGGAGATGTTGCTGGAACCACTGAAGAGTTGCTGCAAGGAGGAGATACTGATCCAGGGCCTATTTCACCTGTTGCTGCTGCTGTACGAGGTTAAGACAGAGGAGAAAATGAGAGCCAAAGCGTCGAGAGATGCTGTTTGCGAGCTCAAGAGTCTAGGGGGTGCAACGGACGCAGAAGGGGATAATGAAGGCTGCCGACGCCGGCAGTTTCGCCGACGTCGGCCGAAGGGTCGCCGACGTCGGCGGTCGCAGGACGGGCACAGAGGCTAAAAATAGCCTCTGCCCATTCTTGCATGCCGCCGAGCGAGGGGTCATGGGCAGAACGGTCGCAAGGTTGCCAAAATGGACGAGGGGGGATATAATGGTGAGATTTGGGTTAATAAATGCTAGGGGAAGGTGGAGGGATTCAAGGGAGGATCCAAGGAGGCAAGGGTAGGGTGGAAAAGGGGGCCTCAATTAATTAAAAGATGTTAATTTCTAATTAATAAGACCTAGGTGGGTTAGGGACCAAGGAGGACTAGGAGGGAGAAAGGACCAAGGGGGAGAACCAAGGTGCAGACACGTTTGCGGTGTCTACAGTTTGCTCAAGAGTTGTAAAAGGATACATATTTTATAGGAGACTATCCAAAGCATCTTGTAGTTATTTCTCAATGGGTGGGGTTGGCTCCACAAGTGGAGGATTGTTTAAATAGGAAGTAGATAGTGTAGTAGCCATAAAGCCCATAAGTTGGACAACTTTATATAGTTGTGTAATGATAAGTTGGTTGTTTGGGATGGGGTCTACAATTTGTTCTTTTCCTTTGCTTGATGATTCCAAAACTTGACTAGAAGTCCACACAAGGGCCTATCCATGAGTGGAATTTGGCTTGGGAGTTATCTTTTTTATTTGGATATGGCTACGCACCTCTTTGGTTTTAAGTAGTACTTAATCGTATATAGGTTGATACACTTCCTCTTCTTGATTTTCATTATATTGAAATGACCCAAATGGATCATAAAACCATGCTTTATCAAAATTAGTGTTATACACCACTCCACATTTTGTGTATCTAGGCATTTTAGAATTAATGATCCTTGTATTATATTTGAATTGATTTGGTAAGAACGTGTGTAACTCTTGTTTTCAACAATTCAAAGTGGATTTTGGATTTGATAAATGATGTGAAGTTAAGTTGTGACTTGAAATGTTTGTTGGAAGAAGGTTAAAGTTTGAACTTGTTAAAATAAAATGTCAAAATAAAACAAGGTTTGACTTGATTTGGAACATAATGTTTGAAAGGCCAAGAATGAGTTATTGAACGTCTTTCAAGCAAATTTGATCTTGAAATCATGAAAAAGCTTGGTTTTCATGTAATCTTGGAATTTAATTCAAGATTGACTTTCAAAGTAAACTTGAGATCAAAGTTGAGTTTAGTTGACTTTTTTAAAGTTGACCTTAGTTGATCTTTGAAAGTTTAATTTAGTTGAACTTTGAAAATTAACTTAGTTAACTTTGGCTTTGGATCAGAATTAGACTTTTGGTTCAAATTGAACTTGATTAGGATTATGAATGAGAGATGAATTTTGATTCATGTGATTTGGATTTAGAATTATTTTGAAATAGCTAACATAATGGTATGATGGGGATAAATTAACATACCAAATGGGTAATGTAATGCTTTAGAAAAGAATAAATATGACTCAAAAATTTGGTAGAGTAATGCCTTACTACATGAATCTAAAATGACAATGTTTTGGACCTTAAAATTTTTAGAATCATTTGACATGTAAGATATATCACACAAGATGAGGATAATATGATAAACAATCAATAACACACATTCAGAACAAACACTATCTTTAATGGAAGAATGAGTTTTTAATGCAAATTTCAATCCATTTGAATACCTCACTTGAAGTGGAAAAACATTACTTTCACCTAACCCTCACTTTGAGCAGTACATCATGAAATCTTGGTGGAGATTGGTTTCCCTTGCACTATGAGTTATTTATGGCTGAAGGTCTTAATCTAAAATTTTGACATGAATTTTCTCAATGGTCCTTGATATACCTTGCAATGCATGTGGCTAAGAATTCATCTAAGAGGAAAAATAGAGGGTAATTTGTGAGAGGGTCTAGTCCCTCTATGAGCACTTTGGTCGTAAATATCTCAGTGAAGTGTTATCGATAATTCAAACTTTGAGGATGAGGTCTGATAGTGTAACATTAGGGTTAAGCCTATGGTTGTCACAAAACCATTTACATTGAATTTTGCTATGCTATTAATGAAAACTAACCTCAATTTATATCCCTCATTAGATGTATGGGGTTGGTATATACACTAGGAGATGAAACCCCAAGCACCGTACCCTAAGAACTCATAAGAAGGAGATGAAATCCACCCTACTCAGTCAATCAAGAAGAGAATAGGATAAAAATAATTTGTGTTTTTAGATCACCCAGGCTCTTTAAAGGGGGCAAGAGGAGTGTAGAGGCATGATAGACTACGTGCAAGAAAATAAAGCAAGAAAGAAACCAAGTTTTATTAAATCGCCAAATAGAAGTGTTGGTTATTTGATTAAGTACTAAATCAAAATGTGATTTGAAAGTAGGCTACTTTAAAAATAAATCCACTTCCTTGGCTTGAGTAACCTGTAAGAAACAAGTTAGAAGTTTGAAATGTAGTCTCTTGACAAACATGGGAAGTTGATAATCTAATAATTACCTCATCGGAAAAAATACACAATGTAATCTCATTGTTTAGTAAAATGATCCTACCATTTAGCAGGGTGATCCCATTGTTCTGTAGAGAGATAAAACAATGAACAAAGAACTGATGATTCTATCAATGAGCAAGATGATATCATCAATTTTTAGGATGATAACATCATTTATCAGGGTGTTACCACCAATATCATAAAATGATAGAAAATAATAGACCAAAATATTACCTTGACTATCTCACTGATCTGCATGATGCTCTCATCAATTTACAAGTTGTTCTCAATGTTAGGTTTTGTGATCTCATCATTTGACAGTTCAAATGTAATACGGTGATCCTATTGTTTTGCAATGTGATTTTTTCCATACATAGAATGTTCCTACCAATGTGTAGAGTGTTCTCACCATTTTCTTGAAAATACATAGATATAAAATAATATAGGACTAATATCACCATTACACAGGTTGATATCATCGATTATAGGGAGTGATCCTACCAAAATGTGGAGTGATCCTGCCAAAACGTGGAGTGATCCCACCAAAACACAAAGCAATATTTCCAATTAAAAAATAAAAGTAGCTTAAAAAGGTCAAAATGATATTTTTTTGAAATTAGTAAGTCTACGAATGTTTCAAAGAATTTTATGGGGTGTGACAGTCCCACCGGGCATGCCAATTGTAGATCATGAATACAAGAGAGGTTAGCTCATTGTTAGTTAATGAAACCAAAATAAATTGACCAACATAACATCTCAAGCATGATCGCTCAGAGGGGCAAGGTCTAGGAGAATGCAAACAAATAGAAAGACATACATTAAAAGCTATACCTTTCCCATGGATTTGTTCTCTAGGCCAGATTGTAAGTTTGTTTATGTTTGGATTGTAGATCTAGGAGTCTTTATCAATATTGATTTCTCATTTTGATGAAATTTCCCCTTGTCTATGAATGGTTTTGCTTGATCAAAGTAATGGATTATTGAAGTTATTGTGAGATTTTTGCATTATAATTTTACACCAAAAATATTCTTGAAGGCATAAGATGAGCCTTGTATTTATAGATTGTTTAGATTAATTGTGACCATTGGATCAAGATCAAGATGTGTGGCTAGAATTTAGTTCAATCTGAGTAATAAATGTCATATATATTTGGGTTTTGGGTCAATATTTATTAGGCATGGGTTCCAAAATCTTGATATTTCTTGCATTTATGTTAATGCTTGATAAAATTTTGTATGATGTCATGATGATGTCATAATTTTGATATTTCTTGAATATTTGAGTATTGCATAGTTATAAATTAGCAAATTTATATGATTTTTTTGTTTAGCAAATTGATTTTATTAAATATGATACTTGATCTAGATTAGCTTCACGTGATTTATGCAATATCAAAATTTGACTATTTATTCTAGTAAATTACCTCAGAACATCACTTACAAAACAATAATTTGGATCAAAGTGAATTAAATTAAGTTGACAGTTGGTTATAGTGTGATTCCCCAATCAGGGATGCACCAATGTGTTTTAGAATACACGCATCAAATATGTAGATAATTTGGCATTTTTAGTGATTTGTGTGTTATTGTTAGAAATTGATTTTGATTATAATTTTGACATGAAAGTGATGAGAATTGAGTGTCTATAGAATCTACTGATAGTTGATCAAGAATCTGATGACACTCCATAGTAACAATCCATATAACATGTAGTACTGACCCATCTATGTGCAAACATATACGAATGTGCCTAGTCAACATAGGTCATGTCAACAAGTCATATGATAAAAATATGGTCATACACATAATAGTATAATAGTGTGGTTGATCTCAATCCACCACCAAACCCCTCTAGTGTAAACTAATTCAAGTCCCTATATAAGTGAACCAACATCATTCATCCCTAACAATACATAGTATTATGCTGCTCAATATCTTGGATAAAATAATGCATACTATATGAAATAAACACACCACTAACATTGATAATAATAAATTATGTTAGTAATGCACATACTAAATTCTACACACATAGAACATTTAATAATACAATCTTAGATAACAATATCATAGTTTCACTAGTTGTGTATCAAATACCCCTAGCATACCTAATCAAATACTAGTGGACATGTCCTATCTGCTATTACCCACCACCACCCCCATAAGGTCACACATGTGATAATAATAATTCATAAAACCCTCCATACATAAATGAGTGTAATAGTCATATCGCCTGTGGGAAGCTAAAAGGTAAAAGTTTTATAAATCCACTGTTATTCTAGCATCATCATCGTATGCATATAATATGGCATCACATTTAGTCTTCCAACATGATCAAGCCTAGTCACATCAAGAGTGGCTCTCTCAGTGTCACACAAAGACAATGGTCACATGATCTCCATCATATGCCTACATCTAAACTCTTGCAGTCACATGTTAGCATGTAATCACAATATCACAACATCAAAGTTAATAAACTTATACAAACATGATAAAATAAAATAGAGGAAATTTCAATATTTAATCCTAATAAATATCAAGGACAAGTCCACGGTTGAATAAATAAATATGTAGACAAGTCCTCGATCAAGCAAATAGGTTTATAGACAAGTGCATGACAAAATTTGACAAGTCCACGTAGCACCTGGATAGGACTATCACATAATAGACAAATCTGACATACGAAGATAACATTAATAAAATGCTTATAAATCACAAAAAAATAAACTTTGCAATGTATGAAAAACATCAAAAATATGGGTTTTTGTGATATACCAATGGCAGAGCATCCTTAGATTATAGGGTGTTCTCCACTTTTAAAAATTAGGTCAATCCAAGATCTCTCTTCTATGACATTTTTTCTCAACTAGAAATCAAAATTGTAAATTAATGCTATTACAAATTATTGCAAAATTATTTTGAACCAACCTATTTATATGGGTTATTTTTTATTTCAAACTTTAAAAATAATCTCTCTCAAAATTATGCATGTGACATCTTGAGTGATGCATATAAAAATTAATCCCCATTAGATGCATTAGAATACATGCAATGCATTCTTCTACATGGTAACAATTCCATCATGCTTACCAGTGATTTCAAAAAATCCAAATTTAGCACTTGTTTTCCTATAAACAAATTGTACCGTATATTCATTACCATCTTCATATTTTTTCCCTGGACTAACTTTGGTAATCATTTTATGATACCCATCAAGCACGCTTATTAAATCACACTAAGACATTCATACATTTCATAAAAAATGGTCAAATTCAAATGTGTCAAAATGATCAAAATTCAAAAGATATTAAATCTAAAAATTTACAAATTGATCACACTTATTTTAAAATGTACATTTTCTTTTGACATGATGCATTTGATGATTTCATCCCTTGCATCAAAAGGGGGACATACATTGAACTTATTAAATAATATTACTCGATTTCAATACATTAAACATGGTTCAGATAGATATGTGACAATGGTCTCACATATTTCTAATATATTAAACACATTAGTACAAATGTTAGGGGCATATTCCATGCAAATGCACTCCATCATACAAATACAATAACTTATAAATCATTGATACATATTCAAAAGTATATGTAATGTTAGAATCACAATGACTGAGAGGGGGGTTCAATCAGTCTTCAAAACATTCATTCAATTCAACTTCACATTCATGAACCATTTATACAAGTACATAAATCTAGCAATTATATACACAATATTTTCAAATTTTTATCAATTACCGACACTTTGTATTTTTCAAGAACCTGTCGAGTCTCAATCTCTCTGAGTGCATGCCCTAAGGGGTGTATTAGGAAAGGGGTGGGTAGACCATTGGTGCTTCGTAGGATTATTGTCCCTTTCTCCACTTGTTAACCACACATTTATCTTCTAAAGCCATTAACCCTAAGCTTATTTTTCTCTATTGTACCCATTTTGGGCATTTGTTACATTTTATCATCGTATTTCTCACTTAAATCCCATTTTATCAGTCGGTTGTACTGGGTCAACCCTATATAGTTTCAAGGTATTTTTCACTCAAGAACTAGTTGACCTTTGGCTAACCTAATGAATTATTATCCAAAAATGTGCTAGGTCGACTGGGTCGACCCTATCAACCAATATTTTTGAAAGGGTTTGGGGTTAACTTTGCCTATAAATACAAGTTTATTTCTATCATTTGAAAAGAAGAGAAGTAAGAGCGAATGAAAAATCTACTTATTGACCATTCTACTTGTCAATTAAAGCTTAAGGTTCCATACTTTATTTGTAGATATGGATCTTGTCTTGTGGAGAAGTCTTTTGGATGCATTGATAGGTTGTGTAGCCTAGAGCTAATTCGTCTTTGTCATCCTTACATACCACAATAACCTCTTGTGAAGCACCTTGGCCAAGGGATAGATTGAGGCTTGGTGGGTTCATCTTTAAAGGTAAGTATTTCAAACTTTATTTCTCCTTTGTAAAAGTAGATAGATAATGCATTTATGCTTCTCTTCAATGTATTAGGATTTTGTATACATTGACATGAGTATATGTTTTCTATGCATGTTTAGTTTTATTGTTTCTAACCCCCACTTTATGTCACAAGCTTTGGCGAGCACTAGATTATATTTACTTTTCTTGTTATTAGAATAGGTGAAATATCAAAACTTAGGACCCCCTTAGGGTTATTGCATGATTATGTTAGAATGGAGGCTTTGAAACCCTCCTTAGCATGGTGTATTGTGATAAATGATCCCCTAATCGAGTAAAGTAGATCCCCATATTGGTCATGCTCCTGCTTAACAAATGTATTCCCAATCAGAAGTGTAGATATGTTCTATCTTCCCCGAGTTAGGACTGATTTATATACATGATGCATTTTTAATTTCATAAATTTTGGTGAACCTAACATGAAATAACCCTTGTAGGATTTGTTCACTTAATTTTTTTATTATTTTATCATTATTTTTACCATATATTTGCCATACTAGGTCGACTGCATCGACATAATTCTAACTTTTGTGCATAGGTTTAACATACAGTCACATCCAAATGACCCTATTCTTTTTATGTAGGCTATTTTTTACGTACAAGATACTAAATTGACCCAATTAACCCAGTACAATTTTCTAGACTTTAAACATCTAGTCTAGACTACTAGGTCGACCCAGTTGACCCTATATATTTTAGGCACTTAGAAATAGGCTTCTATAAAGCTAGATCGACCCAATCGACCTTGTTAGTAGAACTTGAAGGAATTTATCAAGGTTCTTTGACAATAATCTCATTTATTTTCATCTTGAGGCTCACCAAGGTTCCTTTCTATCCTTTCTCTCTTTTCTTATAGTCTTTTCTTTCACAATTTATAATCTTTAGAATTGCCCCTGTACAATCAACTGGATCGACCGTGTCGACCTAGTTCTATATTTTATGTACTACTTGGATAACTGGGTCAACTCTATCGACCCTATTCATTTTTAGACCTTTGCTTCCATAGTATAGAGGTGACACTGTCGACCCTATTATGTATTCTATGCATACATTGTCAACTGCATCAACATTATACCATGTTTTAAATTTGGAATTAACTTTTATATGTTAGTAATTAGCACACACTTTCATTTCTTGTTGATTGCATGCCTAAAATAGTTCACATAGTCTAATTAGGTGGTTTTAAATATACCGTTTAGTTTCACTATTTTCTATTTTATGCACACACGACCAAATCACAAAATCTTAAATAAGCATTTTAGCAATTGTCTACCCAAGGCCTACCTACTTGGATTTCATCACCAAAGGGGAAGCCGACTTAGTTTTTTGGCCAAGTATAAACACGTGGTTAATGGTATATTCTATATAGTCACTCAATACCCTTATCAATCATGTACACTTTTTTAGCCTTTGTTTGTTGTGCTAGGTTGACCCAATTGACCTTGTACAATTTGCAGGCCCTGTTTCATGTGTTAGGTTGACCCAGTCGACTCTACTATTTTTGTCACTTCTTATCTCTTTGTTATTTTTTTCACCTCTTTCTTATGTGGTTATCTACTACTATCTCATAATTATGACATATTTACAACCTTCTCTTAATCAATAACATTGCATAATCAAAGATCTAGATAATAACCTCATTTATTTTATTACTTTAGATGAAACTATTCACTTTCTTCCTTCATCTTCTCCTAATCCAAAACCAATCACTACACCATGTAATGTAATTGAAGTCATTCATCCTAATCCACTCCCCAATACCAATGTTGGGAATCCTCCACCTACAAAGAATCCTCATCCCAATACCAATGTTGGGAATCTTCCACCTACTAACAATCCTCTTCCTATCAACACTAATATCCCTCCTACAAACACCAACCCACCTATTGATACAGCCCAAATTCTTACATAAGTCATACAAAAAATGAACATAATTCAAACTTCTAACACCTCTCAAATGATGAAAATGAAGAAACATTTATTACACATGACTAGTCAACCATCTCAAGTCATCATGTCCCAATCAAATCAAAAATTTGTCCCTCCCCCTCTTAGAGATGTTAATGGGAACATCATCCCTCAACCTCCAATAAATAATAAAATGCTTCAACATCTTTAAAATGAACTTTTAGCCCCATTGATTGCAGCCATAAATATTAGAAACATTTCCCCAACTATCACATATAATGGGACTAAGGACCCTACTATCTTTCTTAAGTTTTTTGGTAATCTCTATAAGGAATGGGTCCAAACTAACACCTTTGCTACCACCAAGATCTTAGCCAAAACCTTTGTTGGTGATGCACTTGAATGGTACAACCAAATTCCTAGACATTTCATCTCACACCTAGAGGATTTAGTCAATGCTTTAGTGAAGGAATTCCAACATGATGACATTTCTGAAAATGACCTTAGCCATTTCATCAATGCCAAGCAACTTCCTAATGAATATGCTCATACTTTCATCAAACGATGGAAGTCTCTCACTCATAAATTGGATCATAACATGAATGATGATGCTCTTTTAAAACTATTTATTGTTGCTCTTAAATCTCCCCTTCAATACAAAGTTTGAATCTTTTCCCCTGAAACTTTAGAAGAAGCCTTAGACCAAAAAAAAAAGGCAAGACTTTGTTATGACTAAATTTGAACCATCTCAAAAAACTACTAAAGAACCTTTCCAATCATTTTATCATAACATTGATTCATCCAAGCCTCCCCAACCTCAAAGTGGAGCATCCAATTCAACCAGTTTTAACCCAAGCCACCCACCCTTGACTCTGAAACAACTTAAAAATAAATTGCCATGCTCTAAACCCATGAACTTTGATCCTTCCAAACCTCCTCCAAAATGGTATAATCCTAATAATTTTTGTTGGTGGCATGATACTATAGGTCATTCTCATGAGTCTTTTCATGATTTTCACTGATTTCTTCTTTCTTCCTTGCTTGGTCCATATTTCAATCTTGATACTCTCACAAAACAATGTTATCAATATTATCTCCAAGCTTCTCAAATTCAATATCAAAAACCACGATCACATCAACATTAACTGCCTAATGATCAACAATAATTAGCCCATACCTACACTTCATCTGCTAATTTTTTTCAAACCATAGTTGATCCTTATTCTTACACCAATAAGGATAGGATAGCTCAGATGAACAACTTTAAACACATTGTTGCATCCATAGAATCCCAACCTCTTATGTCACATAAACCAATAGAGTACTTAGTCCAAATTCCTACTCCAAAGCATATCATACATTGTCCTCCTTAACTTCCTTTACCTCTTCCCACCTCTCCTACACATCATATGTCACATTCACCCTCCTTAAAATCTAACAAACCTTCACATTTACCTATCTCCAAATGCACCTACCAACCCAATGCAAATCATTCTAATGGTTCTATATTACCTCACAGGGGCATCTTGTGATGCCCATCCACCTATCCCTTCAGACTTTGGGGTATCTTACGATACCCATCCATGCATCCACTTACCCATTGGGGCATCTTACGATGCCCACTGTTTTTCTACAATGCATAATAATAACCAAATTCAACTTCAAAAAACCTTCTGAGACTTATAGACTTGTAATTCACATGTTCCTCTTTGATATAGACATTAACATAGATATTACTTGTTTCTTTGTCTCATGTTTCTTTGTTTTTGTGCACTTTACTTCTTTTAGTTTCACTTTACTATCATCATTGTTTCCCTTTGGGTTCTTTGGTTTTTTTTACATATTACATATTACATTTGTTTTTTTTATTTTTGTCCTTATATATCTCTTTTTATTTTTTTATGTCATTCTTTGCCTTAGTAGCTTTATGATTATTTTCCCCCTTATTTAGCATTGACCCAATTGGTGTTCACCTTATGAGTTACAGTGTAAGACCATGGATACGACCTGGCGTTCCTCACAAATTATAACATTAAAACATCTTTAAATCACTTTTTTGGATGACTACTACTTTAATTTATACTTGTACTAGATCTATTTTAGGTTAGTATGGCTTCTCTAGTGACATGACTATCATAATCATAACCCTGTCTTTTTCATAACACTATTTTACCTCCTTGTGATCAATTATGATCATATTCATCATTGTATCACTTATATGGATCTCTCATGATCCCCATATTTCCCTTGTTTCCTTTAATTTGAGTCTCACATCAGTCAACTTTAAGATTACACACTTACTTGTGGGCAAGTCTAGGAGTCTTTAGACACCTTGGTCTTTAGGTCCTTTTCTCTAGTGACCAAGTGTAAGCTCACTTGTGTTTATCATATTTAACACCCATGTTTGGTTCTCCAAATCCATATGGAGGAGGAATAGAAAAAATCAATCAAGAAAATTAAAAGCCAAATCATAAAATACAAACAAAAGGAAATGATATATAAAAGGCAACATTAAAAATTCTAAATGTCAAATCACACTAAAAGACATGATTCAAAGCACATCTCCTTTTTCTATTCAAAGCTTAAACTTCATAGTTAGCCTCACGATAGAGCTAAAGTCCATTGGGATGTGGTAGGCCAATAGATTAGAAAAGGAGAACAAAAAAATATTTTAGTGCTACCTAATTTCTCACATAAGTACCCAATCTTTGCAATAGACCAACTACTCTATAAGGCATCATGAGGAGTGACGAACATGTTGTGGGAAGGTAGGTCCATTTTAATTTTCATGCATATAGCCTTCATGGTATAATCCATATACTTAACTTATTATCCCAAGCTCTGTGTTCATTAATCAAAATTTTATAAGTCCTTGGTGTTGATAGTTCTTAGTCTTTCTCACTTGCCTAGTATGTCTCATTCTTGCTAAGGATGTTCACATCACCCATGTGGTGCCTCACATTCCTTATGTACATCATATTTTTTTTATATTCTCCTTGTTGAATAGTGATTTTAGTTGATCACATCTACCTTATTACACCTTTTGGTTTATAATTTGTGAGTTGCATTATAAGACCATGGATAAGACCAGGGCTTCCTCACAAACACCCTTACACCATTTGCTTACCACATCATCTCATTTTCATACTAGTCATGTCATTAGGTGGTTGTGTTTTCTTATATTGCATCTCAGAACAAGCACTAAGTTTGAGTTTGTCATCCTTTAGAGCTTTTGTTTTTCATTTCTCCATCATGTTCTTGCTTGATTTTTGCAGACTTCACTTATTTTACATATGACATTTGGCATTATTACATGTTTTTCTTTATGTATGACTTCTTCATGTTTGTCTTACATCTTGACTTACATTTCACCTTCACTTAGTTATGCTTTATTTACCTTGATTTAACATTCTTTATTACATGTTGATTCACATTTTCATTTTTGACTCTTTCATATTTTTCTTTATGTTTGATTTTGACATACTTATCTTATATGGAGCTACTTATCACTTGCTTACATATCTTTGTTAACATCTTCTTGCATTGATATTTCATTTGTCATTCATGTTTTACATGCTTCCCAATGTGATTTAGTATGTTCTACATTATTTTTTTCCACTTGTGTTTTAAATGCTTTTCAATATGATTTAATGTGTTCTACAATCATTTATCATTCATTTGACATCATTTGTCATTCATTTACCATCATTTTATCATTAATTTGCCTTCAATATTATAGCCTTGCCTTAACAATCCTAATTTTCCAATTTTCCTAATACCCTCATGTCTCTAATAACTCATTCTCTTCCACTACCATAAGTTTATCTTCCAAAAAAAATGATTTTTGGTTATTTTTTGCACTAACATCTATAGGTTCACCTAGTATTCTTCACATCGGACACCTTCATTTTTCTTTCTTTATCTATAGTACTAAGGTAAGTAAAGGTATGTGTTTTTCAATTCTATCCATTTATCTATCTTCTTTGTTACTTACTACACTTTACTTAGCATTAGTGATATGTGTTATCATGTTTTATTTCTCAAAACACCATCTCATGTTACACTCATGTGACACTTGATGAGCTTCAAAAGGGGCATATGTATACACATAATATTTTCAAAAATTTATCGATTACTGACACTTTGTATCTTACAAGAACCTATCGAGTCTCAATCTCTCTGAGTGCATGCCCTAAGGGGTGGGTAGCCCATTGGTGCTTCATAGGATTGGTATCCCTTTTTCCACTTGTTATCTACACGCTCATCTCCTGAAACCATTAACCCTAAGCTTTTTCTTCTTAGTTATACCCATTCTATGCATTTGCTACATTTTATCCCCCTATTCCTCACTTAAATCCCATTTTTTTCAGTTGGTTGTGTTGGGTCGACTAGGTTGACCCTGTATAGTTTTGAGGTATTTCTCACTAAGGAGCTAGTTGACCTTTGGCTGAGCTAACTCATGACCTAGTGAATTATTATCCGAAATTATGCTAGGTCGATTAGGTCGACCCTGTCGACTAGGATTTTTAGAATGGTTTTAGGGTAAACTCTACCTATAAATACAAGTTCATTTCCATAATTTTAAAATAAAAAGAGAAGAAGTAAGAGCAAACAAACATCTGCTTATTGACCATTATACATGAGAAGTAAAGCTTAGGGTTCCACACTTTATTTAGAGATATAGATCTTGTCTTGTGGAGAAGTCTTTTGGATGCATTGATAGGTTGTGTATCCTAGAGTTGATTTGTCTTTGTCATCCTTACATACCACAAAAACCTCTTGCAAACTACCTTGGCCAAGGGAGAGATTGAGGCTTGGTGGGTTCATCTTTAAAGGTAAGTATTCCTAACTTTATTTCTCCTTAGTAAGATTAGATATATATTGCATTTGTGCTTCTCTTCTATGTATTAGGATTCTATATACATTGGCATGAGTATATATTTTTTATGCATGTTTAATTTTATTATTTTTAACCCCCACTTTGTGCAACAAGATTTGGTGATCATTATATTATATTTACTTTTCTTATTATTAGAACAAGTGAAATATCAAAACCTGTGACCCCCTTAGGGTTATTACATGATTGTATTAGAATGGAGACTTTGAAACCCTCCTTAACATGGTGTATTGTGATAAATAATCTCCTAATTAGGTCTAGAAGATCCTCATATAAGTCATGCTCCAACTTAAAAAATGTATTCCCAATCAGAAGTGTAGGTATGCTCTATTTTCTCTGAGTTAGGATTGATTTATAGACATGATTCATTTTTGATTGCATATAATAATTATAAGCAATCATACCACTGCATGAAATAAGATAATGCATCATATATGTGGGAAAGCCTCAAAGGAAATAAAACCCACTGATCTCTACAAATTGACTAAAATCCTATAAGACAAAAACCAAGTTTAGTGAAGCACTAAATTCACATGGAGCACCAACCCCATCTAGCCAAGTACCCACTTGACTTGGCTTTAGCAAGCACCCACTTGAAAGGAGGCACCAAGCCCCTAGATGACTCAGCACCAACTCAGTCACCTAATTTCATTGACCAACTTTAAAAAATATTTTTTCTCATGAAACATATGATGATCATCTTCTTCAACTCTTCTCTCTCTTTTATCCCTCTCAAACCACCTTTTAGGCTATTTCGCTCAACTAGGTCTCTTCAAGACAGATTAGGTCATATGACCTTGATACTCATATTTAGTACCCCTATTATATCTTCATGATAGTTTACATACACCCTTATGATGGTATACAAGACCTCCATTAGCTCTTCAAAGTGTTATGTCCTTCACTTATTAAAACATACTCATATAGGCCTAAAACTACCTTATATTTATACAAGTCTCTTGCTCATATACATATTGGTTAGACACACACACTTTCCCACTTATATTTTACACATAATAGGTCTTAGGACATGTTACAACAAGAATAAATCACAATCTCAAGTCGGTCATAACTCAATAGACTACATTCCTTCCGTAGGTCTCATGGAGACTCATTAGGCCTTCTTAGTCATGTGTTACATTTTGTCTTCCTTGGAACACTTTAAAACTACACATACGGTACAAAAACTTCATATACCACTAAAATATACCCACACTAATCTCATATTAGTTCCATTACACCTTTTAGGTCCAACAACCACTTGAAACACTCCATTAACAATGTTCATATTACACGTGTGTAATCAAACACTATTTGATCTCTCTCATGCTTGATCACCTACATGTCATGTAACCAAAACATAAAAAACATGTTTATAAAATTTATATGACCTTAAGTTCATATTCATTCACTTGGTACACTCTGACTCAATGACCAACATTAGTCTCACTCACCCTTTAAGTGTCACGGAGACCTACTTCATTAGGTCTGCTCTCTTGATGCTATGACTTGATATTATTGGATCTAGATAGCCTTATAAAACCATAAAAAAACCATTCAAACATTTTTTTATTGACTTATCCTAACCTATTCTATGTTTGGTTATATTTTCATCCTTTGTTCATACCCTGAACCCCTCTTTAAGATAGACTCCCCTATTAGGCCTATACACCTCAAAAACTATCTTTCAAGAATGAAGTTTAATCACTTCTTTAGTATATGTCTCATGAAAATTGAAACATATATACATAAACTACATGACTTCATGAACATATCTAACTATTTTTAACATCTTCACTCAACCAATAATGGCTTAAGAATAACTTTGTAACTTGCTCACTCAGAACTGCCAAAATACTCAAAAACATAGTCATAAGGAATTGGACATCAACCACCTATGTAGATACTTTTATTGACTCTTGATGCATGAAAATTATTCATATGACATATTCATATCATACTCAAATGAAAAAAACTCATAATGTCTAATGACAAATATTGGTCTTCCAGACTAATTTCTTGACTTACAGTCTCACAGTCCAATCTTGAACAGACAAGCCATTTTATGAACACATTTCCTTCACTTATAATGACCTAAAAAGCTTAAAACAAGAATTATCATGACTTAAAATTCATGAATAACAAATCCATGCACTACATTGGATTACTCTTTCATGAAATTACACTCAAATTGAATTTTTCATCATTGCAACTCAGAACTACCAAGATTGTCAAAAACACAATCATGAAATATTGACCTTCTAACACATGTATAGGGACTTTAAAAGACTTATAATGCATGAAAATGATTATATGACATTTCCAAACTATCTTTAAGTACATAATAATTATGATCTAATGTCAAATATTGGTCTTATAGACCAATCTTTTGACCTCTCTCCTCTTAATCAGATCAGAACCAGATAAGCCATTTTAGATTCAACTTTTTAACCACTTTCACTGAATATCAAACCTTATACAAGGAATGTATAGGAAATTAAATTCCTAAAAAACAACACCATGTACTTCAATGCATCATTATTCCATGAAATCATACCAAGAACCAACTTCTTAAATTGTCTGGGTTTTGCATTATTCTTCTTAGGCCTATTAACGACTGGCTAACTTGGATGACTGGATTAGCATAATTGAGGGATATAAATTGTATAAAAATATTAATATACATGAAACATGAGTCACAATATTCATCCTTCATATATTTTCATACTCTGACTTGGTTAACTCTGACTGCTATAATCAATCTCTAAGAAATTAGTACTTTTTTGTAGGGTATACTCACACATCTGACAACTCAATCACACCAAGAAGTATCTAAGATAGTTGAATACAACCTTAAATAGTTTAATTTATCCTACTAATCCAATCTAGGCACTTTAAATCATATATTTAACATCAGGTCCTTATTAGGGTTTTAAGAAGGTTTAAACTTGTTTCCATTCTTAACAATCATTCATAAAGCATAGCCCCTCATTCCAAAAACAAAATTTTAGAATTTTGAGCTAGGACCCTTCCCTATCTACCAATAATATCTTAGGTTCCCATGTCAAGGTTTAATGAGCTAAAAGAACACAAGAAAATTCTTCTCGGAATGAGAACCCTCCATTCTACACACTCAAGAGACCTCCAAACACATTTTCACAACTTTTCTTGCAAACTATGACCTCAAACTTGATCAACATACTTGAAAAAACATGACACACTTCTAACAACACTCACCTATCCATACTTTCCTTGAAAACTATAACAACCCCATTGGGGTCAACTTAGAAATACGAGATTCTTTTTTAATTAAACATATATACCATAAATGGATTACACCATGAGAATCTAAGGATTTCAAAATAAATACTCAAGTGAGATAATATCAATAAGCATAATACATCACATATCATCAATCTTCTAATATCATGAGAGTACACGTCATAATGCAAATATAAAATAAATCATATTAACTCGACTATAAATGAAATAAGCCTACAACCACTACTATCAAAGCACAATAATAAGTAATTATAACTCTTCATGACAATATTCAAAGATAAGTACAATACAATACAATATACATATAGATATAGATATAGATATATGGCTCCCCTAGAGCCTAGTTCTTGAACTCAAGTATTTGTGGCAATCTCAAGAGTCATCTTAATAAATAGTACTATTATGGAGAGGGAGAGCATCATTCGAGCGATTTTCTATACCAACTAGTGACCAACCATCCCCCACACTGATCCCATCAGGAAATGGCCCTCCCTTCATGGATGATTAGATATTGATGGCATGGGAATCTAGAGAGACAAACAAGTACCCATGTGTTGTATGATTTCTAAAACAAACATGCAGTGTATCATAAAAAACCATTCTATTGTAAGATATCACACAAACATGTAAATCATACTCATGAAATAATAATGTCTCACTAAACATAATTTGTCCCAAAGTTTTACAAATAATAATGATCTAGATCAATCAAATTCATACACACCACTTGATCATACTATCTTCATCTGTCATTGTGACACGAGTAAGCCAGTGACATCCATCTCATTCCTTACTATGTATTAGCAGTGCAAATTTATTAAATACAATTCAACCACAAGATTCATTTTATATAAATTATACCATCAAATACATCATATAACACGTTAAACATAAGATTAACCCAAGCATACATTTATTCCATCAAACGCATGAATGAATCTTACATTAATTTGTATCCCATACTAGAAATATTGACTACAGTCTATACCACCCAAGTAAAATACACATAATTATAGATTTTAACTACCACAATTTGTCTCCAAACAAACTACACCCTATGATGACCCATATTATCATAGTCTAGTGTTCTAAGACATAACTACTAATCTTTCATAATCAATCATGATAAAGTAGTCATAACTACATGGAAACACAAACTTATATCTAAGAAAATTGACATAACAAGCAAGTCACAATTTTCCTAAAACACATAATATTTCATTTTAGCATATGCTACACTCTCAAGATTGTATGCATGCATACACAAAGTTTTACTAACTGTTAAAAAATATGTTATTCAAAGTAATAACCAGCATGTATACAGTAAATTAGTCAAACCTAGATGTGAGCCTAGATATAATAATTACAATATGTACCATCTGAATACAACACACATTTATATTTTAATACTCAATGATATCCCATGTTATCATAGTTTATAACTACATAAAAACACATTCCTAAACTTATGATTCTAAGAATCAAATGACCCAGATACATAATAACAATCATGTAAACATAAAACTATACCACCTAGGTATATCCTAAATTTAAACTGCATACTAGGTTTTAAAGCAACATAGCTCATAAGCATGCATCACGATGCACCATAATATATCAGACATAACTAAGCATTTATACATATTAACAAACTCATAACATGTATTACACTCAAGTATTCAATGTAAAATACATATAACAAATTGTCAATCAGTCATTTATGTTTGGTATCATGTTGCATACTTAAGTTCATAAGAAAATATACTTCCTATATATGCATCCCTGTTCATATTAACTGTATTTGCACCATATATCACATACAAATATGTATCAACATAGTAATACTATATTCTCCAATAATCATTTCAAATTCTCATTACATTATGCATGTTTATATCCCTTGTGTCTCGTTGGCTTCAACCTACACACACACACACACACACACACACTATAGATGGATTGAAGTGTAATCACCCATGGTATTTAAAATTTTGTTACTAAATATATATACGGACTTGGCATGTCTTACAATTACTCAATCGCTAAACATATTATTAACTATTCAAGGGACATTTATTATAAACATATTTAATCAGAAATACATTCATGTTATAAACCATTTTCAAGATATTATTTATATATACTATATCCTATTCACACAAAGTGTTATTTCACTTATGTGTCCTCTTACACACATATCTAAAATAACGAATGTAAAAAATCTTTTTATTTCATCTAGGGATGTTGAGTACAAAAATAATAATACATAGTAATAACTTAATAAATTAACATCCTCAACTATATATATATATCTAAAATACTGAATGTAAAAAATCTTTTTATTTCATCTAAGGATGTTGAGTACAAAAATAATAATTCACAGTAATAACTTAATAAATTAAGTAACATCCTCGGCTATATATATATATATATATATATATATATATATATATATATATATATATATATATATATATATATATATATATATTATGAGGAGTATAAAGAGACTTGAGATTATTATGCTCATAATATATTAGCGTTAATATTATATACTATAATAGGGTGCTAATATTAATATCCATGTATAAAAATATATCAAGTTTTCCCTGAATTTTTTTTTTAAGCATAACATTGAATGACTATTCTAGGGTGATCGTATTTAATAACACAACTTTTCATGGTCGGAGCCCCTCCACTTATCATGTGGATAGATTGAAAACCGAAAAATGGTTATCCATTCTTGTGTTTTTTAGCACGAAATGGACTCTCAATATTAGTTCATTGTTCATAAAAAATATATATACACACACATACACAAATTTCCACATAATTAATTTGCCACAATAATTAATTAATTCCTTAAACATAAAGAATTATTGCATAGTTTATTTACTTAACAAAAAAGTTTTTAAGAAGTTGGCTTACATAATAAATAAATAAATTAGCTACATATAATGCCAGGTCATTGCATTTAGATTATCGATCGCTGCACATTTATATATATACAATTTGCTAGATAGTGTGGATTTTGTAGGTCGACGTGGAGGATACTCACTATTAGGCGACTCACTAACCCTATGGGTTGATCTATAAATTTGAGGAGATAAATTGCTAAGCCCATATCTCATGATTTGTCCCCTATGAAATCATTGATTTAAACTTCTAAAATAATAACAATAATTCAAATTGTTAATGTAGAATAAAGAAACTTATTGTGTTTTATACAGCGATCCCTTGCTAGCATAAAACTTAAGATGCTATAAACAATAGCAATACACCTCGTTGAGTATTAAATCTAGTGATGCCACATAAGGGAGATTTATAATGAATTAGATATTCTTTTATTTGTATGATACTTGATTCTAGTGACCTTATATGATTATACAACTGAAAATATGGGGCAACAACTTCGATTAAAAGTATCTATGGTATATAGCGACTCTATGCATAAATAAATCTAAATATTATCTATATTCAGTGCTATATTTTAGCTGAGCACATTACTAATTGGTTGGGCACTATGTAAATTAGTTGGACGCTTAATAATTAGCTAGACACTTAGTAATTGGTTGGGTGCTTACAAAATATGGTTGGGCATTTTGATAACTCAGCAAATTAAATATATAAACTCAGCTTTTTAACTCTTTGAAACTCAATGATTTATACCAAGTTTTATAAGCTTTTTACAAGAATAGGGATGCCTTAGTATAGTTGGGCATTACAATTTAACGTTGGGTGCTTCATGTAAATGGCTAGGTGTTTTAGATAACTAGCTCAGTGTGGTAATATGTATGACTCAACAATTTTTAATTCAATGCACAATCAGATAAAATATATGCACATCAATTTTGACTTAAATACACAGCCTTATATAAAATGTTTGATTTAATATTTGATAGTGTATATCTGATAATTAATATATATTTGGTAGAAATCAATTCAATAAATGAGTTTGATAACCATTCAAATTTATTATCTAAACCTTTAGCTACTTCTTTAGAAAATGTCAATAAAAGACTACATATTTTCTAAAAGACTCAGCTATCATGATAATACTGGGTGTTTTATTATGGCAAAGCATTTTATAGAGGGCTGAGTACTTCCTTTCTATGCGTAGTGTTTCACAAAATGTCTATTATATTTATCCAAATGACTCTACATTTTAACTATTTAACTCAGTCTATGGCATATGCTATCCACATGGGTTGAATACAAAGCTTAAATTTTTATATTAAGCTACAAGCAATCTATTTATATAGAATATTGAATCATACACTAAAAATTAAGAACAACCCTTACCTTTAGAGGATTTGCTTCCAACTTGCATGCCTCTGTGCTTGTTTTTCCAAGGCTCTTTTGCTCTTCTCCTTCACTTCCTCTCCTTCACTTCCACCAAAAAATGCCTTCATGCTTCCTTTTCTCCTTCCTGTCTGGGCATCCTTATTCTCATGGCGATCACCTTTCATAATCCCCATTGAGATAAAAAGGTGTAGCTTTATTTTAGCTTTACTATTTTTGTTTTATTTTATTATTATTATTAATAATTTTCTTTCTTTTTGTTTTATTCTCTTTCAATTTATATATTTTTCGAATATGTAATTTCAAATTGATTTTATTTATTTTATTTCCACTTTTTATTTTTATTCCAGTTTACATTTACCAGAATATATTTATTAATAATTAATATATTATATATATTTGCCAATTAGATTAGCATGTCAGATTGGTTTAATGATAACAAAATCAATAAATCCTAATTTTAATCCAATTAAGCCAAACATGTTTTTAACGGCATTAAAAGGACATAAATGTAGGATGAATTTCAAATAACCAACTAAACTATGTTAACAACCATGTATAAAATGACTATCATGCAAACACCTCAGATGATTTCCAAATAACTAGTAAGTTAAACCAATCGTGAGCAAGTAATTCAAAATGCAAACATTATTAAACTCACGAGGCTAGCTATTTCTTTAAGCATCTAACATGAAATATTTATGTGGTGTGTGTAGGGTTTTCGCCAGCTCTCTGTCGAACTCTGACATCTCCATCTACATCACCCTCTGTGATGATGCTCTCCCTCTGGCACATTCTGAGGGATGGGTTCTCCTGTGTCACCCTCACAACAAAATAGGTAGTTTTATCATATCAACATGATAACCATATAACATGAAATATAACTACAATGACAAATCAACATGATCATAAAGTAAACATATACCTACAACTAACTCATAGTAGTATGATCATGTAATCTAAGCAACATCCTACTGCCCCATATCAATATATATCTCACAATGTAGTTAAAAATATCCAAATCCAAATTTGTCAATTATAGATATCTATAAAAAATATAATAAGTTTTCATGGTGAGGAAATCGAGATATAACATCATTCAACCCTAAAACTAGTCATCATCCTTGATGACTCTTATACAAACATAAGTTTTGAATTAGAATATTATTTAACAAAGCAATAACATGGTATACAATATCAAATTAAGCAAATAAATGGGAAATTACCTTTAAAACTCACTGTAGTTCCTTCAGATTGCATTATTTTAGAGTAGTGGTCCAATAAGACCCTACTCTATGACATCTCCCTATTAATATAACATGGTTGTGAGTATTAATTACTCTAATTGATTCTGTCATGACCACCCTAGGGTGCAAAACCATCAAGACAAGCCCATATACTAAATGTTTGACCACTTACGTTACCTTGAAGGGTCACACATATCTTAGTGAAAGTTTCACTGACTTCCCAAGAGCACGTAAGATCATTAGACAAGTTAAATAAAATGATTAGGGAGAGTTCCATAAAATCTTCCATTTCTATGCACATCTTTCTAACTTAGAGAGTGTTTTTCTCATTCAAGAGAAAAATAATTAAGAAACATGGTAAGAATGATGTGTAAAGGTTAATACTACTGCTACCTCGAGTAACTTCTGATAAGTATAACATGTCAATACTATCACCACTCCATGGAGCTCTTGAAAAGTATGATGATGAAGAGGAACTAAGAATACTACATTTCCAATATATACAAAAATTTTGGAATAAATATTCCATCATATACATGCATATGGAAATATGATAGAATTTGACAAGTTTGTCTATCAAATTCGAGGTTTGACAAGTTCATCCGTCAGATCCAACTTAGTAATAACTAAGTCAATGTGAGGCTAAGTAGGATACTATCCTATCGCTTAGAACTCACGTTCCTAATTTACCACTCTTCCCTCAGATCTCCACGACCTAATGATCTCCAAAAAGTGCACATTGTTCAATGAATCATAATTTTATGCTAACAGATCATAGAAAGCAATAATATGAGCTAAATAATTTTAGATGTTTCAACATATATATAAGATAAATCATACAATCAATCTATAATTTTATTAAATTACCACTAGCACACATAACCACTAGCCACACATAACTAGATCATATTTCATAGCTTAACATATTTTATTACATTAATGGTAGAGATGAAATAATGTTAAAATTAACATAACATTCAAAGACAAGGATCACTCTGTCCTGTCAACCTTATAAGGGAACAAGCAAGACAATGTCTCCCTACTTGCTCGGTTAGAATTCAACAAATTAAAAGTTTTATCTCAACCCCTAGATTGACAAGATGTTTCGAGCATCCTATACCCTACTCAATTTTTACAAAAGGTACAAAAATAAATCTTCAAAACAACATGCTAAAAGCCAAAAGAGAAATAATATCAATCTAATCAAGGGTGAATAATAACATAATAGTTATAATCAACTTATAGTTCTTAATCTAAAATTTAATATATAATTCAGGGTTTGCCACTCCACGTGGTTCAAAAACACAAGTTACATAGAGTAGTGACCTTAAAGAGTCACAAATTGAAAGTAGAGACTTTTCATCTCAAAAACTCCTACACACCCTCACAGGGTGAAAGAAAACACCACAACTCTATGTTGCCAAAACACTACCTACTTACCAAATCTGTAAGGATAGTTTCACAATCTATTTCCACAATCGGGAGAAATAAAATACTACCCACAAAGATGCACCAATTTCTCAAATCCTACAACTTCTCTCTCAACAATAATTATAATACTTTTGTCCCATGATTCCAAGGAATATGGTCAAATCAACATTATGCAAATAAGATTCCTCTCATAAGTATTATAATAATGTCAAAGGAGAATGAGATAATAAAAACTCACCTCTACCTACTAAGAGAGATGACACTTCTTCATAACCACATATCTTAAGAGTGAAAATTCCTCTAACATAAAGGAATTATCAAGCAAAACAACAACACTCTAGTAATAATATTCCCACCAACCCAGGTGGTACTAAACTAAAAATGGTCTTATAGATTTTCCATTTCTAGGATTTATATAAATAAGACACAAAAATTAAAGCACATATATTTAAGTGACAAACATCATATGGTTAATAAACACTCTCAACATAAAACACCAATGGCGAAGGTGATTTGATAATCAAGGAAGGATTTAATGCTACCTGAAAGGTTCAATCTAAGTGATCAAACTATGGTAGAAATATTTTGTTCATAACTCATGAACTATGTAATGTACTCACCTACCCAAACCTCGTATACAACTTTCACCATTAGGACACTAGTTAAACCAAGCCCTTAAACAACTCAAAAGGGTATGAGTGCTCCTGAGGGCACACACTCAATTTTCCCCACACACATTCATGAATGTCACAAAACTCCAATCATGGTCTAATATAGTTATGCACTAAGGCACTACAAGTCCAAAATACCAGTGCAATACTTTGTGTCACTAGGTTCACACTAGTGACTAGAAATACATGAAAATGTTAATGGACTCATTAGGTCCTAGAGTTCGAGCCACAGCTCTAATACCACATATCATAACCCCATTTAGGTCAACTTAGAAATATGAGATTTTTTTTAATTAAACATATATACCATAAATAGATTACACCGTGAGAATCTATAAAATCTAAAAGAAATACTCAAGTGAGATAATAGCAACAAGCATAATACATCACATATCACCGATATTTTAATAACATGAGAGTACACGTCATAATGTGAATATAAAAAGTAATCACATTAACTCGGCTACAATAGAAACAAGTCTACAACCACTGTTGTTAAAGTATAATAATAAGTAATTACAACTCTTCATGGTAATATTCAAATTACAATATAATACAATGTACATATAGATACATGGCTCCCCTCGAGCCTAGTTTCTGAACTCAAGTATATGTGGCAATCTTAAGTGTCATCTCGATAATTAGTACTACTATGAGGAGGGAGAGCATCATCCGAGCACTTTTCCACACTAACCACAGACCAACGATCCCCTACACTAATCCCATCAAGAAATGGCCCTCCCTTCATGGATGAGCAGATAGTGATGGCATAGGAATCTATAGAGATAAAAAAGTACATGTGTGATGTATGATTTTTAAACTAAACATACAATGTATCATAGAAAACCACTCTATTTCAAGATATCTCATAAACATGTAAATCATACTCATGAAATGATAATATCTCACTAAACATACTTTGGCCTAAAGTTTTACAAATAATAAATAATAATGATCAAGATCAATCAAATTCATACACACCACTTGATCAGACTGCCTTCATCTATCATTATGACACTAGTAAGCCAGTGAAGTCCATATCATTCCTTACTCCATATCAACAATACAGATTGGTTAAATATAACTCAACCATAAGATTCATTTTATTTACATCTTACCAGTAAATACATCATATAACATGTTAAACATAAGAGTAACCCAAGCATAAATTTATTACATTAAATGCATGAATGCATCCTACATTAATTTCTATCTCATACTAAAAATATTGACTATAGTCTATACCACTCGGGTAAAATAAACATAATTGTAGATTTAAACTCTACAATTTGTCTCCAAATAAACTACACCCTAAGATAACCCATATTATCATAGTCTAGTGTTCTAAGACATAACTATTAATCTTTCACAATCAATCATAATAAAGTAATCATAACTACACAGAAACACAAACTTATATCCAAGCAACTCAACATAACAAGCAAGTCACAATTTCCTCCAAACACATAATATTCCATCTTAGCATACACTACACTCTCAAGATTGTATGCACGCATACAAAAATTTTTACTAACTGTTACAAAACACACTATTCACATCAATAACTAGCATGTATATATTAAATCAGTGAAACGTAGACATGAGCCTAGACATAACAATTACAGTATGTACCATCCAAATACAATACACATTTATACTTGTAGTACTCCATGATATCCCATGATATCATACTTTACAACTACATAAAAACACATTCCTAAACTTACAATTTCAAGAATCAAATGACCCACATACATAATAATAATCATGTAAACATGAAATTATACCACCTGGGTATACCCTAAATTTAAATTGTATACTAGATTTTAAAGCAACATAACTCATAAGCACACATCATGATGTACCATAATATACCAAACATAACCAAGCATTGATACATATTAACAAACTCATAACATGTATTACACTCAAGTATTCAATGCAAAATACATATAACAAACAATCAATCAGTCATTTATGTTTGATATCATGTGACATACTTAAGTTCAGAAGAAAATATACATCCATGTTCATATTAATTGTATTTGCACTATGTATAATATACAGGGACTTATCAACATAGTAATACTATATTTTCCAATAATCATTTCAAATTCTCATTACATTATGCATGTTTATGTCCCTTATCCCATTGGCTTCAACCTATATATATACATAGATGGATTGAAGTGTAATCACCCATGGTATCTAAAATTCCATTACTAAATATATATACAGACTTGACATGGCTTACGATTACTCAATTGCTAAACATGTTATTAACTATTCAAGGGGCATCTATTATAAATATATTTAATCAAAATGGAAATAGGTTCATGTTATAAACCATTTTCAAGATATTATTTATATATACTATATCCTGTTGATGCAAAACATTGTGTCACTTATGTGTCCTCTTACATATATATCCAAAATCTTGCATGTGAAAAATCCTTATATTTCATCTAGGGATGTTGAGTATAAAAAGAATAATTCACGATAATAACTTGATAAATTAACATTCTCGGCTAGAAAACTAGTGACACCATTGCATGAGCTCGTTATCATATGCATTGTGAATATGAGCAATGTTTCCAAATACCCCCCATTACTAACTTAAATAACATGTAGTTTAGAATCTGCAAACTATTTTATATGTGTGTGTGTGTGTGTGTGTGTGTGTGTGTGTGTGTGTGTGTGTGTGTGTGTGTGTGTGTGTGTGTATATATATATATGTATATGTATATATATATATATATATATATATATATATATATATATATATATATATATGTGTATATGTATATATATGTATATATGTATATATATATGTATATATATACATATATATATACATATATATATATATATATATATATATATATACACATATACATATATATATATACATATATATATATATATATACATATATCTACATATATATATACATATATATATATACATATATATATATATATATATATATCTACATATATATATACATATATATATATATATATATATATATCTACATATATATATACATATATATATATATATATATATACATAGATATATATGTATATATATATATATATATATATATATATATATATATATATATATATATATATATATATATATATATATATATATCTTATTATAAGGAGTATAAATAGACCTGAGGTTATTATGCTCACAATATATTAGCGTTAATATTATATACTATAATAGAGTGTTAATATTAATATCTATGTATAAAAATATATATCAAGTTTTCCCTTAATTTTTTTTTTAAAGCATAATGGTGAATGATTATTCTAGGGTGATCGTATTTAATAACAAAAAAAACTTTTCATGGCTGAAGCCCCTCCACTCATCACGTGGATAGATTGCAAACTGATAAGTGGCTTGCCATTATCGTGTCTCCAAGCATGAAATGTACTTTCAACATCAGTTCATCATTCATAAATAAAATATATATACACACATACACAAATCTCCACATAATTAATTTACCATGGTAATTAATTGATTCCTTAACCACAAAGAATTGCTACATAGTTTATTTACTCAATAGAAAGGTTTTCAAGAAATTGGTTCACATAATAAATAAATTAGCTAAATATACAGTCAGGTTGCTGCATATAGATTACTGATCGCTGCACATATATATATATATATATATATATATATATATATATATATATATATATATATATATATATATATATATATATATATATATATATATATATATATATATATATATATAATTTGCTAAATAGTGTGGATTTTGCAAGTTGACATGGAGGATACTCACAGTTAGGTGGCTCACTAACTCTATGGGTTGATCTACAAATTTGAGGAAATAAATCACTAAGCCCATTTCTCATGATTTATCCCTTATGAAATCACTGATTTAAACTTCTAAAATAATAACAATTATTTAAATTGCTAATGTAGAACAAAGAAACTTAATATCTTTTATACAGAAATCCCTTGCTAGCCAAAAAATGGAGATGTTATAAATAATAGCAATACACCTGGTTGAGTATTAAATGCAGCAACACCACATAAGTGATATTTATAATGATTGGATATTCTTTTATTTTTTTGATACTTGATTATAGCGACCTTATATGATTATACAACTGAAAATATAGGGTAGCTATTTTGATTAAATGTATTTATGATATATAGTGACTCTATCCATAAAAAATTCTAAATATTATCTATATTCAGTGCTATATTTGAGCTGACAATATTACTAATTGGTTGGGTGCTATGTAAATTGGTTGGACACTTACTAATTAGTTGGACGCTTAGTAATTGGTTGGGCACTTACTAAACATGGTTGGGCATTTTGATAACTCAGCAAATTAAATATATAAACTCAGCTTTTTAACTATTTGAAACTCAACAATTTGTACAAAAATTTATAATATTTTTACAAGAATAAGGACACCTTAGTATGGTTGGGCATTGCAATTTAAGGCTGGGTGTGGTAATATGTATGACTCAGTAGTTTTTAATTCAATGCATAGTCAAATAAAATATATACACATCAATTTTGACTTAAATACAAAGCCTTATATAAAATGTTTGATTAAATATTTAATAATATATATTTGATAACTACTATATATTTGGTAGAAATCAATTCAATGGATGAGTTTAATAACCATGCAACTTTATTATCTAAACCTTTAGCGGCTTCTTTAAAACATCATTCCAACTTCACTAATGTCAATAAAAAACTGCATATTTTCTAAAAGTGTCAGCTATCATGATAATACTGGGTGTTTTATTAAGGAAGAGCATTTTATATAGGGTTGGGCACTTCCCTTTTATGCATAGTGTTTCACATAATGTCTATTTCATTTATCCAAATGACTCTACATTTTAATTATTTAACTCAGCCTATGGTATATGTTATCTACATGGGTTGAAGACAAAGCTTAAATTTATATATTAATCTATAGGCAATCTATTTTTGCAGAATATTGAACCATACATAAAAAAATGAAGTACAACCCCTACCTTAAGAGGATTTGCTTCTAATTTGCATGCCGCTCTGCTTGTTTTTCAAGGCTCTTTCACTCTTCTCTTTCACTTATTCTCCTTCGCTTCCACTGGAAAACACCTATGTGTTTCACTTTGTCCTTCTTGTTTAGGCATCCTTATTCTTATGTCGATTACCTTTCAGAATACCCATTGAGATAAAAAGGCATAGCTTTATTTTAGCTTTACTCTTTTTGTTTTATTTTATTATTTTTATTAATGATTTTCTTCCTTTTTGTTTTGTTCCCTTTCAATTTATTTATTTATTTTCCAAATATGTAATTTCAATATGATTTGAATTATTTTATTTCCTCTTCTTATTTTTATTTCATTTTACATTTACTATAATATATTTATCAATAATTAATATATATATATATATATTATATTTATATATATGTGCCAATTAGATTAGCATGTCAGATTGGTTTAATGATAACAAAATCAATAAATCCTAATTGTAGTCCAATTAAGCAAAACATGTTTCTAACGGCATTAAAAGGACATACACATCGGATGAATTTCCAATAACCAACTAAACTATGCTAACAATCATGTATAAAATGATGATCATGCAAACACCCCAAACGAGTTCTAAATAACTAGTAAACTAAACCAATCATGAGCAGGCAATTCAAAATACTAACAATATTAAACTCACAAGGCTAGTTATTTCTTTATGCATCTAACATGAATTATTTATGTGGTGTGTACAGGGTTTTTCCATCTCTCTATTGACCTCTGACATCTCCATCTATGTTACCCTCTCTGATGATGCTCTCGCTCTGGCACATTCTAAGGGATCGGTTCTCCTGCATCACCCTCACAACAAAATAGGTAATTAGATCATATCAACATGATAACCATATAGAATAAAATATAATTTCAATGACAAATAAACATGATAATAAAGTAAACATATACTTACAGCTAACTCATAGCAGTGTGATCATGTAATCTAAGTAATATTCTATTGCCCCATATCAGTATATATCTCACAATTTAGTTTAAAATAGTCAAATCCAAATTTGTCAACTTTAGATATCCATAGAAAATCTAGCATGTTTACGTGATGAGAAAATCAAGATGTAACAAAAACATAACATCATACCCCATTAGGTCATACTCTCTCTCTACCTCATACAACCTTTCATGCCTCTGTGCATCCATCTTACCAAGTCATCATATTCATACCTTCACACAATGAATTTGCATGCCATGACTAGTCTTACGTTACTTAAGCACTTGACCTCCATGCCTCTTATCATGTTTTAAACACCTCATTATCATGCTCAACATCTCATTCTCATGCCATAAAACCTCTCTCATGCTCAAACATTACCATACATCCTCCACATGCCTTGACAACAGATCATGATACCTCATTAGGCCAGGTAGGGTCTAGGATTGGTCTAGTTGCAGACTTAGACTGAGGGTATTACCCTTGTAGGCTTATCTTTAAACTCTCCTTGTTGCCTCTACACCTTTTTCACATGCCTTACATGCTCCTTAAACAATGTCATACCTCTGCACATACATCTTAATGCTCACCATGCACATGCCTCTTCATGACATGACTATGCTTGTTATGCATTGTGCCTTCCATGCTTGATTAGTTGTCTTCAAATTCTCTCTTTAAATAATGACCTCATCACATTACATACTATCAATATTTACTTTATCACCTTGTCATATTTCACACTGTCAATAACACCCTTTTCTTTCATGACCACATACTTCTTTCTCATAGCAACAACACTCACTATGCTTGGCATAAGGAATGATCATACACATGCCTCAAAGTTTACTTGACCATGCACCTTCACAAGAACATTTGACATAAATGACAACATAAATTCCAAAACTCAACAATCAATGACAATGCTCAACAGTCTTCCCCTTTTGATTGATGGCAAACACATTCAAAAAACTATGGCAACCACTTTTGATGGCAACTATCTCCCAAATCTAGCTCTTGCCTTTTATCACCATTTATGATCTTTCTCCCCCTTTGAATTTAATGACAAAGGGTCACCTACAACTATTGAAATCATCCTTTCTCCCCCTGAGCTAATACTACCTCTCAAAGACACTAGATGGCACACAATCTTCAAAAACTTATGGCAACCACTCTCTTGACACCAACTACAGAATTAGGGACTCCCCCTTTGTCTTCACAACTAAATATATGAGTTAATATGACTCCTAAACCATCATTTTCTTCCTTTAATCATATTGACACCAATACCCCTTCTTAACACAGATCAAGCTCAATTACTCAAACAAGAAAATACCAAAAGCTTACCTCTCATATAATAAGTGTATGTGTTTTGACCTTAGATACTTGATATCAACCTTATACCTCTCATCATGTTGTCTACTAGATTTAAATCTCAAAGTTCTCGAGCTCCCTAAACTCTCAGACTACTAATAACAATGCAAAATAAAATCTAAAAATGAATCATGCACAGACTTTTGCATTTCATACCATGGTTCCTCATAAACATGCAACATAGACAACATAGAATCCTTCTTTGACTACAACCTCATGTTTTTATAGATAGATGAGTGTCTTCATGAGGCCTAATGGAGTCACCCCTTTCCATAGGGTTCTCAAAACTCCATGAACTCAAGAGATTCCTAGAGATCCAAATCACTTTCCTTAGCTACATTGCAATCATGAGACTGATAGTCCCTCCTTAGAATCTATTTAGGTTTGATTGCAGCATTCAACTCATCTACCTTATCATCCTTCTTATTCTCTTTGACTACCTTATCAACACATGCCAATAACAAGTGTTCTTGACATTCCTTCACTTCTAATCCTTTCTCTATCTTAGCAAATAATCCATTTTGACCATTGGACTCAATATGATCAATCTTGACTTTATTTGGCTTCCATACCAATGTTTGACTCTTTTCATGCACTCTAGGAGTTCCATATACCTTATTAAGTATTTAAGGCCTTCTAAACCTATTAGGATAAAATTTTGCAATATGTCCCATATTGTGACAACTATAGTAAACAACATTTATGTACAAACCTCTTGATCGATTATTCCTTCTCGCATGGTCCCATGATAAATCATTCCTTGAAATCATCCTACAATAACTTGCTCTATGACCAAAGTTATAACAAGAAAAATAATAACCATTGAAATCATTGAAATAACTCATGGTGTTAGGCCATTTAACTGAATTTGTCTTCATTTTGTTCTTAAGGTTGACCTTCTTGTTCACATTTTCATTCTCCTTGTTCTCCTTTTGATCTACTTTAAAACCAAGACCTAAATTATCATTGGCAGACTTTTGGCTACTCAAAATTTCATCTAGAGCCTCGATTCTCTTTTTAAACCTCTCATATGTCTTCATCTTACTCATCTTGTTTATGAACTACTCATGCTCAACCTTCAAAGAATTGAGCTCTATCTTCAACTGATCATACTCAACTTATTTTGATCTAAACTTTGTATTGACACCTTCTCGTTGATTCCTGAGATCCTTGATAGTCTCATTTTGATGATTTAAATAATCTAGGGCACTTATGAGCTCAACTTCAAGGTCTACTTCAGCTTCTCCTTCTTCATTGTCATAGTAGACTTCATCATACATGTTATCTTCTTCTTTTTTATCACTAGACATCTTATGCTTCTTAGGATCACCTTCAAGCTATTAAGATTACTTCAAAAGACTAGGATCTGATACCAATTTTTAGAAGCACCATTACTTATGGGGTTGAATTAGTCTTCAAAACATTCATTCAATTCAACTTAACATTCATGATCCATTCATACAAGTACATAAATCTAGCAATCATAAGTAACCATACCAAATTATGAAACAAGATAACACATCATATATGTGGGAAACCCTAAAGGGGAATAAAACCTACTGATGTCTATAAATTTACTATAGTCCTATAAGAAAAAAACCAAGTTTATTGAAGCACCAACTTCACATGGAGTACCAACCCCAACTAACAAAGCACCCACTTGACTGGGCTTTAGCAAGCACCCACTTACAAGGAGGCACCAACCCTATAGATAACTTAAAACCAACTCAACCACCTAAATAAATTGTCCAACTTAAAAAAACCTTGTTTCTCATGCAACAAATGATGATCACCTTCTTCAACTCTTTTATCCCTCTCAAACTACCTTATAGGTTTCTTCGCTCAACTAGGTCTCTTCAAAATAGATTAGGTCATATGACCTTGATATTCATATTAAGTACCCATGTTAGATCTTCATGATAGTTTCCCTACACCCTTATGATGGTCTACAAGACCTCCTTCAACTCTTCAAAGTGTCATGTCCTTCGCTTCATAAAACATACTCATATAGGCCTAAAACTACCTTGTATTTACACAAGTCTCTTGTTGATATACCTCTTGGTTGGCCACACATACTTTCCCACTTAGATTTACCACATAATAGGTCTTATGACATTTTACAATAAGAATCAATCACAATCTCATGTTGGTCATAACTTAATAGGCTACATTCCTACTTTAGGTCTTATGGAGACCTATTAGGCCTTCTTAGTCACATGTTACACTTTGCCTTCCTTAGAACACTTTCAAACTCTGCATACATTATGAAAACTTCATGTATCACTCAAATATACCCACACTAATCTCATCTTAGGTACATGACACATTTTAGGTCAAAATACCACTTGAAACACTCTATTAAACATTGTTCATATTAGGCATGTGTGTACTCAAACACTATTTGATATCTCTCATGCTTGATCACCTACATGTCATGTAACCAGAACATACAAAACATGTTTACAGAAGTGATGTAGGGGCATCAAGTAAAGTGTGTAAATATGATCATGATTAAGTGTATTAGGTTTCATAGTGTCCTTTAGAAGTCAATGGAATCCTTAGTATGGTCTAAAATGTCCTTAGGTGGCCCTTTGGCATTTTCCCACTAATTTGGGCATTTAAAATTTTGAAATATGTAAATGTGTTTTAAAGCATTTTGAGGTGTGTCAAGTTGGAAAATGTATGTAGGAGTCTTTAAATTAGGCTTGATGGATCTATTAGGGTGTGTCATGTACAAGGCATGTGGAAAATAACACAAATCAAGATTTTACATGTAATGGTCACATGGGAATTAGTTGCCAATAGGTAGTTACAAGGAAGTTCTTGTTTGTAATAGGTATTTGGTTTTTATATAGAAATAATCTTGTAGAGAGAGAAGTCAGTATGAGTGAGTAGGAAGTTAGTAGTTAATGGAGATAGAGGTACGAAGGGGAGGATCAAGAGAAGGCAGAGAACTTTGTACCCTATATGCAGTCATTGTATAGATAATGTAACCAATTGAAGCAATGAAACTAATAGCTTTGAATTACATATATATTTATGTTGTTTTTTTTTAATCTCATTACCTGAATGCATTTGTTGTGATGTAAATTTTAAAGTTTTTAACATATGGTTGTATGATTTGGAATGGTAAAGACTTATGTTATAGGTATGTGGTTATACTGTGAACATGCATTAAGGGCTACAGGTTAGTAGAAATGAAAGTGGTCAAGGAAAATGAGGCATGTGTGTCTAAAAGATCTATTTTGAAATAAACATGTTTTGGCTTGGAGTCATATGACTTTGATGTATATGTTTGGATGTTAACAAGAACAGGGGTTTAGTTTGGAAAGAGTAACCTGTTTACTATAAGCAGTTTAAGAACCCTATTACAGTGATTAATTAAGAAATAATAAGACCTTGATATGGTGTAATGACAGTGAGAAGACATACTAAGGTGGAGTTAGAATATTTGTGAAACATATCTAAACCATCAGGTGAGTTGATATGCCTTAAAGACTTTATATTCTCTTGTAATACGTTGACTGTGTTTAATAATTGTGTGGAAATAGTGTATGGAACGTGAATGAAAGTTGTTAAAATAAATTCAAGGTAGGAATATGGTTTTGAAAGGTTATATAAGGGATGAAAATTCTGGTATATTCCCTCAATATCTTTAGGTAAGTGAATGATCTATATAAACCCTATTTTTGTTTACCTACAAGTAGACTTTATCAAGAAAAGCATTGTGGAATCCTAGTTTTGAATTAGATAGAGGTTGTGGAAAGAGATTTAAGACATGAAAAAGTTAAATTCCTATGAGATAGACCTTCTAAATGTCTTAGGAATATTGAAATCATCACAAACCTTGTTAAATCCATTTTATGCCCTCTTGGACCTATAGAATGCTCAGAAACCCTAGATTAGGGTAAAGAGCTTAAAAATGATTTTACAAGAGAGTTACCTGGTGAAAATGGATAAAATTTTGTATTTAGAAGGATATGTGCATGATCTAAAATATTTTTGGGTTTTTAGAGTGGTATAGACATTATTTGTACACATACAAGCAATTGTGTGTTGTAAAGTACATAAGAGACCTAATAAGACTGTGAAGAGGTTTAGAAAGAATATCTAGGCTAAGAGTTGAAGCTTGAAACTACATGGGGAAGTGTAAGGCCACAAAGCATGTCAAAATATGTGGTTGTATTCCCAAGACTAAAAGTTACTAGTCTGTACAAGTCAAGATTGCAAGAAAAAGGGCTATTAGGACAAGATAAAGAGGGCAGAGTTGTCAAAGAAGGGTTGAGTGACAAAGTATGGATTGGATTCAAGTTCATCAAGTGAGATATGACATATAAATCTTGTATAAACCACAAGCATGTAGTCAATAATGATAAAAGGATAATGTATAGGTTATATTCTAAGAACTAAGAGAAGGAGAGGTTTTCAAAATGGGAGACAATCAAGAGAGACCAGGTGTGAATCAAAGGAGAAGTTGAGTGAGTGAAGAGAAGCAAAATGTCCTAAAGGTATAATAAAATACATTCAAGAAGCTGATTAAGAAGATCATAAAAGATAATGATATGAAACAAACCAAGAGAGAGTAGAAAGATAAGACAAGGAGTTGAAGATTGAATACAAGATTTATGTGTGCAGGCATCAAAATCTTTGATAAGCAGAGTACGTGAATGATGGTCTACATCATTTTGGTATCAGAGTAGTAGATCATTGGGATAAGGAATAAGAAGATAATTATTGAGAATGGTAGCAACCCTATAGCCAATGAAGGCTACTTGAGAGTGAAAGAGTTATTGAGAATTTCATGAAAGAGAGCTTATAGGTGAGCTTGAGGAGAGAGAAGAGTGTCCTATTGAAAGGACAAGAGAAGTAAATGACTCAGGTGATGTCATAGTGAATGAGATAGACCCAATGAGAGGTCAAGATGTGGCTAGTGAGAGAATACTTGTCAGAGAGGATAGGTCCAAGTGAGACCCAAGAGTTGACAAACATCTTCAAAGAGATGAGAAAAGAGGAAATAGGGCAAAGTGGATGAAAGATACCACAAAGAGAAGAAGAAAAGAGATATGAAAAAGGAGATGTAAGAGATGAGGTAGAAGATGGATAAGTTGTTGTACATGGTAGGGCAGATAAGAGAAATGGGAAGACCATACAATGATTGGGTGATGAGGAGGAAGTCACTCAAGTGGCCAATCAAACTACTAGTAAAGAAAAGAAGAATGCAAGCCATTAGAGAGGAAAGGATGTAGAAGAAGTTGCTTTGCAAGAAACTCAAGAGTGAAATAAAAAGATACATGATGAGGATGTAAGAAGGTAAAGGTGAACAACACCTTGAATTGAAAGAGGTGAGTTTGTGTGAAGGACAAGAAGATAGTTGTAGCCAACCAGATGAATGAAAGGACCAAGATGAAGATCAGTTTGGAAGCCTCATTGAAGGCTTGGATAAAGGAGTGAAACATCATGAAGAAGGTATGAATTTTGATTTTTTGTTTGTATATGAAAACAATGAGTAGTTAGAGGGAGAATTGATAGGCTTGGAGAATTCTTTGCATGGTAAATGAGAGAAAAATAAGGGCAAGAGCAAGCTACAACATTTGAACATCACATGAATGAGGACAAAGAACAAGAAAAAGAAGTAATGTTGGAAGTAGTACAGTAGAATAGAGCAAATAGGTATGAAGTTACCATTATTTGTGTTACAAGAAGGAAGATTATGACAGAGGAAGTTGAAAGTACAAGAGTTGCAATAGTGTTTTTGGGCATGATCAACCCACATGACAGAGTTAAAGAGCAAAGGAGTGCATGACAAGTACATGTTGATGCAAGCAAGAGGTGGAAGAAATAAGGTAGATTTATCTATGATAGAGGCAAGCATGAATACAAGAAGGAAAAACTAAAGCAAGGAGCAATAGTAGAAGATAAAGATGATCCAAGGAACCTAAACTAGAAGACAAGGAAGGAGTATGTAACAGTCCATTAGAGTTTTATTTCGCCCTTCCCCAAGAGTATAATGTAGGGGCATCAAAAAAAGTGTGTAAAGATAATCATGAGTAAGTGTCTTAGGTTTCATAGTGTCCTTTAGAAGTCATTGGAATCCTTAGTAGGGTCTAAAATTTCCTTAGGTGGCCCTTCGGCATTTTCTTGCCAAATTGGACATTTAAAATATTGAATTATGTAAATGTGTTTTAAAGCATTTTGAGGTGTGTCAAGTTGTAAAATGCATGTATGAGTCTTTAAATGAGTCTTGATGGGTCTATTGGGGTGTGTCATGTACAAGGCACGTGGAAAATAACACAAATCAAGATTTTGTATGTAATGGTCACATAGGAATGAGTTGCCAAGAGGTAATTACAAGAAAGTTCTTATTTGTAATAGGTTTTTGGTTTTTATATAGAAAGAATCTCGTAGAGAGAGAAGTCAGTAGGAGTTAGTAGGAAGGTAACAGTTAATGGAGATAAAGGTACGGAGGGGAGGATCAAGAGAAGGTAGAAAACTTTGTACCCTATATGCAGTCATTATATAGACACTGCAACCAGTTGAATCAATGAAACTAATCGATTTGAATTACATATATATTTATGTTGTTTGTTTTGATCTCATTGCTTGAGTGCATTTTTTGTGATTTAAACGTTAAAGTTCTTAACATAGGGTTGTATGATTTGGAATGGTAAAGACTTATGTTGCAGGACTGTGGCAATACTGTGAACATGCATTAAGGGCTACAAGTTAGTAGAAATGGAAGTGGTCAAGGAAAATGAGGCATGTGTGTCTAAAATATCTATGGTGAAATAAACATGTTTTTGCTTAGAGTCATATGACTTTGATGTATATGTTTAGATGTTAACAAGAACATGAGTTTAGTTTGGAATGAGTACCCTATTTACTATAAGCAATTTAAGAACCTTGTTGTAGTGATTGATTAAGAAATAATAAGAGGTGGATATGGTGTAATGACAATGAAAAGAGATACTAGGGTGGAGTTAAAATCTTTGTTAAATGTATCTAAACCATTAGGTGAGTTGATGTGTCTTAAAGACTTAATATTCTCTTGTAATAAGCTAACTATGTTTCAAAACTGTGTGGAAACAATGTATGGAATGTGAATTAAAGTCATTCAAATAGATTCAAGGAAGGAATATGGTGTTGAAAGGTTATATAAGGGATGAGAATGTTGTTATATTCCCTTATTATCTTTAGGTAAGTGAATGAGTTATATAAATCCTATTTTTGTTTATCTACATGCAAACTATATCAAGAAAAGCACTATAGAATCCTTGTTTTGAAGCAAACAGAGGTTATGGAAAGAGGTTTAAGACTTGAAAAAGTTACATTCCTATGAGATAGACCTTCTAAAGGTATTTAGAATATTGAAATCATCACAAACCCTATTAAATCCATTTTATGCTTTCTCGGGCATGTCGAATGCTAAAAAACCCTAGATTAGGCAAAGAGATTAAACATGATTTTGTGAGAGAGTTACCTAGTGAAAATGGATCAAAGTTTTTAGTTATAAGGATATGTGCATGATCTAAAAGACTTTTTGGTTTTTTGAGTGGTACGGACATTATCCATACACATACAAACGACTATGTGTTATAGAGTCCATAGGAGTCCTGATAGGACTGTGAAGAGGTTTAAAAAGAATATATAGGCTAAGAGTTGAAGTTTAAAACTACATGGAGAAGTGTAAAGCCATAAAGTGTGTCATAATATGTGATTATATTCCCAATACTATAAGTTATTAGTTTATACAAGTCAAGATTGCAAGAAAAGGGGCTATCAGGACAAGATAAAGAGGGTAGAGTTGTCAAAGAAGGGTTGAGTGACAAAGTGTGGATTGGATTCAAGTTCACCAAGTGATATATGACCTATAAATCCTATATAAACCACAATCATGTAGTCAATAAGGAGAAAAGGAGAATGGATAGTTTAGATTCTAAGAACTAAGAGAAGGAGAGGTTTTCAAAAAGGGAGATAGTCAAGAGAGACCAAGTGTGAATTGAAGGAGAAATTGAGTGAGTGTAAAGAATAAGAAGGTCCTAAAGGTATAAAAAAAATTCAAGAATCTGACTAATAATATCATAGAAGATAATGATATCAAATAAACCAAGAGAGAGTAAAAAGACAAAACAAGGAGTTGAAGATTGAATACAAGATTTATGTATGTAGGTATCAAAAACTTGGATAAGTAGAGTATGTGAATTATGATCAGCATCAAAAATATCTATGACCTTAAGGTAATATTCATTCATTTGGTACACCCTGACTCAATGACCAACATTGGTCTCACTCACCTTTTAGGTCTCATGGAGACCTACTTCATTAGGTATGCTCTCTTGATGTTGTGACTTGGTCTTCTTGGATCCAAATAACCTTCTCCAATCATCATAAACCATTAAAACACTTTTTAAATTACTTGCTCTTACCTTTTACATCATTGGTTATATTTTCATCCTTTGTTCATATGTTGAAGCCTTCTTTAGGACAAACTCCCCTATTAGGCCTGTACACCTCAAAAACTATTTTGCAAGAATGAAGTTTAATCACTCATTTAATAGTTCTTTAATAAAAAATTAAACATATATACAAATTATAAATGAACACATTAACATCCCCAACTATTTAAAATAGCTTCACTTATACAATAATGGCTTAAGAACAACTTTGCAACTTGCTCACTTAGATCTACCAGAATACTCAAAAACAAAGTCATAAGGAATTGGACTTCAACCCCCTATGTAGTTAATTTTATTGAATATTGATGCATTGAAATGATCCTATGACATATTAATAACATACTAAAATAAAAAAAATCACAATTTCTAATGGCAAATATTGGTCTTACAGGCCAAATTCTTGACTTACAGTCTTGCAGTCCAATCCTAAATAGATAAGCTATTTTGTGAACACATTTTCTTCACTTATACTGAACTCAAAAAATTATACTAAGAATTATCATGACTTAAAATTCATGAATAATAACTCCATGCACTACACTTCATCATTCTCTCATGAAATTGCACTCAAATCCAATTTTTCATCGCTACAACTCATAACTGCCAAGACTATCAAAAACACAGTCATGAAACATTGACCTTCTAACACCTGTATAGCAACTTTAAAAGACTTATAATGCATGAACATGATTATTTTACATTTATATACCATATTTAAATACACAATAAATATGGTCTAATGTCAAATATTGGTCTTTTAGACCAATCTTTTGACCTCTCTCCTCTCAATCACACCAAAACCAGATAAGCCATTTTGGATTTAAAATTTTAACCACTTATATGAATATTAAACCTTCTACAAAGAATGGATAGGAAATTCAATTCCCAAAAAATAACAACATATACTCCAACACATCATTCTTCCATGAAATCATACCAAGAACCAACTTCTCAAACTGCTTGGGTTTTGCATTGTTCTTCTTCATTAGGCCTATTAGCGACTGGCTAACTTGGATGACCAGTCTAGCACACTTGAGGGATAAAACATGTCTATAAAACTTAATGGACATGAAACATGAGTCTCAAGCTTCATCCTCCATATATTTTCATACTTTGACTTGGTCAACTCTGATTGTTACAATGAATTTTTGAGAAATTAGCACTTTTTTGTAGGGTATAGTCACACATCTGACAACTCAATCACACGTGGAGGTGTTTGAGAGAGTTGAATACAACCTCTAGTAGTTTACCTAATCCTACCAATCCATTATGGGAACTTTTGAATCATATCTTCAATTTCAGGTTTTTATTAGGGTTCTAAGAGGGTTTAAACATGTTTTCATTCTTAACAATCATTCATAAAGCATATCCCCTCATTCCAAAAACAAGTGTAAGTAATTTTGAGATAGGACCCTTCCCCATCTACCATGAATATATTAGGTTCCCATGTAAAGTTTTAAAAAGCTAACAAACATATTAAAATCCTTCTCAGGTTGAGAACCCTCCATTCTGCACACTCAAGAGACCTCCAAACACATTTTCATGACTTTTCCTGCAAACCATGACCTAAAACTTAGTCAACATACTTAAAAAAACATGACACACTTCTAAAAACACTCACCTATCCATAATTTCCTTGGAAATAATACATCATACCCCATTAGGCCATACTCTCTCTACATCATACCCCATATTAGACTTGGAAACACACCTTCATGCCATTATAAATTCACTCTAAACCTCATACACATGCTCAAACAACCTCATACAACCTTTCATCCCTCTATGCATCCATCTTACCAAGTCATCATATTCATACCTTTGCACAAGGACTTTACATGCCATGACTATTCTTAGGCTACTTAAGCACTTGACCTCCATGCCTCTTTTCATGTTCTCAACGCCTCACTATCATGATCAACATCTCACTCTCATGTTATACAACCTATATCATGCTTAACAATATCATACATCCTTCAAATGCCTTGACAATAGATCATGATACCTCATTAGGCCAGGCAGGGTCTACGACTGGTCTGGTTACAAACTTGGACTGAAGGTCTTACCCCTATAGGTTCATCTTGAAACTCTCCTTATTGCCTCTACACCTTTTTCACATGACCTACATGCTCCTCAAACAATATCATACCTCTGCACATATATCTTCATACTCACCATGCACATGCCTCTTCATGACATGACTATGTTTGTTACGTATTGTACCTTCCATGCTTGATTAGTTGTCTTCAAATTCTCTCTTTCAATTATGACCTCATCACATCACATACTATCAATATGTACTTAATCACCTTGTCACATTTCACACTTCCAATAACACCCTTTTCTCTCATGACCACACACTTCTTTCTCATAGCAACAACACTCACTATGCTTGGCATAAGGACTAATCATACACATACCTCAAAGCTTACTTGACCATGCACCTTCACAAGAACATTTGACATCAATGAGAACATAAATTCCAAAACTCAATAATCAATGACAATGTTCAACATGTAATTCACATGCACATACATAATATTGGTTTCAAAGATTCAAAGAAATTCAAAAATCAGATTTTATGACAAAATACAAGCTTCAAATATTTAATAAATTTAGAAAAATGATACAATAAATATTAGGGGCATATGATATGCATATGCACTCAATTTAAAAATACTCTAGTATGGATCCATAAACACTTTAATGCATATGCAACAATAATACAAGAATATAAATGTATATATCACATATAATTATAATTGAGCATATAGATGCATGGCATTCTATATCATTTGACACAGATTAAGGTGGCATGATACTAATTTTTGCATGCACAGAATTTTGAAATTCAAAGGCATGATAATGATTTGTACAAATATACACATTTTTCAAATTCAAAAGCCATGATATTGGTTCATGTGCATATATATTACATTATAATTTACATACTGAATGGTAAATGGTTGTTATTTCACTTCAAATCTTTTGGCATTACTGTCATGATGGGGGCATGAATATTATTCATCCTCTTTTTATAATGCAAATAGAATCTAGATCCATCTACAATAGCTCGATTCATTCTATTGCAAGTAATGTACCTTCAAGTCTAGTAATACTCAACAACCTTGGCATTACTTCTAGTAAAACCATTATTTGATTCCACCTTTTGTTATAGGTGATGTACGTTCGAGTCTAGTGACACTCGAAGACCTTGGCATCACTTCTAGAAAACCCATCATGGTTCTATCTTATTTTGGATTAATACATTTGGGTACTTATCCCCATTCATGAGAGTTGGGGTATACATATTTCCAATTTAAAGGCTTGCTTATTTATCCAAAATTGGGACTTGATCAATTTTCATTCATTAATGGTTCAACATTTCTTCAAGTGCCTCGACAAGGGGGCACATTTTATTGAACTTCTTATCCTGGGTACAAGATTAGAATTTGATCAATTACTCAAGTTAATATGTTCATGAGTTTAGTGACACTCGATGACCTACTAGTCTCCCATTACTGCTTGAGGGATTGTTTATTTCCTTGGCTAGGAAATGAGCAAGGTTGAATCATCCTTTCACCACTTGGTTGGGTCAACTTGTGACCCATTAAATATTCACTCTTTTAAAGCATGAGAATTATCGATAACTGACTAATACCACATGCATATAGGTGTACTCTTTTATTACGTTTTACCTTTTAATCTTAGTTCTAGACTTTCGTATTTCATATACAAACATTGAATATTACTTGTGTTATTACAGGCTTTGCTATTGAGTATCTTACACAACTAGAATTTCATGTTGAAGATAAAGTGTGTCATACACACTTAAGTATATATATCTCCTTTACGCTAACAAATTCATATCTAGAATAAAGAGGGGGGAATGTAGACACCTAAATTTGGTACAATCCCATCTTTAATAATGTTTTATGTAACTTTACACATATAGAATATTGATGATGAATGAAGTATCTTCTAGTGCATTTGTTTAGGTATTCCCTCTTTATTTCATACACTTATGTGGTCACATGTCCACTCGTTATTCATCTTTACAATTTTGTCACGGGGATTGCCAATTCTTAGATTTTATCTTGTTGCGTGCTTTTTAGACAAGTCCATGATTTTTGAACAAGTCCAAACCCATGGACCTATCTGTGAAGTGCAAAATTGTCCAGGCATAACTTGAAAAATTATTTTGGGACATTCTTTTTAATTGTTGGGTCTTTTTGGGTCAACTTTTGGGTACCAATAGGTCTCTTAATTTAAAATCAAATTCTCTATAAATATAAAGCTACTATAAGGCATTAAGGATGCAAATTTACACTATTAAAAGCTATACAAAGACTTATAATCTTTATTTATGATATTCCTAAATTTAGATTCAAATTTTACAAAATTTTAATTCACATTTATATGTTTATGCCAAAGGTAAAATAGGAGAAGGAGCATCTAGATCTGCATTCATAATTTCACACATACACATTAGTGGGATAACTACGTTTGATTTTGATCTATCTTTGGAGTATTGGTAATGTGGTGTAGTACTTAATTAGTCAGTGGGGATTGACCAAGAGTAATCTAACTTAATCCCTTTCGCCCGAGACCCCCATTTTGATATCAAACTAGTTTTTGTGCAGGAATTAGGGTTTTATATTATATGTATCTTTTCCTAATATTTTAGATATGGAAGTGCATAAATAGTCTTAGTCAACACAGGTGTAGGTGGTAAAATAGTTATAATTTCATCACAATCAAAGTGGACAAGTCCATAGTGAATAGACACAACTGACTTGCACTATTGTCCAAAGAGTGCGAACATGTCTAGACATAGGCATAAACTCCATCCCTAAAATTGAATGACCATATATATATGTTACTATGTTTTAAATGATTGTATCCTATCTCAAATGAACAAAATATCATAATCTAAGCTAAATTGTCTTTTTCCTAGTATTTTCTAAAAATATCATATTACTATAGTTAGCAAGTTATAATCATGATTATTCGTAAATTGTATATTTGTAGCAATCTGATTTATTCAATGATTTTATGATTAATAGATTCACATAATACAAAATAAGGTAAAATAACACACATGCACATGGACACACACACATTAATGTTAGTATTTCACATTTAACTTATTGTATACATATTATATATGCACCAATATCCTTCAAACTTTGAAACTCTATCACCCTAATCTACAAAACAAACAATAATGTGACAAATTGAAATAAATGAGTGGGATCATCAGAATATAAAAGTTAACTTGTTATAGGGGTCTAATTTAAAGTTTGTGATATTTTTAATCCAATGGATGAGGGTATTTATTTTGCTTAACCTTTTTGTTCATCTTTCTTGATAAATATGCCCTGATAATTTAAGCCTTAGATTTAAGTAATAATCCATTTTCATAAAAACCATGATACCCTAGGTAAATTATCTTTTGAATTATGGGGAATACTAAATGGTTATTCCGATAATTAGATTTCACAACAATACTCAACTAAATGAAAGAGAGAACTTTAAACTTGTCTAAAATCACACAATTAGGATTTTTAGTGTTACCGCTCTCCACTTAGCTTCGTAATATGTGTTTAGAGTTGAAGGAAAATAAATATCTATTTTAGAGATTATTTAAATCTGGAACTTGAATTAATTTTTAAATGAATGAGAACTATCAAATCAATAGTTGAATAAATTTTGTTACCAATGATCGCAAATAAAATGAGTCGATTCTGAGAGATATTTTCATAAGTAAATTATTAGTACTTTTTTATGTTGTTAAAGTCAGTTTGGATAGTAGATAAATAAAATATCCAAAAATAACAATTATCAAATCCAAGGATTGAAACCTATTTTAAATGGATAAAATTTATTAGTTCCATAAACAAAAAACTTTATTATTAATAATTAAAATTAAAGTTCGTTGATTTTAAATTAGTTTTGTGAGTAAAATTTGCTAATGCATTTTTTAGCCTGTCAAAATCATTTTGAAATGATATGATAATTTTCTATGTAACCTTGCATAAAAATTATATAATGTTGAAATCATATTTTTTCTGGCTTAGAGAATACATATAAACCATCAAAATAGTTTATTGTCTTTTTCCATAAATTAATTTAAAGGTGTTTCCATACCCAATTTATCACCGTAGAGTTATGTAAACATATTGCTTTGAAAACATTATTTTCCACTTTAAATTTTTAGTGCTTCCTTTCACAGATAAAATGCGTACATGTTCTCTTTATGAAGTATTTTAACTAAAAGTAAATCATAATTACACAATTAATGTATTGGTCTTTTCAGATAATTAATTAGACATTATTTCTTTTGATTTTTCTACCCTATAATAGATATACAAAAGATTAGAACTATGGTCATTTGTTATTTGAATTATTATGTTCAGTTAGAATACATCTAGTCGGTGCCTATCATACACTATTGCTAGCCTAGAAACTGCCTTTAAAATCGTAGTCTGAATTAAGGACCTTAAATGTAACTTAATTAGATATTTTTCTAGTTGTTCCACTTTAGGTACATGGAAGCTCTTTGTTAGCAGTAGAGTAGAGCATAATCTTGTAATAAACCTGTATCACCTTTCCATATTTGGGAAGTTTAATGAGCCTTTTTAATATGTAAGGGTGTTTTGTATCATTCCTTGGTAAAATATAACTAGGCATGGGCCAATTAGTGGTCGTGGTGTTATTTGAAAGGGTAACTATGAAAGTGAAAGTTTAGAGGCTAAGTGGTGAAGGCAGGTTGTCTTTGCAGTGAAACTAACACTTGTTTTGGTAACAAGTGAACTACAACCAAACTTTATTTTGTATACAAAGGTGGTTATAATAGATATGTAGGTAGATCGAGAAGTGAACACAAGCACTAGTTACTAACCTTTAGGGCGTCATTCTTTGTGTATTGAGCATACTTTCTGGTTTGCTAAGATTTAGGATGTAAGGATGAATAAAATGTGGCTCTAATTGCTTCTAGGTGGAAACCCGAGTTGCTTCACTAATTGAGTAAACTTGAAAGCATGGCTGTATCTATTTTAACCTTTATCGTTGATGAAGACACTCTTGAGAGACATAACTACTTTAAGTAGTGTGACGTTGAATATTGTTAGAACTTCATGATTAATTAAATCAAGGGAATATAGGTTCCTTTGATGTTTCTATTAACAATTGAATATTTTATTATGGGACAATACTTTCATGCTATCACATTAAAATTAGGGTGTTGAAGTGTCTTGTATTATGCTAAGTTTAATATAAGCAACAATCTATATTTTGGGTGTTATTTTTAGAGTTTGTAGAAGCTTGTGTATACACTATTTATGAATTATATAGCACCTCCATCTTGTACACTTGGAAAACTCAGACCTTGGTTGTTCCTCTCAGTTCTAGACCTTTTCTACTTTCTCAAGTCTCGTATATGCTCTCTCTTATGCCCCTCTTAGTCCAACTAATCTTATGTTAGTGACATAGGCCTTCTATCTAGCCCATAATGCTTAAAAATTTATTAACTTGTGCCTCTACAATTTTTGAGACTGTACCTATTTTCTTACTCCTTGGACACTTGCATCTTGGATAGACACCTACATTGATGTAGGTGTCATGCTCTAATGTAAGTGTCTAGTACCTTAAAAATCATCTAATTTACAAATTAAATGTATTCTAATGGTCGGCCTAAGTGCTTTAATGCAAGTTATTCTCTAAAAGGATTGGTATAAATATAATATCAATCCTCATTCATTCATCACCTAGAAACTTCTTACCTACTCACGAGGCAACTTACCAAAAGCATTCAATCAAGTGAGAAAAACTTCCCTATTTTCTCTTATTTCCATAGTATTCATAGGGACATCACATCTACAAGTCTAAAGTAATGAAGGAGTAGCCTAAGATCTATATTTTCCAAGTTATAAGTTAAGTCACTCTTGTACTTGCATATCACACATTGCATGATTCAGACACAAGCCAACACATAGGGGAGAACTACATAAGTCTGAGGCCCTCTTTGTTAGGATAAATTAAACCTAGATCTATCCCCAAATCGCATACAACAAAATCTATGAAATGAATTAATCAAAAATTATAAAAATAAACATAAACATGCACATAATAAGAGACGCTAGATTTAACGTAGTTCACCCAAAATGGGCTACATCCACCAAACTTATCCAGTATATTATTTCTAGTAATACAAAGGAGAAAAAAAATCCTATAACAAACCTTGTTACACCTCTCTACCTTTTATGCCTCCTCTCTATGTACAATATTTCATCATAATCATACATCTCAGCCATATATCAATACATTTTAGGGTGAAAAATACCTAAACATAACCTCTACCGTCAGATCTAGAAACCTTAAACAATGGCCTAGATTGGCTACGAAATTACAATTTAACAAGGCACTTTTAATAAAAATTCTCATAACCCCCCCTTGTAACCCTCTGCACCACGAGAGATTCAAAAAATGGGATCCAAACCTAGCTGAAATAACATCAAAATTTTAAACTATGATCTTGAAAGATAATCAAGCTCCACACCTAACAATCTCCCACTTGGAAACTGATTGTAATAACTCTACCACTATTGCATCCACTGTACTATCTAAACCTAGACAAGCTCTTTAATTTAATTGTCATCCATGAAGACCAACTAAAGCTAAATAAATCTTCAACTTCTCTCTTGTAACTACCTTGGTCATCATGTCCACAAGATTATCACTGGTATGTATCTTCTCCAATTTTAGTTGCTTTTCCTTTATCACTAAACGAATGAAATGATACCACAACTAAATATGTTTTGTCTAGAAGTGAAAAACTGAGTTTTTAGCTAGATGGATTGCACTCTATCTATCACTATATAGTGTACATATTTCTTGATTGTGTCCCAATTGTTCCATTAACCTCTGTAACTAAATTATTTCCTTGCTTGCTTCTATAACAGCAACATACTCAACGTCTGTGGTTGAAAGTGCCACAACCTTCTCTAATCGTGATACCCAACTAACTATTGTACCACCTATTGTAAACACATACCCTCTAGTGCTTCTTCTAGCATCCAAGTCACTTGTCATATCTGAGTCAACATATCCCTATAATGTCACATTTTATCTATCATAACTTAACACTGTATCTATGGTCCCTCTTAAGTAACGAAGGATCCTTTTTACTGTCTTCCAATGTTCCTTTCTTAAATCACTCACAAACCTACTCACCACTCCCACTACATGTGTAATGTCCAACCTCATACATACCATTATATACATTAAATTGCCAATTACTGATGAGTATGGAATTTTAGACATTAGGTTTTTTTCTTCTTGTGTTTTAGGACATTGTTCTTTTGCTAATTTAAAGTGTGCAGCCAAAGGAGTCCCAATTGATTTTGCATCCTACATATTAAATCTTTCCAACACTTTTTTTATGTGCTCTCCTTATGATAATTCCAGCTTCTTATTCTTTCTATCTCTAATTATCCTCATACCAAGGATCTGTTTAGCAGCACCTAGACCCTTCATAAAAAGCAATCACTTAACTATTTCTTGAGTACATTAATATTTTGCATGTTGGAACCAATTACAAGCATATCATCTACATATAAAAGTAATATAATGTAGTTGCCATTTTTAAATCTTTTAAAATATACACAATGGTCTAAATGACATCTAGAATAACTTTGTTTCATCATAAAACTGTCAAACTTAATATACCATTGTCTTGGAGCTTGTTTCAGGCCATACAAGCTCTTCTTTAATTTGCACACCGAATTCTCCTTACCATTAACTTCATAACGTTGTGGATACTCCATGTATATTTCCTCCTTCAAATTCCTATGAAGAAAAATAGTCTTTACATCAAACTGTTCTAAGTGTAAATCTTCAATAGCTACTAAGCTCAAAATAGTTCCAATTGAAGTCATTTTAACAACTGGAGAAAATATTTCATCAAAATATATACCTTTCTTTTGTGCAAAACCTTTAACCACCATTTTGGCCTTGAATTTCTTTTTACCTGCATTCTCATCCTTTATCTTATATACCCACTTATTTTGTAATGCCTTCTTTCCTTTGGGAAGCTCCACCAAATCCCACATATGGTTTTCTATTAGAGCATCATACTCCTCATCCATAGCTTGTTCCCACTTATCCTTGGCATCAATATGCACTGCGTCTTCATAGCTTTATAGCTCACCACCATCAGTAAGTAATAAATAATGTAAAGAAGGAGAAAAATGATTAGGTGGTCTACTTACTCTTGTGGATCTTCTAACAGGGGTTTGAGGTACGTGTTCCTGTTGCACATTTTGATCAGGAACCTTTGGGACATGGTTTTTTGTAATGTCTTCTAATATTGTATATTCCTTTTTAGATTGTGCTTGCTTACTTTCCTACAATTGGTCCTTTTACATGACTTTTCATGGAACACAACATCTCTACTCCTGATTATTTTCTTATCTTCTATATTCCACAACTGAAATCCAAAGTCATCAGTTTCATAACCAATAAATGTGCATTTTAGAGACTTACCTTCTAACTTATTCTTATGATATTTGTCAATATAATAAAATGCATCACAACCAAAAACTCTTAGAAAAGAATAATCTACCTTCTTTCTAGTCCATGCCTCCTTTGGTATTCCACCATCCAAAGCCCTCAAAGGTCCTCTATTTATCAGATAAATTGTTGTAGTTATAGCATCTACCCAAAACTGTAAAGGCAAACCTACATGCAATCTCATGCATCTGGCATGCTCCATAATAGTCTTATTCATTCTTTTTGACATACCATTCTATTGTGGTGTTCTTAGGACTATTTTTTGTCTACAAATTCCACTTAATGAATAGTAATTGTTAAAAGTGTTACTACAATACTTACCTCCATTATCTGATCTGAGACATTTTAATTTTAAACTTATTTAATTTTCAACTAAAGCTTCCCATTTTTTGAGTGTATCAAAAACATTAGACTTCATTTTTGTATAGTATACCCAAACCCTCCTAGTTGTATTATCAATAAAATTAACATAATAATATGAACCACCAAGTGAAGATACCTGAACTAGTTCCCCACACATCTATATGCATAAGCTCTAACTTATGCTCCTTTTTGGTTGGTCCAACCCTGAGAAACCTCACACATTTTTATTTCTCATTTACACAGTGCTCACAAAATTCTAGATCTAATTCTTTTAGACCTGGTAGTTTATCCTTTGCATGTAGGGTCTTCATTCCCTTTTCACTCATATGGCCAGGTTTGTAATGCCACAAAGTTGCATCTTTACATATAACAGCTACAACACAAGATGAATTAGAATTATCTATAGATAAATATAAGTGCCTAATTTCTTACCTTTTGAAACCACCAAAAAATGCTTTTTAACCTTCCATGATTTAGCTGTAAATGTGACCATACAACCCTCACTACCCAACTACCTTGTAGAGCTTAGATTTCTCCTCAAGCTTGCAATATGCCTGACATCCTTCAGCACCTAAGTGTTTTCATTCTATAATTTAACCTGAACACTTCCTTTTCCAACAATGTTACAGGGTTCATCATCACCAAGGTAAACATTCCCATAATTACCTTGAACATAATCTATAAAACAATGTTTATAAGGGGTAGTATGAAAAGAAGCACCTAAATTAAAAACCCAAGATTCAACAATATTATCCAAAGACAGTATAAGATCATCTTATAATATATCACCTACTATATTTTCTTCTCTATTACCTTCCTGTTGGTCCTTACCCGATTTTTCCTTTCAAAATCAACACTCTTTCTTTGTGTGTCCTAGCTTACCACAAATCCAACATTCTATCTTGCCTCTTGATTTAGATCTTACACTCCCTTTTGATTTTCCACAGTTTCCTCTTCTTTTATTTTTTTGCCTTCCTCTGTTCTCCATTGTTAATGTGTTTCCACATATGGATGTTTCACCTGTGATTTTCCTTCACATTTTCTCACTTAGGGTAACACCTACCACATCTTCAAACTTTAGTTTGGCATTGTTATACACAGAGTTGCTTACTACCATTACCAAGTTATTCCAGCTTTTAGGCAAGGAATAAAGAATAAGAAGAGCCCTAACTTCATCATCAAAGTCAATATTTAGGAAATGTGACTGCCTAGTAACCATGTTAAACTCATTTAAATGATCTAGTACCGAACCATTTTTAGACATTTTCATATTAAACAAAATTTTCATCATAAATATTTTAATTGAGACAGAGAGTTTTTCATAAAACTTGCTTAATGTGCTCATAAGACCTTCTATTTTCTTTTCTTGTGATATATTGAATCTTATAGAAGATGCAAGGCACAACTGTATGTTTTCAAGGGCTTTCCAATCCAATAGTTCCCAATCTTCATTTGACATTGTCGATAGCTTCTCGTCTTGCCCTCCCAATGACAAATAGAGGTCCTTATAGTAAAGGTAATTCTCTATCTGCATTTTCTATAATGTAATGAAATTACTTCAACAATAAAGTATAATAGCAGAAATAGATCCAAATATGACTAAAATATATCAAAATATATGATAATAGATAATCCACTTCGAGGGGGAAACCTCCACAAGCTTCAATAGGAGTAGAATTCATAATATGATGATAAATAGTTACCCACTACCTCCTATATATATAGTTTATCTAGGCCATGGTTACTCCATAGGCTGACCTACTAACCAAATGAATGCATGGAGAAATATGAAATAGAATCAAAGAGGGATAAGTAATCTATAAGTCGGCTATTCCTATCCTAATACATGCGATAGGTTAGGGGTGTAGCATGCCCTTCCCCTTCAAACCAATGTTGTCCTCAATGTTGAATAACTTTGGATGTTGTTACAAAAAGTCTTCACCTTCCCAAGTTGCATCTTCACTACTCAGGTTCTTCCACTTGATCAGATATTCCTTAATCTCTCTGGTTCTCAACCTCTTAGTATGTGCTTGGAGGATCTTCTTTGGTTCCAAAATGATATGTCCTTCTTCATCTAGTTCTGGAAGCTCTATCTGGGCTGAAACTTTCTGTCCAATGACCTTCTTCAAATAGGAAACATGAAATACTGGGTGTATGCGAGATGAATGAGGTAACTTGAGCTTGTAATCCACACTTCTAATTTTTTGCAGAACTTGATAAAGGCCATAATATTTAGGAGCAAGTTTGTTGTCCTTTTTTTGTTGTTTCAAGGACATTTGCTTGTAAGGCTGCAAACATACAAATACCTAGTCACCCACCTCAAAAATTTTCTCACTACGGTGTTGATCTACTTGTTACTTCATCCTATTTTGTGCTAAGTCCAAATTCTCTCTCAAACTAGCCAAAACCTCTTGTTGATGTTGAATGTGCCCCTTCTTCTGTGGCAATGTAGTTGGATTTGAAGTAGACTGGTTGGGAGAACCACCCTGGTGGGGTTATGAAATAGTGATAGCTAGATGATTTAACTGATTATTTTTCAAAGTCATCATGATATCTTCCAAACTATCTTGTATGGATTTCATATTAGATTGTATGCCTTGCACCTCACTTTGAATGCCTTGCACACAATAGTTAAGCTGGCTCACTTTGTGATCTATGTCAGAGAACCTGGGTACAAAGGATATAGTACATCCCCCTTCTGAATCCATCTCTTCCTTGTTAGGAGTTTTACCTAGAGTTTAGCACCCTTTCCTTGGCCCTGAATTTGTGGACCTGCCATAAAAGGGCTTTACGATGTTGACCCTGATTGGCACTTTTGACCCAACTTTGACCAAGTGATTTTGGACTTATGTCAGCCTCAAATAAAAACATAAAAATAATATACCCTATCCAAATTTTTCTAATCTTTCCAAAAATGTAAATGTAAATAACTCAAAAAATTTCTTTGAATTGCGCACTATAGAGCAATTTTATGAAAAACCTTAAAATGGTGATAAATTTTGTAAAACAGATCTAAATGAGCTGAAATTTTAATGGAAGCTTAATTTAATGATTTTGCATCTCCAGTAAAAAAATTGTAAATATTTTTACAACCTTGTTTTATATATAGCCAAATTAAAAAAATTAGGGTTTCGTCCACAAGATTGCCCAAATCGCAGCTTTGATACCACTTGTAATGAAATTATTTCAGCAATAAAATAAAATACTATAAATAGATCCAAATATGACTGAAATATATCAGAATATATGATAATAGATAAGCCACTTCGAGGGGGAAACCTCCACAAGGTTCAATAGGAGCAGAATTCACAATATGATGATAAATAGTTACCCACTACCTCCTATATATAGTCTATCTATGCCATGGTTACTCCATAAGCCGACCTACTAACCAAATAAATGCATAGAGAAATGTGAAATAGAATCAAAGAGGGATAATTAAGCCACAAGTCAGATATTCCTATCCTAATACATGCGATAGGTTAGGGGCGTAGCATATAACCCAAAGTTTTATCCATTGAACTTCTCCACCTTAGATTTATTTTCATCTGCCATAGCTCCCACTCGAGATCAAACCCTTTTCTTCTTACAATTTAAAATTATGCAAAAAAAACCCTTTGATTTAATACCACTTGTAAGGATAAATTCAACCCATATCTATCCCAAAATCGCATACAAGAGAAACTATGAAATGAATTAATCAAACATTCTGAAAATAAACATAAACATGCACATAACAAGAGATGCTAGATTTAACACGTTTCACCCAAGATGGGTTACATTCACCAAACTTATCTAGTATATTATTTCTAGCAATACAAGGGAGAAACAAAATCCTATAACAAACCCTATTACACCTCTCTACATTTTTTGCCTCCTCTTTGTGTATAATATTTTATCATTCAGCACAATCATACATCTCAACCATATATCAATACATTTTAGGGTGAAAAACACCCAAACATAACCTCTACCATCAGATCTAGAAACCTTCAATTAATGGCCCAGATTCACTACAAAATTATAATTTAACAAGGCAATTTTAATAAAAATTCTCACAACACCCCCTTGCAACCCCCTATGCCATGAGGGATTCAAAGAATGGGATCCAAACCCAACTGAAATAACATCAACATTTTAACCACTGATCCTAGAAGATAATCAAGGTCCACACCTAACACTCTTCAAACTATTAGATATGTAAGCAATGTTCATTGACAAAGGGGTCTTTGGGGTCGCTTGACATCGTGTGCCCACTAACCCATTTTTACACAACCACTGTGAGGATAAAGAATTGGGGTTTGATCATTTGACATAGAGTGACAATCCATGACCTAGATTTGAATGAACCAGAGTGAAGGTGATGAAAAACCTAAAAGCATCCAAGTGGTCGCATCATATTTTAAAAAGTATTATATACAAGACACATGAGTCCAACATAAACATTAACATCGATGTAACTATCCCAAGCTGACATAAGTGTCTATTACTATAGAGGCACTTAATCTATAATTTGGTGCCTATTCCCAAATATTCTTCCAGTTTAATTTCTGTCTATTCCAGATCTAGATCTATATTAGTGTCACAACTAGCTAAGTATCTTATTTTTATGTCATTAACATACCTAACATAGTTGTACTTTCCATTTTTAACATATCTCGACATAATAAATTTAGTACATGATCTATCTAAGTTTCACACATAATTGGCCTACTAGAGAGATAGTTTATCACCCTAGTGCCCTAGGCTATCACTATCCTCTTTAACCCTAGATTCCCTAATCTAGATTTGTAGGGTTAAACAACTTGTTTATGTTATGATATTTCTCCATTCCTTATTTTGGTTTAGATCACAAGTTCAAGTGTAGAACTACATTTGACCTTGATTTCGAGGAGCAACTATATAGGTTTCCCCACATTGTGGGGGCATCAAGTCCAAGGTCATAGGATAGGTTAGAGTTACCTAATCGTCAATCCTCGTATTAGGTTAAGAATCTTTTTGTAAGGATATCTAGCATTAAAATTAAATAGAATAATTGTAATTAGTCTATGTGCCAAGTATCGTTAACATTGTTATTATAAATATTATTGGATGATGTTTATGCCTCTGAGATGAATGTATTAATGTAAACTTGTTTTGGTTACATGCTCCCTTAGAGCGAAGCTTGTTTAGTACTATAGTAAAGACTTTCCCCTTTATAGCCATAGGGTGGTAGCCTTATCAAATGTATCTTGTAACTTGGGTTTACTATTATTTTAGTTGTATATGTTTGATATTGGAAAATGAGGGAAAATGAGAGAATATATAATTAAAATATACCTTTTTCTTATAATATCTTATTTATACCTACTAGTGTTAATATGTTTCTCCTTCTTAAAAAATGATAATAAGAAGATGTTAATACAGACCCTCATGTAGTGTGGTAATTTTAGAAACCATTTTTTCACTTAATTCTCTCTTAGAGATGTTTGTATGTCATGATTGCGTAAAGTGCTATCATGGGTCAAATAGAAAAACAAATTAATTAATCACATAATTAATTTTGTGTTACACTTATTATTGTACCATGGGTTGATTGGTAACAATAATGAGCAACAAATTAGAATGCAATTAATTTTTAAAAAAATATTGTGTTTTACTTGGGTTTTTAGGACAATTTTTTTGGCCATAATAAAGAGATTGCATTTGAATTTACATAACCATGTTGGATATAGTACTAATTAGATCATGGTCATCCACGAGATGCCCCTACCTTTTGAGATAATGGTATCATGAACATATTCAGAGGGAAAGTAGCTATCACCAACTTGAGGAGAGAGTGGAAGAAAAAATATAAGAATCCATAGCAGGAGAGTGGTTGGGGTTTTGGGGATGCTTAGGCATATAAAGTTCACAAAACTCTAGAATACTAAAGAATACACATAAATGGATGATCCCTAAAATCAAAGGGAACACAAATGAATAAAAATCATGTCTTAGAAACTCTAAGGGGACTTGGGGTTGACATAGTTTGAGCAATTTGCAAATTCACCAATATGTTTTACCTTAATTTGATTTTATAAACTCTAATAGGATAGAAACTAGTATGCAAATTAAAATTGTTAATTATAACATTCAACATGAATATGAATGTAAAAGCTTGAAACATATTCTAATGATTTACTAAGTGGCATTTGCTAAATATAGTAAGTACAACAAAAAGATAAGTACTAAGCTCTTATAATTGACCATCTAACTTGACTGACTTTTGATAGTGGAAAATAGATTGAAGTAGGTGTATGATTTGTCCATATCTTGAACTATGTTTTTATCTATGCATGTTGGTTCTATTAGTTTTGGGTCAATATCAACTCTCACTATTGACCTGTAGCGATTGATAATGACATGCATAAAAAAGAGGGTTTGTGACCATACAATCACCTTCACTTATCTCTGAAAGCTTTGTATGCGTGATGTCAAAAGTTGATGATGCACACAAATCCATAAGTAAACATCCTTCACCTTAAAAACCTAGGTGTGCATGCAAAGGCTAAAACCTTGTAAAAATTGAGAAAGTGTAATGGGATGATCTAATCTCAATCATCCCCATTGATGATTGGTCGTTGCCTATGTATCCAATACTCCAAGGAGGGAAATCAAGCCACACGTAGTTCTCCCACTTAATGTGATTTTACAATTGTGCTCCTTCATTATATGAATGCAAATAATGATTTGGATTTGGTACTTGATAATGGTTGATTTGACTTCACTTTGGTATGCTTCAATCTTGGCTTGTGACTTCACCTAGTGATTGATTTACCATTTGGGAGGAATATGACATTTTTTTTATCAGTGTAATAGTCTATAGATTTATACCCGATAAGTGCCAAGTCCCTATAAAGTGAGGCCTTGATTTGTATATATGAGTCTAATTGGGTAATTTATTCCATCACTGACACATGAGGTAAATGGGCCAACCCTTAGGAAATGTTTAATTTAAAAAATTAGTCATTGATAGGAGTGGGCAACTATTGACAAGTGTAGGTCAATATCAACTAGCAATACTGACCCAATTTAACATTAGTGACCCATGCATAAAAGGACTAAACTAAGCATGTGGGCATGTTTGTGTAGGATAATATGCAGGTTTGAAATATAGAATAAGGTTCCTGTAGTCGTGTAATAATAGAACAAAAAGGTCAAACTCATAAGATAACATATAAGTGTGAGAGAATGGTGGGTTAAGACCATATTTGTGTGTGTAAATCATGCGTGGTAAATGTATGTCAAGTTTTCCATTATCAAGTACTTAATATTAGATTTTAGTATTTATAAGAAATATCCCTATAAAATGAGATAAATTTATATTTTACACCATGTGGAACATTATCTAACCCTAGGGGGAAGGCACAACACATCATGATTTCATGAAACCTAAAGGAACATGACACCAATTAACTCTAATTAATTTATATCTAACCCTATATTGAGTAAGATCTAACCATATAAGGGGTGTAATAAAGCACATGTAATGTGGATAAATAAATTTCAATAAATTATGACACAAAAACTCAATTACTTTCAACTAGGGTAAACAACATGTACAAAACAATAATAAAACCCAATTAATTAATTATAAACCTAAAAGTAGGCAAAACACACAAGGTTTATGCTTGTATGATTTTATGGAGTGATATAACAATAATCGTTAGGATATGATAGTGGAAATGTGTGCTAAGCAATGACATAGATATGACCTAGAAAGTTGGTGACAATTACAAAAGTTTATCTAATGCATTTTCCACTCTCCTAACAATGTCCAAAGCATCTGCCCGCTCTAGAAACAATTGTAGATAGGTCCAAAATAATTTGATGATTGTATTCATCTGGTCCTGATCTCTAAACACCTCACTAAAATTTTCATAATTTTACATGTTTAATGAATACAAAATATATTTTGGGGCCTGCATTAAACCAGATAATGGTTGAACTATCTTGACATTTTTTAGGCCCCTCGATATTAACAATATCAAAAATAACAAACCTTACTAATTGGAGTAGCTCTAATAACATAGAAATGAGTTTCTTGCGGTGTGTGCCTAAACATAAACTTGTGTGCTTCAATAAATGTTCTAATGAATGCTTTATTTCTTGTAGACTTTTGTAATTGTTCAATAGATTTATGTGAAAAATAAAATGAATTCTCTAGATTTCATTTCATGCAAATGAACTATAATGTTTTGTGTATATAGATAATTTAATTTAACTTATGACCCTTAATGACATGTTTTCTAACAAAGTAATGATTAAAAAGTGAAAAGAAGGGACCATACTGACAAGGCCACTTTAACCAAAATGGCTATTAAAAACCTCAAGAGTGTTCACAACGCTCTAGACATGTTTGGAGCATTAGGGACATTTTAGACAAAGTACCCAAGACTCTTGGAAATAGAAAGAAAATGGGGTGAGAAGAAGGGAAGACACGATGACAACACACAAAATATGCCAATAACACTTTATTTAGATCAATAATCGACAAGTACACAAACACCTTAAAATGATGTAAATTTATCAACTAATAAATACATGAGGACCATTTTTAGGTGTTTAAAGTGGTTTCACAAAGAAAGAAAAGGAAATACCTTTTAAAAGTCCATGATATCATGCACCTTACTTTTTGTCTACAAGATAAATTATAACATATGAGACCACTTCGTACTCTAATATACTAGCAGTTGCTCCAAAGGTGTAAGTTACGTTAGGACTATATTTTTTAGTGTTTATGTAATGGAAATGTAGTTAAACATTGCCACTCTTGAGCCCTCTAATTGTGCCATTTGGCAGCTTACTGTCTTCTCATCCTAATGGCCATGAGTGAGTTTTCCCACTCCGGAGCTCACAAGATGATGCCACTTGGCATCATCCCGATGAGATAGACCTTGAGTTCTTCCTGATCTCCATCAAGTTGTTATGCATCCTTCGGATTTTACCCCAACTCATTTTCCCTTAACTCTCGCTTAAGATATCAATGTTCCGAAGGAGAAAGGAGCATCCTCAAGTTTCTTCTATATTTGCACAAGACATAAAACTCTTAATCTTAACAGGCTAAAACTATTAACATTCTATAATGTTTTCAATTTATTTGACATTAAAATTCACCTATCTATTATCATATCAATGCACACCCTCTCATTGACTCCCTTCATATATGTGTCTTCTATTTTAGCCTACAAGTGTTTCTTGTAAGAGTTTTGTTGTAGTCAATGGTTTTGTGTTTTGACATGGTCATCTCAATTCTTAAAGCTCTACCTCCTTAATTTCTATCTCAGAGAAGGATGCCTTCAATAATAACAAATGTTATTTTTAGATTTCATAACGTGTTCTCAATATCACCTAGATTATTGTTACTTAACGCTTCATGCAGAAAAGGTGAGATGGAGTCAACAATCATCGGTTTGGAGTGAGGTACGACTTTTGATTCACATGCTTTTGTTTTACAAAATTATGATTTACCATTTTTAATACAATTGTTGTTATTAATGTTATTGAGAATGGGAATGGAAAAAGTTCGGAAATATAGTTAATGTAGTTAGAATTTTCATGTAATTATTTTTATACCTATTTAAATTGACACACATTGCATTCTCAACATTTTTTAAAGGCACTATGGGATATCTAACAACTATTTTCATGGACATGACACTTGTTTCAATCATGTATTGGGTAACTAAAATAGTTTTGTACAAGCTATAGAATGTTGTCACATATGGGACATGTCACTAAACTTTGGACATGTATCTCTCTCAGTTTCTTCATATACATCACTTGAGATACCTTATCATTGCCCCTCACCTTCACTACCCACCTCACCCTAAATAATGGATGTCCTCAATCATAATAATGGATTCATTAGTGATAGCAATCAAAATATTTTGAGATCGATATTGCTCTTAAACCTAGATACCCATAATAATATTAGGAAGTTCTTCATGCTTAACTTGTAATTTGTTATAGACTTATCGTAGTTATGTGTTTTATTGAAGTACTTCACTTCTAGTAATGGTAAGGCTATGCTCTCTAAATAGTTTAAAATAACCCCATAAATCTCTCAGGGAAGAGGAGATCCGTTATAAAATACCAACACCAAAAGTCTAGCTTAAAATAAACATGAAATTTTTTTAATACAATTGTTGTTGTTAGTGTTATTGAGAATGGGAATGGAAAAAGTTTGAAATGTAGTTAATGTAGTCATAATTTTCATGAATTATTTTTATACCTATTTAAATTGTCAGATGTTGCATTCTCAACATTTTTTAAAGGCATTATGGGATATTTGACAACTATTTTCATTGACGTGATACCTATTTCAATCATGTATTGGGTAACTAAAATAGTTTGGCATAAGCTATAGGATGTAGTCGCATATGTGACATCTCACTAAACTTTACACATGTATCTCCCTTGACTTCTTCATATATATGACTTAAGATACAACTCAACGCACATTGAAATATTTCAACACTTAAATGTTCTTTAACGTGTTGCTCTTTCTTCCAGGGATCCGAGTTTGGTATGTTTACTTCATGTTTGGTATAACTTTATTGTTGTTGTTGAAGATATGAAGAGCTATTTAGGTCGCACTATCATTGCCCCTCACCATCATTGCCCAATTCACCTTGAAAATTTTTAGCGCTTACATGTTTTGTATGGCTTTGCCCTTCCCAACCTCTTCCTCATTGATCAAGCTCACTGTGACATAAAATGTCACTTCTTGACATAACTCATTGCCATTCCATTCCTAACATAACTCATTGCCATTCCATTCCTAACATAACTCATTGCCACACAACACACCACCTATTTTTTCACTGTCATCTCCATTGGGATTGTAAGCTTATTGTTGCTTGATGCTTAATGTACAAAAGGTTAGCCATGGTAATTGATCATAGGTTTTAAGTGACGTATGACTTAATTTAGGTAATTTTGTTTGATAAAACCTCACTTTACAAAAAAAGTGCCATGATGTAGCTTTAGTAGCTGATGCTAAAAAGAATATTTAGAGTTGATTATTATTAAGACTTTGAATAAAGCCATGAAGATTAATAGATCCTATGAGCCCAAAAGGAAAGATAAAGTGACTGTGTGGAGTACTACCATTTTATGTAAAAGCATTTAAATGTGGATCATGGAGAAATATGGCAGTGATTATAACGATAATGATAAAGATATGGAGTCTTTTCGATACAATATATTTATTTTGGATAATATGTTAGACCTGGGTACAAATCCACACCAATCTCTACATACTCTCTACAAGTGTTTTGGTGGTCTAATGTATCTCAAATTAGGCACCACTCCAATTGTTATAGCTTGTTTTGTAGAACTTACAACTATCATACTGAAGAACATATGTTGCACTGAAAGGGTTGCAAGTTTCTATTTTGGTAAGAGGGGGTTTGTAAATCGAAAGTGTGTAAATCAACAATTGCACCTCACTAAAAACCCATCACCGATGACCTTATCCAACCTTTTGTGCATGAAGCGTTGAACAACAATTATATGATATTCATTCTAATAATCTTTCCAAAACACCTTTTCCTTGACGAGTAATCCATTAGATTTTATGTTTTTGTCCTATACAGATATATAAGATGCTTATGTAGACAAGCTCCAATTGTGCCTGGCTTTTCTTCTAGGGTTTGAGTATGGCATTTTAATATGTATTTATGCTTGGTGTATTTTCTCTAGTTGTCAATAAATTTTTAACATGAATGAAAGTTGCAAGATAGAACCCAGGACCTCAAAGTCTTGTCTCAATGTCAATGGTACTGCAACATCGATTCGAGTTGCATATCAAAAGTGGATCCATGCCACAATAAAATCAACTCTCATGATGTCTTTATGTAACCTTGATGATAAAAAATGTTTAGTCAAAAATTTCAGCACCCTACAAGATGCAAACCCCTTTGTAATGTGTACAAGGCATGTGAATGTAATAGCCACCCTGAAACCTAATTTGGTATACAATGTGGGCCCCCATGTATGTATATGTGTGTGTGTGTGTGTGTGTGTGTGTGTGGGTGTGTGTGTGTGTGTATAGAATGTTAATCAGTATATAAATAATATATATTATATTTTTTGTACATTAAATATTAATTATAAAATATGTAATGATTTTGGGTTTTGAACCTTAACCAATCAATTTTTCCCATTTTTTTTTTTGGTCTTTTTATTATGCAAAGCATGTCAATGGGAACAAGAGCTACGTTATAACTATAGTACCTGCCTTTTTGCAGGCAAGAGAATTGTGAATGCTACATGTTTGCAAGCATTGTGTTGCATATACTATTGCTTATAAAAGCGGCAATCGACCATCTACAAATGTAATTGCTCAGATAAATGGGAATGCTTAAAGTCACATATGAAAAACACACATTTCTTGTACCGAATTGCAAATGTTACATGCATTGGATTAAGAATTTAGTAAATATAATTTGATTTACAGTGAAAATATCTTTACAACAAATAATATTTTTGGAAATATGTTTTATTATTGCACAAACTTTTTTAAAAATACATTATTTGTAAGTATAGTTGTCATTTTCGATAAGATCTATTGAAATTAACACGTTTTCTAAAATATACTTATAAACCAAAATTCGAAATCTAAATTGTTATCATTATCACCTAATATAGACAAATGAATCTAACATGCATACACTATAAGGGATTGTCAACATAATGTTGTATATGTCATCCTTTACATCTAAATTTTAGAATGGGATAAATAATTAGATTTAATCAAAGTGTTTGTTAAGTGAATGATGATTATACAAACATTTTATTTAAACATGGTAATATATCCAATCTTCCTCCATCACATTGCGATGTCATCACGAGTGGATTTTTATTTAAATAACTGGTTACCCTAACTTTCGAAGGGACAAGTTATTTTATTTAAATAACCAAATATTATATATTGCTTGCGAAAAAATATTGAAAATTATTAAATAGATTGCACTTGGTTAATTTTATATTATTAAATATTCTAGGAGTGTTATATGTCATATGGAAAGCTACTTAGCATATGCAATATTTAAATAGTTATTGTTTGATGCGTAAGTAATATTTTAATAGTTATTATTTGACAAGTTAAATATTTAAACAATTTTTTAATTGTGTTTCATTAATCAAAACTGTGTCACTTTTACATTGGTATTCATTTTAACACTTTATGCCACCTAATTCATGTCTTGTTTGCTATGGGAGTTTAATCACCATGTGGCTGACCATCGACGATTCTTTGTAGAGTTGCTAAACTTAACATGTAGATGGCAAAACAATCGAGCAACGATCTAATGCAATGGCATTCAATCAAAACTATGCAAGCAATTGAGCAGTAAAGCAATTGAGGATATAACAAGCCCTACACCTTTAACAAATTGATGATTTTGTAGTCTTAGGTGCAAGTCATTTAATCTAGGTATTGTAGTGTTTTAATTTGATCACCAAATCATCATATTTGTGCTTTCAAGCCCTAAAATAGAGTCATTTTTTCAAGGTAAGTAGTCAAAATCTATATGGAAAGCTACTTAGCATATGAAATATTTAAATAGTTATTGTTTGATGCGTAAGTAATATTTTAATAGTTATTATTTGACAAGCTAAATATTTAAACAATTTTTTATATGTGCTTCGTTAATTGAAACCATGTCACTTTTACATTGGCATTCATTTTAACACTTTATGCCACCTGTCCATGTCTTGTTTGTTGTGGGAGTTTAACCACCATGTGGGTAACCACTGGTGATTCTTTGTAGCGTTGCTAAACTTAACATGTAGATGGCAAAACAATCAAGTGATGACCCAATGCAATGGCATTTAGTCAAAAATATGCAAGCAACTGAGCAGTAAAGTAATTGAGGATATAACAAGCCCTGCACCTTTAACAAATTGATGATTTTGTAGTGTTAGGTGTAAATCATTTAATCCAGGTATTGTAGTGTTTTAATTTGATCATCGAATCATCGTATTTGTGCTTTCAAGCCCTAAAATAGAGTCTTTTTTAAAGGTAAGTCATCAAAATCTATAAAGGCATTAAAATAAGCATATGCATTTTGTATAATGCTTCCTCTTGTTACGCATAATGAAATTAACATTCGATTTACACTTGGAGGGCAATGCGGATAGATAGGTGTCATCATAAAAAAACATGACAATCAGGGTTGGTTGTCAAATTTATAGCAGAGTCACTTACCACTTGTGGATGACAACTTACCACTTGTTATGTGGTAGGTTATTGGGATGATGATGCATAAACCCTGCAAACAAGGAATTAATATAACTAAGGCAAAAACAAATAACCCATTTTCCTCTTTCCTTGATTTTCGATGCAGGATGTTGAAGAAATAAAGGACCAAATATTTGATGAGTAATATATAGTTATTTTGAGTATGGCACATACCATATGGTTTTGTAAAAAACTTGCTAATTTGGTGAGTTTGATTTGAAAATTTTGGGAGAAATTAATTAGTTAGTAAAAAGTAGAATATATATTTTTAATAACTGACATAATTTTATTGCAATCTTGGTTTTATGAAAAATCAATATAATGATTGTGAATGATGGCAAAGGGGCGAGGGAGATGGGAATGGGGATGGTGATGTCTCATGTGAAAGAGCATGCAAAGTTTGCCATGAAATTGCAGGGAAAGTCCTCCACCCATCATTGATTGCACCCACCTTCTTCATATTTCCTCATTCCACAAACATATCTTCCTTACTGCAATGGATAGAATGACCTTGCTTTGCTCGTCTATGAGAGGAATCAAAACAAATTGGGGAGCAGACCTACATATTTTTGTTGGATGACATAAAGTACTTTATAGCACTCACCCCCCGCAATTTTCATTCAAATTGCTTACTATTATAGTGTAGAATTGCACCCTTGTGGGAGAGTTTTTTAGGCTCTCTCACTCCCAGCTACAAAATGGGAACAACCCCAGGCTGTGGGTATCCTATAGTGAGGTTGAACCTCTAGGATTTTTAATGAGACTAGCTCCTCAGATGCTTCACTTCAGTTGTTCCCACACACTAAAACCTATTGTTGACCAAGAAAAAGGGAGAGAAAGGTAACATAAAAAGGGAAAACTGAACTAAGAAAGGTGATGCACCAAATAGAGAGTGACCCACATAAGCATGAAATAAACACTAATTCAACATAAGATGATTCTGCTTACACAACCTCACAACCAGTTAATTTGCATCAATGTTTCACAAACTAGGCTCATGAAGCCATATATGAGGCAAGGAGGAATTTTGAAATTCACACCAAGCGTCTATTAAAGGTAGAAAAAGCTCAAGTTCAGACCTACACCTAACCTAAAAATAGGTAAGAAGGAAGGACAAGGGACATGGAATAACACTTCTTCATAAGGCCATCATGCACAAGCTTGTTAAACACAATTTTCAGACAAGAGACAGGTAAAAATAATCTTTATTGCTTCAAAAGGTCTCTCTTACAAATTATTGATAGGATTCTTCCTTGTCAAAATGAGGATATCTTCTTTTGAAAAGAATCGAGACATATATAAAAAAGGGGAAGACCCAAAGAGAAGAGGCGAGCAAACATAAATCAATAAATGAGCCCCAACCACCCTCCATGAATTTTCACCCATACTTGGGTTAATTAGAACTAATCCTTCTTCAATGAAATAACTGCCATTAGCTCCAAAAGTCTTCCAACCCTCTCATTGGTTGAGAAACGCACTAGAAGACAAAACTTGCTGAGGATGATGATGTCATGGCCCACTAAGAAGGAAAAGTCCAGGAACGTCTTAAATGCCCAAGCTATCTTTTCTAATTGCTTGATCTTTATCTTTCATCTCCACACCATCCTCCACTTGTCTGCTTACGTATGAGGACAAAATTATTACACCTATAAACCTGACTAAGCCATGCTGCCTCTACACTTGTCGACTATTGGTTGGAGATGATGGCCATGTTGAAGGATGAAAACCTTCATAAATTTCTAGCTACCAGCTTACCCTAGTCACTTGGACTCCCCTTATACTCTGATTGGTTGTCTTTGTGCCACTTATCTTTTATTGATTAGCTTTTTCTGCTCTAGCTTACGCCATGTGGTAGCCTCTCATTCGTCTGATTATGACTTTGGGCTTTCATGGCTGCTTAACTTGCTTCCGGCTCTCTGCACCTTAAGTCTTCAGGATTTTGGAGTCTTAAGTCTTTGGACTTATTTCTTCTCGACCCTTTTTCTGTGGGCTTTTATAAGGTACACCTCAGATTTTTGGAAACGACCCTTCTCGAAGGGAAAGAGCCCTTTGGGTTTCTTGAAAAGGACTTTTCCGAAGGGCAAGAGACCCTTCGGACTTTGTTAAATGACACCTCCCAAAAGGTAACATACCCTTCGGACTTTTTGCTTTAGACCTTCGAAAATATTGCAATGGTCATTCTGAAAGGAACATACCCTTTCGAATCTTTGAAAACTACTCTCAGAACCTCTGAAATGGTCTTTTGAAAAAGTGTTTGGCTTTTGAGGAGATAAAAGTAACCCTTCAGAAATATTGTTTTGGCTCACTTTCCCGAGAAAAGAACCCTTCGGGAAAGTTACATAGGGCAACCTGCTTGACGAGTTCATTTCTTCAGAACCCTTCTTTCGGACAAATTGTCCGAAAGAATTTCATTACTTAGCTGGAAACGAAAATCCCGAAAAGAACACTTGGTCGAAAAGAAAAACATTCCTTCGATAAATTGTGTGGACAATTTTTTCGAAGGAAAACCATGAAGTTTAAACCAAAAAAAAGCCCGAGAGGAAGAAACACACTTAGTTCTTTCAAAGCCCTGAAGAATGAACAAGGACTTAGCCGAATAAACAAACTTTGCACTTAGTCCTTTGGCTTGCTGTAAGCTTGCTTTCGAACATTGTTGTTGGATTCATTTCTAAGCCTTTAACCCAATGTTTCATCAAACCATGCAAGAGCTTCATATGTGGGCCAAAAATGACCAACACTTACCACCTCCTGCCCATTGTTTTCACCATTTTTTCATCTTATATGAGACGAATCTTTGGGGTTGGCACCCCAATAGAAATGCCTTTGATGTAACGAGAGATGGGAACAGGGATGGCGATGTCTCATGTGAAAGAGCTTGTGGAGTCCACCATGAAAACTGTAGGGAAAGTTTTCCACACATCATCAATCACACCCACCTTCTTCATATCTTCCTTGTTATAATGGACATAATGACCTTGCTTTGCTCATCTCTGAGAGGAATCAAAATAGACTGGGGAACGAGCCTGTATATTTTCATTGGACGATACAAAGTACTTTATAACACTCACTACCTACAGTGTTCACTCAAACCGCTTACCACCTCCCACCCATTATTTTCTTGATTTTTTCCGTCTTATATAAGACGAATTTTTAAAATTGACACCCTAATAAAAATACCTCCAACCTAATAAAAAGTACCTTACTATAATTTAATACAAAACACACACACCCCAACTCAAATGAGTCTCTTTCCCAAAAGCCCAACCGTCTATCATATTTTATTTCTTTCAAGAAAAAGAGGAAGAAGTGTTAAACAAGTTACATTTATTTGCCAATGCAAACAAAGACTTTTAGAGCATTTCATAGCATATAACAAGCCAAAGCTCCCTTGCAAAATTAACACCGTATCGAAAAGAGATTGAAAAAACACAATTCCGAAACTTTTTCTGCTGAAAAAAACACATCCCGACGAGATCGAATTCGCGCAACAGCAACAACAATGGGGCAATCTCCCTCCATGAACCGCCAAGGATCGCCAGGCGACCGCAAGCCGGACGACAAGAAGGAAAAGAAATTCGAACCAGCAGCGCCCCCTACCCGCGTGGGCCGAAAACAGAGAAAACAGAAAGGCCCGGAAGCCGCCGCGCGGCTTCCTGTTGTAACCCCTTTGACAAAATGCAAGCTCCGACTGCTAAAGCTTGAAAGAATAAAAGACTACCTTCTTATGGAAGAAGAATTTGTTGCCAATCAGGAAAGGCTGAAACCTCAAGAGGACAAGAACGAGGAGGACAGATCGAAGGTGGACGATCTGAGAGGGTCTCCGATGAGTGTGGGTAATTTGGAGGAGATTATCGACGAGAATCATGCTATCGTCTCGTCTTCAGTGGGGCCCGAGTATTATGTTAATGTATTGTCGTTTGTTGATAAGGATCAACTCGAGCCTGGATGCGCTATTCTTATGCATAACAAGGTCGGTGCTTTCTTTTCAAACCCTAAATTCATCAATTGTTTTTGGGAATTATTTGTTTTATTGAATCCCTAAATCCAGCAAATTTTTTTTTGCAAATTGTACGGTTTCTCTTCAAATCCTGCATTCCGCAATTGTTTTCTGTGATTTTCTCGCTTTCTCTTCAACCCCTAAATTCAGCAATTTGATTTATATGAATTATTTACTCTCTCTTCAAACCCTAAATTCATCAATTGTTTTTTGTAAATTATTTGCTTTCTCTTCAATCCCTGAATTCAGTAATTGTTTTGGCTTGTGACCGTGATGAAAACTATAAAAATACAATTAGTGGGCCATTTTGCAAACCCTAAATTGATTCAGCATTTTGTGATGTTAACAAACTCTTAAATTCATTCAGCATTTGGACCGTCACATCTTCAAAGCCTAAATTTATTCGACATCATTTGTGAATTATTTCTTGAGGTTTTGTGATTGTGCTGACAACAATAAAACACAATTAGTGGCTCACTTTTTCAAACCTTGAATTGATTAAGCATTTAGTCCGTCACGTTTGCAGACTCTAAATTCATTCAGTATTTAGATGTTCATGCCTTAAAACCCTAAATTCATTCAACATTTTTTTGTGAATTATTTCTTAAGGTTTTGTGATTGTGCCTAGAACAACAAAAAAACTAAGTTACTGATTCAGGTTCGGGTTTGAAGAATGGCAAAGAATTTTTTTTTGCCTTGGGGCTTGGGTTTGGCTGTGCAAAAAATATATAAAAAACAAAAAAAATTTAAATTCTAGCCTAATAAATATGAAATTACTAATTAGAGACATTAACCACATTCTAGCCAAATAAATATGAAATTACTAATTAGAGACATTAACCACATTCTAGCCAAATAAATATGAAATTACTAATTAGAGACATTAACCACATAGAATGCATATGGGCTCCTCAATCAGCATAGGAAAATGATTAGAATGTTGCTTGATGAAGCCTCAACCCTAGATCAGCAGCGGAAGGTAAGTATGCAATGAGAAAATGAGAGGTAGGTGTTTTTGCTTTTGTGTTTTGTTTTTATTATGTGTTTTCTTTTATCTTATGTATCTGCCTTTCACTTAGCTTTTAGGGTTTGCAATGTGTTTTTTATTATTTTTAATTGTTGCTTTATGTCAAAATTTGAGAAAAAATAAGAAGAAAATTAAAAAAAATGTTTTTACACTTGGGTTCTGCTCAGGTTATTTGCCCAGGACGAACCTGGGTGACCTGGCACTTGGGCAGAACCCGGGCAGGACCGAACCCGAACCCGGATCTGGTATATGCCCAGGCTGGGTTCCTCTGCTGTTTATGATGAACTGGTATTGTAGTAAAAATACAATTATTGGGTCATTTTTCCACACCCTGAATAGATTCAGCACATAGATGGCCGTGTTTTCAAACCCTAAATATATTCAGAATTTAGACGGTCATGCTTTGAAACCCTAAATTCATTTAACATTTCTGTGTATTTTTGTTTAGGTTTTGTGATTGCGCTGAGAACAATTTAAACAGAATTAGCTGGTCACTTTTTCAAACCCTAAATTGATTCAGCATTTGGATGGGCATGTTCTCAAATCCCAAATTCATTCTGCATTTGGGCGGTCATGTTTTCAAACCCTAAATTCATTCAACATTTTATTGTGAATTGTTTTTTTAGATTTTTTGATTGTACTGAGAACACAATAAAAACACTATTACAGTCACTTTTCAAACCCTAAATTCATTCACCATTTTCTTGTGAATTATAATTTGAGGTTTGTGATTGTGTTGAGAACAATAAAACTTAACTAGAGGGTCACATTTTCAAACACATGTTTTTGTGAATTATATTTTTAGTTTTTTTTATTATACTGAGAACAATAAAATACAATTACTGGGGCACTCTTTTCATGTTGTTTGATTTTACTGACGATAATAAAAAACAACTACTAGGTCACTTTTTCAGAACCCGAGTTTGACATTTTTTTATGTGATTTATTTTCAAGGTTTTGTCATTTTTGCAAGAACAATAAAACACAATTAGACATAATTAGTAAGCCACTCTTTCGAACCCTAAATTTGAGGTTCTGTGATTTTTCTAACAACAATTATTTAGTGATTTTAATCAAGACCGTAGAACACAATTAGCGGGTCGCTTTTTCAAAGCCCAAATTCATCATGTTTTGCAAATCGGTTTTTTAGGTTTTTTCGATATTTTCTATGTTGCCAGGAAATGAAAACAGATCTAAAATGTGGAAACGCCAATTTTCCAAAATCCCTTGGAAATGAAATGGCATGGAAACATCTGTACAATACATTATAATTTTTTTTGAATATACATAAAAAATGCATAATACTCATTTTTAGTCCATAAAAGATAAAACACTCAAAAAATATAGTATTCATGAAAATTTAAAACATTTAATGTGCGTAAAATTTTATATGTTCATGGGACATTTTCTGCCCATTTTTCAAGTTGATTCACTATTTCAGTTTCGGCATATGAACGGTAGTGTGGTTGGCCTTTTTGTCATGGAATACTGAGGACCTTTTGTGTCTAATTAAACCATCTCTTGGTTTTGTTAACTAATAAGCACAGATTTTCAAATGTAGTTATTGAAATTCCCTAGTGAAGATGAGTGAGAAATGACATGATGGTCTCTAGGCCTTCAAGAGATCCCTTTTATCATTTACGTGATTCTGATTTGCATCCTAGGAAGATAATATAAATAAATTCGTCTTGTATAAAGGGCACATATTGTTTGATAAAATGTGTCAACAGAATTTGTTCTTATGGACTGCAATCAGCCTTGAAATTTGCAAGCTGTCTGATTTTGGCGAGGAAATCAAACCCTCGTTTTATCATTTTCTGTGTTATTTTTGAGGTTTTGTGATTTTGGCGAGGAAATCAAACACAGAATTAGAGATAAAAATTGTGATTTAAAAACAGAAAATTATTATTATCTCTAAATTCAGCATTTTTCCTCCGTTTTGCTGAGGATGGTATAAAGACAATTAGAAGTGAAAATTTGTAATTCAAGAACAGAAAGATTAGGTTTTTTTCGAATGGGTAAGTATCCTTTTGGGGGTAAACTGTTGAAGCAAAAACTTGTGATTCAAGAACCGAAAAATTAAGATTTTTTTGATTTTGGAAAGTGCTCATCTGACCTTCTTGTCAGGTTACACCGCAACCAGCCTGTTGGATGCAATATCTGACCAATTTTAACACTTTGCCATGTCTCCTGGGAATTTAAATCCGGGGCTTTGTTATGAAATTCTTATTGCTCTACCACTTGACCTCATCCCAGTAAGGTCCCGCTCAAGCTATGTGGATTTTTGAACCTGGGGCTTTGCTATGAAAGCCTCATTGCTTTACCACTTGACCTCATCCCAATAAGGTCCTGCTTGAGCTATTATGTACAAGGTCCCTTGTTAAAACCATCTTATTTGCCATTCAATTTTAGTATAATTTTTTTTTTCACTTTGTAAACTATGGTTGATGTTACAGGCTGCCTCTAGCAGATCTGCAAGCACAGTTCACACATGAACCTATCCCATAAATCTTAAGTGATTTTATGGGCTGCCTCTAACAGATTTGTAAACAATGGGTCACATTTAATGTATTCAATAATTTATACACCACAATCTTGCTTCCGCCACATCCACACCACATGTATGTGAGAGTTATGGGCTGCCTTATTGTTCTGTGGGAATTGAACTTGGTCACACTTACAAATGTTCCCCATTATCTTTATACGGCAATCCCTTTTGCATTATTTTAATATTTTTTCTTGCTTTTAAAGTTGTGCCAATTTACTCATGGACGATGAATAAAACTAAAAGAGGAAAAATTAATGTAAGAAAAGAAACTGACAAATTGAGATTGTTATTTCACAGTGAAAAAACAAAATTAAATTATTTTTTGGTGTTATTTAAGACATTTGTGCATGGGATCACAGTCTAGGTCTGATCAAGGTGGTAGTTTGGGGCACCTACCCTCAAGTCAGTCACCTTGCTGGGGTTGCAGTTTGTATATTGTTGCTTGGAATTCAAAACCGTAAGATGTGTCGAAAAGCTTAGGAGTTGCTATAAGTTCCTCCTTTTCAGTCTGGGATGTCAGATGTTCCAAAAACCACTTTGAAGGGTCCCAAAAATGCAAAATAAAAATTCTCTTTCAAAACTCCCATTTTTATTGTGTTTTAATGAATTCCACTTTATGGTAGATTCTATTCACTTCTTGGTGAGAGTTACTCGGCTTTTCAAACTCTCAAGTGATTCATTTCATTTTCTATTTTTAGATTTTTCAGTCCCTTCTTAAAATAACTACAAAATTGTCATCCAAGTACCAAATGTACAAATCAGAGTGTTGTAGCTTCACGTCTCTTCTGATAGATTGCTACTTTTTTGTAGACATCGTTAACCTTTTGTAAATTAACCTCGTTTTCAATCAAAATTTCATTTACATTGCAGTATCATCTGTGTTTATTGGATACATTTTGTTTGCTTTGGTTTGTCTCTTTCAATACACATGAAGTTTATGCAGTCTAGTCTGGTGTCCACTGTATTGCCATTTAATCTGGATCAAGGTCTGTTTGGTGATTAATCTTATGCACAGTAAAATCTCTTGCGCAAAATCATTGTTTTATCATTTTTTTGGTTGCTTTTTGAGCCTTCCAATTTTTTTTTCCTGTTAAACTTTAAGATTTTTTTCTCTTATTGTTATGGAACTTTTCCTGTATTATTTTTTGTCCTTTAAGCTTTTTTCAATTTACTTCAGAACATGGAAAAATTTAGAAGAAAATGTTTGGGTTTAAAAAAAGAAAATGACGAATTAAGATTGTTAATTTGCAGTGAGAAAATAAAAACAAATTCTCATATCAAAGTTACTTAAGACATCTTTGTATGGGAACAGTCTAGGTCTTTTTATTGAAGAATTTTGCACACTAAAGAAACCTTAGAATGGTGGGGTCAAATAGTTGTGACTTCTTTCCCTGGTTATAATATATTCAGATTTATTTCATTATGTATGGGTTGTATGGTTTTTGTAAATTTTACTTAAAACATTTTTTAAAGGTCCAATAAATAATGTTAAAAATAGAAACCTTTCTATAATATTACAAGCACATCTCCAAAATAGATTTGCACTGCGATTAAAAATAAAATGTACATCATATTATACAAAATGAATATGATATTCATAAAAATTAATATCTTTTTCATTAATATGAATATCTTTTTTTATTAATATGAATATCTTTTTCAAAATAGAATAGAACTTTTAAAAAGTTATATCCTTTACTAATATTTTAAAGTTGTAAAAACACCAACTTCAAAAAAAAATCGAGTTCCACAAATTCACTTTAAGACTCTTGATTGAAAAATTGAGTTCCAAAAATTGAGTTACATAAGATAAAATATGAAACATCTAGGGATTTATAATATTTTAATTGGTCCACTTATATTTTATTATATTCTATCTTATTCAAAATTCAAACATTTGGCTCCAACATCTAATTCCAACTACCTCTTTTAATATGCCTCACTTGCAAAAATAAATGAAAATCTAAGCCTCACCATTCACAGACCATTCAAAATTCAGATTTCAAAATTCAAATTATGTTGTTAACATACAATCTATGAATGACAAAAAATGAAGACCAACAAAGTTATCCACTGTGCCACATTCAACAAAGGAATTTCAGTCAAAAAATGGAGGGATTAAAGGTATGTGCAGGTGTGTTGCCTATAACTGAACCCACAACTATGTATGTTGTGTTTTGCATGGTTGTTATTGTTATTGTGCTTTCTATGTTTATGTTTTTTTTGGTTGTATGTCTTTTTTCTTCATTTTTTTGGCATGCATTAACATTCGAGTAAATGTTTATTGGGATGTTAATGGAAGGACATAGTTGTTATTCATATGTTTTCATTCACTCTATTGTCTTATTTATTCAATTTCAACTTGAGATGGAAAATGCATGGCTCATTAATGTGGAAGCGACCACCATTTTCCACATGGCTAGATTGGTTTTTCTTCGTTACTGTGGCAAACTAATGCCACCCTATGCGCCACAAATGATCTTGGTTATTAATATTTTCGCATGATTGTTATGGTTATTATGCCTTTTATGTTCTTATTTTTTGTTGCGTTCCTTATAGTTCTTGGTTTTTTTGGCGTGCTTTCTTTGTTCATGTTTTTTTTGGTGTGCCTTCACATGAGTAAATGTTTATTGACATCTTAATGGAGTGATGAAACGTTACACTAACAAACATATCTCCTTACCTCCTTACCTCTTTGCGTTCTTCCCTCAAAACAAATGGAACTCGATTGAAATTTTTTGACCATGGTACAACCCTTCAAGTTGTACTTAGAATAATGCAGTTTTTTTTTAAAAACTATTACTTAACACTAATTCCACTCAACCACAGTTAAACTAAATAACTTTAACCAATCATAAACAACTCAGAACTATAATGGTTCCAAAATTACAATACCGAATGCAATATAATATATCACAATATTAAAGAAAGTAAATACATTTGGATTCAGCCACAACTGGTCCACTAATACAATTGTTCAGAATATATAAATGAAATATAATTACAATTCTTTTAGGCCTTCAGCCTTAATATAATAAATAGATATCAAGCCCTCTGGAGCTCAAGTCAAACCAACTCGTGCATCTCTGCATCTCAAGTGTAGTTTCTAGATAAGTAACATGGTTTTGGAGAGGGAGAGCATCATCCAAGTGCTTTTTCACACCTGCCATGGACCAACAATCTCTCGCGCAATCTCCAATTAGGGAATGGCCCTTCCTTCATGGATAGGTAGATAGATCGATGCGGGAATCCAGAGAACAAGCAAGTACTCAAGTGTGCAAGATTTCTAATACTAAACATGCAGTGTATCATAGAAAAACCATTCTATTGTAAGAAATCGCACTGACATGTAAATCAAACATACGAAAAGATAATGTTTCGCTAAACATTATTTAACCACAAGATTCATACTTATTACTTCCTCTTAGCAATCATATCACATCACATGCTAAACAAGGAGTAAGCAAAGTATACATTTATTCATCTACGTATGAATGAATTAAAATCAATCCCCAAATTGAAAATAATGATCACAGTTCATATCACTCGAGTATGTTTCACATTCATAATAAACTGCAGATTCCAAACTACTACAATAAGATCCAAAACTACACCTCATGATAATTTATATTATAATAGTCTAGTGTTCTAAGACATAACTACTAGTTTTTCCCTAATCAATCATACTAAGTAGTTATAGATACAAGGAAGCATACGCTCTTATTCAAGCAAGCATATAACAAGCAAGTCATACAAATACATAACAATCTTATCTAACTTTCATTTACACTCTCAAGATGGTATGCATGCATACATGTTCTACTAACTGCTATAAACATACGATCAAGTAATATCCAACACATATATTAAATAGTCAATGTAGGTGAGAGTCCAGGCATACAACTACAATATGTACGATTCGAGCATATACTTTTAAGCTGAAGTATTTTAAAATATCTCATATTATTATAGCTCATTGTGCATGAGCACTCTAGTCAAACATGAACAATCAATTTTACACTATAAAGATTAAACAAACAAATACAAGATTATACCATTCGGTTATTCCCTAATTATATTGCACAAGTTTTCATTTTTACATGACGTTACAGAATTTGACCCTGTCGACATGCTTACATAACTCTATTGTGCTCACGGATATACTACTGGGCCTCGACGAGTGTTCCAAGCAAAGCCATAGTATAGATTTAGACCAAATAATTATATCAATCCAAAATACATTATTAATCAAACAAGAGTATATCAACATAACACAGGATTATTTATTTTGACTATTGTTTACTCAATGTAAAGTGATATTCCTAAAACTATAAAACTCTCAGCACATTCATTAAACGTGCAGCCATAGTTTTGATCTATGCTCTACAATCCATCTAAAAACATGGTATCATTCTGTAGATAATCTTATATATCCATTGATTACTTAGAATATCACAATTCCATTTCAACATTATATGAATACAAGGATTCAACAATATAAATTTGTAAACATCAACAATAATTTAAGATTCTAATCAAACTCAAATGATTTTCAACAACCGTTATAATTTTCTGTTGACAATTTATATTAAAAAAATCGAATGTTATAGTCCATTTGCTTCCTAAAATAGGACTGAAATATCCCTTTTACATATTCACATATTTTAGTCAATATATCTACATAGATAACTTTTCAAGACTTTGTTCAGGACTATAGTGTATGCTCTAAACACACATTTAACTTGTTCTCAATTTATGCTTGATGCAAAGACATTCATTATCATATCATTTATGTAAATACATATATTCACATATATACAAATATATTTATAATTTGACTGCTTAATGTAATCTTGTATAAGTGAATTCATACACATACATGATGCATATGTATACGCATATATATATATATATATATATATATATATATATATATATATAGTGTGTTGTTTTTCTTTATATATATATATATATATATATATATATATATAAATAAAGAAAAACAACACTTTAATTTTGACAATAATACTCAAATTTGCCATAAGGGTCAAATAATTCATATCAAATGCATAAATCATTTACGAGTTACAAATTCAAATATATACTTATAACTTGACTAACTCACACCTATAGCTCACTATCAAACATTTTTAAGGAAACTAATTATTTCATTGAATTGTTCACAATCATATTTATTGTTTTATACCAAACTGAGTATAAAGTTCCACAATCCGTGATACGAAAACTTGAGGCAAAAATAAAGTTCCATCGAACATTTGATCTTGTATTAAAGAGGAATCTAATTTCTTTGCCAATTTCATTATCCGGAATATACATTGTCTCAATTTTAAATAAAGCTCATTCATTACATTGAAACTCAAAGCTTTATATATAATTCAAGACACAACCTTTAATAAATTTTCAATGCTTTAATTATAAACTCAACAACTTCCTTTTTATACTTTGGGTTTAAATATATATATATATATATATATATATATATATATATCAAGTTGTCTTTTCAAACCCAATGATTTTATTCAAAAGACTGAGCGTTTTAATAAGATGCTTCTGTGCATCAATTGAATGTTTCAGCCTTATAATTCTTTATAACTATGTTGAAAACATACACTTAGTGTTCCAATTCAACGATTAAAAATATATGCACAACTTTTAATAATATAAAATCAGCCTTTAATTTGATTTGGTGTTCACCTAAAACACCGGGCAACTTACTTTGACAGCTCAACTATCTGATTCAATGAGTCCGCATTCTCAAATTATATTCTCAGCCATTTCTATTAAAGACTCAACGCTTTATACAACGTTTACCTCCAGACCCAACGTTTTATCTCATATGCTTATTGTTTAATTCGGGAATTTGGCGTTGTAAAAATGGAGACCAGGGATTTATATGCTCAATGCTTTAGTTAGGGACTTTGGTGTTACTCAACATTAATTTCCTTAACCTAGCGTCGCCTAAAGAGACCCAACAACTTTCATTTTATACTTGGTGTTAATTCTATTCACTCAGCGAATTCTTCTAAAAACATAGCTATTTAAAAATTGACTTCAGCAATTTAAAATATACATGCAACAATTTCCTTTATATATACAGTGATATCATAAATATGCCCAACAACTTCAATAAAATACTCAACCAAAAATTATAACTTAGCATTTATTTATAACTGGGCGATTTACTATTTATTATACACAAGCAAATTTAATTTTTAAGCTGGGTGATTTAATTAAAACTTAGCGTTTTTAAGCAACATGGTGTTTCATTACACACTCAATGTTTTACTCGGCGTTTATTTTATACTTGGTTGTCTAAGTTTGGCGGTTTCATATTTTTAACACACCGAATTTAATTTTAATCTCAGCGAATAACAGAGGAGGCATTTCAAATCATACACTGCTTGGTGTTACAAACTCAGCGGTTTTTCAATAAATACGCAGCAATTTTATTTACATAGCAACGATTTCTTAAAGAGACTTGGCATCTTAGCTTACTTAGACTCAACGTTTTAATATTAGCTCCGCATTTAAATTATATGCACAGTGTTTAACTTATATGCAGGGCGTTTTATGTTAATAGCTGGGCGTTTTGTATTTAGACTCGGCATTATAAATTTATGGCTTAGCGATACAAATACAACTCTGCTAATATTTAATAAGCTCAGCGTTTCAACTAATATATAATCTCAATTTTCTCAGTTTCTATAATGAATTTGACTACTAATATTTATCTCAGTTGTGTATGCATTGATCTATTTAAATATTACAATCATAATCATATTACTTACAATAATGAAATTTGCAATACCAATCGTGAAGATTATTGCCTGTAGTAAGATAAACTTGTTTGGCTCTTCTTGTTTGTAACATGCTTTCTCTCCATTCTCTCTGTGTCTCCACTGTGTGTGTCCATTTTTAGTTTCATCAGGGTTTATTTATACAGTTATTGACCTCATTTGTTACGCCCTTCTTTGCATGCAAAATCTCTCTTAGCTTGCCATCCATGCATGGCCTCATTCCTTTTCTTAACTTCACTTTCATGTTGTTCACTTTTTCCAACATTCATATTTATTATTTAGAACATTTTAATTAGTTTATTTAAAAACACTACGCCAAAGTTCTGTAAGTCATCTTAACATAAGTTTAGGTTGACTCGTTAAATAAATATATCTATTTTCCTAACTTTCACTGCAATCTCATGCAAGACTAAGCTTAGTTGTCTTTACTTACGGTTAAAACTTTAGGACAACTGAAGCTCTTGAAAGTAATAAAGGTAATTTTTTATTTATTTAATAGATATATAAGGTCATAATTACTTCTAATTGCAAAATAACCATATCTTTAATAACTAGCAATTAAATATCTATGCCCTGATTTATTCTCGAAAATCAAGACAATGCATATCATGAACTAAATCCACATAAATATAATCACAACAATATTTCTTTAATTACGAGCTAACATCTAAAACATGCTATGCATATAACATTTAAAATCTAATGTGCATGTGTGTAGGGTTACTAGCAATTTTTTTTGTCATCGTCTATTCGTTCCATCTAGCATATCTTCTCTGATGGTGCTCTCCTTCGTCAAGCTCTGAGGGTATGATCTATCCTGCATCCATTTCATAACAAGTAGGTAGTTAGTTTGAGTCATCATCTAATCAACCAATGATGCATAACTAACAAATACATATCCACAATGTATAGAATAATTAAAATACAATTGTCATATTATGTATACTAATCAACAATATCATTGTTTCATCTCAGTATGTCATAAATCTCAAGTCAAAGCAATGATAATTAGATAATAACCATGTTAATTTACGGATTAAAGGTTATAAACTATAGAGTAAAATTAGGATGTGACAGACCATGCCATGTTACACAGGAATTTTAGTCGGCGGAATGGAGGGATGAAAGTGTTCGCATAGATATGTTGCTTGTAATTGAACCCACAACAAGGTTTTATTTTGTTTTCATTCATAGGGCAGTAAATGATATTCTTTTTGTATCAATCAATATAGTTTTTTGAATTCTATGGCCATTTTGGAAGATGCTTTTCTCATTAATGTGGAAGGAAGTTTCATGTTGGAGGGGTGAAACGTTGCCCACAACTAAATCCACATGTTGGTCGCTCTTCATTCTGATCTGACTCCAAATTTGTTGGTATTTTAATGTAAGCATTGGAGGTTTTCAAAAATCATGTTGTTGTGTGCTTCATATATGTGTCGCATTTTTATTTCTCTGCGCAACATTGGCATGTTGATGGAAGTCTCGAAGGTTTTCATTCACTACCAAGGGCATTCAAAGTCACTTGATAATAATGGATATTCTTTACAAACTCCTTTCTTATATGGTGACTTTGATTGCTCCTTCTAGTGAACAAGAAAATGTTCTCACCAATACTTTCGACAAGCCCAAAAAAGAATTGCTATCCATTTTTTTCATTAATGTGGCATGTTAATGTCGCCATGCGCGTCATCTTCAACTTGATCACTATGTTGGAGGGATGAAATGTTTCCCACACTTGAACACATGTTTTCATTCACATTTGACTCAGCATTTGTTGGTATTCTAATGGAAGCACTCGAGGTTTTCATTCACATACCACTAAATGTTATTGTCTTTGTATTCAACTTAATTGTTATGTGGATGGAAGACTTAACATTTGCTGGTATGTGGATGGAAGCCTTGAAGGCTTTCATTCACATAGCAATTAAAGTTATTGACTTTGTATCAAAAATTAAGGTTATCATTTACATGGTAGTAAAATTTATTTTCTTTGTATCAAAATTAAGGTTATTGTTCACATGTCAGGGAATGTAATTGTTTTTATATCAAACTGAATTGTTTTCTGATTTCATGTTGTGTGCTTTTTATGAGACACGCATAATGATTGGGGAAATAAGGTTAAGGTTTGTTGCTCCTTTTTTCATCCAATCTAGTGGGCACACTTGGGAATGCAGACTTAAACCCCTTGGTTTAAAATTTTGACCATTAATATTATTAAAACGAACACATTATTGTATCATTGACTTATAATTTTGACAAGTTAGGCACATATCGAAATAAATATGGGTCATTAATATAAAACGAAGGGCTATGTTGAAAGATGTGTCCCCGCAAGATTGAATATTTATTGGTATGTGGATGGAAGCTATGAAGGTTTCCATTCACATATCAGTAAATGTTATTGTCTTTCTATCAAAATTAAGAATTTCATTGACATACTAGTAAACGTTGACTCAGATGTATCAAACAAAATCTTTCTATGAAATCATGTTGCTTTGATTTACATACATGGTTATGATATCATGTTGCTGCCTCATTCATTCACATGTTCAACATTACAATTTTTTTTCCGTACCTACTTCTAATATGTTTTCCATTCTATTGTCAATTACTTATATAATTTGGTGACTGTTATAGTTCACAACAAGGAATGCAAAGAAGAAGATGTCCATGTGGAACAATGAGGACTACAAAAGTGAAATTTCCTAAAGCCGTCGATGAAGAGTTTAATGAAGAAGGGCAACCCACTGCAAAAATAAAAGAAAGCCAAGTAGAATGGCTAAGGGAGGGAACACCGAATCTTGGTCTCAATCAAAAGGGGCCATCAAGAAATTGTAAAGGGAATCAAAATCCAAAAGGTGGTGCAGTAGAAGATACAACCAAGACAAATAAAATGAGCAAAATAAAGAGCATGATAAATGGGATAGGGAATTTAGGAACGATATGAGAATGAAGGGCACATATCAATTTTAAAACTTTCGATGCAACAATGAGGAACAAAGGAGTCAAATTTCTTGAAGTTGTTCATGAAGATGTTAACAAAGAAGAGCAACCACTACAAACGCCGAAGGTTTTGTAGGTCAAACAACAAATGCAAATTCAGTAAATGGCTCAATAGGCTGCAAATGCAACATCAAGTTTCAACCTACGGAAGAAAATCGAGTAGAATAGCTAAGAGAGGGAACATCAGATCTTGGCCTCAATCAAAAGGGAACATCAAGAAATTGTAAACAAAATCAAATGTATTTAGTTTGATATCTAATGTACTGAAGTGTATCAAGAAATGTAATGAAAGTAAATCTATTCAATTTTATTATGTAACGTAATTAATTCTATTTTATATCTACCATCCAACCTGAAAATGAATCATTAACTTAATAAAAGTTTTTTTTTTTTCACTTGGTAGGGAACACCCCATTGATCTTTGCTCTTGATTGTGAAATCTATCATCATTACTCATAAAACAAACATCAGCAACACAAACAATAGAAGCAATATAGAGTTGTGCACTGCAAAGTTTGAAAAAAAATTGTATGAGCATTCCAAACTTCACAAAGATATATTGTGTTAAGAAACACAATGGAAAAAAAACAGAACGCCACAAGCATAACAAGTGCCAAGAAACACAATGTATGTAAACAATTCGCAAATTGAGTAGCCCATGAAACATTCACACTATACAACAATTCAATATCTGTAAAAAAACAAGAATGCATGAATATTGTAATTTTCAATAGAACGGAAAAGCCATCAACATTGACAATATAATGGACAAACTATCAACAACATGTCGTAACAACATATCAAAAACATAAATGAACAACACTTAAGGCAAAAAATATTTGTAATTTTGAATATGTTAATGAATAACACAACAATAATTCACTGTAACATATAATTAACTGTCATGGTTTCCATCCATACAACAATAAATGTTTAGTAATTTAATAACAACATATAAAATGCACAACAACATGATTTTACAGAAGGATTTCGTTTGATACATTTGAGTCTACGTTTATTGGTATGTTAATGAAATTCTTAATTTAGATAGAAAGACATTAACATTTACTGGTATGCGAATGTAAACATTCATGCTTTCCATCCACATGAACGAATATTTAATCTTGCAGACACACCTATTTTTCAACATGGCCATTCTTTTTATATTAATGACCCATATTTATTTCAATTATGCTTTGTCAAAATTATAAGCCAATGATACAATAATGTGTTCGTTTAAAAAAAATTATTAGTCAATAATTTTAAATATGGGGTTTAAGTCTGCATTCGCAGGTATGCCTACCAGATTGGTTGAAGGAGAGAGCAACAAACCTTGGCCTTACTTCAACAATCATTATGCGTGACTCATAAAAAAACACATTGCTGCATGAAATAAAAAAACAAATTGGTTTGATAAAAAAATAATTACATTTCTTGATATGTGAATTATAACCTTAATTTTGATACATAGACAACAACTTTTACTGCTTTGTGAATGAAAGCCTTCAGGGCTTTCATCCACATACCAATAAATGTTAAGTCTTCCATCCGCATAACTATTTGGTTGAATACAAAGACTAACATTTAGTGGTTGTGAATGAAAACCTTCAATGCTTCTATTAGAATAACAACAAATGGTGAGTCACATGTGAATGAAAACATGGGTTTAAGTCTGAGCAACATCAAATAGCATGATCAACACAACAAAAAATAGTGTAGCATTTCTGTTATGGACTATTGTGATTAGATTCAAGATTCAAGGAAGAAAGGGGATATACATTCTCAATCAAGTTGTGGATCATTGCAAGGTAGATCATCTAATGAATGAATCAGATGCTAATGCCAATAATGATATCAACGAACTCCGGCATTAGCATCTTTGATTCATTCATGGATGATCTACTTTGCAATGATCCACAACTGGATTGTGAATGTAGAACCCCTTTCTTGCTTGAATCTTATCACAACAGTCCATAATAGAAATTGCAAGACTGTTTTCTGTTGTGTTGATCATGTGAATGAAAACAACGTAGATTTGCCTTTAAAAATGTTAAACCATCTAAATCCAAGTTTTTAGAGCATGTGGTGGTGTAATATGAAAGATGGGGGACCTTGAAGTTAGGGGTCACAACTATTGGTTCCCTTCCTCTACTTGTAATTGTTTTGTGAATGAAAACATTGATTTTGATACAAAGACAATAACAAATACTGGCATGTGAATGTCAACTTTGAGGGCTTCCTTCTATAAACTAGTAAAGTAAATGGTATGTCTTACAAGCCATGTTGTGTAAGGACACATAAATGAATATAAAACATACAACAATTTGATTTGTATTAAAAGCACAAAGATATGAGCCACATTGCAACATGAATTCAGAAAACGTCCAGGGCTTCCATTGAAATAACAACAATTTGGATTCAGATGGGAATGAAAAGAGGCCAACGATGTGGTTTTAGTTGTGTGTAACGTTTCATCCCTCCAACATGGAAATTCCTTGCATATTGATGAAACAAGCATCTTCTAACATGGCCATATCATTCATAAAACTATATTGGTTGATACAAAAAGAATAACATTTACTGTAATGTCGTTTCCACAACTTTCGTTCCCATTTGACTCGAAATTGGTTATCAATTTGGGGAAGGAGATACATGAAAAAATAGGCAAAGATGTTTACTGATGATGCTCAAGGCGCTAGTAACTTGCCACATTAATGGAGTAAAGCTTGCCAATCCATGCGTAAAATTGTCGGAGGGATGGGGAAAAAATAGGACTAATGAAGGCACGATAACAATAATAGCCATGCGAAAACAAAATAAAACACTATTGTGGGTTCAGTTACAGGCAATGCATTTACGCGAGTGCTTTCATCTTTCCATTCTACTAACTGAAATTCCTCTATGTAACGTGTCATGGTCGAGAAATTTCGGGCAAGTTCCATTCGTTTTGGGGGAGTAGGAATGCAAAAAGGCAGGGAGATGTTTGTTGATGTAATGTTCCATCGCTCCATTAACATACCAGTAAACGTTTACTTAGATGTGAAGGCACGCAAAAAAAACATGAACAAAGAAAGCACGTCAAAAAAATCAATAACATATATGGAACGCAACAGAAAAGAACATAAAAGACACAAAACCATAACAACAATGTGAAAATATTAATAACTAAGAACGTTTGTGGCATGCAGGGTGACATTAACTTGCAACAGTAATGGAGAAAAGCTCGTCTAGCCATGAGGAAAATGGCGGTGGCTTCCATAGTAATGAGCCACGCGTTTTCCATCTCGAGTTGAAATTGAATGAATAACACAACAGAGTGAATGACATATGAACAACTGTCCTTCCATTAACATATCAGTAAACGTTTACTTAGATGTGAAGGCATGCTACAAAAACCTAAACACAAAAAGCACAAAAAAAAAAGAGGAACGTATAAGGCATGCAACAAAAAACAGGAACATACAAGGCACAATAACCATATCAGCTATGCAAAAATATAAATAACCAAGAACATTTGTTGGTGGCGTGTAGGACATAATTAACTTGCCACAATAATGGAGAAAAACCTGTCCAGTAATGCAGAAAATGGCGGTGGTTTCTACATTAATGAGCCACATGCTTTCTATCATGAGTTTTAATTGAATAAATAACATAACAAAGTGAATGGAAAACATATGAACAACTATGTTACTCTGTTAACATACTAGTAAATGTTTACTTAGATATGAATGCATGCAACAAAAAACATGAACAAAGAAGGCACAATAACTTTAACAACCAAGTGAAAGCAAACAAAACATTTTTGTGGGTTCAGTTACAGGCAACACATCTGTGCATATGCTCTCATTTCACCATTTTGTCCATTGAAATTCCTCTGCGTAACGCAGCATGGTCGAGAACTTTTGGGTAGGGTCCATCTGTTTTGGGGGAGGAGGTACGCGAAAAGGCAGGAAGAGATGACAGTTGGTGGCATATATGGTGGCATTAACTTGCTACATTAATGGAAAAAAAACCCTTCGAGCCATCTAGAAAATGGCGCTCCCTTCCACAAATGAGCTACGTGCGTCTTCCAACATGGCACTTCATTTCATATAAATGATCCATATGTATTTCGGTCCATTATTGTTGGTCCTTTGGGTCCCAACTTTTGGTTCCTTCGGTCCCAACGATCAGTCGAACTAAAAATATGCCTTAAAATTGACCTTGTTGGAAACTTCGTCATATGACTTCTTGGAGCATCAATTTTCCTCCCAAATGACATTTTCAAACTTAAAAAACGTTAAACATATTTAAATTCAATTTTTTAGAGCGCGAGGTGGCATAATATGGAAGATGTGGGACCTTGAAGTTAGGGGTTTCAACTATTGGTCCCCTTCCTCTAGTGTGCAAGTTAAGAAATCTTTGAAGTATTTTTTTTTTTTTTTTAAGAAATTTGACAAGAAAAATTGATGAATAAGATTGTTAAGTCAAATGGAAGAAGTAAAAAGATTTGTTTTGCAATTTTAAAGATATCTGTGTAGGGGAATTAAAACCTACTATTTAGGGCTATTTATTGAAGAAACTTCTGCACAATAAGATCCCTTGGTCGAACCTTGTTAAAGATATTTTTATATGAATTAACAAGTAAAAACGATGAATTAAGATTGTTAATTCAAGTGAAAGAAGTACACACACACATATCAGTGTTGCAGAGAGACGCGTCCCCCAACCCCTAGGTACCCAGACGTGTTCTGGGTATGGGAAATAGGTACAAAGACATCCCCTGTGCCTAGAGATGTCTGTTGGGAACATCTTGTGTCTCTCGCCTGTCTCGCATCCAAATCTCAAGTACCCAAAATGTAAACCCTAAACATGGGAAAAATGCATAAAAGTCTGTGAAAAGGACGAAATGACATAGGGTTTACCACCACAATCATTGGATTCGATGCTTGTAGTGATGCAGTCAAAGCTCATAGTGAAGCAGTCCAAGCTTTTAGTGAAGCATTTGCAGTCGAGCTGTTTGTAGGTATGCAACATGACCTTTGAATGGATCTCATCGTAAACTACAATGAATCTCGTACTAAATGGTTCAGGGAAATTGCGTTTAGGGTTTTTGCCATTTTGGTTAGTGGTTATTGAGTTAAACTATCCTCATTGCCTTCATGACAATGCTTAGTTATCGCCGTGAAGGAATGTTCCCTTTTTAATGTTAAAACAATAAAAATGCAAATGTTTAAATGATTAAACATTAAAAACAATATTTTTTTTATGCGAAATGATTTATTTTTAGGGTTTTTTAATGTTTTAAATTTTGGATCTTTAATAGTTGTTTAATAACTATTAAATATTTATAATTTTATTTATTATTAATTATTATTTAATGTTTTTATTTTAATTTTAAATTTTTGTATTTTAATTTTATGTTTTTTGCAAACACCTATGTTATAATTATAATTATAATTTAAATATATTTTTTAATTTTAGTTAGGTTTTTGAATTTTAACGATATATATTTTTTAATTTTTTTAATAAATTTAAAATTATAAATTTACTAATTTTTATTTTTCCCAAAATATATAATATATATATATTTTCCCGGAATGTGTATATATATATATTATAATTACTTATTTATTTTGAAAATTATATATATTGCTAGTATTGGCATTGCAATAGTATAAATTTCTTTAAATTTTTCAAAGTATATATTATATATATAATATAGAAATAATAAATATATATTTCCGGTTCCCTGTACCCTTCTCCTATTTTTCAAAAAAATGGCGTACTGGTACCCGTACCCATCTCCCTTTCCCTGTAACCATACCCGTACCCATCCTCTATATATATATATAGAAATATCAGTATAGGGGTATCAAAATACAGGCCTGCTTATTGAATAAAGTTACGCACACTAAGATCCCTTGGTTAAACCTTGCCTCGCCATTTTTTACCTTCTGGTCCTTTAGCACCTTTTTCTATATTAATTCTCTCTTAAGCTTTTGTCAATTTGCTTCAGAACAGTGAACAAAATCAGCTGATTTTTCTTTTGATTAATAAAAGAAAATGTTGCAGTGAAGAAACAAAGATAAATTTGTTTTTCTCATATGTGAGCTACCGATCAGTTGTCTTAAATAGCAAAGACCTAGGTTCAAATCCAATTCTGGGTGGGACTTACCTAAACAGACAAGGATAGGTGTGTGTGTATGTTTGATGAAATAGATACTCATCGGTGGTGGGAATTTACCACACTACTCGTAGACGAGTTGCTGCCCTTATGGGTTGTTTACAAGCCATTTAAGCCTGCAAATGTAGTTTCTTTATACTGATCTTCAATGGAGGAAGGATGAGGCCCCTTTTAAAAAAATACTCATCATTTTTAATGGATTATTTTTGTAAGCATTTATCATCACACATCATGTACAGTGTGCTTATTGTGTATATTTTTTACTATTGTTGCATTCTCATTTATGGGAATATTGACGTACTTCACATGATAGAATTTATTACCTATTTCTTAATTCTTTATATTTTTTTAATCATTTTATGTTGCATCGTTTATGCTTATGTTCTGGTTATCGCTTATCTATGCAATTATTCCACATGTATCATACATGGGCATGTTTTTGGTGAACCATGATAGCCACGATTGGTCTTTAATGATGTTTGAACCATTAGCAAATTTGTGTAATTGATGAATCTCTAATATTTTTTCGCAAATATACACGCATGTTTCTTGCGTCTAAAAATGTCGAGCCTTGTTTCTCTCTCCCATTTCTTGTTTCTCGCAACATTTAATGTACCCCATGTTTGTTACACAACTTTGCCACATCTGCTGCTGCTTATTGTGGTGCAAGTATTTGAATTTAGGGCCCACTCTTACAAGCATCTCCCATTGCTATTACACCACAACCCATTAAATTTGCATGATACTTTTCTTTAAGATGTAAATGGGCATAAGGTACATGTGGATCCAATTAAAGTAACAGGGCTTTTGGGGTGGCCTATTCCATCTAACATTTCAGATCCGAGGAGTTTTTTTGAGTTGTGAAGTTCTATACAATGTTTGTAACTACCCTCTTCATCCTTCTCAGTAGTTAGAAGGATCTTAACTGGAACCCACTTTCTGCTCAAGCATTTTGATTTAGCTGTTTGAAGGATGCTCTTTGTGCTACTCTAGTGCTTGCTTTACTAGACTTGCAATAATCATTTGAGTTTGAGATAGACACTTTCCATTATGCCATTTGACTTACAGAAACCGTGAGTGTGGGGAAGACATCCAATGGCTTATCATCGGAAGCATCATCACAAGCCAAGCCCAATTATATAGCACCTGGACAAGGAATTCTATGCCTTGTTCCAAGCCTTAAAGTAGTGGCACCATTATTTTCTTGCATATAATAAGTGGAAAAGTCTTCTCCATGGATACTCAGTTTGGTTTGATTATTGAAGTTTTGCAGCAACACAGTTTAGGGGATGGGTTGTAGTATAAGTTTCCTCAGGCCCTTCTCTCCAAATTTTGCTAAAGTATCTGTTGACGCTCCGAGACCCTCAACCCTTGCTTTTGGGCACCCCTAGAATCTATAACCTCTCCGGTCTCACCCTCACTAACAGTTCGAGCTTTTGGTGTAGCAGCGACCGGTTAATGTTAACAAACTGGCGCCTCCGCTGGGGGGGGGGGTTCGATTCTTGCCCTCAGTAGTTTCACTCGCCTCGTGGTCGGAGTGTCCATTCGGACATCTCGAAGTTTCCAATCCGGACCTCTCGGCTCGGGGGGCTAAACTGTTGATGCTCTGAGACCCTCAACCTTTGCTTTCGGGCTCCCCCAGAATCTATAATCTCTCCGGTCTCACCCTCACTAATAGTTCGAGCTTTTGGTGTAGCGGCAACCGGTTAGTGTTAACAATATCCACATTCCTTCTATGGTGGATATTTTGGCATAAAAATACCTTGCGACACCTTTAAAATACTTTTATCAGCCTTCTATGTGGAAGCACTTGGATTACATTTGTTAATGCTCTGTTTGCAATAAGGCTAAGCCTGCCAATTGAAAGATTGGATTATATCAACCATTAGTGGCACCTTCATTAGTGGTTATGCCCAATACCTAGTGCAATCATTGCTTCTTTGTGATTGTCTGCTGGTTTTCCAAAATGGTGATCTTTATCTCATGCACCAAGACCGTCGATGCTCCACAAGCTGCAGACTTGTTCTTAAAGCATGTCTGAGGCATTCTTGGGCAGCTGCTCACTATCATTTCAAATTGTGACTTGCACTTCTTGAGCATATTTGGGAAATCATTGTGGAAGCTTTTGGGTTTTTAGTTGTGCTTCTTCACTGAATTTTATCTGTAGACTGATGGTCACATTGAAGTTGTGAATCGCACATTGGTCAATCCTCTCCACATTTCTCATTAGAAGTGCAGGTGACGGGACACCTATTTGCGCTTCATTTAGCATAGCTATAACCGGGCTACCCATGTTTCAACATGACATTCTGCCTTTGAATTATCATGTTGTACTGGGCATCTCATTTGGAGAAGATTTTTATCACTCGTCTTGAGGTCACCATTCTTGACTTTCAACCACTGTTGGCCAAGGATACTTTGTTTGATGTTCAGACGGCAACATTTGGAAGGGGCAGACAACAACTTACCTTAAGAGCAATAGTATTTCCACAGTCCATTCTAATGTAGCGAGTATGGATTGACGTTTCGGGTTACACTTGTGAACCATCATCAGGATGATAATAGAATGAGAACTATTAGTGAGTGTTTCTAGATAAAACCGTGTGAAAACTTTTGGATCAACATTTCGGGTCACAACCTGTGAACCATCATTAGGATGAGAATAGAATGAGAACTATCAATGTCAATCCAAAAGCTTTCACACAGTTTTATCTAAAAGCACTAACAACTTACCTTGTCGATTGAAAAGGTACTCTACCAACACATAACAAGTGGTTCTCCGTGTTATTTTTTCTAGAAAAGTGCCCAAATGTCATGGAAAATGGGGACAATATCCTCTTAGTAGAGAGGAAATGATGATGACATCCATTATAGTTAGTGGAATTATTCAAAGGGTATATGAAATAAACTAAAGGAGGTGGGCATATAAGTTGGTAGGTGGGAGTTGGAAACATAAAATCGAAATGTCTGTGTAAGATGGTTAGTCTATAAATATAGGTTTCTCTTATGTAAATAAGCATTCAGAAATATAGAAATCATATTATATGCAGGGTAACAAGAGAGGTAGTTTAAGAACACTCTTGGTCTAGGAATATTTCATGTACAATTTACATCTCCCAATAAATAATTTAAATATCTTTAGAAATGCTAAATTATATATGAGTTGTAAAATCTTTCAAGTTTCAAGTAGATTGCTTGGCACTTAAAACTGCAAAGAATTTTGTCAAATTCCCTTCAACTTTTCTTGAGAGACCATTTTATTTTTATGTTCTGGACAGAAGCAAGAGATTTTATATCATGCAAATATCTAATATATCCACTACGGATAATCCAGGTTGTAAATAAGGGATAGAAAGTTCTAATAAAGACTAAGAAGTTCTTAATATACTTGCATAGCCATGGGGTGGACAATCGGGCATTAGTAAATTAGACATGGTGCTTCCAACCATTATTGCATGACATCAATTTTCACCCTATAATTTCATGGGCTGTAAAGCCTGCAACTTAAAACACTTGTACATATTTAAGATTATAAAAATAAATATAGTAAATAGTGTGGACTGTTGGTGTACATGGTATTTTTGGGTCTTAATTCTTGTTGTAGTTGTTTAAATTTTCACTGGTGCCTTCATTGGATTCTTGCTAATATTTTGAGCTATTTTCTAATCCTTTGAGACTTTGCTCTGGGATCTTGTCCGAATGTTTAGAAAGTTCAATTCTTTCTTAGAGGGTAATATTTTGTCTTCTCTTATCGATTCATGCCTGAATCATTACATTTTCAATATTCATCACAAGCTGTTGTATATCTTCCTTCTGCTTGCTCTGCTTGTGATTGAGTTTGGTCATTTCCTTACACAGAGTTCAAAATTTTAATATATTTGATGTATGTGGGATTTTAGGTGTTGGATGGTCAATCCACACTATGGTTAAAACAGATTTTGTAAGGGGCCAGTAGCTTGGTTTAAGATCTCCCCAGAAAGCTGATGGAGGGTCCTAAGTTTGAGTCCTAGCTGGTCCATGCTTTTGAGCATGGTATCAGAGCCGGACTAGGTCAGCTCAAGTCAGTTTGTGGTTTGAGATGGTGGGTGGACAGGGACAGGAGAGGAGTGGTGTTGGAAGGTCAATCCACACTCCAGTAAAAATAGAACTTATGAGAGGCCTGTAACTCAGTGGTAGAATGCCCTGTCATGTGGATGGAAGGTCCTAGGTGGTCCACACTTTCCAACAGCCGTGAAATGACAATATAATGCACTTTAAAACTAATTTTACTCAGCTACCATGGTCAGGCATCATCCTTTGGCTAAAGTCGTTATATTTCAAAGGTTAATTATTGAAATATCCCAATAATTTGTTATCTTTCAATCAAAAAAATATCCCAATAATTTGTTATCTTTCAATAAAAAAAATATCCCAATATTTTGTTTTAATTTAAGGTTGGTGAGCGTTGAACGGATTAGGTAGGAATTGGTTGCTGTGTTGTTTCATGCTAATAATAAGATATAATTTTCAATTTGCCCCTTCACCATTCTGCCAATTTGTTCATGGACGTGTTTTCTTCTATATCAATATTTCATGGAACATGTGCAAATGTGACAATATTCATTAAACTGCTCTGATCCTGAAAATTATTTACTGTAGGTTAGAAATCTGTGTGGAATCAAGTTGACTTCAATGGATATGTATGAAGTCATCAAGAAACAACTATGTGTGTAGATATCATAAAAAATTGACACTAATACATCTTCTAGATGAGATTATCACCATCTTTGGTGCCAGCCAACGATCTGCTGTCAGGCAAAATGCTGCTCTGAGACCTTGTCAAGACCTCGAGTTTTCTGTGCAATATCATTGCTGTCCATCATGTAACTGACATTTTGGATGAACTCCAGTTCAATTGCCAGCTTGGTAATGCTGGTACAACCACCTCTTGGCTGAAGTTGATAACAAAGATCTCAAATTCATGCTTGAGATGGGAGTATGGGACTTGACAGTTCTCCCGAGCCACCAAAATCTGTGTTGCAGGAAACGACACCCCCTGCCCGCCACCCCGGTTTCCAGCCCGGAGACATTTCCAGTACAGAAACGCTGGGAAAACGTCTGGGCGTTTCCAAGGGATTCTGGCCAAAAAAAAAAAAAAAAAGATGAACTGGACAGTATATAAATAAAATAAACATTTAAGTATAAGAAACTAGATGTCTAGTTTCTTATACTTCAAGTTATATTTTTTTTATATACTTTCAGGATGTTTGAGTGTGGTTTCGCACCTCTAGGAGCTATAATGCAACTTCTAGGTTTTGGAGGATTCTATCATATTTCAGACTTACTCAGATTTTGGGGTTTCAGACTTACTCAGTTTTTGGGGTTTCAGACTTAGCGATATTTCAGGGTTTCAAGAATTCAAGGAGACATCATAGGAGGTATGAAGGCTGCATGAAGGGATGTATGTATGATAGAATAGTATGAGAACATCTCTTGCAAAGTGTCACAAGCCAATCCCACCCCATTACCCGTGCACCCCTTAAGGCATGCACTCTTGGATATTCAATGCACTGGCAAGCCCCTGCCAGAGAAGGCATCAGTAAATGATAAAATTGAAAAATAGTGGGAGTAGCATTCATGATTTTGAGGGCAATCTAGATGAATTATTCTAGATTTGAATGTATTTGCAATGTCTACTTTGAACTTTTTGAAGCAATGAATGAATGAACACTGTAAGTGTATTTTCAAGTGTTTTACTTAAAAAAATGAGTAATATGCATTGTTTATATATATATATATATATATTTTAATAATAAAATGTATGGACGTTTCCAAATCAAGGTTTTTGAAAAATGGCGTTTCTGTGTTTCTGAAACATTTCTGTCTTTCCGAAACATTTCCGTTCCTGTACCCATACCCGTAACCGTACCCAAACAACAGAGACCAAAATTATGAGACCCCTCAGTGTGTTTCGGGACGATACTTGTTATCTCTATATGGAGCCAACATCTGGACCGATTATTTTATCGAGCTTTCTATATGTCTTGACAAAAAGCCACTGTGGTGATTGAATTCTCATTACATTGGTGAAAGTGCTCAAATTTTGACTTTCATGCTTTCCAACAAGCCATGTTGGCTGTGCCACAATGTCAGTCATTGACTACATCAAAGGCATGGTGGCTAGCAGTTAATTTAATGGACTTGACAAGAAGTTTGTATTCCAACGGACAAGAATGTCTCGGCAATCCACCCAAAGGCAGGAAGGTTTCAACCTTCAGAGGTGCATTGTTGGAATAACTTCCTGTTGTGGAGGGGATACCTCCTTTCCTTTCTTTCTAATTCCTCCCATACCATATTACCAATGAATGATAACTGCTTCCTGCCTTTCTAAGTAGTATTTTCTTTGTCATCCGTAGCTAACTACTAACTACCTTCCCATTTCTCTTCTTCCAGGTTCAACCCAAACAAACATAGAGCTGGAAGGAATGAATACTATAGTTCCAGACTGAATGAGCTATCCTTCCTAGTTAATGACATGAAGACGGTGGAGTAGTGGCTAGTGACAAAATCCAAGTTGCTAACAATGGTGAGAGACAAGTCTTCCCCTTGTGCTTATTATTGCATTACGTGAATGCAGACACACCTTCGATGGCCTGGTTCTCTCGATCTGAATGTGGAGAGAAGTGCTATGTGGCTAGCGAATCTGGTGGCTCTCCCAAGAGCAGGATATAACAATGGTTTCCAATGGCTCCTCCCCTCCCCATCCCATGTGTCATGAATGCCCTCCGATATGATATGTAGTAGGATTAAAAATTAGGAAATTCCAATTCATATTCTCTACTCCCTTTCAATTAAATGTTATTAAATCTAAGCGCAAGGACTGCCCTATTATATTAAAGATAAAGTAGAATGAGGTATTTTATGCCACTAGAACTCAACATCATCCCTCCTCTATGTTGTTTGGGTACGGGTACGGGGACGTCTCGGGTACGCAGGTATGCCATTTTTCAAAAACCTTGATTTGTATATGTCGTGGGTACGTCTATGTATATATATATATATATATATATATATATATATATATTGTATATTGTATATTACTCATTTTTTTAGTAAAACACTTGAAACTACATAGTGTGAAAATATATGTCTATAAATGATAAAACACTTAAAAATATATAATATTCATTCATTCATTACTTCAAAGACAAGATGTACATTCAAATCTAGAATAAATCATCTCGATTGTCCACAAAATCATGAATGCCACTCCCATTATTTTTCAACTTTATCATTTACTGACACTTTCTCTCACAAGGGCTCATCGGTGCATTGAATCTCACGAGTGCATGCCTTAAGGGGTGCACAGGGAATGGGGTGGGATCGGCTTGTGGCACTTTGCCAGAGATATTCTCATACTATTCTATCACGCATGCATCCCTTCATGCAGCCTTCATACCTACTATGATGTCTCCTTGAAATCTTGAAACCCTGAAATATGGCTAAGTTTGAAACCCTGAAACCCTGGAATCTAACTAGCTTTGAAATATGACAGGATCCTCCAAAACCTAGAATTTGCATTATAGCTCCTAGCAGTCTGAAACCCCTCTCAAACATCCTGAAAGTATATAAATAAAATATAACTTAAAGTATAAGTTTACATTTAGATATGGACATCTAGTTTATTTTATTTCTATACGGTTGGGTTCGGACTGGATTTACATTTAGGGTTGCTTAGTTTTTAGGGTTTTTTTTTAAAGGATTTTTTGAGGTTTTTTTTTTTTTTTTTTTAAAAAAATTTGCCATTTTTTTGCCGAAATCCCTCGGGTACGCGCCGGAAACGTCCTGGGTACTCCTGGAGGCGCCCGCCAGCGTACCGGACGTTTTCGGCACTCTGGCGGGCGCCTTCGGGAGTACCCAGGACGTCCCCGTGGCAGAGGCGTCTCCGAACAGGGGTTGTTGGGCCGGGGGGCGTATCCCTGCAACACAGTCCCTCCTCAAGGGTCCAATTACCAATTATTCCCCAAAAGAGAAAGGTTTGCCAGTTTGTCCACCAAGTTTTTGGCTGGTCAGACCAACATATTAATATCCATATCTCAAGGTCGTAGGTTTGTTTAATATGTCTATCTTAAGTTTGGCTGCTCGCATCCCTTATATGATTGCTAAGGTCTCTAGCACATTATTTAAAGCCTGATAAACGTGTTAGAGGAACCAGTTTCTCTTCTAAAATATATAATTTCTTCCATATTTTGGGTTGTTAATTTTAAAATCAAAGAATGTATCTTAGTTGGTACTTCACGTCATCCCCTTTACAAGTGGCAATTATTTTTGGTTTTTTAATTGATAAGTGCAACCAAATTATTTGTTTTCTGAGACTCTTATGTCATAGAGTGCTGTGGACGTCTGCAAATAAATGCTTATTTGATGGTCTGCAACCATTTTTACAGGAAAAATAAAGCCTATACCAATGAAGTTATAATCCTGGGATCTGCTTTCTTGAATGTCAATTATAAAACTGACATAAACAAGTGGATTATCCCTGCTTGTTTCATGTGTTCATGTTGTACTGACAGCAAAGATCCTTGTTTAGTTTTCATTAATGTTCATGTTTTATTTTCTAAGGATTTTGATTTTTGTATGGGCTGTATAGAACACTTCAAAACTTCCCTTTCTATTGTTCTGAGATATTTTTGGCTATTTTGGGAAAAATGATAAGAGTGGTTCTATTTATATTTTTTGTCTTCAGAGGTCTCCCTTGTCTTCCTTACCATTCCTTCCTCTTGTGTAGAACTTGGGGGTCAATTTGGCTATCTGAAATGCTAAATGTAACTTGCTCATTATTGCATAAAATTGCTTAGGTGTGTTGTCTATTTGGAGTTTCTGTTTCAAAATCTCTTCTGCATTGTATGTATCTTTGACATTTGGTAAGGGAGAAGCATAAAAGAAAAAATGCATTTAAGCATGTATTTTGGCAATAAATCCCCTGTACCATTGTTAATTATGTTCACTTTGAATATTTATATTCTTTATTTATTGTGAGATATTCATGTGAGTTATTGTCCTTGTGCAGGTCCTTTCTGTCGTCGGCCTTTTGCAGGATGAAGTTGATCCAATGGTATCTGTCATGAAGGTGGAGAAGGCACCATTGGAGTCATATGCTGACATTGGAGGTTTGGATGCCCAGATTCAGGAGATAAAAGAAGCAGTTGAGCTTCCTCTTACTCATCCTGAATTGTACGAAGATATTGGTATCAAGCCTCCAAAAGGAGTCATTCTTTATGGTGAGCCAGGAACAGGCAAAACACTGCTGGCAAAGGTGTGCCTTTCTGTAGCCTCTTTTTTAACTTTAAAACATGCCAAATAATCATTACAAAATCTGAGATAAAAGGTTACAAGTAAACAGATTTGATTACATTAATTCAATCTTCTGAATAAAACTTGCCTAGCCAACAAGGAAGATTGTGTAGGTGTACCCAGACCTGTCCTATGAATCAGTTGTCCTCATTAGTTCTTCTGTTGTAAATTAATTATAGACTGTTTATGTTACCTCAGTTTCGTTAGACATTATGAATTGTAGCTCTAAGAATGGACTTATAAACTTGTATTAACTTGTCTGTAATTATGATCGATGGTCTTCTTTGAAGGTTTACTGGTCTAGTCGTAGGGCTGTGAATTGCAGTATCAGATGATCCCAATTTTCAAAGTTAAAGTGGCACTGAGTGCAATGAACGTTATGTTGTATGCCATTTCAGAGTACAATGAATTTTTTTGATTCTATTTAATTGTGGATGTGATTGTGTTGCAGTTACGCTTGGATTGGAAAATTACTGGTTTCCCCTGGTTAAAATATTCAATTGGTTCGACATACGTTGTTCCTAGCAAATCTGAATTTCTTTGTACTAGACATGCTAGGATTTGAGCACTGCATCAATCCTGTTCATAGGAAGGGCTTGGTTAGACATTATGAATTGTAGCACTAAGAATGGACTTACGATCTTGTACTATTTTGTCTGTTATTATGATTGATAGTTTTCTTTGGAGGTTTACTGGCCTAGCCATAGGGTTGTGAGATGATCCCAATCTTTTAAGTTAAAGTGGCACTGAGTGCAATGAACCCAATTTTTTATGCTGTTTAAAGAGTATGCTAAAACTATTTGATTCTATTCAAATTGTGAGTATGTGTTCACATTGATGTGATTGGGCGGTGCAGTTGTGCTTAGATTGGAAAATTATTGGTTTCCTTTCATCCTGGTTACAAGCTCTGATACCAGATTTACCATCCCAAAACTCAACCGCCATTTTTTTAATTTTACCTATGGTTGTTTTTCAAAATGAGTTCAGAAATGACTATTCAAGGTTCATACGCTAGCATTCAAGTGTTCTAGAGGGCAAAGCCATCGTATTTTTGGTCTTGACTCTTTAAGTTTATGCAGCCGAGACTCTATCCCGAAATGTGAAACATGGTAAGACTATAACACTACGTGGGTTCCCATGCATAGATCTTTCATTCGGCAAAAACCGTTCAACAGGTTTGACATGCACTTGTTTTTTGCAAATCTGATTTTTCTCTGTACTAGACATTCTTGGAATTTAAAGACTACATCAATCCTGTTCATAGGAAAAGCTTAATTGGAACCTGTCTTTGGATTGGATTAGCATGAATTTATGTTAAGCTGTTTTCTGTATTCTGTGAAATCCTCGTTTTAGGGCAGCCATTAATAGACTTGTGATCAGCACTATTAGGCCCACTCAGAATTTTATTTGAGAAAAGTGAGCCTTTTCTTCAAGGTCACATGTACTGTGGGTTAAACCGGTGCTAGAGATTGTTCACCTATCTTATTTTCTGACTATTGTTTAGTTGATCACTCCCAATAAGTATCAGGTCAACCTGTTACAGTGCGGATACATGTAGGTATACAGAACATTCATGGCCATTCTCCGAAAAGCACCAAAATCTAGGTCATGAATTTCATCAATCCACGGATTTGGATGTTAAGTTTACTGATCGTTTCTTTGTTCGAATGTGATGGACAGATTGTATTGATCTCAATTCCATTAACTAATAAATATGCAGAATAAGTAGTTTATTTGTATACTTGTGTCCATCTTTTTTGATTGGTCTGTCTTTGTAGCTTTTTTTAACACGATTTTCTTCAATACTAGTGTTCTCATTCTAATTGGACAATTTTTTTTAAAAGCTTTAATACAGACCCTACAACTTGTGCAATGAAATGGTGCAGGCTGTTGCTAACTCAACTTCAGCAACATTCCTACGTGTTGTTGGAAGTGAACTGATCCAGAAATATTTGGGAGATGGACCAAAATTAGTGCGAGAACTTTTTCGTGTGGCTGATGATCTTTCTCCTTCAATTGTCTTTATTGATGAAATTGATGCTATTGGCACTAAAAGGTATTACAATATTTAGGTTATTCTAATTACTTTTGGTGCTATTTTTCAAGTTTTTTGAGGGTTTTATTTAGATTCTTAGTCCAGCTGATAAAATTTTCATGTAACTTGTAATGGTTTAGGGTGTATTTTTTGTCAGTTAGGCTTCTAATAAGTTTCTTCTGCAGATACGATGCTCATTCAGGGGGTGAGCGAGAAATTCAGCGAACAATGTTAGAGTTGTTAAATCAGCTAGACGGTTTTGATGCAAGAGGTGATGTCAAGGTTATCCTGGCCACCAACCGGATTGAAAGTTTAGACCCTGCTTTGCTTCGTCCTGGTAGAATAGATCGAAAGATAGAATTTCCTCTTCCTGATATAAAAACAAGGAGGCGAATATTCCAGGTATTGCTTAATTCCTAATGATCTATTAATAACATTTTTAATCATTTATTGTTTGCATCGGGTTTCTGAGAAAATATTTCAATAGTTTTGTGTGAGGATCTTTGGCTAGAGATTCTAGCTCTAGTGTTATGTAATCTTCTCTTTTCTCAGTGCAAACTTATTTACCATCCGGTATCTTTCTTTTTTGCAGATACATACTGCAAGGATGACACTCGCAGATGATGTAAATCTAGAAGAATTTGTAATGACAAAAGATGAGTTCTCTGGAGCAGATATCAAAGCTATCTGTACCGAGGCAGGGTTACTTGCTTTGAGAGAAAGGCGTATGAAGGTGAGCCTTTCAAAAAGTAATTTGTTAGATTATAACTCTGAGTTTAAGATGGTGCATTTGACAGATTTAATCGGCTATTATTCTGTGCCCTTGTTTGCGATGGCCATAGTTTTTTATATTTTGAAGGTGACATGTTTTTGATTCATCTAAACCATGTTGCTATTTTAGGTTTTTTTAGTTATAATGCTTCTGATTTTTGCCTGACTTCAGTTAGGTTTTTCTATCTTTTGGCATCTGGAAATTCTATACTGATACATTTCCTTTCAGGTAACTCAAGTGGATTTTAAAAAAGCTAAAGAGAAAGTTATGTTCAAGAAAAAAGAAGGTGTTCCTGAAGGTCTCTACATGTAATGCTTTTTAAAAGCAGGTATCAGTTTCAGCCAGATTTGTAAATGTGGGGCATTTCCTTAGCAAGTAGGCTGAAATGTCTGGGTAATTGATGATACCCGATTATCTGGAGCATCTACATCATATGTTTGCCTAGATGTGTGGCTTGTGCTTTCCTTTAATGAGAATTTCAAAATCATTCATATAATCTTTACATTGAATCAGCAGGTTTACAAATCTGTTATTTGTTTTCTCCACGAAGAAATATTAATCGTCTTATCAGTTTTGTAAGCAGGCTGATTGCTATAACTATTTTTGATGTTAGAGACAAGAAAGTTGAAGGCTTGCAGGTTGTCTGCTTCTCGACTCCAAATTTATTTGCTAACAACAACTTTGTTGATGGCTTCTCTGAACTTAGGGTACTGGGTATGTAATTTACGGCTCCTCTTGAGAAGTATGTTTTGTTATCTTATTGGTATAAAAATAGCATAAAATGTACTTTATGAGCCATGTGCACATGTTGGAAGACTGGTTTCTTTCATGAAAAAGTGTGTTCTCATTTATTTCTTGCGTATGCTGTAAAAACTGCAATCATCAAATATAAACTTCTCGGGTAAACATGAAACTGAGTTTAAATTCAATGCTTGCAAATGTTGGTCATTTAAGTGAGGTATTGAAGGGTAGTGTATATCCTATAGCAAAATACTATTTCATTAGCTCAAATTAGAGTTGGCAAGGTAGCATTAGTTTTGGGGGTGTATTTGTATTAGTTGCAGATTTCATAACTTGTGCACAAGTCGTGTGTGTATTACAAGATGAAATGTCAAATTCTGGATATTACGTTAAGTACTAACTGTAGCAATCAACATGAAAATATTTAGAAGGTACATCCGAAGTTTGTGAAAAGAATTTTGTGCAATATTAGAAAGCTGCTAGCAATGCAAAAGTTGAAAGAGAGAACAATGAAGGCTATGCCAGATCTTTGTCATCTAGAGTGGAGAGATCCTGATCGTCATCATTTTCTGCTACAAATTGTTGAAAAGAAATGTCCATACTTGAGTTCTGCATCTCTATGTGATCACCGATAACAGATCACTATCAAGTGGTCAGTGCTAAGAGCTCATTCATAATAAGGTTTTCTAGAGAAGAGTATTTCTATCAATGCCTCGCTGGTTAGAATGCCTCAACCTGTAGCCAGGATAATTAAGCGAAATTAACGAAGTCTGGTGTAGGTCAAAAGTTATGCAGAGTGTATTATCTGACAGGATTTTGGTGTTAAATTCATAGCCTAATAATGAGAATTTCTCTTGCATTAGTTGTAACTTGTTTGTGCTGTTGGTGTTGGGTGGGACATACTCTCTCTCTGACCTTTAAATTTCTGTATCTAGTTTATTTTCTCCCTTTCATTTGGATTGAGCATTGTTGTTGGATGCGTCGGTTTGAGTTCCATTGACCTACTTTGATTATATCTAGACGTTATAAAGGTTAATTTCATAGTTATCAGGAGATGGGTATGGGTACGTGTACCTAAAAATAGGAGACGGTTACGTGAAGACAGCTATATATATATATATATATATATATAATTTTATTTTATTTTTATAAATTGTAAATTATAATTCATAACTATTGTGTATAAGAATGTATTATATAATATTGAAATATAAATGTAACACTTATTACATATATGACTGCATAATTTATTAATATACAAGTCTACAATTTATATTATATTATATAGACTTATAGACAATAGTTATAAATTATAATTTACAAATTATTAAAATAAAATAAAAAATAAAAAACTTATAACTAAAATTAATATTATTTAAAAAATAAAAAAATAAAAATTAAGATTTTAACTTTAGGTGTATACTTTAAAAGTTTAATATGTTGTCGAAGTGATTGACACCAGTAGGGATATTGTTTAAATCTTCTCACAAGAAATGCAAACTTCTCTCGAGCACCACTGTGGAGTGCAGGTTTGAGTGAACTGCTGCCCAAAGATTTGCCAGTTGAGGTTGAGGCCATTTGTTATTTGCTATCAACGCCACTATTGGCTCTCAAAGGCTTCCTACACACCCTATTGCTTTGTATTCAGGGTCTAACTACCTTCGCCAAAGTCAAATGTAGGCTTGGAAGAAGAAAAAAGATGGCGCAGAGGGGTCCGTGGCATTCAAAGAATGATGATGTTGGTTGATCTGATCAGGGGAAAGATTAAACCCTAATTTGCAAGGGCGTATAGAATAAAAATCAAAATCAAAACATTAACATTTTCATTTTTCTTGTAGAGGCATACATGATTTTTGGCGATTTGTGATTATGAGTGCGAATTTGACCAATATCACTATAAGTTCGATCAATACCACTGCAAATCTATGGACGACGATTGCAACTCTGGTGACAATGACTATATTTCTAATGACGACGATTGCAAATTCGGTGATTGAAAACACATTAAGGGTTTCCCTAGGGATATGATACAATTTTTGAAAGGAAATGTGAAAGGAGATGTTTAGGCTTTACAATCGACATCTTTGGGTACATGGGATGTCTTGGTACCTATCCCTTGTACCCAAAACGTGTATCCATGTTGGTGATGCATCTCCTTGCAACACCAATTAATTTTAATGTCATTTCCTTAATGCCACGAATGAACCCATGTGCTTCAATTCATCTCACAAGCATAGTAGCTTGCCATATGAAATACGAAAGTCATGTTATCATGTCCAAGCTTTATGGAATGTATAGTTCAAAATTCAACCAATAATGTGGGATCTCTCATACTCAAGCTCACATAGTTTGTGAACAGCAAGAAATTATATGAATGGTGCAATCTTTTGTCCGTTCTTTATCATTTGGTTTTTGACCTTTTTTGTTGGGTAAATGCCGTCGAATTGATTAACATTATTTACAAAATAAAATTACAATCTCACTTGCATTAACCATGGTTGCTATAGTACAAAAACCTAATAAACAAAATATTAGACATTGGAATTAAGCCTCTTGTATGCAAAACTAGAGACATTAACTTTAAAATATACCAAGCAAAAGATTTAAAACTAACCAAACAACAATTAACAATTTGGAACCATCAACACTTAAAAGGATTGGAGATTTCGATTTTTTTCATGGGCAAAGGTTTGGGCATCATCAACCCAATTGCTATCACTACCAACATTCATACTTGTTGAGTGACTTGCAACGATAAGCATGGGCTGACCATGAGCACCTTTGGTAGAGTAACGCTAAGATGAGAAACTACCTCATTTACTACTTCATGACAATCACAAGCCTTATACTAGATCTGCGAGGATGGCATAACATTGGAGACTCAGTGTTTCATCGTCCTTTGGCAACGAGAGTACCATTGTTTAAAGGGTTGCCACTTAAAATATTAACTTTCAAATTTATTCATTTTGGTCAACCTTTCAATCTTGTATAGACTTGGTATGTCATACGATAAGAAGCATCGTTTGTACAAGTGTGGATGTAATCATATTTTTGGAACAATTAACAAACATATTTAATGTTTCAATTTGGTGGGACTATATTACCTCATGCTAATCAAGGGGCCAACTTAGTTCCAAGGTCCTTTGGAAGTCATTCTCCAATGGAGAATTGATTAAGTAGCACAACATTTATGTTGCACCCTAATCATTCTCTTCCAAGTTCTTAATTGTATAAACATGCAAAACCTTCGATGACAATCATAAATTATTTTGTGTAGTAGTGGTATGTTGATGTTGAGATTGGTAAGGGGCCATTTTATTGGCTTATATTGCTACCACAACCGGCTCGAGAATACCAATGGACGACACAACCACCTTGAGAATACCATCAACGACCACAACTGATTCTAGAATACCATGATCGGCCACAACCGGCCCAAGAATACCAACAGTCGGTCACAACCAGTCCAAGAATACCAACAATCGACCACAATTGATCCAACAATACTAATAGTCGAAAACAACCGGCCTCCAATACCATATTAAGATTTGAACATGGGTGGTGCTTGTAACAACCAAGTCACTTTACCAACTCATCCATATCATCGGTGTGTTTTTGTTGCTTAATTTGTAACTTTTGTGTGTATTAACTCATAAAATTTTGTGGAATTCTTACCTTTATGTAGAGGAAGTGGAGCAATCGGATGATGGTGCTAATAATGACTTTCAATATCCTTTAGACCAAATTGGTCTATAACACCTAGCAAAGTGAGTACAAAATGTAATTGTCCTTTGGAATTCGTAGAAACATTTTATTTTACATATTTCTAATACCTTAACAATCTTTACACTCTTAATTAGCAATCTTTGGACTCTTCCCATATCAAGTACGTGGGAAGGGAAGTAATGAATTAGAAACTTGTCAAGGTGATAAATGATCAATTCCAAAATAAGACAAATTGAGAGGAATGCTTTTTTAACTCCCCGATTGTATAAAGAAAACTTTGACAATTAACAATCATATTTACTTGTGTACACAATAAAATCACTAAGCTTTGTTTGATTGTCGTAATTTAAGAGTTCATTTACCTAATTATGATTGTAAATATCAAGTTAAGCATGTCTTATATCATTAAATGGTGGACATGTTAGGAGAAAATGAACTTTATATTCAATTTCATTTTAGTTATATATTTTATAGTTTATTTTTTCGTTAGGTAGTTTTTCGGTTGTTCATCTACCAATTTCACTATGTAATTAATGAGAATTAGTTCTTAGTTTTGTAATCATAGTTTATTTCTTGAAACTAACAACCTTGTATAGGTATGCCAAATGTTGGAATTTGAGATTGATGATATCTTTATAATAAAATTTCTTTTATTGTAGATATTTTCATCCTTTCAAAGATTTTAAATATTTCATTTTCAATTGTTGATTCAAGTCTGCATTCCATTCAGAATTATTCATCATAAATGTCTCCAAATTTAACTTTTATTAAAGAATTTCGCCCCGCGCTCCCCCGTGCTCCGCCGTTTTTTTTATTAAAATGTTTTCACGTTAAAAAAAATCTATTTTCTTCTTTACTTGTACCTATATAACATATACCATTTTATTTACAATGTTTTGTAACAAGAGTTCATATACCAAGACTTGATTGGAGATGAGACTGAAATAATAATGGAAGCAACTAAAGTGCTCAAGCTATTTTAGTTAATGTTAAATGGTTTATTTTGAGTTTTTATTGCTTAATTTTAGGCGTGACATATCCATAAAATGTTGTGATTTCTTACTTTATATATAGGAAGGGGCATAATTTAGTGAAGATTTTTAAGTGCTTTTGACTTGCAGTGCTGAAATTAACAGTCGACTCTTCCTCTTATGAATTTTTTTGATGACAATTATCTATTCTATATTGCCTTTCAAATGTTAATATAATTCATAATAGAAAACGAAAATATTAAAAAATAAATGTATTTTTTATGTTTTTTGACGGTCTACCAATTTTTTTTTCTTGCATTTAATATAATATTTAAAAAAAACTGATTATATTTTACGATTAAAAAAACGCAAATACACCTATATGATCATCAATTTTAAGCTTGAGATGCCCAAAAACCTACCTACTTGCTTAGGTTTGTGATTTCCCATTTGATTATATTCCTCAACCTATGATATTATATATGTTGAAGTCCATTATTGTCTATTTCCACATTTGTGTTTTAATATAATTCATGTAAGTAGAGTCACTTTCCAAAGTGTGGGAACAAGTGGAAATGGTGGACAACTATTATGTCACTTGGCGTGTTGTGTTTAATTGGGCATAATTATTTCCCGTCAATTTTCTTAAATAATATTATGCTCAAGGTTCAAGGTTGAAGATGTCCCTATGTAGTTGGCATTGTTGATCACGAAGATATCCTCCTTTTCCATGTGGGGTATGTGATATATATATATATTTATATTTTATTAATTTTTGTTTTTAAGGTGTTAAATACTGGTTAAGTGGGTTTATTTGTATAAGAGTAATTTGGAGTCAAATCAAATATAATCTATACACCAAACTCAAGGTTTACTTAATACGATATGATACTAAGGAAACTAAATTAAGTATTTACAGTATTAAAATCTCAGATATATTTCAAATAAGTAAGGCCCATCAACTTTAATTTAAGCAATAAAAATATTTTTATTTTCAATATTTCTCAACAAATAAGTTATGGTTATCATTCGAACCTTTCTTATATTGTTCATTATGTTGACTTAGGTTCCACTATTCACTTGCCTTGTCATATTAGATGGGAATCTTTGACAATTGTGCCTTTTTTTTTAAAATAAAAACTTTGGAAAACAATTATGTCTCAATTATTGCTTGTTTAGTTCCCCACATTAATTTTCTACCTTGTATCTTTCATATTTAAATAATCACATAAGCAAGTCCAAAGTTATACCATAAGCATTTGAAACTTTATGAGGAGTGTATGTCTTTTCCAAAGATAAATATTATTTTCTACACACTTATTAATGTTAATGCATTGACTTCATAATGTTCTTGGCAAGGAAGAGACAATCAGAAAATCCAGTAGAGTACATGTTGTATTCATTGACCTAAAATAAAATCTAAACCAATAAGACAAGGTAAATAAATTAAAATACTAGAATCTTTGATGGCCTAATTGAGTGCTTTAAAAAAAAAGATTTTCAGGGCTGCAATGAAACATTTTTTTAATGAAAAAGTCAATAGTAAATGCAATTAAAAGACCAATAAATGCTTTGCATGTAAATTGTATATAAGTATTATTATTATTTTTTTTCTCAATCATTTTCTTTAAATAAATTAAGATCTCTCAAATTTTAATGGCATTTCAAAAATATATTCCAAAATAATATACATCCAATTTTTTTTAAAAGATTAAGTGGAACCCATGGGCAACTTTGTCAAAAGCACAAGGGTGTGTTGGCACTTTTAAGATTAAGATGTGTTGGCTTTTTCCAAAATTTCCATGTGTGAAATTGAGAAATTGTGTTTGGGTAGAAGTCAAATAGAGATTTGGATTAGATATGCATATAAAGATAATTTACTCTTTACTTTTTGGTATCTTTTCGAGGGTGAACATTCACACATATATAAAAAGTAAATGAAAAGAAAACTCAAATAAAGTGAACTGAATATTTTTTAGTTTTAAATTATTTGATATTCAAAGCTCACATAAATCATTACCTTGAGTATAAGAAGATGAGGCGAATGTGACATTGATTTATAGCTCTAGTTTAATAGAGAAAACCATTTAACTTTTCTTAGTACAATAGATGATTATATGCGAGTACAAATGTATCATGTAGACCATAATGGCCATGCATGTGGAACACAATTCATGGTTTGGTGAATGATTTTCAAGATTAATTTTCTCCTTTGATTAATGACCAATTTAATAATGATGGTTGAAAAGATATTGCCATTTGAATGAAGGTTGAAAATGAAGAGAGCTTATGCATTATCTTTGAGGAAGGCTTGCTGTAAATGGATAATCTCTAGTGAATTAGATTGGTTAAAGTTATATAAGAAAAAATGTTTTTGAAGGTTTATTATGAAGGGTTAATTTATTTTAAAACTCTTTTTTACATTTAATTGTAATTCATTAATTATGAAGAAATAATTTGATTACAAAATTTTAATTCAATAGGATATTATGTTGACAAATTTTATTAGATAGTCGGTTTAAGGTGTAAACCAATATTATAATAGTTGTATGCAAACTATTACCACAATAGTTTTTCTTTCATCATCAAGATTTATTCAAATTTTAAAAATTTGAGATTGGATGAACAACTATTTCATTCATATTAATCCTTCCTAATATATATTTGAACGTTTATCATGAGGGCTTACTTTGTTCCAAAACTCTTCTTTATGTTTGATTGTAATTGATTAATGATAATAGAAATTGTTTGGTTACAAAATTTTAATTCAATAAAATATTATGTTTGCAAATTTTATTAGATAGTTTTAAGGTGCAAACTAATATTACAACAGTTGGATGCAAACCACTATCACAATAGTTTTCCTTTCATTATCAATATTTACTCTACTTTTAAAGATTTGAGATTGGATGAACAACTACTCTATCCATATTAGTTCTTCTTAATATATATTTGATAATAATACACATCAACTTAAATCATAATGATAAATTAGTTGTAGTAATGAGTGTCCCAATTATTACTTTTGCACTTGAATAATGAATGTTCTTTATCTATTTATACAATACAGAGGCCTTAATATTTGAGTGATTATGTTTTGTTGACCTCCTATCATACAAAGATAAGAATACATTCAATACACCACACCATAAGATATGCCTTAAAATTAGGAATCCAAAGGTATATAGATCTTGTACCTAATTAGGTCCATTAGAATACAATCCTCCTCAAAGCCTAACAAGGAGACACTACGGTAGTGTGCTTACATGCATGAACAAACACTTGACATCCACATTGTGTTAACCTTCACGTAGTGTAGAATACGACTGATAGTTTTTTTGGCATTCATTTTATAGACCATAATTGTTGCAAAAATATTGTCACACATCCCTTGGTTTGTTAAAGTTTAACTTCTTACATTTTATTTATGGACCCTTAAGTTCGCTAGTTATTATAGAACTATTTTAAAAATTGTTGGATATGTATTGTATACATTATATGATTTACATCTTTTATGGATTCTATATATGATTTTGGGTCAGTATGGGTGGTTTTAGCTCATTTATGACTCTTGGTTTCTAAGTCCATAATTTGTATCATTGTATTATAATATTGTTTGAATGGTTTCTTATTGATGTTTCTACAAATACTTGTACATGTATTAAGGTAAAGCAAAAAATTTGAAGTTTGAATATTGTATTGTAAGATGGTTGAATTAAATACAATAAGGAAGAAGGTGGTTGTGATGGGTTTTTTCTCGAAAGGGGTTTTTCGAGTGAAAAAAATAAGAAGAAAGTAGTTATGATGGGTTTTTTCTCGAAAGAGTTTTTCTGGGTAAAAATATTGTATATCATGTGTGTGCCATTTTTCCTTTACATTATAATTTAAGATTTTGTTAATATTACTTATCCTCCATCAATTTATCAATCTATTTCTCGTAATTTTTTTAACCTAAAATAATGAGGATTCTCAATTTATCCTAAGAATTTTATCCATCAACTAATTACAAAGTGTTTTATTTTCCATAAAAATAATATATTTTATTCTTCAAAATATGAAACAAGAATTTACTCACCAAAAAATTCCTTGACTTGTAGAATGTCTTGTAAATATAAAATAAATTACTTAAAATATAACATAATATGTTAAAATAACATATATATATATATATATATATATAAATATATATATATATATAAATATAATAATGAACTTATTAAATTCTAAAATATAATTCATTATAATTAATTTAAATTTACTTATTTTACTCATCATTTAATACATATTTAAATTAAAAAATAGAAAATACTAAGTTTTTAATAGAGAAAAGTACCTTTAACAATAAATAATAAAATTTTAACTAAATAAAATTATTATAATAGAAAATTAAACTTTTCCTTCAAAATAAGTTAGAAAGTATTGTAATTTTGAAACAAAAGTCAACATGGGACCCCAAAAAAAAAAAAAGAATTTTAATGAAAAATTTATGCTTGCTTCAAAATTAAAAATTAGAAAGCATAGATTTTAAGTATATGAGTATAAAGTAGACTTTTTAAAGAAACAACTTGCATAAAATTTATAAAATAATGATAAAAATTATATTTAGGATTTTTTTTATAAAGATGGATAGTCCCATTCAATTTATGTAGTTAAGTAATTTGTGTTTTTTTTATTAATTTAATTTAAAAATAAGAAACAAATTTATTATTTCGAAGATTTTTTAGAAGGCTCATTTTCACTTATATTTTCTATAATAATATCTTGTAGATCTCAAAACGACCATAGATATTAGATGGTAGAAAATGAATTAAATCGAAAGTGTATATATCAATCTTTCAAATACTCTAAGTTCTTTTAAGTGGAATATAAAATTTGTAATTATCTATTAATGGCTATTGGCCATTTTTAGCCACAGGTTACACTACTCAATAGTCAAAATCAATGTAGTTTAGAGTGCTGGCATGTCATCCCAAGAAGGATTTATCTCATGGAGTGCATTCGTGATATCGAGTCATTCTTGTACAAAGAATCATTTTATCTTTTAATGTCTAAAGTACATGGACATTCGAGTCAAATATAAGGAAATATTAAGAGTTGGCTCCACTAATGGAACTATTTTAAAAGGTTTGGGGGAGTTCTTAACCCAAATCAATAAGAGAAGGACCAACCTTCTTAAAGATACTATCTAACCAATGAATCTTTGAGCAATAGAGGCAACTAATACAGTTGATGGTCCCATAGACCGTTTGGTATCGTGGACATAATTAAAATAATTTCATTCATTTCTTACCTAACTAAGAAATATTATAGTGGAAACTATATTGATAACATCAATGCATATTATATAAGTGTACGCTATCTATGCATATCAATATAGGATAAAATATATTAACACAAGCTAGTACCCTTCAAATAGAGAAGCATGCAACTGATATATTATTGGCATTAGTTATTAGACTAAAAATTTCACTAAAATGGTGTAATGAGGACATTAATAGAGGCAAAGATGTAGCAAGAGAGGGGAAGGAGACCAAAAAGGAGAGAAATGAATTTAAAGTGAAAAGAATAGGGAAATAAGAATAATGCGTGAAGGTCTATCCAAATAATGAAGAACAATTATTAAAATCACAATTGTAATAAAGAGTGAAGCAACAAGGTGAGAGAGAATTGTGCAATGGAATGTAGCCTTAGCATTTTTTTTTGGATCTGAAAGGTACGCACTATCTTGCATTCTTGAATATCACTTAAAAGAGAAAGGAGGAGAGATGCGAAGGTATTATAATAAGCGAACTCTCAAGATTGCAGTAAAATTAAGCACTTTCCATTCACTATTGCCAAGGTCTATTAATTCTTTTGCAATGTTAGGCTTCATGACTTATGTATTGATAGATCCCAAGCCATTTTTAATAGAAATTGTTTTGGATTGCCATGAGTAATAGGCAAGATTGTAACATGGTTAGGGTTATTCACATTCCATGATGGGCCTGTATTCTATTGAATTCAATAACCAAAAACATACGCAAATTGGGGGGATTTGTGCCAGTTTTATAAACAATAACACCAACTTATCTAAGAGTGCCATTCACCAAGCCAATCTCCACCCACAAATTGGGAGTAAGCATAACTTTTTGTCCCTTGCAAAAAGGAACTTTTGCCACTAATTGATCACCACCCTCAACATCTCCCAAGGTTTTTTTGTCCAATGCTACACATTACTATGTGCAATCAGAATATTCAATGATTTCAACATTTATTTACTATGTATAACCAAACTATTTGTTGTATATAAATGTGTTGAGGAATGAAATGAAGACTTTTATTTTGAAGACATCGATGAATCTATTCGAGACATGAAAAAATCCAAATTTTCAAATTTTGGTTCAACATTTATAATATTCAATAAGAGGTTTCAAAAATACAGTTGACATGGATCATAAAATTGTTGGAAAATTGTGTGCAATGTGATAGCAATGTTAAAGATTCATTGAAGGGTCGAACCATGTGATGTTTTTTCACACATTGTTATGTCTTTCACTAGAGGCAGTTATCCAAAATCACCAATGATAATGACATATCTTGCACAAAAAAGTACAAATTTGTGTTGGGGGAAAGCCTCATTACATGTCAACAATTTTGGTCTTATGAAACTCATTTCGTCAATGAAAATGTAGTGGATATGTTTCAAATATTGTTGGAGAGTTGAAATTTCCTGTCCTTCAACTAGTTTCATTCCATTTATAGGTATGTGAAGGGTTGCATGTATTGTTGAAGCAATGATGTCAAACACTACAATGCCATTTGGAGTGAGCAATAATAAGGATGAGTTGTTCTGAGCTACACGTGAACTCAATATGAGATTGATTTTGTTGACAAGGTATGATTTCCTTGTATCGACATTCCCTTGGATTATCATTTTTAATGGAGTTATTATATCCTGTTGAGTGAAGTAGAGCATAAAAATGTCAGTTGCAAGTTATTGTTATGTTGACAAAGCACCATGAATGAGGAAGATTGAGGAATGAACTTGAGATATTTGGTGGGTTGCTCAATTTATCTCTATAAAAGAGGTAGTTTTTTTATTGTGAGGATGGGGGAACATTATTGTTGTGACAATTATGATGCATGTCAAAATCACAATGACCAAACATATCAAGTTAATTTATTTCCATATCATTGTTGGGGTGGAGTATGACAAAGCTTACCATTCATTAAATTGTTTTGAGCCATGGCAAAGGATAACATCATTTTAAGGGTTGTCATTTGAATTTGATTCATTTGCAGAAGGTATATGGTTAACATGCCATGGATTTTAGGAATTTTACATGTATTTCCAGTTTGCATTAATTTATTTAGTGGAACAACTAATGTATGCAAGGATGTTGTAAAGTGGTTTGTATAAGATGAGCTCACTCCAAAAAAATGTTAATAGGAAGGATAATTTTTTGATGAAATCACAAAGTACCAAGGGTAGACATGAACAATCGCTAGGGCTTCTCTTTTTTTTTTCATTTTTAAAGGTGATGGTGTTTGTTATAAGACCAAAATCTTATCATTTTCCATACATGATAACAAATATAATGAAGAAGGATTGGCCATGTATACATCAATTAAGGTTGAATTTTAAAATAAATCGGTTGTAGTTTGAGATACATAATGTGGAATCATATTGAAAACATTTAATGAAATAAATGATTAACTGCACAAAATGAGGGGGAAATTCTACAACATACGACAAACTTATAGTGCATTGATGTCATGTTGAACAACATTATCAATGAAAAAATTCCTAAAGGAAATTGAGGATGGTTCATGTGAATTCACACCTTTCTAAATTATTGATAACATATGGTGATAACTTTTTGACCAATTCTATAATTTTGATGCATATTTAGCAATATATTTCAACACAAAACGACATGAGAGAACATGTTATTATTCTAAATTTTATATCCAAATGGAAACCATGTTTGGATTGTGGGTGTTCAAATTATCATCATTACATGAGGGAATGTATTTGTTATTCCATTATTCTCAATGGCCATGGAAGATTCATTATGTAATTCCAAAAGGATTTTGTACTAGAAATTTAAGGATGTTATTTTCATTCTCAAGCATGTTTCTTCATTGCATTTGCCTTTGAACACAATTCAAAAGTTATTCATAGTTTACAATAGGATTACTTGAAAATATTACATCTATGCTCAATGAACATGGATCATGAAGGATGAAATGATGTACTATTTGATTTATATGGAAGCTGTCACATGGATTCCCAGGTGACACATATTTTTCAAAGTATTCTTTAGCTTCTTAAATTGCATTTTGATTTTTTAGATCCAATGTGTCAATGTTGGGTGCATTTTTAAGCCAAAGGATATCATGAATATGTGCATATCTTATATGTTGCCATTCATACCTTGCCGTAGAATATATATATGAGAAAAAAGGAAATAAGGATTGTTGTGAAAATGGAAGGAAATGGAAAGTTAGTTAATGTGTACATGTACCAATACTCTTATGCTTGCAAATGTTTTCCAACACTTCCTTGCAAAATATTGTGAACCTATGATGCATATAGAGTGATGTGTGATGTGGATTTGAGATAATAATTTTAATCCTTTAGTGATATGCATGACATTCATTTGATGGGGGTTCAAAAGGAATAGTTTTGTGCAAGGCAAGCCATTTCGTGTTGGTGGTGCTAAATGCAGACAATAAAGTATGAGGACCTTATTATGCATTCATGTCTATTAGTTTTACATGATAGTTTCCCAATAATATCTTATCCCTCACAAATTGGATCCAAAGCACAAAGTTTTCTATGAGTTTATCATTAGTAAAGTCATGCAAATGCTGACAGAGGTCTACAATAGTAGTTGGCAAGTGGTCTTCAATATTTTTTTAACAAAAAGAAAAGTTGTTCCTTGGCTATGATGAAACATTGTAAGGTTAAGAAAAAATATTTGAATCTTGGATGAATACCAAATATATTATCATGGTAACACATCAAATGAAGTGCATATTCATGCATTAAGATGTCTTTGATGCAAACCTGCTTCAACATCACCTAACCTACACGTGAAAGAGTAGGAAATACCATAGCAAATAATCGTATTGTGTTGTACTCATTTATGTGTGACAAGACAAGTTTTGGCTAAGCCATTGCATATGGTGTTAATTGAATTTTTGATTGCAAGTATCTTTTTATCTTTTCTATTTCTTGTTCCAATATTGATAAATATAGGCACAAATGATGAGGGAAGTTATTTTGTACAGTCAGAAAAGGAATTTGCATATACATCAAAAGGTTGTTTTGTTTGTTGAAATAATGGAATGTTAATATATGCATTCCAAATCATGGGTAAAAACTTTTTAGGTTTAACAGGTAATGATGACAATGCATTTTCATCAAGAATGACATCCTTGTAGTGCAAATGATGAACTAATTTGTAATGCAAAGATTGAAATACACATGATTTGCTAACATAAAAGTCATAAGTTTTTTGTTGAGGACCTTGTATTTTAACTAATATTATATACAATTGGTGATTTTTTTGTGGATTTTTTTTTTCAATCACACTAGTTTCCTAGGGGAAGCTGATGGTATGGCTATTGTATTTGTATTGGTATCCATGTACATGATTCACCTTCAAAATTAGATTTACTCTCGCTATAAGCATTTCTTCAACTTTAGTAAGGAATGGAAAAATTGTAAGATGTTCTCTAGGATCCATACTATTCCATTTGGAAAAATGATGGCCATTTCATGTAGTGAAACATATATAAAAAATAAAAGCCCCATTTGATATTCTAGTCTTCATGCCTAGATAAATTTCCATGCATATAGAACATGTTTGAACATATGAAAAAATTGATTTATCCTTTTATGAAATTCCTTGTGTATTTACAAAGTTTGAATTATAACGATTATTAGCAAGCGATGTGTATGGATTTCTATTAACAGCACACAATGGAGGATTGGCATGCCTTTTTTTTTGATAAAATGTTAAATGTTTGAGACAACGAAGAATCAATTTGTAATTAAGGTTTATTTATGGGTGGCTTAAAATTTTGCATGGATGGATTTGCAAGGTAGAGTTCCATTACTTGTTGAAGGAGCATATGTAACATCTTGAGTAGTATATTGAGTAATGATGCATTACAATTGGGTATTTTCATGATGAGTGGTAAGAAATACTAGCTAATTGGGAACAATCAAATCCAAATGCATGTTTAGGGGATGTTTCCTCTCCCATATGTGTTTATTTATGATATATATATATATATGGATTTGGTAGTGACTATGCTACTATTATTTTATACGATATATATTTTATGCATATCATTAGTGTCACTGCTCTTTATTTATAGTAAACATTTGCAAGTTCAATTTTAGAAATAAATAAATCCTTAAAATGACATATATGAAATATAAAAGACGTAAAAATTGGTATGAAGTATTTATTTAAATATTTTAAATTAATGAAATGAATTTGAAATATATGATACAAATTAGGAAGATGGGCAACATATCGACAAGAAAAAACATCCCAAAATATACAACTTTTGAGAAGATAATTTGAATTTTCCTTTTATTGACATATGATAACACCACTAATTAGAATTTCATTGTTTCATTTGAAAAATAAATGTCTAGTTATTAAAAGGTACATATAATGCATTCCAAATTTTTATTAATAACAATTTTATACAAGAATAAGAAACTGTAAGTTGTGCACCCACAAAAACAATGTTAACAATTTATCAAGTCCACAAATCTAGGCACAAAATTATTATTTGAAAACTAAATATAAATACATATTGTACAACAAATGTAAGAAAACACATAGCAACATTTTATAGACATTATAATTATAATAAAAACAAAGGGCAATACTTATGAAAATCATTAAATATAATAAAAAATATACAATATTTGATGTATAGAAAAGTATATACATAATAAAAGGCCTAAAAAATGGTAAGTGTTGTTGTAAAATGTTTCAACTTTGCATGGATCTGCACAATGGTAATCATGCACAAGGATAGTGTTGCACAAACATTCGTTGCGTAGGATGTTGTGCAAGTTGGTTATGCAAGCATTATTGCACAATGTTGTTTGTACAAGACAATGAGTTTTCCTAGGCTTGCATGGATATTGTCTATGACATTTGCATAATATTTTTAGTGTGATGGAAATGATGTTGAGATACATAGTGCTTTCTTAGTATCATTTCACTTTGGATGGTTGTAAAGTCGTACGCAATGGTGGATTTGCAATTTGGTGATGCATAACACTAAAAATTAATGTGAAAATGTGAGGCATTACTAGACATTATTATAATAGTTATTAGGTTGAGGGCATGTGAGTAAAATCTTCATGGTGATATGAAATGAAGATGTTGGGGAGAATTACACAATGATCACTTTACTCATTAGTTGCTGACTGTAGATTCCCCTACTATGCAGGCGTTACAAACAAGGTGAAAAATATAGGCATGATTCTTATAAAGAAGAATATGATGCTTGATACACATGTGATGAACTCATACATGGTGAAGTGTATAGAGCAAATGCAATCTTACACAATCTAGTGTATGGTTGATGTTGAGACATGTTTCAATGCATTATAGATTCAAGTAATTGCATGAATACTGAATACACATAGTCAACTATGTGCATTGTAATACAAATTAAAATGTTGTATGAAGGTTATAAAAACTTGAGAATTTTGTATGATTTCAAATAGACTTTTTCTAATGATAAAATTAATAAGATTATTGTGTTTGATTTTTTTACCCAAAATGGTTTTCCCAGGTGAAATCTTGCATATTTCATGTGCTTGCCATTATCCTTGTATGTTGAAGATTCACATTTCATACCTATTGTTTGTGTTTGTTTGTTTCTTATAGGAATCATTCTAAAAATTTGGTATCATAGATTGGTTTTAGATCTACAAATTTTGGGATAGCCTGCGACAAGTGGTTAGCTTGAGTGGGAGTTATACATAGAAGAATATTGTGCAAGGAAAATGACTAGAAGCACAAGAATAGTTATGAAAAATAAAAATGAAATATATCTTAGCAGATAGAGATTAGTGGGTTTTTGTAGTAGATGCACCATGCATGAAAATGAAACAAGAGTAATGGGAATAATTTGATAGGAAAGTTAGAAACTCTAACAAGTTATGTTTGTTAAAATCAGTGTTACTAAATGTTTTGACTGAAAAGACAAAGAATCTTCTTTGTGATAAGTTGGGAACATTTTATTGGGCAAAGTTATTGGTTAAAAAATTTTCTTACGAAAGAAGCTGTATTCATTGTGAACAAATTATGGTGAATTGGTTGTAGAACACTTGAAAACCTTCAATAATTTATTAAATTAGTTATCATTCATGGATGTCACAATGGATGATGAAGAAAGGTGTATCATGATACTGTTCTCTTTTCTGGATTAGTGGGATAATTTTATGATGGATATCACTAGTACTACATTGGAGATAAAAGTGGAAGTTGTAGTCACAAATTTGTAATTAGAGAAGATGAGGTGCAAGTATGTGGAATTCTATCAAACAAAGGATGCTTGTTTGTGTGAGGACAATTTAAATAAAGAAGTAAGCGGAAGACTATGGATAAGTGCTTGAATTCTAGAGTTATATATAATAATTTGGATATATCCTTTTAAGTAGTGATAAAATTATGGCAATTCAGAAAATTTCAAGAAGGACTATAAAGCAATAAATGTGGAAATAACCAAACCATAAAATGCTATGCAATCCTCAGGTGAAAAATGTCTCCAATGATAGAGATGGAGATGTATATATCATGAACTCAAGTTTACATGCATTTAATGATGCATGGATGATTAGTTCATGTGTTTCCTATCATATGAATCCTATGAATATGAATAATATGATAGTGGTGGTGTCTTTTTGGGAGATAATTTGACATACCAGATCGTGGGTAGAATAAGAGTAGAGTTGAAGTTAAAATATGGGAGGATCATGACTCTCCTTGATGTTTTACACATTCTTAGCCTTGTGAGGAGTTTGATATATGCAATAAAAATGAATGATGCAAATGTCAAAGTTTCATTTTATAGATATGGGTGTAAGATGGTGTGTAGAACCATGATATTGGTAAGGAGCATGCACATGTGTTCTCTATTCAAGATTAATGTGAGTGCAGTAAGTACCACATGCAATAAATCTATTGTTCCCAAGGCCAAGGCTAACTATGGAAGGTGCCCATTTCTTTCAATTGATAATAAAATACTATGGCATCATAGGCTAGGCCATATTGGTGAAAAATGTTTGCGTATCATGTAGACTAAAGTTATGGTGAAAGGGATGGAAAATTGTCCCTTGGAATTTTATTTTTATGAACATTGCACTTTTGGCAATCAAAGTTGAGTGAATTTCCACACAAACATTACATGAGAAAGTGGAATCTTATAGGTGATCCATAGTGATGTGTTTAAGCTAGTGGATGTACTGTCAATGAACAAGTATGTCTTTTATGCATTTCATATATGACTTCTCTCACAAGACCCAATATAGTTTATTAAGAATAAATCTAAAATTTTTAAGAAATTAAAGGAATTGAAATCCCTTATAAAAACTAGACAGAGAAAAGTATCAAAGTATTGCACATGGACAATGGGGTGAAAATGATCAAACAAGTTTACAAAATTATGTAAGCAATGAAAAACTCAAAGGTAAAATAAAAATTCATACACACCACTTAAAAACGGTGTTGTAGAGTAGATGAATAAGATGATGATGGGCAAGGCCTATAATATTATGAGTGGTGTGCACTTGGAATAAAAGTTTTAAGCTAAAGTAGTGGATATTACTTATTACCTTGTCAACATATCATCTGCATCAATACTAGTTGACAAGACTACACAAGAGGTGTGGATTGTTAAGAATCTATGATTTTAACACTTTCAAATATTTGGTTGTGAATATTATTCCTATATTCCAAAGGAGAAAAAATAAAAACTTGAATTTAAGTCTGAACAGTGCATATTTATTGGATATTGGAATGGTGTCAAAGGGTGGGAGCTTTGGAATCCAAAAAAAGAAGGTGGTCTATAGCTATAATGTAGTCTTTAGGGAGGTGTGGAAGGTTGTTGCATAAGAAGAAATAAATAAGAAGTGAAAAAAAGAAACATAAAAGATGTAGGTTAATGTAGATGCTAAATATCTTATATTTGAGTATGATGCGATGGATTAATAATCATAAGAGTCACAAGATGAGGATGATCCTGTGACTTCTACTCTAAGGAGATCAGAATGGGTGCATGTAATGCCTAAGAGGTATCACCCACCAAATTTATTATTATCTATGATCGATGATAAAGACCCAAATATGGTAAACTAAGTTCTCAGATTCCATGAAAAAAAATATTGGAAGAAATCCATAAATGAGGAAATAAAGTTTATAGAAAATAATGAGATTTGATATCTAGTAAATTTACATCTTGGACAAAAACTTGTAGGTTGCAAGTGAGTTTTTAAGAAGAAGCAAAATACGTAAGGTAGATTGGAGAAGCATAAGGCTTGTCTAGTACAAATGGATTCTTGCTGGTATATGGAATTGAATTTGGTATGACCTTTTATCTTATTACAAAGTTGACTTCCATTAGATTTATTTTAGCTATTGCTACTACATTCTTTCTTGAGATAGATCAATTGGATGTTTAGACAACATTTATGCATGAAGAGTTTGAAGAAGAAATAATGTCACAGTTAGAAAGTTTAAAGATGAAAGGAAGATAGGTCTTGGTTTGTACACTAAAGAAGTCATTACATGGCTTGAAACAATGCTATAATCTGTTGGTTTTGGCTCTAAGTTTGTGCAGGTTATCAACATGATTTTTTAAGATGTCAGTGCTTTCATTACTATTAATGGTGCCCAATATCATTGATTTGAACTCATATATCTATCATATAGGGTTTCCCTTTAGCTTCTTCACTATACATTTTGGTTGCTTTAGGTTTTATCTATCTTTTGGCTAATTATGCTTTCAGGGGTTTGGTGAAGAGTATTTATCTCCCTAACTTTGACCATCAACTAATTAATGGGAACTTAACATATGACTCCTTTCTTACCCTTTAGGAAGAAAATGATTCTCTTAAAAATGATATGGAATGCTTTGATAAATTTTTCCTTGTTTTAGGGTCTTCCATCAAATAGAAGAAAACCTAGTGATATCGCCAATCTCTATCTCCCAAACCTCCCTAACTAGAGGGATTTCAATGGAAATGGATTCTCCCTAGTGTTCAATTCAAATTATTAGGCATTCCATTTGAATTTAGAGGCTCTCCCATTGATTTATGGTCTTATGTGGTTCAAAGGGTCGAGAAAAAAATATCCTTATAGATCACCAAACCCTTGTCATTAATAGGAAAATTTTAGATATGCTCTAAGGTTTTGGATGCTACTCATGTCTACTAGTCCTCTTGTTAGGATCCTTCCAATGCTTCTTATGCTAAATTAGAAAAGTTTTTATGATATTTTATATGGAAAATTTTTAAATGTCATAAAGGATTCCATATAGTTTCTTAGGACATTTTTGGTTGAACTAAAGAGGTGGGAGGACTTCGGCTCATTAACATTAAAGGCCAAGGTATTAATCTCTGTATCAAGTGGATTATCAAGGGTTTATAATGTGATGAATACTATAAAATATTGTTAAGACATTATATTTCTTAAGTATGTACTCTAGGTAGAAAGTCCTGTCAAGGTGGTTTTCTACAAAGCCTTCTTATTACCCATGTTCATATCAAGATTAGAGGTACATTTGTCAATCACAAATTTATAAGGCTTGTGAATAGCTCAAACCTGACCTCATCTAGTTGGGGAAGGGTTTTTGAAATGGTATCTTTCTTAATTATCATTCCCTATGGTGGTCCCTAATGCTCAATTTTAAAAATGTTCCCTTTACCATGGTCTCTTGGATCAAGAGTTTGAGAATGTTTAAAAAGGGTACTAAAACCATTAGGGATTTATTTTAACAAGCTAGTCATGACTGGCTCCCTTAGAATATTGTGAAGGTTAAATTTAATATTAATAATGAATATACAAAATCCATTTTTAAGATTCAAAGTTCCATACCTAAGGATTTATTTACACAAGATTTGTGTTTCCTCTCTTATGCCTTGGTGGAAGGATTGACATTGGCCTAAAACTACTCCTTTTTGTTGGTACTCTCTTTGACTGGGGTATAATTAGTTTCCTCCTCAAATAATTGAAACTAAACCCTCAAGCATCAATGGAATCTTAGATACCTTCATGTTGTCTAGTTTAGAATGTTTGCTACCATTTGGGTTTCTCTCATCAAGCCTAAAAAATACCATTTTCTTTGGTGTATTATTTACTAGGGTTTGCCTATAGGTGACCATCTCAAGCACATGGAGGTTTCAAATCCTATTTTCCTGGCTTGTACATAGCTAGAAACCCTTAAACATCTTTTCTGATTTGCCCTCATGCCCATTTTTCTTGGAGGTGGATTCTTACCCTCTTTGATCCCTTTAGACCCAAATTTATCACTTGGAAAATGGCTCTCTTGGGTGACTCTGCCTTACTTCCTGCAAGATACAAAATATTTTCAAAAATTTTCCATGCTGACATTCTTTTTTAGATTTAGAAAACTAGAAATAATGCTTGTTTTAATCATGAAGAAATGGAAAAGAGATTTTATATAACTAACAATTTTTTTTTGTTTTCTATGTTACCCTCTAGATCTAGGTCTGAACTAATAAAGTTCATCTTGAGCTTCATCATTTGTAGATCCTCTTGGATCACTAGGGTAATGCTCCTTGTGCTATCAACCATGAGCCTCCAGATCCTTTACACCACTACTCTCTCCTCATGGGAATGGTCATGGGTTTCAACATCAATGGTCTTAAATCTGAAGGAGCTCCTCTCCTTGCTCTCATTTTTCATCCCCACAGCACAACATGTTTGATAGGTCTAACAAAGGTGGTGCTAGAGAGGGGTTGGGGCCTTCTTCCACATGATAAGTTTCCATAGTTGGCTTATCATTTTTCCCTCCCAACAAAAAGAGCTAAAAAACAAGTAACAAAATGATGGGTGGGATCCCTTACCTATTGATGAGGAATCTCCTGCTCACGATGGTTAGGGAGGAAATTCTCAGGGTCTTCTACCTCCTCTACTAGCTGCCATGTTTGTTGTTACTACTTAATTTGGTTCCTTCTTGTTTGTGATTTTGTTATCCTTTGTTTGTTGAATTGTAATTGAGTTAGTATAACTTATGGTTTGGGTGGCCTTGGGTTGGTCCTTTTGTAATTTTATTCTCCTCCCAAGGCTTGTTTAACTCGGTATAACTAGGATTTTGGGATGTGATTTTTCTACCCATTTTTTGTATGACTAACAATGTACTATATTTTATTATATTAATAAAAGTGTGTTTTTCAATTAAAAAAATGTAGAAAGATTTAGCTAAATTATCAAACCAAACCAAGTTGATGGAAATATAATTGTGCTTTGAAGGTCCATATAAAATTTCCTAGAATAATAAAATTAGTTCCAAATTGTAGGCTATAACACCCTCTTTTTAAATATAAAGACATTAAAGTCCAAAATGCCGCTAATAAAAAAAAAGAATTAATTATTATTATTATTATTATTTTTTATTTTATTTTATTTTTCTTCTTTCTAGGGTAGGAGAGCTATGGCCATGTCTTCTTGATGCCTTTTGTGCTTGGCATTGATAGTTTTAGATGAGTTTCTACTCGAACTTGCTTTGTTTCTAAGATTTTTGTTTTATATAGAATGGTTATCTTTTTTATTTAATGACCTGTATAAAATGGAACTCTTTTTATTTTTCAAGTTGGAATAGAAAATATACACTTATTTTATGGATATAATATATGGGCTAGGAACTCCTTCAACTCTCATTTATAGATCATATTTTGGAAGAAAAATGATTGAGAGTGGGGGGGTGAATCAATATTCAAAATATTTATTATTTATTTCACTTAAATAATCATGAACCATTCAAATAAGCACCCATAACTATCAAGCATAAGCACCTATCCACATGAGAATGAAACACATGAATGCAAAACATGTGTGGGGAACCCTCAAGGGGAAGAAAACCCACTGATATATATAAATGGACTACATTCCTATAAAAAAAACACTAATTTTAGTGAAGCACCAACTTCAAATGGAGAACCAACCCCAACTAGCTAAGCACCAACTCAATTAGGCTTTAGCAAACACCCATTTGTAAGGAGGCACCAACCCCCTGGATGAACCAACACCAACTTAGCCACCTAATTGATTTGATCAAATTTAAAACATTATGTTTCTCAACCAACATATGATGACCACCTCTTCAACTCTTCACACTCTTATCCCTCTCAAACTGCCTTCTAAGTCTCTTTGCTCAATTAGGTCTCTTTAAGACTGATTAGGTCATATGACCTTGATTATCATACAAATAATCTCTATCAAAACTTCATCACAGTTACTCTACACTCTTTTGATAGTTTATAAGACCTTATTCTACTTACCAATGTTATATTCCATTCACTTATTCTCTCCTCTTACAAGTAGGCCTAAAACACCTTGTATATATACAAATCTCTTGCTCATACACTTCTTAGTCAGTCAACCACACTTAAACTCTTAGGTCAAACATGGAATAGATCTTAAGACATATCATAAACATGAATAAAAAATGATTTTAATCCTTTAGGTCTAACATACCTTAACTAGGCCTTATTTCATCTTTAGGTCTCATGGAGACCTAATCCAATTAGGTCCACTTTAGGACACATTACACTTTAACTTCCTTGAAACACATTCAAACAGGTCCACCTTAGGACATGTTACACTTTAACTTCCTTGGAAAACATTAAAAAATATAACATGGTAAGAACATATAATATTCCACTCAAATACACCCCTGATAAGCTCATCTAGGCTCCATAACACCTTTTAGCTTCAACCACCACTTGAAGCATGCCATTAGTACTGTTCACAATTAGGTCTGTGCATACCCAAAAAGTCCATCTTGAAATATTATAGATAAAACACCAATTAACTAAACAAACATGGAAATAAATCACATATTAATAAACCTCATGACCTTTGGATCATGAAAAACCTCATTAGTTACTTCAACTCAAGAAATACAGGCTCAAACTCTTCTCTGCAAAGTACTCACTCTAAACTACCTACTAGCCTCAAAACACAACCATGGAAACTTGAAATTATGACACCTGAAAGAACACACTCAAGGAATTATAATGAATTAATATGAACCTAAAATATCCTCATAACAACCTTAAATAAAAATATCATAAACTCTAATGGCAATTATTGGTCTTGTAGACCAATTTGTTAGCCTTCCCTCTCACAAACCTCACTCAACCAGTCAAGCTATTTTGGCTTCAACATTTTCAATAATTTAAATAATTACCAAGACTTATAAAAATCATGGATAGGAAATAAAATTAATAAATATAAACACCATATACATTATATGTTTCAACTCAGAGCGTAGAGTCTAAAACTCATCACTGTAACTTGCTTACCCAAATCTGCCAGTTTGCCTTAAAGACCAGTCATGGTGATTTTGACCTTCAACACCTATATTACCACATAAAAAGAATATTGATGCATGTGAATAATAATATGTGATACTTATAATATTATTATATAAAATATAATATGATCAAATGGAAATATTGGTCTTGCAGACCAATCTCATGACCTCACTGTACACAGACCTCATTGAGCTAAACAAGTCAACTTGTGAGCAATTTTTTGCTATATAAAATGATCTCCAAAAATTATATCCAAAATTAATATGTATTAAAATTCATAAAAAACACATTAATGCATTTTTTTACATCCCTATTCCATGATAACACATCCATAATCATCTTCTCACTTTTGCCTGGGTTTCTCACTATTTGCACCATTAGGCCTGTTAGCGCCAGGTTGTCTTGGATGACCAATTTAGCACACCTGAGAGATATAACCTATACATAAACTACCATGGACATAAAATAAAATTTTCAAATTTTTTTCTCTATCCATTTATAAACTTTGACTTGGTTAACTCTAATTGCTACAACAAATCTTTGAGAAACTAGCACTTTCTTATAGGGTCCACTCACACACTTGACAAACAAATCATACTTGGAGGTGACTAAAAGAGTTGAATACAAAATATAATTACTTAAATAGACATACAAATCAATTATTATCACTTTAGAATAACTTATTTCTTATCAAGTCACTATTAGGGTTCTTTGAGGGTTTAAACCATCTTCCACTGTTGACAATCGTTGATAAAGATTAGCACTTTATTCCAAAAAATAATGCCTTGAAATTTTATATAGGACCCTTATAAATATACCATGAATATATTATGTTCCCATTCATAGGTTACACATTCCAATGAACACTTGAAAGTCCTTAGGTTGAGAATCCTTCATTCTGTGCACACAAGAGACCTCAAAACCACTTTTCATGCCTTTTATTACAAACTATGACCTAAAAATTCATGTATATGATTAAATTTTTGAGTCACCTTTTTAAATTCTAACATACTCACACATGCCTTGGAAACTGATCTTGATACCTCATTAGGTGATGCTCTCACCATCTTGCTTTACTACACCTGAGTCTTCACACCTCATTAGGTATTGAACTGACCTTTAAAATTATTTTTATCCTCTAAATACTTCAATAAAATGATAAAAAACCATATCTCATGATAAAAAACTTATTTACATCCTTCATAGGCCTTGAAAACACCTAATGACACCTCATTAGGTCAAATAGGGTCTAAAACTAGTTTAGTTACAAACTTGGATTTAAGATCTTACCCATGTAGGCTAATCTTGAAACTATCCTAAGTGATATAAGGCCTCATATGTATGATCAATGAATCTTATATAACATATCATTCCTCTATGCATTCATACTTCCAAGTCACCATGCTTATACCTTCTCATAAGGTGTCTTCATGCTATGACTAGTGCCATGACTAGGCTTCTTAAGCACTTGAAAATTAACAACTGACCTTGAAACACTTATTAAAGTATATAAAATTATCTTGAATGATCACATAGTTCAAAACAACCTATCATAATTTTGTGCTTACTTACTTCACCAAGCTTCACTATGCACACCTTATCACAGAGTATAGACTAGGCTTCTCAAGACACCTTGTACTAAAAAACTAGTACTCAAACATGCTTTACTTGACCTAAATATTGACATCAACCTCATAAGAGTCATTAGGTTGGATTCAAATTCTCTCTCAATAGAGAGACATTAGTTTGCCTTCAAATTCTCTCTTGTCACATCAAACACACAAACTCATACCTCATAGACCACTCATGCATATTCACCTAGATGTACCTTGACATCAATGACATTAGGCTTGACATCAAATGATATCAACCTTGAAATTAATGGAAAATATTCTCAACACACACACACACACACACACACACACACACACACACACACACACACACACACACACACACACACACACACACATTGTAATTAATTATAACATTTAATAATATTGGTGCAATATATTATATGCATCTAATTTTAATTAAAATAAGATAATTTTATAAACTAAGTTTAGTTACTATATATAGTACATAATTTCCTATATTTATAATAGGATAAGGATTACCCTTATATGCTATATAATAAGAATTCACTTCTTTATAAGTCGATTAGATTTGCCTATTTTATGGCTAATAAGAGAAGAGGAACTAGCTCTCTCTTAAACTATTTTTATTAATGATAAATACATGTTTTGAAATGGGACCCTACCCATTACAAATAACTTACAGGCATGGTATTAAAACCAAAAAAAGTAATGTTGCCTATATAACAACCAAAAGACATAACATAAAGAGTTATAAAATTAAAATAACAAAAATACAACATCAAAACAACACAAACATAACACTAACAACCTGGGCAATTCCACCTGTGCACCAAATTCTAGCTCTAAGTAATATTACTAAAAATAAAAATATATCCTAAAACTTTATAACACCAATAGAAATGGATAGGGAAGGTAAATTAGAACAAATGAAACATTTTTACAATCCTCTTTACCTTCTCGTGCCTCCATTTTAGGACTTGAATCCAAATGATTTGATGCAAAAGTTTTAGTTGTTGGATTGCTTGTGAGACCTTTACAATGGCTTTCAATGGATGTGTGATGGGGATAATAACTTTGAATGGATGCTAGAATGCTATTATGGATACTATAGGAGAGCTTGACGGATTGATGGATTATTTCTCATTAGTTGGAGGGTGGAGGGAAGGCTTAGTTTTATAGGCAAAGGGAGGGAAGATCAATGGTCCAAATTCAAATTTGGGCCTTTGAAATCTAGGGCTAGAAAATTTCTATGGAATTTTTAATTCCATGGAAATCTATAAAATTAGAGAATTATACAGGAGGGGGATAAGTTGGGGAAGATTTCTATAATCTTTAGATTCTATAAATCTCCCCATAGGGTTTAGGGTTTTTAGGAGAGGCTAGTGTAGGTTGGTGGGTGGATAGGTAGGTTATTTTTAAATTTTAAATTGGCTAGTGGGCTTACGGGGTAGGTTAGTAGGTAATGGAGTCTATTATAGGTTTAATGAGGGGATTAATTGGTTTTTAGATAGGATAAAGGTTGTGTGGGATATAGGAATGAGATACGGGTATTAGGCCAATAGTTAATATGTTAGGAAGTATGGGAATTACACTAAATTAGAGAGAATCAGAATAATTAGCGGGGTGACCATATTTTAATGTATACACCACTCATCCACCACATCAGCCCAATTCTTATTCATACTATTAATTATTTTATCCATATTATGAAGGGTCTAAGATTCCTATTTCTCCACAACCATACCCTTCATCTTTTTATCTAATCTACCTTGCTTAATTTCTTTATTTTTCCTCGTAGCCAATAAATTCAACCCTTTCATGTTCTAAACACAGTTTTTCATAGATGTTAGATTAAAATCAATAACCATTCTAAGATTTTCCTTAAGGTTTTCATTAGTTCTCTCAATCCTTTCAAATTTATCATTCAACTTAAACTATTAATGATTAGCATTCTCTACATCTCTCACTTAAACTATTTATACCTTCTACATCTATGTATTATCAGGTTGACATTTCTAGTTAGAGAACCTTATATGCCATCTATTATGTTTTTATCATTCATTTGTCTAAGGAATGGTGCCATTATTTTGAGGAAATAATATCTACAAGTGAGGTTATCTTTGACTTATATTGAATTAATCTCAATTTTATATAAATAAATGTCATTAATAATTGATTAATAGTCTAATAGAAAATTTATTTTATTTTTCGATTATTGACTCATAAAGATGTTTATAAATTGAAAGAAAGAAAATAGATAGTTTTCAAGGATAATCATTTAATAATGATATCAGGATCTATGATACTTCTATTATGAAATAATGTTAGATTATTATCTATAAAAAATAATTTTCATTGAAGTTTTTTTTCATGAATGCCTTATGTTTCGTTGTCTTGTTTATTCCCATATCATACCATTAATGCATGATTTTTAAGACCAACTTAGATTTTAGTCATCTCTAAATTTTCCCAAAGCCATTATAAATGTCCCTCAACCAATCTGTCACAACCATTATTGCGGACATTGTGAACAATGGTTATAAAGTAAGTCTAGAAGTTTGTCTTGAAAGTTTACAATTAGGTACAAACTCTGATAGTCCTCTTCAACCTTTTTTGCATGTATATTATGTATAAAACGTTTTTAAATGGTATGAAAACAATTTTATTATTTATAACTATGTCAACTACACTCCTTTTGAATATTCTTTTAACACATGTATTAGACACCATTGAGATCCCTTTGAATTCCACGTAACAAGTGTATACAAGTAGAGATAGTGGTTACTTCAGAATACCCATATGATAATGTCCCTATGTTCTTGTAACTTTAGACTATCTGAGCAAACATCCCTCAAGGTACTAGTTTGGGTTGAGTTACCTAGTGTTCCAATTCCTTTGTGATCTTTTATTTCAAAAATTATCAAACACATAAGGCACGTGATTTTTAATGAAATGGAAAAAAAATATTATATATATCCTAAGAAATGCATTTGTGCCAAGGTTGATTTGACAAAAGACTTGAAAGATTCAATCAATATTCAAATAGTAATGAACATTTTTTTCATAAATTCACCTATATCAATCTTCTGAACACATGTTTCTAATCTCAATCACTAGAACATAGGATTTGTGACTACCTGTTCATGGTCTGCTCAAGGACATCTGTCAATAAAGCATTGCCTAAAAATAAAAAGATGGCTGAAAAGAATAATGTGTGGACTATGGTTAAAAACAAGAAAGCCTCCCTTATGAATAAAATCCCTAATCCATTTAATCTCATTTCTAATTTCAAACCCTAGTAGACTGTGAAAAAATTAAAGCATGTTAATTCCTCTCCCCTAATTTTTCCTTAACCTCAGGGCCCATTGATAACCCCTCAAAGCCAAGTTTCTCAATAAAGTAATATGCAATTAAGAATTTATAATACTAAAACTTCGTCAAACAACACTCATACCACATGATGATTATCTAGTCCACTTTATGGTGGTGTCGAATCACCTCAAGAAGAGAATTGGGATAAACACTACTCCATTTCACTAGGGAGTTTTTAATTACCATACCAACAACCATTATTGAGAAATTATTTTTCCATTTTGTGTTCAAAGGAATAATTTGAGGATGGAAAAAGATAACTTCACATAGAGGATTATTTTTAATGAATTTTCTATCTTGGAATGTATGAGGTATTACAAAGTCATCTCTCAAATTCTATGTGTGTTCCACTTGTCAATAGTTGGGTACTTTAGATTTTATATGTTTTTAGGAAGTTAAAATTTATGGCTTTATTCTACAAAATTAGTTGAGAAGTATTTGGATTGATGAAATATAATTTTCCACTTTTCATGAAGATGGGTGTGGCAATGCAAATAGTTTGGTTTCCCTAAATTCCCCCTATTAATTATTGCCTTAGGAGAAGACTCATCACATTGGATTATCTTGGTGATCCTTGATATCGGTAGTCATTATGGATTGTCAATGTTTATTCCCCTAATGATGGCCATGACAAAATAATTTTATGGTATTGGTTAGATGATAATCTAACTTTTTCCACCTAGTTAATTTGTGTTAATTTTTATATGATTAAAGCCTTTGAGGACAAAGAAGGTAATTTGTCTATGAGCTGGTGCATAAAGCTTATGACTACTTTAAAAACTATAGGGGATTATCAAACCTAATTTTTTAGTAATGATCTTTAAATTACAATCAATGATTTACTTAATCCTAATTTAGAATGAACATTGATTGAGTTCTCAAATGATTATGCTATGTAATGTTTTTTTATCAACACATGTTCTCCTTTTTGCATTTTCGATGTGAAATTTGTCACTATTCACCAAGAAGTTATCCTTTCTTACCATAGTATCATCACATGCCAATTAGAATGGAGAAATGACTATCATAAAGTTCCTTGCAATCAATTATTTTTAATACATCACTTTTTATCCATGAGATAACAATACAAATGATTGCCAAAGTGTGGAACTTGGTGCCACATCTACCATATATTGCTAGTTAGGTTGAGTGGTGGAATGATTCAATCAACTACACTACTTCTTTCCTTTGCCATTACAACAATCAAGTTATGTGAGTTTGAAAGTGAGCTGATGGTGCTATATCTTGATCCATAAATCCAAGTTATAAAACTTTATAGTGTACTTGAATTAGATAAATAATTGAATGATTATTCCTAATTTATCATAATTTAATCCAAATTGGTTTTAAATCCAACAATTTAATTCTAAAAGTTAAAAACAAACTTAGAAAACAAAGAATAAATGGTAAAGACATAGAAAATTTGTTTACGGGGTTCACCAATTGGAAACATTCCCAGATCCACTCTTTTGAGTGTTTTGATCAATTAAAACTCCTAAGAATATTTACAAAATTCTACTGAGTATGATAACAATAACATCCATACCACTTAACTTGTACATGTAGGCAAAATGATTCCACAAAATGAAGATGTCCTTGCTACTTGTGCAATACAAATTTCTTCTCTGTCTTTCTAATACCAATTTGTTTTCTGCTCTGCCTGTGCCAAATAACATTTTTGCTTATATTTATAAATGCTTTTAGGCATTGGCTAAGTGTATGTATTATTTTTCCTAAAGTCTTAGTTTCACTCCAATAGTTTTACATTGGATGCTTTAATTGAGAATATAAATCCCATATTCACTAGGAGGAAGGTGAGTTCACATCTTAATTTGGTTCACCATTCCATATTGAGACATCTACAAAGACATGTGAGCTTGCTCTCCTTCTATGCTATCGATGTGACAGCCAACAGGTAGGTGTGGTTGGCACCAAAGATGGCATGTGAGTCAATGCCATGTGAAGGTTTGGTGGTTAGAACAAACCATGTCTAAAATAGACTTCAATAATTTTGGAGTACATACATGTGAAACTCCTGTTAAAATAGGATTATCATGATAGGATATTAATAAACATGAAACTTCAGGTTGGTAATGGATTATCTCAAATGGGATAATGTGGGATTATGTGAATAAAATATATATTAAAATATCTTAGTGGTAATTAAATAGAAATATTTGCAAATAGTATGGGTGGAGGTATCATATTATTGGCCAGATAGTCCCACATCTACAACCATAACAAGTAATTAATTCTAATATAAAGAGACTAAAATATGATGATAAAGGACTCCCTCTGATAAAAGAGTGAGTTGATTCTGGCTAAGGGCCCCTAACCAGTAAATAGTGGGGTCTATTTTGACCTTGACACTTGTTGAAGACCGACGTAACTCAAATTTTAATCTCCTTATATTTTTTCCATGTGTTGTTTTCTTACATTGTGACACTTTTCCTTTCAACATATTGCCATATCATCCCTGAAGTTATCTGATTAGAACCTTTATGGGGATCTTCCAGATCACTCCTCCCTATTGAGAGCTTTTGGACCCCCAAAAGTTGACTTAATTATCAACCAAGTGAGGGGATTTTTCCCTCACCTTTTCGATTTCCATCCATTTTGCCTTATTCGGATGCATTCCTTTCAAGCCATCATGAAGATATTAAACATCACCTCTTTGTGCAGTCCTAGTTTTTCCTGTCAATAATAACATCTTCATAAAACTCATGAAGAGATTCAGGAGCAAAATCAACACTAAGAACTTGAATACTCTCATCTTGATCCATGATCACGAGAGGTTCATACAATTTAAAGCTTTCCACATTAACCTCTAAATAAATTTGCATATAAGAAGGCAAATCTAATCATAAATCATTTGTACCAAACTTTTCCAAAATTCTAAATGGACCAAACCTGATTGGTTTTAATTTTCTACCTTCACCTTTTAGTCTTTCCTTGCTGGTGTGAAGCCAAACTTGATCATCAACTTTGAATTAATGATCAACTCAGTGTTTATCATGCCTAGCCTTATATTTAGCTTGGATCTTCTCCAACTATTCTTGAACAACTTTCTAAATCATCTAAATTATTTGAATGATTTTTTAGCCTTCTCGACATCACTATTTCCATCCACCACTAAGTTAAATACTTTTCCACAAGAGAAGTCCAAAGGAGACTTAGGTAAATAACCAAAACAAATATCAAAAGGAGACTTTAAAGTAGAATAATGTAAATCATGATTATAAGAATGTTGAACATAATATAAATGTTCATCCCATAATTTAGGATGTTTACCACAATATGCCCTGAGTAGATATACCATCATTCGGTTGACCACTTCTGTTTGCCCATCAGTTTGTAGATGAAAGTCTATGATTTTATTTAGCTTAGTATCCATCAAGTCACATAAAGCTGACCACAACTCACCAACAAATTGAGAATCATGATTAGATATAATAGAAGTGGGTAACTCGAAATAGATCCAAACATTTTTGAAGACTAAATATGCAGTATCCTCACATGTAACCTATTTAGTACAAGGAACCAAAATACACATTGTTGAACCTATCCACAAACACATATAGATAATCATGTTTTCTTTCTGACATAGGTAAACCTCCTACAAAATCCATAGAAATACTTTCCTAAGGATGGTTAGGAACAGGAAGAGGGGTATATAATCCTAACTTTTGATTACTAGGTTTACTTTATAGAACAAAGAATACATCCTTTGATATATTTAGATACATTTTTATCATACGAGGCCATTAAAAAGATCTTTGTAACTGTGCAACTGTCTTACCAATGCCAAAATGACCTGAAACAAGTGAAGTGTGAGCTTCTCTGATCATGTGAACTCTCTCATCCTATGGAATATATATTTTTCCAAGATGATATAACATTCCATTATGTACATGATATTCAAATGCTTCTACAAATTTTCCATTTATAAAATCTTCATAGACATCCTTAAAATCAACATCTCTAGCGTATTTTTCCTTATAGATTTCCTTAACAAAAGGACTATGCTGCAAAATAGTAGATGCTACAATAGGAGGTCTAGAAAGCATATCAACAACCTTATTATGTGTTCCCTTTTTATAACTTATAACAAGATGGAACTAATGCAAAAAATCCTTCCATCGAAAGTGCCATGATTAATGTGGCTTAGATTGTGATTGAAGATACTACAAAGGCTGATGATCCATATGGATGATTATCTCTTTGCCCATCGAATAACATTTCCACTTTTTCACACTCTACACCAAAGCATACAACTCTTTATCATAAGTAAGATAATTTTTTTACCACACTTGTAAAGGCTTCCAAATGAAAACACACTAGTTTTTAGTTTTGTATCAATACTGCCCCATTACATACCCACTAGCATCAGTTTCTACTTCAAAAGATTGTCATAAATTAGCAAGTGCAAGAATTAGGGATGTACTTATATTTTATTTCAGAGTGTTGAAAGCTTTTTTATGCTTTCCTTCCCACTGAAAAACTTGCTTAACACTTGTTAAAGCATGTAAAGGAGATGCAATGTAAGAAAATTTAGCAATAAATTTCTTCCAGAACTAAAATGCTCCAAGAAAACTCCTAACTTTTGTTGCATTCTTAGGCCTTGGACTATTTACTATGGCTAAAAATTTTGTAGGGTCTATTTTTAGTGAACCATTCCCTACAACATAGCCTAAATTAACCAAAGATGTTCTTCTAAATTCACATTTTGACATATTTTAAAATAATTTTTCCTTTTGCAAAGTATCTAAAACTTTCTTGATGTGTTTAAGATGATCTTCCCATGTGTTAATAAGATTAAAATATCATCTAAGTACACAATTACAAAATCATCCAAAAATGGTCTTAACACATCATTCATAACTCACATAAATGCGGTAGGTGCATTACAAATCTCAAAAGGCATAACAAGCCACTCAAAAAGACCTTGCTTAGTTTTAAAAATAGTTTTCCAACTATCACTGTCACTTATTCTTGGTGATAACCACTTCTCAAATCTAACTTAGTAAAATACTTTATATTTTAACTGATCTAATAAATCATCAATACGAGGAAGAGGGTAGCAGTTTTTAACTATTATTTTATTCAAAGCTCTGAAGTCCATGCACATCCACCATGTATCATCATTTTTTGGTGCCAAGACAATAGGATAACCACATGGAGAGCTACTTGGCTAAATGAAACATTTCTCAATTAACTCCATCACTTCTTTATTTTTTCATTCTCTACTATGGATAACCTATACATGCCAATGTTAGGAAGAGAGGCATCTTGCTACAATTGAATCTCATGTTGAATTTTCATCTTAGGAGGTAAACCTTGTGGCTCCTGAAAAACACCATTGTAGTTAGAAATAATCTTTTCTATCTCAAATTTATGTTTAGGATCAAAATATTCTAAGGCCTTGGATTTTTCATTATCCTTGGCTTTTACAATCACGAGAACAAAACTCTTACTTGAGTTTAAAAGTATTTTCATTTGCTTTGTAGAAACAAGAGTCAAATTGGTTTTAATATGATGGGCTCTTACTATGTATTCAATCCCATATTTTACAAGCACATATTTGTTCTCTTGTCTATAAAATATTTCCCTTCTATCATATAAGTAAGGACTACCGAAAACAATTCCAAAAATATCCGAAGGAACCACATCTAACTCTACTTCATCAATAAATTTAGAAGTAATAGCAAACCTCAAGGTGCATGTTTTTGTGACATGTAATTTTGCATCATCACACACCCATCCTAAAGGATATGGTTTTGGATGTAGTTTAGTTTTGAGTCCTAACTTTTTAAAAAACTCTTCATAAATAAGATTAGCTTGTGATCCACTATCAAAAAGAGTGTTTATTTTAGTATGTTTAGATATAACTCTTATTTGAAAAAGATCATTCCTTTTATTTTCAACATTCTTAGATTTAATTTTATAAAAAGGGTAGTAGTTTTTAATTGTTATTTTATTCAAAGCTCTAAAGTCCATGCACATCCACCATGTATCATCATTTTTTATTAGCAAGACAATAGGGGAACCACATGGAGAGCTACTTGGATGAATGAAACCTTTCTCAAGTAAATCCATCACTTGCTTCTTTATTTTTTCATTCTCTACTATGGATAACCTATACATGCCAATGTTAGGAAGAGAGGCATCCTGCTGCAATTGAATATCATGTTGAATTTCCATATTAGGAGGTAAACCTTGTAGCTCCTGAAAAACACCATTGTAGTTAGAAATAGTCTTTTCTATCTCAAATTTATGTTTAGGATCAAAATCCTCTAAGGCCTTGGATTTTTCATTGTCGTTGGATTTTACAATCATGAGAATAAAACACTTGAGTTTACAAGTCTTTTCATTTTCTTTGTAGAAACAAGAGTCAAATTGGCTTTAACATGATGGGCTCTTACTATGTATTCAATCCCATATTTTACAAGCACATATTTTTTATCTTCTCTATAAAATATTTTCCTTCTATCATATAAGTAAGGACTACCCAAAACAATTCCAAAAATATCTGAAGGAAGCACATCTAATTCTACTTCATCAATAAATTTAGAAGTAATAGCAAACCTCAAGGTGCATATTTTTGTGACTTGTAATTTTGCATCATCACACACCCATCCTAAAGGGTATGGTTTTGGATGTAGTTTAGTTTTGAGTCCTAAATTTTATAACAACCTCTTCAGAAATAAGATTAGCTTATGATCCACTATAAAAAAGAGTGTTTATTTTAGTATGTTTATATATAACTCTTATGTGGAAAATCTCATTCCTTTTCTTTTCAACATGCTTAGATTTAGTTTTATAAAAAGGGTACCAATTTTTAACTATTATTTTATTCAAAGCTCTTAAGTCCATGCACATCCACCATGTACCATCATTTTTTGGTACCAAGACAATAGGAGAACCACATGGAGAGCTACTTGGATAAATGAAACCTTTCTCAAGTAACTCCATCACTTGCTTCTTTATTTTTTTATTCTCTACTATGGATAACTTATACATGCCAATGTTAGGAAGAGAGGCATCCTACTGCAATTGAATCTCATGTTGAATTTCCATCTTAGGAGGTAAACATTGTGGCTCCTAAAAAACACCATTATAGTTAGAAATAATCTTTTCTATCTCAAATTTATGTTTAGGATCAAAATCCTCTAAGGCCTTGGATTTTTCATTATCCTTAGCTTTTACAATCATGAGAAAAAAATTCTTACTTGAGTTTACAAGTATTTTCATTTGCTTTGTAGAAACAAGAGTCAAATTAGATTTAACATGATGGGCTCTTACCATGTTTTCAATCCCATATTTTAAAAGCACATATTTGTTCTCTTCTCTATAAAATATTTCCCTTATATCATATAAGTAAGGACTACCCAAATAATTCCAGAAATATCCAAAGGAACCACATCTAATTCTACTTCATCAATAAATTTAGAAGTAATAGCAAACTCAAGGTGCATGTTTGTGTGACCTGTAATTTTGCATCATCATGCACCCATCCTAAAGGATATGGTTTTGGATGTAGTTTAGTTTTGAGTCCTAACTTTTTAACAACCTCTTCAGAATTAAGATTAGCTTATGATCCACTATCAAAAAGAGTGTTTATTTTAGTATGTTTAGATATAACTCTTATGTGGAAAATCTCATTCCTTTTATTTTCAACATGCTTAGATTTAGTTTTATAAAAAAAAGTAACAACAAAAGGTTTAGTGTTAAATGAAGAAGAAGTTAGACCTTGCTGACCCATGGTAGTCACCTTTGTTTCATCACTAGAATCAGATCCCAGGTCTTGTTGAACACAAAATTAGCCTTATTTTCCTTCTTATTATAAAACCTCTTTGGTTTGAGTTTTATATGGAGTTTCTAACACTTAGCCTCATCATGATTCTTCTTATAATGATTACAAAATGGCTTTCCTTTATCTTTCTTAACAGTGTAAGTAGATTTACTCTTACCCTTTCCTTTACTTTAAAATGGCTTATGAGACTTATTTCCATATCCTTCCTTGGTCATCTTACACCTAGCTTCCATATGGGTAGCTTGCACATAGACTTCATCAAGGTTAGAAGGACTAAACATGAGAATAATATGTCTAAAATAGCTATGCAAACCTCCAATATACTTCAAAATTTTTTCTAGACTATAAAGAGGAATGCCTAACATTAATGTCTTCTTTCTAAACTCTTGAGTATAGTCTTGCATACTCTAACCTTTATTTTGTCTTAAAGTTTTCCAATACATAGTAGCTTGTTGCATATAATGTAAAAGATAAAATTATTTTCTTAGCTCAGAAATAAAATCATTCCAAGAGGAAATCACCTTACCATATTGTTTGAGATCCTCTTGAATCTTAATCTCCCACCAAATGAGTGCTATGCCATTCATATAGAGAGTAGCCAACTAAATTTTAGCTTCCTCACTATCAATATTCTGAATCCTATAATATATCTCAATTTGCTTGACTTGGTTATCCAATTTCTCTACACTTAGCTCATCATTATAAATTGGCAAATCAAATTTAACATCTAATTTCAAGTGTGGGATAGTTTTACCATCTATAGAAGAAGATATTTTTTTAGAAGGTGAAAGAGGAATTTCTTCTCTTTCAGCTTTATCTTCCTTTAATTTTTCCTTCCTATGTTTCTCATATATTTCCTCAACCATGGTTTTCATCCTAAGGAAAGCACATTGGAATTATTCCTCAAACATATCAGCTCCCATACTTGACTATTGGCTTGCACATATTTTATCAATTTCAAGATCAAACTCTACAAGTTCTTCACCACATCTTGATTTAGACCTGGTTAACATACAAGACTATACTGTAAATGCCAAACAATTTTATACAACCTTGATCACTAGCTTTGATACCAAACTGATCCAAAAATCTAAGTTATAAAACTTTATAGTGTAATTGAATTGGATAAATAATTGAATGCTTATTCCTAATTTCTCTTAATTTAATCCAAATTGGTTTTAAATCCAATAATTTAATTCTAAAAATTAAAAAAACTCAAAAAATATAGAATAAATGATAATGACATATAAATTTTGTTTATGGGTTCACTAATTGGCTACGTCCCCGGTCCACTCTTCTGAGTGTCTTGATCAATTAAAACTCATAAGAATATTTACAAAGTTTTGTTGAGTATGATCACAATAACATCCATACCACTTAACATGTACATACAAGTAAAATAAATTGCGAAAAATGAAGACATCCTTGCTACCTATGTAATATAGATTTCATCTCTGTCTTCCCAATACCAATCTATTTTCTGCTCTACTTGTGCCAAATAACATTGCTACTTATATTTATCAATGGGTTTAGGTGTTGGATGGGTGCATATCATATTTTTCCTGAAGTCTCAGTTCTATTCCAATAGTTTTACATTAGATTTCTTAATTGAGAATAGAAATCCCATATTCATAGGGAGAAAGGTGAGTTCAAAGCTTAATTTGGGTCACCGTTCCATATTAAGATGTCTACAAAGACATGAGAGCTTGCTCTCCTTTCGTGCTATTTATATGACAACCCATGCATAGGTGTGGTTGGCACCAAGGATGGCATGTGAGTCAATACCATGTGAAGGTTTGGTGGTTAGAACAAACCATTTCTAAAATAGACTTCAACAATCTTGGAATACATACATGTGGAGCTCCTGTTAGAATAAGATTATCATGATGGGATATTCATAAACATGCAACTTCAGGTTGGTAATGGATTATCTCAAATGGGATAATGTGGGAATATGTGAATAAAAGATATATTAAAATATCTTGATGGCAATTAAATAGGAAGATTTGCAAATAGTATAGGTGGAGGTGTGGTATTATTCACTAGATAGTCCCACATTTGCAACCATAACATGTAATCAATTTGATTATAAAGAGACTAAAATACGGTGGCAAAAGACTCCCCTCTAATAAAAGAGCGAGTAGATCCTGGCTGAGGGCCCCCAACTAGTAAATAACGACGTCCATTTTGACCTGCTTGTCAAATACCAACATAACTAAACTTTTAATCTCATTATATTTTTTCCATGTGTCATTTTCTTACATTATGGCACTTATCCTTTCAACATATTACCATATCATCCCTAAATTTATCTGATCAAAAACTTCATGGGGATCATCTGGATCATATCTAAGGAATTCTAGATGGTTTCTTCTATGCTTAAACAAATCCCCTTTAACACTCAGTTGTAGACCAAACCTAGCCAAGCTAAAACACAAGCTCAAAATTAATAAAAAACCACCTAGCCAGATTGATCAATTTTGAGTCTGATTGCATTATCTCAAAATTGGAAACCGTGCCTCTAAATATTTTTAAAAATCTCCTAGAGCTAAGCAGACCAAGGAAAAAATCAAGGACATAAAAATATTGCATAATTGACTCACTATTCTATCAAATATCTCCTTGGATTTTTTGGACAATTTTAAGTTAGTGTTCTAAGGCTAATAAAATATGGAAAAGAGAGCTCAATATTTATAGGAATGGTTAGAGGTGGTGCCTCACAAGTTAGTCTGTTCATCTCAATTTTTTTATGATTTCCACTCACTGGATGATCTTTATGTTGTTATTCATTGTATGGCTAGTGATAAATCACCAAGAGTTTATGGATTTCATGTTAATTTTAAAAATCAACATGGTAGTTTATCATTCTTGACTTGCTTCATGTTTATAGAGAAGCCTTACACAAAAGTTTTTTAGGATCCATTATCAAAAAAGGTAATATTAAGTTCATTCCTAAAACAAGATATCCATAACACATTACTAGTTGGAGATCAATCACCCTTCTTAATGGATCCTATAAAATAATTGCTGAGTCTTTAGAACTCTACTTTCAACATATCATGTTTGTAGTCATCAAACCAAAACAAATTGGGTTTATCAAAAGTCATTACATAAATTCAAAAACATCATTATTGTCTAAGAGGAATGGAATGGGTTCGTACCTCTCAATAGAGGAACAAATCCCTCAAACTTGACTTTGAAAAAACTTATGATTATATGAATGATATTTCATTCTCTCCATGCTTAAAGCTTTGAAATTTGGTGATTTTTTTCTAGGTTGTTTAAACTTTATTCGTTGAGGCCTTAGCTTGTCTTACCATCAATGGCCACAAGTCCAAAAGCTTTGAAATTTTATGCTTTATCTAGAAAGGTTTCCCTCTCACCCTTGCTTTGTACATTCATAGAACCAAAGCATTTGCTTATTTTCTTGTGCATATAACCAGGCATGGGTTGATAATGGGAATTTACCTTCCCAATTGTACCATTCAATTAATAAATGGGTGCTTTGTAGATTATTCATTCTTCATGCTTGTGGAGCATGTGACATGTTTCTAAGAGGTACTATGATGCTTTAACATTTTATGCAAAGCTTTTGGATCTAATCTACATTAAGAAAAAATAATGTTACAGTCAAAGTATGATGGCCTTTATAGATTAGATCAAATATTTTCAATGGAAGTAGATCAAATATTGTCAATGGAAGTAGATCAATAATGGGGAAATTTTCAAGTTCCTTGGCATTTCTTTTGCCTTTGACAACTCCCCTATTGAGTTATGACAGTATGCGATTAATATAGTGGAGAAAAATATTCATACTAGATTACCAAGGCTATTTATCTTGTAAACAAATTTCAAGTTTATACCAAAATAATTGTAGCAACTCATGTCGACTAATCTTCCTATTGGGATCCATTTAAAGCTTCATATTAAAAATTAGAAAAATTGTTAAGAGATTTCCTCTAAGATAATTTTGATTAGACTCGAGGATTTCACAAGGTGGTTTGGGGTATTTGTTGTCTTCCTTGTGACAAAGGAGCCATGGGCATTATTGATATCAAGAAAAAAAGTATTGCTCTCTATGCTAAGTGGATTGTGAGAAATATTGAGAGGAATGAACCTTGGAAAATCCTTCTACGATACTGCATTTATGCAAGATTTATTTTTTTATTTTTGAGGTAGTTTGCGGGGGGGGGGGGGGCAAGCTCAGTTATCCACTAATTATAATTTTTAGAGTCTATTTACTTGTATAATTATTTAAAAATATATATTTATTAAAATTTATAAGAAATTATAGGTAACAAACTACATGATCTTATTTAACTTTTCAACTAAGGGTTTCAAAAAATGCTAAACAATGTTATACAAAGGGAAGGTTATGGCTAACTGTCTACTATATTTATTCCAATAAATAAGAGTATATGTTAAATTTTTATTATTTGACTTAATTATATTTCACCATTTAAAAAATATATAGTAGTTTATAAATTAGACTTGAAATGCTACAATTAATGTTTTTATATTATCTTCAAATTTGAGTTTAGGCATATCAAATAATTTGTGTAAGTTTAGGTTATTTTAAAGAAAAACATACCCACTTAAGACACCTTTTTGGCCCCCAAACTAAATTCACTTACCTTCGATAATCCTTATTCATTCCAAAAAATTAAAAACATTGACGTGTATTACTATTCAATATGAATTTATTCAATGTTAGACAATATTGGCCATAGTGTACCCTAATGGAATTATTGTTCAGTCAATTGGGGAGTGCATTCATTACACCATTCTTAAATGGAATTAATTTTGATGTATTAGATTTTGAAAAAAATATATACATTGTTTAGAAATTAATATTTCGAACCACACTCTATAAATCATCATTGGGACATTATTCTTATCTTAGAATAAGTCATATTTGTTTAGAATCCTCCCTCCACCACTACCAAAAGAAAAAAAAAGCTTTGACTTCCAAAATTGTTATAAGATTTGTAATAATCTCACTAAAATAATCCTTGAATAACTAAGTGAAATTGAAATGTAGAGAGATTTGGGAGTCGTACAAAGAGCTAGATGTCTATAGACTTTTAGGTTTTACTTTCCCATTTGTCACACTATCGATATTTAGTAGATCTAGGTAGGGGAATTCTATTTTTATTATGAATTTATTGAGTTAATTTAGGATTACACTCCAACCTTTGGGTGTTTTTTAAAACCTTTTATTAAATGGATGTCACCATTATTTTTGCATCTTTGAATGCAAGTAAGTCTGGCAGGAGTCTGAGTACCAATGACACTGAAACAAGCACAAAAGTTTGTATTGAAAGTATATAATGAGGTACTAATTCCAACCCAAACACTCATTTACCTGATGTTGTGCTTGATTTACTAGAGTTTGATAAAGCTTATAGAGATTGTGAAAACTTCACTCTAGTTACTTACTTTTTAGGTAGAATCCCCTCAAGACCTTGTTAAGATAATGGGTCCACAACCATTGGCAAGGCCATGGCATGAAACTAAAAGGAGTCTAAAACCTTACCAAGGGTTTTTTATTGTTTCACTTTTATAAACCTAAAACATTACAAATCCATCGTTAGCCGTGACCCCATTTTTATTCATAACATGCTGGTTGTTTTAACCACTAGACTCTAGACTTTTGGGTCTTTGAGTAAGCCAAGTTTAAGATCCCAGTTTGGATAGAATTACCTGGTCTACCTCTTCCCTTGTGGGGCTTCATCAACCATTCCATTAAGCACCTAGGATGGTTTATCCACCATGAGAAAACTAAGTTTTATACATCACGCCCTTAGAAAAGGGTTTGCATTGAGATTATCTTAGAAAACTACCATAAAGAGTCCATAAAGATTCAAGTGGAAAAAAATTAGTTCACACAGGATGTGATTTATATTAATTTTCCAAACACTTTCTTCAGGTGCCAATCCTTAGATCACATGATTCAAGAATGCCCTTTAATGTTCCCCACTCCTTCAATTCCTCAAGAAAAAGGTGGGCCTGAGCTCAAACCCAAAATGAACACAATCACTAATAAGATAAATAATTCATCTTATGGTAATGTCAAACCCCAGGCTACTGTGTACCAACCCATAGGTGGTCCTAGCTCTTTGAATTTTGTTGGAAAATTAAATGTTCCTACACCTATTAAGGTGTCACCTCCTATTTATCATACACCTCAAGTGGTGGCCACATTTTTTACTTCACCATTTTCTAATCCTTTAGCTCCATCCTCGCAACCCCCTTCTGGGGTGGCAACTTTAGACTTTGAGGCCAATATCATTACTCTCAATCACAAGGCTATTTTGTAGTGTTCTCATAGTCTTTCACCTTCCAAGGATGACAAGTATGTGCCAAAAAATAGGAATTATTTCTAAATAAGTGAGTATATGATGTGCAATTCTACTCTTAATCAGGTTGTAGTCCTCGAATACATTTCACATAGAAATGACACAAATCTTGATGTTTCTAAATGTTAATCTACTCATGAAATGTTTGATATCTTACTAATCTAGCATGTATGTATACGTTTAGGAATAGTTGTAAAAGTTAATTTCACATGAAAATTCTCTACATGCAAGAAGTCAAGCTTTCTAACTTCCTTCTTTAGTGTACTAATTTTACTATCTAACCTGGTGTTTTATGTCAGGCCACTTGTCATGAACCTGGTCATGGAGGTGTCATCACTCTTTTAAGACCTAATATTTCTAACAATGTTGTTCCTTAGGGTTTATACCCCACTCATAGGGTCATTTGGAACCTTTTTATTTTGATAACTACATTATTAGACTTGTCAACCTATATGCATCTAATGATGTTTTGGATTGAACCTTGATTTGGAGATGGTTGGCATATTCTCTACTTGATGCACACTAGATCATATATGGAGAATTTAACATGGTCAAATCCCTTAAAGACAAATATAGTCATATAATCATGCAATAGTGTGTTTGGAAGAAAGAGGCATGGTTCTACATGCATAACAAACTTGGAGTGTTTGATTTTAATCATCACCAGAGGAGGGGTTTAGAATATCCTTAGTTCACCTCATCTAACTTTTGACAGGGATAAGATAGAGTGCTTAAACATATTGACCATGCTATTATTTTTGAATAATTTTTTTTATTTACTCATGCACATGATCGACTAGTTAGTGTGCTCCTTGACACTCTTTTGTCAGATAACCACCCCATTTACTTCTATATTGAATGGACTACTCCTCAGGTTAGACCCTCCAAAACATAGTTTTATCTCAACACAACTCAAATCAAGCATGAAATAACCACGAGGAATATCATTTGAAATTATAATTTGGTTCAAAGACCCACTAGGGATATTGGTTGGATTAAATGGTGGTCTGATGCCATTTATTGCACCACCATGTGTCTTTGAATATATGGTAAACAAATTGCTATCTTACGACATCACCTTTATCATGACACAAACTGTGAATTCCTTATGGATTCATAGGAGTTTGAGGCCTCACATTTTAATACTCATCTTCAAACTCAAATAACCTTTTATAGACATAAAATCTAAATTGAAGAGGCATGCAAGGCTAGAGGAGCACAACTTTGAGCTTGTATGCATTGGTTGAAAATTGGAGATAAAGTAACTAAAGATTTATATAATCTTATTTTTTCAAGATGAGCTATTGATAGAATCAAATCCATAAAGTATGCTTCAGTTTGAGTTACTAAATTAGTTGATATTTTTCAAGTTTTTGTACACCATTACCATGATGTGTTTTTAGCTCAACTTGTCACTCCTAAATGAGAAGTTACTCTATCTCAATATCTTGGTGTTGTCCCTTGTAATATTTTTTGAAACTTAGAGAGTTTATTGTGATAGACCCTTTAGCTTGAATTATATTAAGGAATCTATTTTATATATGTCCACTAATAAAGACCCAGATATTGATAGTTTCCCTTGTGAGTTTTATCAAATCCTATGGGATATCATGGGACCTGATCTTCATAAAGTCTATTCTAAAGTTTTTTGACTAATTCTCTAGGATCTCTGATCAACCAAAGGTAATATCAAGTTTATTCCTAAGGCTGGTGATCTTGAAGTCATTACCATCTGGATCATATTACCCTTCTCAATGTATTTTATAAAATTATTACTAAAGTTTTATCCATTAGAATTAAGCATCTTATTCCCTTAGTTGTTAGAAGTGAACAAACATGGATTATTCAATATAGATACATTTTAGACAATGTAATTATTGTCTAGGAAGGTATGTAATGGGCTAGGGTCTCCAACTAGAATACCTTATTTGTCAAGATTGATTTGGAGAAAGCTTATGATCATATAGAGTGACCCTTCATTATAACAATGCTACAGGACCTTAGTTTTGGCCCTAGGTTTGTGTAGGTTGTCAACATGATTTTTCAATATGTTGGTGATTTCATTAGTATATATGGTGCAAAATATCATCACTTTAAACTTCATATATCTATTAGGTAAGGTTTCCTTTTATCTCCTCTTTACATTTTAGTCACTGAAGGTTTTATCTATTTTTTGGCTAACTATGCTTCTAGGGGTTTGGTGAATGGTATTTATCTCTCTAACTTTGACCATAAAATAATTAATGGGAACTTCAAAAATGACTCCTTTTTACCTTTCAAGAGTAAGAAGTTTCTAGTAAAAATGCTATAGAATGCCTTGATATATTTTGCCTTGCTTGTAGGTCTTCCATCTAATGAAAGAAATTCTAGTGCTATCACTAATCTCTCTCTCCCAAACCTCCCTGGCTTGAGGAATTTCAATGTTAATATATCCTACCCAGATTTTAATTCAAATTATTAGGCATTCTCTTTGCATTTAGATCCTAATTCGCTAATTTGTGATCTTATGTGGTTCATAAGGTTGAGAAAAAAATATCCTTCTAGATCACGAAACCCTTGTCATTAGCAGGAAAGTTTCATATCTGCTCTAAGGTTTTGGTTGCTACTCACATATATGAATCTTCTTATTGGGCTCATTATAATGATGCCTATGATAAATTGGATTAGATTTTACAATATTTCTATGGGCCAATTCTGAAGGTCATAAAGGATTCCATAGAGTTTTTTGGGACATTTGTTATTGACTTAAAGAGGCATGAGGACTTTGGCTCATTGACATTAAACACCAAGGTCTTACTCTTAGTTTCAAGTGGATTATTAGAGGTTTGGAAGGTGATAAATTTTGGAAAATATTGTTAAGACATTAAATTTCTAAAGGATGTCCTCTTGTAAAAAAGTCTTGACAAGGTGTTAGTCTATGTTGGCCCCAAAATTCTAAGTGTTATCCAATTTTGGCACAAAATTAGTATGGCACATAATGACCATGGCATGGAAAGACCATGGACTGAAATTGATAGGTGTAGAAGCACAATGGTGTGGGATCTATGGGGCACAAGAGGATAATGATGTGAAGGAACCATTATGATAGGACCTGGTCAGAGGGGAATGAGTCATGAGGAACTTGAGGATGTAGGACTTGGAATTATAGTGAAAGACTAAGGGAGTGCATGGGAAGTGGGAAAAGCTAGAAAAATGGTTCATATGGGTTCCTTTGACCTTATTGATATGAATTTTTGCACTAGATCGTAAGGAGAGGAACACATGGCAAAAAATATATAACATAGAGCAAGGATATAGGGGGTGTAGAGGCCAAGATCTTTAGAAAGAACTGATTGTTAAGCATCATGATTCTCAATCTGTTGATAGTGCATTGGCTAATTATTCATGCCTTTAATAGTTGTAAACACATGGTCAAGGAAAACAAGTATAAATACCCTTGTTGTAAAGAATTGCGAGGATGGATGAATGGATTCTAGGATGTGATTGTGAAAAACATATACTTTTTTGTGGGTTAACTTAATATATGAGAATAGAAAATTCCTATTAACTTCTTGCTTTCTAATGAATGATAGTGTGAATTAAGTGTTGGTTTATATATGAGTTATACCCTATGACATTTTATTTTCTAAGATAACTAATGCTAATAGGAAATGACAATATTTTGCATATTAATATTAATCAAACCTAGAACTCAAAGGATTAAAGTAGTCTATTTATGCTTTTATATAATCCCTATTTGATTAGCATAAAGAAGACTATGAATACACTATCCAAAATGTGTAACAAAACCTATAGGAACCAGTCTTTCACTATACACTTTAGGTGAGTGTGCAAGACATAACTTTTGTGTGAAAGGGCCAACATGCTAGCTCATTGGGCTAGACTTCAATGCCAACCTAAAATTATCAAAACCAACCCAACATTTTGGTTCTATTATCGAGACCTAAAGTACTTAAAGCATAGTCATGAAAAAATGTTTGAGCATATTATGTTGGAGAATATAAAAGAATGGGTTATGAGTGTTGAAGATAATTTTGTAATTCCTTATCTTGAGCCAAGAATATTTGCACGATAGTGGGTAGATAAGAATATCTATAGTGAATTATATGAAACCTTCTTTTTGGAGGTCTTAATTCATTTACATGCTTGGTTGATAGCATATGCTCAAGGATGATCAAGAAACCTTGGTAAGAGGCAGTCTTGGATGCTAGAATGACTAAAGGCTTTAACATGACTTGGAGCCTCGTGGATGCGAGCAGTTAAGTTTTGGTGGAAAGGAGTTATAAATAGCTACATTATGGAGTATGCTATAGCTTCTTATTCATGCCTTGAAGAAGGCAAGTTCTAGTTACTTTGAGAACCACGTGGTTGTTATATTAAGATTTTTGATTTTGAAATTAAGAAGTTATTTGTTAATCTTGGACTTGAAGTTATACCAATGGAGAGATAAATCCTCTTGTGCATGAGACACACATTTGGAAGGGGAGAATAGGAGATGGTAGAAGATTTTGGGTTCAAAATGGTAGCTAGCCAATGTGCATTATGTAAATGGAAGTATGATGAAGCTCAGTAAAGGATTATAGGAGTTAGTAACATGAGAAGAGATTAGGAGAACTCAATGGGTGTTGTTAGGAGTTGTAGGGAAGCAAAAACACATGAGGACCCCATAAATTTTGAGTAGAGTTCTATGCCACTTCTATCTATGAAGGAGAAACAAGCTAGACTACTGAAACCGAGGAACCAAGTCTAAACCAACTAGGATCCCCCATCACAGTGCATGCTCATGCTTTTGATTCAGATGAAGTGCAATATGAAATTGGGATACATATAGTTTGGAATAAAAAATTGAACCGGTAAGGGATACTAAAACTAAGCCCTTTGATGCTCATTTAGACTTAAAACTCTCTTTCTCTCTTTAAGGGAATTCATTGGCACAACTTGGGATGCTTGGTGGACTAGGCCTACAAGGATAAAATAAAAGCCCCAATTTTCCTAATCCACCATCTACTGTACCTCACATCATAAGAACTATTGTTAGAGGTGCTACAAGTGGACTAGGAGGTAGTATAAGAGGTAGCGGACTTCCTCCTCAAGGGGCTAGGGTTGGAGATTCCCAGTAACTACCCACTCAAGTGCCTTAAATGACTACTATTTATTATGAGATGACACTACACTTACCAGAGTATCGAGGTATAGAGAATAAAGTTGAGTACATCCACAAATGCAAATTGATTTAGAGGGTGCAAGGCATTACATCCTTTGAGTGTAAGGACATATAGTTTACAACTATGCTTTTGGAGTGCACACATAAATGGTATCACAATTTCAACCCTCAACAAGCAGTGGTTGATTATGACCAACTAAAGATAGCCTTCCTTCAAGAGTTTGACATTCCTAAATTTGAGTAACATAGCATAGTAACACTGAAGGACATAAAGCAAGGACTCACTAAAAGTGTGCATGAGTATGACACAAGGTTTAAAAATTTATTGTCTAAATTATCATTTGAAATTAACACTACTCAACATGCATAATGGCTTGTGGGAGAAATGTTATTGCCTTTCCATTGAACCTTGTCACAAAGGACCTTCACTAGTCTACATGAGCCTTTGAAAGCTACTCTCCATGATGAGGTAGTTGAAAGAATTGATACAAAGATCACTCCCTTTATGGAGGCCCAAATAGACTCAATGTCATCATAACTTGAGAATTTGATAGCCAATAATGTGCATGAAATATGTAGTGGTATTTAGTGTATAGACTGTGAATTTGAAGGGCATACACAGAGCAATTATCTATGTAAGAACATCTGTATGTTACTTAAACAAACGTGTGAAATCTATCAGGAGAAACATGATGTCTATTCTTGTATTCTTATATAGTGAAATACACACACTAAGGTATCTGACTATTTCAAGATTTGTGATGCCTATACTCATAAAACTAATGACTGCCATTTGATTAGTGACATCAATGAAGCTCAAGTGTACAACATATGCCAAACCTCAATAGCCAATACTCAAGACAATGGTGGCTACCTTGGATGAGGAAGAGGGTGAGGATGAGGAGGTAGTCTTTTCCCACTTAGGACCTATTACAAATGTGGGTCTCCAGACCACTATCGAATGGATTGCCCAGATTACTCGATGTGTGCTTTTTATAAAAAAGACCACCAAATGGAGGAGTGTCTTGACTTATATGCATCTATCACCAAGGATTAAAATGAAAAGCACACTGATATGATTTGAATGGATAAACCACAATGACATGCATGCCAAACCATCCCTATAGTTTAATAGGTAAACATTACCACTTGGAATGGGGGACAAACCTAGTCGACAACTAATCCCATCAAGAAAGTATAATGGAAAGAACCAAGAGATAAAAAGTATATTGATGTTTAGAAGTAAAAATATGTCCTCCAATATATGATGGCACTCATATCAGAACTTTAGTGAGAGATTACATTCTTCAAAGACAAATATGTAATGCAGTGTGCTACTATACAAAGGGAAGTTAAACCTTAACATGTGGCATGGGATGACCTTTAGGAACTATGCAAGTGTATGCTAGATGAGGATATTATCCCATAGCTTATAATTTGTCTTAAGAGTCAAGCTCGACTACCAATGAGGTTCAACCTCACATCACTTGGCAAAGTGAATATTGTTGTTTAAATCATTCTCAGTGATAAGACACTCCTAATTCCTCTACTTCCTCGAAAGATAAAGAAATATTGGTTATTGCTACCATTGATGGATGGGTTATCCAAGACATACTAGTATATACTGGTATAGAAGTCAATGTCCTCACCAAGGATGCTTGGTGAAAGATGTCTAGTCCAACATTACAACCTTCACCTCATGTCTTATTCATGGTAAATAAGACTTACATGCTACCTATTGGGGTCCTTAAGAATGCAATGGTTGACATACTTGGAGTACTATTCAAAGTGGATATTGAGGATTTAGAGCTAGCTGAAGCTAATGATTACATAGATCTATTGGGAATACCTTGATGCTATGAGAATAATGTAGACTTAAGCTTTAATAAGTGCTACATTAGTTTTAAAAACACTGATCAATGTGTTGTAATACCACTGTTCAAGCACAAGGGCCCCCTTATATAGATCTTGTCCATGTTGATGAAGATATAAACCATATATATAACATTACTACAAGGAACAATGAGCAAAGAGATCCCACTCTAGATGGTATTCTTCGATGGTGAAATACTCAATCCATCTCTGACACTACAATCAATGCATGTAATTATTGGGATCATGGTGACTATGACCTCACTAGTAGAATATGCAATACCATCAATAACCAAGAGAATATGCTATGCCAATTTAATAAATGACACAAGTTACTTCACCTTGTCACTAGCCAAGTCATGAGGGGACCTATCATAGAGACACCACTTTAAAGACTTGATGAGGCTCCAAGATTCCATGGGCAGATGGAAGTCTGAGACTTTATTCAATGCATTGAAGAGTTTTACCACACTGATGAAGATCATGTTTAATCTTTGGTTCATCTCTTTGATGGCACAACTACACAATGGTAAGGCACAAATCCATTCTTGGTGAAAAATAAGATAGTGTCGAGTTCATGTTCTCTTTCAGTAGATGCCAAAATCTAGTACCCATGTGTTACTCTTCATAAACATACCATACTCATGCCCAAGTACATAAAGTTCCATAAAATTCATGTACACATAAATATTCTAGGAAGTAAGACTCATTGTTTCACCACATTGTTTCACAAGATTTGATGTGGGGCTCAAGGTCTTGTATTCTATTATAGTTGACTACTCCATTTACTTTGTTATCATGATGAAACTAGTGGTGTAAGGCTGAGATTACCTAATCTCACTAGAAGATTTGTTCACAATGGGTTTGCCACCTCCAAGACATGCATGAAGTGGTAGTAGGTGAAGGATCCACTCCACTTGACCCATTGTCCAACCATTTAGATATTCCTATAGATGTAGATACAAGAACTATTTAGGACACAAGTATTGATATGGACAACCCTATCATGGGCCTATTTAGATTGTTTAGCATAACATCAGCTCAAAACAAGAACCAAAGCTGGCTACAATAAGAAACTATTAGATTGACAAAAAAATTTCAAAAATCTTTGAATTTATAAAATAATATTAGGATATCTTCCCACAAAACTATAATGAAATGAAGGGAGTCTACCTGTCCTTTAGGAAGATGCATACCAAGTTAGTTGATAGTGCTCGATCAGTGAAAATATGCCCATATAAGATGAATCCTAATCTCCAGGCATGTGTTAAAGAGGATATTGACAATATGATATGTGCCATAGTAATCACTCCCATTGATGAATTTGAGTGGGTCAGTCCCATGGTGATTAGTATAAAAAAGGATGGATGCATCCATATCTATATGGACTACTAAGTGATCAATGCATCTTATGTAATAGATCCCTTTCCAATGCCATTCATGAAGAAAATCCTTGAAGGTGTTGTTGGATGTGAAGTTTATTCCTTCATAGATGGATTCTCAAGGTACCATCAGGTATAAATAGATGAATAAGACCAACCCAAGACAACCTTCACACTAAATGGAGATCATTTGCATATACTATTATGCCCTTTAGGTTGAAAAATGCCCCAACAGTGTTTTCATGAATAACAATTTAAGACTTCAAGGACTTCATCCACAAGTTCCTCTAAGTCTATTTAGATGATGGGATGGTATATGGTTTGGTCAAGGACCATTACACTAACCTCGTACTTATACTTGAATGCTATCAGGTCTTAAAAATCTCATTAAACTTAAATAAGTGATTATTTGTGACACCTTTTGGTGTGCTTCTAGGGAATATTATTTGTAAGGAAGGAATCATGGTAGACTTGATGAAGGTATCGATTATTCTTTGCCTTCCAACACCCAAGAATCAACATGAGGTCTACACCTTTTTGGGTCACACAAGTTATTATAAAAAGTTCATTTAAGGTTATGCAAAGATTGACATGCCCCTGGAAGAACTTCTAAATCAAAATGAGCATTTCATATGGACTTACTCTTGTAAGAAGGCCTTTGAAACACTCAAAGAAAAGATAGTCACTACTCTTATTCTCTAATTCCCCAATTGGACAAAGCCATTTCATGTCCATGTTGATGCATCTGGCATGGTCATTGGTGCAATCTTGCACAACCAAGTGAAGGTCACCTGGATCACCTAATCTACTTTGCCAGTAGGAAGCTCACACTAGCTGAAAGAAACTATACCACTACAAAGCATAAAGCATTGTCAATGGTCTATGCATTGTATAAGTTTAGACAATACCTATTATCCACTCCTTTTATTTTCTATACATATCATGAGGCTTTAAAGGACCTTGTCAATAAAATTGTACTACATGGATAAATCTATCAATGGATTATTTTATTCTGATAATTCTAGTTTTTAGCTATGGTGAAACTTAGGAAGGTCAATTATAGACTTGATCACCTATCGAGAATTAAGAATGAAGAACTACCATGCACTATAGAGGATGATCTTCCTGATGTACAAATTTTTCACATTACATGGGTGCTTGAATATTTAGAAGACATTACGATGCTCTTGACCACTAGTTCTACACTTGACTATCTCACCTCGTAAACCAAAAAATACTTACAATTCACACCACACATTTTTAGTTTATAGTAGGCAATCTTTATAAAATGGGCCCTGATGAAGTTCTTTGATGTTGTGTAATGAAACACGAGTGCCTCGAGTTACTTTATGAAGTTCATAAAGGTATTATTGGTGGACACTATGCTAGAGAGGCTATCACACAGAAGGTTATGCTAGTTGGATTATGGTGGCCAAATCTCTTCCATGATGATAAAGCATATGTTAAGTAATGTGACATATGTCAAAACATAGGCAAACCTAATCGGAGAGATGCTATGCCTCTATAATCCATCCCTTCTCAAGAACCCTTTGAAAAATGGGCTATTAATTTTTTTGGTCCCATCACTTCAGTAAGATGACAAACAGGTTCTTGATAAATCATTACAACAACTAACTATCTTATGCACTGGGCTGAATCCACATCAACAAGGGATTATACTATTACTACTTCTATGAGGTTCATCTAGAAGAATGTCATAACTTGGTTTGAATGTCCCTTAAGTTTCACTAGTGATCACAAAACCCACTTTTTGAATGAAACAATTCACATCTTGCTAGCTGAGTTCATGATCACACACCACAAAATAACCCCATATCACTTACATGCCAATGGAATTGTTGAAGCTTTCAACAAAATCCTAGGTACCACTTTGAAAAAGATCTATAACATTGGTTGAATAGATTAGGATGATAGGGTTTCTGCAGTTTTATGGGCTTACCAAATAAATTTCAAAAGCCTAAACAAAAGCACACCATTAAAATTGGTATATGGTAATGAAATAGTCCTACCAATAGATTTATTGGTACCATCTCTATGTATCATGCACGTAAAATAACTATATGAAGAATCATATTTAAAATCATGCCTAGAAACTTTATTGTAACTAGATGAAGCTTGATTCATTGCTCATTAGAACCAGGATATATAAAAATGCAAGCAAAAGGCATGGCATGATCACCATATAAAAAAAAAACATTTTCTTTAGGAATGAAGGTCTTATTGTACGACTCTAAGTTCATGCACCACCCAAGAAAGCTCTATATACACTGGGATGGCCCTTTAACAACACATAATATTAGACCTATTGTAGCATGTCAGTTACAAAGGATGGATGGTTAGTTCCTTTTTGGACATTATAATGGAAGCTAACTTCAACCGTATTTCACTTCAAAATAGCTAAAGTTTTGTAATCAATAAAGATTAGTTTAGGATTTACTACTTTTAATAAAAACATTGCCTTTGTTACATGCAACTTTCCCTTTTTATAATTTTGTTTTCAAAGTTCTTGTTCTTTTCGTGGAGGACCACGACATGTTTTAGTGTGGGATAAGAAGTCATGTTTAAAAAGGTAAATATTAAAAATGTGTAAGTTACTTAGGCATGTGAGTTACATGGGCACACAAGTTATTAAGGGCACATAAGTTATTAAAGGCACACAAGTCATTTAAGGCACGAAGGGGTAAGGTTCCCACCATAAGTTCAAAATTTAAAATAGACAACTATCTCCCACCTCATAAAAAGTGAGACTTAATTGTCATCCACTTTATAGAAAGGCAAAAGATGGGACGTGACATTAATGCAAAAAAAATAGTTATGGAAAAAAATGTGCCAATGGTGTGATGGGAAAATATCATTAATGCATTAATTACAGAAAGAAAATATCCAAATGCAGTGGCCATTAAGGATTTGCATTAATGCCATGAAGTAATGGGTGATGGTAAGACATTAATGAGGATAAACTCCTCCTAGAGCCTATAAATAGGCACATAAAACTCATTTTACACTTTACCTTGCATTTAAATTTAGATTATTAGAGCCAAAGATCAAGTGACTACTAGAGCCAAGTAAATCAAATCTAGAGCCATGCAAAGAGATTTCATATCCTTAACAAACTGTGCTGGTCATTACCAAGTTGAGAAGGGACATTTTGAATTTGGTTCATTAGAAAAGTGATAGTTTTAAAAGTTTTAGGTTGTAGGTTTTCCATTGAAGGGTATTTAAGCTAAAAAATCTAGAGCAATAATCTACAACCACATATTCTTTTAGAAAGATTAGATGACCATGCATTAACCTTCAGGCTCCTCGAAGGGTAATGCGACATAAGTAAAAGGCTAAGAGACTTGAAACCTTGTTGATAATACCAAAAGAAGAAGATGTGAGTGAAAGAGACTAGATTCCAATTAGGGAAGAGACACCAAAAAAATAAGTACAACATGTGGAAGAAGAAGAAAGTAGGTGCGCAAGGTGAAGTAGGCCCAATCATCTTTAATGCAAAAAACTCAAGCATTCCCAGCCCCATCTCTATTAATTAAAGATATGCACTATATAAACTCAGTGTTACATGTAGATAACTTGGTCTCCAAGGTTTATAATTGTATTATCTTTGAATGTAATCATCACCAACCTGGGAACAAGGCTGAGCTCCAAAATGATTATCGGGTGGAGACCACTAATACCAGGAACCAACTAGTGTATGATCTCATGATCTTCAACCAAATCGATGCTACATGATTGTTTTACCTATTCAATTTTCCATATTTTGGTAAGCCCATGGAGGTAGTTTAATTCTTTCTTTATTGCATCCATAAAGACTATATTTACTTTGATGGGTGCATCATGAAGATCATGCCTAAAAAAATCAACAAGGTCACAGGACTACGGTGCTCAAAGATGAGCATAATTGATGACTTGGCCAACATTGAGGAAATCTAGATGACCACCATGATGCTGATGTATCAAAAGTAGGGCCACGCCATGCATATCAAGAACCTACAAGATCTCACCCTCTGGGTTGCAACATAGATCGTCATGACCAAGATCAGAGGGACCGATCATGGAAAGAGGTTGACATGGCACATCTCTACATTGATCATAAGGTCTCACAAGGGTTAAAGTATAATTGGGTAATGTACTTCACCCAAAATATTATTGAAGATGTGGAGAGGGCCCATCATGATCCAAAGTATAGGTTTTCATGGGGGTGATCCTCCTCTTAATGGGTTTTAAATGAATTGGGTTGCCAGACTATAACACTAGAGCACTAAAGTGGGTGTACCCTCCCATGTAAAAGTCCCCCACTAAATGATATAAGGTGTTCACATGCCCTGGTCACATCACCCCCTCATACAAGATCAAGATGAGGTACTGGTTTGATGGGATGAAGGTAGTGTTCAGAGATGAGTGGCACATTCCTATGGACTTGCCCCCTTTGGCTATGGAACAAAAACACTTTTCTGTAAAGAAACACTTCTCCATTGCATGTATCTGAATGAACCCATTCAAAGAGCTCTCATCATGGCTTAAGTTACCATACACCTTTTTGGCATGGTAATTCATAGACTCCATCAATCGGATATACAATGCATAACCTATCATCCTGTAGGCTAAAAGAATAGACCCAAATATTCACACTCTCTATAATTTATTTATATATCCAAGCAAGAAGTCCTACATAGAGAATATGGAGATAGAGCTCAAGCAAACATTGGTGGGGGAGTAAATTCACAATTTGTTCTACATGTTTCACCCTTAGAAGAATCCACAGGGTGGGGACCCCAAATAGAAACTTACATCAGTTCCACCCCTAAAGAAGAAGAAGTGACCAAATGTGAGTGCAACACAAGTGGGCATTTGGCCCATTAGAAACATTAAAATACTATAAAATTGCATTCTTCTAGACCTATGACATCTTATCCTTCTATGCCACTTCCACCTCAGCCTTCACCATATCCATGTTCATCTCCATCTCCCCATAATTATCCCTCTCCTCTGCACTCTATGCCTTCACACACTTCAATTTCATGCCCTTTATCTCCCCAACCTACTCCTCCATTTTCTCCACCACCTTCTCCACCTTCACCTCCACCTTCTCCACCCCCACCTTCTCTTCCTCCTCCACCATCTCCCCTAGTGATTCTACTACAAGAGATACCTAGTAGCAACCCCCAAGGAAAACACCCCAATAGGAAGTCCCTAAGGTGTAGGTCCATAGCTCAGGTTCTAATTTTGAGATAACTTCCTCCCCTATGCTAGAGGAGAAATCCACCTCTAATGATTCACTGCTTGATGTTAAAACATAATATAATGGGGAGGGGGTAGTGAAGAAGAAAGTGAGATGGCCATGAGGAGGCTGAGCTTGGGTGTGACCCTACTAAGGGGAAAGGACCAATCGAGACCTCAGAAGAGTAGGATGGTGGTACGATGGGTAATATGCATGAGCATTACCAGTTTGACATCAAAGATAAGATGCTCTATCTTTAGACATACTTCATCCTAAAGAGGAAATTATGGAAATAAGGAAGCAATTATCCTTCTTGATTGATATGTATAATAAGGAACACAAGTTCAAACTCTTATAGGCAACCTTTCCTTGGGATCAGATGCTTTAGTGCTACCAAAACCACTATGGGTAGATATATAAAAGATCTCCCCTCTTCTTGCAAGCAATGGCTTTTTGAAGCTAGGCATGGAGATTATGCACCATAATATTTTATTGGATTATGATGCATTCACAGTTGAGAGGAAACATGCCAATATTTTAGGCATGTATAATAGGGAAGTTATAGAGAAACAAGAACTCATTGAGGAAGTGGCCACATTGAAACAACAGCTCCAAGAGGCCACAAAGTCAAAATTAAGGGTCTTAAACCTCCATAAAACAATTTTTAATTCAGCCCCAATGCTAGCAGATGGTGTACCTCTTGGTGGAGATGCCATAGGAAAGCTATAAACCCTAGTGGAACTACTGCTTAAGTGATGCAAAGAGCAACCCATGCCATGATACAAAGGATTAGAGTTGGATGAATAGTTCACCATGATTGTTGACATCTAAAAACTCACTATAAAGAGATTTAGGGAAGTTATCCCCATTTCAGATGACATTTTTGCATGACTAGTGCACCCTAATAAAGTCTTAAAGGCTCAACTCCACACTGAAGAAGCCTAGAGGTAGCAACTGGCTAATGTTGTGCTCTTACTAAAAGACCACACCAAACATGCAAAAGCATTCAAGGATGTAGAGATGATGGAGGACACCATTAAAAAACATAATTAATAGATGAACATGAATTTTGTATCCCTCTAAGGATAGGTTGATAAGGAAGTCTCTACACTCAAAGATGTCTAGAAGGATGTCACCTTATCTCTAGACAAATAGGTCAAGAAGGTTGATGAGACCCCTGGCCAACCTGATGAGATAAAGAAAGTAAAGGGGACCATAGAATAAATAACTATGAAAGTTTTCGAGGCATTGTCACATTGGGATAATTTGAAGGAGCTCGAGCAATCTGGGCCCAAATTTTTAGAGGATGTTATTATGACTTAGTCTGGGATGGACTAAAAGCATAATGTGGGGTGATGTTAGCCCTAAAATTTTGACTAAGTGTTGTCTAATTTTGGCATGAAACCAATATGAAGTGGAGGGACCATGGCATGAAAATGATAGGTGTAGAAGTACCATGGTACGGGACCTATGGGGAACAATAGGATAATGACATGAAGGAACCAATGCAAGCATACCCAATTAGAGGGGAATGCGTCACAATGAACCTAAGGATGTAGGACTCATAATAGTAGTAGAAGACTATGGGAGTGAAAGGGAAGCATGAGCAGTTGGAAGAATGGTTCATATGGGTTACTATAACCTTGTTGATAGGAAGTTTTGCACCAACCTACAAGAAGAGGAACATATGGAAACAAAGCTATAACACATAGTGAAGATATAGGGGCACATAGGCTTGGATATTTAGGAATAACTAATTGTTAAGCACCATGAATCTTAGTCTATTGAGAGTACGTTGGCCAATTATTCATGCCATTAATGGTTTTAAACACTTGGTCATGGGAAAAAAAGTATAAATACCCTTGTTGTAAAGCATTACGGGGACAAATGAATGGATTTTGAGATGTGATTGTGAAAAACACAGACTTTTTTGTGAGTTAGTTTAATATATGAGAATAGAAGATTCTTGTTAACTTCTTGTTTTTGATGAATGATGGTGTGAGTTAAGTGTTGGTTTATATATGAGTTATACCCTATCACATTTTATTTTCTAAGATAACTAATGCTAATAGGAAATGATGATATTATGCATAGTAATATTAATCAAACCTAAAACTCAAAAGATCAAGACAGTCTATTTATGATTTTATATAATCACTATTTGATTGGCATAAAGAGGAATATGAATACATTATCCAAAATGTGTAACAAAACCTACAAGAACTAGTATTTTTCTATGTGCTTCGGGTGAGCGTGAAAGACATAACTTTTACATGAAAGGGCCAATGCACTATCTCGTTGGGTTAGACTTCAGTGCCAACCTGGAATTATAAAAAATAACCCAATAGTCTACAAAACCTTCTCATTACCAATGTTATTTTTAAGATTAGAGGTAATTTTATCATGCCCCATATCTAAAAGGATTGGGATCAACTCAAGCCTCATCTCATCTGGGTGTGGAAGGGTTTTTGAAATGGTATATCTCTTAGTTGTCATTCCCTATGGTGGTCCCAAACACTCAATTTTCATAATGTTCCCTTCACCATAGTCCCTTAGATCAAGAGTTTGAGATTGTTTTAAAAGGGTATTAAAATATTTGGGTATTTATTCTACAAGGCTATTCGTGATTGGATCCCTTAGAATCTTGTGAAAGTTAAATTTAATATAATGATGAAGATGTAGAATATATTTATGAGATTTAGATTTCCATACTCAAGGAGTATTTACACAAGATTGGTTTTTCCTCTCTTACCCCTTGGTGGAAGGATTGACATTGGATTAAATCTACTCCCTTTTATCTATACTCTCCTTGACTAGGGTATAATCTATTGTCTCCTCAACACATTGAAACTTAAACCCTCAACCATCAATGAAATCTTAGATCCCTTCATGATGTCTAGCCTAGAATATTTCATACCATTTAAGTTTCTCTCATAGAGCCTAAAAAATATCATTTCTTTTAGTGTATTATTTACCAAAGTTTACCTGTAGGTGACTATCTCAAACACATAGGGGTTTCAAATCCCATTTTCCTAGCTTGTCACTAGCTAGAAACCCTTAACTATCTCTTTTAGTTTTGTCCTCATGCCTAGTCTGCTTAGATATGGATTGACACCCTCTTTGATCACTTTATACCTAAATTTTTCACTTGAAAAATCAATCTCTTAGGGGGGTATACCTTACTTCCTTAAAGATACAAAAAAATTGACAAACATTCTTTTTCATATTTAGAAAACTAGAATCAATATTCATTTTAATCATGAAGAAATGGAAAAGAGATTTTCCATTAACAAAGTTGTGATTTCTAATGTTACCCTCTAGATCCAAGTCCAAACTAATAAAGTTCATCTTGAGCTTCATCATCTGAAATTCCTCTTAGATCGCTAGGGGAATGCTCCTTGTGCTATTAGTCATGAGCCTTCAGATACTTCACACCACTGATCTCCCCTCATGGGCACATGCATGGATTTCAATGTTAACGGTATTGAAACTGAAAGAACCCCTCTCCTCACTCTCGTTGGTCCTCTACACAACACAATGGGTCTGATGGGTCTAACATAAGTGGTGGTGCAGGGAGGTTGTGGTCTTCCTCCTAACACTTTGCCCTCCTAGAAGGAAGAGTTTGGAATCAAGTAGTAGAATGATGGGTGGGATCCCTTACATGTTGATGAGGACCCCCCTGTTCAGGGGGTTTGGGGAGGAAATTCTCAAGATCCTCTACTAGCTGCCATGTTCATTATTGCTGCTTAATTTGGTTCCTTGTTGTTTGTGATTTTGGTATCTTTTTTTATTTTTGATGTTCACTTGAGTTAATGTTACTTGTGGTTTGGGTGGCCTTGGGTTGGCCCTATTGTAATTTTATTCTCCTTCCAAGTCTCATTTAGTTTGGTGTGACTAGACTTTTGGGTGTGGCTTTTCCACCTTTTTTTTTGTATGACTAGTGGTGTACTATATTTTGTTGTATTAATAAAATGTGATTTTCAATTAAAAAAATGTAGATAGCCGATAGAAAGATAATTGTATTTAGAAAGCCCATAGAAAATTTTATAGAATAATAAAATTAGTTCCAAACTATAGGCTATAACACCCTATTTTTAAAGATAAAGCCATTAAATTCCAAAATGTTCTTAATAAAAAAAAATTGAAATAATTGTTAATTATTATTATAATTATTTCTTATTTTCAGGGTAGGAGAACTATGGTCATGTCTTCTTGATGCCATTTGTGCTTGACATTGATAGTTTTAGATGATTTTCTAATTGAGCTTGTGTGGTTTCTAAGGTTTTTGTTTCATATAAAATGGTTATATTTTTATTTAATGACCCATAAAAAATTGAAATCTTTTTATTTTTCGAATTGAAATATTAAATATACACTTATTTTATGGATGTAATAATGGGTTAGGAGTTTTAACTCTCTTGTGTGTGTGTGTGTGTGTGCATGTGTTATGCCAATAATTATAGTATTTAATAATATTGGTGCAATATATTATATACATATAATTTAAATTCAACATAATATAATTTTATATACTAAGGTTAGATAGTCCACATAGTACACAATTTCCTATGTTTAGAATAGGATAAGGATTACCCTTATATGTTATCCAATAAGAATTCATTTCTTCATAGGTCAATTAGATTTTCCTATTTTATGGCTAATAAGAGAAGGAAAATTAGCTCTCACTTAAACTATAAATACTCTCTACATCTATGTATTGTTAGGTTGAAATTTTTGGTTAGAGATCCTTAAATGCCATCTATTATGTTTTTTATCTTTCATTTGTCTAAGGAATGATGCTATAATTTTTAAGAAATGATATCTAAAAGTGAGGTTATCTTCAACTTATTTTGATCTATTCTCAAATTTCTATAAATAAATGACATTAATAATTGATTAATTATCTAATAGAAAATCTATTTTATTTTATGATTATTAGCTCATAAAGATTTTTATTAAAATGAAATAAGAAAAATAGATAGTTCATAAGGATAATCATTTTAAAATGATATCATAATCTATAATACTTCAATCATGAAATAATGTTGGATTATTATCTATACAAAATAATTTTCGTAGAGGTTTTTTTTTCATGATTTCCTTTCGTTTTGTTGTCTTGTCTCTCCCTGTATCACACTACTTAGGTAGGATTTTAAAGACAAACTTATGTTTTTATCATCTCTAAATCTGCCCAAAGCCTTTATAAATGGCCCTCAACCAACATGTTACAAACATTATTGTTGACGTTGGAAAGAATGGTACTAAAGCAAGTAAATGTTTGTCCTGAAAGTTCACAATAAGGTATAAACTCTGATAATCCTCCTCGGCCTTTTATTTTGCTTATATATTTGTATAAAATGATTTTAAATGGTGTGAAAATGATTTTATTATTAATCACTATGTCAACTTCATCCCCTTTGAATATTTCCTTAACGTGTGGATTAGACACCACAAAGAGCCCTTTGGATTCCAAGTAACTAGTGTTTACAAGTTGATTAGGTGGTTCCTTGAGAATACCCATATGATAATGTCCCCACATTATTTTAGCTTTAGAGTATCCAAGAAAACATCCCTCAAGGTATTAGTTTGGGTTGAGTCACTTAGTCTCCCAATTCATTTTTGATCTTTTCTTTCCAAAATTGTCAAACACATAAGGCACATGCTTTGTAATGAAATGGAAAAATAATATTATATGTATCCTAAGAAATTAATTTATGCTGAGGTTTATTTGACAAAAGACTTGAAAAATTCAATTTATGTTCAAATAGGAATGAACACTTTTTACATAAAGTCACCTATATCAATATTTTGAACACATGTTTCCGATGTCAATCACTAGAACATAGGATTTGTGACTACCCTTCATGGTCAGCTCAAAGACATTTATTAATAAAGCACCACCTAAAAAGAAAAAGGTGGTTGAAAATAATAATGAGTGGACTATGGTTACAAACAAGAAAGCCTCCTTTAGGAATAAAATCCCTAATCCATCTAATTTCATTTATAATTTCAAACCTCAGTAGACTATGAAAAAAGTGAAGAGTGCTACTTCCCCTCCCCTACTTTTATCTTAACCTCAGGGTCCATCGACGGCCCTTGAAAGCCAAGTTTCTCAAGAAAATCATATGTAGTTAGGAATTTCTAGTACTAGGACTTCCTCAAACAAGACTCACACCAAACAATGATCACATAGTCCACTTTGTGGTGGTGTCAAATCACCTCAACAAGAGAATGGGGATAAACACTACTCTATTTCACCAGGGAGTTTTTTATTACCACACCAACAACCATTATTGAGAAATTAATTTTCCATTCTATGTTCAACTGAATAATTTAAGGATGGATAAGGAGAACTTCACACAGGATTATTTTCAATGAATTTTCTCTCCTAGAACGTATGAGGTAGAGTATAGTCCTCTCTCAAATTAAATGTGCATTCCACTTGTCAACAATTGGGTCCTTTAGATTTTATATGTTTTTAGGAAGTTATTTTTTTTGGCTTTCTTCTATAAAATTCTTTAAGAAATATTTGGTCTGATGTAATACAATTTTTCACTTCGCATGAAGATGGGTATGGTAATGCCAATTTTTGGTTTCCCTAATGTTTTCCCCATTACTTATTTCAGGAGAAGACTTGTCACATTGGATTGTCTAGGTGATCCTTGATATAAATTGTCATTAAGATTGTCAATGTTTACTCTCCTAATGATGGCCATGACATAACAGTGTTATGGAATTGGTTAGTTGATAATATAATTTTTTCCACCTAGTTGATTCATGGTGATTTTAATATGATTGAAGACCTTGAGGATAAAGAAGTGAATTTGCCTATGAGGTGGTGCATGAAACTTATGACTACTTTAAAAATTATTGGGGCTTGTTAGACATACATTTTTAGTGATGCTCTTTAAGTTACAATCCATGTTTTACTTAGTCCAACTTTAGAACCGACATTGATCAAGATATCAAATGGATATAACATGTAATTTTTTGTAGAAACACATGTTATCCTTTTGCATTTCTAATGGGAAAGTTGTCATTGTTCACCAAAAAGTTAACCTTTTTAACCTTAGTCTCATCACATCCCAGTTGGAATGGGGAAATGGCTATCATAAATTTCCTCCCAATCAATTCTTATTCAATACATCACTCCTCAACCATGAGTGAACAATACAAATCATCACCAAATTGTGGAATTTGGTGCCACATCTACCATATGTTTTGAGTTCTGTTGAGTGGTGGAGATACAATCAACGAAATTGCCTCTTTCCTCTACCATTACAATAATCAAGTTATGCGAGTTTGAAAGCAAGCTAATGGTTCTCTATCTAAGGAATTCTAGATGGTTTTTTAATTGCTTAAACAAATCCCATTTAACACTCAATTTTAGACTATGGCCCAACCAAGCTGAAACATAAGATTACAATTACTAAAAAACCACGTAGCTAGATGTGCTCCATTTTGAATATGATTTCATTAGCTCAAAATTGGAAACCATACCTCTAAATATTTTTTCAAATATCTTATAGCTAAGCAGACCAAAGAGATAATCAAATCTATCAAAATATCGCATAATTGACTCATTATTCTATCAAATATTTCCTTGGTCTTTCTAGACCACTATAAGTTGGTGTTCTAAGGTTAAGAAAATATGGAAAAGAGAGCTAAATATTTATAAGAATATTTATAAATGGTGCCTCATAAGTTAGGTCCTTCATCTCAAAAAATTTATGATGCTCCTCTCTCTGGATGATCTTTATGTTGTTATTAATTACATATGGTTAGTGATAAATCATCAGGAGTTAATGGGTTTCATGTTAATTTTAAAAATCAACCTAGTAGTTTATCAGTCTTGACTTGATCCAGGTTTATAGATAAGACTTACACAATAATTATTTGGGATCCATTATAAAAAAAAGGTAATATTAAGTTCATTCCTAAAACATTATATCCAGAACACATTACGAGTTGGAGGTTGATCACCCTTCTTAATGGCTCCTATAAAATCATTGCCAAAACATTAACACTTTATTTTCAACATATCATGATTGCAGTCATTAGACCAAAGAAAATTGGGTTTATCAAAAGTCATTACATTTTGGACATCAGCATTGTTATATACGAGGGAATGGAATGGGTTCGTGCCTCTCAATAGAGTATTAAATTCCTCAAACTCGACTTTGAAAAAACTTATGACTATATGAATGACCTTTCATTCTTGCCATCTTAAAGCTTTGGAATTTGGTGAATTTTTTTTTAGGTTGTTTAAAATTTCTTCTTAGAGGCCTTGACTTGTCTTAGCATCAATTGCCACAAGTCCAAAATCTTTGAACTTTTTTGCTCTATCCAACAAGGTTTCCCTTTCGCCCCTATTTTGTACATTCATAGAATCAAAGCATTGGTTATTTACTTGTGCATAGATTTGAGTGTGGGATGATAATGAGAATTTCCCTTCCCAATAGTACATGCAATTAATAAATGGGTACTTTTTAGATGATTCATTATTCATGCTTGTGGATCATGTGACATGTTTATAAGAGGTCTATACTACTTTAACATTTTCTACAAAGCTTCTGAATCTAATCTGAATTGGGAAAAAACACAATGCTACAATTAAAGTATGATGCCATTTCTAGATTGGATCAAATATTTTCAATGGAAGTATATCAATAATGGGTAAAAATTTAAGTTCCTTGGCATTCCCTTCACCTTTGAAAACTCTTCCATTGATTTATGGTAGTATGTGATTGATAAAGTGGAGAAAAATATTTCATATTGGATTACCAAGGCTCTTTCTCTTGTAAACAAATTTAAAGTTTATACCAAAATACTTGTAACAACTCATGTCTATTACTCTTCTTATTGGGAACCATTTAAATCTTCATACAATAAATTAGAAAATTTACTAAGAGATTTCCTCTAAACTAATGCTATGTAGACTCGAGGATTTCACAAAGTGGTTTGGGGCCTTTGTTCTCTTCCTTCTGACAAAGGAGCCATAGGCATTATTGATATTAATAGAAAAAGTATTACTCTCTATGCTAAGTGGATTGTGAGAACTATTGAGGGGAATGAAGCTTGGAAAATCCTTCTAAGGTACCACATTTATGCAAGCTTTCATGTGGAAAGAATTGTTGAAAAGAACATGGGTTTCTATACTCTCTTGATTACATTCATCTCTATAAAAATGGAAGGGTCCTTTGTTGCTTAGAGCATTTGGAAATCCTTTGAAGTTGTTAAGCCTCATCTCAAGTGGGTAGGTGATTTTTTCATATCTGGTCTTTATTTTAATCACTATAATCTATGGTGGTTCCCAATCATGTTTAGTACCGACCTTAGTCTTAGATAAATACCACATATAAATTCCCTTTGGCCTTTCAAAAAAGGTACTGCCACTATTAAAGTTATTATTTTCTCCAAAGATTGGACCTTGTGGCCTACCTTGCAAACAAAATTTAATCTATTGAGATCAAACATACCTTCTATTATGTGTATTTCAGAGTTGATGTCATATGTCATGCTCCACAAGATGGATCTACAACTTTCGATTACTTGTTAGAAATATTGGCGGTGGAATTATGGCACCGCCTTAAAAACTACTCTCTTGGTCTCCTCTATTAGATTATGAGTCCATTTTCCTCGACTTTAGGAATGCTTAACAAGAAATGGAGTTTGAGCTCCTCTCCCAAAGAATGGCTTTCCAAACTCAACAAGATATGGAATGCCAAACTAGAGACCAAACTTACCCACTATCTCTAGAGTTTTAAATTTATTGGGGCCTACTACTTGGGGGGTGTCTTAAGCATATTGGGATACTTAATACCAAATACCTTGCTTGTTCCAGACGTGGGTCTTTTATGCACCTATTCTAGACTTGTCTAAGAGCTCAGAAATCCTAGCAATGGATTCACAATTTATTTCAGCCGTATCACCCAATGCCTATCAATTGGCTAATGGCTTTCTTTGGAGGAATTATCAATGGCCAACACACATTGGTTTTATATGGAAATTTTCAAATCTATGATTCTATTTCAACTATGGAAGTCTATAAATTCAACTATCTTTAACAACAAAGAACTCTTTAATTTTTTTGTTTATGGTAAAATGTTTGTTATCTCTTCGATATTTTTGTAGATTCAAGTTTAAGCAAAGAAAGTGGCTCTAGAATTATAGCATCTTTAATCGCTGCTCAACCATTAGGGAGCGCTCCATATTCTATTAATCGAATTCCTCTAGACTCAATATTGCATGACACCCCTCCACTAACACCTAAAATTCGACGACGCTACTCATACAACCATATCTCTACCCATCCTCCTCAATTTTAATATAAATAATTAATATATTAATAAATTCTAATTTTAAAAACGTAACAATTAAATATATATCTTATTATATAAATATGACCCAAATTTTTGAATTTTTTTATATTACTTTAAAAAATTAAATATTAAAACATTGGGTCATATTCTCCTTTTATATATATAAAATATAGCTTGCTAGTAGGCCCCAAACCTCAACCTCTACCCCACCCTTTAACCTAAAAATCAAAAATAAAACTTTTAAGTAGCTTTCTTGCCGTGCACGCTCCATGCAATGAACGCTTCTATACAATACAATTTTCTTGATTCTTGTTATTAATACTATTTAAGCCATTTTATTCTTTTTGTCAAATGAAAAGGACAAGTAAAGGAAGGAAATGGTTTTCAAAAGTCAGTATATGCTTTGAGCCTACCAATCTAAGATACAATACCATTATTTATATGTCTATAAATATTATTTAAACAATGCCCAAGATATCAAGCAAGATTTTGTGGATATTAAAATACATCAGTGGAGATCAAGTCTATTTGTGATGCAACATTCATCATAGAAAATGACACACTGAGAAAGATTTTTTATACACATTTCTGTGACTTTTTAGCCATTCAGAACAATTGACCTCACTTCCCTGCAAATATGCCAACATTAATATTATATATTCTATTCTCTTTCGTGGCCTAGATTTTTTTATATATATTGATAATAGTTAAATAATTATGTATATCTTAAATCTCAATTATAGATTTACTAAAAGTTACAATTATATCTTTTGACAAGTATGTAAACTTATAAGGTGTAGACATTCAAAAATGAATTTTTGGGTTTTATTTAAAATTATTTTACGAGTGTTGGCGCATTTGTTTATGTATGATTAATTTGGTCTAGATCAGATAATATTGATCTTTTTGTCAATTGTCAACTTTCTAAAATCATCATCTCCTAAATTTTTTTAGGCCCTGTTTGAGTCAAGTGTAATCATCACCCCTTTTTTAGGTTCTAATAATTGGAATTCAGTATATGCATTAATATTGTTGAATTTGAATTCAAAGTTATATATAAATAGACAAGTTTCATAATTCCATTAATCAAGAGATAATTATTAAGATACTTATTATTGTCTAAGCTAATATTTTATTGTGGAGTGATTTTGACACATAAGTTGAAGTATATTTTATTATACAATTTGGTTTTGTTGATGGCTTTGTTCTAACTTCAAGAATCTTTAAAATTGGAAAAATATTTTAGTACAAACCCCAATTTTATTTTCCTTGACACTATATCAAGAAAAAATGTCTTATTACAGAAAGTTAGGAATCACAACACACAAATGTAGGGAAAAGAAGCGAAAGAGTGAAAATAGTCGAACAAACTTAGAATGTTAAAATTCATTCAACACTCGTCTACCAAAAATATTTGAATGATCCTAACAAACTGTTAGAAGTATTTAGACAATCTTAAAATCTTGTTAGAAATAAACTCAAATTTTCAAACAATTATTCTAATAATGTTTGCTACACATTTCTAAATCTTCATTTATGAAATAGATTTACAATAAAATATAATTGAAATGAAAGTAATTTATTTCCATATATTTTTATATATTTATTTATCATCGATAAAATAAGATTTGTAATAATGAAACGTAAATTTCAACTACACCTTCCAAATCTAAAATCAAAACATCAACCTTATTATTATTATTATTATTAACTTTTCATTGGATATGGAAACCCTTTTCTTTCAACTCGGAAAGAATCTCTTCCGTAGTTAAATTAACTACTATATTTTGCTTCTCATTGGGCATGGAGACCCTTTTCTTTCAACTCGAAAAGAGTCTCTTCCATGATTAAATTAATTACTATATTTTGCTTCTCATTGGACATGGAGGCCCTTTTCTTTCAACTAAGAAAAAGTCTCTTCCATGGTTAAATTAACTACTGTATTTTGCCTTTGTAAACATTTTATTCCATGCAAAATTAATATGGCGACCTCGATCATAGCATTTGCATTAAAAAGTGATGACATTTCTTGGATAGACCCATCCTCTAAATCTAAAAAAACTCCTTCAATAAAATATTATATGTAAGGAATTAGCATTCTAATATGGATTGGATTGTGTAGTAACCAATCATTCGGGCTAGTTGATCACCTTCGGGTTATACAAAGCTGACATGTTTAATTTCCTTCCTAACCTTTGCATTAACTTGTAAGTGTCTCTTAAGACTCCAAACATTTTTATTTTTTTCTAAAGTAAACATACTCAAAAAAGAGGAAATATCAATGGCAAACATAAGGGGGGAATATATCTCATTTCAAACATAGGCATAAACCCAAAATCTTAATTTTGTTGATTGGGTTGAGCAAATGAATTGTCTATGGAGTTTCCAAGCTTATTTAAGCATTCTTTTATCTAAAATTCTCTTGTTAGGTTTGCCAATAATCTAGGTAAGAGCCTTATCCAAAATTTTAGATTTTGCATTGGAGTGAGGAGTCTAAGGCCAAATATAAATGCCAAAATTGTGGAGGAATTAGAGCTCTCCATTTAATATTTTTTCATGGTCTCCCTGTTTGAGGCATATGGACAGAGAAAACATTATTGTAAGATGAAAAAATTATTCAAAATATTCTTCATTTTTGTTGATCCATTCCTTGATATTATTGAAAGACATTCATTTATTCATAAATCTTTCAATTAGGATAAAATGAATTAGCCATTTCAATTCTAGATTAATAATATGATTTTATGTTATGACCTTTATGTATGATATGTAATGAAATATATGTAATCAATTTGTGACTAATATAATTTTTGATTTAATTATATGATTATTTTTATATTTTCATATTAGTAATAGGGTTGGTTTATGGACTATCCATAATTTAAATAAGATATAAAAGAGGTAGTGGTTAGTATAAGATAATCATATTATAATCTTATTCTTATTGTATTGTTATAAAGGTTTCCTCTTTGAAATGGTTGAATCACATATTTCATTATTCTTATCTTATTTCAATCATATTATGATTTATTTAAGTAATTCTACTTTGGTGGTATATTAATTTCATTACAAGTAATATTAGTATTTCAATTTTAGAAAAAGTTTGGTTGAAACCCTAATTTTGAGAGTTATGCAAGGATGTTATAATTAATTTTTAGATTTTTGTGATTTTTTAAATAAGTTATTACAATTTTAGGGTTTTTAATAAATTCACTTTATAACCCACAATGTTTGGAATTTTTTTTTTTTTTTTACATTTTCAGAAATCTGACAAAAATTATTTAAGAGTATGTACTTTAAATTTGTGGATTTGGTGCTGACCTCACTCTTAAATCATCTGTTCAAAGTTTAGTCAAACGTGAAAATCAAATTATTCAGTATTAAACCTCAACATAACAAGTCACAAACCAAAGAATAGGGAAAGAATTCATATATGTTATGGATAACTCTTAATAAAAAAGAGACAAAGTCAGAGTTCAGATCAGGTGAAACTTTTGAGATGATGTTTTCTTCACTAGGTGAAAAAGTGAGCCTCCTTGATGAGAGTATGCACAACATGCATTTTGAAATGAAAGTAAGTCTGGATAGCATCAATCAACGACTGGATACTCTTACAACTTCCATCAATAATGTTTTAGTCTCAAAACCAACTCAAGATGGATCTAAGTGGTAGCCTAGTCTTGATCCAAACAATGTGCTACCTCAATGCATGGCCAACACTATTTATGGGCCTTGTAGCCTACTACTAAAGGTGGACATGCATAAATTTAATGTAAAGGATCTTATTGACTGCATCAACCAAATGGATTTTTTTTTTAATCTACATCAGATCCCTGTTGAGCATGGTCATTGATGTTAGGTTGTCATTGATGTCAAAGAAAGCATGATTCATAGTGCATTAATTACAAAGTGATCAGATTGATAGCTTGGAGAATATATGGCATATGTGTAGATCAACAAGGATAAAGAAAAGGCTGTGAGGCATCCATATATGTCTTGATGAAGTTTTGGTGTGTCATTTGATCATTTAGAATGAGAAATATGCATATTCTAGCTTAAGAGAAACTAGACCGTCACTGGCCATCACTGCACGTCATGTAGACATGAATGAGCTAGTAAGTTTGTGCATTTAATGTAGGTACTCAAAAATTCAAAAGTGGTCAAAGGTTTTCATGGAGATGTTGTCTATAGTGCCAATAAGGTACCCTGAAGATTTTGAGTCTTGAAGTATTTCCTAGCTCAAGTTATAAACCTTTAATGTTGCTTTTGCAGACTGTGATGGGCCACATACTGTCAAGTTTAACAATTTCAAAGTCTGAGGTCAATTTGTCTAGATAGATCTAACAGTGAGTGTTAATCGGATCAAGATCTAATGGTGAATGTTTGATCAAACTGGATAATGATTCAATGGTGCACATGATCTTGTCAGAAGTGATCTAATGCTGTGTATTTAGTCAATATGTCAAATATTGCTCAGAAGATGTGCAAGGCTACCAAGTGGCAGAAACTCATTGGAGTCAATCGGTCAATGTGTGTAGAAGGTAGGTGGGGCTGCGAAGTGGTATGATTGTAGAAGTGAAGATCTAAGATCAACGATGAACATTGCAAGATAAAGACCAAGCTAATATGTAGAGATTGATAGAGTACATTTGCTCAAAGTTGCTAGGGTACACAAGATGTGGTCAATGTGTTTGATGTTTAACATTTGCTTAGTGACTGTTGAAATTTGAATTTTCAAATTAATGAAGGAAAACCAATGCTCATTTTTTTAGATATATCTTTTGATATAGGGATAATTTATTGATGTAGTAAAAAGCAAAGTTGTATAGGACTTCAAGGTACATCTAGATAATCTGGTTATAAGGTCTGAATGCTTGTATAGTCAAAGTTATGGAGCTTCAAAGTTGACTATTTGTTCGTTCATGGTCTTACAGTGTACAAAATGTTGTTTGAGCAAATTGTGCTTTAGTATAAGAATGTTTTGGTAGGAGTAATCACTTGAAGATGTAATAAGGGTCATATTGAGTGGACCTAGGTATTTGAAAGTGACCTTATGTTCTCAAATTTCTTGATAAAGTGACAAATGGGTGAATAGGTCTCCATGAGACCTTTAAGGGATATTAAGGCTAATTGAAAGGTGTATCTGCTTAAGTGTGACCCATAGATGCTATGGCCAACCTGTGAGGATGGTAGTGAGCTATGTTAGATGTCTTAATGGTTAAGGCAAGTATTTTGGCTGACATAGAAATTGATATTCATGAAGAATCTATAGATAGTGGAGACCAAGACAATGGTTTCTAGACTTATATGTGAATGTGTGAGAGAGAAGTAGATACAGGTGAAGGAAAAATATTAGAGAGAGTGTGATAAGTGGATGGACTAAAGTACAAAGTAGATTGAGGATGAGCAAAGAAGACTAGAAAGATCCAAAAGGGTGTTTTGGATGCATTGCTTATTTAAACAAGTTTGAGTGTGTGTGATGATTTGAAATAAAGGTGTTATACTTTGTGTCTCTAATTAGATTGGTCTACAATCAGAGTTTTAGAGTTATTGATTTAACAAGGTGTTGTGTGGGTGCTCAACACTAGAATAAGTGGGTGCTTGTTCATACTTAGGGGTGGGTGATCCTTGTGAAGTGGGTGATTCACTAAAAGGTCTTATTTTTATGATCATTTTATAGGACAAGTAGTCCATGTGTTTACAGGCTTGAGAGTGAGTTTTATTCCCCAAGAGGGTTTCCCACGTAGATCTTGTGTTATATGTATGATCTTGCATCATATCGCTTATTCATTATTATGAACATCTTGTATGCTTTATGAATACTTGTGGTCATTAATTAAGAGTTTGAAAAGATTGCATTTAAAGTTTGAAATATCATATATCACTGATTTACCCCCCTCTTAGTGATTGTATCTCCAACAATTGGTATTAGAGTAGAACCTTCATTGCAAGTTTAACCACTTGAAGGTGATCTAAGGTACATATGAAAAGTCAACAGATGTAGGGTTTCTCTACAAATCAAGCACCATTGTTCAATGGGTTAAATTATGATTTATAGAGTACAAGGATGAGGACATACATTATGTCACTAGGGTTTGATATTTGGCAATCTTTCATTGATGGTTACACTACACCAACTACTCCTCCAACTAGTGATGTTGATAAGACATTGAGTGAGAATAATTATAAAGATATGAATGCTATCATTTGTCGTCTATCTGAGGTTGAGTTCACCAAAGTGATCCATTGCAAGTATACCAAGGAAATTTGGGTCAAATTATAAACTATCTATGAAGGAGATTCTAAGGTAAAACTAGCTAAGTTGCAGACCTACTGAAGGCAATTTGAAGGTCTGAAAATGAAGGAAGAAGATACTATGGCATCTTATCTTCTAATGGTTGATGAGATAGTAAACATGATCAGAGGTCTTGGAGAGGAGATTGACAATGATACTATAGTACAGAAGGTATTGAGGACACTTACACTTAAGTTTTATTCAAAATTTTCTACTGTAGAAGAAAGTAATGATCTCACTAAGTTGAAGATGGATGAACTACATGGCATCCTTACTACTTATGAGATGAGAGTTGATAAGGACAAACCTCCTAAGAAGGAAGCAACCTTCAAGGTGATCAATGAGATAAAGGCCAATAAGAACAAGTTAAGTCCTAAGGAATTTGATCTTAATGAAGATCAACTTGAAGCCATGATTGCAATAAAATTGAATGTAAGATCAGGTAAGTATGAAGGAAAACTTCCTTTCAAATGTTTTTCATGTGTTAAAATTGGTCATTTTGTACCTAGATGTCCAAGTAGAGACAAGTCTAAACATAAAGAAGCTGATAAGGAATCTCTTGAGGATGAACACAAGAAATCCGATGGTTCTAACAAGTACAAAAAGTTATTCAATAAGAAAAATGAAAAGAAGGAATCATAAAAAGGTAGTAAGAGTGTTCACCATGAAAAAGATAACAACTCATCTATAGAAGAATAAGTAAACACATCTGATAGTGATGATTTATTTCATAATAATGACATGGAGACATTATTCATGGATCTTAATGATAATGAAGGTGAATTTTCTTTAAGTAGAGATTTATTTGATAGAGATAGCTTAGAGGAAGAAGATGAGAAAGTCATTATTGAAGATAAATATCTAGATACTATGGAAGAAATGAAGTTACTAAAAAGATAGAACAAGAAATAAGATTCCTTGATCAAATCCTATGAGGAGCAAATTAGAATCTTTGAAGGAATGCTGAGTAATGAAGTCAAGGAGCATGATGAGATCACACAAAAACTTAAAACGTAGGTTTGTAGTCTTAATGAAGTAAAGAGTAAGGATAAAGAGTGTATCATATATCAATCAGAGATAGAGTCTTTGTATATGAGACTAAATCAAGCTATGAGCAAAGATACAAATGATGACTTAGATAATAAGGATGAATTGATGAATGCTCTTGAGAATTTGAAGATTGAGAAGAAAAAGAACAAAGAGATGATGTCACAAATCAAGGACTATGAAGAACAATTCAATGTATTTGAAGTAAGAATGATTGATAACACCAGGGAACATGAAGATAATGTCAAACATCTCAATGGTCAATTGAAAACTATGTACACAAGCCTAAAAGATAAAGAAAATGAGTACTTAAGGTATGTAACTAAAATTAAGACAATAAAAACTAAGTTAGATAAGACATCTTGTAAGTTAAAGTCATTTATGAAGTTTGAAAAGAGCTCAAATGATCTTGAAAATATTTTGAGTAGTCAAAAGCATGCAAGTGATAGAATTGGTCTTCGATACAAAGAAAAAAAGCATGTAACTCAAGACAAGATAAAAAATGATGTGAACAAGGAGAATCTGAATTTGAATATCAATCATCAGTCAATGAATCAAGGTATTGGCAGAATGAAGATAAATCAGATCAGACAACCAAAGGCTATGAGGTATGCAAATTTTAATGGTCATTGCTACTCTTGCAATCAGTTTAGTCATAGGTCAAAAGATTGTAAAAGCTCCTCAAAGAATGAATTTACATGGAATTATGAGCAAGACAATAGCAAGCATGAAGAACATTAGTACTCAAAATAATCAACAAGTTCACAAGGAAAGAATGCCATCTTCTGCTACAAGTGTCAAGGATTGGGTACTATTGCATAGTTTTGTAATATCTTAATTTGGAGACCAAATTATCAGGTAAATAATCATGAAACATCAAGATCACAAGGTATGTATAATATGATAAACCTCATTTGTTTTAAATGTCATGAGAGAGGTCACATAGCAAGGTTCTACAAGAATAATCAATATTCTATTTCAAAGATTATCATTCTGATCATGAAGAAAAGGAGTCATAGTGAATGGAGGCCTAAACATGTAAATGAAAAATAGGGTCAAAGTGGATTATTTTCCATTTTAGAATGGGGAAAAAGTTCAAGTATTAAGGAAAAAGCCTTATCTTCCCAAATGGACAAGGAAATCAAGCATGATCCTGAAATAAAAGAAAAGAATAAGGCTGAGAACTCATTCAAAGACAATCTAAAGATGAGGAAGGATTATAAGTCAAGTAAGAGCATGGAGATATGGGAGTCTCATAAGTTTTGGGATCTTTAGTTCCTCTATAACAAGTGGGTGTCTCTACATATGATTCTTAGGAGACATCTGTCATGTGTGGAAGCAAGTACATGTGCTCTAGGTAATGATCAAAACACCAATCAGTACAAAGGTATGTTATTTTTCAATTTGATAATATGAAAGATGTGTTTGGCTAAGGGGGACCTAACTTAGTTATCTTGAGTGGATTGAGAAAGATGTGAATGATGTAAGAGGGAGCTTGTCTAAAGATGTCTGCTACAGTTATGAATTCTAAAAGGTTGTTGACATGATGACTTGATCAAACCAAGTCATATATTTTGAGAAGGTATCAAATATTCATGCATGAGTAAAAGAAGGATTGTGAGTCCTATAGGTAGATAGTTTCAAGGATCAGAAGAATCACAAGTTTAGATTAGTGTTTATCAAAAAATAAATGACATGAAATGGAACTTGATGTTAGGGGGAGCTTTCAAAGCTTTGTGAGCAGTCTGTCAGGTCCAAGAATCAGATAAGTCCAAGTTCAAATTGGTGCATGTCAAAGGGGAAGTGATTGTTTCATATACTTGAAATTATGTAAGGATCTTGAGCATATTAATAGTAATTTAATGTATACATATTGTTAAGGAATGATTGTTGGCATGTTGAGGAATATACCCTTTGTTATTAATGTCAAAGGGGGAGAAAGATTAGAATGAAGTCATTATTTAAATAAAGTCATTTTGAATATATTTTTCCATCAATGACAAAGGAGGAGATTGTTAAGCATGGTCATTGATATTAGGTTGTCATTGATGTCAAATAGATTATGATTCATAATGCATTAATGACAAAGTGATCAGATTGATAGCTTGGAAGATATATGGCATATGTGTAGATCAATAAGGACAAAAAAGAGGCTATGATAAATATGCATATTCTATTGTGTCATTTGATCATTTAGAATGATAAATATGCATATTCTAGCTTAAGAGAAGCTAGACCATCACTGGTCGTCACTGTACATCACACATACATAAATGAACCAACAAGTTTGTACATTTAATGTAGGTACTTAAAAAGTCAATAATCGTCAAAGGTTTTCATGGAGATGTTGTCTATAGTGCCAAGAAGGTACCTTAAATATTTGGAGTCTTGAAGTGTTTCCTAGCTCAAGTTATAAACCTTCAAAGTTTCTCTTACAAATTGTGATGGGCCAGAGACCATCAAGTTTAACACCATAAAAGTCTGAGGGTCTAACAGTGAGCATTAATCAAATCAAAATCTAACGGTGAATGTTTCATTAGATCGGATAATGATCTAATAATACAGGTGATCTTGTTAGAGGTGATCTCATAGTGCATATTTAGTCAATATGTCAAAGATTGCTCAGAAGATGAATAGGGCTACCAAATGACAAAAGCTCATTGGAGTTAATAGGTTAATGTGTGCAAAAGGCACATGGGGCTACCAAGTGGCATGATCATGGAAGCAAGAATCTAAGATCGATGGAGAGCATTGTAAGATAAAGATTGATCTAATCCATAGAGATTGATGGGGCATGTTTGTTCAAAGTTACCAGGGTGCACGAGATGTGGTCAATGTGTCTGATGTTTAACATTTACTCAGTGACCGTTGGAATTTGAATTTTCAATTTAACAAAGGAAAACTATTGCTCATTTTTTAGCTATATAGTTTGATCCAGGATGAATTTATTAATGCAATAAAAAAAAGTTGTATAGGACTTCAATAAGAATCTAGATAATCTATTTAGAAGGTTTAAACACTTATACAGTCAAATTTATGGAGCTTCAAATTTGAATTTTTGTTAATTCATGGTGCTACATTGTATAGAATGTTGTTTGAGAAAATTGTGATTTAGTAGAAAAATGTTTTGGTGGGAGTAATCACATGAAGATGTCATAAGGGTTATATGGAGTGGACCCAGGTATTTTAAAGTGAGATTAGGTTCTTAATTTGTTTGATGAAGTGATAAATGGATGAATATGTCTTCATGATACCTATAAGGGCTACTAAGGCCTAATTGAAAGGTGTAGTTTCTTAAGTGTGACCCATAGATGCTATGGCCGACTTGTAAGGATGGTAGTGAGTTATGTTAGATGTCTTAATGTTTAAGGAAAGTATTTTGGCTAGCCTATTAATTGATATTCATGAAGACTCTATAAATACTGGAGACTAAGGTAATGGTTTCTAGACTTATATGTCAATGTGTGGGAGAGCAGAAGATTGAGGTGAAGGAAAGAGATTAGAGAGAGTGTGCTAAGTGGTTGGACTGAAGTACAGAGTAGATTGAAGATGAGAAAAGAAGACTAGAGAGATAAAATAGGGTGTTTTGGATGTATTGCTTGTTTGAAAAATTTTGAGTGTGTGTGATGACTTGAAAGAAAAGTTTTATACTTTGTGTTTCCAATCAGATTGGTCTGGAATAAAAATTCTAGAGTTGTTGATTTAACAAGGTGTTGTGTGGGTGCTCAACATCTAGAAAAAATGGGTGCTTATTCATACTTATGGGTGGGTGCTCTTTGTGAAGTGGGTGCTTCACTAAAAGGTCTCATATTTGTGATCATATTATAGGATAAGTAGTCAATGTGTTTGTAGGCTTGAGAGTCAATTTTATTCCCCAAGAGGGTTTCCCACCTAGATATTGTGTTATATGTGTAATCTTGAAACATCTTGCTTATTCATTGTTATGAACATCTTGTATGCATTATGAATGATTGTGGTCATTGATTAAGATTTTTAAAGGATTGCATTTAAAATTAAAAATATCCAGTATCACTGATTCACCCCTCATCTTAGTGATTGTACCTCCAACAATCCCATATGAGTATAAGGTTACCATAACATCTTTACATCTATAACCCAAATAATTCATTTGGTGTTGATAGATATGTGCTCAAAACAATAATAATACTTTTAGTGTCACCTAGTCAATTTTTATAAAGGATTTACAAACACACTATAGTAGTAGTGTGATAGAGAATTAATTTAGTTAATTAGAAAATATGTGACAAACAAGGCCATTCAAGGATTATATACAACAATTCTATAACTTGTATTTTTGAGTGGAAATGATTATAGATGAGAACATGAATGATTTATTTATTGGTAGATGTTTAACCTTAAAATTTAGATTAAGGGATCTAGGGTTAAAGGGGATATAGATAGCCTATGACACAAGGGCAATAAACTATCTCTATAGAAGTCCAATTAATTTGTAAACTTAGATAAAAAATATTTTAAATTTATATATTTAGATATATTAAAAATACAAAGCACAACTATACTAGATATTGTAATGATAATAAAAATAAGATACTTAGCTGGTTTAGATGCTAACATAGACCTAGATGTAAACAAGAAGGAATCATATTGGAATTAGATTTTGGGACTATCATTAATTTTTGGGTTAAACATTTATGTGACGTTAGACACGTAAACCTCAGATGGTTGTATTGATGCTTATGTCTAACCTAGATGTAGGTGTCTAGCATCGAATACCTATTAGATCAAGATGTGACCACATAGAATGTTATAAGTTTTATGTTACCTTCACTCTAGTACACTCATACCTAGCTCATGTACTATCACTCCTTGTCAAATAACAAAACCCTAGTTCTTCATGTTCATAGTACCATTAAAAAAATGGGTTAATGAGCTCATGATGTCGAGCTAACCCTAAAGACACCTCTATCAGTGGGTTCTACCAACATGACACTACTCTAAATATGGCATCAAACTTATGTAGTTCTCCCATACATGTGGGATTATGTGTGCATAATGATGCAATATGTGACAAATAATTACAATAATGACCTAGCTCATAATTTAGAAAATATGGATCATGGGTTGCTCCATCAGTACCTCAAATCTATATATGTGTTGTACCTATGATTGATGTGGAAATAGGGGAAAATAGGGAAACTTTTCTCTCTTGAATGCTTACTTGAATGTTTTTGGTAAGTTGCCTTATGAATTGTTTGGTATGTGCTAGGTCTATACTAGGTGTGTGTTAGGTGAGGAATGAATGAAGGTTGATCCTATATATATATATATATATATATATATATATATATATATATATATATATATATAAATATAAATTCCATTTAGAAATATATCATGTTAAAACACTTAGGTAAACTATAAGGATATGTTTCATTTGAAAATTGGATGAATTTTAGGGCACTGGTCACTTGTGTTAGGATAAAACACTTGTGTCGATGTAGGCATTTTATTGGGATGCAAGTGTCCGAGTAGATGGAAAATAGGCACATGTTCAGAACTTGCAAAGACAAAAAATAAGTAGGTTTATAGAATTCTGAGTATGATATATCAATGAGTCATCATAATAATATTGGTCAGACTAAGATATAAGAAATAGGAATAGAGAGATAGTGTATGTGAGCCTTTTGGAAATAGGAAAGGTCTAGAATTGAGAGGAAAAACCAAGGTCTGTACTTCCCAAGTGTACAAGACTAAGGTGATATATAATTAAAAAATAGTGCCTACATTTCCTCCCATTTAATCTAGTAATAAAATTTCTAGTTTAAAGATAAAGAAATGCATTCCTGGGTTTGTATAACACACCTTGATTTTGTGTGATCCAAAATTGAGTACTTTATTGGTGGTTGACCTACAACCAAAATCATGTTATAGTGTATAATCAATGCATAAAATCTAAAATTGAAGGCATTGAAATGATTGAAATTGAAAGAGATCAATGTTTAGGATTGCACTTGTGTATCAATCCAACCGCCTTGCCTTTTGACAATTTAATTTGAAAATATGTATCATTATGAACCATTAGATGTGATATTAGGACAAAAATAATTTTTTTAAGTGAATAAATATAGAAATATGGGAATACACATGCCACAAACTTAGATAAAAAAGGTCAGTTTCCACTCAATAGTTGAGATTCACTTAACCTTGTAACCCAATCATACTTATAACCTAGTGAGTGTGATTAAACCAAGTGAACTCACACTATAAATATGGTGAGGTTGGATGACTTATAAAATTATAAATATTGATTTATTTAATCACCTCAACCATACCAAAATTAAAACAATAAATGCAATAGATTGGCTCAATATAGTCCGTAATAGTCCAACCTCCTGAGCTAAAGTCTATAGAAGTGTTTGAAATCTAAAAGCTTATTTGATTTTATAATTTTATGTGCTCTTTTTCATAGCATATGCACCTTATATATTTATCATGTTGAAACTTGGGTATAAAAATGGTATCGATATATAAAATTCTACCACAACTATGTATTTGAGTCGTATAACTGCGAGTTTTGGTCAATTTATAAATTATTTAAGTTTGAAGAACATGTTTCCATAGCATGCCCCCACTATAATCTAAAAATAAAAACTAGTGTAAGTGTGGATAACATGTTTCCAAAATATGCCTCTACTATATATTTGAAACTAGAAACTGATATAAGTGTGGAGAATGTATTTCCAGAACATGCCCCCATTGCAATCTAAATCTGGGAACTGTTATGAGTGTGGAAAACATATTTCCAAAACATTCCCCCACTACATTTTAAATGTATTAAGAATTTGGAATCCATGCCTCTATGGCATGCCTCCACTAATATACCCCCCTTTTGAAGTGAGGGGAAGTAACAACTGATAATTACCTTACCACAAAAGGATAAGATAACCATGTAAATTGTGAATGTATCATGTAGCATTTATGAAAAACATGTCTAGGTAGATATATCATTGAAGCGTGTAAAATATGATCACATCAAGTCCTAATATGTATGATATATATCTTAGAAAAATATAGATAGTAATAGTATAATATCAACAATAAATCAAACACAAACATAAGAGCACTCAAAATCAAATCAAATGACAATGATCCAAGGAGACTGCTAACACGGAGCATGTTCAAATGCCATGCAATCGAAGAGAAATAACTTTGTAAAATATCCATAATATAGGAATGGCATATTCAAATTTCCATACAACAAACAATGACATATAAAAATGTCATAATAGGAAACCATAGGCATGGGGGGCTAAAAATAATGGAACATATTCAAATTATCAAATGAGTAATATAATGCATGAAAATAAAAAACAAGAAGCACACTAAAGGAAGTGAAAAAATTAAAGCATGGAAAATAATAAACTATCATAAACATAGCATACTAGCCCATGGATCATATGTGTTAGAAAAAAATATTAAGTACATAGCATATCAAGTACACTAAGAAATAAATAAGAATTGATAAAGGCATGTGTAATTACATAAGCTCAAACATGATAATGTAAATTGGTCATATAATAATATAACTTGGATGTATCATGATAAAATATGTAGATGCCCCCGATGTCCACATGACATGAGTAGAGGGAAGGCCCAACATCCTAAAGTGCATAGATCATGTATTTGTGTATTCCTAAGTCACACTCAAAATATGCACAAAACATATGTGTATATAGAAACAAATGATATGCTCTCTACCAATGGAACCAAAAACATATATGCGAAGGAGATAATATAACCTAGGAATGCTACAAAGTTTTTAGGATTTTAGATTTTTTAATATTTTTGAAATAATTTTCAAAGAAAGAACTATATTATGATCTCATCTAGTGGATGCTCATAGGTATCCCCCCATTGGGAACCTGGTGCAATAAATTGGTGGTACTGCCAAAGAGCATGCATAGGTAAAATATTTATCATTATAGAATTTGTAATGCTCTACTTATGTCTAATAAGACTCGGTAGTCATGAAGAAACACTAGGAGTAGGCATTCATGAAACCCATTATTGAGTACTCTATGGTTTTTTTAGAATAATATTAATAGTAACATGTTATGTGCTTTGGATATTTGAATATAGTGTGTAGTAGATGAAGATTCTGTGATACCCAATGTGGATCTATAATGCAATGGTATCTCAAGTAATGACTTCCTAGTAAAAGGGATTGCCTATTTCATACCCTTTCATAAAGGATTAACCTTAGTAAGTTAGATAATTATTTTTTTGGGTATAAACTTCTCTTGTTCAAGTGAATGCTCATATAAAATTTTAGAAACTGTATTTACCCACTTGACATGAATGTATTTAACACACCCATGCACTATAGAAGGTATTGTTTAAAGTGTATGTATCTAAAGTCATCCCAATAACATATCAAAGACACCTATTGAAGGTAGTAACCACATGTGTAGGACCCACCTATAAAGGTAAGTCAATCTCACCAAGAACATGTTGTGAGGTCCCATAAAATTCTCTAACTAATCTAGTTGAAGGATGTAAATCATGATTTGTATAACCCATGCATAAGTAATGTCATGGTGCAAATGTTCATGCTTCCACCATTATAAATCATAACATTGTGTATAGGCTGGTAATCAAGGTATGCTCAAATGAATAAAGAATGAAGACTAGAATCATCATCTACAATCTCACTACCATCAAAAGTAATAGAGAGTATCTAACCCATAAGAAGTGTATGCCATGTATAAGTACCAATAATCCCATATAATGGTTGTCCATAATGTGATGGAGGAGGATGTGAATTATATGCGATTTGTAGCTCTATATCCTTATTATAATGATCTTATAAATTATTTTTAAATATTTTTTGCTTCTAGTGATCACCAGGTTGTGAACCTAATTCCTTTGAAGGATCATCACATGTAATATTTTGATCATCAATGAGGTCTTGGATCTTATGATTTAAGGTAAAACATCTATTCATAGAATTCTTAGGGCCTTGTAATAGAAACAATAAGCATTTGCATCATACCCTTTGGGTAGAGATCTACTCTATTAATCATTGTTTGTGTTGTTGAGGTTTGACATTGATGTTGTCATTGATGTCAAAGGTTATTGAAAAGGTCTTCATGAGGTCATTGGAGAGTGTAGCTATGAGAGAGTATATTGATTATTATTGAAATGGTTATGAGAGTGTAAGATATGATTGGTATATGTTCTTATGACTACATGAGTGATGCCAAGGTCAACATGGAAGGTCATTATTATCAAAGTTGTCAAGTACTTGAGCCTTGTAGTATCTTGAGAAGGTATGTGCACAGAATGCCTAGTATTTTGCATGAAGGAGAATGATGGATTGGTTAAATGACTACACACATGAAAGAGTGGTTGTTTTAGGTTGATTGAGAATTTATATGAGGCATTGGAGCACTTGTGAGAGTCTCAGGCTAAGCCTACAGGGGTAAGACCTTCAAACCAAGTCCGCACCTAGACCACTCCTAGACCCTCCTTGGCCTAATGAGGCATCATGATATGTTGTCAATGTATATAAAGGATATATGAAAATTCTTAAGCATGTATGAGGTTGATTGAGTCTACGAGATTGGTGGAGAGTTCATGAAAAGAGGCATGAAGGTTAGTTTTAGGTCCTAATATGGTTTGCAGGTCAAAGTCTAAGTGAGCAAAGAGAGAGAGTTTGGGATAATGGGGTATCAAGATAAGTTTTCAAGGAAAATATGAGAAAAATAACATTTAAAAAGGTGATTCATTTTATTTTAATCATGTGCATAAATTTTGAGGTCAAATTTTTAAGGATAAGGCATGAAAATGTGTTTTAAGGTCTCTCGAGTACACATAATGAAGGTTTATCTACTCGAAAAGGTTTTTATTATGATAATTAGCTCATAAAAACTCTACATGGGAACCTAATATATTCATGGTATATGGGAAAGGGTCCTATCTCAAAATGTTAAGCATTAGTTTTTGGATTGAGGGGCTATACTTTATGAATAATCATTAACAATTGAAGTGTGTTTAAACTCTCTTAGAACCCTAATAAGGACCTAATGGTGAAGATATTGATAAAAAATTCCTATAATGGATTGGTATGCTTAGTTAAGCTACTATAGGTTACATTCAACTCTCCTAGACACCTTCAGGTGTGTTTGAGTTGTCAGGTGTGTGAGTAGACCCTATAGAAAAGTGCTAATTTTTTAGAGATTTATTATAGCAATCAGAGTTGACCTAGTCAAAGTATGAAAATGGATGGAGGATGAATCTTGAGACTCATTTTTGATGTCCATGAAAGTTTTTGGATATAATCTAGACCTTAAGTATCTAAATCGGTCATCCAAGTTAGCCAGTTGCTAACAAGCCTAATGGTGGAAACAATGAAAAACCTAGGTAGTAGTGAGAAGAAATTAGGAATGTGTTATCATGATAGAGTGATGACCCCAATTTAATTAATATGTTTTTTATTACTTGTAAGACATGTTCATATTTGGTATAAGTTTTGGAGGTTAGTGATTATAATGAAAAAGTTGCTCACAAGTTAATATAAGGTTATGAGATTAGTCTACAAGACCAATATTTATATTTGACCATATTATATTTCAATATAAGAATGGTATAATTATATAATAGGATCATATAAATTTATCATAAGTCATTTAATATTTGTATATAGGTTTTTGAGGTATGAGTCACCATGACTGGTCTTTAAGGAAAATTGGCAGTTTTGAGTGAGCAAGTTGCAAGAGTGTTTTTGCTTTATGTAATGAAGTCTAATTCACTTTATAAATTTGTTTAGGTATTTGAGGTTTTTTTTTTATATTATTTATTTTCATGGTCATGTGGATAAATAATATGTTATCTTCAGTTGTTCAAGATAAACCTTTTTGTGTGTATGAAGGTCTAGTATGAACAGTACTAATGGTGTGATTCAAGTGGTCGTTGGAGATAAGAAGTGTCATGGACCTAAGATGAGCTTAGTGGTAATATATTTGATGATATATTAAGTCTTACTACCATGTGTAGAGTTTTAAAATGTTCCAAGGAGATCAAATGGCAACATGTACTAATGAAGGCCTGATTGAATTAGGTCTCCTTAAGGCCTAAAAGAGGTTTTTTAAAAGTTGAAGATGATATATTATAATGATTAATTTATGTATGAATCATGTTTTAAGACATATTTTAAGGGTAATACAAGTGTACAAGTGCATATTTCTTACCAATAGGTGTATGAGCTAAAGTATTGTATAAGAACAAGGTCTAATAGGCCTAGTTAGAGAAAAGAGAGTACAAGCAAAGGAAATAACACTTTGAAAGAGATTAAGGAGGTTTTTTATACAATTATAGGGATTCATATAAAATATCATGAAGATATAACAAGGGTAATACATATTAATATCAAGTTCATATGACCTAATCTATCTTGAAGAGACCTAGTTGAGCGAATAAGCCTAGAAGGCAGTTTGAGAGGGATATAATAGTGAGAAGAGATAAAGAAGGTGATCATCATCTGTTGCATGATAAACAAGGTTTTTTTAAGTTTATCAAAGGTTTTATGTGTTTTAATTAGTGTTGAGTCATCTAATGGGTTGGTGCCTCCTTGCAAGTTGGTGCTTGCTAAAGCCTAGCTGAGTTGGTGCTTAGCTAGTTGGGGTTGGTGCTCCATGTGAAGTTGGTGCTTCAATAAATTGTGATATTTTGAATTATAGGAATTTATTAAATTTATATATATCAATGGGTTTTTTTCCCCTTAAATATTTACCACATTTTTAATGTGTTTCATAATCTTGTATGGTTTCATTGCTTTGCTAAATGTTCATGTTTATATGAATGGTTCATGTATGCTTAAGTGGAATTGAATCAATGTTTTGAAGACACTAATTCACCCCCAAAAATTGATTGTTCTTTCAACAATTGGTATAGATCAGGTATTTTGAATCAAGTCTAACAACATGAAGGTGACCCTAAGAAGCACAAGATATCTAGTGATTAAAAGGAAGAAGACAACATTGAAGAAGTATACTATGACAGTGAAGGAGAAGATAAATTAGAAAATAAATATGAGCTCATAATTTCCCTTGATGATTTTAAGCATAAAAATAATACTATTAATGATCTCAAGAATCATTTAAAAGGTCTTAATATAAGGTTTAGATCAAAGGAAGTTGAGTATGATTGATTGAAGACAGATCTAGATTCCTTGAAGGTTGAGCATGAGTAGATCATAGACAAGATGATCAAGTTTGAGAGAGTGTGAGAAGTCATAATAAGTCAAGAGTACCAAAATGAAAATATCAATCAGGTAACCTAATGCAATAAAGGATAAGTTATCATGGTACCATATGAAAAGAAGTGATCAATCAAGAGGTAAGTATATAAATATTGTTTGCTACATCTATCATAATATGGGATACATTGCAAGATTATATTCTAATAGAGTTAGAAGACCCTTAAGATTAAATAATACATATAAATCTCTTAGAGTGCATGATAATGGTCAAAATTTGGTATGGAATCTAAAGCAAGTTAGGACTAATCATATTGAGCTCAAGAATCAAGATGGACTATTTGCTAAGGAGGAACAAAAGTGTATATAAGATTCTATGCTAGCTCAGACTACCTTTCACATTCAAGATGAAGGAATGAAATGGTATATATCTAGTGGTTTATCAAGCCACATGATAGGATATAAAAAATTTCATCTCATTAAAGAAGATTCTTACAAGAATAGTGAGGTTTGGAGATAACACAACTGTTAATATAGTTTGCAAGGGTATCTTAAGTTTAGATAAAGGGAAGACCAAGACATAAAATGTGTTGTATGTGAAAGGTTTGAAACATAAAATAATTAGTTTAATTCAAATGTGAAATCAAGGACACACACTAACCTTTCATGACAGAGGGTGTGAGACAAGGAGAGGCAAATCAGGAAGGCTAATTGCCAATGCTAAGAAGACTGAGAATAATCTATATGTATTAAATGATATCAAAAAGGAGAGATGATTTATGAGAAATATGGATGAAATTTAGCTATGACATGGAAGGTTAGGTCACCCAAAATTTTAAAATATGGTCAATATAAGCACTAACTAATTTGTGAAGAACATGCCTAAGATCACCAAACCTAAAAACATACTCTTCAAGGCATGTCAACATGGTAAGTAGACTAGAAGAAGGTTCAAGTCCATTGAGTACTCTACTAAAATACCCTTGGATTCAATACACACTAATATCTATGGGCATACAAGAATTTAAAGCAATCAAGGAGATAGCTACTTCATGTTACTCATAGATGACTACATAAGAACAACTTGGGTTACATTCTTGACAGAAAAGTCAAAAGCTCTTGACAAGTTTAAGGAATTCAAGGCTCTTATTGAGAATGAGAAGAATAAGAAGATCAAGTGCCTAAGATCAGACACAGGAGGAGAGTTTTTTTACAATGAGTTTGATGACTTCTATGAGGTTCATGAAATAATGAGACAATTCTAAGTAGTTAGGATACCTCAGTAGAATGGGCTAGTGGAAAAAATAATAGGATAGTTCACGAGATGGATAGAACTATGCTAAATGAGTCTATATTATCTAATGGATATTAGAGAGAGGTAGTAAGCACTTTAGTCTACATTTTGAATAGATGAAAAATAAGGACTAATTGAAACAAGAATCCTTATGAATTATGGAAGGGCAAACCTACCAATGTGGAATACTTTAGAGTGTTTGGGAGTAAATATTTAATCAAAAGAGATGATGAAGACTTAGGAAATTTTGATTCCATATATGATGAAGATATATTCTTAGGATACTCATCAATGAGCTTAGCCTATAGATGTTATAACAAGAGGTTACATAAGATAGTGGAAAGTACCAATGTGAAGATTGATGAGATAAGGAGATCACACTCACAGTCAAAGGATACTTTAAAATATGGAATTCAAGAATGAAGAAAAAACTATAGAGGATGATGAGGAAGAATAAGTTGAAGAGAGATAAGACTAAAAAGGCCCCTCAAGATAAATTCAAAGAGATCATCCTGAATCTCAAATCACTGGTAACAAGAATGCAGGTATGCAAACAAGGAGAAGACTGGTAAGTAATCTAAATCAAGAGAATGTTGTTATATTATCTAATATTAAACTTAATAATATTATAGAAGAAAGAAAAGAATTTTTTTGGATAGGTTCTATGAATGAGGAGTTAGACTAAATAGATAAGAATGAGACTTAGGAACTAGTTACTAAGCCTAAAGACAACATTCACACAAAATGGGTGTTTATAAATACGTTGAATGAAGATAGAGAAGTGACTAGGAACAAGGCTAGATTGGTATGAAATGGATATGCAAGTTGAAGGGTTAGACTTTGAGGAGACTTTTGCACTAGTATCAATATTAGAGGCCATCAAATTATTTCTAGCATATGCAGGATTCAAAGGGTTCAAGGTATACCGAATGGATGTCAAATCTGCCTTCTTAAATGGGAATCTAGAAGAAGAGGTTCACATAAAACAACCTAAGGGGTTCTCACTATCAGGTGATAAGGACGACATGTGAAGATTTGAAGAGGCAATTTATGGTCTACATCAAGCCCCTAGAGCCTGGTATGCTAGGTTAGACATGTATTTATTGGATCAAGGATTCAAAAGAGGAGTTGTAGATAGTAATCTATACATAAATTTAGAAGATGACCATAAATTGATAATAGTTGCCTATGTGAATGACATCATATTTGGTGGAAAAAATGAGAACATGACCAAGGGAATTGAAGAGGTGATTAAAAAAGAGTTTCAGATGTCCATGTTGGGATAACTATCATTCTTTTTTGGGTTTCAAATCACTCAATATGAAAAAGGTATATTTATTTCACAAGCCAAGTACATAAGAGAGATGTTGAAGAAGTTTAAGATGGAAGATTGCAAGGTAGTTAGTAAACCTATGATCATAAGGTGTAATTTGAGCAAGGAAGATGAGTCTTCAAAGGTCAATCAGGGATCATATAGGTCAATGATTGGAAGTTTTATATACACCACTACCTCTAAACTTGATATCATGTAAATAGTAGGTCTTGTGGGAATATTTCAAGCAGATCTAAAGAAAATCAATTGCAAGAAGTCAAAAGGATTCTTAGGTATCTTAAATGGACTATGGAGTATTGGTTATTGTATCTAAGGAGCAAGGAGCTCAATTTAATAGCCCATATAGATACAAATTGGGTGTGAAGTTTAGTTGATAGAAAAAATACTAGTGGAGGAGCTTTATTCTTAGGTGGGTGCTTAATTTAATGGAATAACAAGAAGAAAACATCAATAGCATTATTCACTTGTGATGCTGAGTACATTGAAGTAGCTTCATGTTGCACTCAGGTCCTATGGATGAGATATACCTTAAAATACTACAAGGTGGAGTATGATGGTCTTTGCGCTATCTATTATGATAATACAAGTACTATAAGCATCTCAAAGAACCTTTTCATGCACTCAAGGACTAAGTACATTCTCATCAGGTATAATTTTCTAAGAGAACAAGTAAGTGAACAAAGTGTTAGACTTGAATATATTTCTACACAGGATCATATTGCAGACATTTTGACCAAACCACTTTCAAAGGTAACATTTGAACACCAAACATAGGAATTAGGTGTAATTCCTTCCCCTAGCAATCATTGAAGAAGCCAAGTACTTAGGGGGAGATAATCAAGTTCATTATATCTTAGAATAGGTAAGTTATTCCAATAAGGTATGCATGGAAATATGGGAGCATATTTTTATTATGTCTCATAAACTCATAGTCCTGTGTGTTTAATATTTTGGTTGCAAGGAGTGTGATCTAAGGAGTTAAAGACATCACTGTGCCATTTATGTCAAAGAGGGAGAAAGACCAGAATGAGGAGATAAGAATGATTAGTTTGTAGTGTGTTTTTACATCAATGAAAAAGGGGGATATTGTTGAGCATTTTTCCTATTGTTGAGGTTTGGCATTGATGTTGTCATTGATGTCAAAGGTTATTGAGAAGGTTATCACGAGGTCATTGAAGAGTATGGCTATGAGAGAGTATATTGATCAATATTGAAATGATTATGAGAGTGTAAGATATGATTTGTATATGTTTTTATGACTATATGAGTAATGTGAAGGTCAACATGGAAGGTCCTTGTTATCAAAGTTATCAAATACTTGAGCCTTGTAGTATCTTGAGAAGGTATGCGAATAGGATGCCTAGTCTTGTGCATGAAGGAGCATGATGAATTGGTGAAATGAATCCACACAAGCATGGATGGTTTCTTGAGGTCAATTGAGAATGTATATTAGGCATTGGAGCACTGATGAGAGTCTTAGGGTAAGCCTATAGGGGTAAGAACTTTAGACCAAGTTTGCACCTAGACCACTCCTAGACCCTGCCTAGCTTAATGAGGCATCATGATCTATTATAAAGTCATATGAAGGATGTATGATAGTTTTTAAGAATGTATGAGGTTGATTGAATATGTGAGAGTGGTGGAGAGTGCATGGAAAGAGGCATGTAGGTCAATTTTAAGGCCTAATATGGTTTATAGGTCAAGGTCTAAGCGAGCAAAGACAGAGAATGTGGGATAATGGGGTATCATTATAAGTTTTCAATGAAATTATGAGTAGGGGAGAATTTAAAAAGGTGAGTCAAATTTTTTTAAGCATGTGAATGAACTTTGAGTTCAAAATTTGAAGCATAAGGCATGAAATATGTTTTAAGGTCTCTCAAGTGCATAGAATGAAGGGTTCTCTACCCGAGAAGGTTTTTATTGTGTTCATTGGCTTATAAAACATATGTATGGGAACCCAAGATATTTAGGGTAGATGGGTAAGGTTACTATATAAAAATTCTAGGCATTAGTTTTTGGATTGAGGGACTATGCTTCATGAACAATCATTAATAGTGGAAGTGTGTTTAAACCCTCTTAGAACCCTGATAAGGACCCAATGTTGAAGATGTTGATAAAAATTGCCTAAAATGGATTGTTATGATCATGTAAGATATTTGAGTTTTTATTCAAATCTCCTAGAAACCTCTTGGTGTGTTTGAGTTGTTAGGTGTGTGAGTAAACCCTATAAGAAAGTGCTAATTTCTTAGAGATTTGCTATAGCAGTCAAAGTTGACTTAGTCAAAGTATGAAAATATATGGAAGATGAATATTGAGAATCATATTTCATATCCATGAAGGTTTATAGACAAAATATATATTCTTAAAGTGTGCTAAACTGATCATCCAAGTTAGCCAGTCACTAATAGGCCTAATGGTGGAAGCAGTGAAAAACCCAAGTAATAGTGATAAGAAGATTAGGAATATGTTACCATGATAGAGTGATGAAACAAAGTGCATGAATATATTTTTAAAGACTTGTAAGACATTTTCATGTTTGGTATAAGTTTTGGAGGTAAGTTATTATATTGAAATTTTTTCCCACAAGTTGACCCATCTAATTCAGATGAGACAATGAGATATAAGGTTATGAGATTGGTTTTTAAGACCAATATTGCCATTTGAACATATTATATTTATATCTAAAAATTGTATAATGATTTCATAGGATCATCTTCATTCATAAAAATTCATTTAATATTTTGATACAGGGGTTGGAGGTCTAAGTCACCATGACTGGTCTTTGAGGAAAATTGGCAGTTTTGAGTGAGCAAGTTGCATGAATGTTTTTGAGTCTTTTTGCATTATGTAATGAATTATAATGAAATTTATGAATTTTTTGAGATATTTTATATTTTTTGTATATTATTTATTTTCATGGTTGTGTGTGTAAATAACATGTTATCTTTAGTTGTTCAAGATAGACCTTTTTGTGTCTATGAAGGCCTAATATGAACAATACTAATGGTGTCCTTCAAGTGGTGGTTGGATCTAGGAAGTGTCACGAACCTAAGATGAGATTAGTGAGGGTGTATTTTAGTGGTATATGAATTTTTCCTATCATATTTATATTTTGAAAATAATCCAAGGAGATCAAAGGGTAACATGTACTAATGAAGGCCTAATTGAATTAGGTCTCCTTAAGGCCTAAAAAAGGTTTTTTAAGTTGAGGATGACCTATTTTAATAATTAATTAATGTATTAGTTATGTTATTAGACCTATTATAATGTAAATCCAAGTGTGCAAGTGTGTATGTCTGACTAATAGGTGTATGAGCTAAAGGATTGTATAAGAACAAGGCTTAATAGGCCTAATTGACTAGTTAGAGAAAAAGAGAGTGTAAGCGAAGGAAATAACACTTTGAAAGAGATAAAATAGGTATTATAGACCATTATAGGGATGTAAATAAAATATCATGAATATATAACAAGGGTAATGCATATGAATATCAAGTTCATATGAACTAATCTATCTTGAAGTGACCTAGCTAAGTGAAGAAGACTAGAAGGCAGTTTGAAAGGGATAAAATAGTGAAAAGAGATAAATAAGGTGATCATAATATGTTTTATGAGAAACAAGGTGTTCTAAATGTGATCAAAGGTTTCAGGTGGCTGAGTTCATGCTGAGTCATCTAGGGGGTTGGTGCTCCATGTAAAGTTGGTGATTCACTAAATCATGTTATTTTTAATTATAGGACTATATTCCATTTGAAAGGATCAATGGGTTTTCTTCCCCTTGAGGGTTTCCCACATATGTAATGTGTTTCATAATCTTTTATGGTTACATATGCTTGGATAGATGTTTATTTAATAGCATAAGGTGATTTCAGATAATTTTTTTCAATGTTTTCTACCTTATTTGGAAAAAAATTATACAATAGCTTTCACCTCTTGGTATTTAAGGTTATATATTTAAGAAGTTACCAAAGGAGGTGTACCCATAGGTTGGGTAGATATAGGCATTGAAACTATTAATTGGGTTGAAGTTCTAAGGTTTCCCATGTAAGATGTGGAGATAGTAGTTATAAAGAATAAATGTTGAAAAACATAATTCATGCCTCTACTAGATGTTAGTAGATTGATTAGAATGGAATCATTTTTAGTACCTGTAATCATACTTCTCATGATCCTACTCCTCCTTATGATTACACATTGTCTCACATGTAGACTAATAACCCTAATCATCCCACTTTGAGGCATTTGACACTTGTATTAACCTTTCTTGTGTCATACATCCATCCCCTATACATCCTTAGCACATCTCTGACCTTTTGCACACCAGACAAGCCCTCTAGATGCGTCCCAAGGCTCATTTAGAGGCCTATTGCCCAATTAAAGTGGAATTTTGACCTAGGCCATAGTTTAGAGAGGAAAACCATGGCTTAGGATGCATGTTTCCTTCATAAAATATATGGCCTAGGCAAAACATGCATACAAGGGGCCATTTGGGCCTGAACAGCTAGAAACGATCACTTTTTGGCCTTTGGCAGATTAGGGTTACCTCATATGATGTTTATTCATTCATTTTTCTCTCTCCATCATGAATTTTTAATATGATCTTCCCACTTTATCATCACAATAAAATCTTGGCTTCCTTTTTGAATCTCACCTTGTTCTTACTAGGCACACTTAGCTTTTAGTATGACAAGGGATGCCATACTATTTTGTAGCTTATCTTGGTGATTCAAATTGATTTCTATAGTGTTATTGAAGCTTTTGGGTTGCTCCTATCTCCATAAAGACTCCATTTCACCTATTATTATGCTCCTTGCATTAACTCTCTCTCAATTGGTAGATTCTCCTTCACCTCTTCCACATCTTTTGGCTCTTAGTTTGGACTAAGTCTAAACACCACTTGATCCTCCTCCTTCATTACTTCTTAGCTTAGATAATCAGTTGGTAGAAATTTTACACTTGTATTTTGAGTTTTATATGAGGGCACTTTGCTATGCAAAGTTAAATTCTTGTTTGTTCGCAGTAGTATACATTCTAGGTTTTGGTTGTTTTAGTGATTTAACTTGTTTAGGGCATTATCTAGGATAGTTTTTAAAGTTTTATGCATTTTTATGTGGTTAATAATATCTTTCATTGATTGAAATATATTAAATTACATGTCATAATTGATTTGGAAACACTTATCATTACATAGTATAATTCTAAATGCTCAAAATAATCTATACAATTTGTATAAACAATCTCCTCTTTTACTAAACTAGAAAATCAAATTATTAGGAAATAATAGTGTTGAAAGTAAAGAGTTAGATTGAACTTATATTAGGCATTCTCTCGAACCCTTTTTTGAAAATGTCTTTACTTCTTAAAATTTCTTTCATTTGGCCTGAAAGTGCCTCTTCTTCTAAGTTTACGCATTACTTGTCAGCTCTCTTTGTTCAACATTATTATTTCCATAATTTATATGCAAATAATTTTTTAGTCTTAGCTACTTGATTTACTATGGTTATACCCGATAGAGATACTTGAATCCTTTGTGTGCTTGATCATGTTATCTATAACCTAATTTACAAGTCTATCTATAGCTTGGTGCAATTTAGAAAATTGAATAACCTTTATAGATCTCTACTAGCCCATAGAAGCCTTGATCATTCTATCCTTCTAGTTGTTTGTTTAAGTACCTTGCGTACACCCCTTGCCAAACAATAGTGGCTCCATTTAGATTATTGGAACTATAGTACCCTATGAGGATTCACCATCACTAGGTGAGGAAACCTTAGCATTAGCATGCTTACTAATGTAATCTATTCTAACATACAAAAATGCATCTATTAATCCTTTGTTGTTATTAAGATGAGTAACTAATGCTTCTTTATCTTCCATTTTAAAATGATATTTTTATTAAGATGTTCCATTGCTTATAATTGAAGAACATTATAAGTTGAAACAAAGAACAATAAAATGAAAATCTAATTGACTAAATACCCTATGAATCACAACAAATGCATTCATATAGACCAGGTTCACCAAATGTTTAACCCTAAAATATAGATTAAGGAATCTAGGGTTAACGGGGATAGAGATAGCCTAGGCCACAATGGCGATAAACTATCTCTATAACATGCCAATTAATTTACAAATTTAGATAAATAATATTTTGAATTTATATATTGAGATATGTTAAAAATAGAATGTACAATCATGCTAGATATTACAATGATAATGAAAACAATATAATAAGTCAATTCTGATGCTAACATAGATCTAGATTTAGAACATGAAGTAATAAAACTAAAATTATATTTTGGGACTACCATTAAATTTTTGGTTAAGCACTTCTATGACCTCATATACTTATATCGACCTCGGATGGTTATGTTGATGCTTATTTATAAATTGGACATAAGTGTCCAATATGGAATACCTACTAGAACTAGATGCAACCACCTAGAATGTTCTAGGTTATATGTCACCTTCACTTTGGTGTGTTTGTATCTAGCTCATGGATTATCACTCCTTATCACATAGCAAAACCCTTATTCTTCATCTTCATAGTGACTTTGGAAAAAATGGGTTAGTGGGATCATGGTGTCAAGATAAGCCCAAATACCCATTTATCAGTGGGTATTACCTACACAGACACTACTTCTAAGAAGGCCTTAAACTCATGTAGTTTTCCCCTACATGTGGGCTTGTGTGTGCATAAATATGAAATATGTGATAAGAAAGTACAATAATGACCTAGTTTATAACTTGGATAATATGGCTTATGGGTTTCTCCATCAATAATTCATACCTATAAATGTGTTGTCCCTATTATTGATATGAAAATAGGGGAAAATAGGGAAGCTTTACTCACTTGAATGCTTGTTTGAATGCTTTTCGTAAGTTTCCTTGTGAGTTGTTTGGTATGTGTTAGGTCTATACTAGGTGAGGAATGAATGAGGGTTGATAATATATATATATATATATATATATATATATATATATATATATATATATATATATATATATATATATATATATATATATTCCCTTTGGAAATATCTCACATTAAATCACTTAGGCTGACCATATGGATGCATTTAATTTTAAATTTGGATAACTTTTAGGGCACTGGTCATTTTCTTTGGAATATGACACTTGCATCAATGTAGACATATAACTGGGATGCAAGTGTTTGGGTCGTTAGAAAATATACATGAGTCTAAAACTTGTATAAATAAAAGATAAGAAGGTTTATAACATTCTAAGTATGATATAAGGTTTGAGTCATAAAAATAACATTGGTTAGACTAAGAGATAAGAAATAGGCACATATAGATAGTGTATACGAGCCTTTCAACAACACAAAAGGTATGAAATTGACAAGAATAGCCAATGTTTGTATTTTCCAAGTGTACAAGATTGAGATGATATATAATTTAAAAATAGTGTCTACAACATACACATGAACCATATTATTTATGAGGTATACATGTTGTATTTATATAATTTATCCAATTTTATTATCATGGTACATAGGGTAGAGAAGAGATTATTTACCACCAGTAAATGTGCAATCACTAGCATCAAAGACAATAACACCTCTGCACTGTCATTCCCTCATCCTACTAGGATAATGCCTTAAAAAATGAATAAATGTGACACTTTTTTTTTCTTGTGACAAAAAATATATTTGATGACATAAATGTGCTAAAAATAAATTTTTATACAATGTGGGTGCAAATGGAGAAGATGGGGATGAAGAAGTGATAGAGTTTAGTGGTGATCTAGAGGAGGATTCAAGATATCCCCAACCATCTATCTCTTGCCATGATATTTTAGGTATCATCACTCCCCAAAACCTCATGGTAGTGGGATTTCTAAAAAAATATAATGTTATTATTAAATTAATCATGAAGAACTGACAATTTCATTAATAATAAGTTGGTTGCATGTTTAAATTATTTAATTTATCTAGCATTAGAATTTAAGGTAATGGTTATGATGGGGGTACTATTAATTATTCAATAAAAATCAAGTTTTAAACTTCCTATGGGGGATTACATGTTGAATATCCTTATGTTTTCCATTCCCATAAGGGAGTCTATATTATATCATGAGTCCAATGGCTCACAACCTTGGGCACAATCGAGATGAATTCCCCAAACTATTCATATGTTTATGTTTAAAATGTAATATATTTGAGTTAATAGGGTTACATGCAATTTAATAGTTGGAAAGATTTCATAAAATGAAAAAATTAAATAAAGATGGATTAGTGGAGTTTGCAATACAAAAAATTTAGTGGAATAAAAATAATCAATGTGCAAATACTACTAGATCTTTAGGTAAGGGTGGACAAGAATTCAATTGTTTTAAGGGATATGCATAAAGGGAAATTATATAAATGAGATTATTATTCAAAAATTTAATCATTTAATGAATTTTATGGTTACCATCCATCACCTCATATTTAAAGGTAAAATCATGGGTTTGAGTAATCAAGGAACACACTCAACACTAAAAAGAGTTACCTTAATAAGTAAAAAGACAACCAATATTTGTTTTTTCATGTTATGGATAGAATATTACCATCTAGATAGAGTTACTTGATGTTAATGAAGGATGAATAATCATCTTGGAACTTAAGGAGATTATCTAGACTCACTTTAAGAGGCTTATGATGAAGGTGATCACCGAGTACCTTATCAAGTGGAAGAATCTTCCAAGAAAGGATATGACATGGGGGCCTGGATATTTCATACAAAAGCATCCATAGATGGTCAATGTAAAGATAAATACTTGTTTGAAGGGGGGAGGGAATGATACACCCTTAACTTAAAACATGAATTAGGATATGTAAGGAATTTTTTTGGCTAGCATAACATTTAACTTAGTCATATGATCATTTATATATCTTCATATCAGGAGTTGTAAATACCAAAATCTATAATCAAGGACTTGATAATTCTAATTTGGACCTACTTATTTACTACTTGACTTTTATACACATATATGCCTCATATTTACCATTATCTCACATCTACATGTTTTCAATGAGTTTGGCCCTCCCACTTTATTTTCAATTGCCTACAAGAACCTCTCAATCTATGACAAACTTACTAAATATCTAACTCATACATATCTAGATCATTAGATCCACAATCATCTCTCCTAGACACTAATTTTTTGATTATACAATTTTATCGATGGATTGACTTAAGGGTGATGTTAATGACCCTCAACCAAAAATGGTTAATTTTAAAAACTAAATTATCCTTATGGGTTGGCCCATTTTCCTAGTGTTTCATTGGCATGCTAAATTATCCAAACAGACACATATAAATACAAATCAAACCCAATCTTAGTACTCACTTGGGACTTGTCTAACAAACATCTATACACTAATACACATTGGGAAAATCTACTCTATTCTTCAAAAATTTCAAATCAATCAATATGAGAAGTCATCAACCAAATTTAGAGTACACCAATACAAGTCAAGAGCGAATATTCTCAAGTATAGAAATAAATATTCTAGGTGCATTCATATAGAAAGGGATAACAATTTCATATTCACATTAAGGGGAATAACTACATGTGGCTTGGATTCCCTCTCTAGAGTATTGGATACATAGGCAGTAGTCAAACATCCATATGAGTGATAAGCATCAACTCAACCCATTACACTTCCCAAGTTTTATAGGTTTCTACCCTTCACAAGTGGACCTAGAGTTTCAAGGAGAAAGAGACTTATTTTTGGAGTTGTGCACATAGTAAAGCATAAATATCACATAAATAAAAGTATTACAAGAAAGTGTATCTGAATTTGTAGTCATATAGAGCAAAATTATCCCAAAACAAAAATGTTAGCGTTAGTCACTAACATCAACAGTTCTACCTTGATTAATGTTATTGACCCTACATGCATAGACAATCAATTATAGGTCTAAGTGACTCAACCTAACCCCATCCCTTTCCCACAATCAAAGTTTAGTCATAGTCATTCAGTGAATCAAAAAATCTAAGAATAGTGATCTCTTTAGTACTTTCCATACTAACCACATGCTACTTATCAAATCTATTTTAGTAATTTACATTCATATTTATGCTTAATTCTCATAATATACAATCTAAATTACATTCAATTTTTTATCTTAATTAGTGTTTAATAATATAAATTAGGGTAAAACATACTAGTGAACCCATATATTTATTGAACATTTCTAAACCCTAAGTTTCCATCTTTCTAGGGTCTTCATATTTCTTCCATAGGGTTTCAATTTTAGACTTAATTCCTAATTTTCCTCTTGTCATTGATTTTTTATTTCATTGATCTTTATTTTAAATCCTAGTAATTTATGTTAGCCCTCATACTTGTCTTAAGCTTCATTATTGTGTTTCTTCCCATTTTATGATTCAAGATAAGACAAATTAATAGTGATATGGATTGTACACAATTAGATTTCTATAGATACAACTATGAAACATGATTATACATACCTTTCTCATGAGTCATCATCATCTATTACTAATACAAAATCCCTCATGTATATCATATTATATTTTCAAACTAAGGTGTTGTAGCTAGATCAAAGATATCTTAATTCACAGGAACCCATAATTTCTCTTGCCATAATTAGTGTTCTGTCACACCCTAATTATTTGCAATAATAGGGTTATAAATTTATACACTTATAGAAATATAGATACACTGTATCAGGATTGGGAAAACATGCTAACGGTATTATACATAACATTACATCACTTACTCAAAAAATATGCTAGGGCATTGGATATATAAATCCTTCATAAGTCATTAAAATAAACAACATATTAAAGGTGCATATTAATACAACACACGATATTCATACAACCCTCGATGCTCATACTAACAATAATTCCCATGATGAGAGCACCACTCAATCAGAATTTAAGACATATCTTCTAATATACATTCAAGTGAGGGTATTAACAACAAAGGTTAAACATGTATTGATATATACTAGTTCTGATTTAAACATGTGCAATAAGAATTATCTAAATGCATTGGACACCATTTAAAAATCATAAAAATGTGTCATAGGACCTCATAATATATTACCTATAGATTTTGGGACCATATAATTGGAAGTGATCATAGGACCCAAGATAGTGAATACTTAGTTTCAAATCATGACTAACACTATACATTACAACTTGATCTTGGGTCAGCCTTGGATACACGCTATGGAATCCATGCCATTTACACACACACATGTGTAAAATTCATGCATAATGGATATTGGTATGCATATCCTATAGATGATAATAATTTTGAATACCTCACGTTACCATAATCTATTAGTAGACCTATTTAACTAAATCACAACAAGAGGAAGTTTTCACGATTACCCCAACCTCAATATGTGTTACAAAATTTACTTGAATAAAAATTCATATCACTCCCCCCTTCTATTTTTTTGATATAAATAGACCCTTGCCTCGAGGATATGATGGCACCAAATATTTTGATTACCATAAATATATTGACCATTATATAAATAGGTGATTTAAGCTACGACACAAGATAAAAGATCTCATTGATTATAGAATTATTTTCCTCTATGATAGTAGTACATTAGTTGATGATCTAAACATTATTCTACAAGTAATGCAAACATTTTATGAGAACATAGAGGACGATATGGGCACCATGGTTGAATAACTTTCACTGATGCATATCAAGTATGAAAATGATGATGGATATTATACAACTTAAGGTTCCTTTATGAATTCAGATAGATACATCTAATGATTGGGCCATATTGATGGAGACATTACTACCACCTAATATAGGGTCCATGTTAGAGCCTTTATAGTCCATCAACACATCGTCCATTGTAAATATTTCTTTGATGATTTTTTGATTCTTTTTATCCTCTACTATTCCATATTGCTAGACATATATACATATAATCTTATTTTAGGGCATTGTGTTTGATTTCACTTAGACCTTGGCTTTTGATTATTCACCCTAATTTGAACATTAATACGTATATCCTACATTGATATAGCATTAAAATCAAATTCAATTCAATGCACATATTTTGACAACATATTACTTGATCATCCTTACATATTGAATATTTATACATGTTATGAATTACACTAAGCTTACATAATCATATCAATTTATATCTACATATCACACGAGCACACATTGATGTTTTCCCACTCGGGGCATGCATATCATTATTTACACATATGCTATTGCGCTAAATTATTATGATTCACATATAAAATAGAGGCATGGTGCTTACTTCACACTATGATGTTAAATATAGTGCAAATTATTCCTTGATACATGTTATTGATTGTTTGGATACCTTCCCATTATTTTATTTGTTAATTCTCACCACTGGTCTTGACTGTATCAATAAATTACAAAAAAATATATTTCAAAAGAATATAAAATAAAGACCTAAGAATGACATGATTTATAGATTATAATATATGCATATGGTATTTATCACATGTATGGTAGATGGAATATTAATTTTCATACACACATGTATTTCATGGTATATGGGTATGATGTAGGATATACAGATCATACATGGACGCATAGATGTTGGACTCTCCTATACCAAGTGGCCATGCCAATGCTCAGGTCATATTATTCTATAGGTAACATCATCACTTTTCATATATTTTTACGACCTTTAAACATATTGAGATACATATATTTCTAACACATGTCTTTTTAGTTACTCATATATTACACAGCGATACATGGATATGCTACTTTACTGTGTTATGATATTGACATATATGAATGGTATAGACTAGTTTTCACATATTCTATACTTCATTAATGGTGTTAATATTGCATGATAGGTTACTAAATTTTTTATATTGTGTGTGGCTCTTGGCCTTTTGTGTACAACATTCATTTTTATCTTGTTTTTTAGATCTTTATGTTCTTTTATTATGGTCCCTTGGCCTTGTTTGTTGTGACATATTTATATCCCTTATCTATGGCCCTTGTCCTTGTTTATTAAGACACATTTGATTCCATTTTATTCTCATGGTCTCATGTGTGAAATTTTGTGATTTTTATTGGATTAATATAGGATTGTATCTTGATCCTATTGATCTTGCTAAGACTGTTGAGTTTTTAGGTGTCATGATCCATATCACACCAATCTTGATATAAAAGCATCCTTTACTTGTCTTGTGTTTGTTTGCACAAATTTTGGTTTGATAAAGTGTATAGGGGGTTATGTGTATGTTTATGATATTTTAAGGGTTTTATGAGTCATAAAACACACTTGGGAATCATCTCCAAGTGTCTAGGTGTGCTTAGGAAGGTTAGATTTTAAAATTGGTATTTTCTCACCAATTTCAATAATTTGAATTTTTGAATTTGAGAGGCTAGTTTAGGAGTTTTTATGGGTGTTTGAGGGATGATTAAGTATTAAAAATATTAAGGGGGAATTATTTAAGACACCATGGGTCTTATATCATCTATGTATAACAAAACAAATTTGATGTAGGTGCTCAATGTTTAACTAGCCTTCTCATGACTGTTAAAAGGTCCAAAGGTTGTTAAAACAGTTATAGGATGTATAAAATGTTTTGTTTTTTCATTTAATATAATTAATTAATGTATGAATGGTTTCAAAATCTAATAAAACAATAAAATAATTGATCATATTGGTAAAAAGGTGACTGCAGATCGTGTTTCATATATGTGTGCATTGGAGAATGAATGTGTATGAGTGATCAATGAAGAAAAACTAAATAAAGATATAATTATGAGGCTTATTATGTATTTGGTAAGTTCATTAAATTTTATTTTCAGTGTTTTTATGTGTTTCATTTCATTATTTCCATATTTATTTGTGAAAAGGACAATAGAGTTCTGTAGTTAGTGAAAGTGCATAATTAAATGCAGATCATTGTATAAAGGTGTAGCAGATGGGTCAAGAGAAACATATATTGATTTTAAAAGGTGTGTAATGCGTATATATAAAATATATAACCCTAAAATTTATTTTAAACTCAGCTTGGAATGAAAAATCTTAAAATCTCCCCTCTCGGGTCTCTGTAGACTGTGTTAACCCTGTATTAGGGTTTCGAGGCAAAATCTTGTTTATCAAGAGTTTCCATCAATGAAAATTCACCAAATTTTGTAATTTGATATAATTTAATGTATATTAAATTATTTTTAAGGTTTTGGACCAGTATGGTACAAAGACATATGGTTATAGACAACTATGTATGAACAAGGGTAAAAGAGGCCTAATTAGGCCTAAACATAGCCTTGAAAGGGGTAGAAAAGTGACTTATAATCATATTTAAGGATGAAATAATAGTATAAGGATATATTTAAATATAGGGTGTAAAAAAATACTCTTATTTTATAAAAACCAACCTATACCCATCCGTATAAATGAATTTAGTGAAAAAAGGCTATAAAGAAGCCTATCATAGTCAAGAAGCAGTGTAAGTTGTAAGAGATGTCATGAGAGGTTTTATGAGATGGATAAGGGATAAAATATGACTATAATGATCATGAATATGATCATAAAAACTATAAACAAATATTGAAACCTTGAACCATGTATTAAGCAAGATTGCCTATAAACCTTTGTCAAGAGTTGGCATATTGTAACAAGACAAGAAAATAAGTGTGAGTTGTTTGTGTTTACCTCTACATCAAATCCCATTTATGTATGGTTCCATGATTCATATAATTCACATATTTAATATTTAGTATTATTCAATTATTATATCAATAATGGTTTCTATGGCATGCCTAATTGATATATCTATCTTGACATGAAACTTATATGCCTTACATTACATATGTTACAGACATGCCTTGATGGTATATACATTTATATGATGAAACATTATCCACATGTTGAATTGGTTATACATGATTAAATTTTATACATGACACGATATAGTTAACTCTTATTTTGAGATGAGTGACTTATAAACTACACCACTTTCCTCAAAATGGGGTAATTTTCATGGGCTTGTCATAAAGACACAAATCTTCATGAAAATAAAAATCAGATTTTAGGTATAAAATATAGATGTTAAAAATTTAGAGTGGTTTATATATCATATTGGTTTATATATGTGATAAATATTTATACATTGGTATAGATTCTAAGATCATATGTCATGCATGTGTGCTCACTTTATGGATACATGGGTTATACGTTACATGTTTAGATACACTTGGATGCATATGCCATGTAGGTGTAGATAGTTTATAGGAACAAAACATTTTTTTTTCATATAAACACATTTGAGATACAAGTTCTCATATCTTATCATATAGATACATAACATTCTATATCAATTGACATAGATCCAGAGGGGTATTAATGATTTTGCATGAAAATATACACTATGGTAGTTTACAATTGGTATAAATTCAATGAGGCATGATACTTGTTCATGCACATTTACATATTTTTTATTAAGCACTATTACAATTATTTATTTACAAAATAAAATTCAATGGCATTGGGTAGTGAATTTTTTTGAATCTATAAGATCATTTGCAGTGGTTGATCCATGATTTTTAGGTAATGTATGTTGAGATTCGATGATGCTCAAAATCCATGGTATTACCCATATTAAACACATTATGTGGTTTCAAAATTACCATACTGATATTAAAGATCAATTATCTGAGTTATTGTTGTAAAGGTTTAATAATGTTCAATGGTCTTAACACCACTATAAAGTCAGAAAGGTTGGGGAATTCATCTTCCCAACCTAAGGGTTTGCATAGTTACATAATTTTTTAGCACATCATCCCAACTCTCCATGTGATTCAACAAGGAAACATATTTCTACAATACTTCAACAAGGAAGCATCATTTCCAAAAATTTACAAGGAAATATGGTTTACTCCTTCCTTGATATTAAGATTTTTTCAAATTTCAATTTCAGATTTTATATTTTATATATTGACATTGACCATTACATTTTAATTTCAGGTTTGTATGGAGAAAAAATTTATATTCAAATCTATCTCCCAAAGACAAAATGTTTTTTACACAATTATGAATAATATATCCTTTTACTTTAGTATTTCTATTGAATTTCAATACTAGAATAAAGGGGGTGCATTTTTATATACTAAAATATGGTGTTAGACACTTGACAATGTCACTCTTGATCTACCTTCTCATAAATGACTTGTGCACACAAATATGCCTTGTATTCACCATTATCACACATATAAATGCTTGTTATGAGTCTGACCCTCTGATTTCACTATCAATCACCTATACCAACCTCTTAATCTATGAGAAACCAATATAAATAACTCACTTAGACATCCATAGATCATTATATCTACATTCCTATCTCTTAGACACTGACCTCATGCTCATACAATTTCATCAATGAGATTGATTGAGAGTGACATTAATGACCCTTGCCTAACAATAGTTACTTTAAAAAAATTAAATCATTCCTATCGGATGGTCCATTGTTATAGCATGCTAGTGACATGATGAATTACCCAAATAGACTAATATAAATATAAATTAATTACCCAAATAGACTCATATAAATGCAAATCAAACCCACACTTAGTACTTACTTGGCACTTGTCTATCAAGCATCTCTACACTACTACACATTGAGAAAATATGCCATATTCTTCCCAAACTGTAAATTAGTTACTATAAGTATTCATCAACCAAGTATAAGCACACTAATCCAAGTTAATATTGAATATTTTCAAGAATTAAAAGCCATATTATAGGTGAATTCATATACTAAAGGAATATAGTTGCACATTCACATTGAGGGGAAGAATTACATGTGGATTGACTTCCCTCTTAAGAGTATTTGATACATAAGCAATGCTCAATCATTAATGAGGGTGATTAGGGTCAGATCAACCCATTACACCTCTCAAATGTTTATAGGATTACACCCTTCACAAGTAGATATAGGGTTTCAAGGAGAAGGAGACTAGTTTTTAGAGTTGTGCACATAGTCAAGTATCAATATCACACACACAAATGTATTATAATTAGGCACAACTGATTGTATGGTCATAAAGAGAGAAATCAACCCAATACAAAAAAGTTAACCTCAATCACTAATATTGACATATTTTCCCTAGTCTGACGTTAGTGACCCTGCATGAAAAGAGAGTCAATTTTAGATATGAATTACTCATAGGACAGATTTTATCCCTTTCCCACCACTAGAATTTAGTCATAACCAGTCATTGAATTAGAAAATCTAAGTATCTTGATATCTTTAGTACTTTCCATATTTAGCACATGCCACTTGTCAAATCTATTTTGATATTTTACATCAAATTTATGATTAATGTTCATAATTTACAATTTGAATTACATTCAAGTTTCTATCTTAATTAGGGTTGCAAAATCCAAATTAGGGTAAACCAAGAGTAAGGTCAGCCTATGGAGTGTCCATAGCCTAAGTAGGGTATATATAGGAGGCAATGACTAGTATTAGATTAACATATTAGGAATTATGTTCTTATTATAAAGTTTTGAAGGTTTCCCCCTCAAAGTGACTCAATCATATACTTCATTTTTATTTTATTATTTTAATCACATTATAATCTATTGTTGTAATTATGATTTAGTGGTATATTAATTTCATTGCATCTTCTAGATTAACATTTGGTCTCTTATAAATATATTTATATCTTTATTGGGTCTTAGGGTTGAGAGGCATGTGAGATAATCTCAGGTATGTTGGGTTTTTGTTGGTTTTGGATTAAATAGCAAAGGCACCAAATATTCACCACTAATTTTATATTCTTCCTTCCATGGGTTGAGAGCTTCATTTTTCATGGTCTTTATCTGTGGAGTCTCAAATATCCCATTTTCACTTGTAGTAAAAAACACCACTTTTTTTCCATTGACAACATGACTTTGGAAATATTTTGAACATTCATGATAGGGGTTTCAAGTGTTGTTACACTCAAGGAAATTTTTTGAATTCCTCTCTGTATATTTCTCACTCACCTCCATTCTTAATATTTCTTTCATCCTTAGTCACTTATCCTCTTTTTTCCATCATTCATCATTGTTGTTATAGTTGATACCTTTAAAAGTCATTTCCCTTTTCTACACATATCACTCACCATTAAAAATAAAGGATAATGCAATTATATATATTTAATATTAGATCATAATATTTTCTAAAATATAATTAATGTGAAAATAATGTTAGTATTTTATTTTCCTAATTAATTAGGATTTATTTACTAAATTTTACATGCATTTTGGATACTTAATTAGAGGCAGTTCATTTATGATACTATATATTTTCATGAACTTGAATGGTTTACACCACTTCAGGGTTTAATATTATCTTGATTCACATTATTTCTATTTATCCTAGTTGTGGTATTATGCAAAATATAGATAAACAAATGAACTAGGATATATATCTAAGTGTATACATCAATAAAGTACAAAAATCAGACATATTCTAGTGTCAACATAAAAAACATAGCTCAAGTGTAGTGCAACAATGATGAATGTAATGTAAAAAAAGATTAAAAGATTTAGAATTATCAAATATTATCTATTTATATAAATACAAGCCTACAATATGACTATCTAGATTGTCTACCACCTGTGTGTGAAATATAAGTCTCTTAGGTGAACTCATTTTTTGTATAATTTGACCTGGGTAAACTCATAAATAGGTACATCCACAAAGTAATTATGACTCTTATCACTGACTTTAACCTACACAAGTTTTCTATATCTATTCTTCTTGTGACTACATATTTATGTGATCCAAAACTGTCTTATGTGTTCACATTCATGTTTCAATAGGTGAAATCTTGATTTTTTTATTTTTTACTTCTTAACCTAATACAACATTTAGAAAAAATAAAGGTTATAGTGTCAAGTAGCCACCAAAGTGGGGTTTCAAGAAATGTATCTTACATGTCAAAATTAAACCTCCAAGTATTTTTGAGTGTGTGTAAATGGGATATCTTTAGAAAGAGATTTTAACCTTCACTTCTCTAGAAGTAATGATTCATCTACATGAAAAGCTAAACCTTCATTTGGTAGAAGACCTAGATGAACAAATTTATCATAAGTGTGTAGGATATGAATCAATGAATTCCATATTGAATTAGGAGGAATGATGAAGCACAAGGTTTGGTTAAGATCTTCTCTTAGATTTTATCCTTAGTGAATTCTCTTGATTTTTTATTTTGAATTGACTTGATATGAATTTGTATATATAGGGCATCATAGGATAAGTTACTCATCTAGGCCAAATATACCAATGATAATATGCAAGAATAGAAGTACACAAAGGATTATAAATGGTATAAGGACTCATAAAATGACCATGAGTAGATTTATCATCTAAAAGATGATCGATGAGTTTGACTATGGTAGACTCATACAATCTATAATTTTTACAAGGGATAAATAAGGCTTAGATCTCAAGGCACAAAATAAAATGTGTGATTTTTGGATAATAAATAGATTATGATGAGTTTTAGACATTATTATGAGATTGAATGACTGATATGAAGCTATGAGTAGGTAAAAACAAGTCTAAAATAGGAAACTAACCATAATTAAGTTAAGAATGATAAACAAGGTGAAAAACATTAAGAAAATTGGTCTTGTATGAAATTTATGTGTCTACATAATTACCCCAATTTGACATGAGTATTATTATGGTGATTGAATGCATGCATGAGTTAAATTATAAATATAAATGATGAAAGTGTGTATCGGCACTTACATAGGGAAGATTGAAGGGTTTACTTTATTAGGCTCATGATGGGTAGTCCATTTACATTTGTTTTTTCCAGTGTCCTTGAAATAGTTGTATATATTGTAATAATTAGTCACTAATCATGGTAAATATTGTAAAAAATTGAACTTTTAAATTTAATTTTAAATATATCATAGGAATGAATGGACTTGCTATTACTTTCCAAATTTCTGCAACAAACTTCTTCTAGTACTAGTCTTTTGTCAAGCACTGAATCATAATCCACATTTCTCCAGGAATCTCCAGTGGCCCATAAACATTTTACTAAAATTTTGATAAATTTTGAAATGTATCCCAAATTTTTTAGGAGTTTCCAATGCCTAATCCACTTATTGATTAAGGAAGTAGGTAAGTTTTTTTATTAAGAACCATTGCTTAACAACCTTTGCTATTGTGGTGACCTCATGAAGATATTTATGGTCTAAACTATTCTCATGTATGTATGCCCCCATTTTGAGGTGAGGGATGTGAACCTATATATACAATCACTCATTTCAAAATAAAAAAATTAACTACACTATATGCTAGGAAAATAAAATAGACTAATCTTCAATATCCTAGAACATATGTAATAATAATGAAAACTTTTATATAATATGGATAAAATTGCCATATAGTAATGTCTAAAAAGTAAGTTTTTTTGTATATAAAATATCATGTAATAGTTTAATATGGTGTGGGAAAGATAATATCATATAAATCACAATGCAAAGAGGGTACAATGCCCCATAAGGGAAAATGGGATGGTAAAAAGTAACATGTCCTGAATGTCATATATAATGCACCTAGTTGGGATAAATATAGTAATGAGAACACATAGATGTAATATGCTTATATAGATTCATGGTAGGTACAATGTAAATATATTCACCAATAAACTATAACTGATTATATTTGCCTTATGGAAATCATGGCACCAATCATAGTAGAGTAATATGCATGACATATATTAGGGATACAAACACATTAAAGTAATAGTCAATCACAATTAGAAACACAGAAGTTAGTTATCACATTACCATTGGAACATATAAATCACATAATTATATCATAATATGGATAGATAAACATGATAGAAGTCATGGAAATAATCATAGTAAGTAATAGAGTGCACTCAAGTTAGGACCACAAAATGTTATTAACCACACCTAAGTTAGTGACAAGACAAGCTATTGAGATAACATACAAGATGAGGCTCACAAGACATGATGAAAATATGGTCCTCTATGAAAAATTATGCACATTAAAAAAAATTCATATGAAATCAAAAGTTCATGAACAACAATCAATGTAACCATAAAATAATTGCAATGTATAATAACCATGTGGTATAAGATATATACTAGTTGTATATGTTGTAATCAATGTAATATAGCTCAATATGATCAAGAAAAAGAAAGAATAGCTATCATTGTGAAAAAATATATTGAAATGGCCATGCCCCTAAGCTAGGGCATGTTGTCTATGAAATTTCCTCTCCAAGATGTGGGTGCATGGTGTGAAATCTGGTATCATGTAACTTTTGAATATGCATACCATCCACTCAAGAAAATACCATGAAAATCATGTGTAAACCATGGAAAATGAAAAAATATAGCATAGGTAAAATGTAACATGTATAAAGAATTTTTTTGGATTTTTTAAATAATTTTGAATTATTGAAATTTTAAAGTATTTTTGAATTTTTTGTATTATGTAATGTTTTTATGTTTTAAAATTTTGAAATTTTTTAATTTCTAATGTTGACATGTTTTGGCCCCTTAATTGGAAATATATGAGTTATGTAGGTATCAAACATGATTTAAGCATAGTGTGATAAATTGCATGAAATTTGTATTAAGTATCATGATCTATCAATGTAATAGTGCATGCTAAATATGTAATATTGGTAACCAAAGTGAATGAGAAAAATTAAGTGTCATGATATATAATAGAGTTAGATAAATGGAAACAAAAAATACTAGATGAGCCATAAGGTAAGGATAATGAAATATGCAGGGAATATCTCATGACCCCCAATGTATAAATGATGAAAGATTGAAAGATGTGGTAATAAATTAACAATTAGTGCAAACCAATCATATGTCAAATGTATGCCTAAGATCTAGAATTTGAATTTAGAACCATGAATTATCAATGTATATAAGTGATCCAAATTTTTAATATAATATTTTAGCTATATCATCTAATTACTTCCACTATTATCTAATATATAAATATTCAACTTGGATCACTTGCAACACTTCCTAAATAGTTGTTCCTTGCATAGTCACTAGTCAAGAGGTTGATTAAAAAATCACAAATGGTTTGTAGAGATAAAATTAGGTCTAGGATGATTGAACATCCTAGATGATAAGATATTAGCATGTCCCTGTTAGCATAAATAATTATATTGTTGAAGGTAATGAAACCACCAATTCATGCAACTAATGGTTTAGAAACTACCAAGTTCCATAAGTGATGCTTTCATAACCACACTAGTTGTTGTAAAATAAATGGTTCATATAGGTAGAAATATTTGAAACAACCAAGGTGATTTCAACCTGCATAAAGTAGTGGTCCTCCCACAGATAAGACACAGGTAGGGGAATGGCTGCAAATGTTCCCACTTCTAAAGCTTACTCATTTTAGCTCTTATAGTAGGTATCTTCCTTATTGTATATGTATGAGCCTCTATAGAGGGAAAAGGGATGAAAATTAAGTGAGTGAATAGTGTTTTGGCATGAATCAAGCAAGTGGTTTTCCATGTAATTAGTTTATGTTTTCCTAGTAGTGATCTAGATTAGATTGGTTTTTTGGGATGAGCAATGTGTAAAAGGAAATGTGTAATGTTGTATTGTAAAATTTATTTATGAAGGACATTAATGGTAGTACCCTATAACTAATAAAGAGATAGTTGTAAGATAATAAATCCCCTCACACTTCTATAATTTTTTCTTCATGATTTTATCCACGGTAACTTGTGTATCTCTTTTGATGTTTGTAACTTTAGTATTTTTTAATCTTGCATATGTGTGTTTAGTTATTTTACAGTCCAAATTCTATAAATTCAATTTATAACACCATAATTATATGTTCTGATTATCAAAATAATAAGCATTAATAACTAAGTCTATTAAAAATAGTAAAGGATTCATTTGATGAATTTGTAGTATACAATCCTATTGGACCCCAACTTTTGGCTAAGTGTTTTGACATTTTGGCATAGAAATGACATGGTGAAGAAGGAGAATGACACATAAAGTCTATGGCATAGAACTTGAATGTCATAGAAGTACCATGGTGGGAAACACAAAGGGTATGAAAGGATAAGGGTGCAGATGCACCAGCATGAGAGGACCCAATCAAGAGGAGAATTAACCATGAGGAACCCAAGAATATAGGACTTAGGACAATAACAAAAGACTTGGGGAGAGTGTGAGAAGTGAGAGACAATTAAGGAGAGATTATCGAGGGTCACCCAGACCTCATCCATTAGAGTTTTGCATCAGCCCACAAGGAGAGAAACACATAAAAGCAAGGATCTAGCATAGGGTGAGTATATAGGGGGTGCAAAGGCATGTGTCCTTAAGATAAGTTAGTTGATAGAAAACCACAAATCTTAGTTTGTAGAGAGTTCATTGGCCAATTAATCTTATCATTAATGTTTTAAATACTTGATCAGGGATAAACAAGTACAAATACCCCTATTGTAAAGCACTATGGGATAGATTTTATTGAGATCATTTTATTGAAGTTTAATATATGAATTATGGATATTATAAGCATTATTTTGTTTATATTTTGAGCTAAGTTAGTAGTTATCATTGGTAGGTTAAAGTTGATCACTTGTTGTGGTATCTTAATATGAAACCTATGCTAACTTTTACTGTTTTTAAGTAACCAAATCTGAACTATAATAACATTAATCTACATAGTTATGGTGGTTGAGCTTAGAAATCCAAGGATCAAATTAGTTTATCTTTTCTTGAATGTAGTATCTAATTACATATATGTTTAACCCAATAAATATACATAGTTAATTTTACTGTACAACATAACCTATGGGAATTGGTCTCTAGTTGTGCACTTTAGGTGATCATGCCAGACCATAGTCTTACATGAAAGGACCAATGTGATATCTATTTGGGATAGACTTCAGCACTAAAGAACTATTATGAATAAAACCCCAACATTTTGGTTCTATTATTGGGACTTGTGACACTTGCTTCATAGTTATGGAAAATGTTGAGTGTATCATCCTTGAGAGTATCAAGTAATGGATCACTGGAGTTGAAGATAATTTTGTGGTTCCCTACCTTGAAGCAGGAGCTTCCACATGAAAGTGGGTAGAATAAAATCTCTACAGTGCAATGTATGAAACTTTCTTTGTTGAGATCCCAGTTTATTTGCACACTTGGCTATCTATGTATGCCCAAGGATGATCATATAACCTTGAGAGAAGAAACTCTTGGATTTTAGAATGACATAGAACTTTGGCATAACTTGGAAGATCGTGGACATGAGTTATTAAAATCTAATGGAAAGGAGTATGAATAGTTAAATTCTAGAGTATGCTGTAACTACCTATTCTTGTCTTGAAGAAGCCAAGTTCTAGTTCCTTAGAGAATTGTGTGGCCATTATACTAGACATTTCTCTTTAAAAATCAAGAAGTTGTTTATTGACTGTTGACTTGAGACTACGCCAATGGAGAGATAAATCCATTTTTTCATGAGCCACACATTTGGAAAAGGAGTAGAAAATAGTTATTAAAAGATTATGGGTTTGGCATGGTAGCCAATCAGTAGGCATTACAAAAGCAAAAATATGATGAAGCTCAACAGAGGATTATAGGAGTAAGCGGTGCGAGAAGAGACTGGGAGAACTCAGGAAGTGTTGTTAGGATCCATAGGGAAGAATAAACACATAAAGTGGACCCCATTACTTTTATATCATGCCCTTTTCCATTTTTATCATATGAAGGAGAAACTATCCAGATGATAGAAACTAAAGAACCAAGTCTAAAGCAACTAGGCTCCCTAACCATAGTGTGGACTCATGATTTTGAATTAGATGACATACATATACACAATTAGGATACAGATAACATGGAATCATAAATTAATCCTTTAAAGGATATAGGAGTTGATAAAATTGGAACTTACATGGACTTAACACTTTCCTTCCCTCTTCAAGGGATTTTCATGGCACAATTTAGAATGCCTAAAGGACATGACATTTAAATTAGACATTGTAAAGGCCCAAACCTTATTAATCAACCAGCTACTACACCCCATATCATGGGAACTATTGTCAGAGGCACTAGAGGGAAATTGGAAGGTGGCATGGGAGGAAGTGGTGGACTTCCCCCTTAAAGCATATGATCTGGAGGTTCTCAACACCCACTAATTTAAGCACCTCATTCGATAATGGTATATTAAAAAATGACACTTCACTTACCTGACTATCAAGACATATAGAATGTAGTTGAACACATCCATAAGTGTGAACTTATTTGGTGGGCATAAGGCATCACTTCTTTTGAGAGAAAGGCTACCCAATTTTCAACTACACTTTTGGATCATACGCATAAATAATATATAAATTTCAACCCTTAACAAGTAGTAGTTGACTATGATCAACTTAAAACTACATTCTTTCAAGAACTTGACATTCCTAAATTTGAACAATAGAGCATAGCCGCATTGAAGGACATAAAACATGAACTTAATAAAAGTGTATGAGAGTATGACGTAAGGTTCAAAATGATTTTATTAAATTTATCATTTGAGATCAATGCTACTTAGCATGCATAGTGGTTTGTGGGAGGATTATTGCTTCTATTTCAATGCACGCTATCCCAAAAGACCTTCACTAGCTTGTGTAAAGATTTGGAAGTTACCCTCTATGCTGAAGTGGTTGGTATTATTGATCTTAGGATCAATGTTTTCATGGAAGCCTAGATAGCTTCAATGGCATCACAACTTGAGAAATTAATTGCAAACAATGCACATGATACTCGTAGTGGCCTTTGGTGCACTGATTATGAGTCTGAAGGACATACTCAAAACAACTACCCACATAACAACATTTATGTTGTAGTGAAGCAGTCATGTGAAATATATCATTAAGAGCATGATGTATGCTCTTGTCCCCTTTTTCAGTGAGCTACACACTCAAAGGTGTCTGAATATTGTAAAATATGCGATGCCTAGACTCATGACACTAATGATTATTGACTAATTAGTGATATCCATGAATCATGTGTGCATGGAATGTGCCAAACCTCTATGGCCAATAATCAAGATAATGGTGGCTATCATGGTCAAGGTAGAAGAAGAGGATGAGGAGGTGGTTGTTTCCTACCAAGAAACTGTTACAAGTGTGGATCCTCATACCACTATCAAAGAGATTGTCCAATCTACCCCATATGTGCTTTCTATAAAAAGGACCATCAGTTGGAAGTGTGTCCTAACTCATACACAAACATCACTAAGTAGAGAAAGTAAAAGGGTGAAGGTATGATTAATATTAATAAACCACAGTGTCATGCATGTTTAAGCACCCCATTAATTCAATAAGTGAATATCGCTACGTGTAGTGGAGGATAATCCCAGTCTACCTGTAACCCTATTGAGAAGGTACAATATAAAGAGCCTCAAGTGAGGAAGTACCTTGATGCTAAAAAATAAAAGGATGTGATCTAGGACACTATGATGTTGGTAAAATAACTCTAAGGAAAAATTTAGTTTCTCAAGGACAAAGATGAAACACAATGTGATGATATACATAAGGCAACTGAGCCTCAAAATGTGGTGCGAGATGACTTCTAAGATCTCTAAAAGTGTAATCTAGATGAGGACATTATCCCAAAACTAAGCATTTAGATTAATAATTAGGTACAAGTACTAATGGATGCTTAACCTCAAGTGACTCGGTAGATTGAAGATCATCACTTAATGTCCTCACCAAGGATGCATTGTGTAAAATGGCTAGTCCATCATTATAGCCTTCACTACATGTGTTGTTTATGGCTAAAAAAACTCATGCTTTACTAATTGGTGTCCTCAAGAATGCAACAATTGATATACTTGGAGTACCTTTCAAAACTGATTTTTAGGTTCTCAAGATAGCAGAGGCTGATGACTTTCTAGCTCTATTGGGATGACCCTGGTGTTCTGAAAATAATTTAGACCTAAGTTTCAATAAGTATTACATTAGTTTTGAGAATGCTAACCAACATGTAATTATTCACTTAGATGAAACACATGCCCCCATTTAAATAGAACCTATCAATGTTGAAGAAGATATTAACCAAATCTATAATGTCACTACCAAGAATGTGATCAATCAGATCCTACTCTTGATGGGGTTCTATGATGGTCGAACACTCAATCCATTTCTAACACTACAATCAATGCTTGTAATTGTTGGGCCCATGGTGACTATGACCTCATCAAAAGAGTGTTTAGCACCATTATCAGTTAGCATAATGGTCCATGCTAGTACCATAAATTCTATAGGTTTGTTCACCTTATCACCAACCAAGTCATGAGGGTACCAATGATGTATGCACCTCTATAAAGACTTGATGAAGCTCTATGTTTCTACAAATAGATGGAAGTCCATGACTTTGTCCAGCACCTTGAAGAATTTTATCATAATGACATGGATCATATTTGATACTTGGTTTACCTCTTTGATTGTATAGTTGCAAGATGGTGGTGAACCCATTATGAATGGCTTCTCTGATGGGATCAAGTATGCTCAAACTTATATCACCATTTCCATCATGATAACAAAGTTAGGGGAATAATAAACTACAATGGAGTACAAGCACCTGAAACCCATCTAGAAGCCTTTGAAAGAATGTGGAGAGATGAAGAGTCTTACTTACAAGAGTATTTATGGGTGTATGCATTCTATGAGACTTTACACACCTAGGCATGGGCACTTGATTTTGACATCTCTTGAAGGAGAACATGAACTCGACACTATTTTATTCTCAGCCAAGGATGGATTAGTGCCTCACTCTATAGTCCATGCATGAATAAATTGTAGGTGACCTAAGTCCCTTTAAAGATCACCTAAGAAGTATCTATCATGTCCTTGAATAAGGTCTACATCTCTTTAATGAATAATTTACACAATTTGTTTCCACACCAGAACCAGTCCTTAATCATGACCAATGTAAAGAGATACACCTAAGAAAATAGAAGCTAGTATTTCAAGTAGAAGAAGGTGAAGGATACAATCCACTTGACCCTTTTTCAAACCATTTATATGTTCTTATGGACTATAACACACAAGTTTTTCATGATACTGGTGATGATATAGATAACCCCTACTTCAGACTAATTTAATCTGTTTGACACAACATTAGCATGAAACAAGAACCAAAAATGGCTAATGTAAGAAAATATTGGACTAATACTAAAATTTCAAAGACATTCAAGTTATTTAAGGAATATCAGTATGTCTTTCCAAGAATCTATAATGAGATGAAAGGAAATCATCTATCCTTAAGAAAGATGCATATTAAATTGATTGACAATGCTTGACCAGTTAGGAAAAAGGCCATATAGGATGAATCCTAATCTTTGAGCATGCATCAAAGAAGAAATTAATAGTATGCTATGCATTAGAGTAATCACCCCTATTAATTAATCTAAGTGGGCCATTCCCATGGTGATTAGTATAAGAAAAGATAGACGTATAATAATTTGCATTGATTATTAGATCCTTAACATGTCTTGCATCACTGATCCTTTTCGAACACCATTCACAGAGGAAATACTTGAAGATGTTGCTAGGTGTGAGATATATACATTCACAAATGGATTTTTAGGATACCATCAGGTCCAAATCATTGAGGATGAACAACCAAAGATGATATTTATTATTGAATGGGGATGTTTTGCATATTTTATTATGCTTTCTAGGTTAAAGAATGCACCAAATATGTTCTAAAAAATAGCTATTGAAGCCTTTAAATATTTTATCCATAAGTTCATTCAAGTTTACTTGGATGACTAGATGGTTTATGGCTTGGTCAAGGACTATTGAGCTAACCTAAGGCTCATGCTTGAGCATTGTTGAGTCTTAAAAATATCACTAAACTTAAATAAGTGCCTATTTTCTACACCTTTTAGTGTGCTCTTAGGACAAATTATTTGTAAATATAGACTTTTGGTAGACCCAACAAAGATATCCATTATTCTTTGACTCCAAGAACCCTAGTCTTAGCATGAGGTCTACACCTTTCTAGGACATACATGTTACTATAAAAAATTCATCCATGGATATGCAAAGATTGTTGTGCCTTTGGATCAACTTATAAAGCATAATGAACACTTCATATGGACTTGTTCCTATCAAGAAACATTTGAGACCTTAAAGGACAAATTGGTGACTGCTTCAATCCTCTAGTTTCATGATTGGATAAGATTATTCTACATCTAATTTGATGCATCTGACATGGTTGTTGGTGAAATCCTTCCACATCTAGGGGAAGGTCATCTTGATCACCCAATCTACTTTGTTAGTAGGAAACTCACTCTACATGAGAGGAATTATACTACCACAAAGTGTGAAGCATTATCGATGGTCTATGCTCTACAAAAGTTTCAATAGTAATTTTTGGAAACACCCTTTGTATTCTATACAGATCATGAGCCTTAAATTACATATTAAAAAAATATGTGATACATGGACGAATCTACCACTAGATAGTGTTGTTCCAAGAATTTAATTCTCTATCATTGTCAAACTTGGAGAAACCAATTGTGTCCCTAACCATCTATTTTGAATTGAGTTCAGAGAACCACCACATGTTATTGAAGATGACTTGCTTGATGTTCAAATCTTTTGTGTTACTTGTGTATGTAAAGATTTAGAAGATCTTCTAGCCTTTTTAACTACTAGCTCAATGCCCAATTGTCTAACTCCATAGGCCAAGAAATAACTCATGGTCTATATCGTACCCTTTTAGATCATAGGAGGGGATCTTTACAAGTTTGGTCATGAAAAAGTTATTTGGCACTATGTTATGAAACATGATCATTCTAAGGTACTTAAAGAAGTCCATGAAGGTATTTTTGAAGGACACTATGTTAGCTTGAATGACACTATGTTAGAGAGGCTACCACGTGTAAGGTTATACTGGTTGGATTATGGTGGCCTACTCTTTTTCAAGATGATAAGGAATATGTTAGGGAATGTGACATATGTCAGTGCATGAGGAAACCAAACTGATGAGATGCCATGCCTTTATGACTAATTCTCTCTTAGGAACCATTTGAGAAATGGGCCAATGATTTTGTTGGCCCCATCACTCTAGCTAGGTGAAAAATAGGTTCTTGATATATCATCACAATAACTAACTACCTTATATGCTATGTTGAAGCTATGCCAATGAGAGATTGTACATCTTCCACTATTGTGCATTTCATTTGGGAGCATATTATAACTTGATTTATATGCCCATTAAGTTCCACTAGTGATAGTGGCACCCATTTCCTAAATGAAACTATTCACATCTTATTGGCTGAGTTCATAATTACACACCATAAAATGACACCGTATCACCCTCAATCTAATGGAACTGTTGAGGATTTCAATAAAATCTTAAGCACCACATTGATGAAGATTTGTAATATTAGTCAAATTGATTGTGATGATAGAGTGTTTTCGGTCCTATGGGCTTCTTGAACAACTTACAAGCACATGAACAAGATCACCCCATTTAATTTAGAATATGGCAAAGAGACAGTCCTTCCAATTAAATTTTTGGTACCATCACTTTGCCTTGCATGTATAGAATAATTGGATGAGGAATCATCCTTGAAGGCATGCCTAGATACTTTGTTACAACTTTATGAATCCCATTTCTTCTCTTATTAGAGTCAGGATATGGAAATAGGCAAATAGAAAGCATGGCATGATTGACACATCAAGCATAAAACCTTCACTCCAAGCATGTAGGTCTTGCTATATGACTCCAAGTTCATGCACCACTCTAAAAAAATTTGAATTCACTAGGATGGTCCTTTTATCATTCATAGCATTCAACCTTCTAGTGCTTGTCGATTACAAAGGTTGGACGGCTAGTTCCTTCCTAGGAATTACAATGGAAGTTGGCACTAATTGTATTTCACTTTTGAGTAGTTAAAAAATTATTAAAAAAAAGGCTTATGCTAGAAATTTAAGATTTCATGTTTTCCAATGAAATTTATATCTTTGTTTCACAACATTTATTTAATGTAATTTTCTTTATGTTTTGTTATTGTATTTTCATGTAGGACCATGACTCGATTTTAGTGCAGGGTGAGAGATATCTAAATTCATGATTAAAGATAGGCATGCAAGCTACCAAGGCATGCAAGGTACTTAGGGTGCACAAGAGATTAAAGGAATGCAAGTCATTTAAGGCATGAAATCTACATAGCCTAAGGATAGGATGTTCCTACCAAATAGTTTGAAAATTTGAAAGACACACAATTATCTTCCACTCCATGAAAAACATGAGACATAATTTTCTTCCACTTTAAAGGAAGGTGTGAGATGGGATGTGTCATTAATATAAAAGAATAAGTGGTTTTGAGAAGTGTGATAACAACATGACAATACTGTTGGGTGAATATTTTGTCACCAACATACTGATGAGCAAAATAGGTCTGATCATCCACAACATGGGAGATTGGTCATCCAAAGTTGAAGGTTTACCACATCCAAAGGGGAAAAATCTCTCCTCTCATCAAGGGGAGGTTCCCTATAAGTATAAAGGGGCTATATGCTATAGATATAAATAGAAAATAAAAATCAGGGGTAGGATACACCATCTATCTCTCTTCTTTCAGAGATGATGTTCACAAACAAAGGAGAAAATCCTAGTGAAAACACTGAAGACACTTCTCTTCTTTCAAAAGTGTTCTTGCAGGGGACATCAGGAGTTCTTTCAGATAGGATAAGTGACTGGTAACCAAAGGCATAGTAACCAACAGACTGAGATGTAGCACAAAGTCTCCACCTCAATTGCCCAAGAGTGAAATACAAAGGACAATGAGGGCACAAAATCATCCCAAGGTCCTTTACAAAGAAACAAAAAACAAACACACTCTGAAGATAACTATGACAGAACAAAGTCTAAAAGTAACTAGCTTCAAGACACCTTCTTTATCACTTCCACTAGATCTGCTTGTTAAATTGCATAAACAAGAATACATTTAGGAAATAGACATAAGAACAATCTCCTAGAATGATACAAGCTATAATAGCACAAAGTCTGAAAGTAACTTGCTTTTTGATTCAAACAAAGAAATATGAAGAACATCTGAGCTCAAAGTCTCAGTAATGCCTTTCAATTTGGGTAGAGTTTTGCTTCTGGTAACAGGAAGATCTCCCTTAAAATGATATAAGAGAATACAATATATAGCAGCCAAGAAAGGCTTGGCACTTTGTTTCATGGAAAGACCCATGCTGCACTCAATGCATTGAATGCACTTTTAGTTTTGTCAAAGAGGGCCATGCTAGAATAGGGTAGCCACCTTAATTGTGGCATGTTGATTCATCTCAAATGTCTTCCCTTGAGTTTGGATCATCTGGTGTCTGCGCAGTTGTCCATTTTGCCATTACTTTTAGGAAAAAAAATAGGCCACATCCTTGATTTCGTGTGCTTCAAAAATCTAATTGATCCACTGTTTCACCTACTGGAAATAACTCCCCTGAAGATATTTTGGCCTTTCCCTCTTTGCTATGATTTGATCCCTTGGAATATATTTTCCCTTTCTGGTTTTGTCTTTTCCTGGCATTTGAGCTCTCAGGGCTATATCCTCAGCTTTACTAGCTCTTTATGCTCTTCTATCAGTGGTTCTTCCCTTTCGCATTTTAGCCTTTGAATGCATTCAAGCCCGTGCTCAAGCCTGCAAAGATCAATAGTTATTTTATTGTTGCAAATTTGATGTCTTATCCTCCTTAGCAATTCCTTCGTGTCTTTCCCACTTCCTTTGGCCGCTTTCTACTGATCTCAGCAAGTGACACATGGAATTTTCCACTACTTTTTAGAAACACATATTAAAACCTTTCATAGTTGCCATGTGGCACCCTCCACAAAAATTTGAGATAAGCTTATTGAAAGAAGCTTTATAAGAAACTTGAAATGTAGATGCAGACACTTGTCGTGCGCTGTCGAGTTTTAATGGGACATGTGGCATGTTTTGTGAAGCTTTAGATACCTTTTGAGAGTCCCACTAAAGATGACACATGGTGGCTTCCGTTGAGCTCCTAAAAACATTGTAGAAACATTTGGGACTCATTTTGGATTCATGCGGATGATGACACTTGTCGTGGTCTTCTTAACCTTAGTAACTCACTCGGGGCCCACCACAGTCCTTATGAAACAAAAGGAAGAAACTACGGATGTTGACACTTATCAGCTTCCACTGAGTTATAACAAAACACGTGGCATATTTTGTAGCTTTAAAACTTATTAAAAATTGTGTCCCAATAGATGACACTTGGCAGCTTCTGCTTCAACTCTATAAGGGACATGTGGTGGCTTCCGTTGCACTTTGAGGTTTGATCTTTCCTAGAGGGAACCTACCCTTTAGGGTCTTGAAAGATGGTTCATTTTTTGAGTGTTGAGTGTCCTTTGTGAGGATACCTACCCCTCAGGATCTTCGAGTGGCCTTCGGGCTTTAATTCCTTCAGACAAAATGTCTGAAGGAATTTCTTCACTTTGTCTTTTTCCATCGGGCATTTGTACGTGTGATTTTCTCTTCGATCAGGCTTATTTCCTTCAGACAAAAGTTTGAAGGAATTCCTTTAGACTTTTTTGTCTGAAGGAAATGGTCCTTAACAACTTTGCCATGGGAACTTTTTCGAAGGGATTCCCTATTCGCTTTTGCTCACTGCCCTCCACAAGGGCACTTGGCTTGGTTCATTGCCCTCTATAAGGGTATCTTTTTCCTTTGGCTTTGGGGCAGCCCCTTGAACTTGTCGATTAAACTGACTTGTTTAAACCAACTTTGGTTAAACGGTTCAATTGTTCAATCTTGCATTTGAAGCCATCCTTTAGTCTAAGTCTTTTTTATCTCTTTAAACCAATTGAACTCGTTGAACCAGTTTGGTTCAAAGTTCAATGGTTCAATGGTTCATTCCTTTATTTTTTACTAAGTCCTTTGATCATTCGAACAAAATATGTTGGACCAACCACTCGTTGAACCTTTAAACCATTGAACTCGTTGAACCTGTTGAACCAAAATGGTTCAAGGTTCAACGGTTTAATGGTTCATTTCTTGCTTAGAAGCTTGTTGATGAACATTTTTGGTTGAACCAAGGCATTGAATCAATCCTGAAAATGACTAAGTGTTGGAAACTTATTCTTTTGATTAAATTCACTTGTAGAAGCCTTTAAACCTGCTAATTTCAAGCATGTTGAGTCTGTAGAAACATATCTGTAGAGTCCGTAGATTTTTGGAAAAGCTTTGAAAAATGAAGAACTTGAATGCTTAGAACAATTTTTGAAAAGGGGAGAGAGGATTTTGATCTATTGAACCAAAATAGTTCATAGGTTGTCCCAAAAATGAGTGACATTTTTGGAGACAACAACTGGCTCTAGTTAGGGAACTTTCTTCAGTTGAAAACTTGGAACATCTAAGGGGACTAGAAACCAAAATCTCCAGTGCCTTGAATCATGCCATTGGGCTATGGAGTCGTGCTACCTAAAAAAAAAGGCTCCAAAAAAAATGAAAATGAAAAGCACAAATAGAAACAAAAGACTATACAAATATACATATGTATAGGTGAACTTATTTGATACTTCAAGAGCTGAAGTGCTTCAAATGCTGCCCATTGTGAGGTAGAGAAAAGGGCGTGCCATCTTGATACTTCAACAAGAAGCTATTCTCACCATTGAGCTAGTGGATAATAAATGGGTCTCTCCAAAGAGAATCAAACTTCCCATGCATCCCCTTTGGTTCTCTTCTCTTGTCCCACAACATGACTCGATCTCTAATCTAGAAATCATGGTTCCTTACTTTCTGGTCGAAGAGCTTCTTCACCAGACTTTGATGGGCAAAAATTCAGTCCACCACTATAGTTCTCTGCTCTTCTAGCTCAGTCAGGCACATGATCCTCTTATCAAGGGCACTTTCATATGTTTGATCTTTAATTGCCTTAGCCAATTTCAATGCTGGCAATTCCAAGGTGATTGGTATCTCAGCATTGATACCATAAAGAAGTTGGAAAGGAGACATACCAATTACCCTTTTAGGCATAATTCTATCTGCCCATAAATCATCAACCAATACTTTATGCCATGTTCTTTGGTTGTCATCCACCAGCTTCTTGATGATAGTCACCAGGTTCTTATTACTTGATTCAGCTTGTCCATTCCCTTATGGAAAGTAATCAAAAGAGTGGGAGAGTGTAATCCCATAGTAGAAATAGAATTGAGTGATCTCCTAGGAAGTGAAACAAGCTGCATTATCAGTGACAATCTTGGTTGGGATGCCACACCTGGAAATGATATTTTCTTTGAGGAAATTGCACACTACTTCTAAAGTAGCATGCTTGGTTGGAATTACTTCCACCCACTTGGTGAAGTAGTCTATTACAGTAAGGACATAATCATGTCCAACACTTGAAGATGAGTTTATAGCACCAATAAAATTAATTCCCCATTGCTGGAATGGGTCCTCTATGACCACTAGTTTGAGAGGCAGGGCAACTAGCTTGGGTCTTCTGACAAACTATTGGCATAGTTCACGTTTCCTAACCCACTTGTATGCATCCTAAAAGAGAGTTAGCCAGTAATACCTAGCTCGCAAGATCTTATGGGTAGTCACAAGAGTAGAAAAATGTCCTCCATAGGCTAGATTATGGAAGGATTTCAAAATTTGGCTTTGCTGCTCCTTGTCCATGCAGTGAAAGAACACTCCATCAAGGCTCCTCTTATACATGTCATTGTCCCAAAGGATGAAATTGGCATCTTTCAACTTGATAGTCCTCCTTTTTTTATAAGATAGGTGAGCAGGACACTCACCATAAGTAAGAAAATGAGCAATACCTGAATACCATTCATTTGTGGTGGAGACAAAGATGACTGTTGGTGCGTCTTCTTCTTTTGATTCTTCATGGTCTATTCCTTCTGGCTTGTTATCAACAATTAATTAGCATAAGCCTTTTCCTCATACCAGCTTTGTTGGCTTGATGACTAGATCAAACTCTTGGATCTTTGCAACCCAATTGCCTCTTTTCATTCCAAACTCCTACTGAGTTAGTACGGGTTTGACCATGGTGTCAGGAACTAAGGAGTAGTGTGTGAATTCAAGATGTAAAAGCAAAAATGCTTTACTACCTTCACCACTACATAAGCATACTTATCCATGTTTGAGTACTTCAGCTCATGAGCTTTGAGAGAACAAATCATGAAGGAAATGGGAGATTCCATACCTTCTTTATTCTATTGAACCAAAATTACTGAAAGCGTGTGTTCTGAAGCATAATTGTATATGGTGAACTCTTTGTTATAGTCTGGACAAACCATAATTGGGGTGTGGGCAATGGCAGTCTTGATATCCTCAAATGTTGACTTGCCTTCTTCAGTCTAGCTAGAGGTGGCCTTTCCCTTCATCATGTTTACAATATGTCTAGTCTTCTCAACAAACTTGGAGATGAACCTCCATAAGAAATTCACCTTTCCAAAGAAAGAATGAACAATAGTCTTACTTATGGGCAAGGTAAGCTCTTGGATAGACTTGACTCTGTCTGAGTCAATCTTTATGCCTCCTTTGGACTCAATGTGTCTGAGAAGTTTCCCCTTTGTTACTCCAAAAATTGACTTCTCGGGGTTTAAAGAAATGCCATTTTGGCGACAGCATTCTAGCACTTTTTGTAAGTAGTTTACATGATCTGGGCGATGCTTAGAAAAGATAGTCAAGTCATCAAGATAAACTATAATGAATTTACCTATTTCATCTTTGAAAGAAAGGTCCATTGCTCTTTAGAAGGTGGCACCATCATTTATCAAACCAAAAGGCATCTTTCTATATGTAAATTTGCCCCAAGGTGTGGTGAATGCAGTCTTATACTAGTCTACCTCACCAACTTCAATCTGATTATATCCTGAAAAGCCATCTAGCATTGATAACATCTCTGAACCAGTCACTATTTGAAGCACTTGATCCATGATTGGTAAAGGATAGTTATCCTTCAAGGATGACTGATTTAAATTCCTAAAATCCACATAGAGGTGAATTTCACCATTCTTCTTCCTTATAGGTACTATATTGGTAATCCTTGTGGAATGATGGATTGGGAAGATTATCCTGGCATTTAGCATTTTTTGTATCTCAGACAAAATGGTACTTGATATTTTCAGATTATACTACCTAGAATTTTGCCTATAAGGTGTCGAATCAGCCTTGAGAGGAATGTCATGTCAAATTTCATTAGGCTAGAGTGACTTCAGGTCATCATAAGAGTAAGCTAAGATGTCCATGTACTGGTTGAGCAAAGTAGTGAACTTGAACCTTTCCTTAGGAGCACAACATTTCTCAATGTTCACCATCTTGGGATTTTCTTTGGTTCCCAGATTTACTTGATCAAACTCCTAGAAAGAGCTTGAATTTGTTTGCTACTGTTTGATGAATCTATCATGTTTGTCAAATAGTTTCTCAAGGGAAACCAGGCCTTTAGGAATCTTATTGCCTTTAAGTTGTAGGAACTCTTCATTCATGCTTGAACTTGATTCAGGGGCCGGTTTAGGCTTTTGAGGTTCACTGCCTTCAAAATGTAGCTATTCAAAGCTATCCTTTTACTCCAAGGAGGAAATGATTTGGTTGTCATTGTTAAACACCTACCAATGATTGGCATTATCAAGCACACTTGGTTGAAAGACCAGCTCAATAGTGTACCTGTCTCCTTTGAAGTCTGGGTGGGGGACCAAGAGAGTAGCTGAAACAACCAGTGCATTAGACTGGTCATTGAATTCTCTAGGAATGGTAGAGATGCTGAAATCATCAAAGCTTTCAATTTGGTCCCAGACTATATTTCAGTAGTGGTGCAATATTTTGTTCTTGGTTTGATGCAAGTTTCTCACCTGACAAACCACCAGTTTAGCATCTCCTTTAGCATGAAGGAACTTGATACCTTTGTCTTGAGCAGCCCTTAATCCAAGCAATAGAGATTCATACTCAACTGTGTTATTAGTGTTGCTGAACTAAAACTTGTAGGATGAAATAAAAATATCTCCTTGAGGAGATATCAACATAACCCTAGCTCCTGAACTGGTAGAGGAGCAGCTACCATCAAATTCTAGAACCCATACCTCATTTGATACTAATTTTTCTTTAGATTCTCCTTCATTTGGAGGGGGAAAACTTTCCACACTTGTATTGCATTCTACCAATTCTTCTGTTGTTCTAGCTGAACGTATTTCTAGGTTGACACCTTTAAGAGCTTCAACAGGCACTTCATGAACTTCTTTCATGGATAGAAAGTAGTTACCCATGCCTGAAGACTCAAACACAATTTGAGTTTCAGGTGTTGATGATTGGGTGACCACATATTTTGCTTCCTTTTCAAGAAGCAATATTTTCATAATGCCTTTGACTAGAATCCTTGCTTCGAATAGGTCCATGCTCAATTCACCTCCAATGTCCTTGCATAAATTTTGGCCAAGAAGAATGTCGTATGATGTTGGGACGTCAGCCATTAGGATAGTCATGTTGATTCTTTTGTCTGGAAATGCTGCAAATGCAAATTGAGCATCCTTGATTTGTCCCAATAGAGATACTTGTTTGTTTTCCATGGAGAAACATCTTCCAAATGTTTTGGTCAGTGTAAGGCCAAGGGATTCTACCACTTTGGTAGGCATGACATTGTTTGAAGCTCCAGAATCAATGATGCAATTGCTCAACTTGTGACCATTTATCAATAGGGAAACATAGAAAGGCTCTATTTTTAGAGGGGCAATAGGAAGAGTAATGACAAGATTATTTGGGATAGATATGTTCTTTGAGGGGTCATGAGTTGCCTTCTTAGCTTCTTGTCTTATAGGGATGGTTTGGTTTTTCACACATTGAATCAACTTGTCCAATTGCTCAGGATTAGACTGTAGGAATTCAAATTTAGACATTTAAATTTTGGTTTTCTTTACATGGTCAACTATATCAAATGTTTGAAATGAACTGGGAATAGAGGATGGGAGTTCATCCTTTTGATTTTTGGGAGGGGAGGACTGGACTGTGAATTTGAAGTAGAAGGCATAAGGGTATTTGGTGTACTTACATTTCTTGCAATCATCGGGTCCTTTGGCTGGAAAGGTAGAGTGGTTCCCCACTTAGCAATTGAAATTGTTGGTTGAGGTCACTGCTCTATCTTCTCTCTATTAGCTTGCTAAGATGATTGGTTCTTGGACCGGGTGAATACAACATATGACCCCTTAGTTGCATTACCTTCACCTCTGGGTTCATCCTGATAATTTAAGAAACCAATCTTGGAGTCGCCAGCTAATTATTCTTCATCTTCAGTGAAGAGATTAGCATCATCTTCAAGATTCAACTTAGGCTAGAATGAGAAATCTGATTCAACGTCAAGATATCTAACTACTGAGTTGGTTAGAGGTGCTTCAAGGGCAAGGTTCCTTTGTAGAGGAGGAAGGCGATCTAGCTATCCTTGATTCCTGGAGGCATTGCCTTGGTATGATTGATTAGGGAATGCCCTCCTTGGTATATCTTTATATGCAGGAGTGGATGACATCCCTTATGCCATTTGCTTTATGAGAGCTAGCACTTCATTTGCTAGATTTTGCACCATTAGGTCAGTGGTGGCTGTAGGTGAGTATTCAGAAGATGAAGAGGGTTTACCTCTGTTTGGGTCTCTCCTTATCTTTCTAGCCAAGATAAGGTCATCTTTTACCTTAGTAGCCAAGTCTTGAGCAGTAGTAAGGTCTATGTGTCTAGCCCATCTCAGCAAAAAACTCACTTCAGGTAGCTGTGATTTGATGAAGAAACACTTTTAATTCTCAGGTGTTGACTGGGTGATCATGGGAATCCTATTCTTCAGCTTCTCAAACTTGGCAATGAAGTCCCTCATAAGTTCATAGGGCTCCTTCTTCATCTATGTGAGCTAGGCCAGCAAGGCATGTGCATCTTCTGCAAGCTTGAACCTAGCTTCAAATTTATCTTTAAGAGTGTCCCAATCAGTCACTAATCGAGCCTATAGATGGTAGAACCAGTCTGTAGTAGCACCTTGTAGTGTCTCTATGAATAGCCTGACTACTATGTCTTCATACTCCACACCTATAACACCACAGGCTATGCTGAAGGCAACAATATGTTCATCAGGGTGAACTTTCCCATCACCAAAAAATTTGAGAAAATTCTTCCTTGAACTGCGTGGAAGCTCATGTAGAGGTGGGGTCAAATTTAGTGGACCAAAAGAGTTACCCCAGGGGCCTTGAGCCATGATTTGATTATGTACAAGTGGGATCACAAATCTGGGTGGAGTATGGATAGGCAAAGCACAGCTAACAATAGAAAAAGAAGCTCTGCCTTGTATTGGTGACCTAGTATGGGTAGGAGGAAGACTCCTAGTTCGTTGAAGGTGAGGTTGTGGAGGAAACAAATCAAAATTGCTCTGCTACACCAACTCAAAAATAAGGTCAAAAATACCTTGATATTTTTGGCTTCTTGTATAGTGTGGAGCTACCAAATTGTAGAAAAAATAGAAAAGAACTGGCCCTGCTTCAGCTTGAAGCTTGAGGCTTCAAACTGTGCATTCTTCCCCAGCAGCTCTAGTTCACATACCAGATTACATAATGGAAATGGATAAGGCTATAATGATAATGGATAAGACACAGGTGATGCTTTAATCTAAAGCTTGAGGCTTCAAATTGTGCAAAATTTCTGTGTTCCGCTATGGAGTCACCAAAAAACTATTGCGCGAAGCTGGGATGAAAATTAACAATGGGAAAGAAATGGAACTACTCATTCTTCTCCAGCAAAATAAATGGATAAGGCTATAATGATAATAGGTAAGACACAGGTGATGTTTCAATCTGAAGCTTGAGGCTTCAAATTGCACAAAATTACTATGTCCCTAATGGAGTCGCCAAAAAACTGTTGGGTGAATATTTTGTCACAAGTGTACTGATGAGAAAAATAAGTTTGATTATCCACAATAAGGGAGATTGGTCATCCAAAGTTGCAAGTTTACCACATCCAAAGGGGATAAATCTCTCTTATCAAGGGGAGGTTCCCTATAAGTATAAAGGGGCTATATGTTATAGATATAAATAGAAAATAACACTCAGGGGTAGGACACACCATACATCTCTCTTCTTTCAGAGATGATGTTCACAAACAAAAGAGAAAATCCTAGTGAAAACACTGAAGGCACTTCTCTTCTTTCAGAAGTGTTCTTGAAGGGGACAACAAGAGTTCTTTCAGGTAGGATAAGTGATTGGTAAACAAAGGCGTAATAACCAACAGACTGAGATGTAGCACAAAATCTCCACCTCGACTGCCCAAGAGTGAAATACGAAGGACAATGAGGGCACAAAGTCATTCCAAGGTCCTTTACATAAGAACAGAAAATAAACACTCTCTAAAGACAACTATGACAGCACAAAGTCTGAAAGTAACTGGCTTCAAGACAACTTCCTTGTCACTTCCACTAACTCTACTTGTTAAATTGCATAAACAAGAATACATTTAGGAAATAGACATAAGAACAATTTCCTAGAATGATACAAGCTATAAGAGCACAAAGTCTGAAAGTAACTTGCTTTCTGATTCAAATAAAGAAATATGATGAACAATCTGAGCTCAAAGTCTCAGTAATGCCTTTCAATTTGTGTAGAGTTTTGCTTCTAGTAATGGGAAGATCTACCTTAAAATGACATAAGAGGATATAATATATAGCAGCCAAGAAAGGCTTGGCACTTTGTTCCATGGAACGGCCCATGCTACACTCAATGCATTGAATGCACCTTTAGTTTTGTCAAAGAGGGCCATGTTAGAACAAGGCAACCAACTTAACTATGGCATGTTGATGCATCTCAAATTTCTTCTCTTGGGTCTGGATCATCTGGTGTCTGCATAGCTATCCATTTTGCCATTACTTCTAAGAAGAAAAACAAGCCACGTCCTTGATTTGGTGTGCTTCAGAAATCTAATTGATCCACTATTTCACCTACTAGAAATAACTCCCTTAAAGATATTTTGGCCTTTCCCTCTTTCTGCTATGATTTGAGCCCTTGAGCTATCTTTTCCCTTTCTATTTTTGTCTTTTCTTGGCATTTGAGCTCTCAGGGCTATATCCTCAGTTTTGTTAGCTCTTTATGCTCTTCCATCAGTGGTTCTTCCCTTTGGCATTTTGGCCTTTTAATGCATTCGAGTCCATGCTCAAGCCTACAAAGATCAATAGTTATTTTATTGCCACAAATTTAATGTCTTCGGGTCTGTCATCCTCCTTATCAATTCCTTCGTGTCTTTCCCACTTGCTTTGGCCACTTTTCAATGATCTCAATGAGTGACACGTGGCATTTTCCACTACTTTTTAGAAACACATATTAAAACCTTCCACAGTTGCCATGTGGCATCCTCCACAGAAATATGAGAGAAGCTTATTGAAAGAAGCTTTATAAGAAACTTGAAATGTAGATGCAGACACTTGTCATGCTCTGTTGAGTTTTAACAGGACACGTGGCATGTTCCATGAAGCTTTAGATACCTTTTGAGAGTCTTGCAGGAGATGATACATGGCAGCTTCTGCCGAGCTCCTAGAAATAATGTAGAAACATTTGAGACTCATTTTGGATTCATGCCGATGATGACACTTGTCACGCTCTACTTAACCTTAGTAACTCACTCGGGGCCCACCACAGTCCTTATGAAACAAAAGGAAGAAACTATGGATGTTGACACTTGTCAGCTTTCATTGAGTTATAACGAAACATGTGGCATGTTCCACAGCTTTGAAACTTATTAGAAATGGTGTCCCCATAGATGACACTTGGTAGCTTCTGCTTCGACTCTATAAGGGACATGTGGTGACTTCCACTACACTTTGAGGTTTGATCTTTCTCAGAGGGAACTTGCCCTTCAGGGTCTTGAAAGATGGTTCATTTTCTAAGTGTCGAGTGTCCTCTATGAGGATACCTACCCTTCAAGATCTTTCGAGCGGCCTTCGGGCTTTAATTCCTTCAGACAAAATGTCTGAAGGAATTTCTTCACTTTGTCTTTTTCCATTGGGCATTTTTCTGCAGGCTTTTCTCTTCGGTCGGGCTTATTTCCTTCAGACAAAAGTTTGAAGGAATTCCTTTAGACTTTTTTGTCTAAAGGAAATGGTCCTTAACAACTTTGCCACAAAAACTTTTCTGAAGGGTTTCCCTATTTGCTTTTGCTTGCTGCCCTCCGTAAGGGCACTTGGCTTGGTTCATTGCCCTCCGCAAGGGTATCTTTTTCCTTTGGCTTTGGGGCAGCCCCTTGAACCTGTCGATTGAAGCGACTTATTTGAACCAACTTTGGTTCAATGGTTTAATGGTTCAATATTTCATTTGAAGCCATCCTTTAGTCTAAGTCTTTTTGATCTCTTTGAATCGATTGAACCTATTGAACCCGTTGAACCAGTTTGGTTCAAGGTTCAATGGTTTAATGGTTCATTCCTTTGTTTTTTGCTAAGTCCTTTGATCGCTCAAACAAAATGCGTTGGACCAATTGCTCGTTGAACCTTTGAACCATTGAACCCATAGAAATCGTTGAACCAAAATGGTTCAAGGTTCAATGGTTCATTCCTTGCTTACAAACTTGTCGATGAACATTTTTGGTTGAACCAAGGCGTTGAACCAATCCTGAAAATGACTAAGTGTTGGAAACTTGTTCTTTTGATTGAACTCACTTGTAGAAGCCTTTGAACCTATTGAACTTGCTAATTTCAAGCATGTCGAGTCTGTAGAAACATATCTATAGAGTCCATAGATTTCTGGAAAAGCTTTGAAAAATGAAGAACTTGAATGCTCAGAACAATTTTTGAAAGGGGAGAGAGGATTTTGATCTATTGAACCAAAATAGTTCATAGGTTGTCCCAAAAATGAGTGACATTTTTGGGGAAAACAAATACAATACCATTAAATTCATTAATGATGAGAAGCAATGGTTGAAGAATGGCAACTATTAAAAAAGGCATTTATGATGAGAAGTGATGGATGAAAGGAGAGGGGTACTAAATGTGGTTAACTCCTGTGAGCATATAAAAATGTGAGTTAGTTAATTTTTACATACATTTGCATACATTTGAGTTTATAGATCCAAGATCAAATAAAATACCAGAGTTGAGAATGAAGAAAAACCATAGTTGAGAATGAAGAAAAAAAGATCAATTCGAGAGGAAGTATACGAAGCATCATGAGTTGATACATAGGTAATGAGTAGAGTATTAATACATGTAAGAAAAACATAGGTTAACTCTTAGACATGACCATGATATGAAATTTTTTAGGTTTCAGGGGTAGTTCACCATTAGAGGGAAGTTAAGATCAAAAAAATGAAGTCATCGACTGCAATCATGTATGTGTTTGGGAACATTGGAAAACCATGCCTCAACCTTCAGGATCCTTAGAGGGTGATACAGCCTAAGAAAAAGTCCCTAAGGACTGATCCATTACTATTGATACCAGAGGAGGAAGAGGTACTTGGAGGAAAAATTGTATTTATTAGAGAAGAGACAACAAAAGAGCAAGCATAATGTGCACAAGGTAGAGAAGCTAGTATAGCATGCTAGGGCAAGAAGACTCAATCATATCTTCCCCCACCAATAATGATTGAAGCAATACAATACCTTAAGATGGTGTTGCACATGGATAACTAGGTATCCAAGGTGCCTACTTGTACTATCTTTGATTATAACCATTGCCAACCTAGGAATGAGGTTGAATTATAAAATGATTATCTAGTTGAGTGTCAAAATAACAAGAACCAATTGGTGTATGATCTTATTATTTTCAATGGCTTAAATGATGTGGGATTATTCTAACTATTTAAATTTATTTACTTTGAAAAAAGCATGGAGGCCATCAAGTTCCTTCTCTCACACGTCTATGAGGACTATCTCTACTTTATTAGGTGTAACATGAAGATCATGCCCAAGAGGATAAGTAAGGTATCAGGGCTCTAGTGTTTAAGGTTGGATGTGGCCTATGACTTGGGAGACATTGATGAGGTATAAAATATAGCCATGATGGTAATGTATTATAATCAAGGCCATGTCATGCACATTAATAACCTACAAGATCCTACCCTTTGAGTTATGTCACAAAGCATCATGACCAAGATCAGTGGGATTGATCATTGGAAAGAGGTCAACACGACACACCTCTACATCACCCACCAAGTCACTCAAGGATTAAAATATAATTGAGCTATGTATTTTAGCCACAAAATTATAGAGGACATGGAGAAGACCCATCGAATCCCTAATTATGGGTAGTATTTCTACTTTTGATGGTTTTTTTATGAGATTGGTGTACCAAACTACACCCTAGGAGCACTGAAATAGGCATACCCACCCGAGCATAGGTCCCCCACTAAGTGTTACAATGTGTTCAAATGCCTAGGGAATTTTACCCCCTCCTATAAAATAAAGATGAAGTATTAGTTTGATGGCATGAAGGAGGCATTAGGGAATGAATGGCACATCTCGAAGGTTTTACCCCCCTTAGCCATTGAGCAATCACAATTCATAGTGAAGTAACACTTCTCTCTCACACGCATTAAGATGGTCCCTTCCAAAGAACTCTCTGCATGGTTAAAGTTACCATATATCTTTTTGGTGGGGTACTTTGTCAACTCTATGAACTAGATATATGATACACAACCTATTGCCGTAGAGGTAGATACGATTGACTTGGAGATTCACACTCTCCAAAAGATGTATGTCTATCCAGGCAAGAAGGCATACACAGAGAAGAGGGAGATGGACCAAATTGACATAAAGGTCAAGTTCATACTAGTGAGATAATAGGTACACAACCTATTTTATATGATATGACCTAGGAATAAGGACCCAAAGGGCATAAAACATGAGAGGGAAAATCTCCCACCAACACCTCTCTTGAAGAAAATGAAGTGGGTTGGGAATGATGTCAGTGTAAGTAGTTAACAAGCTCCCCAAAAATGGGAAAAGACTATACAAGCACTACAATCAATCCCCTCACCACCAAGTCCTTCACCTCCATGAGTTTATCCACTACGCCCTTCTCCACCTCACCCTTCTCTCCCTCGACCCTATCCACCTAAGCTTTCACCACCATAAGTCCCTTCAGCCCCACCTTCTCCTCCACACATTCCCCCAACTCTGCCTTTACCCCCTAAAACAATTCTATAGACATCTCCCCCAAAAGTTTCATCATTAGGAGCTACACCATAATGAGACACAAAGAAATCACATGAGTAAGAAGTCCCTATAGTATAAACAGAAGCATTGAAATCTAATTCTAAGAAGATACCCTCCCCAGTATGAGAGGAGGAGGCCACCTCTAATGACTTACCTTTTTGACATTGAGAACCTTTATGGTGAAGAGGGGGATGGTAAATAACAATAAATGAGAAGAATGGAAATCTATAACATTTCATTAGTTATCAATTCAGTGGTCAAGGTATTAGAGCATGACCTAAATAAAGTTAAGGAGTTGACCAGGTCTATAGAAGAGCCTACCATTGATGCATCTACCAATCTACATGATCGATATCAATTAGGCATCACTGATGGGATGCTGTATCTATGGCCATACTTCCTTCCCCATGATATAACCCTATAAATAAGGAGGAAAGTGTCCTTATTACTTGACATGTATAACAAAGAGTGCACCTTTGAACTCCCTCAAGATAGCCTTCTTTTAGGTATTGATACTCTTGCGCTACCCAATCCACTATGGGTGGATCCCCAAAAGATCACCCCTCTACAAGCCAGCATAACATTCTTGATGATGGCCTTGGAATTGACGTACCAAAATATTTTTTTAGATTCTGATGCACGTAACATAGAGAAGAAACATGCATAGGTGGTGGGTATATATGAAAAGGAAGTTGTCACCAAAAAAACACTCATTGAGGAAGTGGTTGCTTTGAAGTAGTAGGTAAAGTAGGCCATAGAGGTGAAAGTTAAAACATTAAATTTGTGAAAAATAATTTTAGGCCAAGAGTCAACATTGGTGGATGGTATGCCTCTTGACAGGTATGCCATAGATAAAATAGAAACCTTGGTGAAACTCTTATTGAAGCACTATAAAGAGCAACTTGTACCAAGAAATGAGGGATTAGAAATTATGGAGTAATTCACTGAGGCTATTGAAGTATGTAAGCACACTCTCGAAAGAGTTTGGGAAGTCATCCCCATCTTGGATGGAATTTTTGAATGATTAACACACTCGAATAGGATTTTAGAGGCTCATCTCCAAGCTAAAGAAGCCTAAAGGCAATAGATGGTTGATGTTACCCTCCTAATAAGGGATCACACTGAGAATGCAAAGGCATTTAAGGATGTGGAAACAATGAAAGAAAATATCAATGCACATCACTAGCAATTGAATGCTACTTTTGTAACCCTTCGAGGATAGGTTATCAAAGAAGTATCAACACTCAAAGATATACAAAAGGATGCCAACACATCCCTAGATGACCTAGTTAAGAATGCCAATGAGACTTCTAACAAACACAATGAGATGAAGAAGTCTAAGGAGGCCATTGAGGTAATAAATGCTAAATTTATTGACACTTTGTCAGATTGGGATAATGTCAAGAAGTAGATCAAGCAAATAGGGCCTGAATTTTTGGTAGAGGCCACCAACAAAACTTAGTTTAGGACAGACTAAGAGCGTAGTGTGGGGTGATGTTGGACCCCAAATTTTGGCTACGTGTTTTAAAATTTTGGCATGGAATCAACACAATATGAAAATATCATGGCATGGAAAGTCTATAGCACATAAATTTAATGGTATAGAAGTTCCATGGTGTGGAACCCATAGGGTGTGAATGGATAAGGGAGCATATGTACTAACACAAGAGGACCTAGTCAAGAGGAGAATTAACCATGATAAACTAGAGAACATAGGACTTGGGATAATAGAAAAAGACTTGGGGAGTGTGTGATAAGTGGGATATGGTTAAGGAGATATTATCGAGGGTCCCCCAAAATTTACCCATCAAAGTTTTGCACTGGCTCACAAAGAGAGAAACATATGGCAATAAGGTTCTAGCATAAAGAGAGTATATAAGGGGCACAAAGGCCCAGGTCCTTAAGAGAAGTTAGTTGATAGACCATCATGACTCTCAATTTTTAGAGATTTCATTGTCCAATTACTCCTATCATTAGTGTTGTAAACACTTGGTTAGGGATAAACAAGTATAAATAATCATATTGTAAAGCACTATGGGATATATTTTATTGAGATCATTTAACTGAAGCTTAATATGTGAATTTCAGATATTATAAGAATTCATTTGTTCATGTTTTGAGTTAAGTTAGTATTTACCATTGGTAGGTTTAAGTTGAGCACTTTTTGTGGGATCTTACTATGAAACCCACGCTAACTTCTACTTTTTCTAATTAACCAAATCTGAATTGCAATGGCATTAATCTATGTCGTTATGGTGGCCAAGCTTAGTAATCTAAGGATCAAAGTAGTTTATCTTTACTTCTATGTAGTATCTAATTAAATATATATTTAACCTAATGAATATATATAGTGAATGTTACTATGCAACATAACTTTTAGGAATTGGTCTCTAGCTACATGCTTTGGGTGAGCACACAAGGCCACCATCTTGCATGAAAGGGATAACACGCTAGCTCGTTGGGATACACTTTAGCACTGAAGCACTATTATGAATTAAAAACCAATAAATACACATAATTATAGATCAAATTGGTATTATAGTAGGTTTTACATTTTTTCCATAAAATATTTTCTAACACATTTAATTAATTATGCTAGATTAGTTTCATTACATGTGGTTTCTTGTGTCTAACATGTTTATAGTTTTATGTCTGTCACTTGAGTAGAAAGTGATAGTAGAGTAGTTAAATTGTTACATTTACAACAAGATATTTATGTAAGGAAGTTGAATAAATAATTTAGAATCATGGCCCATTCTAGTGAAAAAGAGACACACATATAAGGAAATGCTTTTCAAGTTGGAAGAAGATGTTTCCCACAATTCTCATTCCATGGTAACGCTTTATATTTTGTATTACATTTTGAGAGTTCTCATGGAAAATATAGGAATTTATATATAATATATAAAGGTAGGTGAATAGATATAAGCTCTCAATCATGAGGATAATCTTAATATTGTCCAAGTTCCACCTCCATTCAAAGTTGAAGCATAGATTTAAATTCAATTGTATGAAGGAAAGTTGAAGCATAGATTTAAATTAAGGTATGATTTATTTTACATATTTATTTTATAGATATTGAGTTAGGTTCTACCATTTAGGGCTTGGGTTTGGGTAGTGTTTGAATTAAGTCAGGTTCACCAAACGATTTAAATTTTAAGGGTTATGGATTTTAAGCCATATGTTGTTAAAGGGTCTGAGTACACTAAATTAGGGTATAAAACATGAAATAAATAAAATCACTAATTTGTGTAAGAATTGACTTGATTTGATATTTATAAAAATATAAATGAATGACACAAATAATTACTTAGTTGGAAATTGATTGAGATGAAGGATCTGAAAGCTAAAAATAGGTATAAGAGCTAGTTTAAGTGTCACAAATAGGATCTAGGTGTCAGAAACCCTCCTAGATAATAACATTGTACCTTAGATAGTATCATTGTGGTATGAGTATCCACTTTTGGTGATAATGTATTATATGCAAGAACTAGTTTGTACTTCTAAGAGTAGTTGTGTTTGAGTCTACTAAGCTTGTTCCTATATGGGTGAAACCTAATTTGTTACCTGTGACCTATTTTGACTAATTTTATATGAAAACCCTAGAATTCCATATTGTTAGTGTATTAAATTGGCAAAAGTAGTAAAAGTGTGATTTTAGTTGGGTAGGCTGGACATCCTCAACACCTTGTTGTGTTGAGAGTTGCCTACATACCAACACTCTGAGGAGGGATCAAGTTCGATGTAGTTATCCCCACCTAAGTGTTGGTGTAAGTGTAATTGAAACTAATATGAATGTTAGTTTGAGTTATTTGAGAGAGATTTGAGACTATAAATGTATGTATTTTAAGCTTAGGATGGTTGTAGATGATTATATATAGAAGTAGGCCAAAATAGGGATTAATAACCTTGATTGTACATAACTTGTTCTAAGCTTATTTGTGTGTATTTGCATCTGATTTCCCTCTAGTGAATAAAGGGATAAAAATTATGGGTATATACTAATTTGGTGATTGTGTAGGGTTTGAAATAGGTCTAGGCTGACCCTAAATGTCTTTGGAATTGAAATAATATCCATTGGGGTTAAAAAGAGGTAGAAGGACAATAGCGTTGAACTGAGACACTAATGTGGGGTGCTAGTGTCCAAATTATGACACTAATGTCTATGAGGCATAACTTGAGGCACTAAGGACCTATAATGCCTAAAGGAGGGTCTAACATTATTTTGAGAGTTTTAAGGATGTGTAAGGCCCACACAAAAGTTGGATAAGTGTTTAAATAGGCCCTAAGATAGATTTCGGGTTAAGCTAGGGATGGGTGGTCTTAAGTAACACTCTTGGCACTCAAGTGACATTTCAGATGAAAATAATGTTTTAGGCTCAAGGGATAGGTAGGACCTTAATGAGTCTAGGATGGACTAAGAAACTAACATGTAAAAGTTTTATAAATATGATGAATTAGAAATAAGACACTAGGAATAAGGGTCTTGTGGCAAATTTATGTGTCTACATTTATACGGACCAGTTATGACTTGAACTTGTGATGGCTTATTAGTGTGTTAGGGTGTTCTATCGAGATTAACACCCCCTTGTATTCTTAAATGGTAATTGTCTCCTAAATTCCCTCTCAAGCTATAATTTTTTTATCGAGGTTCATTTTTTTTCTAATACCATGTTATTTTATATGGATCAACTGGAACTTGAACCTATGACCCCCCATTAGCATGTTGGAGTGGTCAACTGAGCTATAAACCCCTTTGTGTTTTGAAATGTAGTTTATTTTTCAGCATCCCTATTTAAGCTACAATTTTTTTATTAAGTATCTTAATTTAATTTTAATACCATGTTCTTTTATATGGACTTCCTAAAACTCTAACATGTAACTTCCATTATTGAGATGCTCTACTATTGAGTTATTGGCTCCTTTGTAATCCAAAGTGTAAATTTGTAATCAAATGTACAAATAAGGTTTAAAAAAAAAAAAATAATGTGTAATATGGATAATATTATTTTAATTAAATTGAATACAATTAGCCATTACATTCGACTAAGCTAAATTATATGTGAAAAAATTATAATTAATCTAATTCATTAATTCCAAAAATGTAAAAAGTGGGTGACATGTATATATTAAATATCATAGAATTTGGTAATAGTCATCAAAATATGACATTAAAAATTGACATCTAGAAGTGACCTAGAAAATTTGTGTTGAATAGAGAAGTTTTTCTAGGACCATAAAGATCAAGTAGGACCATTAGATTTCACTATGATAATATGATTTTCCTAGAAAAAATTAAAGACAAGAAAAATCTAACTTGACAACTGTGTTCACCTAGACTATAGTATTCAAAACCCTAACTTAAATTGTTACACTTTTAATTTTTTAACCTTCACAACTTAAGTTATCTTTCTTTCATTAATTGGTTCATAAAACCTAAAAAATGTAAGGAAAACAAAATATGTTTTGGGCCTATGCTAAGTAAGAGAATAGTGGAATTATGTTAATATAGTTCAAGCCTCTAGATATTAAAAATATCAAAAACAACAAACCTCAATGATCAATAACATGTAAATAGTGTACCATTGGAAATGCAATTGGGGATTTTTTATATAGTGAAGATAGTGCGATTCCTTTCCACTTGACGTGTGCACGATTTCTGGTTGATTTGGATGTCTCTAAGGGCCTTCCTAAGGTGATCTGCCTTGACTCCCCAAGAGGCACCTAGACACAAACTTTAGATTATGAGGGGATCCATTTTCGGTGCAGGATGTGCCACCAGACGGGACATATTGCTACTCATTGTGTTGCTGGGAAATCCAATCCCAAGCATTCACCTTCTTGGTGGCCTAAGGTTTCCTCTGAACATAACATTGACAAATAATCTCTGAAAGCAACATCTGATTTCGAGTCTGAGAACGGGGAAAGCTCGCAATCAGAACCGAAAGTTGAAGAGGAATCATTGGTGAAACCTTCTAATGAAACCCCTGTGGAGGCTGTGGTAAGTGATATTGCTGAACCAGAGGAGGAGGTGGTGGGCTCTTCCCCTGCTTTGGAGGATCTTTCTAAGAGCTAGACAGTGTTTGATTCTCTTAAGGATTTAATGCCCATTGGAATCCAAAGATCAATGTCTTCTGAGGCATGGGTTGCTGAGGCAGCTAAGGTAGAGGATGGTTGGACAGCAGTAAGAAGGAAGAAGTCTAAGCCCTTAGTCCCTCCTCTAGATATGAACCTTTGGTCATGCAAAAAAAAAAAACCTTAACTTTAAAGACTCATCTAAAGTTCCCTTTTGCTGACTGGTTTTTTGGGGTTAGTAAACTGGTTGTTTTTCTGGTTTACTGGTTACTGGTCTGGGAGGTTGTCCAGCTTGCTAGTTCTGTTGGTTAACCTTCAGATCAGTGTTTTGACAACAGTGTTTTCTGGTTATATTTGTTGGTAATAGGTCCCTATAAAACTTGGTTTTGGTACATTTCTATTTTTTGGTTCTTTGTTAACTTGGGTGTGCTTCATGGTTTATCTTTTACCTTGTTGTATAGGGTTTCGGGATCCCTTCAAAACCTATTTTCACCTTAATCTAAAACATGTAAATAGTGTATTTTGATGTGTCTAAACATGAACATTTATGCTTCAATGAATGTTTGATCTTGTCTAGAATTCTTGTAAATTCTCAATAAATTTTTGTGAGTAAATTAAATTCCCTAGATTTCCTACTCTTTTTAGATTTGATGCCTAAATGAACTATAATACATATGTATTTATAGACAAATAGAATTCAATTTAGGATCATTCTGGTGCCCAAACCAAATTATAATGGTAAAAATTTGATAAAGGCATGTAAAATAAATGAACACACTTAATCCAAAAGAAGACATAAAATCACACATCATGATTTTTTGTATAAACCTGATAGGCCACAAGAATATACATATGATCTAGGCAAAACAGTCAAAACAATGGTAATTTAGAGGATAGATAAAATGGGAGCTAAGAGGAAGCATCATACATTGAAAAAATATTCTAATAACACCTAATTTTGACCAATAATTGACAAGTCCACAGACATGTTAGAATTATGACATTTAAAAATTGATAAATTTCTAGAGGCCTTTTCTAGGTCTTGACAATTTACCCATTATTATTTTTATGTGTGTGTGTGTGTGTGTGTGTGTGTGTGTGTATGCATACATACATACATACATATATATATATATATATATATATATATATATATACATACATATATATATATACATATATATATATATACATATATATACATATACATATACATATATATATATATATACATATATATACATATATATATATATATATATACATATATATACATATATATATATATATATATATACATATACATATATATATATATATACATATACATATACATATATATATATATATACACATACATATACACATATATATACACACACACACACACACATATATATACACATACATATATACATACACACACACATATACACATACATATATACATACATATACATATACACATACATATACACATACATACATATATATATATATATATATATACATACATACATACATACATACATATACACACACACATATATATATACACATACATATATACATACACACACACACACATATACACATACATATATACATAGATATACATATACATATAAACATACATATACATACATATATATATATATATATATATATATATATATATATATATATATTAAAGGAAGACATATGGATACAATATTTTGTATTCCTAAAGATCTAGAGAAAAATTGTATGTACTTGTGAATTTGTAAAAATGTTCTTTTTTTTTCTACATATCCATGGGTGAGTTCCAATAATAATAATTTAATGTAAAATAAAAACATTATGCTTAATTTAACTAAGAGGTGGATCTAATACCCATGTAGAACCAAGCACCTCTAAATCTGTTTGAAATCCTAAACATACTTCTAAGTACAATTTTTAGTAAAAAAAAAATATTATAATTATTATATAAATAATGCTACATAATATCTTAAATATATCTTATTTTGATAATAGGTAGATTGTTTTGATTACATACCCTTATAGGAGTTAGTGAAATATGAATTCCTCTATTTATAGGATTAAATGTTATTCTCATTGTCCCATTTATAGGAGGAGCTATAGTTTGTTTAAATATATTAAGGGGGATATAAGCCCCCTTTTGAGATTTGGATGACCTTATGAAGCTCACATCTCAAAATAAGGGAATTAAATGTGCCATGTGTAAAATAAAATATGAAATCATTATTGTATAACATAAAAATATTTAACCTTGGTAACATATATATATAATGAATAATTTTATCCATATGGGCCAATGCTATAGGAAATTTAATATCAAGAGAAATATGCCCCATGTGGGCTCAATAGAATAATGTCATCATGAGAAATAGAAACATAAATCATAAGTATTATAATTGATCTATAATGGATGCATGGTATTGGTCATAGAAACATAGGAAAGTGATAAAAAACAATTTGTATAATGTAGATCATGGCACCATAAAACATGTACCAAACACCTAAGTAGGAAAATATTGGTGGAAAACATATCAAATGTATGATAAAGAATGAAGCAAACAATTCAAGCACTAGAATCATATTAGGCACATAATATAGTGAAGTCATGGAAAGTATATAATTGGCACAATAAACACATTAGAAACACATTAATCATGATCAAGATAAGACAATACATAAATTATTCTCTTGAAACATGAATATTTAAGCCTTACAAATCACAATAAAGGTGTATTTAGCAAATAAAGGAAGCATAAATTTATAAAAAATATACAAAAAATACATAGACAAGCATTTGAACCAATATAAATTATATGAAATACATAAAACACATCAAGTAGCTGAAGATATGTCAGGAACTTAAAAGAACACTATGCATATGAAAACACTTCAAGAAAATAATTTTTGATAGATCATAGAGAATACTTATGAAAGTCATCAATTAATATATCATGCAAAACACACACACACACACACACACACACACACACACACACACACACACACACACACACACACACCCACACATACCCACCCACACCCACACCCACACACCCACATAATAATAATAAATGAAAGAAAATAATAAATTGGAGAGAGGAGATGCCCTATAGTGCCCCTAAAATTTCCCCTGAGTGAACATGGGTTGTGTCACTAATGTACTATCACTCCATCATCATGAAACTATAACAATTCAAAAAATAACACCTGCATCTATCTCAATAATATAATTAGTATCATTAATAAAAAGTAATGAAATAAATCTAATATATATAAGCATATGATATGAACATGAAGTGTGTACCCTAACATAGTCACAATACACCAATACTTCACAATCAATACATAAAATAATAAATGCAAAGGAATCTTAGAAGAGATCCATTATTTTAAAAATGGTTACAACCGATAAGAGAAAGATAAAACAAAGTTGAGCATATACATGTAAGAAAAAAGATACAAACATGAATCCCTACTTACCCATAACTTCTATCAAAGTTCATTAGGGTGTCATCCTATTGTCAAAATAAATATCTCATGATCATTTACAAGTTATTATGGATTTGTAGAATGGGATAAAACCATTAAAATTAAGGGTATAATAGACAATAGAACATCATCTGAAGAGGAAACATGAGAACAATATAATAAATATTAGAAACTAAGTGAAGGCAACTAGAGAATAAGGATTGAAAAGAAACATGAAAACTTACAATGGAAAATAGTGTGAAGAAAGATGAAAACAAGCCACTGAAGCATAAGCCAACAATGAAATCAAATGAAAAAGTGACCAAAAAATACTAGTCTAATATGAAGTAATATCTTGGACATAAACATAGGATGCATAAGGAAGCCAAGAAGAAGCGAGAATTTAAAAGGACAAAAGTAAACACAACTCCATATGGGTGGAATAAACTAGAAGAATCTTGATTAGAAAAGGAACATTTGAAGAAGAAAGCCTACATCACCAATAATTTAAGAATTAAAAATATGAAAATATAGAGTTCTCATTTTTAAGTATAACTTATTAGTTAGGAAAGCTAACCAATAACACCTTAAAAATCAAGGGAGTGATAATAATCAACAGTAGATCTATAAGTTGAAGTGTGTGTAATATAAAAATCCAAATCAAGATGTTGAGGCAACCATGAATCAATAAATGATAAAACTCTTTCATTTTCATTGTCACCATCTTCATCATTATTTTCATATTATTCATCATTATCGAATAATTAATATTTTACTTTTATGTTATCTTAAATGATTGAATAATTTTTCAATTATGTTTATATAGTAGCAATAGGTTTTGATGTGTACATTATTATTAGAATACAAATATTTAATTTTACCTCATGTTCCTTGGCCTTAGGTATAAATATTAGTTATTCCTTTGTTATTTCCTTATGTAAGGTTGCTTCTTGAGTTTATCATTTTTAAAAATTGATGCCCCTCCTAATTGTAATTAATTTATCTTCAAGTATGAATTTCAAACATTGATTTAAATTAGAATGTATCACTTTAATTTTTCATATTCAAGGTCTACCAATAAAAACATCATAAGATCCATTATTGGGTACTACATGAAAGTAGCCTTGAACCAATTTTAGGATCAAATTTGAATAGGGAAGATAATACAACCAAGTGACTCTATAACTATACCATTGTTGTTATATACCTAGATATATGATATTATAATGTATATGAGTTGATGGAGACGCCAACATGTAGCACACATCCCTTTACAACTTAGTCTCATGCAACTACATCACAAGACATTTTATGCAAATTTTACTACGATAATTTTAGAGTAGTTTTGTACAGATGCATTCCAATGAATTATTATATTTGATATGATTATAATTACAAATAAATTTATGGAGGTTTAATTCATAAAATACAATTGAAAATTATTTTTATAATAATTTTGATTGACTATAAATTTATATTTTTATGTTAAAATATTCCCTACAGTCACTGTAAAGTTATAGCTCTCCACCTCTACATACCTCTAAATATCCTTCTTTCAATTTATTGTTGCTCTTAGTTTTTAGGTTAAAAAAATTACATTTTTAGATTTACTCTTCGCTAATAGGAAGATAGGCTAGTAGAGATGCCATATATCTCTATAGGCTTTGCATATATATCTATGCTCACTCCCTATCATAATATAGATATATAAGGTGCCACATATCCCCTATATATATAGAGTGAGTTGAGTTGATTCCCCAATATTAGGCCCCACATTTATACATCTAAATGGGGATGGGAACTATTCAACTATTATGGATGGGGATGGGAATACAAATATATGGGGAGCGATGCAACACCCTATATATAGAGTATAGATGGCAACGAGACTTGAGAGTATTCTTAGATGGGATACTCTCTATAGGTGATCGATATAATACATCCCAACCCATATAGATAGAGGGGGAGAGGGGAGACTCTATAGAGTCCTAGAGTCATCACCCTATACCACATCATCCATCCAGCTATTATATACGTGGCCATATATCAATCTATCTATGGGGTGGGGGATGAATATTGGTTTGGTAGTATCATGAACCATTACCTAGTTTGGTTTTCATGTACAGAATGGATAAGACATTCCTCTCTATCCCTCAAGGAGGGAGGAAAGGGGTGAAATTTACAAAGAGTGGCCAAGAAGAGACTTCACACTATAATTCAAAAGTAGGCAAATAAACACCTACCTTGAAGTATAGAGGATGGATTATTATGCGATAAAAACCTATTTTATGTTAGGTCATCTAGGAGGGAGGTGCTTGCCGACAAGGCAAATTACATGATCATTTCAAGAATGGATCGGGTGAATATATTGGTTGTGCCACTCTTGACACCAAATAAGAAGAGGTAAAAAAATGTTGTACTAGTTTCTCCCTCAATGGGACTTGACTGTTAGTTAATTATATTGGGTCAAATATGTTATAAAAAATGAGTAACTTGTGGAATTAGTTATATTGGGTAATTATTCAACGTATGTTTGGATTAGTGGCTAACCTATCCATTATTATTAATGAGAAATATACATAAAGGAAATCAATATCATTATGAAGGATGTCAAGTAAGTGAAAATTATTATTTATGGTAGAATCATATTTGATGTTGTCCTCACCTCGAAGTAACAATCCTATTTTGGGAAAAATTGTGAAGTTAATCTTTCCTTAAGGAGAATTGTATGGTGTTGCCTTACCTAAAGGGTATTTATTATATTTATGAGCATATTGCAAAATGCAACATCTTGACCCAAAAAAATATCTAGTCTTATGTGATCTCTATCATATTCTACATATTATTAATATTATTTAGCATAATTTGGTTATTATATGTGTGGATATTACCATTCATATCCCATAACAATTGTTGAAGTATATGTTAAATATATTTTCTAAATTCCAAGATTGTTAATGAATCTAGACCATTATCAACCATGATACCATAATTTTATTGACCAAGTTCACCTATGAAATATAATGCATGAGCATCTGTGTAGTCAAGTAATCTTGCACCACCCAAAAATATATTGTTTGTGTTCATGGGATTTTGGTAATCGAAGACAACCCACATGAACTTCATGACATTTCAATATGCCCCTAGATGGTATAAGGAGCGGTTTTTGGTCATGAAAAAAGTGTTCTTTATCTCATGATGAAACATGCAATTAACATAGGTCTGCATTAACCAACAATTACATAACCACCACAATTGCACATGCCTAGCAATGGTATAAAAATATTTAAGTGCAAATTTGGAGTGTTTTCAAGATTCCCTATCTAAATATTCATCACACATAACATAAATGGGATAGGAAGGGTTTGGAGATGTGAAACTAAAGTTGGAGGAGATCTTCCAAGATTACGAAGGTGTTTAAGGAAGAAGCATATAAGAGCAAAGATTAAAGTTTTATCTAGAAAGTGACTATGTAGCATTCTTCCCTTATTTGGTAATCATATGGAGAGTGAATGTGTCTGTGTGTATGGAATTTTTGTACTTTCTCACTAAGGATTAATAAAAGTGTGTGTTTAGTTCTAGGACTATATAGCATTCTTTCCTTAATTGGTAATCATATGTCGAGTGAATGTGTGTGTGTAATCTCTATACGTTATCAAGAAGGATTATTAAAAGTGTATTTAGTTCTAGTCTCATATTCTATGTGTGTATGGTGGAAGGTTGTAAGAAAAATAAAATATTTTATTGGACCCCTTATCCCTAATTCTATCAATTGGTATTTATAGCAAGGTAAAAGATTTGGGATAAGGGAGATTTTAGTGTTCTCCATCTTGTGAAGGTGGGTAGAGATAAAAGTGTTGAAAATTAGTCTAGAAGAATGTGTGGCCTACATAAGTTTACAAATAAGATATTACAATATTAGGTCTAGGTTGAGAGAGCGAGTTTATATTCCTCCAAGAAGAGTGAGAAGAACTAGAGTAGTGGTTGCCAATATGGCATAAATATTAAATGAGATGATATAAACGTTGAGGTTTATACAAACAAGATTATATATTATTGAAGAGGATAGAATAAAGGGTATTTGTCCTAAGGGATGATGTGAGTGAGGTATAAAAAGAAGAGATGAGAATGGAAGATGTGAGAACATCACTTGAATGGTTGGATGAAGGTAGAAAATAGGATTTTTAGATCAATTTAATATATATATATATATATATATAATCAGCTTTTAACTAGAGCTTTAACTAGTTCTGAGGCACATTAGGGGGCCCAGTCCCCAAAAGGCTTAAAATTACTAGGATACCAAATAAAAATCAATAAAACCATAATTTAAGAAACCAAATAAGGTTAATAAAGAGCCAGAACCACTAAAAAACTATAAAAGAGAATAAATCAAACCACAAACCACTAACAAAGTGGATCATCTAATTTCCAAACTAACTCATAAATCCCTTACCCATCAGCAATGAATCATCCTTTTGATATGAGAGTACACCTACCTCTACTAGAAATAAATGCCTCCATAGTCTATTTTGTACCCCCATTAATATAAGTCAAAACATCAAACTGCAACCTTTCAACTTCAGTTATCCTGCCTCTTTTACCTTTTTCCCAAAGTTAGGTCTGGATCGAAGACAAGTACTCTGAGCTATAGATAAAAATTCTCTAGAGATAAGAAATTCTTCTCCTTCTTCTTCAACTTCAACACCATCCTCTTAATAATCTTATGACTGCAAGCATACCTCAACTTTCAGAGAAACTTGAACTTGAGGAAGAATTTCTTCAAAGATCTGGCTCTTTCCATCACCCATCTTGCTAAAAGAAGTCGGTTGCTCTAAAATGATACTCAAGATATCCTAATCTATTTTCCTATCCTTGCCTTTGAGAGAAAATACCCTTTCTTCCTCTAAAATTGACCCTAAAAAATCCATACTTGTTGAAGAAAGATCCAAAGGAATATGCATGTTATTCACTAGATCCCAATTTGGATAGCCAATCTTTTGAACCCATTTTTTCATAAGGGATGAATTAGAACCTTTAGAATAATATTGAGGACAAACCATAAATTTATAACCAACCTGATTACATTTAAAAATCTTGAAAGGCAACTCTTAAAAATTAATAAATTATGTCCAGATTCTATGAGAGGAAGAGATCTTAATGGTATGATAAAGTGGTTTAGCAAAATCAAGAAAAACATGGGACCTTATAAACTATTGATGCTCCTTCAAGATTTGATTAGATTTAACAAACACACCAATTTTATTAACCAAACATGCAACAATCCATAATCTCACATAGGTAAAGGAAGATTATAAAGTCTGGCCCATACCCGAGCATTTGAAATGACCATAATAGTAGAATTAAAAAAAGGAACCAAGGGCAAAAAAATAACCACTTCTTCCTTACAAACCAAGGGCCATTATGCTAGACAAAACCCCTTTCTTTAACAGAATGAGATATAAACATGAAAAAACCATTAGGGAGCATAGTAAGTGAAATTGTTACTAATAAAGGCTAGGCAGATTTAACCCAACTTGAAAGTTCCTCCCAAGAAGGTCTTTTTCCAATGCATCTTCCAATAAGGGTTCTACTCCCTATTTTAATACCAATGACCATTAATTCTTCATTAGTTATATAAAGAATAGGAGGGTTATCTAAAAAAACTAGAGGAACATCCCAAAAGAATGTCGATTCCCCCATTGAGATCTTCTGATCTCATTCCTCCATTTTCCCTTCATCTTATTTTATATCCTCTTTATCTACCACTGGGGCTTCAAAAATGGGTAACCAGTGTCTTTATACTAGTTGGGGGTTGATATTAGAGTGGTGGAGGATTTGAAAAAATCCCCACAGGAGTGAAAGGGATTTGAAACATTTTGATAATAAACATATACCTTAGATCAAGATGAGATTTTGATTGACGTCATCACTTATTTTTTTGGCCTCTACCCCAAAAAATCCAATTCATTTTGCTATTTCCTAACACCATCTGCCTGGTCATGCTTCTTAGCAAAAGCTTTACCTAATTTTTTGGATTTTAACTAGACTAATAACTTCCCTTCTTCACTGCTCCTATCCTTAATTATCCTGTTGCCATTAAACCTACCTCTCTTACCCCTATCACCATTGCCCCTACCACCATTACCCTTGTCGTTCCTACCCTTACCAATATTTTTCCTTTCGTGCTATTGTTTATCCCAAAACCCTTACCATACCCATTACCCATGATATATTTACCACCGTTATCCATCTATCTTCTCCTTTGATCAATTTAAAATATTGGGAAATAATCCAAGATAAAATTACCAATATTTTAAAGAACTTTGAACCCTAAGGAGCTAATTTATTATCATAATGAGATGGATAAGTCTTTGTAATTTGATGAAGTGGATGACCAAAATAAGGTGAATGTGTTTAAAACCAAGTTAAAAGGTCATGAAAAATTATGGTGTAAGGAGGTAAAAACATATAGGAATATAAGGGGTAAGGGAAAAATTACTTATTAGGAGAGGATATCTACAAATATGGAAGAGAAATTCATTCCTATAGATTATCAAATAGATTTTTTGAATAGGATACACAAATTGAGGTAAAAAAATTAATTATGAAGGAGTGTATAGAAAACATATACAAGATTACAATTTGGGTTGGTTATAGTGAGATAGACCAAGAAAAGGTGGAAAGATACATCAATGGACTATGATTTAGTATTCAAGATGAAATCAGCCTAGTGAGGTTGCATACATTAGAAGAAGCATACGAATAGGATTTAAGGGTGGAAGAAAAGTTGTCTAGAAGGAAAAAAAATTGTATCAAGAGAAAGAGGGAGGTTTAGTAGTGGTACAAACCCTTATCAAGTTCCAAATCATCAAGTAATAGGAAGACCTAACTCTATAATTTTAGGAAGGGGAACTTATGCATGAGGAAGAACTTACAATAGAATGTGTTATAGGTGTGGAGATTTTGGAATAATGATAATGAGTGTCCTCATGTTCAATGTGATAGTAAGATAAGTATTCAAGGTAGTGTGAAAGCTACATAAGAGTAAGAAAAATTTGTAGCATCGCTAGAAAATATGGAGGAAGCATAATTTGGATAGATTTTACTATCGAGGAGGATAATAGTTAAGGTTGAGAATAAGAATGATGATAGGTACTAAAGGTGAAAATTTTCCATAAAAAGGTACAAGACAAATTTTAAGTGTTTCAATGTTGTGGTTGGTAGTAGAAGCTATGGTAATTTATTATCCATTAAGATGGCCCATAATCTGAATTTAGTGTGCATGCCACACCAAGACCATATAAAGAGTGTTTATTATTAGAGGTGGGTGATGATATTATGAGGGAGTGTTATGAAGTATAAATCAATATTGATAGATATCATGATTGTATTTTGTATTCCATCTTACCCATGAAAGCATGCCTTGTTTTGTTGGGGATGCCATGGAAATTTGATAGAGAGATGTTGTAAGGTGGGAGATTTATCACCATGAGTTTAATAAGGATGGATAGAGGTACACTCTAAATCCCTTAAAGTGAAAATACGATGTGTATAAACACAATAATAATATTGTGATATGTGTTAATGAGCTTGTGTTACTAGAGGAAATGATAGGAGGTTCTTTCTTATCTGAGGTGGAATTAATGAGTTTAAAGAGTTTTCTACCAAAATTGAGGGAAAGATGGAGAATCTAAGAATGTCATCATTCATATGTGTATCACAAAGATGAAGAAGGAATTTTTGAGGTGTAGCAACAAGATCAATTGATTTTTCATGGGGGTTGGTATGAGATAGTGTGGAGCATGTTTGGCATTGGAGGATGCATTGCATTCTTAAAAAGTGGATATGAAATATGTTTCTACAACATAGTATGAAAGGGTGCACCATGGATTTAACCATTAAGTGAAAAGTGTGGTTCGACCACATATCCCAAATTTGTGAACACTATGTTCAAAAACTCTTACCCTAGGTGCCTAATGCAAGAGCATATAAGTAGTCAAGAAATATTGTATCACTAAAAAATATATTCTATGTTCTTGGGATACTGAAAGTAAAATACAATCTATCTGAAATATATCACACTTAAATAGGTCTATATAAGGAAGAATAAGTGGGTTTAGGTTACAATATAGATTGTTCTATATCTCATGGCAAACCTATTGGTTAATATAGGTATGTGTCAATTGGTGGTTACATAACCACCACTTTAGAAGAAGTGATGGTTTCACCTATGGTAGTTGCATGCACCTAGTAATAGTCCAAAAGCATTCAATTATCCATTTCGATCATTTTTAAAGATTTAATGGGATCTAAATATTCACATCATTGAACATAAAAATGATATGAAGGATTTCAACAAGGTAGACTAAAGTTGGAGGAGATCTTCCAAGCTTGTGGAGGTGTTTGAGGATAAAGCTTAGAAGAGAAGAGATAAATGTTCTATCAACGAAGGGAATATGTATCATTATTCACTTTTTTTGTAATAACAAGGAGAGTAAGTGTGGTTTTTAATCTTTGTACTTACTATATAAGGACTGATAAAACAATGTGTTTTAGTTCCAATCTCATATTCTATGTATGTATGGTGAAAGGTTTCAAGGAAAAGGTTTTCCTTCATTGGACCCTAATCCTTGATTGTATCAAAAAATATTCTGAATAAATATTTATTGTATCTACTATCATTTATAATCTTTCTATCATCAAACACAACCAGGGGATGTGTTCCTCATAATTTAACTAAACTTGTCAATATATCTATCATATGGACATTTCCATTTTCATTTTTTAGTTTTATGATTTGGAAGAGGGTTGGTAAATATTTATAAGTGTTGATTTGGTTCAGCCAGATTGATTCAAATTTTTATTTATTCCCTATACTTGGATTTGATTGTTGTCAATGAGATATTGTATCTTATGCTTCAAAGTCATGCAATTATTTAAATAATTTCATGGGATTCTATGATACTCACAAAATTAATTTTGATCAAATTTCTTGGCAATGGTCTCAAATGATACAACTCTCTTATTGGAGGCAAAGTAATCATGTTACACTCAAGCAAATTCTTCAAAACATTCTATGGTCTTTCACTTAGCATAATGAATCACATATGTTCTATTTGTTGAGGTAGTATAAGATTTATAAAGGGTTGTTCTATAGTATTGACTACATTATTTATCTCATTACTAGGTTAAAAATTATTCTCATTTCTTATAGTCCAAAAGTTAGTCTTATTTTGGAACTTGTCCCCATTAGATGTTGCAATATTTGATCCATAATTAAGCTTTTACATCTAAAAAATTGATTTCAAAGAGCATGAAATATTTCATCGAAAGAGTGTTAAATGTTGAAAATCAATTTTCTCCTTGATAATTAAAATTAAATTTTTTTAAATCTAATTAGGAGCTCATTATCTAGTAGTTGATAAGTCATCTTGGTAATAATAGACTTAAAGTAAAGCACATACTCAATAATGGCCTCACTATGTCCTCATTTAATTTGAGCTACTTTGGAACTTGATACTTTCATACCATTATTGAGTTGTGTTTTGTTTATTTTTATATTAATATAACCCTAATATGATAAAAATAGTGACAAATCAGATTGACTATGATGTACAATAACTAAACAAATATGAGACTAACTAGTAGAATAAAGTAACTTACTATATATGGAAAACACTAGAGAAGAAAAGTACTTAGTTTATTTTATGTATGTGTAGGTCTATGGTAGAGTACCATCATAAAAAATAAACTTGAATGGACCTGTGAATGTTTAGATTTAGAAACAAAAATTCTACACACGTCTAGACAAGTCTTCAATTCCTAGATGCCTATGCAGTGCAACTCTATCTTATAGGATGTATAACTATCCTACACATATGTGTTGATCTATGAAAATTATGAATGATGCAATTACATATGCTAAAGGTTAATGTGTTTACAAATGTTTTTGATCCCATGTGTGTGGCTCTGTTATCCTTATTTTTATTCAAACCCTAGATATGCACTATAAGACCAATATAAAATAGGTATAATAGGTGAAAGGGAAGGGTTGAGTTAACCTTAGTCACCCCTTGTGGATAAGCACTACTATGTATCTAACAATATAAAGAGAGAAGTCAAAATGAATATAGTTCTCCTACCTGATTGAGTGCGTGTAATAATGTGTAATACTAGCATGCAGTGCAATCCTGTGATGGCTTTCAACACTTGAATACCTTTAATTTTACCTTTTAATGTTATTCAAACTTAGATCAGAGATTTATCCTTTGAGGGAATCAGATTTGGGAGCTTTATGAAAGTTTCTCTTGATGTACAGAGTAATTTCTAGTGATAGGTAAGTAAATATTAGATGTCCAATTATCTTAGGCTTTATATGTTTATATAGTTGATTCTTTGGATAATTTATTCTGAATGAGCATGTGAAACGTACAAGATGACCCATATGGATAATTTATAGTTTATAAAATAACCATTAAAGGACATATGGACAGGTCTGACCTAGGTGGATAAGTTTACGATGGTAAAACTACCTATAGAAGTGCAAACATGTCCAAATAACTAGAACAATGATATAAGATCAAGACACAATCTAAGAATAATGTTAAGTTATTCATGAAAAAACTATGAAATCATGTGTAATAGTGTTGATAGTTCAGGAAGGTCAATCCCATATATGAATGAATGGCTAAGGAATAATATGAACCAGAGTCATATGTATGGGAATAAGCTAAATTACATATTATCAAGAGTATAATACAATATATGAGTGTTTACAATTTGAAAATGGGCCAAAAAATCACAAACTAAGGTCGTAAATCAATATATAGATCCACATGGTAAATCATAGAACCAATCAAGTGCATAATCCTTGAATCTCTTGGGACTTAGTAAATATTTTATCATCATGAGAAAGTTCTAGGAAAGAGACATAAAAGGCCCAAATGTGATGAGAAGGGTCCCCCTTTCACTAAACAATTCAAAATTTAGACAAAAAAATCTTATTATAAATGTATAAGAAAGTACTTTCTAGGCCAAGGGTTTTAAAATAATATTATTAGAAATGACCCTATTAAAATTGAATTTTCATACTCTTAAGAAATAAATTTTATTTACTTTTTCAAGTCAAATATAATATGCATCACAATAGTTATTTCAAGATTGGAATATAAATAGAAGTAGCATAAGTTGAAATATAATAATTTTATAAAATAAAAAGATTAACATGTGAAGCAATTTGAGAAGTATTATAAGCAAGAGATGGTTAAAAAAGATAAATCTTAGAAACATGTTGATATATTAGAAGGGATGACAAGCAATTAAAATGTGTTGATATTTTTGAATAGCTTGAGATGCTATGGAGACAAGTTGATAAATCATAGCATTTTGGGAAGAGAAGCATGTGGAAAAATAGGAGCAATATTAAAAGAAATAAAAACTCAAGAATATGTAGGTTTAGATTTTTTTATAAATGACTACAAAATAGGACATAAGTTTTAACTCTTAAAAAATATTACTTGGAACATTCAGTTGATCGAGATGCTTTGAAAGAAAGTCCTTGTAGACATAAGTTGCAACTCTTAAAAGATATTACTTAGAACATTTAGTTGATCGAGATGCTTTAAAAGAAAGTCTCTAAAACTTGAAGAATAATCACCATTATGGGTAATCATATATGTAATATCCACCTTATAGGGTATTTCTTAAATAATAACCCTAGATTATTTTTCCAAATGATCCTCTTGACCTATTATTTGACTTGCAACTTCTTTTAATTTCATTATTAATCATGTTATTTCACTAGGGTTGTGTATGATATGTTTTTTAAAATATGTAATATATTTAGTGGTATCTTGTTCCTCTAAGCTATCTTGTTATTCATTATTTACTTCATATGTATTACTAATTTAAGATCCACTCGCATCGTTATCATTCAAGGCAATTCATTCCCATTATTTCTAACAAAAATCATAAATTTAGAAATAACATTAACTATATTTTTATATTTTCTTTTCTTTTCAAGCTATATCTAGAATTAAACAATGGATTTTCAAAAAAATCAATTAACTCTCAATCAAGCCTAACACTCTTCCTAGTTACAATTACAAATGTAGACGTTTTAGGTGGAATAAAATGAAAAGAGGAAAAGTACACATCATACATGCACACTAGGGTTTGAACTATTAAAAAAAAAAGAAAAAAATTAGGGGTTTGAAATCAAACACATGGAAGCTATATCTATCATATTTAAAATCATATAATGGAATAAAACCTATAAAATTGGATAAATTTGTATTTATCCTAAGATGAATCTAGATCTAATGCTATAATGGGTGTACGAGAGCATACATTCACTAAAATATAATCTGGATAAATATATTTTTAGTTAAATTTCAATTAAAATATCCATAACATTTAACTAGGTTAAATAATGTGTATAGAAATAATAATTAACCTAATTAATTAATTATAAACCAAGAGAAAGGAGGTAATGTGAAAGGTTTAGAAGGGTATCTTGAATATCATGAGATATAGTGATGATCATCAAGATTTGACAGTAAAACTGTGCATCTAGATGTGATCCACATTTGACCTAAAAACTTTATGCCAAACTAAGAAATTTTTGCAGGACCTTCACATCTCACCAAGGCCATATGATGGCTCTAGTAAAAATTGTAGATGAAAAAATGACTTGATAATTGTGTTCACTTGGTTTTGGTCTTTAAAAACTTCGTTCAAATTCATGGGCTTTCAATTTGATCACATATAAAACATAAAATCTCTTTCCTTCCTTAATTGGGGAGCAATACTTGGAAACTGAAAAATATATATATATATGTTTTGAAGCTTGCGGTAAATCAAAGAATAGTGGAATTATATTAATATTTTTTAGATCCCTAAAAAAATAACAATATTAAAACAACAAACCTCAATGATCAACAAATTGCAAACAATTTACTATAATATATTTAAATGTAAACTTTTATGCTTATAAAAATGTTCTAATTAATGTTTGATTTTGTCTAGTATGTTTTAATTGCTCAATAGATTCATGTGAGAAAAATGAATTATATATATTTCCTCATCTTCTTAGTTTTGATATGTGAATGAACAATACAATTTATGTTTATTATAGACAAAATGAATTTAAATTAGGACCCTAGTAGCAACAAAACTAACCTATGATAAAAAATAGAAAAAGATAATAGCATTGAACAAATGCATTTAAGTCAAAGGGGGCCACAAAAGCACACTCTAGAAGCATGTGTGTGCCCTTAATGGATCGTACGAGTGTATAGATGCTTTAGAGAAAAGGTTTAAAATAAATAGAATTTATAAAAAAAAAAGGGGGAGAGACGATGTTAAAAGAAAGATCAAAGACCATCAAAAATCAATAATAATATTTAATTGAGATCAATAATTAAAAAACATAAATATATTTTTAAAAAAGTTTACAATATAAAATATTAAAACATATTTTTATTATATATGGGTCTTAATATATAACTTGTCATATGATGAATGGAATAAAAAAAGTGATATATACATGTCAAACATGTCATATGATGGAGGGTCAAAAACATACCACTAATAATATGTTTCAAAATGAGGAGTGGTGTGCCCCCCACGACATCTATCAAGGTTTACTTTCTTCAAATCCCATCCACTATTGAGTAGACAATGTGCAACCTTGTCATACTTTGTCAATCTAAACAAAGATTTCAAATCTCTTTTTAAACACACTAGTAACCAAGGAAAGCATAAAGTTTATTGCCCCTTTTGATTACGAAGTTTTTCATGATATTGGTATTTCCCTTTTTAACTTGTATGGGGACGTTCTTGATGCATTTGTGGGTGTGGGTGGCTTCACCATTAATGTTCTTTAAGGTTATTAAAAACAAAAGAATTGAGACATTTAAAATGATATAAAATTTCATCTTGTTTTTATCAGGTGACAAGTTTAAAAAAAATAGTGCTTACAAAATAAAAAATTAGTTTACACGATATATATGGTGTGGCTGGTAATATGGTGAAATTGATAGATAAATATTTTCAAAAAAAAAAGAAGAAGAAAGAAAACTTAAGTTGAATGATTTAAAATGAATAGAAGACGAAGCACTTCTTTTTATGTTCATTATATAATAATATTAGTTGTGATTACAAAGATGTTTACAATTATATTAGATTCATGAGATTTTAAATTATGATAACTAAATAAAACTCCACTTTTATTATGTATCTAATATTCATTGAAACAACCATCTAAACAAATTGAATATAATAATTCCTTTCCATACAATTCAACTCAAAAAAAATCTAAAGATAAGAAAATATTAAAAATTTATGACACTAAATCTATTTAGATTGATTTTTACACCAGTAATTTACTTAACTTTAATAAATCTTAAAAATCCCATCTTAATTAAATATAAGTTTAAAATCATCATAATCACATTCCTTTTCTCCCACAGTAACATGTAACACCAACTAGTTTAATCTAATGCCTTATAAGCCCTTTAGCTTGTAGTTAATTATGTAATGTGTACAATTTACACATTTATTATTTTAATGATGTATATTTATGATGAAATTTCATTCCAAATCATATAGGGTGGCATATGATTATGAATTTTAATTATCTTTACATTAATATAAAATATCAAAGTGTATTAGTGACCATGTGCGGTAAGGTGAAATTTAAATTGAATTCATTTACCTGTACTCATTTCTCTAACAGTCATTTGTAAAAACTTTCTATCATGTCTCTAGATTCTACTTTGGATCCTAGCTTGGATGGTTTTGATCTTCTATATGAGGAGGAGGATCTAGAGCCTTGTAGGGAGAAATGTTCTTCAACCACCCCCCAACTATGCATTCTGTAGAGCCTTTGATGGGTATTCATGATCTTCAATAGGGTTTTCTCTTCTAACGTGCCTCCAAGATTTCTGCCTTCCCCTTCTCATCTAGGTGGTCGATGTTATTTTCCAACCACTTATTGAGGATAGTCACCCTTCACATCCTATTCCTCTTGATGCAGGTGGAGGTTAGAGTGCTAAATCTTATGCGGTTATGGTCATAAATCCTCAACCTGCATCCATAGGGCGTTGTGTTCTTTCTCTTATGGCCTTCAACTCTCTTGATCTAAGTTCTCTTGCTCTTGAGGTGGCTATGCTCAAGAGCCCTCCTGTCCCAGCTCAGCTCATCCATACCATTATTCCAAAGGAGGGCCATTCTGATGGGTGCCACAAGGCTTTGTTCTTCTCTTCCTCTCCCCCCATGGCTCTCCTTTCATCACTCTGACTGTTGTTTCAAATTCATTGGTCGATAATCTCAAATCTTGTTGGGTGTATGCCAAGTGAAAGAATGGTTTCAACCCATTCCACCATTACTCTGACTTTTACAAATCCTATATCCCCTTTGGCTTTGGCTCTAATTTCCCTCCTCTAGTGGATGCATCTTGCTTGTCATCCTTATACTTGGTAGTGAATCTTTAGTATTGGGTGATGTTCAGATTCGTGTTACCATAATGGTTCCTGAGCTGGAAATCCTTGACTAACCTCTATTTGAGATGGAATCTGAAATAGGTAGCAGATCCCTATTCAAGAAATGCATGGGTTTATTCATCTCTCTTTATACTCTTTTAGCTTGGGCCTCTAAGGCTTGGTGCTCCATCGTTCCTCCCTCCTTGTCCATGTTGCATGTTGGCTTCTTCCTGGTGGAGTTTTAGAGCCCAGTTGATACGGATTTTGTTTGGAACTCTGGCTTGTGGTTCTTCAAGAGCTCTGAGTTTTTATTTTGTCCATGGAACCCTTTTTCTCACTGGATCATATTCAAATCATTGTTGTCTCGATGTGGATACAACTTTTTTTCTCCCTCTGGTGATGATAAATGAGAGCTTCATCAAACTCTTGGTGGATAAAATTGGTTCGTTCATGAAAATTGATGATGCATCTTGGGGTCTTAGCTTTGTCTGAGTTTGCATGTTCATTGATCTCTCCAAGTCGATCTCTTTCTCAGTCAAATTATGATCCTTGTGCAGTTCACGGATCCAACATCTTAACTACAAAGGCCTTCCTTTCTGTTACTTTCATTGCCACCTTTTGGGTTAGTGCATTGCTAGTTGTCCTTTCAAATATTGTCAACATCTTTAGCAAGTTTGGAATAAAAAATAAGGGGATCTCAACCAAAATTTCATGTGGTATAATCATGAAAAATTCTACCACTCCCATTTCTATCACCTTGGTTCTCTTGCAAAGAATGGTGGTGTTGAGGGTTATCCTAGAGTTGAGATCCCCACCTCCCCTCCTTTCCCCCCTCAACTTGTTGAGATCCCCTCTTCCTCACCTAGGCCCCTCTCTACCCTTGTAGAAGCTATCTCAAAGGATGACTTGATCCCTCTGTTGGCCCCTCATCAAGGGGGTGCTTCTTGGGCTTCCCTTCCTAGGCCTTCCAAAAAACATGTTGATGTGGGTGTCTCCTCAAAGAAGAAAGGGTGAAGATCAGAGGTAGAAATGTTGAAGGTAGATGTAGACTATTTGATCAATAATGGCTCTAAATGGACCCTAGAGAATCTCCTTTCTATGCATGGGGGATGAATAGTCTCAGCATGTGATTAATCCCCTTGGGGTGTGTGGTTGATAGGTCATGTTTTGGAGTTGAGGATAGTTTTACTCTCTTTTTGGGTCTATTTCAATTGGCTCCTACTAGTTTTCTATTTTTGCAAGCCTTGCTGAAGGTTGGCTGAAGTCTCATTGTTTCAACTTCTTTTCTTTAAGTTATTTTTTCAATTGATGTTTGGTTTTTCCTTCTATATTTTTCTTCTCCTTTTCTTGGTTTTCTCCCTCACGGGGGCTGGTTCCCACCCTTGTGCTAAATGTTTTGTTTGTGTTTGGGAGATTTTCGTCTCCCATTTGTGTCTAGGATGGTCTTCACCCTAGTCAAAGGTGTTATTTACCCTATCTAATAAAAAATATCAAAATGTATCATTCAATTATACAATCTAATTTTCATAAATGACTTTGTTGTCCATTCTATTATTGGAGTTATTCTTCTTGTTATTATCACCCTTATATTCTTCCATCTCCTAATAAAGTTAAAGTGTCATCCTTATTATTATATTTGATATTGAAATCCATCCATTTATTTATTTTCTAAGTTCCCTACAATTTATATTAATGAAATAGATTAATTAAGACTAGTATTTTTTATAAGCATCATTTATATATTTTAATATCATGAAAATGAAGGTAAATTTTTATTTTTATACTTGCAACTTAAATGGTTTTAAAGATTAACTGAGATAAAAATTTACCAAATTCTAAAACTCAATTAATATTTAAAACTATATAAGTTAAAATTATAAAAACAAAAATTTACCTTGATTTTCATTATAATAAAATATAGAAATGATGCTTAAAAAAAACACTAGTCTTAATTAATCTATTTAATTGATATATATAGTAGGGCCCTTACAAAAATAAAATGTAGGACCTAGGTGGGAAATGTTTTGGCATACTCCTCTACCTCTGTACAAGTTAGTGAAAGTTTCATGATCACCTGGTTCATCATCTTCAACAATTTTAGAAGGCAAAATAGGCAAATTATTGAAGAAAACAAGCTTTTGGAGGTATTTTGTAGAGGTTTTCCACTGATGGGTAATTTAAAAAATCATCCAAGGCTCCTATTATTCTCTTTAGACCCAAACATATGAAAAAAAATGTATTTGTAGAACCAAACAAATCAAAAACCTCCTTTTCTCTGTCAGGTTTCTTGGCAGCCTTAAGAGGCCAACTAATTTGTCAATGGTACTCATAGGATAAAGAGAGATGGATCCCAGGATATTAGTAATATGAGGGGAAATTAATTACCTTAAATTTTTTGGCATTATTTTTCTATTTAAGCTCCTTAACTTTATGAATGATCATTAGGAAGTTAAGGGTGCAAAAAGATGACTCAAAACCCCACAGGGTCAATTTTATCCTGTTACAAAGTTATGAAATTTAATGAACGAATGATAATTATTGTAAAGTGTCTCTTTATAAATATTTGACCTCTTCAATAACATATTTACTTAGGGTTCTTCATGTTCATGTTTAGGTTAACACCAAATAATGTTGATTTACCAGACTAGACATGACAGTCATGATTTAACAGAACTATGAAGTATTTTGGTGCATGGAATGAATGAAATGAAGTTGTTAAAAATTTATCCAAATTCCTAAATACCTATAAAAACTCTTAAAATCATCATTAAATTAATGGACTTGAGGAAACATAGATAATTATGCATGCACATGTGAGCTGTATGAACCAACAGACATGGTTGTGATAACCCTTGTCAATTATGGGCATGTTTTCATTGTCAGAGACTATTGAATAGATATTAATATATAAAAATTAATTTTAATATAATTATTAGTGAGGTATTCCAATTGGAAAACCCTAAGAGTCAATGGTTCTAGTGTTTCTCATCAAAGCTAAGTCCAAAAGAAGTTTTGTGAACCTACTAGTTTGTAGACCTGTAGGTCAATGTTGGCACCCAAATGGTTGTAATGAAAGTATATATGTCATATTTAAGGCATTATATAGTTTTATCATTCATTTTAAAATATATATATAAGCTTTGATATCCAAATTTATTAGACCAACGGTGAAGGGATGGAGTCCAAGTGCATATAAGGCATGCAAGTAGGCATAATCTGTGCTTCTATAGGAAATCAACGCCCATAGTGTCTTGGTGAAATTCAAGGTCACTATTTTAGGGATCTAAAAGGGTTATCAAATCATTCTAAACATATATGAATGATCAAAACTCAACTTACCTACCCTCATGAGATGCACTCCATGCTTGCAGGCCTGTGTATAAGAAATGAACTAGAAAAGGGTAGGTGCGTGCATGAGACTTAAGTTGTGAGGGTTAAATAAGAGTGAAGAGGGAATTAAATATGTTTTAAGGATTTTTAAACAATATTTATTGATAAAATATTAGTTTTCTTGATCAAAGAATGACCTAGGCCTATTGAAGACCTAAGAGAGTCATGAGAACTTTGAGTGTCAACTTAGAGAAATCAATATGGAAGTGGTTTCTCATTCATATAGATGACTCTATAATGTGTCTTATATAAAAATTTATCTCACATACTAATTATTATTTCCAATTTAAGATGAATATGTATGTAGTTACATGCATTCAAATGGAGGAAAATGATACCTAAGAAAGGGACTATGTGAGCCTAAGAAGAGGACTGTGAAGGTTTCAAATAAAGATCCAAGGTATTTTGAATATATTGAATAAATAAAGATATATTAACATAATATTTCACTTTTTATATAGTTCCACTATTGACCAATTAGGTTTCCAAGGCAAAACAAGAGAAAAGAAAGCTTTAGGCCTAATGACCACTTATAGGCCTATCAAAGGGTAGAGTTAGACAAAGCACACTTATGGTGTCAAATGGAGAATTATGAGGTTTATATAGGTTAAATAATAATATTAAGGATATATCATATAATTTTAAATTCCACCAACGTGCCACATAATCCAATTGAAGAAGATCCACTCTTAAAATTACAGTCAAGAAGCCCAACAGTCACCTACAGGCCTGTGTGTGAAAAGTGAATAAAGTTTATGTTTTGAGGTGTTTTTAGGATTGATGAGTACAAATATGTGAATGAGATATTTGAAAATTATCCCATGAAGTTTTATCTCACTAATAAGGGAATAAAATGCTCATGGAGGTTTGCTAGGGTCACTTTAATGTGACTGTCTACAAACCCTTGCTCAAGGCCTAAGGCAAATTTCAATAAATTGAAAAGGTCAATCCCTAAATAATACCACTTTAAAATATCATATGATGTTTCAAAAACCTCAAAATAGTATTTCAAATCTAAATCAAACACTTTCATCCATTTTCCTTCCAAGCGACTCCCCCTGAACACACAGTCAGGCTTGTATTGCTCAAAAGGGGTAACTTCTAATATGTGTGAACTTGTATGAAGAAGTGTATGGAATTCTGAGAACATTGTGTATTTACATGGGGGGTTTTATACATAATATTATTTATGTTAATTCATTCATCAAATCACATAACTTTATGAACTATCATTAAGAAGCTAGGTGACTCTAAAACCCTTGTTAAACCCTGAACAAGACCCGATAGAAAAGGTCAACTCTCTAAACACAAAAAATGGATATAAATGATTTATAAACCACTTATATGATCTATATTCCTCTCATAGGGATATTATTGATCAAAGTGATAGCACATGAGTTGAAATTATACGAAAAATGGCCTAAGAAACGCCTTTTTTAGCTTGTTTTCAAGGTTTTGAGCTAGACAAACTTTCCTAAGTAGTTTCAAAGGGTATTTGAGCCAAGATAGAGGTATTATCATAATATTAAAGTCATTTAATATGTTTTAATATTCATATTATAGGCTTCAAGTGGTTAGCTAGGCCTTAATGAAGAATCATGACTAATGTGGCTTCAAGAAGGTAGGGCTACAGACTAGTTGCAAGGTTCTAGAGATAAAATAAGTTTAAAAACACCTTAGATAACTTATAAAAATTATTTAAAAAATACTTAGAGTCATGGAATAGAGATAAGGATCATTCTTAGCCCTCAAATCTAATTTAAATCTCCATGACAATGAAGATCTCTCTCTACTCTATTGACAAATGTGAAGACTAAAACTGCAAGATGGCTTCTATTGATTGAACACAAGCTCCATGACTTGGTATAGTATCTTCCTTAAAGTAACAAGATATGGTGGAGACCTTTCATGACACAAAACAAGATCTTCCTTGGGAACTTATGCCTTGATAACAAAGAGACAGAATAAGAGGAAGTCATGAATTTAAGTACAAATCTCACAAGGAAGAAGAAGCATTGCAAGAGACAAGGGTTGGTGTAGATGATCTTCAAGGGTTCCAAATGTAAATTAAATAACTTGTAACTGACCCACTCAACAATGGCCTCAAATTAAATCACATACTCAACAATGGCCTCACTAGTTCCTTATTGAATTTGAGCTACTTTAGAATTTGATACTTTCATACCATTATTGAGTTGTGTTTTATTCATTTTTAGATTAATGTAACCCTAATAGGATAAAAATAGTGACAAATTAGGTTACTTATGGTGTATAATAAATAAACAAATATGAGAATAACTAGTAGAATAAATTAACTTACTATTTATGAAAAACACTAGATAACATAAGTACTTAGCTTGTTTTATGTATGTGTAGGTCTATGGTAGAGTATAGTCATAGAAAATAGTCTTGAATGGGCCTATGAATGCTCATATTTAGAAACAAAAATTCTACACGAGTATATGAAAGTCATTGATTATTGAATATCTATGTAGTGCAATATTATCTTATAGGATTTAGAACTATTCTACCATATGCGTTGATCTATGAAAATTATGAATGATGCACCTATATTTGATAAAGGTTCATGTGTTTACAAATGGTTTTGGTCCCATGTATGCAACTTTATTTTCCTTATTTTTCTTCAAACCCTAGTTGTGAACTATAGGGCCAATGTACAATAGGTACAATAGAGTAAAGGGAAGGGTTAAGTTGACCTCAATCACCCCTTATGGATAAGCACTACCTATATATCTAATAGTCTAAAGAGGGAAGTCAAAGTGAACATAGTTCTCCCACCTAGTTGAGTGTGTGCAATCATATGTAATATTATCATGTAGTACAATCTTGTGTAGGGATTTTAAAACTTGAAAACATGTGATTTTACCTTGTAAATGGTATTCAAACTTAGCTTAGGAACTTATTCTTTGAGGGAATAAATTTTTTGAGCTTTATGGAAGTTCTTCTCAATGTACAAATGATTTCTAGTGACAGGTAGGTAAATGTTAGATGTCTAATGGGCTTAGGCTTTATATGTTTATATAGCTGACTCTTTGAGTAATTTCCTCTGAACAAACATGTGAAATGTATAGGATGACCCATATAAACAATTTAAAATTTATAAAATATCCATTGAAGGACACATTGAAAGGTTTGACCTAAGTGGATAGGTCCATTATGATGGAACTGCCTGTAGAAGTGTAGACTTGTCTAAAAAACTATAACAATGATATAAGATCAAGACACAATCTGAGAATAATGTTAAGTTATTCAGGAAAAGACTATGGAAATCCTATGTAATAATATCGATAATTCAAAAAGGTCAAGCCTATATATGGATGAATGGCTAAAGAATAATGTGAACAAGAGTCATGTGTATAGACATAAGTTAAATTACACATTATCAAATATATAATACCAAATATGAGTGTCTATAATTTGTAAATGGGCCAAAAATTCATAAACTAAGGTTGTAAATCAATATATAGATACCTATGGCAAATCATAGAACTAATTAAGATACTTGAATCTCTTGGCACTAACTTAGTAAATATTTTATCATCATGATAAAATTCTAAGAAAAAGGCATCAAAGGCCCCAATGTGATGAGAAGGGTCCCCTTTCCATTAAACAATTCAAAATTTAGAGGACAAAATCCTATTATAAATGAATAAGAAAGTACTTTATAGGCTAAGGGTTTTATAAGAAAATCATTGGAAGTGACCCTACTAAAATTAAATTCTAAGACTTTTAAGAAATAAATTTTATTTACTTTTTCAAGTCACATGATATATGCGTTATAGTAGTTATTTCAAGATTGGAATAGAAATAGAATTAACATAAGTTGGAATGTAATAAATTTAAAAAATAAAAGGATTAACATGTGAATCAATTTGAGAAGTATTATAAGCAAGAGATGGTTGAACAAGATGAATCTTATAAACACGTTGAGACATTAGAAGGGATTGAAAATCAATTGAAATGTGTTGATAATTTTGAATAACTTGAGATGTTATGGAGATAAGTTGAGAAATCACAACATTTTAAGACAGGAAACATGTGGAACAATAGTCCAGCAACATTAAAATAAATAAAAACTTGAGAATGTATAGGTTTATAAGAATTTTTAGAAATGACCACAAAATAAGACACAAGTTACAACTCTTGAAAGATATTAATTAGAACATTCAATTGATCGAGATGTTTTGAAAGAAAGTGTCTAAAAATTGAAGAATAATCACCATTATATGTAATCATATATGTAGTAACCACCTTATAGGGCGTTTCTTAAATTATAACCTTAGCCTATTTTTCCAAATGATCCTCTTGACTTATGGTTTGACTTGAAACTTACTTCAATCTAGTTATTAATCATGTTATTTCACGAGAGTTTTCTATAATATGTTTTTTAAAATGTGTAATATATTTAGCTATATCTTGTTCCTCTAAGCAAGCTTGTTAATCATGATTTACTTCATATATATTATTAATTTTAGATCTATTCACATCATTATCATTCAAGGTAATTCATTCCCATTATTTTCAACAAAAATCATAAATTTAGAAATAACATTAACTATATTTACACACACACTATCTAAAATCAACTAATAATAATTAAAAAAATTAATTAAGTCTCATTTAATCTTAACACTCTTCTTAGTTACAATTACAAATCTAGACATTTTAGGTGGAATGAAATGAAAAGAAGAAAAGTACATATCATACATGCACATTAGGGTTTGAAATATTAAAAAATAAAAAATTAAGGGTTTGAAATCAAACACATGGAAGTTATATCTATCAAATTTAAAAGCATGCAATAGAATAAAACCTATCAAATTGGATAACTTCATATTTATCCTAGGATGAAGCTAGATCTAATGCTATAATGGGTGTATAAGAGCACACATTCACTAAAATATAATATGGATAAATATATTTTAGTTAAATTTTAATTAAAATATCCATAACATTTAATTAACCTAAATAATGTGTGAAGAAATAATAATTAACTTAATTAATTAATTAATTATAAATCAAGAGAAAAGAGGTGACATGTAAGGTTTAGAAGTGTATTTTGAATATCACAATACATGGTGATGATCATCAAAATTTGATAGTAAAAATGTGCATCTAGATGTGACCCATATGTGACCTAAAAACTTTGTGCCAAACTAAAAAGTTTTTCTAGCACTGTCACATCTCACGAAGGCCATATGACGGCTCTGACAAAAATTGCAGACAAAAAACATGACTTGATAAATGTTTTCAACTAGTTTTGGTCTTTATAAACTTTGTTCACATTCGTGTGCTTTCAATTTGATCACCTACAAAACATAAAATCTCTCTTTCCTTAATTGGGTGGCACTACCTAAAAACTGTAAGGAAAATAAAAGATGTTTTGGGGCTTGTGATAAATCAAAAAATAGTGAAACTATCGTAATATTTTTTTAGATCCCTAAAAAAATAATAATATTAAAACAACAAACCCCAATGATCAACAAATTGCAAACAATGTACTAAAATGTGTCTAAATGCAAACTTTTAAACTTCAATTTTTTTTCTATTGAATGTTTGATCTTCTCTAGTATGTTTTAATTTTTCAATAAATTCATGTGACAAAAATGAAATATATATATATATATATATATATATATATATATATATATATATATATATATTCCTATCTTCTTAATTTTGATGCATGAATGAATTGTAAAGTTTATGTATATTTATAGACAAAATGAATTCAAATTAGGACTCTAGTAGTAACAAAACTAACTTCTAATGATTAAAAATATAAAAAGGTAATAGCACTAATCAAACACATTTAAGTCAAAAGAGGTCACAAAAGCACACTCTAGAAACATATGTATACCTTAAATAGATCATAAGAGTGTATAGATGTTTCAGACAAATAGTTTAAAATAAAAAGAATTTATCAAAAAAGAAAAAGAAAAATAAAGGATATTAAAAGAAAAATCAAAGACCATCATATATCAATAATTTAATATTTAATTTCGATCAATAATTAACAAGTACATAAATATATTTATTGATAAATATTTAAAAACCATTTTTAAATGTTTACAATTTAAAATATATTTTTATTATTATATATGATACATAAATATTAATAAATAACTTATCATATGATAAATGGAAAAATAAAAGTAATATATACATGTCAACTATATATATATATAAACTTGTCATATGATGAATGAACTAACTCAAGACACAACAAAAGGGTAAACCAAAATAAATAACTAAATAAAAAAAATAAAATGTGTTGCAAGCAAAATGTTGTGTGCTTACTTTCTTGCCTTATTGAGCAAGTAGACAATGTGCAACCAAGGAAAACATAATGTTTATTGCCCCTTTTGATTACGAAGTTTTTCATGATATTGGTATTTCCCTTTTTAACTTGTATGGGATGTTAGTACTTGGGGACGGTCTTGATGCATTTGTGGGTGTAGGTGGCTTCATCTGACACCATTGATGTTCTTATGGGTGTAGATAAATTGGTTGAGCTTAAAATGATATATTTGTGGATGTAGATGAATTGGTTTTGATGTCCAAGTTTTTTAAAAATGAGCTTGAACTCGTAAGGTGACTATGTTTTTTATAGTCTTAAATCTAAGATACTTGTTATTATGTAATTTTAAAATATATTTATTTTTTATAAATTATTTTTTTTATAATAATTATTAATATAAGATTATTAAAAATAAAAAATTTGAAACATTTAAAATAATATAAATTTTCATCTTATTTTTATAAAATGGTAAGTTTGAAAAAAAAAGTATTTATAAAATTAAGAATTAGTTCACATGATATATATATATATATATATATATATATATATATATATATATATATATATATAATGAAACTTGTAATATGATGAATTTTGTAGTTAAATATTCTGTGAAAAAAAGAAAGAAAAAAAGTGAGTTGAGTGACTTAAAATGAATAAAAGATGGAACACTTCTTTTTATGTTCATTATATAATGATATTAGTTGTGATAATAAAGATATTTATAATTATACTAGATCCATGAAATCTTAAAATATGATAACTAAATAAAACTTAGAGATTTAATTGTGTATCTAACATTCATCGAGACAATTATATCAATAAGTTGAATATATTATTTTAATTAACCAAGTTTAGACTAATAAGATGTTTAGAATTTTTTCCCCCATCTAAATTTATTCGTATTTTAAATTTATATATTTATTATTTTGTTTGTGATTCATTACTCCTTTCCATGACAATTCAACTCAGAAGAATATAAAAATTAGAAAATATCAAAAGTTTATGACATTAAATTTGTTTGAATTGAAGTTTAATTTGATTTGTGCTCGGAAATCAAGATTCCCCTTTAAGGTATCTTAAAGGATTATGGAAAATGAACTTCACTTTTGATAAAGGTCTTGGAACTTCCAGAAGAGATTCAATTAACATTATATAATAAGTCTTTAGAGTTTCCAGTCATAAAGTTTACTAGGGTTTTTTGTTTCCTTATTGAATCCCTTGACAACTATCTCTCACATGCATTCAAGTGAAAGATGAGATTAATATGCTAACAAATTAACCCTTGTAAATATAAATTTTATCTATAATATTTTATTTGTGCAGGGTTGATAATATATTACATGATTTTTATTTTTTTATTACATTGCATGTTGCCTTATTATTGTTTTATTATCACCTTGTGTACTATGGATTATAACTTATGTTATTTCCCTATTTAGACCTATATTTTACCTTTCTTATTATTCTCTTATTTTCCATGCATATAGCCCTAGTGTGCTATAACCCCTATTTCTTATAGCCACAGCTACTTTATGATTTGCTAATTTAAGTGTTAAATGTCTTCTACCTTTTACGTATTTAAGGGTTTGTTTAGTAGAGACCATTTTTACGCCCATACAAGGAGGTCATTAGTTTTAGTTCTTATTTTAGTAATATATATCTTTTAAATCTCGTGCAATGGTTGAAAAATAATTTTAATCACTTGAAAACTATGACTAATATATAGTCTTTATGATACATCAACTTTCTCTTATTAAAAAATTTATTGTCATTCAAAAAACAATTCCTATGGTATATGTAAGTTTTGATATTATCAACATTGTTGATTAGATTGTCATCTTCTATATTCGAGTATTTAAGCCATACTTCAATATCTCTAGTCCTGAGTTTTTCAAGTTTGTGATGGAAATTGCTCATATTATAAGTGATACCAAACTAAGTATATTGTTACTCAAATTGAGCAATTTGTATTTATAATCAAGATATCTAATTATGACTTTGTTAGAATTGTTTACGTATGAGACGTCCAAGATCGAATACTGGTAGATCGAATACACAACTTTGTTGAAGTAAGAAATCACAATTAAATTAGAAATTGCAATAGCATGTATTAGTGAAAACGATTGCTATACAAAGCTTACAAAAACCCTATTGGCACACATCCAAGCTCAAAGGCTTAATGGGCTCTCTGGCACAACAATAAATGGCCTACAAGCTAAACAAACTACTAAATTCTACTCTAGACAAACTGCTATACTACTACAATACTCCACTTAATCAACTACGAATGCCTTGGAGGAGAGATCTTTATATAGGGAAAGAAGATGTATTAAGCTACATCCATTTGACAATGAGAACACAACTCAGTTGCCAAGTGAATAATAAACCCGTGTGCAACATGCCAAGCCCCACATGTCAACTTTAGTTGCCAAATGAATAGTGAAACTATGTTGACTATAAATAAACATGTGCATGTGCAACTAATGACCTTATTGTTACACCTAAGTGAACTATTTATTCCAAATAAATAAGCTTAATATATATGTGTAGAAAAACCATTTAATGGAGAAAAAACCTACACCAACACCCCACCTTAAGTGTAGCTTAGATGGGTGTAAGATTTGAGTCTTGATAATAAGGCCTAGTTAGGTACCCAAGTACATTTAAATCCATGTACGAACATAGATATGTGCCCTCCCCATAAGTATCATTAAAGAAATGTCTCCCCTCTATAAGTACCGTAAATAATCCCCCCAAGTTTGCAATTATAATGCATGCTTTAGTACTAAACGTCGAGCTCAACTAAGAATGTGTCCATGAGCATTTGTGAAAACAAGCTTATTTATATTGTGAGAGGAACTGACTACCTACTAGATCAGACCTCACCTGGTGGTCTTCAACACTCAAAAGTATTGTACAATGAGGTGCGATACGGGGGTCTAGGGGCTTTTGTCTAAGGGTAGCGCCTTAAGTGTGCTCCCTGTCATAGTACAACTTAAGGTTGAGGGATAATGCCCCTAATGTGAAATACAATTTGAAGCTTGTATGGCCATTGAAATTAATCAAAATTCACCAAATTCACCTCAAAAAAGCTTCTCAAAATGGATGTCAGTTTCCACCAAAAATGCATCCATTCAATACAATAAATGCCATGCTTTTTAATGTAATATTGTTTAAAAATAATAATAAAAAAGAAAAAAATCAAACAAAATATTAGTGTGAGTGGGAGTTGAACCTTTGACCTCCCACCACACTTTGTTCTTACAAAATAAGCCCCACCAACTAGCCTATAAGTGTTTTAGGAATTAAAATTCACAAATTAATATTTAAAGAGTTTAAAAATTAGCTTTTCTGAATTTAAAACATGAAGCATGCATTGGAGGTAGTTGGTTGTGGTGAAAGTTGTGTGGATTGCATGGTAGGTGTATATACAATTGAGTGGGATGACTTGACCAATTGATGGAGTGCCAATTTTGAATTGAATTGACTGCATTCTTTTATTTGATGGCTGAGCAAAAACACGGCCTATGTGTTGATGGTGGCACAAAATCAAATCGATAGCTTCTGTATTTTTGTTGAGGATAGTCGAGTGATGGCAACAAGACAAGAGAATGGTTGGTTGAGCCGTTTAGAGCCATGAAATAGATCAGCTGGGTTTGAGTTGAGCGGTTAAAGCCATGAAAAGGTCGAACTCCCTAGAAAACAACTATAAAAACAATGCCATTTGAGGCACAACCTTGTAAAGAGCAGTAGGTCTGTGGACTGGATACATGGCATTTTGAGCTCTATATCAAGGCAAACATATAACAACCAATCTATTGCCAAGCCAATGCTTTGAGATCAAGTCACCACTATGTCATTATGAAAACCATACATTTAATTACAAATAGGTAGAATGCCTTGATTTGTATAGCCAATGTTAAATCATTAATATCAATAAATCTATATTGATATCAATATATAATGTAAACCAATATGAATCAAACAAAATATGATATTGATTAAGCCTTCAAATAAGAGAGTTTTTATATCAAAAAAATTGATTTAGATCATATTAGATAACAACCTTTAAAATCTACTCATGATTTCAAACAATAGAAGAAAATGATGTTCGTTTACCAACCTCGGAGCTCTGATACCATGTTAGAATCGTCTACATATGAGACATCCAAGATCGAATATTGGAAGATTGAACAGACAACTTTGTTGAAGCAAGAAATCACAATTAAAGTAGAAACTACAATATCATGTATTAGTGAAGAAGGTTGCTATACAAAGCTTACAAAAAGCCTATTGGCACACACCCAAGCTCAAAAGCTTAACGGGCTCTCTAGCGCAACAATAAATGGCCTACAAGGTAAACAACCTACTGAACTCTACACTAGACAAACTGTTATACTGTGATACTCCACACATTCCACTACGAATGCCTTGGAGGAGAGGTCCTTATATAGGTAGATAAGAGGTATTGAGCCACATCTATTTGGCAATGAGAACACAACTCGGTTGCCAAGTGAATAGAAAATCCATGTGGAACATGTCAAGCCCCACGTGTCAACATTAGTTGCCAAATGAACATGGATGTATGTACAACCCTATTGTAAGAGTGTCCATAGGACTCGCTAACTATGACTAAGGTGGGCTTTGGAAAAGGTGACGGATGCGACATTGTACAAATCATTGAATCTGCAACATCTCACAAATCTAATTTAAAGAACCATTAAACGTAAGATGTAATTAACATGGAAACTTGCATCAATGTCCACAAGACCCACTAACTATGACTAAAATGAGCTATAGAAAAAGTGATGAAAGTGACACTGTACAAATCATTGAATCTGCAACATCTCACAAATCTAATTTAAAAAACCATTAAAAATAAGACATAATTAACATAATCAAATCTTTCCGAAATAAAATAAAAATGATATCAATATCTAAAGGACCCACTACACCATGAAAGACATATTTGACAACTGAACTCATTCATAAAAGCAATGAAAGAGAGGCGAATGAATGGGCATTAAGACACCATATTTGATTTTGATTGTGCTCTCATTTTCGGCACCTTATGTCAGGTCAATGCAATGACACCGCCCCACACTTACTCTACCCAAACATTGACACGGACACTAAAAGCATTAAATTAAAATATATATAAACTCCCCCAACCTCCCCCTTTTGCCGGCCGCGTTTATTGGAAACTGCGGAAATGAATCCCCCCTTAACGAGAAAAACGGGCCGGGCGCCTTCGTTTCGCACAAAACAAATAAATGTTGGAATTTTTAAATAATTTGTCTTTTATATGTCGTAATTATGGGATCCTATGTTGTTTCTTCTCTAGGAAGAATCATGTGGTGGTGTTGTTTCCCTGTGGATCATTCCCCCTCTGAGGTAGGTAGGTAGGTTTCATTACATGGTTGGTTGTTAAATATTTTACATGTGTTTAGGAGGGTGTCATGAAAATTCATGCACGCCCCTGACCAAGCCAACATCTGGTTAAAAATATGTTAAAGAGAGGTTTCTTCTCACAAATATTCTTATATGAGTGTTTAAATTATGAAAAATTCGTATGAATGATGTAGTTGGTTAAGGGTTTTGGGTTTTTCTCATATAAGTTTCCAAGTCAAATCTCGTAACCCGAGTTAAAATTGTTGATCGGTACATGCGAGCTCCATCATCAACCCCCAAAAGACTAGTCTCACTTCTACTCGCCCCAATAAAAATTGTTGGATAGTCACAGTGTCCCAAATGAGATCAGAGATTAAATAATAAAAATATGTTAAAAGAATATGAACATAGGGTTTCTTCCTACAAACACTCTTATATCATGTTTAAATTATGAAAAACCTTAATAAATTTTATACCAATGTTTAAATTATGAAAAATCTCAATCAAACATTTTTATATTAGTATTTAAATTATAGAAAACCCTAATAAATCTCAATTAGGAGTGAGTTATGTTCAGCTAATCTCAAATATCGTGAAGAAAAAATTATTTGATCTCATTTCTATAATCCATTCTTATTGGTGAGTTAAAAAGTTATTTAATCTCAATTAAATAATAAACCTTATTGATGGGTTATTTTTTTTTAATAATTTTAAAATAAATTAAAAATTCATTTGATTTCACTATGAGTTATTTCTAAGTGATCTCAAGTATATTAGGAGTTATCTTTTAGTAATCCCAAATATATTAAAAGTTATCTTTTAGTAATCGTAAACATATTATTCTATCCTAATCAAATAATGACTCTCATTGATCTCAAATATATTTAACTACAATTAAATGTAATATAAATAAATAAATTATACTTAGGCACATAATAAATATTTAAATACATTAAATATAATATTAAGATAATTAATAGACAAAACACACATGATATATCTTGAATATATTGTAATTTAAATTTTGTTGTGTGAATTTGGATATGAAAATGGATTGTGAGCATTGAAAAAATGTTAAGAACATTGCAACTTTTAGGGTTAAGAACCTCATCGCTTTTAATGCCAAGAGCTTCACCATTTTTAATTCTAGGAGTATTACCACTTCAAGCAAGTTTCACAAATTAAAAATATGTGTAAAACCCCAATAAATTTCAATCAAGGGTGAGTTATGTTCCACTAATCCCAAATATAATGGAGAAAAATCTATTTAATCTCATTTATATAGTGATTTTTATTGGTGAATTAAAAATTCATTCGATTTCAATGAGATTATAGATTTTATTGATAAATTATTTTTTAATAATCATAAGACGAATTAAAATCTTTTTAATTTCAATATCTTATTGATGAGTTATTTTTTAATAATCCTAAATATATTAAGAATTATATTTTAATAATCCTAAGTATATTAAAGTTATCTTTTAGTAATCCTAAATATATTTGGGAAAACACCATCTCAATCAACTAATAATTCGCATTGAACTTAAATATACTATGAAGGTATAATTATGTCATTCTAATTATAATTAAATATAATATAAATAAATAAATTATAATTTAATTAGGTACATAATATATGTGTAACTATATTAAATATAATATTAAGATAAATTTTTTTCCCTCGGAAAAAAACATAATTTCATATTAATAAAATAAAATTACATTTTGTAGCATATTAAGATAATTAATAAACAAATAAATAAAATTTTAATATATTTTAAATATATTGTAATTTAAATTTTTTTTCATAAATTTGGATATAGAAATGGATTGTGGGCCTCATTGTAAACCTTGCTCATAAATCTATAATTGATTAAAAAAAATTCTAAGAGCACTACCATTTTTGGGGTTAAAACTTAAGAATCTCGTCACTTTTTGTGTCAAGAATTTTGCCACTTTTGGTTCTAGGAGCATTATCACTTCTGGTAAGTGTCATAAACTAAAAATATGACTTTTGGATTTTGTATGCTTGTTTATGCTCTTCACTTTTATGCTTTCAAATTTTGTGTTCTAACTCCTATTTACATACAAAACAAACTTTCATCTTTACCTTAGAATGGCTTTAATGTCCTTGTGATATCTAAAGAATTAAATAATGAAACAAAATGACATAAAGTGTGTGTGTTAGAATGGTAAATGATATAGCTAACTTATTGGTTGTTAGGGCCCTAAAGGATAAGAATTGTGATAGAAAATAATGATTTGTATAAAGGAAATAACTTCAAGAAAAAAAATCATAACATATATAAATCCTAGGTCATGTGTTAAATGTGTTCCACTAGAAGTGTTGACACTATTAACATGTATCAAGGGCATCGACTTCCCTGACACAGTCTAAAAATACAAAAATATAGAGAAATTTAAAAATGAAAAAATGGAGACGTGCTCCACTAAAAGCATTGATATTAGGAGTTATCTTTTAGTAATCTGAAACATATCAGGGAAAACACCATCTCAATCAAATAGTGATTCTCATTGATCTCAAATATACTATTGAGGTATAGTTATGTTATTGTAATTACAATTAAATGTAATATAAATAAATAAAGTGCAGTTTAATTAGGCACATAACATATGTGTAAATACATTAAATATAATATTAAGATAATTAATACACAAACATAGAGGATATTGATATATGTATCTTGAATATATTGTAATTTAAATTATGTTGTGTGAATTTGGATATGCAAATGAATTGTGAGTAGGGATAATTTTAAGAATGGACCCCTAAAACTTATTATAAACTCCAAAGGAATCCTAGAGTTCAGGTATAATTCTATTGACAAATCTTTGGTAAAATCACCATACAGGTATAAATTGACTGGTGATTTTTATTAGCTTTTAAAAAAAACTTATAAATATTTAGTGAATTAAATGTCATATTCAAATCAAGAAATAATGGCAAAAAATCCATAGTTAGGCCCCTTACCCCAAACACATTCATGGGGTAAATATGCTTGAGGTAGAATAACGATTACGATCAATGGATACCCTAAGTTTTTCAGAACAATTATTTTGCTTTGCCCTATGAAATTGGGGATAGTCCAACCATCTCATATAATATGATCATGAGACTTTGTTGTGTTTATTCAGTTTGTTCTTTGTGCATTGTTTGAAAGAAATATCTAGCATGTCATTATTTCTCAAAGGAAATCAATTTCTTGTTTGTTTAAAAATAAATATGTGGTAAAGACCAACCATATAATATAATAAACTAAGTATAATAAAAATAGTGTCAAAAAATCAAATTATAGAGTATAAACTGACTATGGGGCCATGGGGAAGGATAACTATGAAAAGCAAGGATGACAAAACTGAAAAAAATATTCAAAATATTTTCATTGTTTAAAAATTATACACTATATAATAAGCTCTACAAAAATGTCTTAACCATATCCATATTGGCCTTTCAAATATTTTTTAATTTCAATTTAGAAACGATGCCAACCAGAATATAATTATTACCTTAAACATTTAAAAACAAAATATATGATGATCATGAGGATATGTTGCATTTATTTAGTTTGTTCTTTGTGCATTATTTAAAAGAAGTATCTTGCACGTCATTATTTCTTAGAGGAAATCAATTTATTATTTGTTTAAAATAAGTATGTGGTAAAGACCAACCAGATAATATAATAAACTGAGTATAGCAAAAATTATGATAAAAAATTAGAGTATAGAGTATAAACTGACTATGGAGCCATAGGGCAAGACAACTATGAAAAATGAAGATGAAAAGTAAATATTTTTAAAGAAATGCTTTTCAGAGAACTTATCATTAAATTTATTTATTTCAAGATAGACGATTGTGCATGAAAAAAATACTCTTAGTCTTTAGAATAAAAGAAACACAAATCCATACCTTGTAGTTGCAATCATAAGGAAACCATCTTAGAAATTGTCTGCACATTCATTTCTAACCTCTCCTCTCAATATTTTGACTACTAGAACTTATCTTCTGCCAATAACTTGCATCAATGACTAAAAAAATTGAGAAACCATCACATACGTATTCAAGCAACTTATATTAATCTCATGGGTGATGTGTTAGACCAACATTAAATTTTGCCTCGATCAACCCCTCAATATGCGTGTGTTAATTCCCTTCTATGGCCAATGTCCTTTACCAATTTCTCAAGTGTGTAGGATTGAAAGTCTTTATGGATTTAACAAAATCATAACCAAAGGATTGCTTCTTATCGATCATACAACATGCCATTTGTAGTTCTATTGTTCATATTATTATGTTTTCCAAAAACTATGCTTCCTCGCCCTGGTGTTTAGATGAACTTTCTCTCATGCTTAAAATAGAGGCCAAAATTGTTCCCCTATTTTATGGTGTTGCCCTTTTTGATCTTCGCTATGTTGAAAAGGAAATTTATGCTAATGGATTCAATAAACATGTAGAAAAGGGTAGATACATCAATAAGCTTCAAGAATGGAAAGAAGCCCTTCATCATGCCTCATTCATCACTGGTATAGAATTTGATCCATATAATGGGCAAGTCTCATTTATAATAATATTTAGATCATTTTCTTTTTTTTACCTATTTTCATGAATATATTTGTTTTCTTCTCAATGCCATTATTGTGGATTTGTGATCACACCAACAACATGGGGAAGTTATGCCAAAATATTGTGGATAATGTGTTCAATGAAGCTAGAAATGCTAAAAGTAAGTTAACTTTAGAGGTTGCTGAACATTCAATTCAGCTTGACAATGCCATTCAGGAGCTTGAGTCCAAAATATCCACATGTGGATAGAATAATAATGGAATTGGTAAGATTGTGGGTATAGTAGGAAGGGGGAATTGGTAAAAACAACTCTTGCCAAAGAATTCTACAATTGCAAGCATACCATTTTTTTTAGGGCAATTTTATTATTTGATGTGGGGAAGGTACATGCAGATAAAAAAGTATCAAAAATGCAATACAAATTGTTGTGTGATCTAAGTATCCTATTTTCACTTTCCCTAGCAACTTTTAGATTTAGTGGCCCAAAGGATGGTTTAGGGGTGGATCTCATCAAATCCAAACTAGAGCATTGGTACTCAAAGCCCTTGATTATATTAGATAGTGTTGACCATGTTGATCAACTAGAAGCGTTGGGCATGAATGAATTCCTGAATCATGGGGCCTTGGTTATTGATCATGGATATGGTTAAGACATTTTGGTAGACCTTATCATTATTGATTATGGTTATGGTTAAGACATTAAAAAGTAAAAATGGTAAGAAAATATATTTAAAGAAATATTTTTTAGGGAACTAATCATTATATTTATTCATTTTAAGATAGATGATTGTGCGTGCAAACAACTGCTCTTAGTATTAAAAACAAAATAAATACAAATCCATACCTTGCAGTTGTAATCATAAGGAAACCAACTTATAAATTGTTTTCACCTTCGTTTCCAACCTCTTGTCCCAATATTTTGACTACCATAGCTTTACTTTTGCTAATAACTTGCATCAATGACTAGAAAAATTGAGAAATTGTCACATATGTATTCTAACAACTTACATTAATCCTACAGGTGATATATTGAACCAACATTAAATTTTGCCTTGGGGCCCCTCACTATGTCGATTCTAATTCACTAAAAAATGAGACAAGATGTAAACCTCAATCCCTGTAGCTTTAATCCCCTTGCATCGCATTGAATGCTAGAAATAAAATAAACATTAGGTTTGCAAATTATTTATTACTGAGTTTTTTTAATTCTTAAAACCATATCGAAGGAAAAACATGTTTTTTTTACTTGGTTTTATAAATGGCGCTAAAAAAATCAAAACATTTTCATAGTTTTAAAATATAAACTATATAATAAGGTCTGCCAAAATGTCTTAACCATATCCATAATTAATATTTCAGATATATATATATATATATATATATATATATATATATTTATTTCAATTAACAAACCATGCCAACCAAAATATAAGCATTATCTTAATCTTATTGTGTCTTAGGTGATCCTTATCTCACACACTCACACGCACACACACACGCACGCATGCACGTGTGCGCGCACACTCACACACAATTCCAAACTACCCAGTACATGTCTCATATAGTTTTTTAGTGAATTAGAACCATACATGCATATTAACTATGTCGAATCTGTGTCCCAAAATAGGACCTAGTATAATTTATAAGGCAATTCTAAACACATATATAAGAAATTGTATAAAGTTGAGGCTATTTGACCTATGCATATTTTTATAGAATTAGTTATTTTCAAAATAAAAATAAACCTACTTATAGCCTTTTGGCTATAAATAGACTCTAATTTTTTTCCTGATTATGAGCCTTCTTATAAACCTTGCTCCTAAATCTATAATTGATAAAAAAATGCCAAGAGCAATGTGACTTTTGGGGTTAAGAACCTCATCACTTTTGGTGTCAAGAGCTTTGCCACTGTTGATTCTAAGAGCATTACCACTTCTACTAAGTGTCATAAATTAAAAATATGACTTCTAGATTTTGTGTGCTTGTTAATGCCCTTCACTTTTATTCTTTCAAATTTTGTGTTCTGATTCCTATGTACATACAAAATAAAATTTAATCTTTGCCCTAGAATGGATCCAATGTCCTTGTGATTTCTAAAGAATTTTTAAGGAAAGAAAATGACAGAAGGTGCATGCGTTAGAATGGTAAATGGTATAACTACCCTGTTGGTTGTCAGGGCCCTAAAAGGTAAGAATTAATATATATATATATATATATATATATATATATATATATATATATATATATATATATATGCATAAAAGAGATAACTTCAAAAAAAAAATCATAGCATAGATAAACCCTAGGTCATGTGTTAAACATGCTCCACCAAAAGTGTTGACACTAATAACATGTATTAGAGGCATTGACCCCCCAACACATTCTAAAAAGTGCAAAAAAAGAGAAGTTTAAAGATGAAAAAAGGGAAACACATTGAAAGTCATCAATTAAACTAGTAAAACCTAATTTAAATCACTAATTGAAAAATTAAATACATTAAAAATATATAAATTAAGACTTAATAATAGGAAACCTTTTTTTTAAAGGTGTCTACAATTCTTATGGTGGATCAAGATTATAAATTGAATGGTTAAATAGATTCACTAATTTTAAACCTTTATCTTCACCAAGTATTAGGTTCATATCAAACTTTTTTTTTTGTTATAATTGGAATCGGTTATAACCTTTCATTATCTCTACCTAGATCTAGAGTTTATATCAAATTTTTTAAAGGCATACATTTATATTAATATTTCGGAAGTCATTTATAAACAATATCATTGAAAGAAATTAGCTAATGCAAATATCTCTAACTTACATTAAACTTTTATGTAATTATTATATTTCTTTTCTTTATCTATCTCTCTCTTATTTTTTTGGTTGGTGGGGGGAGGAGGTTTTCATTATTAAATATAGGGGGAAGGAGGTTTTCATTATTAAATATAGGGGAAGGAGGTTTTCATTATTACATATATGTTTTATTCATGGCACTTCTTTTAATTGTTGTTGTATAAGGCATTGCAATTTACAATTATAATAATAAAACATTTTTATAGGGGATTAGAAGAAAATTAATTGTGAATTACATTATAAAATGATACCCAAATTTAATAATTGAAAATATGTAGAACAAGAATGACTCATTAGTTGAGGGTGCGATGTTGATCGAAGCTTTTTATGTTATGTTGGATAACCAGTATGGTGGTCAAGCAACAAAAAGCCTAACAGGGATAATAAAGGCATTGACAAAGGTCAATGTTGTGATAACAATACTTAAAGGTAATTCTAGGAAGACTAAATGTGGGTTGACAGGTTTAAAACCTTGCAAGCAGCATGACTTGATGTCGATGAGTACTTGTGGGATTAGATCAAAACTAGGTAGTGAAATGGTGGTTGTGATTACATCTTCTAGAAAGAGGCCAAGTTTGGCAAGCTTGGGAAGGATAACAAAGGTTGTGATTTTTGCTACAACAGTAACCCAGTTGGAGGAGGAGAGAAATCGACTATAAAGTCTATGGTTGAAGTAAATACCATCCCCTTAGTCTCTTTTAGGGATGATGTGCTCAAGGAGATACTTGATAATGAGGAATGGTTTATGGTTGAGGTGTAATTTATAGGTTTGACCACTTTTGGCCTACCCTACTTTCTCTCCACAAGTGGATTTCTGATTCTTGGCAATCATTAATGGAGGGCATTTTGGAGATTTATCCCTATACAAGGGTTTTTTCATTATGGTGTTTGATCTCCTTGAAGATCAGAATAAGGTTTTCCAAGATGGGATTTGGACCTGGGATCAACTTTTTCTTCTTATGAAGCCTTGGTTCCTACCATTTAACCCTCTTATGAAATCACTCAGCATCCAACCCATTTGGGTTTGATTGTTAAACCTTCCCTTTTAGTTTTGGTCTGAATCCTACTTCTCATCTATTGGTAATGCACTAGGCAAGTTGTTTTCAGTGATGTGACTATCGTGAAATATGCACACACCACCTTCTCTTGTATTCTATTCTGCATGGACATTTATCATGACCTCCTTGCTTTTATTGAACTAAAATTTAAGGATCACTACTGGTTTGAAACTCTCGACTATGAGGGGCTACCTTTCTATTGTCATAAGTGCTTTACAATAGGACATTTTGTTGAGACTTGTCAAAGCTTCAAGCGAAAGGTGGACTCCTCTTGGTGGAAGGATGCCCTTCCCAATCATCTTTTAGTTGATGGTGCTAGTACTTTTGATCCATTGATAAGAGAAGAGGTGATACCTATTTCGATTATTGATTACAAGGTCCTCAAGTCTCAAGAGGTGGTTTCCTTCCCTTTGGACATTTTGAATATTTATAAGGGGAAGAATCTAGTGGTTGTTGGTGCCTTTGGGGGTTCATAATCAATTCTTTGCATCTATATTGGCCAAAACTTGGGGGATCCTAGAGATAGAGAGGATTGAACAGTTGTTCGTAAGAAGAAAAAGGATGAATATTTAAGATCCCCCATTCTCCCTCCATGATACTTCATTCACATCTAGAGGTGAGGGCAAGGGACGGTCATAGGGGTTTTGAGGTTGGTGGCAGGGGGAGGATGGCTTTGGCTAGGCAGGTGTAAGACCGCATGACTCCCTTGGTGGCTACAAGCTTAGGAACTTGCTTTTGGTATTTAGTTCTTGGTGTTTGAACAAATCAGCTTTGTTAATCGAGTGGTCAATTTTTGGGATTGTATGGATGCTCACTGGGTTGTTGGTCTTTTTTTAAGTTATTTTTTTAAATTTATGGTTGCATGAATGCGATCCACTTCTTGATATATCATAGATTTTAATCTGATATATTCAAAATTATTTATAAGCATGTATGTTCATTAATTTATTAGTTTACTTATAAAATTTATACTCACTTTACATTGTCCAATTTTAGAATTTAAGAAAATTTAAATAAAATAATAATTTATGAAATTATTTTTTTCAAATTTTAATAATATATAAAAATTAAATGAATGCTTTAAGAAATAATTTGCATATATCTTTACTAATGAATTATTTAGGGTGATTTAAAACCTCAGCCCCCAAAAAATATATACTTATCATTTCCAAAAATATTTGTTTAATGAATAAAAATAAAAATAAAAATAAAAATACTATTATTTTTTTATTTGAAAAATATTTAATTTATTTCATAATTTTAAATAAAAACAATGCTGATTTTTTAATTTAGAAAATATTTAATTTTTTCTATAATTTTTAGACCAACATTATATAAGTATGAAAATTTTTAAGTGTTAAATGATAATACCCTATGGTAAAGTTAATTTTAAAATAATATTGCTTTTTATGATGTTACTTGATTAGACTATATTCTCTAATGATGATAACGAGAGGTTTTTAGGGTCATTTTTAAGGAGAATTATTGAAGTTTGAATTCCTTTAAAGTTTTAAATGATAATATCGTGGTAAAATCTAAATTATGTTACGAGAGATTTCTAGAACAATTATTATTAAGAAGAATTATTGAAATGTGTTAAGTGTGATAGAAAATTTGAAAATACTTTACTAATTTGAGACGTAATCATATAAAATCAAATTGATCTCTAATGTAATTTATTATTTAATGTTCATTTATATATATATAGAGTTTGGATCCTTTGAATATTTAAAACATGATCTTTTTAGGTTAAATTGTCAATATACTTCTCCATATCAAGGTAATAAAATCAACTTTGAAATAATATTGATTTTTATGATATTACTTGATTAGACTATATTCTATAATGATGATAACTAGAGGTTTCTAGAATCATTGTTAAGGAGAATTATTGAAGTTTGAAGTCTTTAAAAAGTGAAATAATAATATAAGGATAAAATCTAAATTATGTTCTGCAAAAATAATAAGAGGCTTTTATAATCATATAATCATTATTATTAAGGAGAATTATTGAAATGTGTTCACTGAGATATTAAAAAATGAACACACCCTGTTAATTTGGAATGATAGTCTCATAAAATTAAGTTGATCTCTAATGTAATTGATTATTTATTTAATTTTCATTCTTATATATATAGAGAGAGTGATTGAGTCCTTTGAATATTTAAAGCACATTATTTTTAGGTTAAATTGTCACCATTAAAGAGCTCTATTTTGTGAGTGTACTTCTTTATTGTCACGATTAAAATATTCCATTTTATTAGTATACTTCTTCATATCAATATTTGAAGAAATTTATATTTAAATAAATAATATTACAAGCTACCATCCTCACCAATAAAACTACGACCTTTTCAATTTTATTTTCTATATTAAATATAAATATATAAAAAATTGTACATGCCCAATTATAACTACTAAATTAATTTTTATTTTATTTTTCTAAAACATGAAACCTCTGACTTTTCCAAACAATGATGTTCGTAGGCAGTTAGGTAATCACAAAATACCAATAACAGGTGGTTTATTAAAAAATAAATAAATAAAAAACTAAAAATAGGCCAATTAAGAGAAACAAAAAAAATAAAAAACTGGTCCAAAAATAGACTAATCAAAATTATTCTCCTCTCTGTGAAAAAAGGAATGCGTTATATTGTTCTTTCTGCTAAAATTATAGGCAACATCATAACCAGGCAGGAATTTCTTCTGGGCGTTTTTTAAACCCTAACTCAACGTTCGACTAACCCGTTAAAACGGAACGGGAAAAATAAGTTCCGTTTTTTTCTATTTCCAGGCAAATAGTGGTTCCCATGGATCTCAGAAAAGTACTAATGGATCTTAACCTACTGAAACAAAAGGCATAAATTATATTACTTTCAGAATTTTTTGTTACAACCAAACTATATAATGGTTCAGGTATCGAATCGCACTAGCTATTTTGACAGCAAAAAAACAAAAACAAAAAGTCTCTGTGAATTACAATGGGATGAGCGCATCTTTCTCCTCTTATCATCATCCACAACCACAATTTACGTTGTTTTGCATGGGGAGAATATTTGTATGTCGGGTGATGCTAGATTGTATTTTTCTGTAATGTCAACTGCTTAATTTAATTTGGTTGGTTTAAGCAGCTTGAAAAATTCTATTGCACGTATACATAGGAAAAGATTCCTAAGATATGAATAGGGTTAGGGTTTTAGTATAATTGGTGAGGAATATAGTATGTCACGCCATCTATTAAGATATAAATTTTAGGGATACATGATATGATGAGGATTGTTGTCGATTCTTGAATCTTTTTGGTTGTGATAGTTTAATCGATTGAGATTCAGGGCACTTCAATATGGAAGAGCGTATCAATTAGTACGTTCTATTTTTGACCTATTTTTGATGGAATTTTGATTCAGTGAGTTTAATTATGTCAGAACGAATGTTTAGCATGTCGTGGTCTGCATAACAATCGATAAAGCATGTTTAGTTGTAAGTCAGTGGTTTCACATTCAAATCCTTTTGGTCAAACCAGTTGGAGAATATATTAGTTGGTTATGCTCAATTTTCCAATACAGTGAGGGCAAGATTTGATTTTTGGATCTCTCTAATCAAGGCAACTTAGCCAATCTCTGATACATTAAGGCCCGGATTTAATTCTGGGTGTAGTATATTAGCCAAAGGAGACTCTGATTTAGGTGTGTGCTCTCTTATATGGTGATGACAAGGTTTGATTTTTGGATCCCCTCAGTCATGGCAACTTAGTTGAAAGAGACTCTAACTTAGGTGTATGTTCTTTGATACTACAATGAGCGTTGAGTTTGATTCTTAGATCCTTCTAACTTCGTGGTAGTGTAGCTGATGGACATTGATTTAGTTGAATGTTCTTTGATACAATGAGAGCAAGGTTTGATTCTTAGATTCCCCTAGTCTAGGCAACTTAGCCGATCTCTAATATGGTGAGGGCCAAGTTTAATTCTAGCCATGGTAGTTTTGTTGAAGGAGACTATGATTTAGGTGTATGCTCTCTAATGTGGTGAGGGCAAGATTTGATTCGTGGATCCCTATAGCTGTGGAAACTTAGGTAAAGGAGACTTTTATGTGTATATTCTATAACACGAGGAGGGCCAAATTCGATTCTAGTTGTGGAAATGTAGTTGAAGAAGAACCTAATTTAGGTGTACACTCTCTGACACGGTGAGGGCCAAGTTTGATCCTAGTTGTGGCAGATTAGTTGAAGCCGACTTTGATTTAGGTGTACACTCTTTGATAGAATGAGGGCAAGGTTCAATTCTCAGATCCCCATAGCTTAGCCAAAGAAGTCTTTAATTTAGATGTACATTCTTTGATATGATGAGGTCGAGGTTAGATTACGATTTATGATCACACTCTCCAATATGGCAAAACAAAGGGATGATTGTAGTGATAGTAGCTTATCCGAAGGAGAGTACGATTTAGGTGTATGCTCTCCAATATGATGAGGGTAAGATTCATCCCCTCGTCATGGAAACTTAGCCGAATGAGACTCTAATTCAGGTGTACGCTCTTTGATATGGTTAGGGTTAGGTTTGATTCTTAAATCTCCTCTAGTCGTCGTAGCTTAGTCAAATGATACTTTGATTTAGGCGTACACTCTTTGATACGATGAGGGCTAGGTTTGATTCTAGTCATGGTAAGCTAGTTGAATGAGACTTTAGTCTAGGTGTACACTCTCTGATATGTTGAGGCCCAAGTTCGATTCTCGGCTCCCCATAGTTGAAAGAAACATTGATTTAGGTGTACACTCTCTAATACAGAGAGGGTCGCATTCAATTCTTGGAACTCCCTAATCATTTCAATTCAAATGTACATTCTCTAATACAATAAAAACCCAGTACAATTCTTGAATCGCCCTGATAGTAACAACTTAATCGAAAGAAACTCTTATTTAAGTGTCTACGAGCTCTCCAATTCTAAGCCCACCCTTACCATGTCCATGTCCATGTCCATATAATTAAGTTAATATAGGAAAAACAAAAGAAGATTCCAAGATTCTAACAAGGGGAGAAAGACAAGAGCAAGGACAAAGAGCATTCCAAGTGGCTTACTAATCATGTTTTAGGGTTGTAATTTAGACTTAATAATGTTGTGAGAAACAAAGGGGCCCATCTCTACCTCTCTCTATATATTTTTGGCCGCCCATGTGAAGGAGGAAAGAGTATATATGGTTTTGGGTTACATACATAGAATTATATATATGCGGCATTTCGTCAAATATGATGATATATAGTCTTCTCCTCTTTAGCTTTTTCCACAAGTTACAGCTGCATTTAAGTTGCACACAATTATTTTACCTGGTCAAACATTTTACAGACAGTTCATTTCCATTTTGGTAACTTTCCTAGTGGTAACGCCTCCGAGTGGGATCTTATAGAGCCTATATGATATATATATTTTTTTTCCTTCTTGAATTCAAACCCTGAGATATGTGTAGCTATCTATATAAGACCTCCTCACCTTTTCATAAATAGTATCTTTCTAGCACTTCATGAGAAACGTGCAGCTGTAGAATTTCAAACCAGAAGTGTGTTTGAGAAGCGGAGGAATAGGCAGCAGACAAGGAACATGGTTGGTTTCTATTGACACACATATGACTGCCTGTGCCTGCCCCCATTGCAGATTTTGGAGTAAAAAAGTCTGATTATATCTTTGCCTGTTTCTCAGAGCTTCTAGTATTAGGATTATCCTTGTTAAGCCCACAAATAGTTCGTTCAGAGGTGAAGAAGAGATGGGCAGAGCACCTTGTTGTGACAAAGCAAATGTGAAGAGAGGACCATGGTCTCCTGAAGAGGATGCCATACTCAAACATTTTGTTGAGAAGCATGGCACTGGAGGCAATTGGATTGCTTTACCTCGCAAAGCTGGTACATTATCCTATACCCAATTTCAAAACAGTCCTTCCTTATTTTGCATGCCCTGTTGGGTATGCCAATTAAACCAGTGGGAGATATACCATAGTTTTTATAAGTATATATGTGTGTGTGTGTTTTTTACCAATGGCAGCTGCAATGTTTACAGCAATGGCCATATTTTGTTAGATATATGACAGGTATTTAGAGCATATTTCATAAAAGTTGGAAACTGCTTAGAATTTTATTATCTTCAAGGTTTCAGATTATATCAAGTAATCCATCATCAGAATGTAGAAATCATAAAAGTTACATATAAGCTGCAGTTTGTATGAGAGATATCATATATCATCAGTTTTAGAAATTTAGTGTTCATTCCACAAATCCTATTGGGTTTCTTGAATCTTCACAAAGTGGGGGAAAAACATATTCTGTCCTATACTTGTAGGTTTCTTGACCAAAAAATTGGAATGTGAAGACTAATGCCTGAATGCTATTGTTTTAAATGCAGGGTTGAGAAGGTGTGGTAAGAGCTGCAGGCTACGATGGCTGAACTATCTGAGGCCTGATATAAAACATGGAGGCTTCTCAGAAGAAGAAGATAGTATCATCTGTAGCCTTTTCAGCAGCATTGGAAGCAGGTTTAAGGATTACCCATTGCTCTAAAATTCCTGTTTTGTCTTATCAATTAATAATTCTGAAAGCAAGCATGCATAGAACAATGAAATGAATAACTTGAGCTTGCCTCCCAAGCAGTTATGTAGTTATGTAGTAAGGATAAGGTTTATTATTTTAGATAGCTTTCTGCAAATATATGGCTTCCATTTAATTTTTTGTAAGATCCCTGGGCTCACTTTTTTTTGAACTGTAAATGTTCTACAGATGGTCCATTATTGCAGCTCAGTTGCCAGGCCGAACAGACAACGATATCAAGAATTATTGGAACACAAAGCTGAAGAAAAAATTGCTCGGGAAAAGCATCAGGGATGATCAGCAAACCAGGCGACTACTGGCAAAAGAAGCAGCAGCTGGAATGAGATTTAACAGTACTAATAATATTTCTTCAGAAGCCATGTCTCCATCCAACACACCAAGCCCATCTGTATCTCTAACAGAACTAGGCCAACAACATACAAACAGTCCATATGCCCTAGAATCCAGCAATGTCCCTCTATTGCTTCATGACCCATCAACTTCTGCCAGTTCTGAATCCTCAATGTCAAAAACTCCCACATTTAATGTGGGCACTGATCATTATAAAAAAAATTTCAGCCAAATCTCAGAAAATTCCAGCCTGACAAGCATGCTCATGATGGCTTTTGACAGCAATAAAAGTAGTAACTGCTCAACCCACATTAATCCTTCTCAAATAACCCCTTTCTCTTTTATGAATCCTCATGAAGCCAATGATTTAGCAGCCTTGTATGCTCAGAGATCTTATAATATCAAATCTGAAACATGTGATGAGAATGATACCCAACTTTCCTATTCAATGCCAAACTGGGAAGTCTGCACTGATAATATGTGGATGAATGAAGTTGATAATGCAGCAGGTACAAATTTCAGCTACAGTTTTCCAGGGAATCATCAAATGAATGAGTTATTATTCTATTCCAATAATAATAACTCAATGCAGATTAAAGAGGAGCCTACTAACTCTGGCATATCACCTTCTGAGGCCTATTGGGTTTCGCAACTAGCTGCTGCTTCTGATCCAAAATATTCTTACATTTTACCTTCTGAAGGGAATAGTAATACTGCATCACAAGGGATTTTTCAGGAAGGAGTTATCTATTGACAGACTCATTCCTTAATGTATATAATGTATGTTTATTTCTAGCAATAAGAAGGACCCAAAAAAAAAAAAAAAAAACTCAAAAAACTCTCCAGGATTGCTCCAAAACATTCACAATTTAGTTATCCATGAAAAACTGACATTGTTACTGAGAATTTGACACTGAAATTCTAGGTTGGAATACTGGGTTGCTGCCATTAAAGGGAGAATATTGGGAGTATTTTTTATGTTGTCGGTTTCTAATGGATTTATATTTTAGTTATTTGACCAATGATTTTTTGGTGGATAAAATAAAAATTCAAGGCTTATCTGTCTTTGGTGATGTGTACAATTTAAGGATAGGCTTGGGAAGGAACATTATTCTCTGGGTACATTATAATATTATGGTGAAAGTCAAGCAGTGCGAATCCCGTGCATTATAAATGTGCATTATTTCTCTGAAAAACGTGGGGCGGCTCATTTGAATGCTGGTCTGCTTTAGACTATCTTTCTTATTGTCTGTCTTTTATCTTTTGCCAGACTCAAGGTTGGAGCTATATCAATTGATAGAATATAATAACATTTATACCCCACTTGGTTTTTCCCAATGAAAACATGTACACTTAGGTTTTTGAGGTCAGCTATTAATGGTGAAATTCCTGATAACATTTATATTTCCAGGAGGATAGGGAAAAGCTTGCCAAACAGACATACTTATACTGCAATAATCAAATTTCAGTAAGATTTGTGAGAAGAGAGTACAAAGATTGGTATAAATATATTTAAATATGGAAATGATTTGGTCAATAATTATAAAAATTTGAATTGAAATAGAATAAATTGTTGGTAAGTTGAAGAATATAATAATATATTTTTATTGACTGTTGCCGATAAATAGAAGAATAGAACAACATATTCTTGTTGACTGTTCATAAATTAACATAAATAAATAATATCAAATATTAAATATATAATCATTGACAATTTCAATGTATCGATAAGATAATATCTCCTCCTTAAAATCATTGACAGTTTCAATGTATCAATAAGATAGTATCTCCTCCTTAAAACTATTTTGCTAAAACTACTAGAAAGATAAGCAAATTTTTAATTGAAAAAAATTGACTGTCATAAAAACTACAAATACTGTAATTTAAGAAAAACAAAAAATAAAATAAAATATATAACAAAAAATATCACAATTACAACATAACATTCATCTGATCATTTTTCACGTTTAAAATTTAAATTAAAATAAAACATAAAATAATTGAAAAGTCTAAAAAAACCAAAAGCATGAAGCAAAGTACAAGCCACCCCCTCACATTTCTCACATTTGAAATGGCCAAGATAATGCTGATGGGTTCATCCAGCCATTTTGTCTCTGTCTATTAGGATGAATATTCTTTTGAGCTATGTTTTGTACTTACTCTCCAATTGTTTGGTTATGGGGTTTCTTGCATTCATAAAGATGACATGACTAGAACTATCATTAGAGGATGAAAGTAGAAAAGTTTAGTTTATGGAGTCTTTTCTACTTATAGAGATTAGGGGATGAATCTAGAAAAGTTTTGATTATGAGAATTCTTTGTATTTATAGAGATGATATGACAAGATTAGACTTGAAGATGAAAGTAGAAAAGTTTAAAATTTATATTATAAAATAATATGAAGTTATAAGTTTAGAATTAAAATTATATATTTTTTAGTTTAAGTTATAATATTTAAATCGTTTAAAGTGGTTTAAATAAGTAATGTAAATTTATTTTAAATAGTTTGTTGTGATTTAGGAGTATTCATATTTCTAAATGTTAAATTTTCCATTAAAAATTATCTTCATTTAAAAAAAAAAATATATATATATATATTTATAATTTGATTGATAGTGTGCAAACACATGTTACTATCAATGATACCAATTACACTAAACTCTTTTCATACTTTTGTTTATAAAAAAATGATTGATTTATTATGAGGTTGGATGGGCTCACACCCATTTGGAACACAAATAGGGTTTCAATCTTTGTATACTTGATTTGTCAAATTTACCAATATTTACAAGATATATCAACGATTATAATAGTCAATCATATATTCTTGAACCCGAGTTGTATCAATACGGATATATTCACTTAGTTATTATACAATAACCAACGAAACTATATCTTTATAAAATAAATAAATAAATAAATAAATAAAAGTAAAATTATTTAAATCTAATTACCACTATAAGAATAAAACATCAAAACTAATATATTATTATATTTGATAACGTAATAATAAGTTTCAAGAATGTGTAAATACAATAAATATAACTAGTCATTCTTAAATAATATCTCCAAATCAATAAAGAGGACGAACATAGGGTTTAGAGGTGTATCTTGAAGAAATCTCCATCACATGACTATTATATGAATATGACCCTAAAAACGCGCATTCAATGATGTTATTTACGATCCGGTGTCAAGGCATTGAGTTCACTTTAGACAAGTGTGAGGAGTGTTGAGGGTGCTTCAAACATGTGTCAGGGGTATTGGGGATAATTTTCGCAGTTGGCATGTAACTTTGAAATGAATTAACAACTAGGTAAATTTGCTTCTAATCTTTTGTTTCCTCGCTTTGATCTATGTGTTGCAACTCATGTGTTCTTGCAATAACAAAACCCTTCATTTCCCTAATGTAGACACTTAATTTTGGTAGAAGGCTTTGTTGGCCAATTTTCACTCCCAAGTTTCATTTTGGCTAAGTGTAGCATTCATAATTTGTCTATCAGAGGAAGCGTTTCACACTATGCCCATAGCAAAATACACAAGTGTTATTTCTTTTGACAAAGTTATGTTTCGGGTTTTTTGTTCAAGTGTTGGGAATTGTTTTGGACATTGTCTGAAACAATTTTCCTGAAGGTAGTTTTCTTTCAGAGGTTTTACCCCTAAACAAGAAACTAAGGTATAATCCCTTCGGACAAAAAGTCCAAAGGAATTGGTCCTTTACAAAAAGTTTGAGAGAATTACTCAAGACAAAAAGTCCAAAGGATCATTTCTCATGAAAGTGCCCTACACAGTTTTTTGAAGGGTCTTTTCTCGGGAAAGTGTCCTTTTCAAGATTTTCGAAGGGATATTTCAAAACGCTGAAGGGCATGTTCAGGGTTTTCAAAGAGGCATTTTCAAGAAAAGATGAAGGGTTATTCTTGACAAAAGTGGTCCTTTACAAAATTCCGAAGGGTACTTGGTAAAATCTTGAAGACTTTCTCTTTCAAGAAAAGATGCTGAAGTAAAAGTTTGAGGAAAATCCCCTGAAAGAATTATTCTAGGAGAGTGATAGTTGCACAAATGTCAACTTCAGGGTCATGGGATAGCTATTAGCATTTAAATAGTGGATCCCAGGTAGATCGATGGTCCTCGCATGAACACTGACAAAGATCCAAGGGCTCACGTTCTTCATCCATTAAAGATCAAATGGCTCAAGATAAAATAGATCAGAGGGCTCACATCACTTTGAGCATTTTGATCAAGATCTGAGTCATTTTTGAAGACCAATCAAAAGATAAAAGGCTGAGGGGATTTGACTAAGGTCGAGCTGGGATGAGCTTTTAAGGGATTTTGTGGGCATACATGTGGAGCTAACATTTTGATAAATTCCTGAAGGCATACACATAGCATTCAGGAGGTTTCATCTCCAAGGCCAACAGAACAAAAGGGACCTTTTCCCTCCACTGTTACACACCTCAGTGAGTCGGTGAGAAGTTGTTAGTGTTGAGACAAAAATTTCAGCAGGTGGATCTATTTGCAACAACCGCATTGATGCCAAAAAATCAACTTAGAATATCTTGATTTCGCTGGTGTAACCATTAGAGGAGCATCTTTGGGAGAGCAAGGTAACTGCACAACTACTAGAGGTGACATGGATCAATCAAATGGCCTGGATGAGCATCATTTGTAAAGACAATTGAAACCACTATTGGAGGCTTCTAATAGATTGATTTCTCTTTTCAGTGCCAAAAAACCTCCCCTCTTGCTTCCTTTCTGCTATAAATACAACCCTTAGGCTAGTAAAAACAAGTTCCACACAATGTATGGCAAAGCCCTACTAGATTGATATCACATTTTGCCTTTAAGCATTAGTACTAGTCTATTCTTTCAAGTTGTTGAACAATTGTCTGAGCATGTAAGTGACGTATAACAATAAGAAGTGACGAGTTTCCATCCTTTCATCCTTTATCCTTCACATCTGAGAAAAAGTTCTTAGTCTAACAGGTCATATGGAGTACGTTTAAGTGTGTTAAATTGTTGTAAGTGTATAACTATTCTTGGAATGTGTAATCTGCCTTTTAATTGATTTACATTGTGTTATTTTATGCATCTCACCTCTATATTAAAATACTTGTGTTAGAATACTTAGATCTTGAAAATGCTCTATGCGTTTTACTGTATTGTGCACTAGAATATGATATTCATGTGGAAGATAATCTTGGCATATCACCACTTTTAGATTAGGTTTCCTTGTATGTAATTTCTAACTCTTTTCCCTTAAAAAAAATGGTTTAGACAGAAGTTATTTTGCAGAGATACATTCAAGGAGCTAGCCCTTTCAATCTAGAGGTTCATTTCCTATATAGGTATACCCACATGCTTGAAAATGTTCCAACATTACCTAAATTTGGAAGAGACTTGAACACTCTCTTCTAGGGTACAAGATTTGGTGACAACAATTTTGGCACGCCCGGTGGGACTGTTAGTCTTATTTTTTATTTTTTACATGTCAAGGTGAATGCTGGTCTTAACAAGCCTAAGGTTGCAAAAATATTATTAATCCAACATTTGGTTACTCCAAAAAGTGAGTATCTCTAGTCGTAGATCAAATTTCCCACATTATACTTCATGGTCCTCACTAGGTCATTTAGGATATTCGATCAAACCGCTCTAGCTAACCTCCTCTTAAAGAACAACACCCTAAACCATTCCTAATGCTTAGAGATCCTGGACAAGAAGGTTTTGAAGGGGAAGAAGTTGAAGTTGAGGAGATTGAAGGGATAAGAGATCAAGAGGAAAGAGGAGAAATAGATAGGCATCAACCTTTCCCAGCCTTCAACATCCAAAATCTAATTGACCTTCCTACATATGACCCTATTCCTCTCAATGCTACCAAGAATCTCCCTATTTTCAATGGAGAGGGTCCTATTACCCCATCTGAGCATATTAGGGATATTTCAAACTTATGTAACTTCCATAATGTCACCGAGCCAACATAGCCATTAGATTGCTTGCCATGTCTCTGAAAGGTAAGGCACTTGATTGGTATAGGACTTTGGAAGGTGGTTGTATTACAAGTTGGGATGACTTTGGAGAATTGTTGGTAAATAGATTTGAGAATAAGTGTGACCATACTTCACTAATCCAATAGCTGAATGTGATAAAGAGAGGTCCTAACGAATCCATGGGAGATTTTAATGAAATATTTCAAAGGACAAGACATAGGTTGCCACTTGTCATGAGACCTCCTCTAAGCTTTGTGTTTCCCACTTATCTCAAGGACTTTGGTATTGATGTGGTGGTAATGTTACAGTCGATCAGAGGATTTACTCTCCTAGATGCATATGAGATAGCTATTGAAGCTGAGAATAGCTTGATATAGGATGGAAAGCTACCTCCAAGATTTTCTATGCCTTTTTTGTCTCATAGTTCAGTTGAAGCTCCAAGCATATCACAAGTTCTTAACCCCAATGCCAAGCTGAGAACCATTCCTAAGAAGATGGACAATGTTGTGGACAAAGATGAAGAGATCTAATCATTATGAGCTCAAATCAAGAAAACTCAATTATAAGCAAGTGTTCCAACTAACCCTTAATACTATCCTCAGCAAGGCTATAGAGCTCCACCCCAATACAACTACCAAGGAAGAGGAAAAGGTCAAAAAGGTTTCAACAAGTATCCCAATGCCTATAATCCTTATTCCACTCCTTCCACGAACGCTGTTGTTCTAGCACATGCTAATCTGGTCTAAGGAGAGGATCATTTGGACCAATGGAGACAACCTCAAGGTCAATTTATGTATGATGTTGGAGAAGACAACCAAGCTTTGGTGGCACAAGAAAAAGCTACTCTTTACATGACATCAGAAGAAGTGAATCTCATGTAAAGGGATATTCATGGAGAAGGTAGTAGCCAAAGTGTAGGTATGACGAACTTTCAAGCGAAAGATGATTATGTGTTGAATCAAAGCACATCAATTACAACCAACACAAGAGCCAAAAAGAGAGCTTTGGGAGATGTTTCAGGAGTACATGTGACTCCAAGCAATGCATCTCTAAGGCCATAAAGTGTGAATCCTAGTGTAATACTTACTACCAGTCATGCTCCTCAACAAAGTCAGAATGTGAGTAGGGTTGTCAAGCCTACAATGTAGCAAGTTCAAGCTCCCTCACTCCATTCAAGAATACAAGAAAAGCTTAATACTTCCCCTCTAAACATTTTTGATTCTTTGAAGAATACCAAGATAAGCATATCTGTTTGAGAAGTCTTACATACCCCTGGTCAAAAGGAGCTCTTACAAGAACAACTTGTGAGCATTCATGTAGCCCCTCAAACTTTAAAACACAATAGTGTATCCCTTACCAATAATCCAAATTATGTCTTAGAACCCTTCACCAAATCTGAAAATCCTCCACCTTATACCTCACACTCATTGTGGGAGAAAAGTTGGTTCACAATTGTATTGTAGATAGTGGAACTAGTACCACTATCATGCCTACGGTGGTGGTTGATAAGTTGGGATTGAAGTATGAAACACACAGTAAGGGTGTGTTGTATCTTGATGGGACTCCAACCAAGATAGTGGGACTAGTCAGAGGTTTGAAAGTCTTTCTACATGATTTCCCAAGTTTCCCCATTATACAAGACATTGTGGTGGTAGACCTTCCAGCTCATTTTTCTATCTGCTTGTCGAGGGACTTCATGGATAAGATATGAGGGTACCTTTCTACTGATTGGTTTTTTATAGCTTTTAAAACAAGATATGGAACCAAGGTGAGTATAAGGATACAACCCTTATCAAGGTTTCATATTGAGCCATACATGGAGATAAATCCAAATCAGAATTGTCTAATTAGTAAAGAAGAAGAAGGTGTCATGGATGGTGAAGGATCCTCCCCCCTTGAAGGTATTTTTGATCTTTTTATTGATAAGTAAAATAATGAAACACATGTACTTGATCCATATACATTTATAGAATAAACTGATTTTGGAGTTTATTGTATGCATGAAAAAGATGCTTCCATTCCTTCACTCACTAATGAAGATCATAAACTTAAAAGGATATGGGAAATATTTTTGATGGCTCAAGAACCAAAGTAGGTGTAAGAGCTAGTATTATGTTATTTTCTCCATTAAATAATCAATACTACTCCTAATATAGATTCCACTTCATTTTCACCTGCAATGTGGTCGAATATGAAGGCCTAGTTCATGGTCTCCAATGGGCGAAGAAGAGAGGGATCAAGAATTTGAAGGTTTATGGGGATAGTGAATTGGTCATCCATCAAGTGAGAAATCAAGCTAAAACAAAGAATCCATTTATTAAATCCTATAAGCATAGGGTATGGGACCTACTTGAAGACTTTGATGCTTTCAACATACAACCCTTACTAAGGGATTCAAATAAACATGCTGATAGTTTAGCTGCCATATGAGCACAGTTTGACGTAGTTGCTGATATAGGGAAGGAGAAAGATCAGTCTCATATCAAGGTCATTGTGAAGCCTTCTATTCTAGATAATGAAGTGTCATGGAAAGTATTTGAAAGTGATGAACACATTTCAAACTTCTTAAAAAATGAGGTAGAATTCTCCTCAAGGAACCAAAAGAGATTGCATGGTAAATATGAAGAACAAGTTATTCAATTGAAGATAAATAAGATACCTAAAGGGCTGATTACTTTGGAGAGTGTTTTCAATGAAGATGATCAGACAAATATAGAAAGAGTGAGCATGTACATGAAAGAATAAAAATATGAGAGAGTCATGATTTACAAGGACAAGCTTTTGAAAATTGGTAAGATATGTTCCCTGTCTGAGAGGCAGGCCTTTATTGAATTATGCAAAGAGTTTCATGACATTTTTTCTTGGGAATATAATTATTTGAAAGGGTTTGATCTAAGTCTATCTAATCACACCATTGAGTTAGAACCTGGTGCTAAACCAGTTAGGCAAAAACAAAGGCCTATCAATCCCAAGATAGAGGAACTCATGAAGAAAGAGTTGACCAAGTTGATCGAGTCTAGGATTATCTTTTCTATCAATCACTCAACTTGGGTGGCTAATGTTGTACTTGTTGAAAATAATAATGAAGAGATCAGAATTTGTGTGGATTTTCAAGACCTTAATAGGGTGTCTCTCAAGGATCATTATCCACTACCTTTCATAGAACAAAATTTTCAAGTTATTTCAGGTTCTTAATGCTTTTCACTTCTTGATGGTTATTCAGGTTACAATCAAATACTAGTGAATGGAGATGATCAATTCAAGACAACCTTCACTAAAAAATGGGGGACCTTTTCCTATAGGAAGATGCCATTTAGTTTGTCCAATGCTAGAGCTACATTTCAAAGGGCAATAGACATGGCTTTTAAAGGTTTGATCAATGAGTTTTTGCTTGTGTACCTTGATGATATAACTATTTTTTTGAAGGATGTTACTGACCATATGGAACATCTAAGGTAAGTGTTTGAGAAGTGTAGGAAGTATGAAATATCCATTAATCCAAAAAAGTGCATATTTTCTATCCATGAAGGCAAGTTATTGGGTCATATTATTTCAAAAGAAGGCTTGTCTATTAACCCCAAAAGGATTGAGGCTATTCTAAGCTTGTCTTTGCCTCAACACAAGAAAGGAATTCAAAGCTTCTTGGGGAAAATAAACTTTGTCATAAGGTTTATTCCAATATTTTTAACTTTGGTAAAGCCTATCACGACCATGCTTAAGAAGAACCAAGATTTTTCTTGGACAAAGGAAGGTAAGAGTAGGTTTGAGGCAATCAAACAAGTAATTGTAAAATCTCCTACTCTCTTGAACCCAAACTTTGCCAAAGATTTCATACTCTATAGCTTTGCTAACTTTGAGACGATATCAGATATGCTTATGCAAAATAATGATGAAGAGGTAGAGAAACCAATTGCATTATTTAGCCAAGGATTGGAAGATTATGAGGTCAAGTGTACATTTGTTGAAAAACAAGCTCTAGCTATGATAAGAGGATTGAAAAAATTCAGACACATGGTTTCAAACAACAAGATACATGTCATGGTTTCTCATCCTAGCACCAATGAGTTTCTCCTAAGAAAATACCTCAATAAAAAGAGAGTTGGGTGGATTACCAAGGTAATGGAGTATGATGTGGATATTAAGGTGACAAACTTGGTAAGATGAAAAGGGTTATGTGAGCATTTACTTCAAATTTTCAAGAGCCAAAAGAGGAAGTCTTGATCAACCAAGTTTTCCCCCAACCAACTGATCACATACAAGTTCAAAGTTAGACATAAGCCATCATTAGTTTTTTTCAAAATGGTGGGTGGTCTAATGGCTTGAACAAGTATCACAGGAGGTATTTTAGATTGTAGACCATTCCTTACTATCTTGTAGGTAGTGTTCTATTTAGGTAAGATGTGAATGGTGTGTTGTTGAGGTGTGTTAACAATGATCAAATTGGTATGCTAATGGAAACATTTGACAATGGTGTAGATGGAGGTCATTTCTCTCCTAAGATGATGACTACAAAGATAATGAGGGCTGATTACTATTGGCCTAGTCTTTTTAAGGACTATTACCATTAGGCTAAGATGCGTCCTCAATATGCCTTCTTTATGGGCAAACAAAAACTTGTAGCCTTTCCATTGAATCCTATCTAAGTAGACCAACCTTTCATGCAATGGGGCCTTGGTTTCATTGGTGTGATCAACCCTCCATCAAGTTTTAGACACAAATGGATATTGACTACTACTAACTACTTCACAAGGTGGGTGGAGGCTAGGTTATCTATATCTCAAGAAATCCTTACTCTAGAACTTGCACATTAGCTAGAAATACTTGAAAATACTCCAATGGAAGTTAGATTGACAGAACTAATGTAGATGTAAGAAGTAAGAGACAATGCACATGAGGCCATGGAACACCACCAAGTACTCATAAAGTATTTATTTGACAAAAGAGCAAGTACAAGCTTGTTCAAGGAAGGTGACTTGGTCCTGAAATGGGATGAGGATAAAGAAAAACCAGGTGGACATACAAAGTTTGACACTTTGTGGAGTGCCCCTTACATCATTAGCAAGTTCAAGAAAAGTAACTCCTTTCAGCTGACCAAGATGAATGGAGAAGAATTGCCTATCCTTGTGAATGGGATACATCTAAAGTTCTACTATTAGTCCTTGAAAGTCATGTTTTATAAATAGTAGCTTAGGTGTGTGTGTTTAGTCTAGTTTTGTTTTGGTTTGCTATGGTGTTCCCTAAGTGATTTATAACACAAGTGTGTTTCCTTCTTTTTGTTTGGTGTGTGTCTTTGCCTTTGTGCATGTGGATCAACCAACTTGTGTTTTTTGAGCCAAAGGTCTATTCAAGTCATTTTGGGTGCCTATATGCATGACTCCATGCCCAATACAAGGATTTAGGTAACTAGTCTTGGGCATAGTAGGTATGCCACCCCTAGGAATCACCATAATGTTAGCTAATTTTCACTCCCAAGTTTTACATCTTTCATATTGGCTAAGTGTAGCATTCAAAATTTGTCTATCAGAGGAAGCGTTTCACACTATGCCCACAACAAAATGCACAAGTGTTATTTCTTTTGACAAAGTTATGTTTCGAGTTTTTTGGTCAAGTGTCGAGAATTATTTTAGACATTTTGTCTGAAATAATTTTCTTGAAGGTAGTTTTATTTTGGAGGTTTTCCCCCTAAGCAAGAAACTAAGGCATAATCCCTTCAGACAAAAAGTCTAAAGAAATTGGTCCTTTACAAAAAGTCTGAGAGAATTACTCAAGATAAATTTTGAAGGATCATTTCTCATGCAAGTGCCCTACACACTTTTTCGAAGGGTATTTTCTTGAGAAAGTGTCCTTTTCAATATTTTTGAAGGGACATTTCAAAAATCTGAAGGGCATGTTCAGGCTTTCCAAAGAGGCATTTTCAAGAAAAATTGGAGGGTTATTCTCGATAAAAGTGGTCCTTTACAAAAATCCAAAGGGTACTTGGAAAAATATTGAAGACTTTCTCTTTCGAGAAAAGGTGTTGAAGCAAAAGTCTAAAGAAAAGAGGTCCAAGGAAAATCCCCCAAAAGAATTGTTCCAATAGAGTGATAGTTGCATGGTCATCAACTTCAGGGTCATGGAATAGCTATTAGCATTTAAACAGTGGGTCCCAGGCAGATCGATGGTCCTCACTCAAAAACTCACAAAGATCTAAGGGCTCACGTTCTTCATCTATTAAAGATCAGATGGATCAAGATAAAGTAGATTAGAGGGCTCACATCACTTTGAGCATTGTGATCAAGATCTAAGTCATTTTTGATGGCTAATAAAAAGATGAAAGGATGAGGGGCTCTGTGGGGATTGAAAATTTGACTAAGGTTGAGCTAGGATGAGCTTTCAAGGGATTTTTATAGGCATACATGTGGAGCCAACATTTTGATAAATCCCTAAAGGTATACATGTAGGCTTCAGACAGTTTCATCTCCAAGGCCAACTAAATGAAAGGGACCTTTTCCCTTCACCGTTACACACCTCAATGAGCTAATGAGAAGCTGTTAGCATCAGGATAAAAATTCTAGTAAGTGGATCCATTTATAGCAACCACATTGATGCCAAAAAATTAGCTCAGAATATCTTGATTCTACTGGTGTAACCATTTAGGGATCATCTTTAGGAGAGCAAGGTAACTATGCAAATATTGGAGGTAACATGGATTAATTGAATGGTCTAGATGAGCATCATTTGCAGAGATAGTTGTAGCCATAGTTGGAGGCTTATAACAAATTGATTCCTTTTTTTAGTGCCAAAAAACCTCCCCTCTTGCTTCCTTTTTTCTATAAATACAACCCTTAGGCTAGTAAAAATAAGTTCCACACAATGTATGGCGAAGCCCTGCTGGATTGATATCACATTTTGCCTTGAAGCATTAGTACTAGTCTGTTCTTTTAATTTTTTGAATAATTGTTTGAGCATGTAAGTGATATATAGTGATAGGAAGTGATGATTTTCCATCCTTTCATCCTTTATCCTTCATGCCTGAGAAAAAGTTCTTATTCTAACAGGTCATATAGAGTGCGTTTAAGTGTGTTAAATTACTGTAAGTGTATAACTATTCTTGGAATGTGTAATCTGCCTTTTAGTTCATTTACCTTATGTTATTTTATGCATCTCACCTCTATATTGAAATACTTACGTTAAAATATTTAGAGTTTGAAAATGGTCTGTGCGTTTTGCTATATTATGCACTAGAATATGATATTCATGTGGAAGATAATCTTGATGTATCACCACTCTTAGAGTAGGTTTCTTTTTATGCAATTTTTAACTCTTTTCCCTTCAAGAAAACTAGTTGAGATAGAAGTTGTTTTGCAGAGATACATTTAGGGAGCTATCCCTTTAAATATAGAGGTTCATTTCCTATATAGGTATACCCACATGCTTGGAAATTTTCCAACAGTGCCCAAATATGGAAGAGACTTGAACACTCTATTCTAGGGTGCAATATTTGGCCACAACAGGCTTATTATAAAACATTTTTAGTGTGGTTTTGTTCATATAGATCATTGGTTATAGTTATGGTATTATGGCCACTTTTTCATGTGTTTTCCACCTCTTCTTCTCCTCATTGTAGTCTTGTGTTTTCTTTGTACGTGCAAACCCTCTTTGTTCTTTCCTCTATCTTTTCTATGTCTGGGTTAGAATCGACAATTTTGTAATTATATCCTAGACACAATTACCCTTCATCGATTATGTCCTTTTTCTTTATGTGGGGCATTTTCCCTTCTCCATTCTCTTTTTGATGTGTGGACCCATGATTGTTATTTTTTATTCTTTTCCTTTTTTAGTTTGCTCACCAATATGTTATTAATTCAAATTTGAGAATTTTATGTATACAAAGTCTCCTAAAGTATTTTAATAATAACTGTAAGATTGTTTGCCTTTGTTGAAGTAGTTTAGAAAGTTTCAAATATTGAAAACTAGCAGAGGGAAAAATCAATAGTATATGACATAATCAATGGATAAAATCATCCCTTTGTTGATTCTGACTAAGACAATTGACGCTCGACCAATTATGACCTTCTGTTAGATTGTAGTCAAATCCCAAAGTTTATTTTGTGCTAGTCTCAAGAAACTACTTCCAATTATAAAAAGCAAAAATAATACTCAGGTTCATTTATTTCAGTCTTCTTTCTATATTTTTCCATCTCCATTACTTATTCAATTGTTTCTTGGTATTTTTATTCAACATTTACAACATAGTTCAACTATGATTATTGTTTATTATTTCATTAACATAGATATTGATTGTCCCCTAGTTTTACTGAATTGTGTGTGGTGGCATTTACCCATTAAATCACAATTCATTAAATTTTTTTGGTGAACTTGATCTTCTGATCATCCAACCTAAGGTTTCACAACCCTCATTCCCTAGGGTCTAATTTTCTAAATTTTCCAAAAATTCTATTTTTTTCTCTCTCATATCTAATTTTTTAAAATATTGATTGTTATTATTGGTTTCACCTTTGCCAATTATGTTTATCTCCCTTTGCCTTGAAAATATGTTTTTCATATTTTGGTAGTCTTTATATTCTTACATTTAGCCTAGGGTTTGATGCCCTTATTCCCCCTACGGTTGGTTTTGTTGCTTGCATTCATTCTTTCTTTCTTAGTTAGGGATTATTGTTATTTGTATCATAAAGTGTGCCTTTGCTTAGCTCATTTCATGGTTGAAATGGACTCTTATGATATAAATGAAAAAAAGTTATGTTAAATGCAAATGTAAATGTTGTGAATGATCCAAATTTTGATTTTACATGCCATACAAGCCATGGTGATGATATGCTTACAAAACTTAGATAACATATTGCACAAAATCTTTCATATTTTCCTAAAATTATGAATATGTTAAATGAAGTAGATATTATACAATCTTATTTTAATGTGAATAATGATGCTCATGTGCTTGTTGAGAATGACCTTCCTTGTAAATTTATCTCTCATAGTGTGTCCATGTTTTAAATTGATAATAAATTACATCTTTGAATGAACCCCTTAATTATTCTATTGTTCCTACTCATGAGATAGTGACCATGATGCATGCCATGTGATAATTACAAAGATAAGTATATATTTTATTTACTCAATTAGAATCATCCCATGTTAGATTTGATTCCAAAGCTATACCTTCAAATCCTACTATGTGTGATGTGCTTAACACTTTGCTTCCTCAAAATTTTGTCATGCCTCCATTTCCTCTATTTTATTAATATGGAGACCCTTATTTACACCTCAAGGCCTTTTTTATTAGATATTGGGAACTATAGTCCTTAACATGTATTATTACTTAAGTATTTTTCTAGAAACTTGGTCAGTGATGCCTTGGATTGGTTTCATAGCTTACCTAGTAGAATATTGTACTCTTATGTTACATTACAAGATGATATATTGAATATAGTTATCACTAATAATGGAACCCATACTACATTTGAGTGTATCCCATCTATTCAAAAAGATCCAAATGGAAGTGTTTACAATTATATTCTTTGATTTAAGTGTTACATGCACTTGCTAATCTATCAACCATTAGATTTAGAGAGGAAATATATTTTTAGTAGTGGTATTTTACCCCTATTCTATGATAAACTGTTTTAAAAATCCTATGCATATTTTGATCATATTTTTTGTGTGACTGTTATACTTGAATAATATATTTTTCCATCAAGAGAGATTCATGAGTACATCTATAATAATTCACATCTTACCACTAACCATGTGGCTAACAAGAACACATATAGAACATTGGCTAAAAATAAAAATACACCTCTATTAAGTCATACACCTTCTTTAAATGGATCACAAAAGTATCCAAGGTTGTTTGAATATCAAGATGGAATATTGAAGAAATTATTAGACCTAAACTTAATTGTATTTCCAACCATTAGACATCCAGAATTGAAATAACAAAAGTGCATCTTGTGGATACCATAGAATCAAGGGACATAAAACTAACAAATGCATTGCCTTAATAAGTAAAATTCTAAATATTTTTAATAATGGTGTTGTTCATATTAATATCTAAAAATAAATTACATGTGGACAATTTAATACTCAAGGTAGAAAGTATCACTCTCAACAAAAAAACACTAATCACAATTTCAAATGATCATATAGAGAATTGAATCCTTCACATCCAAAACCTTTGGTCATTAGTATTTATATGGATATAAAAAAACCATGTATTAATGATAAATAATAAATATCAATTAAATATGTGTATCCTTCCATTTATTATATCACTTGGATATGATATTCAAAATCTAACACAATTATCACTTTCTTTGGTAGAACATGTAACATTAGGATGCATAAAATTGCCTATGTTTGTGGGTCCCCAAACATGTGTCACATTATTTTATGTGGTTCCATCCTTATTTCACTAAAATAATATATTGGGTAATACATGGATAGAATTGATGAATACAACACTTGATAACACCAATAATCACATATCTTTCAAATTTCATGGCAATATGGTTTGGATTCAAAGAGATAACATGTGACAATGAAAGTTTAGAGCATACCAAATCAGATTTAGTAACATCTCAATAAAAATGGACTATAATTGATGATATCATTAATGAAAGAAATCAATTTATACAACCAAATGTTAGTACAACATCCCTTATGGGAAAAATTTCAAATCAATGAGAAATATTAATGTATTTGACACTTTGGTGATGAGACTGATGATGAAATAGTCCCCTACTTTTATTAAATAATTTTCAAGCACAACTATGCATCCTATCTTTGATGAAACTTCCAAACTAGATGGTATCATTAGTTATTACTTTGTATTACTTACTATGAGCTTCAATGCATAATTGTTTTGGTTATGAATTAGTCTTTTGAACATCATATATCCTACTTCACATTGACATTCACTTTTTACATCCAAAAACAAAAATATTGTGTGATAGTACCTAAAGTGATTCCAACAAGTGAATAATTTAACCTCATGTAAAATTTTTCCTCCTATAGTTATGGTTCTTATATTTTTTGCATATACAATTCCAATTTGTTGAGTTATAGATCCTAGAGATTCGGAACAGCCTATCACAACTCTTAGAGTCAAAAATCCTACAATTACAAAAGTGATAGATACAATACCTAGTCATATATGTTGTAATATATCTTATAAAAAAATTATGCATATAATATTATCCAAGCACATTTGAAGAGATCAACTATACAAATAAATATCTAAACTAATACAAGTGTTTCTTTATAAAAGTCCAAGGTGGTTCCTATAGCCAATTCTCATGATGATGATTAAGGTTATCACATGGATCATGATTACATGACCAATCCTACATATTTTGATACTTATATCGATACATTTTGTGATGCATATGAATCCCTACAAACATAAGCATCCATTTATACATAGATAGAAGGGATAATCAGTTAGCCATGCTAACTAATTCCTTATGTATCATTGATACATCTTACTATACCATATCTTATTTTTTTCATCTTTAATCTATATGTCATGCCTTTCATGTGCCTTCTCCATTGAATTTGTGCCTTGAATCTTATTTATTATTTATTATAAATATATATATTTTTATCTTGGTTTGCATCAACATTCTTCTAAGCCCTTGGTTTATGTTGCTTTCTATGTCTAACTAGCTCTTACTCCATGATTGTTGATCCCATTCCAAACACTTACATATACTTCCACGATGATGATAGAATATATATAAATATATTTTTTCCTAACATACACTAATTTTTAGTGAAGTTTTAGGTTATTTTGAATTTTTTCCTTTCTTTCTTCTAGATTTTTGCCCCTTGGCTTGCCTGTTTACCTTCCTCCTAATTTTACCCCTTGGATTTCCTTTTTTTATTTCCTTGCCTCCTCCTAATTCTTCCCCTTGGCTTCCACTCTTTCTCTATTGACATCTCCTTGATTCTTCTAGTTTTAACCCCTTGGTTTCATCTTTGTGTGATCTTTTTCTATAAAATTTAAAAAATTCAAAATTTAAAAACAAACAAACATATTAATCAAAAAACAAAATTGTGTATTTATCTTTGTTAATGGATATGTATCATGCTTAACTTATTAGATATAGGTTTACAAATACATGTTACAAAGTGATTCTCATGGTTTTATTTTAGTGGGTCATATGCAAGCTATATAGGTTATGTATGATCATAAACTTATAGATGGTATGCAACTACATTTATGCCCACATCCATGGATTTGTCACACTGGAGGCATTCCTATACTAGGGGAAACACTTAAATGGGTCTTAATTTCCATTTTTTCTAATTTTTATTTATCATATAGAGTTATATTATTTATACATAACTTGCTATTACCTATATACTTTCTACTATGTTACATGGATATATAGATTTTAGTGTTACATATGATGGCTACATAAATTCATTGCATGTTCTCCATTGTGACCTATGATTTTTTGATTTTTTACATGTTTTATTGTACTTGTGTGTGCTTCTTCATGTTACTTGTAGATGTCTTTTCCATTATTATCTTAAAGGGTCCTCTACTTTTAAATTCTTGTCATTGATTGCTTATGGGTTATACATCTTGCTCAATGGTTTCTTATTTTATGTGTGATTACCTATATTATGTGATATACTATGTTTGGTGCCATGATGCATAATATGAATACTACTTACAATATATTATGCTTATAACCTACATTTACATGGTCCTTACCATTCATTTAACATATACTACTATTTTGTGTGCTTTATTATCATATCTTGTCCACCTATGGGTATATTGATACATTGGAGTAGCCATTTGTTCCTCACTTTATTGAGCTTATTATATATAAATATACATTTAGTGTAGCACATTATCCATCCTAAACCACTATGTGCTACATGGATTAACCATTCCTAGACTTTATTGCTTATACAATTTTAACGGGGATATCATACCCTTATGATTTTTGCACTGATTATATTTTACACTATTAAGGAAACCATATTGCACTCTCCATAATAAAAATTATACCTTATATTATAATAAGGGGAATCATAAATATTATCATCAAATTTTTTGCCCTTGATGAGATTGTTCAAGTCTCCTCGCTTAAGTGATAGCATGGGATCTCTTCAAAGGTTGTGGGTGACCTTATAGGTGAATAAAACCTCTAGATAGGGGTACCTCCCTTGATGCTCTCACCTAGAACTAAAAAATAATCCTATTGATTGAAAGGGAAAAGGGTAAGAGAAAAATATAAACTGAAAGGGAAATTATGCACCAAATGTTATGACCACTACCACTGATTTGTATGTACACTAAGGCCTATGGACTATCATAAACATACACTTCTCTTGAAGAGACCCTATCAAATCAATGATTTGAAAAGAGTTAAGTCAAGTGAGACTAGAAGGGAATATGTTTTCCATTTATAACTCCATGAAACCCATGATAACGCTTTTCATAACAAACAACAATGGGTCAAATTGCATGAAGGCAAAGAGAATGAGATAACAACCAAGATGAACTTAATATATGTTTGATCATATAAACCATTCAAGGTGTACACTATATACAACCATAATAGGAGGCAAAACCAGTCATATTATTAATCAATAAGAATAAAAAAGATAAAGGATATTCTATATTCTTGGTGGAAGGATCCATTTACAAGCCAAATCAGACAATACATATATAAGAGAATGAGATGAAGAGAGAAGATGGGTGTAGGAAAGCCTTCTGACAAGTGTCTCATCATGAAGAGGTAGTTACAATCAATAAAGTCACTAAAGGATAGTCATGAAACTCTAATCAATGTGTGTCATCTTGGAATGATCTTCTTCTTCATCAAGGTGGTGTAGGAGATCGTCATTGTCTTTCATGACTCATCCATCCTCCTTGAAACTGCACATTAAGATTCATTATGGATTGAAAAATCACATTATTGGAGTCTATCTAATTTAATTTCATTTAAAATATATTTAATTCCCCTATCGAATAATTTTTACACCTTCATTCTACAATTTCATTCATCATTCTCATATTTTCTTTCTAGGAAGGCCTATTCTTTGTAACCCTGTTTAGAAACAAAGATCCTTGGTTTGAGATATTCATAAAAATTATAGGAAAAATAAAGGTACATTTGAGTACCCATTATCCCCTTACATATTAAACCCAAATTTCATGATCTAAGTCCCAAGGTAGACCCACTTTCTCAACTCCCATGTTTCCCAATTAGGCCTAATTAGGCTTAGAACAAGCACATAGTCTTATAGACTATACAAATACTTAAAATAATTTAGGTAAAATATAAAAAGTTCCATTTTAAAAATTTAATGAATTTCCATGGGTTATAATTAAATTTATGTGAGTTGCAATATTTTTAGCCCTTGTTAGCAGAAGCACAAGCCTGAGTAGGCCAAGAGCAGAGAAAATTTGATTGAGAGAGATTTAGGGTATTTAAAGCTAATAAAAGAATTTTTTTGGGTTTTTAAAAACATATTTAAAATATTCTGGCCATTATGTTTTATTGATCAATCTCAAAATCTCTCAAAACTACCCATTTCCATAATCTTGTGCATGGTTTATGACTATGAGAAGGCTTTAGGTTTCCTTTATCTTTCTTGTCAAATTATAAAAATTATAAACTCAAACCAAAGGTTTATCATGTATTAAATACACCCTAATTTCCCATACAATCATCCAATCCATTGAAAACATAACATACTTTCTTGAATTCTTGACAATAGACTTACAAAAGAGAGCTCTTGATAGGCTTGTATGTCTTCATTGGTTTGGTATTTATAGGATTCAAGAAAGGTTTTTATTCAATTAAATTTTATTTTAATAAATTGAATAGAACTTATAAACATTTAAATCATGACCTTAAATTCTCAGTGTTCTTCAATTCATCATCTTCTATACCATGCTTGCCCCTTAGTCTTGAAAATGTGGACCTACAAGTCTGCAAACTTGTAGGTCAACATTTAATTTGATTTAAATAATTGATGATGTATTAATTGGTATTATAAACAATGTAATGACTTCCATGAGTTTTTATATCCATTTTTAAGGTCAAACTTCTCTTTGAAATCTCTCAAATACCTTCAAGCTCTTAATTTTACTTGCAAACATTAGGCTGATGGACTAGGTTTGTGTCTTGCAAGTTTATTCAAGGATAATATTGAAAGTTTGGTTATTTGATGGATATTTATGAGAGCCTAATATACTCTACCTTAAATTATTCCAATGTTCATTTACCTATGCTACTTATCAAGACCTCAATCGAATTTACTCATAAGACCTTTCTTATCTTTGAAGGTTGTAGGTTCACACTTGGACTGTGTATGCATTGATGATAGCCCATTTATGGCTTGAAGGGATATTATTTCTTGAGATAATTATTTTAGGTATTATTCATGATCCCAAATATGCATTCTTTTTTTATGCTCCTATAAGCTGACCTGTTGATACACATAGTCAAAGATATTCTTGGATGAAAGAAGGTTTTCTTATTGTTTCTTGGTTCACCAATTTGATTGGAAGTTAAAAAATGTCAAGACCATGTTATTGGAATTGAAAATAACCTTAAATCAGTCCTAATACAGTCATAGATATTACATTTCATACAAAACTCACAATTTCTATCTCAACCCTACCATACAGGCCTATACCTTCTCCATTGAGGGCTGTACTCTTGATTTCATGAAAAAAAGACATATTGTAAGTGAAAATAGGTTTTAATGAGGATAGAGGAGGTATGAGAGATTGGTGGAAGTTATTTAGAGACAAATTGAGATAAGAAAACATTTAAAAATCAATAAAACCTTGTCTGCTACCTTCACAAATCAAAAAATAGACCCTTTTTCTTACCTTTGAGATAAGAAAACATTGCCAATCAACAAAGCCTTGTCTTCTACCTTCATGAATCAACAAATAGACCCTTTTTATTACCTCAAAAATACTCACATGTGCCAAATAAGTGATGGAGATGATGTTGGAAAATAACTAAGACCTTTAAAGACCTCAAAAATTCCTTCATTCTAATCAATGAGTTCTGAAATGTAAGGAAATCTCCTAAAACTAAGCTAGTGGGATTTTGAGAGGGTTTTAGAGCACTTTTATTTTTAATGATGGTTCATAAAGTTAAGAACATGTAAACAAAAAAGAATGCATGCAATATTTAGGGCATGGGTTACCATATTTTCTATTAAGATCATTTGAGCCAACTCTTTTTCTCCTTTGTGAACCAAGCGTTTGAAAACAACCCTCACTAGCTTGCAAAGAGATTGATGGAAAAGTGGAAAGGTTTTCTACCATTTTTGGATATAATAAATACTCTTGATCATGTATATGAAATAAATAGGTTTGAGGAATACATATAGGTGCCTTGAAACATTATTCACTTGGAAAACTTGCAACAATGCCTCAATATACCCTTTTTTAGCAATGAAAACAACCGTATTTTGCTTGGAACTTTGTTGGAACTGAGGAACAAGTGTTCATGGAGTCTATTCAATCCTATATAAAGGTGGATCAATTTTCTAAAAATATATTCAAACCATTTACCTTCCATATCTTAAATTATTCCTTCTTTGCACGTTATAAAATGAGCAAGAAGATACTTCAAAGGACTTATAACGTTAGAAGAGTGAGTTAAGCTTCATTTTATTGGTTGTACAGATTAGAAAAAAGTGTAATAAAGTATTTACATGTACCACATGAGCTAAAAATACCTCTTTTATATTTATCCCCATTTAAACCAACTTGGACTTGACACGAAGTAGCTTGGACAAGCACAAGACAAAATGAACAATTACCTTAATCTTGTCAAAATTACCTTAAAATTTGCTAAAACCTTATGAAGGGTCAAGTTATAAACACTGCTTAGTCACTTTTAGGACCATGACCTCATATTTTGGCTATTCCACCCTAGGAGACCTTGATCACCACTAGGAACCACACCACATCTTACCATGATAAGACAAGATATGAGCAAGACAAACACCTTCAAGGCTATCATCAAATTTAAGCATGAGCTAAATAGAAAGTTTTTAATTAGACTCAGCTATGGTAGCCAAATTCTAACAACACCCTTACCTATCTCTTAAGTTTCATTTATCATGTTGATATTACTATATTACCTTTGTGGGGCATCGTACCTACACATCCTTGGATTGTTACCACATATATACCTTTTCATTAGGGGCATCTAACCCACACATCCAAGGATTTTTATTAGTTTACATTTACTCTATTGGAATTATACCCATATTTTTTCCTTGAGCTTCATTAATCCTATCTTACACATATAAGGCACACTACACCCATGTGTCTTTTGATCTTACACTACTTATATTAGGAAACTAGGTTGCCCTCCTTCCACCTAGTCATATTTCGGTTATTTCACATGATACATATATTTACATATCTTGTCCATATTATGGCATCCACCATTTTCATTGAGTATTATCAAGGTATACCTTTGTCCCTCGCCTCCTATTACAGTACTTACATTACATTAGCATACGAGTATTAGAGATATCGACGAGCCTTACATGATGACATATATTCTATAAGATTGTACACAAATATATTATTTGCATCTCTTACCACTTAAATTGGGGGATATTATTTTCCTTTACTCTTTCTCACCTTATTCTTTGATGAGTCATATATTATTGTTGAGATATACATGATGATATATGTGTATAACTACATGCATACATATCAAATATTTTTACATAATATTCTAAAAACTTCGACTATATTTCTCTATGATAACATGTGATGCACATTGATCTTTCTTTTGAGATGAGTGATATGTAAGATTAGTTACCAATCCCTCGCCTCAAAATGGGTGACATATATCAAGGTATTACTAGGGACTATAATTTTATAAATACTTTTATAAAAATAGAATAATAATTTCCCAAATATCTAATTCCTTGATCAAGAATCATATTAAAGTTATTAGGACCTACTCTAAAGTCATAGAGGTCTTTGAGTGTCATTTAAACTCTCCAATGCAAAGATTTAATTTTTTAGTTTTTTGTACCATATATTCTCATGAGTGGCACCATGGTTCGTATACTACCATGTGTATTCATTAATACATTAATTTTTAAGTCTATATTTAATTTTAATATATTTTCATCGATATATCAAGACATTGACTACATTTTAACATCCTTATTTACTTACAAGTACACCATATTTTTTAAAAATCGAGCAAGGGTGTAACCCCAATGTATAAATTTATAGTTCATCCTTCTATCCCTTAAAGAAATGAGGTATGTGATTCATTTTTTTTTTAATTTGATGCACACTTGCATCATGCATAGACACATCAATGTGGGGAATTATATACACACCTAGTTTTGGTACAAGGCTTATTATTACATGGTTTTTTACATATGGAATATTGGTTCAAACTAGGGTATTAAAGGTTATTTTCCTTATGTTTTTCACCTCTATTTATACATATGAATCATTGGTTTAAATTAGGGTATTATTGGTTATTTTCCTTATGTTTTGCACTTCTATTTCTCTTCCATGTGGTCCCATGTTATTTTATTAATTCTATTTTCCCTCTCTTTGATGTTTTTAATGAGCCTATATGCTTTCTTTTTTCTTCCCTATACATTTTATATGATTAGGTTAGAAACGGTGGTATGTTGATTCGATCTTGGACACAATTGACCCTTTATTGATTATGTCCCTTTTCCTTGTGTGGTCCTTTCTACCATTTCCCCTTATCTTTTTAATGTGTGGACCCATGATTGTCACTTTTCTCTCTTTTTCTTTGTTAGTTTGTATGCCAATTTGTTCTTAATTTGAATGTGATAAATATATAAAGTGTTCTAAAGTATTTTAATAACAAGTATCAATAAATCACTTTTCTACAAATTCTTAGGCACACTACTAGATTTTTATTTATGCTCTTTAAGGCTTTTAAAGTAATTTCAAGGGTTTCAATCACTGTATATTTGTGCCAAGATAAGGTCTAATACAAAATTAATATAGTTTCACTTAATTATCTAGGAAGATAAGGTGAAACCATGTCTCTCACTTGGGTTAGGATTTCAATCTCAAAGCACTTAAAATACATTGGCTCTGATTCATGCATACAGGAAAAGTAGTTTCAACTACTCAAGAGGTTAATCAAGATAAATAAATTGAAAAGTTTTCTATTCCTATTTAGTCACGATGAATAACTAGGTCAAAGATAAAAGGATAAGCCATTTATATATTTTTGCCCATCAATTCTGCTATACAAAGCCATAATGTTATTTTTCTACATCCGTTGAAGTAGTCTAGAAAGTTGTATATCTTGAAAATTATCATAGGATAAGATTGGTAGTATATGACATAACTGACGGGCATAATCAACCCTTTAATAATTTTGACCATGACACAATAAGTGCTTGACCAATTTTTACCTTCTGTTAGTTGCAGTTAAATCCCAAAGCTTATTTTGTGCTAGTATGAACAACTTGCTTATAATTATAGAAATCAGGAATAGTACTCAAATGTGTTCATTTTAGTATTATTTCTATCTCTTTCCTTATCCATTTATTATTCAATCATTTATTGGTACTTTTAGTCAATGTTTAGAGAATACTTTAGATTTGATTATTGTTTATTATTTCATTAATTTAGATCTCTATTGTACCTTAGTTTTAATGAATTATGCATAGTAGAATTCACCCATTAAACCATAATTCATTAAAAAAACTTAAACAACTCTAACATCCCTATGATATATGAATACTTTAAGAAAAAAATTGACTTTAAGGGTCTGTGTTAGGTCTAGTGAATAACATGAACTATATTGTTATTCTGTAGGCACCTAAAGGGTAGGAAATATGATATCCAAAAATAATAAATTTATTAAATGAAGTAACTTAAAAGTTATAAATTGCATGAATTAGATAGAACTTTAGGTATGCACCAAAAGTGATCCATAATAAATCACTAGCTTGAGACAATTCTAAAGACTTTACCAAGAATCAATAAGAAAACACCCAATAGAATTGAGCAGTCTGGAGCCTTTTAATGATTTATTGATCGCTCTTAAATGCTTATATAATATCTTATAAATTTTTAATATTTTTATTTTGTAAATGAATTACAATGTTTGTATATTTTTAGATAATTGAATTCAAATTAGGATGTTATTAATGTGTAAGTTGATGCCAAATGACTAGGAGTGAAAAATATGAGACAAACAAGTGCACCCACGGGGAGATCACTTGGTAACAACTATCCATAACAAATGTGATCACATGATTTTAAATACTTTCCCTTAGTTTTTGAATCTACCACTACATGTTAATCTTCAAACCTATTTTTAAAAATACCACCCTTATTTTCATAGGTTTATGAATGCAAATTTTACAAAAAAAAATTAGCCTTTATATGATCGCATGTGTTATCCACCACCTTATCAAAGTGTTCCCCTTGCATATGAACCTTGATGCGATGAAGACCAAAATATGGGATGAAAAATTTCATTCTAATTCTGTTGGTGATGATAGTTATATGCACTTGATTTTTCATTTTACTCAAGGTTTGCTTTAACTTAAGCTTTGTTATTTCATATTTTATAGGTTTTTAAAAAATAAGAAAAAGGTTTTATTTTGGGTAGCTAATAGGAGTTCATTATTCCATGGAAAATCAAATTTGCCTATTCATTAGTTAATTATAAAAATGTCAATTATAAAAATGTTTGGATTTTTTATAAATCCAATAATTTTTTGTTTTTCATCTTATATGTGAGATATTTTGAGAGAAATTCATGAGAGAAAGCTTGGAAAGAGAAGATAATATATGCAAATGGTTTTTATTTCTTTCCATGTTTTGATGTTATAAATTTCAACATATTGAAGAGGTGAAGTGATTTTGTAAATTTATTTTGGGTAAGATCAGTTGGATATTTTTCTATTCTTATATGGCATTAAAGCAAATTCTTGCAATCCACTTTTTGTGAAATCTCAAGGTAAAACAATTAGTGCTTATCATTCCTATGATCCTTATTATTTTTTTTGGTTTCCTCACAAATTCCCTCTTTATTTCATCTCAACTTTTTTTTTTTTTTTTTTTTCCAATTTTAAGTTTTAGGGGGCTTTTTGAATGTTTTTTGGAATTTAGGTAAAAAAACATACAAGAAAAAAATCAATTTATAGTGATGGGTTTTTCAAAACATTAGTGGGTTTTCTATTCTAGATTATTTTTGGTTGATTCAAGTCAAGTTTTGAGAATTTTTATATATTCATGGGATATTTTTTAATTTCTGGGGGAAGGGAGATAATTTTTTAATAAAATTTTGAAAATTCTAGAATTTTTTAAAAAATATTTTGCATTGTTTCAACTTATGGTTGATTTTTAATGAGTCATGCAAGTTTAATTGTATCATGGATTTAATAGGTTAATTGGGATTCATAATGTTTTCAAGGTATTTTTTTGCCATTTTTGGCTCAAATGCCTCATTTTTATAAAAACTAGTTTTTTGATTTTCTAGTTTTTTTTGGAAAGAGACTTCTCGATATGTTTTAAAGCAGAGGTTTTTAAATAATAATAATAATAATATTATAGCTCACTAAATAACATGGTTGAACTTATTTCAAGGAATTTTATAAAATCTACCATAATATTTCACCTTTGAATGACATCCCTCACCTACGGTCCACTCAACAACACCTCCTTCCCATTCCTTCCCATATGACCTACTTCTAAGTGCTTTGTGTGCTTCCATAAAATGCATGCCACCTCAAAATCTTGACTCGAGTCACCCCCATGGATGTTTTTACTTTGCACCCCAATTATGGACTCCAAAAATAGTCTACCCCAACCTTTCAAATAGCCTGTAAGACCTTCCAACAATGTCATGACCTTATTTTGGAGGTCATTTTCCCTTTTTGAAAGCTGAAATCAATGTTATTCACTCGTATAAGTTACCACAATCACGTAAATTATATTCCACATATGTCAAAGAATGAATAGCAAGTCTAGTGTGATAGGAGGTCACAACCCCACAAATAAAATTGTCATTCAATAAAGTGACCCCTATTCATAAAAACTTCAAAGTGTAACAAATTTTGATTTTTAAGGTGTTTTTAAGTGCTCTTTTTTAAATTTGATAATTTTTTCAAAATTTTACTCATATCAACTTCATTTTATATAGAATTATAATTTTTTTATATTTTTCACTTTTCTATATTGTAATTTGGAATTTTAATACATACTACATACTTATAAGCAGTCTTATGGGGGTTTATTTTTATATAAATGAATTAAATTATAAATTCCTCTTATTCTAGGGTGAATTTGATATAAGACTATTTTTTATCCTTTTCTTGAGTGCACTATTTTTTACACTCATTGTATTTTTCATTTATTACAAGTTCTTGTCAATTTTTGTTTATGACAACGTCTACAACATGGTTGATAAAATTGTACTACTTACTCCCTAAAACTAATGATTATGAATGCAATTTGTTTTAAGCAATAAAGGTTTGTTTAGAGTCATACAAGGCATAAATTTAAAACATGCATAGGCTAATGAATACCTAAATAGTATAATGTGTAATGAGGCACTAGGTCTCATTTACTTGTTTGTTTCTCATGAACTCCTGTTTTACATGTAAAATATAAATACTTCAAAAGATATATGGGATAAAATAAAATAAAAGTATATGGTAAAACTATTTCAATTAGGGATGATCATCTACATTTAGAGTTATTTGGTCTCAATCCAAATGATTTTTGATAACATTCAAGACTACATATCTCAAATAAATTCCTCAAGACTTCAACCTAGATTGTAATATCAAAAAATATGATGATTAGTTGGTCCTTTAGGTCTTATCCAAATCAAGTGATCCATATTCATTTTTTTCCACTTTACATTCAAACCTAGATTCTTAGGGTGCCAAAAATTCCCACATTTGATGAATTTGTAGAAAGATTAACTCATGAAAAGATAAGTTTATTCACATGGGAAATATTTCAAAAAGTGCTAAGTCTCATGCCCCTATTAAAAATAAATCTAAGTATATTAGAAAACCACAAAAGAAAAAGAATCAAGGTCAAAAGGAACAAACACACAATAAATACTATTTTACTACTCATGCTTCCATATAAATAAATAGCCATGGGTCTAGATACTATTTATTTAGAGAAAATGGGCATCTAAAATCTAGATGTTTTAATAAGCTTGTTATTCTTGATGAAAAGATGAATAAGAAAAAAAATGTATTAAAACTTCTTATTTTTCTTATGGAAAGGGAAAAGGAACAACCCTTTCAACTACTATTCCCTCATCATTAGAACTTAAATTGATACTTGACTTAAGAGAAACCCATCATATGGAAACATTTATAAACATATTTTCTTCTCTTAATTAATGTACTACACAACATAATTTTGTGGGTGAATATTTTATAAATATTCAGGGATAAGGTTATATTGAGATGCTTAATGGTGTTTTACCCTAATCTAGATTAAGATGAATCACTTAATCTAATTATAATAAAAATTAGTATATGAATTAAGATTGTAATGATCTGATAAGTGTCATATGCTAAATATAGTAAATACAACAAAGGGATAAGTACTTCAATTTTTTGATTCAATGTCTAACTATGACCAACTTCTAGCAGTGGAAAATAGATTAAATTAGGCATGTGGTTTTTTAAGTTCAATAACTATATCTTTGTTTGCACATGGTCAGTTTCATCAATTCTAGGCAATGTTGTCTGTCGATACTAGCTTGTAGTGGTCAGTATTGACCTATATAAGAAGAGAGATCTGGGACCATACTATCACCTTCACCTATCTCTAAAATATTTGTATGTGTGATGTTGAATCTTGATAATGTACATAATGTTGGAAATTTTGTCATTGATGTCAAAGGGGTATGGACTAGATTGTCATTGATGTATAGTCAAAATCATATGAAGGCCAAAGGCCACTAATCATTGTCCAATTTAAAGGCATCTAAAGATATGTTTATATTGAATATTAATGGATGAAACCTATTTATTATTGGAAAGACAAATTTAAATTGATATTTATAAGGCTGGCCAACCCTCTCCTTCATTAGAACCAAAAATGAAAATTAATTTTAAATCAATGGTTATTAATGATGGGCCAACCCTCTTTGGAATAAGTCATGTCTTTTTAAAAGGTTGTCTCTATTCAAAGGGATGACTCCCTTAATGAAGAGGAATAAGGAAGATATGAATGTATAGAGAAGTTGGAGAGAAAGTATGGAAATTAAAGTGTGAGATATGTGAAGATTAATAAAGAAGAGAAGGAAGCAAGTGTGTGGAGAATAAAAAGATATGTCATAAAAATATATAAAAATTTGAAGAAAAGAATTAATTATTTCTATCATTCAACTATAATCATATTTTTATGGAAAAGAGAGGAGATTAAATTTTCCATCATTCGTTAATGAAGCAATAATAGTGTGGTGAAAGATTGTTCAGTGGAGGTCAGTACCTCATAAAGAAGAGATTGGTATCTCTTACTAAGTTAGTGCTTAGCAGTGGAGATTGGTGTCTCCGGTAGGTTTGTGCCTATAAATTTTTTAAGAATAATTTAATTTATGTCTGGGTTTGGATATTAGATCCAAGCAATCTTTTTCTCTATGGTTTTCTCCCAAAAGGTTTTCCACGTAATCTTGTTTTATTATTATGTTAATTGTTGATGTTGTGTGATTAATATTATTGTGATTATCAATTTGAAAAAAAGTAAAATATTACCCTATATTGATTCACCCCTCTTAGTATAAGTGTGTGCTTAACAAGTGGTATTAGATTGGGTTCCTTCATAAAAATTCTAACAACTACAAGGTAGTTCTCAAGAGCACACATGACTGGTCAAGAAGGATTTTCTTCAAACAAAGCTCCATTATTTGATGGAACAAACTATGCATCCTAGATCATAAGGTTGAGAACCTATTTAATGGATCTTGGCTTCAATATTTTTCAATCAATAGTAAATGATTATACTACTCCATAATGTCCACCAATAGATTAGGCTGGAAGGAAGGCCAATGAGAATAATGCAAAAGATATGAATGCAATCTTGTGTGGTTTATAATAATCAAAGTTTGTCAAAGTGATGTATTATAAATAGACAAAATAAATATGGAATAAAATTAAGAACATCTATGAAATAGATGACAAAATTAATAAATTTAAGATTCAAACACATAGAAGACAATCTGAAATTTTGAAGATGAAGGATGAAAAAAACATTGCAGCCTATCTACTTCATGTGGATGAAATTGTTAACACTATCAAAGGTCTTGGAGAAAAGTTTGAAGATGAAGTGATTGTGTAGAAAGTATTAAGGTCTCTTCCCTTGAGATTTGATTCTAAAGTCTTTGCCATTAAAGAAATGAGAGATCTATATACTCTAATAATGGATGAATTACATGGGATTCTCACGGTATATGAAATGATGACCAAAAAGGAGAATTCCTCTAAATGAGAGGTAGCCTTAAAAGACTCAAATAAAATGAATAATAAATAGCTTGAACTAAGAAATAGTTCCAATAATGAGTCAGATAAAGTAGAATCTCATTTTGTGATGAAGCTGAAGAAAGGATCTGACAAGTACAAAGGTAAGTTGCCTTTTAAATTCTTTAATTATGGAAAGGTATGACATTTTAAGGCCAAATGACCATATGCAAAAAATGAAAATAGTGATGAGGAATAAGAGCATAATATAAATAAAGGCCAAAAATAAGGCAAACCTAAGAAAAATAAGAGTTTTCACATACATAGGAAAACCTTTATTCCAAAGAGGAAAGTAGTTCATCCAAAGAAAGTTTCTTCGCTAGTGATAGAGAAGAGATATTATTCATGGAAATAGAAACAAAAGATGATAAATTGGAAAGTGAAGACAAATAAAAAGAAAAAGAAAAAAGGAGTTAGAAGGGGAAAAGAATTTTGAAATAGATGGAGAAGTAGATTTGGAATAAGAACTAATTTGTGCCATAAGTGAAATGAAGAAAGTTAAGAAGAAGAACTTGAAAAAAAATTAAAACTTCAAGAGGACTATGAATCTAAGGAAAAAATGTTACAAAGTATTGATGAATTAGAAAAGATGATCATCAACCTCAAGATTCAACTTGAAGAAGTAAAAAAATATTGAAGAGGAGGTGAGAATCCAACTAAATAAAAATGAAGAAAATTATGAGAGGCTAGAGTCCGAAATTGTTTCCATGAGGAAGGAACTAGAGAAAATAACCACTAACCTAAAAAGAAGCATCAAATTTGAGAAGAGTACCAAAATCTTAGATGATATCTTAAATGGGTAGAGGTCACCATTTATATAGACTAGTATTGGATATAATGAAAATTAGATGGCCAACAAAGAAGATCACAAATATCCACCAAAGAAGGCAAATGAGGAAATGACAAAAATCTATGTAGATGTTCTCAAAAGTCTTATTATCAAGAAGAAAGAGAATCAAGTCCCATAGAAAACAAGCTCCTCCAAAAGATAACAAGGACAAATTCAGAAAGTCCTTTCCTCTAAGGTAGACACACATGATGAGGTTCCAACATTCTTTCTTTGGTTATTGCTTCTCATGTAATAACTTTGGTCATAAAGTAATAGACTATATGATGCATGCAAGACATTTTGGCTGGAATAAGAATATAAGTCCTTGTAGGTTCACAAATAGGAACTATAATTTATTTACTACTTTTGTGGATTACAATGTCATATGTTATAAGTGCAACAATTATAGAAATACAACATGTTTCCATAAAAGTGGTTTTATGGAACTTCCTAGGTAGAATAAGAAAGTGGAATACATGAGTAAAAAAAAGCAAGAAACTTAAAAAATATGGAAAAATAAGTAGGAGTAAGAAATGAAGGAGAGATTTATGTTTGTGTAAATTGCATTACCTTTTAGCTCCATGGAAAAGATAAAGGATGAAGTCTCACTAAATATTAGAGAAAGAGAAGATATGGTTGGAGAGAAAAATGAGAAAGATGATCAAGACAAAGTTTATGTTCGAAGACAAGAACATGAAAAACATGAAGAGACTTGGATGTCTATTGAAGAATCACTTTTATAGGATGTGGTTAAAATGCATGATTGATTGTTTGATCCACTAAACTTGTGTAATATTTTGGAAATACTCAGATCTTAGATGATGAGAGGTTGCCTACCCTTACCCTTGCATATGAAGCTGGAAAGAAGTTTATTGAATGGAATGGATATTCATTTCTTGAAATATTGGATAATAACATATTATTAGGCCATTTTTTGTATTTGTGCTTGGTTCACCAGAATATTTCACAATCACTCTTTGGGAGATATAACATTTACAATAATGTTGATATTATAGAGATGTGTGCCTACTCAAAATATGCTAATACATGAATTGTAATGAGAATAAGGTGTGATATAATTTTTGATATGTACGATCAGTCCTTGAATAATATTCTAAATTTGTGAATCCAACATATGACAAATTTATATTACCATCAGATAAGTATGCATATATTATCATTCCTTGTGAAAGAGAAAGGTCCATTAGAAGAGATGCCTATTGGTTTCCATGATGTTGTTTGGGATGATTTATGTGTAGATACAAAAATGAAAAAAAAGAATATGAATGTATAATGGACATCCCTTTGCCATTTATGTCAAAGGGGGAGAGTTACAAAAAGGGGGAGAATTATAGAAAGGGAGAACTATGCTCTTGTTGCTTTTAAAGATTATTTATTTGCAGGGTTGTCATCAATGATAAAGGGGGATATTATTGGTAATATTCTCATTGATGTCAAAGATGTATGAACAATATTGTAATTGATGTCAAAGGCATATAGACAAAATCATATGAAGGACAAAGGACACTAATCATTGTCCAATTTTAAGGCATCTAAAAACATGTTTATATTAAAGAGTACTGGTCGACCCCTATTTCTTATTTGTAAGAGAAATTTAAATTGATCTTCATAAATTTGGACAACCCTCTCCTTCATTGGTGCCTAATATGAAAAATAATTTTAAATCAATGATTATTAATTATGGGTCAAACCTCTTTGGAATAAGTCATGTCTGTTTAAAAGGTTATCTCTATTCAAATGGATGCCTCGCTTCATGAAGAGGCATAAGGAATATATAAATGTATAGAGAAGTTGGAGATAAAGTATGGAAGTTGAAGTGTAAGATATGTGAAGATTAATAAAGAAGAGAAAGAAGCAATTGTGTGGATAATAGATAGATATATCATACAAACACATGCATATTTGAAGAAAAGAATTGATTATTTCTATCATTAAAGTATAATTTTATTTTTGTGGAAAAGAGAAGAGATTGAATTTTCCATCATTCGTTGATGAATCAACAATAGTGTGGTGAAATATTGTTCAGTGGAGGTCGATGCCTAATAAAGAAGAGATTGGTATCTCTTGTTAAGTTGGTGCTTAGAAATGGGGATTGGTGTCTCCAGTAGGTTAGTTCCTATAAATTTCATAAGAAGAATTTTATTTGTGGCTAGATTTGGATAGTAGATCCAAGCAGTCCATTTCTCTATGGTTTTCTCCTGAAGGGTTTCCATGTAAATCTTGTGTTCTTAATTGTTGATGTTATGTAAATGATATTATTGTGTTTATAAATTTGAAAAAGTAAAATATTACCTTATAGTAATTTACCCCCTATCAGTATAAGTGTGTGCTTAAAACATAAGTCTCAAAACTAGTTGCCTTCACCTTGAAATCCTTTGTGTGTTTATGAGGACTAGAAACCTAGAAAAATTGGAAGAGTCTAATGGACTAAGATGAACTCATCACCCCCATTGATGTTTGATTTTTGCCTATGTATCTGATACTAAAAATATGGAAATCAAGCCATACTTATTTCTCCCACCTAGTGTGATTATGTTATTATGCTACTTTGCTATATGAATGAAACTAATGATTTAGAGTTTATACTTGACAATGTTTGATTTGACTTAGATTTATTATGGTTTAAACTTGGCTTGTGACTTATCCTAGTGATTGGTTTTGAATTTGGGAGGAATAAGGAAATTTTTCTCAATGTGTAATAATGTATAGATATGTACTAGATAATTTACAAGTCCCCTATCAAGTGAATCATTAATTTGTATATATATGAGTCTAATTAGGTTATTTTTCATACCATCAACATGCTAGGTAGATGAGCTAAACATAATTAAATATTTTATTTTAAAAAGTAGCCATTGGTGGGAGAGGGTCACTATCATTAGGCATGATTTAGTATCGATTGGAAATAATGGCCCAATCCTATGCTAGTGACCCATACATAGAAAAAATAAATTGAAGGTTTGGGGATGTTTGAGTGCGATAGTAAGTTGGTTTGGTATATATTGTAAGGTTATTGTAGGTGTTTGACAATAAAATAAGAGGGTAAAACTCATAACATTGCATGTAGGTGTGAGATAATGGCAGGTTAGGACCATATTTGTGTGCACAAGTCATGCATGGTAAATGTATGCCAATATTATCATTGTCAAGTACTTAATACTAGAATTTAGTATATACAAATAGAAATATCACTGATGTTTTTTGTGTTACTTATTTGTGAACACACATTATGTCATTTTACCAGATGATTAAGGTAGAAAATACAACTAATTTCACACCTACTTCAACCATCATTCAAGAGCACAATGATCCTTATTAGATTGTTTTAATGGGAAAGGTAGGTCAACATGTATGGTTGTATACTTTATCTCATATTTTACCTATTTTTCCTTCCCATGTATTACTTACTCACAAAAAAATATTGAGTAAGTTTTGGGATGAGTGGTTTGGCCACTTGATTGACCTCTATCTTTAACAACTTGTTCATAACAACATAGTCACTAGCTTACCTTCCATTCATTTTTATAATGGTGTCTATTTATGGTGTGATCTTAGTAAACATCATGATGACATATATGTGAAATGTAAATCATGGAGAGATTTAGAATTTCTTAAAATTATACATAGTGATATTTTGACCCCTTTCTATCACTTTATTTTGATCGCACCCATTATGTGCTCAATTTCATTAATAACTTTTATAGACATACTTGGGAATTTTTTTTTACATTTTTTTCTATTTCAAGGCCTTAGTTAAAAAATTATTTGGAAATTAAATCAAGAATTTATGGATAAGTAATGTAAAAAATATATGTGAATTATCTCTTTGAGGATTTTTATCACGCATAAAATCTTACTCTAGTATACAATTCTTAATAGTCCACAATAAAATGACATTATTGAAAGAAGGAATTGTAAACTCAAAGAAATGGTATCTTTTATGGTTCATTCCAAAGGAATTTATCTTTATTTATAGGTTAATGATATAAATTATGTGAATCACATTGAGAATCACTGTTTACATAGAGCTATCAAGGGGGTGACACCTAAAGAAGATTGGAGTGGTAGGAAACATTCAATTGAGCACATGAGAGTGTTTGGATGTGATGCATGGGATCACATTCCCAAAGGAAAATGTAAATCTCTAAAAACACAAATAAATCCTTACATATTTTTTGGATATCTTGATGATCTCAAAGGCTATAGACTATTACATTTAGATATACATCAATTGACCATTTTTCAGAAGTGTTCAATTTCATGAGTGTCCTCTAAATAACACATAATCTATTCCCACTTCTTATTTCAATTTTGATATGGATTATAATTATATAATTCATTATGAGGATGACCCACCTATTTTTAAGGAGTATCCTCCTCCTTCACCTCTTAATCTTGCACCTTGGTCTCTCCCTTGATGTTTTTAGAAGACACAAGTTGTAGCTAGTTCTCTTTGTGGTGATCTTGCTGATACTTAGTATTCCCAAGAATACTTGAGTGAGCTACCTCATGCATATATAAATACATAATCAAATATATTGTCCTTAAATGAGGCCAATGGCACTACATAGTGGGACTTAGCTATGAAATGAGAGTGTATTTATCTTATAAAGAATGATACATAGGATTTAGTCCATCTTTCAAAAGGAAGAAAGTTGGTTTGTTGTAGATGGATTTATCAAACCAAATATATAGCAGATGGTAGTATAGAAAAACATATTGCATGACAAGTTAAAAAAGTCTTATCTTAGGTATAAAGCATTTATTATTTTGATATTTATGTCCAAATTTATAAAATTAACTCCATTCACATTGTATTTTATATTACCACATCTTAAATATTGATAGTGAATCAGATGCGCATGAAGAATATTTTCTTCATGCTAAATTTCATGAGGTGGTTTATATGGAATAACCTCATATTTTTTAAAAATAATTCTCAATTTTAGGTCAATTAAAGAGATCCTTTCATGGTATTAATGAAGCTCCCCGAACATGGTATGAAAATATGGACTCCTTTCTTCTATTATAAGGGTTATCTAATTTTCATTATGTCCCCACTATCTACATTAGAAAACATCATGATGAGATTTTCTTAGTTGTTTTTTATGTGGATGAATTCATTCTAATAGGAATCTCATCTTCCCTTCTTTAGGATGTGAATCATTCCTTACAACAAAAGTTTGAGATACATGACTTAGGGTCTTTACACTAATTTTCTTGGTTTAGAGATCACTCACTCTAACTCAAGAATATTTATTTCTAAACTTAAGTACAAATTAGATATCATAAAAATATTTCACATGTTTGGTTGTAAACCTACACCTATGAATTTTTTTTATAGAATCAAGCCAAAACCAAGTGCTAAGAACCTTTGGTTGTTGCTATTTTTTATAGGCAATTAGTTGGTAACCTTATTTACTTGACTCCTAACCTCCTTATAATCTCATTTGTTATTGGCATGGTTTCTCACTTTATGAAATAAATTCATGAGTTTCATTGGAAATTTTATAAGTGGATTCTCAATAATATAAAGAACACTCATAAATATGGAATTCACTATTCAACATGTTCTACTACGGATTTATTAGGCAATACTAACGCTAATTTAGTAGGAAATATTGATGATTACAAGTCTATTTCAAGCTATGTTTGTCATATTGGATCAAGCCCTATTATTTTATGTAGTAAGAAGTAGCTTTCCATAGCCCTTTCATCTATGGAGGAAGAGTATCAATGTTCTATCACTACCACCACAAAGTCTATTTGGATCTATCATATCATGCTAAACTTTGGCATCAAGTAACATCATATTATGATCATTTGGTATGATAGTAGAGTATGATCCATATCTACATAAATTCTATTAGACATCAACATAACAAACATGTAAAGAACCACATGCATTATATTCAATACTTTATTCATGAACATACCATTGATCTCTATTATTTTCCTAATGAGTTGTAGGTGGTTGACATTATCATTAAACCCCTCACTAAGACCAAGTATGCTCATTTTTCAAGCACTACCAAGGGTGAAAGATGTCGCAATTGGGAGAAGACGTGAGGGTTGGGGATGTATTAATCCTTCCTTCTTTCTTGACATTTTATTTTACATGGGGACCTCACTAGGCAAGTTTTCATGAATCATTTCTAAGGATTTGAACCATTTCATTTCTGTACATGTTTTCCTAAGTTGAACTTGAGGGTGTCTTAGTGTAGATAATTAGAAGCACATATTTTTTAGTTTAATTTAGGTTTTATTTTAACCTAAACATTGTTATTTCATAATTTTTTAGCTATTTATAAAATAGGAAAAAAATTCACCTTTTCGGTAGCCAATAGGAATCCACCATTCTTTTGGCCAATCGGGTTCACCTATTACTTATCTAGTTAGAAAAAGGGATGGATACCTCAAAAATTCTATAAAGTTTTGTTTCTCCTCATGTGCGTGAGATATTTTAAGAGAGATCTATAAGAAAGAGTTTGTAATAGAAACATAACATGTGCAAAGTGTTTTTATATCATATCTTGTGTTGATTTTGAGGCTTTCTACTTATTAAAGAGGTGAAGTGTTATTGTAAATTGATTTTGGGTAAGAAAAGTCAGATTCTTTCCTATTTTTACAACTTTTAGAATAGAGACCTAGAAACACAAGAAGAAAGAGCGGAGATCAAGGGGATGAGAAGAAAGTGGGGGACCATTAAAATTTAAAAAACATGCTAGTAATTCCCATTTTGGATCAATAATCAATAAATAGATATTCATGCTAGAAGCATATGATGTTGGCATAATAGATTAATTTAATTCTCTTTATCTTACTTAAGTGTTATTTCAATGGAGATTTTTATCCCACACTCATGATGATGATGGGTTTATGAATTACTTCTACCTATATTTGGGTAGATAGTCTTACATGTATGGGATGGTTGAAATTCTCCTATCTTTTACTTATTTGTACATCTCTATTGTAAACTATTTGATAGAGAATAGAACATAGTGGGTAATAAATAGTTTATTCTTGGTGTGCAATGCTAAAACTTTCATGGCTGTGATAATGGATTCATGGAAATATCTTGGTTGAAGAGTCTTCTTAACTCTATCATGGTGTTAGAGTAGTCTCAATTGCCATTTTTACAATTGCTATTTTTTGCATTGTTTGTCTACTCAGATAAGTTATATGGTTCATTTTTAGATCTAAGTCTTTTTATTCATATTCAAAACACCTCTATTGTGGAGAGTTTCTAGTTTTGAGTATGCTTAGATCTATTGTGTTTAGATGTAATCAGTCATAATTATTTGCATTTGAGTTGATTAGATCTGTTGTGCTGGCCATACATTTTTTTGAGATAAATTATAAAGTTTTTTTCAAAAAATCATGACTATCTTGAAAATAAGTTTTCTCTTCACATAGGTGTTTGGATCAAAAAATTCTTTCACTGCGGGAAGGAAGACTTCGATAGGTTTCTAAAAAGTGGTCATAATAAAGATCCAACCTTGTCTACCTTCATTCATTTATGTTCTCTATTTTGGGCACCTTTTCACTTCTTTAGTTTCTTATATCTTCAATCACTACCAGAGCCATCCTCTTTGAAATATCTTATATGTATTTTTGACACCACTTTTTTGACAGTTGATAGTCTCCCATAATGTGAAGTGTAGCTATGCTAGTGAATCCCAATGTTATCTTGTCTTGTTCAATAGTTTGATAGTATATTTTAACATGATATGAAGCTATTATGGTGCATATAGTGTTATCTTATTTGATGTTTGAGTAGTAGATTTGAAACAATCATACAAACCTTTTGATTCCACTTCACCTATTTAATATTATGGGAGGTGTACATATAGCTTTTTTGGCATCACTCCACCCAGTCAACAGTATGGGGGGTGTGGTGTAGATTCTACTTATTAGGTGTTGAGCATTATTTAAACATGAAATAATCTTTTACACTTTCATCACCACTGATAATCTTCTTGATTACAACTATTTCAGTGAAGCTTAGTAATAGTTATTTTTGTGATCAAGTAGTGGATTTAGACCACTTGTGCAGATTGAGTTCCTTTGTGAATTTTGAGTACTTGGAGAGTGGAATACTTCAACATCATCTTTGAGGGGATTTATAACTCTCTTATTCTTTTATCTCTTTTTAGGGGGAGTTTTTCCTATGGGTTTATCCTTTTCTCCACTTTATGAGAGTTATATATATTTTTTGTAATTTTTTGAGTGTTTTTTGGATTCCTCCTTTGTACATGGGTATCTTAGTCAGGGAATTTATTTTTTTAGAACCCATATGAGGATTTTTTACTTGACTCCATGGCCTTCTTAGTTATTCTTATAGTGACACTAGTGTGGTATCCCCACCAGTGACACTAGTGTGGCAGCCTCAATAATCTTTGTGCTCACTTCTCACCATCTTATTGGAAGGTGTTTAAGCATTACTTCCTCAGATTCATCATTTTACCTAATATTCTAGATTGCAGTGTTCATATTAAGTGATCCTCGTATTCAATAATATTCTTACTTTTACTTGGTGGTTACGGTGACTTGACATCCATTTACTCTGGCAAGAGGGATTAACATCCATAGGGACACATGGCTTCACACTACATCCTTTATTGTACCCATCTAAGATATATTTAAGGGGGGGGGGTGTTGGTGTAGGATATTACTATACTACTCTTTAGCTTACTTAAGTGTTATTTCATTGGAGATGTTTATCCCACATTCATGATGATAATGGGTTTATGCCTTACTTCCACCTATATTGGGGAAGTAAGTCCCACCTGCATGGGATGGTTGGGATTCTCCTATCTTTTACCTATTTGTACATCTCTATTGTAAACTATTTGATAAAGAATATAATAGAGTTGATAATAGATAGTTTATTCTTAGTGTGCAATGCTGAAGTTTTCATTGATGTGATAATGGATTCATAGAGAGATATTGGTTGAAGAGTCTTCTTAACTTTATCATATGAATTAGTGCTTAATAAATGTCTCATATCTAATTTTAAGTGTCTACATTTTTATCAAATTAAAGTACATAAGTCTATACTTAAAAGTAGAAAAAGGATATAACTACACATTTGAATATGTTAAATTGAAATTGATGCCTTTTGAGACCTATAAAACCATCTCAAATTAAAAATCATCCTCACATTTAAGTTTCCAAGATACTTTTATTGGGTATATATAGACATGTCTATTTTCTAATAATATGAATATTATTTAATTGATTTAATCCTCCAATTATTGTCTAGCTGTTTAGTTATAGGATTTATTACATTCATAGAGATGATACAACTAAAATTGGTAATGTGGGAAAGTTAAAGATAAGTCTAAAACTAATAATAAAATTAGAAAAAAATTACCTATTATTTTATATTTATTATCTATTCATTTGGTAATAAGGTCCTTTGTGGTAGACAAGTGATAAGTTTAGGAATAATAATTTAAAATAAATGTATAAGATTATAAGCCTAAAACTAATGATTTTGAAGGATGATGTAAAACTATGTTATTTTATTTACTATTGGAACAAATTGATACTACTACTATTAATTAAAAAATACCGATATACAATATGGTTATAATAATGTGTCTAGTAGAAATTCACATTCCATTCTCCATGCCAGTAAAAAGAAACCAACTCAAATCAGGTAAAAAATGGACAAGGTAACTTAAAACAACACAAAAATAAAAATTGTAAATAACTAGGCACTTTTTTAACTTCAAAGATATTTAATATTCAAATTGTTTAAATTGGGTAAAATTATTGGTGTACATAATGGTATAAATTCATTATAAATATTTTGGAATGAATTTACACATATTTTACCCTTTTTTTAATTTAACAATATTTTTTTGTCTAATATGTGTAAAACTAAATAGAGAATTAAAATACTTACGGTATATAATTATTGAAAATTCTAATTTGTAAAAGCTAAATTTGATAAACTATTTTTTTTGGAATAAACTAAGAAGAGATGTACTTAGCTATAATCTAAATTTGTGTTGATTATTTCTAATTTATGATAGTGTGAACCAACAAAAGATAAGACTAGGACTATGCTTGATCAATAGAAGAATATAAAACTACTTTTGGATAAGTTTGTGCTTCTTAGAAAATAACATAGGCCAGTCACGTTTATTGAATACAAACTCATCCTAATTGACTATGACTAATATTTGATAGTGAAAAACCAAAAAAATATAGAACTATGACATTGAAAGATTAAAAAAAAAATTTGTGAATATTCTTGGATAGGACTATATTCCATTTATAGTAGAGTAAGCTAGATGTATTCATTGACTAAGGACTTATTTGTTTTGACTTTGATTAAAATCAGACTACTCCACCTTATGCACCTATGTCTATAGATCAAGTTAAGATGATAAAGTTAATATTCTACCATACAAAATTAATTATTTTATTGTTATTTTCTTTGAAACCCTAGGGTCTTCATGAGGGATACAAACCCATAAAATAGAGAGGGGGAGTGTAATGGGCTAAGTTGACCCCATCACCCCTTGATGATTGAATGTTGTCTACATATACAAAGTAACCATAAAATTAAAAGAGTGGAATCAAGCCACATGTAGTTCTCCCACTTAGAGTGATTGTGTAATTGTGTTCTTTGACTATATGTATGTAGATATAAATAAAACTTTGATACTTGACAATGATAGATTTTGACTTGATTTGGGATGCCATGGAATTGGATCATGGATACTCCTTATGAATTATATTTAATTTGAGAGGAATAGGGAAGATTTTATCAATGTGAAATAGTGTGAAAGCGTTCAATTTTAAATAGTGTGAAAGTGCCCAATAGATAGTGACAAACTTCAGAGTAAGCCCCCTTAAAATGAGGGTTTGATTTGCTTATATTATGAAATATTTTAATAATTTCATTTAGTTGACCTTATGAAATGTGTAGGAAGACCCAAAATAATATTTTGAAATTTGGAAACTAGTTATTATTTGGCATGGGAAGTAGCCACTCTAGGCAGATGAGTTCATTGCAGTGGACTTGTATGCCTATCTAACAGATCTATCCTAGAAAATTAGGGACAATTATTTTGAGCTGGAAAAAGTCTGAAGGTAGTATAAAGTAGTTTTGAACAATTAATTTGGAAATTTATTTGTAGCAGTGATGGTGAAAAAAGGGTCGATCCTATATATAGATAAATGGTTTAGAGGAATGGAGAAAAAGAATCATGTATTTGTGTGCAAGTCAAGTGGTTAGGATGTGTCAAAAATTATCATTTTCAAGTAAATATGACTATATTTAGTTATATACATTTCCTACCCCCATTATTCTAGTAATGAAGTTTATAGAGTAGAGGAGAAAGAATTAACCTTGAGTTTGTACAATACACTTTGTTTTTGAGATGATATTCCAACTATGCAAGGCATTCCAAATTTAGCAAACCTTGCAAAAACACATGAAGTAGTCATTTTTCCATTTTTAAAATTTTGATAAAATATGAAACTCTAATATTAAAAATTGAAAAGACATGGGATGAGTACACATGTATAGATTTGAAACTATGTTACTCTATAACTTGTAAAAGGTGGAGAAATGTGTCCCCTTATCAAAACACTTGTAAAATTTGGACCATTGGATAATTAAGAGTAATAGAGTCTTAATTTTAAATAAATAATCAAGCCCTTGAGTTGGAAAGATGTATTTTACAACTCTCATGAATGGGGGAAATTACCCATGTACTAATTCAAAGAAGGTGGAACCACAATGGGTTCACTAGATGTGATGCCAAGGTTGTTGAGTGGTGTTAGACTCTTATGTACATCAATTGAACAAAATATGGAATCACATAATGGGTTCAATAGAGGTAATTACAATGTCAGTGAGTGCCACTAAAATCAAATGCACATTTATTGAAATAGATCAAATCACACCTCTGAAATTGGATTTAGATTCAACATGCATGATCAAAATAGAATGAATAATATTCATACCCTATCATGACCTCATTTACAATAGGTATAAATTGAAACAAACTTTTTCTTTTGAAACTATAATTTTGAACTTTGAAAATGTGCACGAATATGTATTATGCCTTTTGAACTTTGAATGATGTGCATGAAAAAATGTCATGCCTCTTGAACTTTGAAAATATGTATATGAGAATGAACAATTATCATGCCCCCTTAATCTAAGCCATATGATATAAAATTCCATGCATTTATATACTCAACTATAAATGTATTTTCAACTTGTAACATTTGATCTTGTAATTATTTTTTCACATGACCATGCATATGAATTCAATTATGTATTAATGTGTACTTCATGTTTTTAAAAGTGGGTATATATGTATGCCATATGGCCCCATTTTTGTATTAATGTGCCAACATTTACTACGTGTTTTATTTTGAATTACTTTAAATATTTGAAAAATTGTACTCTATTATATAATATGAGTTTTGAATTAATTTTAATCTTTGATTCAACCCATATTTTAAATTTTTAAAAAATGTACTTTATGCCAAATATGATTTTGGTATGTTCATGGATACTTAGATCTCTAATACAAGTCCATTGTGATGCCCTCCTTTTGGGATGATGGATTTAGTCTGCAAGTCAATCACTTCAAAATAAGAGTTAATGGTATCATTTGATAAATATGTAATCATGTCAACATGTGGAGAGTATGTTATCATAAACACGCAATGTCACACATAAGGCTAGGGGCCACATACAAGGGACATTTTAAAATATCATGCATACACAAAAACAAATCGTACACATAAGGCAAAGGTCCATAAAAAATAGACAAATTCAAATGTTATACATACCAAGAAAATATTGAACACATAAGGATAAAGAACACATTTAATGGACATGTTTAAATGTCATACAAGCCATACATAATAAGCAAGCAATGTCTAGCCTACAATGCAAAAAGTAAAAAATATCAAAGGAGCATAAAAAAAGTGAAAACTAATCTACATTATCCATATGTATCAATGTCATATCGTATCAAAGTATCATATCCATGTAACATAATGTAAGATATTAGTAACTAGCAAGACACTTGTAATATATGTAAATTTACATAAAATTTGAGGTCATAGATAGATATAACATGTTATAATGTAACCTATATAATTATCTACACTTAGAATAGACATGGCTGCTAGGTATAAGGGAGTCCAACTACTAGAAATCTATGTATGATATGTATGTCCTACATCACACTCATATACTTCATTAAATGTATGTGTGTTTGAAATAGAATATGTAATCTACCAAAATATGTGATAAATAACATATGTAAAACATTAAACTTGTAACTCATATCATGCTTAAGTCCAGATTCTTTATTTTTTTAAAAAATTAAATGTTTTGGGATTTCAGAATATTTTGATTTTTTTGTATTTTTGATGTTTTTAAAAGTAAACTAACCTATGATCCCATTAATGAGAAGACCATAGTGATTACTTGTATCATAGAGGTTGTATGTGACTTTTCATGGATGGAGAGTGTTACATGAATCTAAATATAATAAGACATCAAGTGTTGTAGTATAGATTTCTTCATCACTACTCATAGAATTTTTTTGTATGATGTATGACTCAAGAAGGTGTAGGACTTGGTAGAGTATATTGTATAGTAAGAGAAGGTATTGTTATTTGTGTTTACTATGGAACATATTGAACTATCTAAGGTACTACCTTAGGATGCAATGTATAAGGTTTATTTTTTATTGAACCTTGAGTACCTCTTTGATATGAACCTTTTTGGTTAGGAAGGTATACCACTTTCCTATAAACTAGCTATATATAAAGATTTTGTATAGGTGAAACAACTAATTTTGAATTATTCTCTTTAATAGATATCATAGTTGTGTTTGTATTGTGATATTGAATAGGTGATGTAATTGTGTTTTTAATTTTCTCTTGAATGAGTGCAATAATTGTCTTTGTATTTTTCTCTTAAACATGTGCCATAACTAATTGTTATGTTCTTAGGGGACGAGGAGGATGAGTTACGATTGATTTTAGAGATAAATCATATCAAATACCTAAAACTTTGACCACTTGATTACAGTGTATATATTTGAGACATTGATGTAACGTTGATTATACTGCATGAATCTTCTATATCCAAAGGCATTCTAATAACTTATTAAAGACCCATGTTCTTAGTAATACTAGAAATAGAGTATTTATTATTGTTGAACCAAAATAAAGAGGTATCACTATACACCTAAGTGTATTTTGTATATATCTATTGAGTTCTTTGACTATTTTTTATGTATATTTTAAATCGTGCTATGTGTGTCTAAGACTACAAAGAATTATCATTAAACATGTGTATTCAATTGACCCATTATCAATCATGACATTGTGTATGGTTTTTTTTATATAAGATCAAATAAAGAGTGCATGTATGTTTGAATAATCTTTAACAATAACACTATCATCAAATGTGTTCATAAGATGTTATGGTAATGTGCTTGTAAATGTATCAATAATGCCGTCTATGGGACTTCCATATGTCAAAGGAGGAGGATATGCATTTTACACATGATGTACCTTTAAATTATCTATATTTTCTATTGTACCATGGTTTGGAAATGAATTACTGATGATTTTTATCTTTTCATTTTCATTTTTATATTTTCTAGTTTCCTCTATGGGTGTGAATAACTCAATAGTATTATCATTGATAAGATATTGCATCTTATGCCTTATTATGAAACACTTTTTTTTAGAATGCCTGATACATCTATGATAGCTAAAATATGTGTTATTATCAAAGTTATTATGTTGGGACTTGGTCATGTCAACCTCTAACATAGGGAGAGATATGAGATTGAAATCAAGTAATTTTTATAACAAGACATGAGGATGTTGTGATAACCTTATAAATTAACTCCTTGGTGGAGTGATCAATTAAAGCTTGTTTTCTAGTCGTGATACTGCATTGATTGTTAATTTTGTTTCATTATTAATTTCATTAGATTTGACATTATTGTTTGGTTTGATTTAAAACTTGATATTTGAAATAGATGAAGTAGTTGGTGCATATTTTAGCTTGGTCAAAGGTATGAGCTTGAGTTATATTTCTTTGACTGTATGGATAACTCATCGAAAGATTTGAATTTTTTGAAAATGATAGACTCATGGAGTGGTGCTATAAAATTTGTGTGAATATATCTTGTAATTCATTATCTGCCATAGAATTTGACATCTTAGCTAGAATAATTTTATACTAAAAAACATATTCACTGATTGGATCATTTGACCCTTGCTTGAGTTTTACAATTTATGCATAATATAGTTTTTCACTAATGTTAATAGAGAAGTGTGATAGAAATTGATCTACCAACTGGCTGAATTTATTAATTTATTAAAGTGGAAGATCATAGAACCATCACAAAACATAGTCTTTCAAGCTTCTTAGAAGGACCTTGGTTAGTAATTTGTCATTCTATGCATAATCCAAGCATGCTACATAGAATGATCAGTCTCAACAGTCATGATAGGTCCATAAATAGGGTGCGTAGTATGCATTATAACATTATAAATGTACAATTATTCTTGTTCCAAAGTCATACTTAATTTTAGAAATATTTTCCTTAAAATGTTTGTATATTATGAGAATTTTTTCAACAATGTGAATCGATTTAGGCTTGAGGTTGCACACTATTTATTTTAGCCTTTTTTTGTATTTTAATTTGATTAATTCCAATATAAAGTGAATCTAAATGACAACTCAAAAAGTAACATAGAATGTAATGATGAAATTCATTAGTCAAATCAAGAGGTAGAAGTAAAGCTCATTCATTATTACCACGATGTTAATGTGAAATTGAAACTTTGAATTTGTAAAGGGGATAAGAGGTATAACTAGACAATTTGTGTTTTTTTTATAGGCTCTTAGATATATTGATCACAATTGTAAAATAATGAACAAGACCTAAAGTGCACTAATTATAGAGGATTCTACCATCTCATAGCTACACCATCCCATCTCTAAGGAATGTTGAGAGTCACTTATTGGGGTTGAACACTTACCATTTCACTTTAAGAACAAATAATCAATGACTTCTTATGGCTAAAAATAGAAAATCTAGGTGTTTTTGTTATACTATGAGGTAAATATAAATTGAAATCCATATATAGTGTTATATAATGGATTGAGTATTGAGGTAAACCCTTCACACCACGTATCAGGAAATATGAAGACAACTTTATCTATAATGATAAATCCTATGAGTATTCAAACTATTGGAATACAATTTTTAAGAAAACAAGAAATTGAAATTGAAATCCAAACTAAAAAATAATATTTTTGTGTATAAAAATCCTAACTTAATCTAAAACCCTAGGAAAAAATATTAGAAAATTAATTCTAAAAAATAGACGTGTTCATCAATATGTTTCACCTTATTTTTATTTAAAAATTATTATGTTGCACTAATAGGTGTAAAAATTGAGAGAGAATCAAAAAGCTAAAGATATACAATTATTAAAAATTATGACTAGTTAAATATAGAAAAATGTTATTTTTAGAAAACACTAAGAGATGTACTTAGCTTGAATCTAACTCTTTATTTATTATTTTTGAGGTCTGATAATTTAAACCAATATAATATAAGATTGTGACTGTGCCTAATCAGTAGCAAAATATAGAACTATTTTTGGATAGGTCTACACTTCCTTAATAGTAAGATAGACTAGTCGTATCTATTGGGTGCAAACTCAACCAATTGACTATGACTGATGTTTGATAGTGAAAATTAGAGAAAGACAAAACTGTGATAGTGTAAGATGAAAAACATAATATGAGAATATTCCTAGATAGAACCATGCTTCATGGGCAATAACACATATTTATTGCAAGATTGTCTATGTTTACTATGATGAAAATCAGACTACTCCACCTTTTACATGTGTCTATTGATTAGGTAGAGATGATTAAATGCAGATTGTGTTTCACATAAGCCATTATTTTCATATTCATTTTTTAAAAATCATATGGGTCTTTGTGAAGGATATAAACCTAAAAAAGAGAGAGGAAATGTAATGAGTTAAGCTGACCCTAATCATCCCCTTAATGATTGAATGTTTCCTATGTATTCAGATATTTTAAAGAGGGAAATTAAGCTACACATAGTTCTCCCACCTAGATTGTTAATATAATTATGATCCTTGACTATACATATGCATCTATAAATATGGATTTGATACTTGACAATGATATCTCTTGATTTGCTTTGGGATGCTTTAGACTTGGCTCATGGTTATTCCTTGTGAATGATCCTGAATTTAAGATTAACAAGATTGATTTTATTAATGCAAAATAATGCTAATGTGATGAATAGATAGTGCTAATCTTGAGAGCAAGTCCCATTTAAATTAGGTTTTTTTATTGAATAATGTACTTATATTAATATAAACAAATAATGGTACAATGATAGTCATACAAAAGAATGAGTGGAAAAGGTCACACCCCAAAAGCATAGTCATACCAAGGTAAGAAACCATTAGGAAAAGAGCAAGTTCAACAGAGGGTCAATAATTACCACACCAACAAAAGTCACATCAAATTATCATAAGTGAGTAACAACTAAAAAAGGTGCACATAAGAATATAGATAATCAAATAAAACATTTATGTTGTGGCAACAAACATGGTAGTCGTAGGGGGTAGAGGATGAGGTGAATCATGCATCTTATCACCCCATCACCATTGAGTAGGGGGTATTCATCCAAAGGTAAGGGATCCCACCCATCATTCTATTGAGATCATTATCTTCTTCATTATGTTGATCATGTGAGATAAAAAGAGTTAGATGTAAATACTTGTCGTATGGAGCAGGGCTCTAGTCCCTTCCATCACCTCCTCCTCTGGTAGATCCATGAGCCCAATCACACTGAGGAAATGACTATTTAGGGGTAATCAGTGAGGAGAGAGGCTCCTACATTAGTTACTAGAGTGTTGTTAGCACACACCACATCCTCACCCATAAGGGGGTGACTGAAGATGTGGAAGTTATGGAGGCTCACAACTAACTGCACATGGGGCATTCCCCTAGTTATCAAGAAAACATTAGAAATGATTAATTTCTAGATGAACATTATTAGTTTGAATTTGAATCTAGATAATAACATCAAAAATGACAATAAGTTTTTTAGTAATAGAAAAATACATTCTATTTCCTCTTGATTAAAATAAGCATAATTTCTCGCTTTCCAGATTTGAAAAATAATATCATCATGAAAAATTTAACAAAATATATTTTATCTTATAGGAAGCAATGTGGATTCCCCTAGGAGATCCATCATCGACATAAAAAAATGAAGCTTGAAAGCCTGAAAAAGGGTATGAATCCAATGCCACAAAGTCTGGGCATGAGAGCAAAACCAAAAAATATGCTCAATTATCTTGGTTTGAAGACATGCTAGGCAAATGGGATTTGAAACACCCATGTGTTTAAGCCACTCACCCATAGGCAAACATTGATAAAGAATACACTAAATAAAATGAGACTTTTTACGCTCAATGGGAGCATCCCACATGGTGGTAAATATTCTAGACCAAACCATAATACTGAAATGAAGGTTCCATCGATGATTGAGAGTACCATGTTAAATATGATGGGGAGCTAAAAGATTATACTGTAGACATGAAGAATAGAAATTAAAATTAGTGGATATAGGCTAATGCCAATACTTTCATAAGGGAGTAATGGAATTAACTCCAATCTTATGAAGATACTCATCAGGTATGGAGCCTTGAATATCTATAATAGATTCAACATCTACATTACTTAAGTTAAATTTATTTTGAAATAGATGCCAAGGAATCCAAGAGTGGCTCACTTTATTAAATAAATCTCTAATATTTTCACAACTTTTTTGAATAGACTTAAGCTTTTTATCTAAGGGACCAAAGCAAAGGGAACATTTTGAAAACTTAGCATGGGATACCACCAAAGGTAATAAGAATTAAGAGAAATACCATTCCTGAAACCCTCCCCCACCTAAATGAGATGGGTTTTGAGTTTCTCCCAAGCTTTCCAAATGATCTAAATAACAAAATTACCATTAATTTTAATAGGTACAGGGGTTATGAGAAGGGTATGTAACCTAAGACCTTACCATGCACATCTACCACAAAGAAACCCCCAAAAAATACAATGATAAAGCAAGATCTTCTAGGCTTCATCACCTTCAAATCCTCAAATAACCTATTTAATGTTAAGATCAAGGCCTTGAATCTTAATATCAAGAAAAGAGGTTTTGATTTACTTATATAGTCAAATATTTTAACAATTTCCTTTATCCATCCTTTTGAAATGTACAAGAAGATCCAAATTTTTTTTTTAAAGTTTGGAAACTATTTGTTATTTGGTGTGGGATGTAACAAAACTATGTAGAGAGGCCTGTTGTAGTGGATCTGTCCCATAAAATCAAATATAGCTATCCTAAGTTTAAGACAATATGAGGGTGTTATAATGTAGTTTGATCATTTAACTTGGAAAGTTTTGAGTAGTACTAAAAACAAAAAGGGTTGATCCCACATATAGATAAAATGGATTAGAGGAATGGCAAATAATAATCATGTATTTGCGCACAAGTCATGTGGTTTAAGATGTGTTAAGAACTAGGATTGTCAATCACTTATGACTAGATTTAGGTATCTACAACACCACTTTATAGTTTTTTAATTAAATACAATTATAATTAGAAATAAAAAATAGGCACAAGTTTCTTATTAGATAAATGGGTTGGTATTGAATAAATAAAAAATATAAGAATTAAAAAAAAAATTAATATACTACTAGCAATTGTAGTTAAAGTTTTAATGATCAAGCCACCAAAAACTAAAGTGAAAGGATAAACATAGATAGAAACACATAAAATTTTAAACATAAAAAAAAATCTATTTGATTATATATATTGGGCATGGAAATAAAAGTAATTGATAAAATAAATGTAATGTAAAATATGATCAAAATAAGGTTTGAGAAGTTTTAGTGAAAATAATTTAAATGGGAAAGCCCAAAGGCAATATCATTTGTATTATTATAACTTAAAATTACTATCCATTATTGAATTTAAAATGTATATTACAGATGCATTGGATATATATAGAGAGTAATTATTTCATCAAATAAATTTTCATTGGTAGTAAACCATGGTCAATGCCAAGGATGGGCATGTTGACTAACTAGAGAACAATATCAACATCTTGAAGCTATCAATTTTTCTTCACCCATTTATGTAATCTTTCTCCAACAAGAGGATTGTAATCATACAATTGAAATCCAAGGAATTGTTATTATTTATTAAAGTAAGTGACCTAAAGGTTGTGATGAAAAAAGGTAACTCACCTGCGAAAATTAGCTTTAGGACTTGCATCTTTTGGTCCTTGTAAATGGAATCTCCAAGACTCTAGGATTTTATATAATTGTAATCCATCTCATTTAGGAAATGATAGTTGATGTACCAAATAGGAGAGCATATTTCAGTAATTATAGTAATAATATGATTACTTCAAGATGTTGTTCCATTATAGATACTACTATAGACATAATATGATTACTTCAAAATGTTTTTCCCTCTCACATTGGGAGGAATATAAATAGTTTCCAAGCTTCACTGCATAAAATGTAATTGCTCATGTAAGCAAGGACACAAATTATAATTCAATCTTATGCTTGCTAGCCTTAAAATGAAAAAAATGCTCATGAATGTGAGAATTTATGGATTTTATTGATGTGAATGAAAACAATATGGCCATCAAGGGTAATAAAAAGGTCTAACAAGGGACAAGAATCTAAAATATCCAAAGAAATCTCAGCAGAAAAACTTAAAACAAAAATGTATAAATGTATGAAAAATGATTACATTACTAACATATGAATGTAATATAGATTGAAAAGTAAATTTGTTTATGGGTGGATATAGGATAATGGGGGACAAAAGTAGGGTCACAAAGTGCCACTCTTTTTTCTCTTAAAAAAATAAAACTTGAACTTAGAGAGACTTTTAGAGACACTTGGACAAAGAATTTTATAATAACCTAAGAAGATCAATTGTGCATTTTCAATGTAATTTATAACTATATAATTTTTATAAATACATAGATGAGAAAATGATGTTAAATAGATACATTTATGACAATGACATAGTATTTTTTGTGAAAGAATAAGTAGATTGCATGTGTATAGATACAATTTTTTGGACTAAAAGAATGAAATTTTATATGAAATTTCATATATGGATAGAGGAAATGTTGAATATTATTGAGAATATTTTTTATTAATTTTTTAATGTGTGTGTGTGTGTGTATGAACACAATTTTTGACCTTAACTTCATGATTTTTTGACCTTAACTTCAAGTATATTGGAACTGCAAGTGTATGAACACATTTTTTTGACCTTAAATTCATGATTTTTGTTTGAAACATAGTTTTTTTTATTTGATAAGGTAAAAAACTAGGTTTTACAGGGATCTTGGAACTACCAAAGTGCAATACATAAAGTTTCAATAGGCCAAGAAAAGGTCATCCAACCAAAACATCAAAAAACCACTATACTAAACCAAAAACAAGAAAACCAAAAAAATAGTCACAAAGACTGGGGGGAGGCCCCTCTGATAGGTATTCAACATCTTCAGGATTCTTTACTAGGGTGTCCTACTTTACCTTTGAAATCTTATACTTTATGTGGTCCTCAGGTCCTTTAACCACTTCTCCAAGAAAGATCATATGAGTGTTCTTTTTCCCTTTGACCTATAAGGGAGTCTTCTTTGGGGGGACCACCATGGGAGAGCCTGAAGGGGGGATCTCAATACCTTGGGTGACTAAATGACAAGGGTCAGGGTAGGTTGACTATATTGAGTGAAATATTACACTGTGAACTCAACCTATCTATGAAAATCATTCCAGTCTTGAATAAGCTTAGTGAGGGCCATCCCTACCTCTTAAACCTTGGAGTTAAAATTCTCCAACTGTACTTTGTTCCTTTGTATCTCATCAAATAGAATGGATTTACATTTTTGGGTAGTCTCCTTAGAGGTTCCCATGTTGAGGGAGATTAACTTAGGTTTAGGTATGAATATCTTGAGGCAGAGGTCATTAGGAGGGGATTTAGAAAGGCAAGACTAGGGGGTACACTTAGAGGGTTGGTGGGATCTTGAGGTGGGCTCTTCCATCGAGGAGTCCTCTCTAGAGTAGGATCCCCAGGGGGACCTCTTGATCATGTAGGGATTGACCATGTTTGATAAGGAGAAGGATCAACCCTTGCTGGAAAATAGGGTTAGTTTCATTCACTTGATGTAGAAAGATGGTGTTTTTAAGAGACTTAAGTAAAAAAAAAGGAAGACTTATCTTATAACCAATAAAGTGATTTAATAGTAGGAAGTGGTGGGAAAAGATAAGTATGTATTTACCTTCAAGGGTCATATAGTGCATAACTTGGAGATTGATATTAGGCTAATGATGAGGGAGATATACTTGTGGTAAGCCTTTCTTATCAGTCCTCACAAAGTCATTTGTTTGGAAGAAACATTACATCAACTCTTATTTATTTGTTTGGTCTTTAAATGCTTTAGTGAATTTATAGGACATATTGGTCACTTCACCAATGAATTCCTCTGAAACAATGATTATTATTCCATGAATAGTCACCTTACATTTGTTCAAGGCCACTACAAAATCACATGCCACTTCTGCATTATGTTATATGATTCTCTCCATGAATTCAATAAGGCCCCCACATTTGAGTTTCTTCTAGATTTTTTTTGGCTACATACTTCCATAAAATAAATGGGTTCTAGCCTTTCCCTATCACCTCCCATCGATGCAATGTTCACAGAGTTGAGGTGAGTAGGTGGAAGGTTTTAGATGGAGTGAATTTGGCAAAAGCATATGGATTTTGGGAAGCCTACCAAAAACATGCTATAATAATTATGCCCCCTCCTATGGACATAATTGCAAATCAACATAATTAAAAGTCACCCCTTAGAATAAATATTATACACATGTGATGATATGATGCTTAGATCACACATTAGTACTTTTGACTCATAGGGATTTAATAACATTATTAGGAATGTTACTTGCATCATGATAGTTTGTTAAAATGTAGCGTTCAACTTTGATGTTGGTCATAAAGTTCACTACCATGTTACCTTCCTTTTAGGTATGGATAATTTGAAAGTGGGACATGCCCCTCAAGAGTTGCTTGGTATCATCTATGATGTACTTGATAGTGTGAGAGGGGATTATTTTCCCTTCTAAATCATTTATAATATTTAATGAATCACCTTCCATGATGATCTTATTCTAGTTGATTCTTGTTGCCAACTATATACCCTAGAGGGCCACCTTGGCCTCTATAAGGTGATTTGTTTGGGTTCCCATTGGACCTGTATAGGTATCCAACATCTCCCCTTTTGAATTCCTTATAAATCCACCTCCACCTATAAGGCTTAGGTTGCCCTTAGAGGCTCTATCAAAGTTTAGCATCACCCAGTTAATGATGTGCAATTTTTTAAAATATAGGTTTTATAAACTTTTGATTAATGGTCAAAAAATTATAAAGTTATTTGTAACAATATATGTATAAACCAAAATGATATATGTTATGTATAAATTAATTAATAATTAAAAACCATAGTTTGATAGAAATAAAAATTATATATTCAAAAACTGTTCTCTCCCCTCTACAAACTCTTATAGTTTTTTTTAAATAAATAAATCTGTTTACTTAAACATGTTCACAAAGGTATAAAAAAAATATAAATTTAGTAAAATTCATGTGTACTAGTCTAATAAAGGTACAAGTGTTAGGTTTGGATCCTCCAAGCCTAAAACCATAGTTATTTTAGATGGAAATGCAAAAAACTCAAAAAAATGGGTGTATGCCCTTTGAAAAGGGGATGCACCCTTTATAAAGGGCGTGCACCCTATGCACTGCAAAGTGCACACACCCTTTACAATGATTATTTTAAAATACTTATACATTATAATGTGTGTAATTCCTTTAGTAAAATAAACATTTAAGTATAAGCTTACATTTAATATATTACATGTTATTCTCTTGTTTATACTAGGACCAATCTACATCTTCCAAGATCAATTTTAGAGGTATAGGAGTTAATATTTAAAAGATAGTTTTCAAAATCCAATCTAGTTAGTACTTAGTTTTCAGAATTTCATTATTGAACATAAGGTTATATGGGTGTAAATTTTACACCTAGAGTATGTTTTGGGAAAATAATTGGTCATCTTGTAAGTTTTGGACCTTCTGCATTGATTTATGATATTTATTGGAGTTATATGTGTGTCAAAATTTAATTTAAAAAAATTTGTATCTTTTTGAAATAGTGAAATTTGAGAAGATATTGACACACAGATTCAACACAAACTTCAAAATTTAGAACTTTTAAATTTTCCTTATAAATTATTTTTTCAACGCACCAAATGAGGAGTACTATCCTTTTCACCACTTTTAAGATGAGTTCATAAATTTCCACCAAATTTTCTAGCATAATAAGAAATCATTGGAATACCAAATCAATAAGTTACATGACTACACTACATGCATGTGTGAGATCTTGACTCAACAACATAAGGTGTTAAAGTACCAACATACTTTCACCTTGTATCCCTACGAAGATAGAGTTTTTGAATTCAAACACTTTTTGGAAAGATTATTATAATTTTGATAACATTGAATTAAAGGAAAGTATGAATTAATAATTCACCTCTTCATCCAACTATATATGCAAGAGCAAACCCATGCACAAATCCTCATCTCAATCTCATAGATAAAATCATGACATTTTTTGCAAAGGAAATGATGCTAAGAAAGGTGCATAAAACTTAAAGGATCATACACCTTATGATTCATATAACATAAAGAATAACTATAATGGAAATTGGTGCCATCAATATCAATCATACACCCATTAAGACTTAGAGTGTTGTGCATGATAATCCTTGCTTGCGTAATCTAAATCTAGTCTCATACAGAAGGATGACACTAATATAGATGCCACTTTTTTGAGCACTAAAGTTTCACTATCATAAACACCTATAAGGAGTGAGAAAACCTCTTCCACACTAAGTTTTGAGTTAAGGGTTTGTATATTCATATAATTATTGACACTAAAATTCAAAAGATCATCATATTGCAAGGCACATTATAATGCCTATGTATTTTCGCTACAATGCATTCCAAGGGGTGGCTTCAGCAAGGGAATATTATAAATGTTTAACAATAATGTTACTTATAGTATAAATTCAAGTCTATAGAGGACACCATCATTTCTAACATTCAATATTTATATGGAAATCATACTTAAATGATTGAGAAGCTACATATCAATCCAAACCATAGCACTTGACTAGACATGTAAAATATTACTTCTTCAAACTATTAAAATTATCTACAATAACCAAATTTAACCTCAATATCTTTATAAAATAATGTCATAAACTTGTCTCATACATTTATGGGTTTTTTTTCCTCATGGTACTAGCAGTGCACACAATGAAAACAATGTTATAGTAGCAGTATCTTGAAAACTTCATAAAACAATATAATGGAGTCTTCATAGAACCAAAGGTTCTTTAAAGATGTTGAGTAATAAAAAAATGCATATAAAAGGTACTAGCAGTGCACACAATGAAAACAATGTTGTAGTAGTAGTATCTTGAAAACTTCATTATACAATATAATGGAGTCTTCATAGAGCTAAAGGTTCTTTAAGGATGTTGAGCAATAAAAAAATGCATATATTTAGTTTTGGAATAGCTCTTATAAATAACCCTCTATATTGAAGTGTATATTGGAATAACATGGAATTATGGTGCTAAATATAAGAGATTATTGATCTTGGTAATATTACGCCTAGCTCTTTTCGTTATGGGAGTTTTATTGTCCTTAAACCCATGAAGGATGGTTCTTGATGTCTCTACATAGACTATCATACACTCAATAAAATCATAGTGAATAATTGAGATCTATTATCATGTATTGAATCACTTGATTCATTATAGATACCTATGCAACTAATCACTTGATTCATTACATAGATCACTAAAATAGGGAAAATACACCCCGCTAAAAAAATTAAACAACCTAATGTAAATTAGGAGTCAATATGACCTATTTGAATGTCTCATGAAACCAATCACTTAAATTTTTGTGTAGACACTCAATTAAGGCATATAGAGCCCCCTAAACACAAATTTGTCAACCTACTATAAATTTAAACTTGATATGACCTATTTAAGTGCCTCACATAACTAATCACTTAATTCATTACATTTAGATCTAAAATAGGACATATCAAGCCCACTAAACATAAATGCCATAAACTAAGGAGAATTTACATTTGATAGGCCTTATTCGAGTGTCTCATGCAACTAATTTATTAATTGGTTGCATAATGCACCAAAATAGGGTTTATCAATCCCTCTAAATGCAAATGTGGTAAATTAATATAAATTAGACTAGATATTCCCTATTTGAGTACCCCATGCAACCAATCATTCATTTCTTGCACATGCATTGAATTGGGCATTTCAAGCCCCTTAAACTCAAATGAGATAACCCAATGTAAATTCAGACTTGATACATGTCTTATTTGAGTGCCCTATGTAATAAATCACTTTATTGGTTTCACATAACACTTAAATATGGTATATTGATGCACCTAAACATAAATGTTACAATCTAATGTAATTTCAGACACAATATGATATATCTAAGTGTCTTGTGTGAAAATTAACTTGATTAGTTACAAAAGACACTCAAATAGGGCATATAAAGCTCCCTAGATACAAATGTGACATACTTATATAAATTCACACTTGAAATTGATTACCTCTTATAACTAATCATTCAATTTATTACATGTGGGACTCAAATATGGCATATCAAGCCCATTAAACACAAATTCAACAACATAATGTTGGCAACATGATTGTTATTGATGTCAAAAGAGAGATTATTGGCATGAGATTGGAGAGAAGAGCATGTTTTACAATTTCACAGTGAAAAGTTGTCATGCTTTTACAATGACAATTTTTGAAGGATTAAACAATAATTGATTGAAGATCTATTATGGGTTTTTTAAGTACATCTTAAATATATGGTCTATAGGTTCATATGAAGGGAAATGGGCTCAGATATAATTTATTTTAGATCTCAAACATTACAAAGTTTCTTAGTTAAACCCTAAGGGTTTAAGTCATGGCATTCATAGGCATGTTATATTTTTAGGTTGAATGGATATAGACAAAAACCAGTAACTTAAGTTATATCTTAAGTCCTTATTTTCATTATGTAACTAACCCCTTTGACCTAGCAATTATCAGCTCAAGCCCTGATCAAAGACCTTAATATTTACTAAATCTTAGATTTAATATTTGTCTCAGATTGATCAATGGTTATCACTTAATCATACATTGAATATCCAACAAAGTGCAGTAAAGTTAATTTGTTAAAGGCACCTATTAGTAAATTTGCTAGTGATAAGTGTCATAATCATAGAGCTTACATAGTAAATCTATGGAGTAGTTTAAAGTCAAATAGTCAATGATTAATATGAGAATGAAAAGTGTCACAATAGTGGGGAATAAAAGTAAAGTGTTCATAAGGTACCCATAGTGCCAAGTGTCACAAGTGCAGGGATTGACAATGTACAGAAGGCACACAAGAGTGCCAAGGGTCACAAGCACAAGCATTGACAATAATGTGAAGAAATCATGTGAGGGTGCCAAGTGTCACATTCATGGAAGCTTGTTAGATAGAGAACCAATGAGTGTATCAGTCTGTCAGAGGATCTAATGGTAAGCACATGATCATGTAACAAAGATCAACAGAGTGTGAGGTGTCAAAGAGGTCGAAGTGTCTGATGTTTAATGACAAGCAAAGATAAAGTTCATGTCACTTTGAAGATCTAATGACATATGGGAGCTCAGATCAAATAATCCAATGGATGAATTTTAAAGTTGAAACATTAAATCTTGAAACCATACAAGGATATAATAGAGTGCATGAGCCTATCAGAACTTGATTTAATGGTTGTATTTTAAATTTGAGAAAGGTGTAAAACTTAAGATCAATGGTTAGTATTTAGAGATTTTTCCATCACAATGGTCAAGCAAAATACCATGTAGGAAAGATGCATTATACAACATAGACAATGATATAGATGACTATGATCGATTTAAATTATGTAATATGGCATGTGCATCAAAACTAGATCCTAATAAATGCTAAATAGAGTAATAAGATAGAGAATCATGGTGGTGGAGCATGACTTAAAGAATCAAAAAACTTGTCAATTAAACTAAGTCCAAGGATGGAGTGTGATGTGTTATAGACTAAGTGTGAACATAAAGAAGATACAATACCTAGATACAATGCTTATATATATGTCATCTAGGATAGAGTAAAAGTTATTGCTACTAAATAGAGTAAAATTGAGAGAGAGAGAGGTAGAGAGGAAGAGATTAATGAAGTGTACTGAATAGATAAATATAGAGACACAGAGATAGAGGGGAAAAGAGGTAGAGAAGAGAAGAGAAATATGTATAGAGCATGAGTAGTTACAGACTAGACATGTAATAGAGAATTAGAATTGGATTCATTTATGAATTAGTATTATAATTTGGAGTTGTATATCTATATTTTTAATATAGATCTGATTGGTGGGTTCCATCAGATAAGCTGAGTTGGTGCTCAGTAAGAGAGTTGGTGCTTCCTTAGAGTAGCTACTCTTAAACCAGGAGATTGGTGTCTCATTAGGGTTGATGGCCTTAAATGTTATAACTAGTGAGGTTTTGATTATGAGACTAGATTAGAATAGTAGATTCTAGCATCTATTCTCATTGTGATTTTTTCCATATTGGGTTTTCCACGTATACATATGGTGTTGTGTCTTTTTTTTTATGTGTGATCTTTGCATATATCTTTTAATCTAGATTAAATGTATTAAAGGACTAGTTTATTAAATCTACTAATTTACCCCCCCTCTTAGTAGATAGTTATGTTCCAACAATTGGTATCAAATCCTTGGTTCCTTAGAAGAAGATTAATTAACTTAGGTAGATCTTGGATGGTGAATACAAATGGCTAGTTAAGAATGCTCTTGCTCAAACAAAGCACCTCTCTTTGATAGATCAAACTATAAATTTTGGAGCATTAGAATGGAAACATATTTATGTTTATTAGGGTTTGATTTATGGATGTCTATTGTAAATAGATATACAACCCCTATTACAACTCCTACTGATCAGGCTGTAAAGAATGCATATGAGAGTAATGCCATGGAAAAGAATGTTATCCTTTATGGATTTTCTAACTTAGAGTTTGTCAAAGTAATGTATTGTCAAAATTCATAGAATATCTAGAACAAGTTGAAGAGCATCTATGAAGGTGATTATAAGGTAGATCAGGGCAAGCTATAAATATATAAAGGCAAGTTTGAAAGTCTTAAAATGAATGAAGAAGAGAAAATTGTAGACTACTTCCTTAGACTAGATGAAATAGTGAATGTAATTAGAGGCCTTAGAGAAGAGATGAAAGATTCAATCATTGTCAAAAAGGTCCTAAGATCTCTGCCATCAAGGTATGGCTCTAAAATATTTGTAATAAAGGAAGCAAGAGATCTAGATAAGCTCACTATAGATGAGTTGCATGGAACCTTCACAACCTATGAGATGAGAATGGGAGAAGCAAATAATTTTAAGAGATAATTTTCATTCAAAGAATCCAGACAAGTAAAAATAAAATCACCTACATCTAGATTTGAGGAGATTGATGAAGAAGAAGCCAACTTTGTCAAAAATTAAGAAGAAGATCTGGAAAATACAAAGGTAAGTTACCCTTTAAATGCTTTAACTATGGTAAAGTAGGAAATTTTCTTACTAAATGCGCTTATAATAAAATGAATAACTCTGAGCATGAAGAGGATAGTAAAAAGGTGAAATCCCACTACTCCAATAAGAAATTTAAAAATAAAAAGGCCCTATACACAAGAGAAGATAATGATTTATTGGATGACGTTGATAGTTCTGATGATGACCATGATTGAGTTTTTGTGGCTGAGGAAAAGGAAGTTTTATTCATGACATTATGATTAATTTCTATGGATCAAGAAGAAGTTGAAGACTCAGATGAAGAAGAGGAAGGAGAAGTGGATCTAGAGTGTGAACTCATCTCTGCTCTAGATGAAATTGATAAGTTGAGAAAAGATAACTCAAAATAGAATAATCTTAGACAAGAAAAGATTGAATTTTTTTCCAAAAGTATTGAAAAATATGATTTAATGGTGGTTAGCCTAAATACACAAGATGAAGAGGCCAAAATAATAGAATATGTAGTCAAACTTGAACTACAATATAAATCTGATGAGTGCATGAAGTTAGAAGTAGAAATAGTGGCTTGAGAAAAGAACTTGATAAAGCTAAATAATAAATAGACAAAGGTTTGAAGCTGAAAGGAGGATCAAACATTCTTAATAAATTGATCAACTCTCAAAATCATTCAAAAGAGAGATCTAGTCTTGGTTATGAAAAAGGAAAAATTTCTATAAATAGTATATCTGCAAACTTATATGATAACTTCAAAGTAGAAAGAGAATTAGGAACAAAGAAAGAGAAAGCTTGCAAGAATACAAAGATAAATAGTAGCACTACTAATGAGAATAAATCTGAAAATAACCCTAAAGAAAAGAAGGACAATGTGTTAATATCTACAAACTCAAAGAAGATGCATAAAACAAAGGTAGTTTATGCAGATGGTTACATAAATATGAGAGACTTGAAGAAGTAAGAGTTAAGAAAACCTCATCTTTCATAAGGAAATGTTATGACCAGACATTATTCATCTTTATATGGTTATTGTTATACCTGTAATCAGTTTGATCATAGGGCTAGTGATTGTAGAGTTGTACCTAAAAGGAAAACAAATTTTGTAAGCATAAATTCATTTGCACCCTTGTTAGACACAAATGTAATATGTTATAATTGCAATAGTTTTGGTCACATAACTAAACAATGTAGATCAAACTTTGTAAGACCAAAAATATAAAATAAAAACATTCCTCCTAGTGTGAAAAAAGGTTCACAAATCTCTAAAAAGGAGAAAAATAAGCCAAATAAGAAACCTAAGGATGTGTGGAAAGTGAAAGATCAATCTATGATTGCTCAAACTACACTCCATGTCAAGGAGCAAAATTTGTGGGTGATAGATAGTGGTTGTTTAAAACATATAACTGGTGACAAGATCAAGCTCATCAAACTAAGAAAATCTAAGGAAGGATCTATCAACTTGGGAGATAACATTGCAGTAAAGATCCAAGGTAAAAGAACCTTGAACATAGATGGAAAACTACATACACATGATGTCCTTTATGTTGAAGGATTGAATATAATCTACTAAGTGTCTACCAAATGTGTGACAATGGATATAAGGTCACATTTAATGCAGAAAGATGTAAGATAAGGAGATATGGAATATTAGTTGTAGAAAGGAAAAAAACTAAAGGCAATATTTATAATCTTAGTCAAGTGAATGGTAATAGTTGTCTAATAAAAAATATTGATGAGAGTTGGTTATGGCATAGAATAATGGGCCATGCCAATTTTGATAACCTAGTAAAGGCGAGCTTAAATAAGTGTGTTATATACATGCCTAAGATAACCAAACTTGTAGACACTACTTGCAAGGAATGTTAACAAGGCAAGCAGATAAGGGTCAAATTTCAAACAAAGGATATGCAACTACAAAGCCTCTAGAGTTAGTTCATACTGATCTTTTTGGTCTTATTAAGACAAGAAGATCTAAAGGATAGAGATAATTTACGTTATTTGTAGTTGATTACTCAAGAATGATATGGGTAACCTTTTTGAAGGATAAGTCTCAGGCATTTGAAAGATTCAAGATCTTTAGGGCCATGGTAGAGAATGAGATTGGATGAAAAATCAAATGCTTAAGATTTGATAGGTGTGAAGAATTCACCTCAAATGAGTCCATAGAATACTGTGATAATCATGGAATGAAAAGGCATTACTCTGCAGCAAGGACTCCAAAGTAGAATGGAGTTATTGAGATAAATAACATGACAGTTAAGGAGATGGCTAGAATAATGTTAAAAGAGGCCAAGTTACATAATGGATACTAGAGAGAAGTAGTACAAATAACAATATATATCTTGGATAGATTTCAATTGAGGGTAAATGGTGAAAAAACTCCCTATGAACTATGGTATGGAAAATTTGCCTCTGTGAAGTATTTTAGAGTGTTTGGTAGCAAATGCTACATTAGGAGAAAAGAAGACAACTTGGGAAGCTTTGAATCAAGATGCGATGAAGGAATATTTCTTGGTTATTCCACCCAAATCAAAGCCTACATATGTTACAATAAAAATCTACATAGGATTGCAGAGAGCATCAAAGTCAAGGTTGAAGAAGGCTTGAAACATGTTAAACCTAATAGAGAAATCTATAATGAAGAATTAGATTATTAAGAGGAAGAAACTAATGAAGAGCATGAGGAAGTAAATGAAAAGGTACCTGCAATATTTGTTCAAAAGGAACATCTTATAGAGAAGACCATTGGTAATAAAAATGAAAGAGTTCAAACAAGTAAAAGAGTTATAATGAACAAGGAGCAAGTAAGTTTTGCTCTAATGTCTGAAATTGAGCCTAAGAGCTATGTTGAAGCTAGAAAAGATAAGAATTGGCTAAAATCCATGGAAGAACTAAGCCAAATTAAAATGAACAAAAATTGGGAATTAGTTCCAAGACTTTCAAATAAGAATGTAATAGGTACAAAATGGGTCTTTAGAAACAAGGTCAATGAGGATGGAACTATTATAAGGAATAAGGCAAGATTGGTGTGCAAAGGATATGCACAAGGTGAGGGCATAGATTTTGAGGGAAACATTTTCCCCAATTTCTATAATGGAAACCATAAGAATGTTTCTATCATTCTTTGTTTATAATAAGTTCAAAGTCTATAAAATGGATGTTAAGTTTACTTTCTTGAATGGGAACCTAGAAGAGGAAGTCTACATAGAACAACCTGAAGGTTTTCAGCTATCAGAGGAAGAAGATTATGTGTGTAGATTGAAGAAAGCTCTGTATGGTGTAAAGAAAGCATCTAGAGCATGGCATTAAAAATTAGACCAATACCTAGAATATTAAGGACTCAATAAAGGATGTATAGACAACAATATGTACTTCAAATTAGAAGGTGAGCATATGTTGATTGTTATTGTTTATGTATATGATATCATATTTAGTGGTAGAAATAATAACATGTGAAAATAATTTGCTTATGAAATACAAAATGAGTTTGAGATGTTTATGCTTGGAGAACTTTCTTTCTTCCTATGTCTACAGATAGCACAAACTGATGAAGGGATATTTATATCTCAAACCAAGTATGCTAAGGAAATACTCAATAAGTTTGTAATGGAAGATAATAAACCAAGAAGTACTCCCATGATAACTGGATGCAAGTTGAGAAAAGAGGATGAATCCCTTGATTCAAATTAGACTATGTACAAATCAATGATCGGTAGCTTGTTATACCTAACTACATCAAGATGTGATATCATGCAAGTAGTATGCATGGTTTCAAGATTGCAATCTACTCCTAAACAATCACATGTCAATTTAGTGAAAATAATCTTTAGATATATCAAGATCACAATTGACTATGGACTATAGTATCCTAAAAGTGAATATTTTACTTTGACAACATATATAAATGTTGATTCGATAGGAAGTGTGGATGATAGAATAAGCACTAGAGGTGGTGCATTTTTTCTTGGAAACAAACTTGTTTCATGGCTGAGCAAAAAACAAGTGTCAGTTACTCTTTTTATAGTAGAAGTAGATAATATGGCAACAGTGACATGTTACACTCAAGTTTTATGGATGAAACAAAGACTCAAATACATCAAAGTAGAATATAAATCACCTATCTCTATTATTTGTGGTAATTCAAGTATTGTTAACATATCAAAGAATCCAACGATGCATTCTAGAAATAAGTACATATCAATCAAGTATCACTTCTTCAGAGAAAAGGTTGCAGATCAAGAGGTCATAATTGAGTATGTGCCATCTCAGGATCAAGTTATAGACATATTCACCAAGCCTCTTTCCAAGGAAAAATTTGAGTATCCAAGAAAAAAATTGGGAGTGGTGGATCCTACATCACATCACTAAATCCTATTGATAGGGCATGAGTCTAGGGGGAGTATCATAGAAGTATTGTTAATCCCTGGAAGAAGAGAGAAAAGGCAACCTAGGTATGCATATTTTTGAAAATTTCTAATGAGTTAATGGTTGAAAATTCTTAGACAAACTCCTTTATCTAATAAAGGGGGAGAAAACT